>OX465283.1:48365762-49729762 GCA_949987705.1 Thereva unica
TTTCTATAAAGTTTCCCATTAAAAAAGTTACAAAAAAAAATTACTAAAATTCATAACTCCTGTGTCTGCTTTGAATCTTATATTATGCAGTACAAGCTCTAAGGATAATTACTATTCATTAAATTCGCTTGCAATTAGTTTTTTTTTGTATATTCGTACCTTCCATCTTAAACACCCAGCAATAAACATTAAACAAATTCAAATATTCCCCACTCACAATTCCACTCAAACATAATGAATTTCAGTCATTAAACAACCACCGAAAAGCTTTAAATTCATGAATTTTACTTCAACACATAATTTTCCGAAAACACCATTTGTTCATCCTCCACCCCATTTGTTCATCATCTTCAACCCCCCCAGTAATTTATGAACGCAAACAGAAGGTTTTGCTACTCCCAAAAGGTATGGATGCTGCCGAGCATTGAAATGCATTTTGGGTTTGGCGGTCTTAAGCATATCGTGACAAAGTTATTAAAATTCCGATTCGATTACTTTTTCCAATCCCGTAATATTTTCACGGTGTCCCAAGGCGCCCCGCCCCGGTGAATGCCCAGGCTGAATTGGGGGTGCCGAAGGAGGGTAGCGTAACGACCGGAATAAATTTCGCTTTTACCGTCTATAAGTCATGGCTTCCTTCTATTTCAATACCCTAATGTTTTGTGGTTGCGGTATTAAAGGATGAAAATGTAAAAAGTGACATTTCAGTTCATTTTGCTTTTTTTCCTGGTATATTACGTAAGCAAAAAGTATTGAATATGGAGGGATGTGTTCTGAGGGTATCGAACACTGAATTGAATACTACTTTCAAAGTCGTACTCCCAAACCATACCCTAAGGGATTGCTGGACAAACTAGTGAACTTCTAAAAATGCCTTATTTGTAATTCATTTGTTTTAGCAAGAAATTTTACAATCCCTGAAGACAGGGCCACAAGCGTGGGAACCTTGCGACTTCGCCCCAAACACAAGAGTTTGGCATTTACAAGACATCTTAGGTCCCCGCGGGCATGTAATGAGAACACTAAAAAATTATATCTTATCGAATCCATTCGTAAACGATAGTGGTTGAAAAGTTTGTGCTATGGCTTACTGGATAGGAAGAACAGGACTCGGAAAATGATGGTTGAACCAAAGTTCAAACCCCCAGTGGCGCCTCCTTTGTCAAATTTACTTATAAACTAGAAACTTCGATGTTAACTTACTTGTTGATTGTGCACGGAACTAGTTGGGATTTTTGGTTAAAGTTCGATGTTAAAGTATAGGATTCACTTAATTAATTGAGATTCTTACTTGAAGTTTTGATTGTGATAAGTATCTATAGGAAGAGTCGATCATCATTGTCTATAGGTCGTGTATAAATAGCGCATAATTTGCCGACATTAGTGGCCTAGGGGCTAAAATTTTAGCAATTTCTGGCTTGAATCCATTCCGCGGCGTTGTCCTTCGTCTCTCCATTCCCCAACCTAGAGATCAGATTTAGTTCGTTTTTCATGAAAACTGAACCAAGACTATTTGAAAGTTTTAAAACGCATAGAAGAAAGTTACAGAAAGCTAATAATTCGAATATTGCCATACATACACTACTATAGGATAGGTTCACATATGTATAAATGTGGCGTTCTTACGGTATCATTTGACGAAAACTTATTGAGTTTATGACTTCTTCCTAGTCAGGAAAAATGAATATTATCTAAGACTTGCCTATTTCCTGTGACCTTCTTTGAGGATTTCCAGAACATTTTCAAAAGTTTTGCTATAAAAAGAGCGGTCTAAATTGCAACTTTTTACAGTACCCTTTTTTTATTTATTACTTCGAATATCCCTGAAAGCATAGATGTAAATGGTTTCTGAAGTAGTGAGAACGATAGGGTGATCCACTCTTCCTTAATTCTGGCTATCAAGCCGATTTCCGTCTTCATAAACATTTCGCGCCAGTTCAATTATCAATTATGTTAAGGTCTGGATAGCGAGACGCAACTCATATTAACACTGAATTACGATCTCCCCTGTACTTTTCTTTCGTAGACTCTAGGAAATCGTTCGACTCGCTTAATAGGAGCTTTATATGGCGGGCACTACGGCAACGTGGACTGCCTGATAAAATAATAGAATTGATAAGAGCCCTATAAAACAATTCCAAATGCAGAGTTATCCAGTTCCACGTCACGGTTATTCAGCGCTGTCCGTTCAATGGTGTTTGCATTTATCCGCATTTCTTCAGTTTTAGTCGATTTAACCTTAAGCCTGCTGGACTACTTTCTGTTGCCAAATTGCTTAACATGTTTTTGGAGGTCCTGGTGTCTGTGGGCCTGCAAACAGATATCATCCGCGTAGTCGAGATCCTTAAGAGGGTCTAACAAACCCCATTGTATGCCGCCTGATCTACTATCTAGAGCGCCGACAAGAACGTCATTTATTACTATAAGAAATAGTAAAGGCGAAAGTAGGCATCCTTGTCGTACTCCTGAGCTCACCGCAAAGCTGTCGAATAATTTTCCATTAGGGAAAACTCTGCATTATGGAGAACTCTGCATTTAATCAGGTAGTTCACGTTGCCGTAGTACCCATGTAAAGCTCCGAGTCGAACGCTTTCTCATAATCGACGAAAGAAAGGTAAAGGGGGATCGGAATTCAGTAGACTGCTCCACTATGATTCTTAAGGTGTTGATATGATCAATACATGAGCGGCCCTTCCTGAATCCGGCCTGCTGCTTCCTAAGCGTTCGGTCTACTGCCTCTCTTATCCTAGATAGATAGATTTTGCCCACAGTAGATAATAAACAGATACCTCTCCAGTTGTTGCATATTTTTAGGTCCCGCTTTTTTTGTATTTTGACTATGATACCTTCCGTTCAATCCTCCAGGATTAGCTGAAGCGCATTTGCTATGAGGCTTGAATCGGTTTTCAACAATTCTGGCGAGATACCATCTTTCCCATCTGCTTTACCATTGGCTATCGCATGAATTGCGGTTACTATTTCCGTCTTCGATGGGGCCCAGGTTGTGATTCTTAAGCTGGTTACATATCCAACCGTACATGCGTTGCATTCGTTGACAGATAATATAGAAGTGTGTGTATTCAAATGCGAGCTGACGGAATATCCCGTGAATCACAACCTTCTATATTACAAGTCATGCTCATTTAACTAGCACACACACATTGAAACGTTTCGTGGTCCGGGTTTTGTTTTTGTCTGCTGCTGTCAGATTGTCTTAATGACTAATGAGATTGAGGTTATTAGTGACTTTTTAGTTTTTTTTTTATTGTTTTACTAAAAAATATAGTTAAATAGTGAACTAAATAAAATAATAAAATAAATAATAATAGTGAGTGTTTTGGGAATAGTGAAAGTGTTTTGTCTGTTGTATTTAGAAAGATAAACAGATTTAGGCCCGTATTCACCGGCCTGGATATATCCGCGTCAAATTGTATGGAAAAGTTTTGAACTATTTTTTTTGTTTGTTTAGTGAAATAATTATGTTAAAAAAAGATATTCACGCATTATACCTGAAAACATTTAAATTTAAACGATGGCATAAAAGTGATATCTAAAAAATTATGAATTTTAGTGCGATTTTAGTGTTTTTTTACGTGTCTTACAGTGGGACTTAGTACAAAAAAGAAACTATTTTATTTATGTAAACCTCATGTGATTTGATTAAAGAAATTAAAAAACATTAAATGAGTAAGAGTGTTTATTGTAACTTGCACTTTGTTCACATTTGCGGTGGTAATGTCGTGTTCCATTAGGAAAAAAATGTTGAGTTTTTCATGTTGTGCGGTAGTAATTATTAAAAATATAATTGCAGAAAAATGTGAAAGAAAGTGCTAAAGTTATTGTTTTGATTGCCATTGAAATTGAGGCACATTCAGTGCATTTATAAAGGTTTTATCATGGATATAAAGACATTACAGATTTTGCCGATTACTGCTATATACACAGCCTAGAATGTTTTTATATCCAAGATTAAATATTTATGCATAAATGCACTAAATATGCCAAAATTTAAATGGCAATCAAAACAATAACTTTAGCACTTTCTTTCACATATTTCTGCACTTACATTTTTAATAAATACACCATAATTAACATACTAATCACTTTGAAATCACTGGCAATTCGATTATCACTGAAGGCCCACTGCAAGACACTAAAAAAACACTAAAATCGCACTAAAATTCATAATTTTTAGATATCACTTCTATGCCAACGTTTTAATTTAATTGTTTTCAGGCATATTGGGTGAATAACTTTCTTTTAACATACTTATTTCACTAAACAAACAAACAAAAAATAATTCAAAAATCCACTTTCGCATACAATTTGACAGTAAACGAATATGGCACCCGGACCACTGATTAACACACACACAACTAGCGTACATGGCTTTCTTTATAGAAGGTTGTGCGTGAATGGAAGGCATGCCACGCAAAGGTCGGGCTACTTTCAACTTTTTCTGCATTGCCGCATTCGAGATAGCACACACAAGCATAAGCACACAAACACATGAACACGTTACTTAGATTTTCGGGCTATGTGTGAAAGCCGGCACGGAACGCAAACCATGTAATTATATGTCAGAGGAAATTCGCCGGATATCATGGAGCCGCTGAATGCAAAGCATGTACGCTTGTATATGTCACCAGCTTTATTGGCTGTGCATTGTTGCTGTGTTCCTAAGGTTCATGTGCAATTGAACAATTCAGGGCGGCGAAGAAGTAATCTCTCCATCTTGCTCCTCGTCGCTGCACAGCAGCCTTCCATCCGCACTCTTAACGGCATGCTTTTTAGTAGAGTGCTTTCACGAGAGCTGTTTAGTGCTTTGGTACAACACCTTACAGTTGCCTGTGTTTGCCGCGTTTTCCGCTTTTTCTGCGAGCTCATTTATCTGATGCCTTTTATCACGCCGGACACTTCTTTTTACCTCCCGGTGTAATTTATAGTATATATAATATTTAATAATAATATTTATAGTATATATCGATGGGTCTTACGAAAAAGATATTGTTTCAAAATGTTGCTGAAAAAGATATTGTTTCAATTTATTGCTGAAAAAGATATTGTTTCGGTTTCTCGCTGAAAAAGATATTGTTTCGGTTTCTCGGTGAAGAACATATTGTTTCGTTTTCTGGCTGCAAAACATATCAGCAAGAAAACGAAACAATATGTTCTTCACCGAGAAACCGAAACAATATCTTTTTCAGCGAGAAACCGAAACAATACCTTTTTCAGCAATAAATTGAAACAATATCTTTTTCAGCAACATTTTGAAACAATATCTTTTTCGTAAGACCCATCGATATCACCTATTTTGAAATGACATATGCTATGGCGAAGTTTTAACTCATTATCATTGTGATGTATACGTTCAAACTAAACTTCCCGTTTGTAGGCTAAAATGCGTCCGTTCCATTTTTGCATTGACATCTCCAACGAATTTCTTTATATCATGCTTAGGGCAGTTACTGTATACTCTTTCTTGATGGTCATAACCTATTCCCTTCTCTTCTGCTGGTCTCTCTTCTGTTGGAGCTTGTACAATTACAACTAAATAATTGAAGAATTTGCCCCTTAAACGTATCTTGCACATTTTTCACCTATGGCTTTGAACCCTATGATGAGGTGCTTTATTTCCTTCCGTACAAAGAACGCTGCCCCTTCATGTGGTTTCTTTATTTGTATTATAAGAGATGTTATGTGTTCTTTTTCCAATATTCCCTGTCCGGTCCATCTTATCTCCTGAATGGCCGCTATGTACACTCCGAATTTCAAACAATAGTATCTTCAACTTGCTGAGTTAGTATAGTGTTCTACTGTTATAATTGGAAAAAAATTCAAATCGTTGGCGTTTCTACGTTTCTTCCTGAAATGTGCCCGCAATTAGTTCTAAAATATCCTTTAGAATAGATGTAAAACCCTTGTATGCAACAGAGGTTATCATGATCCTTACCCATTTATTTATCGATCCTCTCCTACTAACCCCTATGTTTTATTTTTTTCACCCTTCTCCGGGCTTAGTAAATTCTCATTCCATTCCTTATGATTTTATTTTCACAGGAACGGTAAAGATAGGTTAGGTTAGATATGGCTGAGCTTTTGGTTCAAGCCCACACACTTAGGCCAGAAGGATAGGCCCAATGTGATGCCATAGTGATCCCACTTTAAACTTGATGTTAAAATGTCGTTTCTTCGTTAAACCATCTCGAGGAAGTAATGAATCTTCTAAGTTGCGGGATCCCAAACTTCGAGATTTCCGCAAGGTTGCTTAGAAAGGGTTCACCAAATGTGGTTAGCCTTATCCTGCTTAGGGCCGGGCAGTGACAGAGGAGGTGTAGTACACTTTCCGCCTCGTCAAGGTTCTTACAGCTTCTGCAGAAATCGTGGGTCTCAAGACCTAAACGGGTCGCATGCGTCCCTATCAGACAGTGTCCGGTTAAGACTCCCACTATAACTGAGAGTTCTTGTCTCCCAAGGCTCAGTAATAAGGTGGTTCGCCTGAGATCATAGGAGGGCCAGGTTAATTTGGCCAAAGTGCATTTATTAAGATCCCTCCAATGCCTTTTCGCGTGTGTGATTGTGTGTTGCTTGCATCGGAGTTTAAAGGAGGCCCAAGGCATACCAACTCTTTCCTTTTCTGGAAGGAGAGTAGCGGTCGTGCCTCTCCTAGCCAGTTCGTCAGCTTTACAATTTCCCTCTATATTTCGGTGACCGGGCACCCAAACGAGGAGGGTCCTGGTGAGCCATCTCGTTAAGAGATCTGCGACATTCAGAGGTAGTTCTAGAGCTGTTTGTGCAGGAGCGCAGAGCTTTCAGAGCTGCCTGACTATCTGAGAAGATGTAGACAGTCCGGTTCCTATCGCCTTGCTGGTTAATTTGCAGAACAGCTTCTTGTATGGCTAGAACCTCCGCTTGATATACACTGCAGTGATCGGGAAGTCGGAAGGAGACTTCAATCCCAAGTTCTGGGGAGAACACTCTCCTCCCACTCGACCCTCGAGCCTGAAACCCTGTGTGGTCTATTTATCCATTCACGACGTGAAGGGATGTGGACTCCGTAGTTCCTCGTGAAGGCAATTTCGGGAATGCAGAAGTCGGTTTTTGTGGGGATAGTAACTGAGTTCAGTACCTTCGTGTGCCCTCCCCTGATTCCAGTCCAGAAACCGGATTCTTTTATTCTAAGGGCTGCGATGGTTGCGCTTTCCCTTGCCATGTGATTTAAAGGAGGGAGGTATAACATAACATTTAAGGCCTCTGTAGGCGTGGAGCGAAGAGCTCCTGTTATGCATAACTCCGCACATCTTTGTACTCTCTGTAATTTGTTTAACACGGTGGATTTACTCAGAGTTGGCCACCACACTAAAACCCCGTAAAGGAGAATTGGGCGGACGATCGCTGTGTAGATCCATCGCACAATGTAAGGGGAGAAGCCCCATTTCTTACCAATGGATTTTTTGCAGGCGAAAAGCGCGATGTTTGCTTTCTTAATGCGCTCTTCTGTGTTTTCATGCCAGAGGAGTTTCTTGCCCAGGATTACTCCCAGATATTTGGCACTGTTGTTAATTTTGAGCCTAACATTGTTAAGCCGGGGGGGTGTTAACGGAGAGGGCTTATACCTCCTTGTGAAGAGGACCAGCTCCGTTTTTGCTGGGTTAACGCTGAGTCCGCGGGTAGCAGTCCAGCTTGAGAGGGTTTGTAGCGCTGCCTCCATGAGATCACAGAGGACTTGAGGAAATTTTCCTTTTTTGATGATAACAACATCATCTGCGTACGCCAGGACGTCATGTCCCTCTGCCTGCATGCGACGCAACAGCTGGTTCATAGTTACGACCCATAGCAGTGGGGAGAGTACTCCTCCTTGCGGAGTGCCTCTATTTACGGCCTTTCGGATCGAGCTATCGCCCAAGATCGAGCTCACCATCCTGCCAGTAAGCATTTGGTGGATAAGAGACACCAACGATGTCTCGATCCCATGTTCTGTCAAGGCCAGGGTAATGGCATCCGGCAAAACATTGTTAAATGCTCCTTCAATGTCAAGAAATGCTACTAATGTATATTCCTTAACCTCGAGGGATTTTTCAATGGTTGAGACCAGTGAGTGAAGAGCAGTATCAGTAGATTTGCCCTTTGTATAGGTGTGTTGTGCGCCAGAGAGTTCCGAGGTCAATATGGTCTGCCTCAGATATATTTCGATTAGCCTCTCCAGAGTCTTTAATAGAAAGGATGATAGGCTGATTGGCCTGTAGTCTTTGGGTGTTACGTGGGAGGCTTTTCCTGCCTTAGGTATGAAAACTACTTTAACCTCTTTCCAACTAGAGGGAATGCAGTTATTTTGGAGGCACCCGGTAAACATGGCTTGCAACCAGGGCATAATATAACTAAGAGTGTGCTGCAGTTGTGCCGGCACTATGCCGTCAGGGCCTGGTGATTTATAGGGCTGGAAGGTGTTTACAGCCCATTTTATTTTTGCTCTACTTATGATAGATCTGATCAGCTGTTGTGAGGCTGAAGAGTTGATCGTGATAGTTGCATCAACTGTAGTACTACTCGGGAAGTGGTTGTCCATAAGTAGTTTCAGGGATTCCCTGCTAGAGTCGGTCCAATCGCTGTCTTCCTTGCGTAAATAACTAAGCATTGTTGGCGCTTTAGTTAATATTTTACGCAGCCTTGAGGTCTCCGATGTGGACTCTATATTACTGCAAAAGGTAGCCCAGGAGGTACGTTTGGCCTTCCTTATTGCCGTTTTGTATCTATTCAGCTTTGACTTATAGCAGCCCCAGGCGGTTTCGCTGTTGCTGCGTCTCGCTGAATTAAATTCCTTTCTGCACTCTTTTCGGAGATTCTCAAGTTCGCGAGACCACCATGGGGGTTTGGAAGCCTCTTTATGTGGCCTGTTCGGACAAGCTTTATTAATGGCGTAAGTGCATTGTTTCGTGAAAATGTCCACAATGCTGTCGAGTTGTTCCCGGTTTTTGGGAATAAAGGGAGGCTTGGGGCAAGGTTTTTTGCGATAAGCCTAGTATAGTAGCCCCAATTTGTCCTTTGGAGGTTTTTTATTTTGGAAGGGGTGGCTGGGCTCGAGTCCTGCAGTTGGAACTCTATAAATCTATGATCTGAAAAGGAGTGTTCCTTCAAAACCTTCCAGACCACTATTCGGTCAGAGTGGCAGTCCGAGACAAGGGTGATGTCCAGAACTTCCTCTCTGTTCTTGGTAATAAAGGTGGGGTCATTACCTTTGTTACAAATAGCAAGGTTGGTGTTCAGTAGGTAGTTAAAAATAACTTCCCCTCTATCATTGGTGTCCGTGCTGCCCTATTGTGTATGGTGCGCATTTGCATCTCCCCCCATAACCAGAACCGTGGTAGGATGGGTGAATCTTACCAGGTCTTGAAAGGCCATAGGGGGTAAAGGGCCCTCATCATTGTGGGCTAGATAGAAAGAGACCATCCTGATTTTCTTCTGTTTCAACTCTAGGTCGACCACAGTAAGGTCTCCGTTGCTAAATTGAGGGAGAAGAAAGGTGCTTATGTTATTTTTGACCAGAATACATGTTCTGGGTTTTCCCTTTCCTTTGGTATAAAAGAGATTAAATTTAGGTGTCCTTAAGCCACAGATCCTGTCACCAGAGATCCATGGCTCTTGGACTAGAGCAACATCGACTTCGCCTGATGCCAGGTGAAGCAGAAGCGAAGCGGATGCTGCTTTACAATGGTGCAGGTTTATCTGTATCACCTGCACCATTTTCAGGGTATTTAGTTTCGACGACAGTCACATCCGCTTCATCGTTGCTGGAGTTGTCTTCGTCGAAGTCCGAACTAAGGAGTAAAGATACTTCCCCTGATTTTTTTTAATTAAGTTAGTGTTTGGCTGAACAACAATTTTACCTGTAAGTAAGATTTTTACAATAAAAATGGAATCTTACTAAAATAAAATTGCAGTTCAGCCTAATACTAACTTCGGGAAAAACATCAAGGGAAATATCTTAACCTATATTTGTATTGTATTATCTGAACATACACTCTGGTTCGACACTAAATTAATTATGCTGGAATTTCTTCACGTTAAACTTTAGTCTCATGATGAATTATGCGAGAAGCAGTTTTCCTTGGCAAGTACGCTTTAATCAGCTTTAATTTCAAAGTTAATCTGCTTTAAAGTATTTTTCTTATATGCAGCTTCTACCCGTTGGCAAATCTTTCAAACTCATGAAAACTATACTTAAACTAAGTTAAGCTTTTAATCCTGCCACATATTTGGCCAGTCTCTAGAAAAGTTTGTGGTATCTTAAAAGAAATTTTTTAACCGAAAAGTTTTTAGTAATAAAATTCGTAAATTTTGTGAATTTCTTATCTTAGTCTCTTCTGGGATTTTCCTCAATGTATTCCTTATTTAGTTATTGTGCTCTAGTAAGAATTTCCATCAATTAGTAATTTGAGCTATTCGGGTCTATCTCTGAGACTGTTACTTTGCAGCTTTTTCATAATAATTTCATACGCCCAAGTAGAAATTCTTCTAGTTTTTGACGAGGCCCTGCGAGTAACTTGTTAGTAAATGTGGAGTGAAACTAGTCTGGCGTTTCCCTACGAGTAATTCGAGAGGAAATGATAGGGAAAAACTATTCTACCGCAGAGACAAGAACAATGTACGAAAAATCGGTATCCACCGTTCTGCCGAATGCTGTACATTGTGCACGAAAAGCCCAAGAGGACATGTACTTTTGCTTTTGAAAAGCACATAACAATGTTAATAAAATATTATTTATTATTTGAATCTGTCATAATTTTTTTGCCTGTATAAGACCCGCTATTTCCCACGAGCCACTGGTTTGTTTTCTACCAGAAACAGCTACTTTTCTTAAGCGGGCCCACTGAATCTCAGTTTTAACTGCGCTGTTGAACTGTGTAAAAAAAACTGTACGTTAAACTGAACTGAAAGTGTGTATTCGTCTGTTCGTTGTACGGTATTTTACTCAGTTCGTCAGTTTTGTTGATTTGAGCACATTTTTTTAGCAAATGGACGGAACTGAGAGAACTGAACAATAAACTATCTGACCTGCGCAGTTTATAGGAGCAAAAGAGGGTCCAGAAGCCGGTCTGCCGGGTGAAAATATAAAACTGAAAACAGGCTGAAAATTTACTGAATTTTTCAATGTTTAAGAACAGTCGGAAACTTTACTTAGGTAGTGAACAAGAGACGGAATCATGGAACTGAGGATTGGGTAAATTCGACTGAAGACTGTGCATGTGGATGGAAATCAGGCGAAATTATGAGGGAAACATTTAGCCATTTGGATGGAAACAGTGATAATTAAAAATTTTCAAAAAAATTTGTACGTCCAAGAAATGCCGAGTCCTCGTTCCTAAGAATATTCAAAGTCTGATAACAATTTCCGCCTTATTTCCTGCTCTTCTCAATCTTTTGTGGATACTCGTGAAGGATAACTATTATCGGTTTTCAGTGCAAATAATAATTTCTGCCTTATTTCAGACAGAACTCCATTTAAAGTTCAGTCTCTTTTCAGTCCTTCTCAGTCCTATATTTTCACCCGGGTGAGAACTGAACTGGCAAAAAATAGAACGCAGAAGGGCCCTCGAAAATAACGTAAACTCTACACCACGGGAATACTCCCAATTACACCAGGAGGTAAAGAGAAGTGTCCGGCGTGATAGAAAGCAGCAGATAAATGAGCTCGCAGAAAAAGCGGAAAACGCGGCAAACACAGGCAACAGTAAGGTGCTGTACCAAATTACTAAACAGCTCTCGGGAAAGCACTCTACTAAAAAGCATGCCGTTAAGAGCCCCCGCACACTACAGACTTTCCATCGGCCGATAGTTTGGTCGGGTTGGACTTGTAAGCGCGCACACTGGACCAACTAAACCGTCGGGTTGGTGGTGAGTGCGCAGACTAGACCGACTGGTCGGCCGACTGTTCTCGAATGATTTGCTAGTTGGCAAAAGGCTTTTGAAGAGAGCGGTCGCAAAATGAGAGTTAATGCAATATTGTCCAGAAAAGTTATTATTGCTTTCATACAACGGAGGAGAAGGACCAGGAAGAAAAACCGAGAGTATTGGGTGCATCCTATCTACAGTGATAGATTATTGAATGGAAAATTTTCTACGATGCATTCCAAATTGCTAGATTACCCCGAAAATTTTTTCGCCTTTTATCGAACGAGCATAACCAGCTTCAATGAACTTGCCATGATGAAAATAACCACAACCATCCGACGCAAAAATATGAAGCTAACTAAACTATCGGCCGAATTAGCCGACTAAACAATCGCCTAATGTGCGCGCGTGGAAGAGCTCCATACTGATTAAGGAGTTGGCCGATAGTTTGCCGACATTATAGTTTGAAGGCAATCGGGTAGCCCATCAAACTTATTTATCGGCCGATTCTGAATCGTTGTAATATGCGCACTTGCATACATGTTAATACTGATTAAGAGCCCGACTAAAGTATCGGCCGATGGAAAGTCTGTAGTGTGCGGGGGCTCTAAGAGTGCGGATGGAAGGCTGCTGTGCAGCAACGAGGAGCAAGATGGAGAGATTACTTCTTCGCCGCCCTGAATGGTTCAATTGCAAAGGAACCTTAGGAACACAGCAACAATGCACAGCCAATAAGAATCACCACCCGGGCCCCATGCAAGACGGAATTAGTAACCGCAATTCATGCGATGGCCAATGGTAAAGCAGCTGCAAAAGATGGCATCTCGCCAGAATTGTTGAAAGCCGACTCAAGCCTGTTGAGCCACTTCGGCCAATCCTGGAAATAGCATGGAGCACCTGACGGAAGATATCATAGTCAAAATACCAAAAAAGAGGGATCTAACAATGTGCGACAACTGGAGAGGCATCTGTTTGTTATCTATTACTATCTAGCATAAGAGAGGCAGGAGCCCGAACGCTTAGGAGGCAGCAGGTCGGATTCAGGAAGGGCCGCTCATGTATTGATCATATCAACACCTTGAGAATAATAGTGGAGCAGTCTACTGAATTCCGATCCCCCTATACCTTGCTTTCGTAGATTATGTAAAAGCGTTCGACTCGGTTAATAGGAGCTTTATATGGTAGGCACTACGGCGACGTGGATAACAATTCCAACTGCAGAGTTCTCCATAACGGAAAATTATCCGACAGCTTTGAAGTGAGTTCAGGAGTACGACAAGGATGCCTACTTTCGCCTTTAATATTTCTTATAGTAATAAATGACATCCTTGACGGCACTCAAGATAGTATAACAGGCGGCACACAATGGGGTTTGCTAGACCGCCTTAAGGATCTCGACAACGCGGATATCTGTTTGCTGGCCCACAGACATCAGGACCTGAAAAACATGTTAAGCAATTTGTCAACAGAAAGTAGTCCAGCAGGCTTAAGCCTAAATCCGACTGAAGCTAAAGAAATGCGGGTAATGCAAACACCATTGAACGGACAGCGCTGAACAACCGCGACGTGGAACCGGTAGATAAATTTTGCTACCTCGGTAGCATTATTACCGAAAATGGCGGTCAGAGCTGAGAGCTATCGCGCAAAAGAGGGGTCCGCTGGATACCAACTGTTTCCGCTCTATGTCCCATGAGGAGCGTAAAGAAAGAAGAAGAAAATACATTCATACATTCTTATGCACAGTTTATTTACATCATCGATAGCCCTCAACTATTTTATTATATATTATCGAAACCAGGCGCGGATCTAGAATTTTTTTTTCCGGGGGCCGCCCCCCCGGTCACAGGATAGAAAAAAATAACAAAAATAACCAAATAAACAAAGCTAGCCGAATTTTTTCAATGAATAAAAAACAAGTCAACAAAAGAAAAGTCGTTTGGTTAGTTTCAGGTTTTTATGTTTGCAAAAACTAGGTTTTGTTCGTTTGTTTTTTTTGTTTTTCGGTTTGCAAAATATTGTTTCAGCTCTATTTTTTGAAATGCGGGCTGTTTTGGGGGGGGGGGGTCATGACCCCCGTGACCCCCCCCCCTTGGATCCGCGCCTCCAACTCCAAACCAAAACTTCTTACAAGTATTACAGAAAGACCAAACCGAAACAAGAAAACAGAAATTAAATTGGGGTATATCTCACCTGAAACTGTTAACCATGCATTAATCTTTTCTAAGCAACTTTTTCATATTAATTTCATATGGTGTAAATTAATAAATAAAATCGTACAACCGTCACACAGTGGGGCTCGCTCATAGAAGTTTCTGCTCAAAACTCAATTTTCAAAATGTGGAAATTTTAAAAAAAAATTGTATCATCGTAGTTATAATAATAGCCGCGTTCTTTTTACACCGTGATCCAGATCAGATCAGCCGAGCATAAAAGAACGGACTTGGATCATGGAAGAAATTTAGTTTTTTACAGTAAGTTCTGATTTTTGATATATTCTGTCGCAATTTATATCAGTCTCTAAAACTTATTAAAAATATTTCTGATTTAAAAAGAATTTATAAAAATGTTTAGTTGACTTCCAAAATTAACAAAAGGCAACTTTTAATCATTTTTCCAAATAAATTTATGAAATTTTGCAGAGCTACCAAACCTTAAAATTAAAGAAAACAGTACAAAATTATAAAAGCTCTGTATTTTCCAATGAGATGTGTCTTGGATATGGTTCTTACACAAGCTAATTTTGTATCACCGCTTTTGATCCAAATCTTTTTTGGATCAAGTTGTTGTTGTTGGTTTGCTTGAAAGTTAATGATCTGAGTGGGATCACAGTGTAAAAAGAACGCAGCTAATGTATCAGATCACATGTAAAAGTATTAAGTCGCTGACTGCTATGAGTTATCGAGCGCATGAGCATAAAGTTTATAGTTTAGGCAAAATAGTACTTCTGCGAAAAGGGAATGCCAGTTTATGCGCGATATAAAAACATTAATTTCTAACGTTTAACGATAAATTCTATGGAAGTGTATTATGTCGGTGATCAAGCAAGGTATGTTGATTCTTATATAATTTTGTATTATGTTATAAGTTCATTGGTTTATGATACAGGGCTTAAAATTGGTGGTAGTGTATATTTTTTCGTAGGGGGTTTTTTAAATGACATTTTCTCGAAAACGCGCAAAGTTGAGCTAGCCCCTTGAGTTGAGCGAGCCCCACTGTGCGTCATTCAAAATAAACATCCCCAAAAGTTTACCTATACACAACTTCCGAGCTGGAGCGCGTTCAAAAACTTTACTATGGTAAACCACGATGTAAGCTGTGGTTATGCTACATCACTTCACTTAACCACGAAAGTTTATGTTTAACCATGGAGGTTTTTGAACGCACCGTAGTTAACTACGAATTAAAAAAAAAATTTTCCCATAAAATAGTCTCCGCAATTTGCTTGAATTATTCTGTATATGTCCATTGATTATTTATTTGTAATAATTTCAGAAATCCCACTTCGATCTGTTCATTGTTAACATTAAAATTAAAACAAATGTCAAAGAGTTGTTTTTATTCTTCTTCTTCCTAGCTACACCGTGGTTAACCACGGGAGTTTTTGAACGCCAAAAAGTTGTGCTCGTGGTTATGTTGTACTTAACCACAGAGTTTTTGAACGACAAAAGTTTACCATAGTTAACCATAGTAAGGTTTTTGAACGCGCTCCTGGTATCTTCCACGGCTAATTTTATTCAAAATCAACAAGCTCTCTAGCAATGAAATAGCTCAACTCTCTAGAAACGGAATAGCAAAAAACCAAATAAAAATCAAACTAACGTCTCTATCAAAAACTGCCACATCCAGCTTTGTTATCCTTAACCTCTATTCCAGGAATTTTTATTCCAAGAATAAAAATAAATTCAGGCTCGACCAAAAATATTTAAAATACCTTCATGTCGGAAAATACACAGGCGCTTTAGAAAATTCATAAATGCCTAAGTTTTCACCAGGCACCTAGCAACCCCCATCCCCTGGGCCCATAAAGGCCTAATTCGGCTAAGGGCTATGAATGTTTCTCTTCCTGA
Organism: Thereva unica; assembly: GCA_949987705.1. Classification (NCBI taxonomy): domain Eukaryota; kingdom Metazoa; phylum Arthropoda; class Insecta; order Diptera; family Therevidae; genus Thereva; species Thereva unica. The sequence goes on from OX465283.1 coordinate 48,381,719, forward strand.
AATTAATTCATAAGGTTCTCTCTTGTTTCTTATTTGCCCTTCAACTTTTCCCTCGGAGCGTAATCCATGATGAGATACTTGAGTGTAGTGTGTGCAAAACTGTGAAGCCTTCAAATAACAGGAAGTGTACCTTTTGGCTTATTAAGTTTCTGACGCTATTTTAAGCACCTGTTGCTATTCATATTAACATTTCTTCCTTAAGTATTTAGGGTTTACACAATTCTGAATGTTTCATAATTCTTAGGGTAGTTAACTAGTATTCGAGAGTATATTGTGCGATTGCTTGTCTATGGAGTGGGGGCTTAGCTAATTGCGTTTATTTTGTTTGTTCCTTTATAAGTTTTTGGATGGAAAATTTTGTATTTTCTTATCTTGAATTGGCTTAAGATGAAAAGGTTTTTCTGAATAAGAAAAGTTAGTGGAACTGTTTTAGTGTAGTAGCACTAAAATTTTAAGGGTTCAGGGATCAAAGTGGAACCCAAACACAAATCGATAGTTGTTTATTTAGTTAAATGTCCTTAGGGATGTTTGTATTGCTTTTGATGTTATAAAATTTACTTTGAAGATTAACAAACTAATTAAAATCGATACAGAATTAAAACTAATTTAGAAAAGGTGAACCTAATTATAATAATGTTTTGATTTCTTTGTAACTGTTATAATTCTTTAGTAAAGTATATTTGTTTGGTCCCTACAAATTCCCGTTATTGGGTTATAGAGCGTAAGCTTATCATCTCATCTAACATGGCTCAGTGCCAAACTTTAAAAACCCCTTAACATCATGCCTATAAGATGTATATCTGGTCATGCTTCACAAGGACCTTAGTTAAGAGCCTGTTGCGGGACGTTATAAGTGTTTAACTTGACAAGTTTTTAAAGTTTGCCTTTTCGGAGAACTTTAATATTGGGCATCTGCTGAGTCCAATAATACCAAGTCCGGTATAACCATAAAAACTTCACTAAAATGTTGTGTTCTATGCTCGTAACAACCTATGGCTGCGAAGTAAAAACCGTAAATTCAACAAGGGCGTCGAAGTTATTCGAGCCTCAGAAAAATTCCACAAAGCTCTACTAAAATCACTTCGAGAGATCTTGGGTCAGTTAAGAGAACCGATTGTCCCTTCACACATACTAAGGTAGAAAACTTGATAGTATTACTTCAAGCATACTTCCCAACTTAGTCAAATGAGAAGGCAATTTATGTTTGGCAACTAACAGCATTATTCTCTAGAGTGACCAAAGCTGCCTGGGCAAAATCAAATACCGTATTCATATACGAAGTTTTAAGGAGCCAATTACATCGTTCAAATCATACAGGTCCCCTAGAGCAGGCGGGATTTACGAGGCAGTCGTGACCCTGGATTAGATCTAAGTGGGGTCGTAATCTGTCAAAAAAAGGACTAGCTACAGCGCAGACAACACGGTTCAAGCCTTCATAACTAATCACAATGTACATGACGTTCTGTCTACTACTTTGGTTGTACCTAGAGGTAAACGCGGAGGGAGACATATCTTACAGTGTCTTATAGATCCAGGATCACAATCCTCGTTTACAGCCCACGCTGCGTGCCAAAGGTAATTTCGTTATTCACCCACATCGATATCTATCATCAGATTAAGAACGACTACAGTGGCCGATGTAAAGAGTCAAATCATGTTGCAGTTACAGAGAAGAAATTTCGAAGCCCATAAAATCAATGAAACGTTCTTAACCATCCAGAAAATTACTGATCCACCTTCAAAACACAAAATCCAAAAGAGACTTCGGACACAAAGTGAGATTGCCATAAGCCAATTCAACAACAAGATGGAGTCCAATCAAACATGTTTGGTTTTCCTGCAGTCCTCATCAGACTCAATTGTTGATTTTTTACTGAGAAAATCTCTCCAAATTATTGGATTTTCGTCTTTCAAACATTATTATAGATTTTCAGAGGGCCACGACACTAAAAAAGTTGAGAAACGATGGTCTAGACTCCAAGAGGAAAGTTCACATAAAATTTATACTGAAGGCAGGATGTTCGGACTACACCTTGCCTAAATATTTCAGGCCGATAGGTCTCTCACAACCACCTGCAAATGTAATTTCACAAAACAATAAAAAAAAAACTCATGAGAATGAATCGTTCTTTCCGACATGTTGGAAAGAGTGCATTCTTACGCATTCTGATTGAAATATTCCTACTGCACCTATTTACAGTTATGAGAGAACGATTGTCGTGAGAGAACTTCAGACTAGTTCCATGAGAACGAGACCGTATTCCCATAGTTGTTTTCATGGCCATGAGCACGTATTTTCGTTCTCGCGAGAGTATTTACATGAGAGTATTCTCATTGTCTATCGGCACCTTTAAACAAACGAGTTGGAGGCCTTTCTCCGACAATGCGTCTTTTGATATTATATTTATTTTTCACTTTCTGCGACTGGATAGACTCTTTGTTGAAAACTCGCAAAATAATAGTCTCTCATCTTGAAGGCACCATACTAAAATTATGTCCACAATGTGGAGTTTTATCTCCACTTCTGTGGTGCCTTGTTGTAGACAGGGGCGGATCCAGAAACCATTCTTGGGGGGGGAAATTAAATTTTATGAGACCCCTAGACCTAGTGAAATATTTTGTTTTGTTCAATATAATTGACGGTCTGTGGGTGATATTGAAAGTTTGCCTGCGGCAAAGAAAGAAACCGTCAATATTTTGCTTAATATTATTGCACAATGTTATTGATAGTCTAGGTCCCACTTTATAGCCTTATGACACTGGCTTTATCGTAGGCTGAAAATGCTGCCTTGGCTAGGCTGAAAATGACGAAATCTGTTATACTGTGGGACAGAGATAGCATGTGAGAGTAAGAACGAATATCTGATTATTATAACAGATAGTTGTTAAGGGGAGAAGAAATCCGTTGGAAATATTTGCAATATTCCAATTTATTATGATTAAAATTAAATTAATTTAAATTTATTGTGTTTAATATTTAACATGGTCAATATCAGGTAAATTAAAATTCTTTGTTCTCTTCCTTTCAATTTGCTACTTCCTCATTAAAAAATCTTGTTTGACCTGAGTCCTCCATAGTAAAACAATCAATAGCTCCAAATATTTTCAAAAATACTTCAACAACTATATATAAAAAAATAAAAAAAACATATTTTCCTTTTAGACTCCCCCAATTCGCAACGCCCGTTGTAATAACAAAAATATGTCTCCCACAAGTTGAAATTACTTTGGGGCAATTAAAAATCACACTTGTTTGGAGCGATTTTACTCCGGAGCCCCAATTCTAAAAATTTACCCTTCAATAAAATATTTATTTATTCTCACTTCAATTATAATTATTTCAATTTATTACTTCAATTTATTTTAATTCTCACTCACTGTTATAAAAAGTCTAGAGATGTAGCAAACTGTTATAAAAAGCATAGAAAAAAGAACATGAATTTCATTCTTTTCCTATGCTTTTTATAACAGTTTTCTAGACTTTTTATAACACTTAAAATTCAGCCAAGAAAAGTTTGAGTATATTCCTCTCACTCTTACATATGGGAAAATCTCCTTTGGATTTTTTCTTTCAGTTTTCAGCCTAGCCAAGGCAGTATTTTTCAGCCTACGATGAAGCCAGTGTCATAAGGCTATTACTCAAAATCTGGAGATGAAAGTTAAAAATTTTATTAAAAAAATGCATCCCTAAGAATAAAATAACTCGCAAAAAAAATTGTGTATATCATACAGAGTCAAGTGACATATTTTATTGCACTGGAAAATACACTTGTATATTTACATGTTAAGTATGTTGATTGTGTTTTTATACAGTACATACATAGTTCATTAACATGTTGGGAAAGATTTCATAGAACAAATCGCCTCCCAAGTTTCGCAAATCTTTCGATGACCTCTTCAGCAGTGACGTCAATGTCATGATGTGTGTGTAACAATGCCAAACCAATCAATCTTTCTTGTAGCATAGTCGTCCGGAGCCATGTTTTTAAGCGGCGAAGAGTAGAAAAAGAGCGTTCAGAGCTCGCGTTTGTTACGGGAAGTGTGCAGAATATGCGAAGATAAGTGTGAATTATCGGGTAAATGTCAACATCGCAGTGCTTTAATATGTCTAATGCGGTGGTTGGTAATACATTGATTCCAAATTTTCGCTGCTGCTCCCAATGACATCGCCAGGAATTCAATTCTCCTTTTAGCCTCAAACGTTGCACGATCTTGTCATTATTCTGAAGGCCCCCAAATCTGTTTATCAAACAATCCATAAGTATTTCCATTTCATTTGTTTTGAGTGTACACACTTTCGCTGGAAGCAGCAAACTTAGTTGGAAACCATCTAAAACTTCTTTGGAAAAACGATTTTTCAGATTTTCACTGATAGTATCCAACAGAGGAATGTACACCGAGACCCTATAATAATCTATACAAGTTCCCACGCTGTAATTTTCGCGTTTTGTTTGTCGGTCACATGTTCTGGGTTTTTCTTCATTCACGTCAAGCTCTTCCGCCATTTTTGTGGCATTCGAATAAATGAGACGAAAGTTTTCATCAGCGTTCTGAATTTTATCTTGGAAAGTTACAAGCAGCGCATCTATCATTGTAGATGCCTTCGCCAAATCGATTGCCTCCTTTTGAAGAATCACGCTCAGTGAATGAGTGAGGGATAAAATATCACACAAGCAGAACAGCCCGACAACGAATTGGAAATTGCACAGAGCTGCAATGAAAACCGTTGATCTTCGTGCTGTTTCCTTGTTCTTCCACTCACTTATTTTTGTTAGAGCTTCGACGATCAACGGCAATTTCGCAGCAAATTGAATGACCGCATCATGGCGTTGCACCCATCTTGTTTCACATATTTTAACATGATGCTCACCAAGTACCTTGGCCAATGCAGTCGTATTCTTGAAAAACTTTTTTTTTTTTTTAATGTGAAAGACTAGAGTCACAGGAAAGGCCCTTTATACTGTCGACAATCTATTTTATTCGTATAGAGTGCAATGTCGAACAGCAGCTCTAGTCGGGGAAGAAAGGAACTGCCACAACCTACCCGCGATATTTTTTTTTATTTTTTTTTTTTTAGTCCATCTACTTCCAACCATTACTATTGCGACTTTGACATCGGGGCATCGAGAAACAACTCGCTGGAGTGTTATGCCTCCTGAAACGAGTTGAATCTCATCAACCAACCGATGACATGCGCTTTGGTGGAGCGGGGAAGGGCTAAGGAAGACTATGACAGAAGAAATCAGGAATGCAAAGAGGGAAGAAGAAAGAGGGAAATTTATGTGGGTGGGAAAGTGGAAAAGGCGAAGGACCGTGGGGCTGGCCGGGAATCGAACCCGGAACCTCTCGGATAGTAGCCAGTCGCCTTACTCCCTAGGCTACCGAGGCCCCCTTGTCTACCTCTTTCATTCTTTCTGCATTTTTTCAAGATATTTTTTGTTAATTTTAAAAATCAAGATAGTAATTTTTATGATTATGTTTTTTAAAGTAATCCATAAATTATAGAGCTCTTGGGGGGGGGAAATGTCCCTCATTTCCCCCCCCCCCTGTATCCGCCACTGTGTAGATGAACTCCTAGAACTTCATAAAGGCCATAAATTTTTAGCCCAATGTCACGCAGACGATGTTGCCATCGCAGTAATAGGGGGAACACAAGGTACCATGTCAACCAGCCTGCAGCAGGCACACGACTCAATCTCAATACCGACAAAACGATTTTGGTTCCGTATAGAAAATGAGCACTGAGCCGCCTTCCCACAGTCATAGAATGCTTAGGAGTGACGCCAAAGAAGTGACGCCAGGACCGTAACATGGATACTATTCTTATGAACATGACATGCAGATCCCTGTGGGCAACTGCCAAGTACTAGATATACATGACGATCATTAGGATCATGGTAACTTATGGGGCTTTAGTTTGATGAAACAATACGGCGCTCAAACGTTTAATAAAAAATTTAAGCTAAATTCAATAAAAAGAAATAGTCTTGGCTGGCCTTTCCATTCCGGGGCTATCCGCATTTCTCCCATGGCAGCACTGGTTACTGTCCTCCATCTTGAGGTGGAGAAACCCACCATAAACGCGGTCCTGCGGCTGATACCGAAGAACTACATTTTGTAATAATTAATAGTATAGAAGTGGGGTGCTATCGGGACGAGGCTTTTGAAATCTTAAAGTTTGAACCACCTTTGGTGCACATACAAGACGAGCTAACCTGGTGTTTTCCTAAATTACCGCAAGGTGGACTAGCATTATAAGCGTATGACTCAAAAACAGAGTTGTTTGCGTCAGAATTTGGAGTGAAAGGCCCAGATTCAATCTTATGCATTCGACAATTGTTTTTCATTCAGAGGTGTGCGCTAAAGGTAACGGATCTTTATCTTCTGGGATAGACAAGTGTCAATCACGGCGATAAAGTCCCGTTAAACCAGGTCCAAACTGGTTTCGCCCTTTGGTAGGTGAGCGTTCCCAATCAAGTCACCCTTGTTTGAGTCTCGGCTCACCAATTCTTCAAAGGCAATAAAAAGGCAGGTCCAGAATCGGCTATTGGAGCATTCACCAGCTTGCTGAGGAGAGAGCTGTTTGGAAGGACTTTGAAGAAACATACCGAACACTTAAGGTCCGCGCCTGGACTGTCCACCTTGCAGTTATTTCCTGTGCCGTCTCATAATGCGGCCAAGAAATTTTTGGGGCAAAATGATATCAGGACATTTTTTGGCTCGGTTACCGGACACGGCCTAGATTACCACTTACCAGGAAGAGTGGAGGATCCCGCAAGGATGACTCTGCCTTTCGTGTTCTCTGTGAGTACCCCTCGCTTGCGAGGTGCAGGGTTTGCTGTTTGCTAAACCTGTTAAAGTTGTCTGGACTACAAATATCAGATATACAGGTGTAGTACAATACGCCAAGCGCATGACCGCGTTACCTTTGAACCCAAAAATAAAAAAGCCCGAACAGTTGGTTTAATTTAAAGAACTTGGTGCAAGCAATACCATATCGTCCGAAAGAAATGAATCTTTAGTCAAACTTCTGCGCTAACCATTTGTCATATCATACTTCTCTGGGCTTTGTACTGCCTCTAAAGGATCTACTTCCAACTTGGAAATTTGTCTTAGGGAATACCTTAACCAAAATATCAAGGATCGAGAGTTGCTTTTGATTAGAGTTGGCACCTTGCCCTGTTCGCTAAACTAAAGGTATTACTCACTAGTAAAGAACTGGAACGAGAGTCTTCTATCTGACCGTTCAATCACTAAAGTAGTGGATGGAGTTAAAACTAAACTCCACATCATATCTCTCGCTTTTTCCCGATCGCCCAATTTTGCGATATTTGTCAATCCTTATAAACAATCCTCAATTCTTTCCAACAAACTTTATAACTTCGCCACCGGCGTTTTCATTTCATTACCCTAATAGTCCATTTAAAACGCGCGTTATGGTGTTCCAAAATAACACCGTTAAGAAAATCGAACCCTAAACGTTTTTGGGGTCGCTGATCACGAAAATCGAGTACCCGCGGTCCCAAAATTAGGGCGTCACCCCTAAAAATGCAAAAAAAAACCCTTTTTAGGGGGTTTTCGCGATTATTTCAGTAATAATGAAAACTAATGCGATGAAATGCACTTTTTTTAATATTTATTTGCGAAGGGGGTAGATTTATACTAAATTTAGGCGAGCTTAATGGTAAGGGGTGGGGGGCGAAAAATGGCAAAAATTGTAAAAAAAATTTTTTTCAAGTTTTTGCTTCAAATTCGATTGTGGGCGTACTGCGGGGTGGGTGAGGGACGTCAGCAAGCGTGTGGCGCAAGAGGCGCGGGCGGAACAGGGCGGACAGCGGGTGGCGGGTGGCAGAAGGAAAGAGGGTTAAAAAATTTCCAAATGTTTTAATAATATTTCATCAAATATAAAATTTTAATGCAAAACAATAAATTTCAATTTGTTCCAATTACAATTTTAATGTGGGGGTAGTTTTACCCCCTTAAGAGTTGAAAACATTAATTTTTTTGCTGATAATACCTTTTGAACCAAATTTCAAACAAAAAGCAAAAAAAAATTTGTTTCAATTATTTTTATATAAAGTTGTTTTTATTATAGTAAGTTCGCCTTAATTTAGTATAAGTCAACCTCCTTCGCAAATAAATATTTAAAAAAGTGCATTAGTTTTCATTATTACTGAAATAATCGCGAAAACCCCCTAAAAAGGGGGGTTTTTGCATTTTTAGGGGTGACGCCCTAATTTTAGGACCGCGGGACCTCGATTTTCGTGATCAGCGACCCCAAAAACCTTTAAGGTTCGATTTTCTTAACGGTGTTATTTTGGAACTCCCCCCTAGTTTTCAATTAACTATATTATAGGGGTAGTTTTAACCCCCTAAGGGTTGAAAATAATTTATTTCTGCCTGACAGTACGCCCACAATCGAATTTGAAGCAAAAACTTGGGAAAAAGTTTTTTTTACAATTTTTGCCATTTTTCGCAAATTTAAGGGTACTTTCAACCCTTTAGGGGTACCCCTTACCATTAAGCTCGCCTAAATTTAGTATAAATCAACCCCCTTCGCAAATAAATATTAAAAAAAGTGCATTTCATCGCATTAGTTTTCATTATTATTGAAATAATCGCAAAAACCCCCTAAAAAGGGGGGTTTTTTGCATTTTTAGGGGTGACGCCCTAATTTTGGGACCGCGGGACCTCGATTTTCGTGATCAGCGATCCCAAAAGGGTTCGATTTTCTTAACGGTGTTATTTTGGAACACCCCCCCCCGCGTTTTGAATGGACTATAACGCTTCTTATAATGCAAGGCAAGTATACGTCAGACCTCATCTTCTTGGTGTGTGGTGTGTCTTGTGAAGCTGGTGTGTACTCAAAAAGCCGGTCTCACAAAGCAGAAAATGCATGAACATCTGGGTAGATTCTTGGGATTTAGATTACGATCTTCACCGTTTTTTTCGCACATATAGATCTTTCATTCGCTTCTATTACAAAAACAAGCTCCATCTTAGCTTTCAATATCATGCATCATCTCCTAAATCTCAAACCACAGCTACATTATTTAATTTGACGGAGAAGCTCTCACATTTCATATTTGAAAGGGATTTTAGAAATACCCTAATATTAATAATAACTGGCTATCTTGGATTTAATGCGGGATAAACTTGGTTGATGTTTGTGATAAACTTACGATAAAGGATTAACTTCGTTTATGCACATATACGGGACTAAAGCCGGAACTACAATTTGCACAATATTGCAGCAAAGTTAAATTATAAGCTCCTTTTAATTAAGTTGTATCATCACTAATTCATTCATTTTCCACTTAATTCAATTAAACAAACCGCAAAAAAATCCTTTTTTACACTGTTATACCACTTTCAGTAACTTTCCTTCCAATTCAATGTGAAATTTTGTTTTGCTTTCATATATTTATATACGTATGTATGTTCTTTTCAGCTCCTTTCCCATTTTAAACTTTTTTGAAGTACTTTAAAATACCATAGAATAATATTCAAGCAGTTTACGTATATTGCCCTTCGATCCGGCCATACAGGCGTAAGATGGATACATTTCATAAAGTAAATTCAAAAACTTTTTCTTATAAATATTTCCATAATGTTCCACTTACCTATTCCACCAGGTGTTTTGGTTAAGTACAAAGTTTCTTTTTTTTTACTAGCAATACCGAAGAAAAAAGTTGTTTTCACTTTAGAGTAAAAAAAAGAAGAGAAAGAGAGAGAAAAGTTTCGGATGGGAAAATACGAGAAAAAAATAATGAAAATACGGGGAGAAAAAAGGCAGAGTAAACGTCAAGAGTTTCACCCTATTAAGTGTAGCTCTGTTAATAAATTTTACGGCTTTAACCGTGTTTTAGCTCCAAGCAAGGAACCATCCCTAATGAGTGCATTAAATTTATTTATTTTTCGAGACTTTTCCCACTTTCACCCCCCGAATAAGTGCTTTGCGGAAGTGGATTTTTTTTAAAGCTTTTGATTATGCACAAAAAAAAGGTAGTACCGAGGATATAAAACACCTAACAAGGTGCACTAGAATGGGGGAAACTTTTATGGCAAACAAAAAAATCCGGAATAAAACCCTTGCGTAACACAATGTCATAGTTACTTAATACTGTACTCGAATGTGTTCTGGTTTGACGGGTTTAAAAATCATCACTTTTGCAACAACGTATTGAAAATTTTAATCGGGCTTTCTCATGGAGCAATGATGACGTCAAAAAAGCGCTTAGCAACACTGAAAAGCTCTTTTATCGCTTCATCAAGGCTTTCGTTATTCAAGCAAATCTTGTTAGTACAAAAGTGAAATTAAATGAGAAAATTAAAATTTTTTAAGGGCGACGATTTTTAACAACACATAAAAACTTCTAAATTAAACATTTTAAATAAAATTCTCACCTTGCACACTTCTTTCGTCCTTGAGCAGGCGTTGGAAACAAGTGTTTCAACACTTAATTACAAAGGTTAAGGACTCGCTATGGCAGCTTTTTGGCGATTATACTCCACTTAGTCGAGTTTAATTTAATTGTTTTAGTTGACCGCGTGAGTGTGACACATGAAAAATATTTGTCATAATGTAGCTTAAATAGTCACTATGCAGCTTGGATTTTAAAAATTTGTGAGTTTGCCGGTTTATTATTTTTAATTGTGGCACATCCCGTTTTAATAAGATATTGACGTTGGGAAGACAAAACCCTGATACAAAATTGTTCGTTTTGATTTTCGAAATATCCTTCGGCTTTATTCAAATTGTGTTTCCGTGTTATTCAACACATACATATGCTAACACCAATTTTTGCACTAAGTGAGATTTCAACTGATGCTGACGTTGGTAGATATTACGTTTATTAGCCTTGTGCACAATCCTTACGCTGAAAAGAAATTGCCTTGTATGTTAGGAAATATATAGTTTTCCAGATGTGTGTGTTAGGTGGTGCATCTCCTGAATTTAACCATGAGTTAAATATTTCTTCACAATCAAGTCGTTTTTTTCTGTTTTCTACACCGAACTGCTTATAACAGCAATGAAGCCATCTCATTAGCATTCGAAGCTATTTCCGAACAGTTTTCTGTTTTCTTACCTTGACAACCTTAGGAGCAAATCATCAATGCAGGTGATTTCAACATCCATAATATAAATTTGCTGGGTAGCTCTTTGCGACCTACGAGAGTACCTGGAGTTTTCGGCCAATGACCTCTTTGACTTCTATATCGAAGATTCTTTCTTTGGTGTCTTTGATGAACAGTAGGCTCTTCAGGCCAAGACGGAGTTGCACACCATACTTTCTAAAGGTGGCTTCAAGTAACGTAAATGACTAACCAATTCTTCAAACCTAATCGATGATATTCCGGAAGAGGATCGTGAAATAGTAGTTCCTGAAAAGCTAGAAACAGATTCAAACATTAAAATTTTAGGACTTAAATAGAATCCTGCGACAGATAATTTCACATTCTTAATACACAGACACAGATCGACAGCATTCTCTCAGACATAAGCCGTGTTTATGATTCAGTAGGCTAGCTATCACCTACGACGATTATAGAGCAAATATTCTTGCCTGTAGCTTGCTAAGATTGGCTGGGATGAAGAGATACTTGCCGAGCTTCTTTAACAATATGGCAACGCTATCAGGAAGATCTAAATCACCTTAACAGCATCTAAATCAATCGATGAATCCACAGTCAAATCTTAAGCTGCACGGGTTTTGCAACGTTTCCTTAAACGCATATGCTGCAGTAGTATATCTCCGCGTCGTTTACGGACATAACAACATACAAGTATCGTTAATTCCTGCAAAAACCCGGGTCAGTCCCTTGAAAACTTATATCGTTACCTCGCCGCCATGTGGCGCCGCATTATTAGCTGAGCTTCTAGCCTGGGTTTAACAGGATGCTTTAAAAGATATTCCTGTCTATATATGGTCTGATTCAACCGTGGTATTATCCTGGCTATAAGAGCATCCATTTAACTGGTAGGTGTTTATAGCTAACAGTTCACTCTGGCTTTGCTCGAGCAATATGGCATCATATAAGGTCTGAAGATAATCCTTCTGACTAACGGAAGAGGCACAGTCAGATATTTCATCCGAAGATGCCTCGTCTGCTATCGCTACAAGGCGAAGGCGAAGAAAAAAATCATGTCGAATCGACCGGAAGACAGGGTGCGACCGTCGAAACCATTCACCTCACTTCGGAGGCCTCTGGGAAGTTGGCGTCAAATCGTTCAAACACCATTTTAAAAGTGTTGTTGGTGATCACAGGCTTTCCACAGAAGAAATGTTAACCTTGATAGCTCAGATCTAAGCGTGCCTGAACTCGCCCCCTTTCGTTCTATCAACCTTCAAGCATTAACGCCTGGTCATTTCTTTGTAGAAGGCAATATGCTTACTGTTCCGGAACCGAGCGTCATTGATAAACCCATAAATCGACTAACGCGGTGGCAACTTGTTCCTCGTGTACGAGAAACTTTGAGGCCTACATTTTTTTAAATGCCCCGGTTCAAATATAATGTACTAATGCTCTTTGTATGAGCGTGCATCGAGATAAATTCATTCCTGATTTTTAACACGCGTGAGGAAATGAGGCGAGGTGTGATTATAAATACGCAGTTGATGGGTCTGTTCTCTCTTACTTCTTTTGGGGCAGCAAAATTTCCAACTCGAAATGAGGTAAGATGAGTTTGTAAAATATAAATATACATCGTGGAGGCATAGCTTTCTTACTCTTACTCTGAGACAGTTTAATGCATATTAAAATCAATCTCGTGAACAAATCCTGCAATGGTATAGCTGTTTTCAAACCTCGTGACATCCCGCGCATGTTCCCCAGCTAAGCTCTTAAAAATGTTTAAAAGCTCAGACAAAAGCTTCAGTTAACTCCTCCTATAAAATCACTTGCTGCCTTGTAATCAGTCGCGACTGCGTATTGCTAAAGGGAGGTGTATTTTTCTGAGACTTCAATGATTATTTAAAAAATTTACAAATTATGACTGAAAAACACCCGTTTTTATATATTTTTTTTATTTTAAGGTTTTTGTAATTTACACATATGCTATAGAAATAATTTGTAGCAATTTCTACTAAAAAATATGAAATTTGTATTTTTATCACTTTGATTACTAGATTGCTGACATTTTCCGCCAGTCGCATACGCGCTTCTGCTTGGGGAGGTTGTGTGGCTTGCGGCTGCGGAGAACTCTCAATTTATGAATGAAAATGCTCATATCTTTAAAAGAAAATTTTCGAGCAATTCTTTTAATTTATTATAAATTTAAGGATGAGAAATATTTAGCATAATTATAGTAAAATTATGCTTATTACCATGGATAAACTGACTTGGTTGAGCAGGAGTTTTACATGTATTTAAAAGCTCTGCTCAACACATATAAAGATTAATTAACTTTATTCATTCGGCATGCGCGCATCCCTTCCCAAATTATTTTGTTGAGTTTTTTCTGCGTTTGTTGCCGTTTTAACTAAAAAGCGGGGAAATGATAGAACAATATTTTTAAAATTTGGCAATGAGGTGCGCAGAACTGTTCAAATTTTTTGTGTCACGGAGTTTGAAAAAATCTATACTTTGCCTTATTTGAAGTATGACATTGTAATGGCTCAGAAGAAAAAAGAGGCACCTCTTAAAAATTCATTTTATAATCATGTCCTACCCAACACTAGTGGGGAGACCTTCACGAAAATTTATTTAGAGTTACAAATTGTTCCTTTAGTGGAACTCTGTAGTATAGAGCCGAATGGTATGAACTTGTGTTTCCCCAGATTAACAGTGTTATGGAGGCAGAATATTGTTTGGATGGGAGTGCAGTACCTCACTAGACCAATACTAAAGCAAGTATATTGTTACGGTGTTATTAACCATGTGTCTCGTGTGAACACCCAAAATGCAAGGACAGGAGACCATCGCTTTGAAAGGCGGAAGAAATTAAATAAAAACAAGTTCGCGCGAACTCATACGACATTGTAGATTTTTCCTTGTTTATGTACAACTTATCCAAAATTTTCCCGCCATCTGTACACTGATAAGAATTTTTTTCACCAAAATTATCGGCACTGGCATACCTGTAGTATAGGAAAAAATCCTGCCGAAGACTTCTGCTAAAACGGCTATGGTGCTATTGCAAAGGAATTTGAATTTGTCACGCTAAGAAAACTGTCGAGGCTAAAAAATCGCCTTCTGTTTAGGGCGACATCGAAGGCAAGACTCGTAATTTTCATCTTCTATTCGACCTATACCTTAACGAGTAACAAAATTAAGTCAGAAAAAAGCGTTCGAATATTTTAAATCTTTGAGTCTTAATGTTCGAAGTTCTCTGTGGTATGAAGAATGGCCACAATATTAATACTATTTATACTGCCTTCAGCAAGGACACCACTATATTTTTATTCCTATTAAAATTTGGAATATTAGATCCAAGACTGAAGAACAAAGGTTATCACATTCGAAGGATTTCGCTTACATTTCTGGTGTACCTCAAGGTAGTCATCTACGCCCTCTTCTATTAAATATTTTCATCTATGGCTTGTTAGAAAAATTAGACAATATCGTACATGTCTTTTACGCAGATGAAATTGATTTATCAAACAAATGTCAGGCAATCATCCTCTCATGTAAAAATAACAAACAATTGGAGCGTTATGATTATCTCAACGACTAGGTATTAAATTATGCTGATCAAATTGTAGATATACATATGTAGTAGGTGTTGTTTTCGACAAAACATAAATTTTTTTTACCATGATGATATCTTTTGCCAGAGTTTGCAAGATTTTTGGCATTACAAAGTGAAAGACCACAGAATTCTACAATCTATGAATTACAAAAGCACTCTTTTGTTCTCTAACTGCCTCTATAAGTGAGATTCCACATTTCACATACATACATAAAAATCAACAGGATAGAATCAGTACAGAAGAAATGTCGCCTTTTTGCTCTAAATAATGTACACGACCCGCATGATTATGAAAGCCTACCACACTGCACACGGACAGGTTCAAAGAATTTGATCTCATGTCGCTGTCTTGTACGAAATAAATTACTTATCTCATGCCTTACCTCAGACATCTTAAATGGCAAGCTCAAAGTACACTTTCTGTCGGATATGATCAAATCCAACAATGATACATCATGACATACAAGGCATACGAAACTACGATAAACGTACATATACCCACATCGTACTGAGTATGCAAGGACTGAGCCCGTCAACAGATGTTGTATGGTCTCCAACATCATAGATCATGTTTCTCCCCTTTAATAAATAAAGCATTCTATAAAAGCAAACTTAGATCCCTACTGACATCTTAAATCCTACTACTTTAACAATGTATGCTTAAGTTGTCGGATTAATTTAATTAAAATATTCCAGTACTGCTCCTGCACACTATGATAATTTTTGTACTCCTTTGCTATATACAGAGCTGGACTGGCCTACCAAGCTACCGGGAGTTTCAAAATGTTAAATCAAAATTAAACCTTTCTTTTCAAGTTCATTTCATTTTTTGTTAAATTTTCGATGTTGTTATGATCAAAAAAAAAATACTTATACGGTCCATCAATATCTCCATAGATGTTACCGAGGTATCAGTGAAGTGAAAGGGCCCTCAAAAAGAGTATTTTTAATATGACGTGACTCCTTGGTATGCCCACTCCCTCGTTCTTGTTGCACGCTTCTTTGTTAGAGGGTTTAGTATTTATTATTTGTTTTTATATGTTTGCATGACTTATGCTGTAAACATTCCAAGGGCGACCAACGAATCGCTTTGCTCAGCGACTGTCAAAAACGAATAGAACACATCTTTTTTGTATGAAGCTGCACAATCTGCAAACCACTGCGATAACTACGCCGACAATCAATCAATGCAAGTTCAATTTCGTAGCCGTCGCCTGTCAAAGTTGCATGTGCGCTGTGGCATGGGTTTATGTTGCTATTCTCGTGTGCTCCTGTGTGCGTGTATACAGCATACTCCCCAGTAGGACCGGTAAGCTTACAGAAGTACTGAAATCAGCACTTACTGGTAAGGGGTAGGCCTTACCACACCCTTTTACAGAAGTGCTTACTTTTACACACGATGTCATAGGGGGTAAGGCCTTACTTTAGTACTAACCTTAGAGTACTTATAGAACTGCTCCTCTGTAAGGGGTATAGTAAGGCAGCAAATGGAACATTGCAAAAAGGGATATTCATGGGCGCCTGTGGATATGTGATCCGGTGTCGAAATGCTTTTATTTTGTTCATCTTTTACAAATGCCTTTTTTTCCAAGCCCGAGAGTGGCTTTACCTAAGCAGTCCCCCAACTAAATTCTCCACTTCTCCAAAGCTACTTGTCCTCCGTATCGAATGAGAGCCGGGCTATTGAGTATGCTAATGTCGCATTTTATGTCGACGAATATAATTGCCCGTTTTCTTTTTTTCTATAAAAGTTACGAAAACTCCAGGAAAGCTCCCTTGAGTCATCGGGCAGATTCTCACTTGTTTGGGTATAATTCTGGGCTACACCTTACCATCTGCCTTCTCTCGTAATGGGGTTTGTAAGGGCTCATCTCGCCAGTTTCACCTCCAATAGATGTATCAAATGGAAATACCAAAATTTTGAATTTGGCGAATCTTAACCCTGAAGTTTGGTAGGGTGGAACCATCACTTTTACATATTTAGATAGGTGACAATATTCTATGTACATAGGTGTCCTATCCGTGAAAACAGATTGTACAGTAATAAAAATACAGGGTGATTAATCCCGATATCCCGGTCCTAAATTTATTCTCAGTCCAGTTCTGGCTATATATGTAGTTTAAGAGTGCTGTGGTCAATAAATAAATAATAATAACCATATTTCTTTTCTTTACAGGCGTAACAGCATCTAGTCACATTAATAACAATTTAAAGCATGAGCCTATGTTCATATCGCGATCAGAGACATTCAAATTCGTTGCCGGTGAAACAATACTACTACCTTGTGAGGTAGCAAATACAGGTGAGTACAGCGCCTGCTCTACATATACGAACATGGCGCTTAACTAGCAAATAATCACAGGAAAATTAAACCCAAACCAGTTCCATTTAGCCAAATAAATTAAAGTAAAAAGGTGATAAATAGTCACAAAAGTTCCTAATATTAACACATTCACACAAATCGGAAATGTAGACCCGGTGCTCGTTATAATGAGCAAAGAACGCACAAGGACTCCGTCATTACACAATCCTGGCAAAAGTCGAGTTCACAACCAACTACAAGGTCAGAAAAAGGAGAAAAAAAAAACGGAAGAAACTCCCGCTCGTTCCTTTTTATGTCCTTGCGAAGTGAAAGCTTTTCCTCGTCTCTATGCTCATTAAATATAAATGACCCGGAGAATATACCCACAAAAAGGAGTTTTTATCGAGTAATTAGGTCGCTGAGTGTTGTGTGTTGTTGGCTATGTAGTCAATTTCTATTCATGGATATTTTAGCTCTCACCAATGTGTGTACAATTAAATCGCAAAGAAGTCATTCGCCACTTGTTTTTCCTAAGTGGATGTACTTTTTACTGCGGATTTTTCTTTTATCTCTCAATTAAGCGAAGGCGCAGAAGATTCTGTTGAAAATTTCCACAATTTTTTTTTAGCACAATGAAATTCAAGATGAAGTAGAGAGGTATATACCCAGCAAAAAGGAGCAGAATGTCCTTCTTTAAGAGTCCATTATATTTTCACTTTAAAACGGCTACCCTTATATGTAGGGCATTATCCTAGCTCTAGGCATAAACATTTCTACGTTGTTGGGGCAAAAATATTTTCTCTTATTTATCCTTGCCACAAATTCGGGTCAGTTAATGCTTTGTGCAAATGACAAAAAAAGGAGAAATGTGGTAAAAATATAACTTTTCCAATATAGCCACTCGAAAGCGAAAATAATTTCTGTTTTGACACTCGTGTTTAATTATTACAGCTGTAAAGATTGAAGTAGATTGGCCACATCCTGGAGATGAAAAGGGCAATTTTATTTGCTGGGAAATGGGAGCTGTGAATTAGCTTCTGTTTTGTGGCTTTCAGTTTGTTTTATTATGAACTTTTCAGTATCCATAAAATAAATTTTAAATATTTTGACATTGATGATATTTAAACCATACAATTTCCTCTCTGTTCCAATAATTAGTTAAGCGCTACTGGAAATCGATTTCAGTTCATTTGTTTGAAAATATGTATTAAGAAATAAACTATAATTATTAGTACGGGTCACTCATCTTGTGGGGTCTTTGTGTGTTATTTCAGCAAAAGATTGACCGCTGGGAAGGGCTATACATCATTTACATATGACTTTCTACAGCAGTGGTCGTAAATTTTTTTTCATTCGTACCCTTATGACGAAAATAATCATAAATTGTACCCCCAAATTACATATATATATACAGAGTGCACCGTGGCAGATTTGCAATTTCAAAATCGAATATATGCCAACCAATAGGGGAATGTACGGAAGAGGGATATAGGTCAGCGCGTCATACATGCGGATTTTTTGATCATGTGCCTCAGCTAGCATCGCAGTATTAAAGCCAACGATTTCCACTTAAATGGGTATATCAGCAAGCTAAATTGCATTGAAGAAAACTCGCAATTGACACATCAAAAAGCCCTGCAGAGTCAAGTATTTTACAATCCTGTCACCATTGATGATGATTGTTATCGTCGCAAGCTCAGTGGACCCTCGACATTGTGACTGAATATTGCCAAGCATGCCGCGCCGAACTATAGGTGCTTTCAGTAATCCAGTTGGCGCCTATTTGCTTTTGCATTTTTTTCATTAAAGCCAGCATGCGTTTGCACCGAGTTCATAAATACAGACATGCGAAGCAAGTGTGCGCAAGCTTTGCAAATTTTCTGATAGCCCTGCGAACATTTTCAAAGCAGAAGAGAACCCAGTAGGGACTGTAAGGTTACAGAAATACTGAAATAAGCACTTACTAGTAAGGGGTAGGCCTTTCAATACCCCTTACAGAAGTGCTTATTTTTACACACGATGTCATAGGAGGAGATTAGTTACATAAGTACTTACCTTAGAGTAGTTACAGAGCTGTAGTTGTAGCTGTAGCTCATCTTAGATCAGTTACAAATTACATATTACAAAAATATGAAAAATGAGTCATCAGAAAAATTCTCACTTGTTTGGGTCTAATTCTGGATTACCCCTTACCAACTGCCTTCTCTTGCAATAGGTTGTATAAGGGCTCATCTAACACCAAAGAAAATATGAGCACCCCTTTCCAGGTGCTACCACATTTTTCACCCATTTGCAAATCAAATTAATCCTTTTACCAATAAAGTTCACCTTCTTGCAAATCAAATTCACCCGTTTGAAAATTAAGTACTTTTACATTATATATTAATAGCTGAAACCCGGTGCGTCGCGCTGCACACCCATAAGCGAATAGTATGGCGTGCGCAAAAACAATTGGGAATCTCAAAATCGCTGTTCGGTTGGCAATGAGAGTCTCAAATCCCACATCGAAAGTACATCCGAAAAGAAAAGTGTCACTGCGTTCGTTTTAAAACCCTAACCACCCGCTTATTTATATTCCCAATGCGCTTGTATTTTATCCATACACGAAATGTTAATGTGTGTGGAATTGTAATTTCCAATTTAAAGGTTCGGCTAACATACTTATTTCTTGCTAAGCTTGATTTTGGAAGACTTCCTCGATGGTCTTCAGCATTGGCGAATGTGTTAGTAGAAAAAGTAGAGTGTGTCTTTTCTTAACAACAAAATGTATGAATAGTATTAGATTATGGTGTGTTTAGCCTGACCAGGATTTACTAACATTATTGTAGCAAAACGTAATTTTCAAACGAGTGAATTTGATTTGCAAAAGGATGAATTTGATTTGCAAATGGGTGAATTTAATGTTATGAACCTTCCTAGGAATATATCGTCTCGACATATCGCTTGCAGTATGAACGCCGCCTTACGGGCTACAGTCAGCTGTTGTTGAACTTGTTATTGCCATTACATTTGTTTTTTAACCTTCTTCTTCTTCTTCTTCTTTACGCTCCTGTAATCCCTCATGGGATATAGGGCGGTAACAGTTGCCCCTCAGCGGACTCTGTTTTGCGCGACAGCTCTCCGACCAGGATCTCCCAGTTGTTGCGGCTTCTGCTAGGGTTGTCCTCTACGTTGTTCTAGGTCAAGGGTCTGTTTGGCTAGATTTTCATTTTCGCATCGCAAGGTGTGTCCAACCCAATTCCATTTCCTTCGCCTGATTTGGTCGCCTATCCTTAGGATTTAACTAACTTTCGTTAAGTTTGCTCGTCCATTTACGCGGGTACAAGAAATTATCAACCAATCAAAAACGAATCCTAATAAAGTCAATGAAGTTTGAGCCTCCATTTCACCTCCTTAGGGGTTGAATTTCAAGAAATTCTGAAACATGTGTTTCATTATTTATGCTGTATAGTATTTATACCAAGTTCAAAGAAAATCTGATGAAATAAATAACTTCCCATACAACTGTTTCTACTTCCCATACAACTGCACACCCTTAGATATTGATTTCCAAAAAATCCTGTAACAGATATTTTATTATTTATGGTCTGAAAAATCTGACTAAAAAAAATCCAATACAACTGGAATGATCACATACTCCAAATCGCCAAACAAGCGTATCAATGCATCGGCTTCCTTAAGAGATTCAAGTTCCTCCTTCAGCTAGCTGCTCTAGCCACAATCTACAAGTCCTACATTCGACCCCACCTTGAACACAACTCGTATATCTGGGCGAGCGCTCCTAAAACCACCTTGGCTTGGCTGTACAAGGTCCAAAACCGCACCATCAAACTCATTGGCGATAGCACTCTTTGCTCCTCCATCGACCCTTTAAGCCACCAAAGGAATAAAGCTGCACTCAGTAAGTTTTATCGCTATTATTACAGTGACTGCTCCACTGAAATAAAGAACCTCCTGCCTACATGGGCAACTTTTTTCCCGCAGCACATGACTAGCCAATTCGGCTCACCTCCACACATTATAGCACTCCTCTTCGCGCACATTACAGTATAAAGGCTCGTTTATAAACAGAACAACTGGACTGTGGTACTCTCTTCCGCAGTCGGTGTTTCCGAGCTCATATAACATCTCTGAGCTCAAACGCAAGGTTCATCGATACCAACTCATGCACCCTCTAGACTCCTAACCTATCCTTTCTATTCTATCTTTCAGATCAAGCTTACTACTATACATTGTACCATGACTCGAACGACATGACGGACTAGTAGTACAAAGGGTGACTCCTAAGCTTCATCGTATCACAAAAAAAATCAGTTAAATGTTTTAATTTTTTTTTCGAGCTGTTAAATAAGAGAATTTATTACTAAAATATAAATCAACACGCAACGTAAACTTCGCGTACATTAAACCGACGACTGGCGAACTCGTTCCTCTTGCTTGTCTATCGATAATCTTTTAGGATAAATCGAAAGGAATTTGTCCGTGAAATGCCCGCGTGTACAGCTTAGTTCTTGCCCATTTAAAACCTTTGGTTAAGTGTGGTCGTCGTGACGCCATATGAGGTGCGATTAAAAATAGTTAAAAAACATACGGCCACCATATCCCCCTTGAAAAGACAAGCGGCCGCTGTAAGCCCATTTTTTATTTATACTCAGGCAGGCAGCGCACTCTAGGCGGAGACGTTTTGACAGACTTAAAAGAAATCTGCAGATTGGAGATCAGATCACTGTTAAGATTTCTAAATTCTACAATATGGCTTTAGGCATCCGTTACACCAGACCAAACAACCACTCCACTACCAAGGTACAAGAGTTGTGGCGTCCAAACGGCACCCCAAGCGCTAGTTGAACCTCCGGCCGCCCTGAAGGAAGCCCTTCACCTATCTACCTATTACGTAAATATAGCCTTATCTATTCTAGAAGCATCCTGCAACATTTTTGTGAATTGCTAACTTATGTATATAACACGTACATGTATTTCTATTATATGTATTTTTCATACATTGGCTCCACAATCACTATTCACAATTTCCTTCGTTTTCGTTCAAATACTTTTACTCCATACTTTCTCGCTAATTTTATATGTCCTTCGACGGTGAAGTCCTTAAAGTGCATTTAAACCCGCAAACAACAAGACAGTAGATGTTTAGTCCTGATAGGCGATTACTTTTTTCACGAAACGGAAAAAACTGACCTTTTAAGCTTTCAGTTTAAAGGATTAGCTTGTCTTTATTTTTTTATTTTTTTTAAATACTTTTTCAACCAGAACTAAAGGCTTTAAATGTTTGTGCCGCTTTTAACTTCGTAATTTTTGTTTGTGCGCTGTGTTATCTTCCGTCTAATTGTGTTCACAAAGGAAATTTATTTAAAAAACACCAGCTCCCTGGACAAAGTATGTAAATCATTGCCGTCCAGAAACAGTGTTTCCATAATAAATTTCAAAAAGCCCATCCCGCACCGACATAAACTAAATCCGTTAAATTCCAGCGTTGTTGTTTAGTATAACAAAAAGTTAAGTAAAAAAAATCGCGATATAAAATCCACAGTACAATGCAGGAATTGAAATCAGGAACCGTCCCATATTATACGGTTTTATCGAAGGCTGTTTTTAGTGCTTCTGAACATAAAACCACAGCATCCAAAAAATATCCTTTGATCAGCATTTTAAAGCCATCTACTGGCCGTACGCAGAATGTTGAAAAAAAAACGTTGGAAAAAGCGGGAAGAGTAGGTACTATTAAAAATACCAACAAAAATCGCTCTTTTTAATGCCAATGCTATAAAACAATTTTTTTTTTTTTTAATATCCTGACACAAATTTCTCTCGAGTATTGTAAAACAATACTCGGGCTGGCTTTAAAATTGACGACCTTAATATTATATGGGGGTAAAAATCTGGGGATACTTTATTTCCCGTTATTTACATTTTCACCTTGTGATGCAATTTTCCGCCAGCAGTTACGATTATATCCATCAGCAAGCCCGTGTCTACCCGGGTCGGAGCGTCCCACCGCCCCCGATATTGGCTGGTATACAACAACAGTCTCTCGTAACTTTCACCTGGCAGATGTGCAGGCAATTTCCGCTCATCCTTATCAATAAATAATTTTACGTCAAGAGAGTCCTGAACGCGTATCACATCCTGAAACTGGCTGTTATACTATATTCAGCACACTGTGGGCCGCGCTGATGGGGCCTTATAGTATT
Source organism: Thereva unica (assembly GCA_949987705.1). Lineage (NCBI taxonomy): Eukaryota > Metazoa > Arthropoda > Insecta > Diptera > Therevidae > Thereva > Thereva unica. The sequence goes on from OX465283.1 coordinate 48,404,920, forward strand.
AGCCCCGGCTATGGCCTAGTACTTTTACTGCGCACTTTTATGGCGTATAACCAATTAAAGCTCAAACGACCTGCCATGCTCTTAGAAATTTTTCGAAAATTAAAATTAATGGGGCGAGCTGAGCTCTCCAGGACCTTAACCGTTCCCACTAACCCCCTTCCAAAAAAACACTTTGCGATGTATCCTGGCTCGTTTTTATTGACAGATTTCTTAAGGAAAGACGAAAAAATTTAACGGTCCTCAATTTTCTCGTCTTTTGTGTGTATTCCTGCGCATAAAGAAGAAGAGACATAAATTATATCATAAAGTTGTCCTTTATTCGTTTTTCAAGTATTTTCGGAAGGACGACCAGAAACGTGCGCTCCTTACACAGTCGTTGGTTGGGTAATGAACCCATTCAGCTTAGGTATGAATACAATATCCTCTCGGCTTAGGTACGACTGGCGGCCGAGGTAAGGTGGGCCGGGGCCTGGCCTCATAAACTTAAAAGGGCGGCATTAATGAAATCGTTGAACATAAATCTCCTTTCGATTCGAAACATTTTCCTATGGAGATTCCATCCACAACAAATGCCTGTAATTAGGAATTTTTATGTCCTGGCCATGTCCTGTCTGCTTCCAATTACGACTTTTTATGTCTAACCTTAACTGGCCTTTATTTTGTGGCATACCCCATCAGTTTATCTAACACTTTATCTCCAGATTACCGGAGGGCTTTCGATTCAAGGTGCTGAGGTTAGTCCTATTTGTACATTTCTAATAGGGGCATCTTGGTGCTTCGGCTACTACCCATTGTTTGTGGTGGGTGTTGTGGACGCTCCCGATTCGGACCTTTTATGTGGAGCGCTCACCTTGCCAGGAAGTTGTAACGGGACGTGTGATGTTCGTTTGATTATTTCGAAGAATCTATATAAGTGAAATCATGGCGTTTGGAAAACGATTGTTGTTAAAGATTTGGGTACGATTAATGTTATGCTCCATGGAATCGAATTAATCTCGCCTTAAGTGGGAATTTGGGGAAGTTATTTGTATTGTTTTGGTGCTCATTAACAAAAAAGTAGTTAGAAAGTTTAGTTCTTTCACCATCCATTATTGTTAGGATTTATGACTTGATCTAACTTGAAGTTTGCATGCTACTTTAGGGTCACCATATGTAAAAAAGTAGCAAAATGATATAATGTACCTAACTGCCATGTTTGGCAATAAAATAAAAAAAATAATAATAATAATATGGTTTTGATTTGGGTTATAATCTATTTTTTTCTATGTTAAAGAACTAAGCTCTGGAATTACCATTTCTACGTCAGCCCTCCATGCCGTATTCGACATAGTGCAGTGTTTAGTAGTAAGCTTAATCCAAAGAAGGGAGTAGGGGATAGAATATGTATGTTAACAGAAGCCCTTGTGTTTGAACTCTTCCAAGGTTCACGAGCTCGGCATACTGACTGTTGAAGATTATTCCACAATCCAGAAGTTTTGTTAATTAATGAATCCCCAGACTGTAGTGTGCATGCAATGTACATTTCCATAGAGGCAAGAGAGCAAGAATTTCGGCAGAACAATCGCTGATAATATCGAAACATATTTGCCAGTGCTGAAACATTCCTACGTTGGCTTAATGTGCCTAAAAATGAGCGAATGGAGCTGTCACCAATAAGTTTTGACGTTTTCCACGTTACCTAGTCTTAACAAAGCAGTTTTGGAGTCCATGGCCAATATAAATGAATTGTATTCAAACCGATGCTGAATGGAGGACTTTTAAATTACAGCCTGTGTTAAGGGAGGAACTTGTATCTCTTGGTTTGGAATATGTGGTCATTCTATCGCAGGTCCTTGGTTAATGGTATGGCTTTGATGTTAAGACATCGATAAGCCGCCAGTTCCTTATCGACAACTGTGGCGGAAGGAATATTGGTGTAGCTCTTAGTAGAGTACTTGTTTTGGAGTTAAGATGACCCTGCTGATCAACATTTTTTTTTTTTTATGAAAAAAACAAGCTTAGGTGTAACCCTTTGTACTACCAGTCCGTAATGTCGTTCAGTTCATGGTGCAATGTCTAGTAGTAAGCTTGGTTTGAAGAATAAAGGAGAATAGGAAAGGTTAGAGGGGGTCTGGAGGGTGTAGAAGAAAATGACGATGAACCTCACGTTTGAACTCTAAGATGTTGTACGAGTTCGGAAATACTGACTGCGGGAGATTATTCCACAGTCGAGTTGTTCTATTCATAAACGAACTTCTAAACCGTATTGTGCGTGAACGAGGGGGCTGTAGGGTATGGGGGTGAGCCGAGCGGGCTAGTCTTGTGTTGCGGGAAAAGTATTGCCGTGCAGGCAGGAGGTCCTGAATTTCGGTGGAACAGTCGCCATGGTAATAGCGATAAAGTATGGAGAGGGCTGCTACATTCCTACGGTGGCTCAAGGTGTCTATGGAGGCGCGAAAGAGGCCATCACCAATGAGTTTGAGGGCACGATTTTGCACCTTGTCGAGACAAGCCAAGGTGGTTTTTGGGGCGCCTGCCCAGATATGCGAGTTGTATTCGAGGCGCGGCCGAATGTAGGATTTGTATATTGTAGCCAATGCGGCTGGCTGGAGTAGGAACTTGCATCTCTTGAGAAATCCAAGGCATTGGGAGGCTTGTTTGGCGATTTGGAATATGTGATCGTTCCATCGCAGATGCTCCGTTAAAGTTACCCCTAGGATGTTGAGAGTTGAGTCAGCCGTTAGATTCTCTCCATCCACCGAGACAGAAGGAAGGTCGGTACAATTTTTGTTGGAGATCAGACAGTGCTTCGTTTTTGTGGCATTGAATTCGACGCGGTTCATTTCGCCCCAATGAAGAATCGATTCGATATCCCGGTTGATCGAAGCCGACATCAGTTGACGGTGGTAAAGACAAGGTCTGGCACGTTCTTGTCTTATATTGTCGAACGAGTAAGAGAAATTCAGAGTACCGTCATCAGCGAAGCAGTAAAGTGGGTTGGAGGGGATTGAGAGCAGATCATTAATGAAGATTAGAAAAAGTGCGGGTGAGAGAATTGGCCCCTGGGGAACTCCGGCCGAAATGGCGTGGGGGTTGGATTCGACGCCATCCAATACTACCTTGATTGAACGGCCTGAAAGAAAGCTCTTAATCCAGTTCCTTAGAACTAAGTGTATACCAATAGCTTGGAGTTTATTCAACAGAGCTGGGTGCCATACTCTGTCAAAAGCCTTTGATATATCTAGAGCAACTAGGCTAGACTCACCAAAGCTGTGAATGCTTTGGTTGATACGCTCGGTTAAACACACAAGCAGATCGCCAGTAGACCGTTTAGATCTGAAGCCTGTCGTGTATAATTTGGTTGGATTCTAGATATTTCATCAGCTTTTTATTGATTATTGTCTCCATGATTTTGGAGAGAACAGAAGTAATTGCTATTGGGCGGTAGTTTAGGGGGTCGCTGGCTTCACCTTTTTTTGGGATTGGCTGAACATGAGCTAGTTTCCAAGAGTCGGGATACACTCCGGAGAAGTAAGACAGGGCAAAAAGTTTGCGCAGAGGTTTAGCCAAAGGTGAGGCACATTTTTTAAGTACCATAGGGGGGATTTTGTCGGGACCAGTGGATTTATTGGCGTCGAGTTCTTTGAGACACCCAAACACCTCGCGAGACCTGAAGTGAACTCCGTCCATTGAGTGGGTGGTATTCTCGAGAGTGGGGGATGACATAGCAGCATCGGGTAAAGAAGAATTTGCGGCGAACAGAGAAGCTAATAGGTCGGCCTTGGGTTTGCTTTCTGTTATCACTTCCTTGTTGTGAATAAAAGGAGGTGTTGAGGAGGAAGTAAAATTCTTCTTGATGGCAGTTACCAAGGACCAGAAGTTTTGCTGCCTGTAGTGGAGTTAAGAATCTTACTTCTCAATCTATCATCAAATGATGATTTGACTTTCCTGATGATGGAGTTTTTTTTTTTTATTATTATTATTATTATTTATTTATTAGCATATAGTACACAAGACATTAGTCTTATGATTGTACTTATAAAAAAGATACATAAATTAGCAATAAAAAAAACAAAGTTAAAAACAGAGTTACAGCTATAAAAACCAAAACAAAGATACAAATTTTTGAAATTACTTAACAAAATAAGAAATATTAAAACAAAATAAAATTAAAATGAAGTGAAATTGTGTTCGAATTCTAATTTGCTATTCGGCCAACCAAGTATTCGATGAGACACCTTTTGAAAACGCTGCTCGATTCCGTCATTTGTATGCTAGCAGGAAGAGAATTCCATAGTTGAGCGACGCAAACAAAGTAAGAACGTTGTCCTGACAAGAGTCCAAAACGCGGAATAAGTACATTGAGGTTTCTAGGTGATTGAGACAACTGAATAAATTCAGAAAGGTAAGATGGTTTACGTCCACGTAGAATATCATGAAAGAATTTTAATAGCCTAAAGTGCAAGTAGACATGAAAAGGACAACCTAGGACGTTAGATGAATAAGGTGAAATGTGATCATGCCTACGAAGATTATATATAAAACGAACGCAATCGTTGAAAGCCACAGTAAGTTTCCTACCACAAGAAGAGTCCAGAGATGGAAATACAACGTGGCCGTGCATTAGAAGAGGCAAGACTAGAGATTTAACTAATCTCAATCGGAGGACACAATTTAACAAGTTACCGTGCACACGCAGCTTCCTTAAGACTCCATAAACTTTGCCCAGTATTCCTTGTATATGGTCGCAGTTACAGGAGTTTCTAAGTTTGACGTACTCACGACGAAGTGGCTCATTAGGCGAACGTCTGTATGCTCTATAGGCGGCTTCTTTAGCTTTGATTGCGTTCATACATTCCCCATTGAACCATTTGTTCGGCCTAGGCTTCACAGATTTGGTAGAGTGAGGGATGAACAAGCGCATACCCGCTCGAATAATTTTGGTGACACAGAGGGCCGCATAGTTCGCATTGGCATTACGGAAACACAAATCCCAGTCAGTGGCCTGGAAGAAGCGAATAAGACCCAACCAGTTGGCTTTCCCATAGTGCCACACAGTTCTTTTAGGAGCTGTGGTGGTTGTGGTCGAGGATGGATATGGGAAATAAGCGCTAATTAGTTTATGGTCCGAGTTGCCAAGGGGTGAGCTAACCTTGATGGAGTACCGCGTACATGGAGTACCGATGACATGAATCCACGATCATGAAGAGTAGGTCTTGTCTAACCACCATTATCAAAGCTATAAGTATAACGCCTACTACCGTTATTCGTAAAACTGTGAACTGGGTTAGAATGGATTGAGAATAGGACTTTATAACAATTAGAAAAAAACATGAACATTGAGCATTTTGAAATACCCACAGCATGTGCAGGGAACGGTCAGAAAGGAAGCTCTCAATCCAGGTCTTTCGGGGTGAATTGGTTCGGTAGCAAGAACTTGGAGTATTGTCAACAGAGGATACATTTAGCAAGACCAAGACAAGTCTGCAAGAGTTTTTGCAAGACTTTCTGCAAGACTTTTTGCAAGATTTTTTGCAAGACGTTTTGCTCATCACTGTAAAACTTTTAGCACTTAGTGATGAGCACAGCTTTGCTCATCGCTATTAGTGACCCAGATGTTATCAAATTCCTTCGCCTTTATTTTTATAAAATCTAGTAGTAGTGTAGGTTAAAGATTAACTTATTGTCTAAGACAATAGGCTGTAGAGCATCTGCTATGATACTTGAGTCGGCTTTCAACTATTCTGGCGAGATGGGGCACGAATGGCGATTCTTATTGGCTATACGTTGTTGCTGTTTTCTTCAGGCTCCTTAACAATTAACCATTCAGGCGAAGAAGTAATCTCTCCATCTTTGAAGTTGCCCCTTGACGTTACATTGCAGCCTTCCATCCGCATTCTCTACGGCAGCAGTTTCCAAACTGGGCGGTGTGACCCCAAGGGGGCACTTTTAGCTGTAAGTGGAGGCGAGGATGGTTTTACCTTTTTAACTTTTTTTGCTCATTTTTTAATTTCTGCTTAAATATTTTTGTCTTTTTTATTCTACATCTCATCGCAATCTAGACCTTCGGTATTTAAACATTGAATAACTGACATTTTTTTGGCCGATTTCGACAAACCCGATTCTGAAACGTCATTCAGTACCAGTGAAAATTGTGCGGTTTGTCGTAAAAAATATGGGAGAAATTCAGCGCCTTCAGGCAACACAATTCGTAGTTTGGTGAAAAATTCGACCGGGTCCGTGACGCTCCAATAAAGTTATTGAAGCCGAAGGGTCGTATCACCGCTGATCTCAGAAGCTAGACGTAAGTGAAACGACTCTAAGGAGGGCTATGAAGCAAGATACAAAGTGCTTCTTACTCAAAGACTATTGCCAACGAACAAGCCACGTCGCTTGCAATATGGTAATGCCGTCGCAAGAATAATCGATCTCGAGCCGAAATTTTGATGAAGGACGGCCGTATTTTACGCTTCCTGTCGCAGTCAATAAAAAAAACTGTCGTAATTGGGGAACAGAGAATCCACAAGTCATTCCGAAACATCACTGCACGAGAGAAAGATACTGTTTGGGCCAGAGTGTGCTAAAAAACTATCATCGGACTATTTTTCTTCAAAGTTCAAGAAACCCGCACGCTATCGTTGGATGTTGGTATACTTTGTGTGACGGAAAACGCTTGAAAAAGTACTGACGTACCTGTTTTCAACAAAATGGCGTGGCGCACTTTACCACATCGCAGCCACTACGATGAAGTTGAAGACGTTTCTCCGGGCCAATTAATATAGTTTACGTTATTTTTTAGGACTCTCCTACATTCTATTTTTTTGCCAGGTTGTGTTCAAGATCAAGTATTGCCGGTTTCTTTTGGGCCGATGCTCGTTCCCGCGGCTGTGAATATGGCGCCCTTCTCTTCAATATTTGTTCCGTTGAATGCTTTCAGATTTGTTGCGGATTCCCAGAAAATTTTCTCCTTTTAATGCTGTCTCTCAGAAGGTCTACGGTTAGCGTCTACATCTACGGCGTTAGACGTTTCTGATTGCGGCGATTTTTAGGCGAATAGTTGCTACTTCCTAAAGGTGGTCACTTCCAGTGTCTGCTCCCCTAAAGCTCCTGACATTCTCCAGAATAGTTCTCCATCTGCGTGATCTATCTGATTTCTCGTTCTACCATCGGATGATACCCAGCTCTCTTTGTGTATCTTCTTGTGACAAAAGTAAGTTCCACCTACCATGAGTTGGTGGGAACTACAAAAGTCAACGAAAAGTTTACCATTTTTAAAGGTAACTAGGCTAAGGCCTTGATTTCTAATTGTGTGTTCAAGGCCGATGTTGTCACGGCCGATCTGTGTGTTTAAGTCACCCATTAAAACAATGATTTCTCCCCTTAGAATAGAGCGCAAAACCTCATTCAGTCTCATATAGAACTCGTCTTTAATGTCATCGTCTGCGTCTTCAGTTGGAGCGTAGCATTGCACTAGCGTAGTACTTCTTAGTGTGGTACGCAGGCACACGGTAGTACTCTCACTCTTACTGGTGACCAGCTAATGAGGCTGGACCTAGCTTCTTTAGTCAGTACTCCATATATCAGCAAGCAGTGTTCTCACATTCCATGATCCGAATCGTGTCCTCGTTCGAATAGCAAAGGCTGTTGTCGTGTTGCTCATCCGGTTCCGAGGCATTGTTTGCCGATTCGTAGGAATGGTGTTTTTTATGGGAGCGGGCTGCTAACCCTCAGCCCAACCGACTTAAAGCTCTGTTATATGGCGAAGAGAGAACGCCATTCGTCCGTCAGCCCTTAGCTCCTTCCGAAGAAGTATCCCAGAGGGCACCGCAGATCTGCTGGGTGTTTGTCTGCAGTATAGTAGTGAATAGAAGTGACAAATCGGGTGTCACGAGTAAAAATAAAATATGGCCTTATAACGGGCGAACACCGACCTTGGTTGAAACATAGTCCTCGGCCCTTTGACAGGCCTACCGCCATATAACCTTAAGGATAGAGATTGATAGATTTCATAAAATCTATTACTAAAAAAAATATTTAATACTTTTTAAAATCTGCGGTAAGGGTAAGTTTTGTCATTTTATTTTAGAATGTTGCATCTTTGGGTTTCATATTCTAGGTTGCTGTCAGGTTGACGTTCAGAGCGTAGGAAGTTTTAACTATTTGGGGCTTCAATCTTATTTTGGGGCTCCTCTGACCCGAGGTCCGGGGCAATTCGGCCCAGTTGCTCCTCTCCCCTTTCACCCGGGTTGTGACAGGCCTGCTCAGTGGGTCATGGTACATAATGCAGCGAGAAGTCGGTTTGAAAAAAGTTTCCCCTTCGTTATTTAGTGCTACAGGAGGTGGTATTCATCTAGCACCCCAAAATAATAATAATAAAAACCTTGTTTCGCTACTTTTTCAAGTTATGCATAAATATAGAAATTTATTATTAATGAAAACTTTTACAAATTCCAAAAAATAAATACCCTACATATCCCCTCCCCTTTTTTTCATCTATAGTCTCAATTAAGCTGTTTACTTGATCCATTTTCTACGTTTTATCTACTTACTTACTTAAGGTGCCCAATAAATTTGGAGAACACGACTACACTTTTGCCGGGAAAGACTGGTCCTTAAAAAAAGGTTCATTACCTTAATAACTAGATGTGTAGGAGAGCCCTATAAATATCAACCCCGGTACACACTTTATTTCTATACATTCTCGCATAATATAAATGTCACAAGATGGCAAGCAATAAGTCTTTCGTCTACTCTTAAAGTGTATAAGGGTAGGAAAAAAAATACCGGAGAAAGAATAAACGACTATGAGCGGTAACTGGTGCTTAGTCAAATATTCTATTTCGTTTAGAGATAAAAACTCACAAAGTAATCACTTTTCCCGGAATTTTTTATGGTTGCTCGTGTGGGGCGGTAGTAGATTGAGAGTTCAATACACCGAAACAAAAAAAAACCCTTAAAAATTTAACTTTGTCGTCAAGACTCCCCGAGTGTTTTTGGGGCAAGAGGGAGGCTAGGCACTTCTTTTTTTTTTATACTTACTAAATTCCTGCTTTCACAACCGAACAGAGTCATAAAACGTTGAGTTATTCTCGAACCCCATAAAAATGTGTTTTCTCATTACAGGGTCCTTATAGCGGTAACAATACCGCTTCGGGGCTCCCTTCACACTTCCGTCAGGTTGTTGATGTCGAGAAGGCATTTCCTGAACGAGGCCCACAGCTTATCAATATTAATATGAACGATTGTGGCTAAATCGTGATCATTTATTACTTTTATTGCCGCCATTAATTCGGCAAGGTTCATAACATGAAAGCGGGTGGAATTTTAGCGCGAACAGCGCCACCACTATAATGGCTTGCCTGTTAATGCAGTGTACAAGGATAGATAAGGAAATTGCAAATAGATACTGATGGGTCCTATGAGCAGTGGCGGCCATGCCATCCGGGATATATACATGAAAGACTCAATTCAGCTCATTTGTTACCGAGGTTACAAGTTTTCAAGTAACCGAATGTAATTAAAGTTGAATAATTAAGCAGCACTTTAGACGAAACACTCAATTAATCCCGATTGTAGGTAGACGACACTACCATTGCCTTTACAGGATTTGAATGTCGTTACCCATCACAATTTTCATCAAAATGCAGAACTTCAGGTGGGCGGACACCTGGGAAACCTGGATAAATCCCAGTCAAGGAGGAGCAGTTGTCGTCTCTTTGACTACCCTTGTAGAGACTGGGTTTTAATTGCAGGGCTTTACCCATCACAGTGCCAACTTAAATGCATTTTAACCCCATGCAGCTTGGCATCAGACACGGCTTATTGCTAGTGGCAAAAATAGTGGCAGGGAAGGCGAATAATGTTTTTTCTAGGAAATTTTCTATAATGATCCCACAAAGGGGATAATGAACAGTGATGTTTATTAATTTGCTTAGAAGTATGCTACTGTGGTGAGTTTTTAAGGATTTATGGTGAGGTTGAATTGTGGACTTGTTTTTAATTAGAAAACTAGATAAATGAACTGTCGGGATTTTAATTACTCTTCATATACACTTTATACTATTGTGGCCATGGCACATTAGATATCTAGAATAATTAAAAATAATAACAACCTAGATATAACCTTTTTTAATACTTACAAACAAATCTTGTCCAAATTGTTTTTAACGCATTATATTTAACCATATACCACGATGTGGATCCAATTATGCACCTTGTTGTTCCACAATTCCTATTTCCCAGAAAATTGGAAAACGGCTGTGGTATACCTATCCCTAAAGGACCCAAAGACAGGTCAAAACCAGCTAATCTCACTGCCAAAAGACAGTGTACCGGAGCATACCTGGTTGACTTAGAGAAGGCCTTTGACTCTGTATGGGTTGAAGGACTACTACTAAAGCTAACCAGGGGCCAGTTCACGCAATTCGACGTCGTCTGAAAACGACACTAAGTGCGTTCAAAAACCTTGCTATGGTTAACTGTGGGAATTTTTGAATGTCAAAAACTTATGCTAGTGGTTATGTTGTAGTTAATCACGGAGTTTTGAACGACAAAAGTTTACCACAGTTAACCATAGTAAGGTTTTAGAACGCGCTTCGTGTCGTTTTCAGTCGACGTCGAATTGCGTGAACTGGCCCCAGGTATGCGATGAATTGTCCTCTGCTTCGCATAATCTACGAAATGCTAAATGGGAAAAAGTTTCTCGTTAAAAGTGGGAATCTTACCTCACAGGTCTTACAAATTAAAAACGAGTTGCAACAAGGAGCAATGAATTCGACACTGCCCTTTAACATTTAAAGGGGTCATCCATTTAGGAGGGCGGTCGAGCTGAATCTCACCCAATCTCACGTGGGAGAAGGGGGTCTCGGCAAATGTCATGTAATTTTTTAACTTAAAAAACAATGTAAAATTGCTAGAAAACTATGTTAAATTAAGAAAAACATGTTTCTCCATTAGAGACCTCCATTCACTTACAGGCCGCCTGCAGGCCGTGGCATTTCAGGCCTGGTCGGCAGGCACGTCTCAATGAAGACCACACAATACTATGTCTGATTGAAGGCTTCAGGCGCAGGTGAAGACGACAGTTTGGCGGGTTGTTAATTCAAGTGCAAAAATGCACAAAAAGGCACAAATAGACAGGTGACTGGAAAAACTTTTAAAATACACGGACCACCATATTCGCTAACGCAATCGGCTGGCGGCACGGAGAAATTAAATGTATGGGAAATTCTCTTGCAGGTGGCCGCCGTCACCGCCTCCGTACCAATCTTTTTGTTTCTTAAGGCGGCTCCAGACTCACGCCTGGAATACCCGCGAGCAAGCGCGAACGCGAATGTGGATGGTTTTCGTGCCTAGTTCGCACCTTGCTTTCCGTTCAGAGTGGATAATGCACGGCTTGAACCTTAATAGAAGTTGAGATCTTCAGGCAAAAACTGACGATAAGATAAATGCCCACACACATTTTTGTCAGCTTTCTTGGACAACAGACCCTTCCAGTTGGCGGCCGGGGAGGTTTGTGGTGAAACTTGGCTTCAAAGCGAGAACTTTCAGGCCACCGCCTGCCGTCCACCTGTGTATCACAGGGGTCCTTATCATATTTTTTTATTTTTTTTTATGTGACAGGCTAGAGGCTTAGGGAAAGTCCCTTTGTACTGTCGACAATCTATTTTTTTTTTTTTTTTCGTATAGAGTGAATGTCGAACAGCAGCTCTAGCCGGAAGATAGAGAGAAGAGAAGGAAGTAATTGTCACAACCTAGCCGCGATATTTTATTCCACCTACTCACAACCATTTCGCGACTCTGACATCGGGGCGTCGAGAACAACTCGCTGGAGTGTTATGCCTCCTGAAACGAGTTGAATCTCATCAACCAACCGATGGCATGCGCTTGATGGAGCGGGGAAGGACTAGGGAAGGCTATGACAGGGGAATCAGGAATGTAAAGAGGGAAGAAGAAAGACGGAAAGTTAGGTGGGAAAGGCGAAGGACCGTGGCGCCGCCGGGATTCGAACCCGGGACCTCTGGGGATAGCAGTCAGGCGCCTTACCTCTAGACTACCGAGGCCCCAAATATGGCTAAATCCTACACAAATAAATTTTTGCGAACGCCAGAAAGTATTATAGTAGCGCCTTAATTGCTTAGCGGCCACAGGTCAGCCAAAGTGGGGGGATCGCAAAATCTCAAAAATTGCCTCACGCCATTTATGGGCGACCCCTTTCTATATACGGCCCAATCTGTGTTTCGGACGCTCCTGTAGCCAGGTTAAGCACATATTGCCATTAAAAACAATGACGCTGTGATAAGAGAAGGAGTATTCACAGGATGTTCTCCAGTTTTCTACACAGTTTAGCAGGTCTTGGGAAACAGTTTCTTGTAAAAGGTCAAAAAGCAACTCACCTCTTACATTTGTGTCTGAGCTGCCCAAAATGCACGTAGCTTGCGTCCATTTCTGCTGCCAAGCAAGTCGCCACAGTGGCAGCCTTGCTATATTTAGACAACATAAAATCGTTAAGGTCGTTATTAATAATTAAACAAGTTCTTGGGCTACCTTCCCCATTTCTGGGTTACTACATAGTACCAGGACGTCATCTAAATCAGCCTTTGAAAGGCGTAAGAAGAAGCTGTCAGATGCAAACTTGCTAGGGAGATTAATCTGCGCTACTCTCAACATCGTAGTAGCGAGATCAATCTCGATCACCGTTATGTGAGTCTCGTCCTCCTCTGGGGTGAGAGTAATATCATCATCTCCCACCGAAAAAATTTGGGCAAAGTCCCCCAGTTCGTCCTCCTTCGTTGATAGCGAAGAAACGCCTGAGCTTTTGATATCCTCTTCGGATAAGAAAAGAGGGTCTTTTGGACCCAGGATTGGTAGGTGAGGACTCTCAAGCACATTAGGATCAGCTACCTCCGTTCCTTTGTGATCCGCAATGCCGGGCACATTGGGTTCGGTTACTTGCGTTACTGTGCCACCCCCAGTGCTAGTACGTTGGGTTCAGAAACGTTCATACCTGTGTTGACCGCAGAACCCGATTACTCACCATCTGCAGCCGCAGTTGAAGCTACTCCACTCTGCTTGATTGGCAAGATATCTTTTTTGAAAGGCCTCAGAATTATGGAATAGAATGTTTTTTTTTTCTACGAACTGCCGATATTTTTGATAGTTTTTTAATGAAGTGGCTATTATTTGACAAATACTGTCAAAAGCACACGTATTTGGCACGATAAAAGTTTTTCTGTCCAGACGAACATTTTTACAGAAAGACCCATTTATAATGAGGGGTAACGTTAGAAATATTTCTTGGCTTGCGTCAAATTCTGGTAAATGATCCGCATACTTAGAATATTTTTGTCTTTTGTTCTTCTTTCGCCAATTTTCTTCTTTCGGTAACTCGGATATGTCTTCATTATTATTCGATGAATGTTGAACTTCCATTTCATCTTTGCTAGATTCTATAATTGGATCTATTTTAATATTTTTGTCATTAAACTTGCCCGTTTCTTTAGCCAGTCCAATCTTAAGCTTCCCTGGAAAAGTTGATATGTGTCGAAGTATGAATTTGTCCACTCTCATGGTTGACACATCTTGCAATACTCTATTTTTTAAATCATTAAATTCTGATTCTACTCCTGCAGAGGTTGGCCTTTTGGTGCCGTACTTGAATATTGGAATCATCCCGTCGCTGAAAAGTGGAAAATACGGTAGTAATTTCCTTAAACTATCAGCGACGCTTGGGCAAAAATAAGGATTTATGTCACCAGTATCATTGTGATCTGCGACTTTGTGTTCGCTATATTTGAGTAGATTATTTGCCCATTGGAAAATGTTTAGATCTGTAAATTCAGTGTCATAATCAAAATCGTCATCATCTTGATATATTTTTCCTCTACCACAATTCCTTTAATAGAATTGGATAAGAAGTTTCGCGATTGAGCTGTTAAGTTACCATCCGTTTGGTTTTCACTCAGTCAGTGATATAATGAATATCGCTTGAGCGTGCTCTTCAATTCCACGTAAAGAGTCTTGTTCTCTCAAGGCAGCAATACTTCTTAAATAAAATTGCTTACCTCTTTTTTGAGTTTGATTCCAGCACTTCCATTTGGCAACCATGTTCATAAAATGGCAAATATCTAACCGAATCAAACAAGGCAAAATTATTGATTCACTCTGCAAAAGCAATTTGAAACAGTGCGTTAAATAATCGGCCAAAGTATTTTTTTTCGCAAATGAACGAGCGACTGCCCCTAACAATACTTTACTGAAATCCGTCACTACTTCTCTTGGAACTGGAAAAGCTGTCTTATGAGTCGAGCCAATTCGGAGAAATTCTAATAGCCAATATGAAATAGCATTAGTATTTTGTGTTGTTGAAACCATCTGACAAATGGAGACGTAGACGCTATTTGAACTCAAAAAACTTGTCACAAATCACGACTCGACATTCAGCGCAGGGGCCGATGACTATACTTTTGGAAGGTTATAAAAAGATGCTGCTTGCTAAAATAAGCAATGAACTTAAGCAGTTTATTCTCAAAAAAATTTCAAAATTGTGCTCAACTTTTAGAAAAAGAATTTTTGCTTTTAATATTCGCAAGCGTATGGACGTTTTTTGTACAGCACACAGTACTACAGCTCGAGCACATCATGACATGTTCAAGGTTTCCGCGGAAAAGATAAAATGCTGAGCCAACTTCTAAAATAACAATTTTCTTGTCTTTCAAAATTCGCAAACATATGAATGAGTCTTTTTTTCGCAATTTTATTTTTTGCACATGATAGCACATCTTGAGCACATTACAGCACAAATAAGTTGATTTTCATAAAAAAAGATGGCGGGGCTAACTTCACTTTAAAAAAAGGACCTCCTCATAAAAACTATAACCTTTGAATAAAATTTATTTTTAATACGGCACATTATAGCACACCTCGAGCACATCTTAGCACATTATTTCTTTTTTTAAAAATCCAAAATGGCGGGGCCAACTTTACGGACATGTGTATTCCTTTATATGATATTAAGAACAGGAACGTGAGTGACTCCGTTTACAAGATATGTAATTAAAAAGTGTGATCTAAATCCCAATATTCTTCGTTTTTTCAGAAAAATTCCAATATTTTAGCATTTTGGTCATATTTTGAACCTACATACATATCTTGTAAACGGAGTCACTCACGTTCCTGTTCTTAAAATTTTCGAATGCAAGTATCAGCATGCTCAAAAACATATAAATACTAGTTTTGAACTTCTTTATACAAATATTGAAAAACTATGTCCGCCATATTGGATTCACCATTTTGAATTTTCAGTTTTTGACATCAAATTCGTGATCAGCGAGGTCGATTACCCTACAATACCGAATTTCGTCCAAATTCATCAATATTTAGACTTTTGTCCACGTTTTTGCAATTCGTCCCACTGTGTGGCGTAGCTAATTCTTTCATTCTTCTTTCTAATATCTATTCGACTGCAGTTGGCCAACTCGAGTTTGGATCAATCTTAAACGCATCTATTGCGCCGATTTATTTTATCAAACATTACCGCATTGGCTTTAACTAAAATCTTAAAGTCCTTAAAGCTGGCTCTAAACTCAATTTCACAAAACTGTTTGGTGAAAGTATAAGGCCCAAAACATGCGACCAGCTCCCACTCAGTATGAACCAAGCCGAAATTTTTCATTAAATTTCGTTTCAAAAAAGAAATTAATAAAAAAAAAATTTAAAAATCGATCAGGCTTTTTCCAATTCGTGCAGAGTCGAGCACAAATTTTATGATTAATTTGGAAATCGTAGGAAATTCTGAAGGGCTACACGTGCCACTGCCAAATACTGGAGGCAAGCTCGCCCATGAAGAGAACTTACATCCTTATATCCCGTAAGAAAATATTTTTCACATATATCTTATGGCGGTAATCGAGAAACCCTCACGTTTGTCACATGAATCACAAAACAGGGAAGTTTACTGCGGTAAATACACGGTAAGCAGCTCACTGTGCCCATGGGAGGTATATTATTTGGGGCTTCGCCTTATGATGAATTGTCATACGCAGAGCCTGGATGCCTTTATTATTTCGCAAAACACACCATAAGCTCCTTTTAATGGCGCTGTGATATTAATTGAAGGCTGTGTCAAGGCTACGGAGGATTTGATTTGCTATTTACGATTTCTATAAAATTTAAATTGCTTTATTCACTAATTAAAACATTTTCATTTCTGACGCATGCCATTGTTTTGGGGGTTTTTCGTTTTAGCAGATTATAAAAAGTGGGCTTAAAGCTGGGTTTTTACGGAGGTTTTCGAACAAAGGCAAATATTATATTTACTTTCGGAAAGATAAGGTCCTGTAGGCAATTCTGTTTAAGGGAAGACTACGCAGTTCTTGACAAAACAAGGACATCCTCAAATTATGGAGTTTCTGAGAATATTGCAAAAGACGATTAATCTTCCATTTAAAAACATATATGAACTTTTAAATTGTTTTGACTAACATCATTTTCTTGACATACATAAGTTACCAAAAATATGACCCAATTACACTTCTGAGTATTCGAACAAAAATAGTGTTGGGTGTACTTACAATAGGGTGGTTCTAATTTAATTCTTGGATTTTTCAAGTGGACCAATTGGAGAAACAAGTTTGCGTGCCGACACACCCTTATTCTTAAATGGGTCTAAAGAACACAATTCAAACCTTGGTCTCCTTCAACATTTTCTTCTTTGTAGTGCAGTGCTATTTTTTGATATGGTATATAGTATGAAGACGTTGCACTTATGGCCCGTCACAGGTCACAAAACAGTTTTGCGCAAAACTTTTCTTCTCTGAAAAATTACATACATAAAACCCATGAGAACTACTTTTGCGCAATTCTGTTTTATGTCGTGTGGATGGGCCTTTAGGCTGCTCGCACACTGCATCAGAATTTATACGAATTTGTGCGAGTTCTGATGAAATTGTATCAAATTTGGTATTTTAAGCACCCAGTCACAAGAAAAATCACAAAAAATTCACATCTGATGGTGAATTTGTATTCGTGTAATGAGATAAAGCAAAGTTTGGTCACAACTTAGCCAACGTACGTAAAGGCCCCCATACACGGTCAAATTGGATGTACATCCAGATTTTCATCAAACCCATAAGCGAAACGAGTTTTGATCGGCCGACCCGCTCACAATCGATAGTTTTGGTTGTATATCCGCACTTCGACACACATCTAATTTGACTGTGTATGGGAAATAGAAAATATTTGCTATTTATACAGTCACAATTTTGAGAGTCGCTGTGACTGATTGTGGATTGTTAAAATTGTGACTGCAAAATTAAAATACCAAATTTTCTCAAGTTGAGATTAGTAAAATAGATTAAAAAGGACTAGCGGCAATACATGTCGCACTTCCCCATGGCTCAGGCCAAACTGCCAGTTAAGCTTTGAGTTAAGTTTTAGTTCAAGGCAGAAGTATAACCAAGATCTTTCAGCTGGTGTCCCCGGAAAAGTTGGCTGTTTTCCCCCACTGCAGGAGTCGTCACGAATCATTGTCTAGTAGTGCTGCCGTTTGTCATTTCTGAGAGGAATAAAATTAGTCTCTTCAGGGAAATATTTAGGTCTTCACAAAAATTTTCATTGGAGCCTAGGTATATAAAATTCTGAAGAATCTCAAGTTCAATTAAAAACCTAACATTAACTGTGGCTAATAGTGATGAGCAAGTGTCTTGCAATTTTGCCTAGCGCTGCAAATTTACCAAGACCGAAGAACACCCAGACAATACAAGACAAGACTGCAAGATCAAGATATCAAGACTTTGTGCTCATCACTAGGTGCTTAAAGTTTTGCAGTAAGTCTTGAACAAAATCTTGCAAAAAGTCTTGCAAAAAGTTTTGCAGAAAGTCTTGCAAAAAGTCTTGCAGTGTTGTCTAGGTCTTGCTAAATATGCAAGAGAAGACTTTTCGCTTATCACTGCAAGTCCTTTGTTACTAAGCGATGAACACAAAGTCTTGCTATCTTGATCTTGCAGCCTTGTCTTGTCCTTGTCCTATCTTGTCATTGTCTAAACTAGTGGCTAACTAAAACTAATTTCGCTTCTTTTATTCTTTTCCCTCTTAGTTCATACTAGGGATGCTACGAATGTTCGTATTCGCTTATGCGAATGATTCGCATCATTTTAAACATTCGCATCAAGCAATGCGAAGGACTTAAACCTCAATTTACTGGACGCAACGGAACGCAACAGCCGGATCGAAATGTCAAAATGAGTTTCATTACAGAGAAATTGTATTGAAGTGGAGATACTAGACACAACGGAGTGGATTAAAGTTTCGAAACTTTGGAGCTTGAAGGAACCGACGGATTGAAATGGCAAAAACAACATTAAAACCGCTGATTTTGTCATCTATTATTTAACCCAAAATGTCGTCAGAGTTTTTTGAAAAATTAATATCTGAAGTGGAAGAAAATGAAATTCTATATAATAAAAATTCGATTCCGTCAGTATAACCCACAAAATTCCATTCTGTTGCGTCTAGCATAATTGGGGCTTTTAGGCAACCACCTGACAGGCCGTGGACTGCAGGTGACCTTATGATACCCCACAGACACACATTTGAAGAAGATAGCTTAGCGTAGGAGATTGTTAATTCAAGTGCAAAAATGTTCATGGGCTCAACGAAAACTTCAGACTGAATAGAAGTTCAGGGGCGTTATTCTGGAACGCGATACGAAATTGAGAAGAGAACGGAATCCAGTTGCAATGCGATTGAGTTTTTGTATCACTGAATGCGATCGCATCGTATTGAAATTATTGCCCTTAATTTGACATTTTGATGCGAACAATTTTTCCAAGAATATTTAAAGAGTTTTCAGATTGCTTTACTGCAAACAAATAAATTCAACGCATTCGTCAATTGCGACGACTAAAACACTATGACAGACGGACAAATTTAATTCGAATTCGCATTGGGGTACCATATCATTTTCTTATTTCCGAATTTCATGACTTTCGAATGGCATATCTGGAGCGCGTTCAAAAACCTTACTATAGTAAACCACGAGGTAAGCTGTGGTTATGCTACATCACTTCACTTAACCACGAAAGTTTATGTTTAACCATGGAGGTTTTTGAACGCACCGTGGTTAACTACGTGGTAAAGAAAATTTAAAATTTTTTTCCATAAAATAGTGTCGGCTATTTGCCTCAATTACTTCCAATAATTATTTATTTAAAATAATCTCACAAATCCCACTTTGATTTGTTCATTATTAACATTGAAACAAATGTCAAAAAATTGTTTTTATTCTTCTTCTTCTTTACTATCGCTAACCATGCTCCCAAGCATGGTTAAAATTTAACTACACCATGGTTAACCACGGGAGTTTTTGAACGCCAAAAAGTTATGCTCGTGGTTATGTTGTAGTTAACCACGGAGTTTTTGAACGACAAAAGTTTACCATAGTTAACCATGGTTAACCATAGTAAGGTTTTTGAACGCGCTCCTGGAGAACCCCTCAGATCTTCAAGCACGGGCTGACGATAAATTCCCACACACATAAAGCTTTTTGTAAGTTTTCTAGGACGCAGGCCCGCCCCATCCAGTTAGCGCCCAGTGAATGTGCAATTATACTTGGCCTCAAGGCGAGAAAGCTAAAGGCTTCGCTGTGAGGACGTCTCGAGAGGAACACAATTACTCCGATCGGAGTAACTTCGGCAGTTCTGATGTCTAGTAGTCGACACAATGCGAAAAAAAACACTTTTATGTATAGATGGTACTGTAGACTCAGCACAGTGCTTGGACAACAGTTTTTCTTTATACCTCTCGCTCAAAGTTTTTGCTTATACCAACACCTATTACTACCCAACGCTAGTCTAAAATAAGTCTAGGTGGTTTAGGTCTTGAATCGCATAATAAGGCATCCCGCCGGCTTAACCGGTTAATAACAGGGTATCAAACTTCCGCTTAGGTCGGGTCTTCACGTAGCATTCGGTGCACCTCCTTGTTCTCCTGGTAGTCTGGTACTGTTAGCGTCACAACCTTTTTACGGCTGGTTAGCGGGATTCACTTGTTTCAGGCGGCATAACACTCCAACAAGACTCTGTCCCGCTAGCCCTGACGGTTGTGACTCGCCCGGCTGCTAAAAAAAATGACCTCCTACGACATCCAAGAGTGCAAACGTGAGGCTCACTGCCTCCTCCTCATTCATCCACCAGACTACCCTTAACCTTTCAATTTCTTCGTCTATATTCAGGTCAAGCTTACTACTGGACATTGCACCATGAGTTGGGCGACATGACGGACTAGAGGAACAAAGGGTGATTCCTGAACTTGACCATGCCCCAAAAAAGCATAATAACTAAGCAGTTATGTATATCAACGTAAATCAAAATGACAAATAAATATTTTGACAAATGAATATTAAGAAGAAAAAGGCCAACCCAGTTTTGAAAAATTGAATTTTAATTAAAGAAATAGAAGGGAAGGAGAGAGTTTGTTGCTTTATTTTCACAAGAATGCATTATATTTGTGGACAGAAATAAATTAAATTTTGTTCTTCAAGTTCACGAAATAAAATTGCTTTTCTAAAACTACAAAACTAAAATGGTTTCTGTAAAATTACAAACTAACAAAGTGCATATATCTTCAAATAGTTGCAATAGAAAATCAGCAGCCAATAGTTTCTAGAAACCGTCAAATTACTTATGCCATTTCATGTTAGCAATTAACAAGTTTTAGTCAATAAACTAAAGAAACTTCAGACACACGAAATTCCTATTAATAACTAGTTTGGAATCAGACCAAACGTCTTTCTTCGTAATTAGTTAGGAAAGTTGCTCCCCTCGTATGGGTTTTCCGTCATTTCTTCTTTGCAGGAGCAACGAAATCTTCTCCTAAATCATTTAGCCATAATCCAAGAGCGACTTCGTGATTAAGCAATAAGCACCCGCAAAAACCCACACCATCTATCCACTAGCAAAGTAACCTCCTAGCAAGAAGGACCTTCTTTCCCCGCTTAGCAATATTAATCGTAAAATTTCTTATGTTTTGTGTGTGTTTTTTTTTCTCCTTTCAGAACCATATGTCGTGGCATGGAAGCGTGGAATTGCAATTTTGTCAGCCGGAACCGCTAAAGTTACCCCAGATCCACGTGTAAGATTGGTTAATGGATTTAACTTGCAAATTAGAGATGCTGTACCACAAGATGCCGGCGATTACACTTGTCAGATAGCGATGCTAGAGCCCAGGGAAATAACTCATACTGTAGAGATTTTAGGTAAGTAACATTTTCGGGTGGTGGGAATATGGGGCTGGATTCACATTGGATTAATTCAGGAATTTCATCCCTTTTTGGGTGACTCTATCAAGCCCTGACGTTAGCCCGAAATTCCTCTTCTTCCCTGCATTTACATACATCAAAGAGCAAAAACAAGGTGGTTGAACAGGGCAAACTGTGGCACTGGCGGCGGTGGTGGTGGTGTTGCTGGGGCTGTTCCGTTGGCCTCCCTTGTAGCACCATCAGCTTTAAAATCCACCAACATCACGCTCGCATATGACAATTACAACAAATTCTGGCCTTGTACTTGCGGGTTAAGTGTTCTACGTGAAGTGATAATTTCTTGCTAAACTCCCCCGAGAGAAAACCTAATGACTTTTGTGCGGATTAAATGAGAGAAAACGTACCACCGAGAAGATGAAGTTGTTTCATACTTTATTGCTGATGTTTGTTGTAATTTAGGAGATTAATTAGAGCAAGGCCTACGTAAAGAAGAAACTGAATTAGGAAAGTATCTAGCCCTCCGGCTAAATTAGCTACCAAGAATGGGGCTACATTTAAGTGCCTTTAATACTTCAATTCAACATGTTGTCCCAATATTGGTACAAAAAAAAAATTAAAACAATTTTTTAAATTACATTTAGAAGCAAAATTATGTTTTTTGCTGTTGTAATGCTTTTATTGTTTTTGTTTATAAAAGTAGCGAGTACTACAGTTTTATGCTTTAAGTAATTTAGAGAACGTTTTTAGTGCGAGCTTGGATAACGTGAAGATTAGTCGACTATATGAGGTTGAGGTTATACGATGTTTTTTATTTTATTGAATATTGCTTCAAATATCCGAATATTTGCCTGGAATTGTTTATATTACTGCTGATCCACGAAGTTGAAATGCCGAAACTCTGACCTGTTGTAGTCTTACCAGCTCCTCTATACCCTAGTTTTGAATGCCTCATGAATTCAGTAGTATGTTTAAAAAGGCTTGTTTGGTCAATGAAAGTCTCACCGGACAACGAAAGCAAACTGTTTGCTATTGCGAGACAGTGAGAGAAAAGTGGACAGGCTCGTCCGCCCTCTGTGCAAGTGTGATCCTATGCCCTTCAGATACACCATAGTTGGTAATATAGGACGCAGTGTCTGGTGACATTTTTTCAACTGCATTCCAGAAAATCTCTTGCCACATTTTGATGCGGACCAAGATCTCCAATTTTCGGTATATTTTCTGATCAGAGGTCTTTACGGTAGTAGACGGTTTTGAACCAATCTCTTCCACAACGACCACAATTTTAGAATATCCCGGTTGAAGACATGCTTTAAGATGGAGTAGCTTGAATTGACAAATACAGGGTATGCAAAGTAATGATAAACACTAACGGAGAAATATACAAGCAATTATATCGTCGAGTGCAAAGGGTGCCATTTAGCATACTCAATAGACCGATTCTCATTCCATTACGGAGGTCAAGCAGCATTAGACAAGGTTGATACTTAGTGGGGACCGTATGGAAAACCGACACTGGCGCTTGAAGGACCAAAAGGTAAACAAAAATAAAAAAACGGTGCCATAAACTATTATTCTGGGAGGAATATAGGTTAAGGTTTATGACGGTTTGGAAGGGTGTTGACGAAGGTGGCGATGAACCCTGCGTTCAACTCTTAGATATTATCGGAAATTCTGACGGCGAAAGGTCGTTTCTCAGTCGAGCTGTTCTACTTAGAAACAAATTACTAGTTTGTAGAGTATGTGAAAAGGGGAGTTCTAGGTGGAGGGAATGAGACGAGTGGGGCAATCTGCTGTTGAAGCAGGAGAGCGTTTATTTCGGAGCAACAGTCACTGTGATAGTAGTGATATAATTTTGTCAGTGCTGCTACATTCCTACGGTGGTTTGTAGAGCGCCGTCCAAAATGAGAGGTTGTATTCGACCTTCGATCGACACTCGACATCTTATCGAAGCCGGAAAAATTACGTGGGTACCGTCGTCAGCGAAATTAAGAAGGGGGCCCCCGCAGTGATCGGGTGGGATTCGGATTTGACGCCATTCAATACTAGTTTGATTGAACGGCTACTAGTTTGATTGGAACTCCAATTCTGTAGTAGTGAGACAACCAGTCACCACCACCAGCTTTGAGTTTGGCTAGCTGGGCTGACTGCCATACTATATCAAAAGCCTTGGAAATACACTCACTCAAAAATGTGTTGCAATGTTTTGGAAATTCAATTGTTTGTCCTTGACTTATTACCCAAAGATTGGGCGCAGGATGACTGGGATAATGTAGTTTTTAGTAAAAACTACATTATCCCATTCATACATCTTCCGATCCTTTTGGGAATAGGATAGGACAAATAATTGAATTTCCAAAACATTGCAACACATTTTTGAGTGAGTGTATGTAAAGTAACCCGACTAGATTCACCAAGTCGATGCAAACTTCCGTTGAGGTGTAAGCTTTTTTTTGATTATCGTCTCCATGGTTTTGGAAAGAATAGAAGAATCCCGATAACTTAACCGATTAATAAAAGGGTACCACTATCCCCGATTAGGTCGGGTCTTCACCTAGCGGACGATGCACCTCTTTGTTCACCTGGTACTCTGGTACTTCCTGCTGGTTAGCAGGACTCTCTTGTTTCAGGAAGTACAACACTCCGACGAGGCTGTCTCTTGCTAACCCCGACTTTGTGCCTCACCCGGCTGCTAAAAAATTAAATCATACAACATCCAAGAGCTCAAACGCAAGGCCCACTGGCCCCTCGTCAGGCATTTTCCACATCAACTTTAACCTGTGATATCCTATTTCTATCTTCCAGCTAAGCTTACTTCCAGGCATTGCACCATGAAGCAAACGTCATGGCGGACTGGTACTATAAAGGGTCACACCTAAGAGTCTTCCACATAAAAAAATAATAATAAATGAACCTCTTTCCATGAAATGAATTTTGGACCGCCATCTTGGCTGCCATTTTGAATTTTGAAAATCTGGCCGCAGATTCGTAATCAGCCGCCAAAAAAAACCCTTTATACAAGTTTTGGTGAAAATTGATGACGTTTCAACTACATCCAGGGCAAAGAATTCAATAAATATCGTAAAAAATTAAAGATTATAAACAAATACTCATAACTTTCGAAATCCTTAAGAGCCCATCGAGATTTTTGATCGAGGTGTTAGAGTGACTTCTCCCGAACATTTTGACACCAAAAACGTCCATTTTCGAGATGGGGTATTTGAGAAATTGAATTTTAAAGTTGTTTACTATTTTTTGACCTTTTGACCTTGAATTCGAAAATATGTTTATGTTTTTCAGCAAATTTGTTTGTAAACAACCCCTCTGACCTGAAAACATGTAAAACCTATCAAAAACGTCGACCCCAACGAAAGATATAGAGCCAAAATCAAAAAAGAAAGTCAAAATTCATGAAAATCCCGAAAAAACACATTTAATTTTTATTGATCAATAGATTAATGAAAAAATTCTAAAAAAATTTTTGTTGTAGGCTTAAATAGTTGCCCAAAGTCCCTGAAAAATTTCAGCCAAAACGGAGGGGGGTCGAAAAATTTTGTCCGATTTGACGTGGAATGTCCCTTATATATAATATTTTTTTATGTGTAGAGGCTTAAGGAAAGCCCCTTTGTACTGTATATGAAGCTGTCTTGGCATTAGGTGGACATGCTTCGAAGGAATAGGGCATTCCCACATCCAAGGTAAGTTAATGTACAGTACCACCCTAACCACAGGGCTAAATGGGCTATAGCCATTTCGGAGTAGCGATTTTTGTTGATGTTATAACTTTTTGTTATTATTTGTTATTTTTATTTAAAATCTTTTTATGACAAAAGTAACCAAATTCTCAGTTCTAATGAAATAGAAAACATTATGTGTGGGGATCTGCTTTGGTGAACCGATCCCTAAACTTATTTTAAATTTGGGTGGAGTGGTCGCCTTAAATTAAACAAAACTCCACTTCTTTGCAAAACTTTCTTTAGCACAAAAATGATTTTTGACAAAATGCGTCTTTCTAATGACTATGTCTCTTTCTGCAAACAGCAGAAAGCTCACATTTTGAATTTTCAGATAGATTTAGATCCCACTGGCCATTTTGACGCATCATTGGCCCAAATAATTAGCCCCATTCTTTAAGGCCATCCGCCGGCTCAGTCTAGATCTCAAAGCCATGCATAAAAATTTAATCGAAGCCATTATGTTAACGGGGTGCGCTCAAGGAGAAAAAGTCAAGGTATGAAGCATTCCTTTAATACCTAATGACATCCGCTTTGACTTTATGACCCTGCAATTTCTCCTCAAGGCATGATTTGCCATCACGATTACATACATATATGGAAATCTTTAAAAAAACAATTAGATATTTACATTCCAACGGCGTCATGAAGAAAGTTACGGGTAATAACTATTAGTTCATACAACCATATGTTTCAGAAAGAGTCGCCGGTGGAGGAAGGCGAGGGTAAAAGCTGCTCTTTCTGCTTAAGTACCTACAACTACGAAACTCATTTAAATTTCACAATTTAAATATAAATATTTAATTCAGTATCAATTGTATTAGTGAGGTACTAAAATGTGCTGAAATATTTGATATTATCGAAACCTTTTAACATGGTCCGGGTTTACACTCCGGAAACCGTTTCCAATAAATTGTAGACTTAAGTGATACCCAAGAGAAAGAGATAGAGAGATGTGCACAACAAAGGCCTGTTTTAATAATAACTTGGAGAATGCCTCTGAAGTGGTCGTAGACCGCCCGGTATATTCCCCATCATAACTAGACGAGAACAATAACATTCGCCACCTAGGGAGGAAGCCAATGAATGCCGCCATAAAGGGAAGTTTCACTTTACCTTCGGTCTAATGCCTTTGAACTGAAAATTTCACCAATTTTCCTGGAAAATTTTGCGGTTCAAACTTTGCCATTAGAAAGTATTCATAAGGGACTTATAAACTATTGTGTACAGAGGGCAATACTCCAGAGATAACATGGATACGCCAATGCTTACACGAAGAGAAGGAAAAGGATAACTTAAGATATTCCATCAATCATTTCAGATTAGACCTTCACCTGTCCATGGGATCTTCGTTCCATTGAAATTGCATTAACTGATTTTAGGAATGGTCTACGGGGCACTCTCGCAATCACCCACTGTATGGGATTGAGAGGGAGACTTGGAAAAATGTTTGGGCTTTGAACAGAAACAATCACCTGTCCCGAAAGGATATCGAAAAATGTCCATCGTGTTCATCCTGAATTATTTATGGACGGTCCAGCATTGGCTTTATAGAAACGAAAATTTAACAGAATATAGTCGATGGTGAAAAGGATAGAAAAAGGATGATTTCTATTGATGTTGAAACTTTATTCCAGCAGACCCCAATCAACCGCATTCTACTCTGGGCTTATATGACATCTCCTAAAATTGCTGAGCTAACATCAATGTCCCATTTTAATCCTGGTTAACTTAGAGACTTCGGACAGTGTTTGAGGACGTTTCCTCTTCAGTTTGTTTTTTACTCCATTTTTTTTTTATTGAAGCGAACAAAGTTTTGCCTCAGCAGATATTTTCTCCTCCCCCAAATGGAAGACTGTCCACCCTCCATTAGTGGTTTCGGGGTTGAACTAATTTCAAGTAGTTCGATATATTTTTTGTGCATTATAAACATGAAGCTTTGATTAGGGCTGGTCTTGCAAAATAATAGTAAGAAAGAATCTTCCTGCTCGAGCGTTCGTTTTAATTATAGGGAGTTAAATGATAAATTGATATTCTTGGTGCTTTTTGGGCAAACTGATAATAATTTTCATTTTTTTAATACAAGCCTTTAAACATGGATATTATGATTTTCCGACTCGATTAATATCTTGTTTTCCTTTGATAAAGCTATTAAGCCTTGTATGCGAAAGAGTTTTATTTTTTGAAGGTTTAAGGAATTAAATCTGTCGTAAAATTGAGTTGTTAAGGTCAATTCATACATATCCGTAACGGCACGGTACCGGCTTATAAGAGACATATGATGATAGTCGAGTTTTAACTATTTTTAACGGAAGCGCATACGGTCCCAGGATGGCAAAACTTGGCCAAAAGATCCTTTGAATTGCGGTATACCGAATTTGTACACATGGGCATACAACAGGCATATAAAGGCCAAGTGAATAATATTTTCGTTACGTACAATTTGTCTTTCGATTATCGTACTTAAAGACTACCGATGCACAAGAGAAACAAGCTCGCCAATCGTGGGTTTGCTGGACGTGAATTGTGTGGTGCGTAGTTAAGTGGGAAATTTTGTTGTTTAACCGCTTGAAGAAAGCAAAGCAATGAGCGAATACGTCATCTCAGTGTCTACACCAAAAGAACCGAAAGAACCCCTGAAAAAATTGTGATGAAAGTTGAAGATATTGTTGAATATGCTAGGTCAACCAGGCTGTATTAGGTTGGCGGCGTTAAAAGTGTGATTAGGATTGGACTCATGCTGCAATTTTATATATTGCTGATATCAAGAATGAGTCTCGAAAATAATTTAAATTCAAAAAAAAAATGAATAAACAAACCAACATTACAAAAGTACAGCATTTTCTGAAAAAACACAACAACCCAAATTTTCGTGAATAAATAAAATAAATCCCAAATTAAATCTCGTGTAAAACAGTTGTTAAAACAAGTAATAACTTCCCTACCATGGAATGCATGTCACAAAAAAAAATTGGTTAGCGTTCCTTTGCCACATAAAACATGTGTTTTGGTGGAACGAGTTGAAGTCAATAAATACGTCAACAAAGTTCCAAAGAGCATTCTACATACGATTTACTACAACCTAAAAGGCATGTGTGATAGCACCAAGTTTTAATTTAACAATTTATTAAAAAAAACATGAAATTTTTATTAAAAATTTCACCTCCACCGCTGCATGTATGTAGTTCAAAATTCACTGAACACGAATTGCTGATATGAAAATTGCAATTTAGGTAATTTCATACTTTGTTAAGTAACCCGTTTCAGCACACTCAACCTAATAAATACCCAATCTACTGGAAGCCACTATAAATTTAGTTTACCACATCGAACCCCGAAACGAATTAATTGATCCACTTAGGCGTAATTCATTTTATTAATTTTCCAATCAGTGCATAATCGATACATGGTAACACCTAACGATTATCCCTAAATTAGATCGGCGTAACTCCGAACAAATTAAAATTATTACAAAAGGGAAAGCGGGGGTGGATTGATAGCGCCTTTTTATGGCCACGTCCTAAAAAATTTTAGTACGAGAGACTATGCTCATATGTGTGTGTGTGTTAGTACATTCAATAACGCCGCGATGAGCACGATTTGTCTAAAAATTATTGCCCCGTTTTTGATGTGAGAGCAGTCACGACATAATTGAATTGTTCGTGTGCCGTTCGTTCCAGGATTTCGTTGTTATCAGCTTGATTGAATATTTCATGCCTGTTTTGACAAAAAATGCCGAATAAAAAGGATCTTTTATGGAACTTTAATAAG
This sequence comes from Thereva unica, assembly GCA_949987705.1. NCBI lineage: Eukaryota > Metazoa > Arthropoda > Insecta > Diptera > Therevidae > Thereva > Thereva unica. The sequence goes on from OX465283.1 coordinate 48,433,657, forward strand.
GATTCTAGTTGATGTGATTTTTTGGCCCCTGGCAATGGCTGCTCTTTTATTACTGGGTGAGAAAAAGTGTTGAAATATTAAAACTCTTTTTATGAGTTTTATTAACAATTTTTTGTCAGTTTTATAGACTGCATAATGTGTCGTGAATGTTTTATGATTAATTAGCTTAACAGACATAATAAAATGTATACTTGTAGTAGAATGGCAAAATATTTGCTTAATTTTTCACTTTATTCAACATAAACCCAGTAATATATTCGTTAATTTATTATCATCTGTTGAATTTGATACCGCTCCATATTGAAGTAGAGTAACAGGCTACAAACGTTGTATCTAGGCGATTGTCTTCAGCGGAGACATTCTTATCCGCATTATCGAAGATATCGCAGGAGCGTCGGAAGTTTAAAAATGTTCCTTTATGGTGCAAGGGAGGCTGTCCTCGGTTTCCAACCTACTACTAGGTGGACTCCTTTAATACACGTATAGGCCGTATTCGATCCAAAGCAAAAAAGCAGAACTGTCGGCAGAAAATTATTTCTATTTGCTTACGCTGGCTGCGGGACAAGAAAAGCAGCGGAGAGTTCAACCGCTGTCCTAATTTTGCTTCTTTGCAAAGTATATTTTTTTGACTTTTCAAGCATTTTTTTTTAATTTAACTATTTATATAATACTAGCTAGAACCCGGTGCGCCTCGCTGCACTTATAAGCCAATAACTTGGCGTGCGCCAAAACAATTGGGAATCTCAAAATCGTTTTTTCAAAGGGCAGTTAGGGAATTATTTGACAACCTCACACAAACCGAGCTCAACTCAATCCGAGTTTGCATTTTCGGTCGAGTGTTGTAGGTCATACTGAACTTGAATTTTTAGTTTCTGATTATGGTTTGGTGAAAATGGAAATGACCATGCTAAATTTTTTAATATTTCTTTTACATTTAACCAAAAACCTACCTAGCTACCTACAACTAAACACGATTGTAAATAATAACAAACCATGCACATTACATGCAGATAACTTTTGAGCTCATTTTTCAGTCTCTAGTGAAAACGAGCAGCATGCCTTGGATACTGGAATCAACGACGACGAACACGGCAACGAAAAAGGCAAAACGACTTACGAATTTTCTCATGGAATGTTCGAATTCTGTACAGAACTCGAGCTACACAACATCTAGCCTATACCGTGTGAAACTATTAAACTGACATTACCGCCATCCAGGAGATGAGATGGGCAGGGAATGGTGTTTTGCAAAAACCTGAGTATGACGTATATTACGAACCTATTGCGCCGCCCAAAAACGCACATGGCGCCCCAGAAAAAATCTACATTACTTATTTTTGACTTTGTACTTCATTTTAAAATAAAAGCGTATTTTTTAGTGTTTTTAAGCTATATTTTTATTTTCTATTTTTAGTCTATTATATATCTTCCGCCATTTTATGATGACCGCCATATTTGATTTACAATGACGTCACACAGCTTACTGTACTATATTCGTCATACACTTTCATTTGATACCCATACCGAGAAAAAGATAAACCACCATTTTATATTGGCCGCCATTTTTAATTTGGAATGGCGCGACACAGTATATAGGATGCTACTTGTCACAACCTTTCATTTGATATCCATACCAAGTGGCTTGTAAAGAGAAGGGTAATCCGCCATTTTCTGTTGGCCGCCATTTGGAATTGGGAATGACGCCACTAATTGTATTTTATTTGTCATACCCTTTTATTTGATACCCATGTCGGTGGTCGGGGAATATAATTTCAAAATTCGGCAGCCATTTTGGAGCCGCCATCTTAATTGTTTTACAAAATGGTCCGATTGTATTGCCACACGAATTATGCATATGTGCAATATTTCAAGTTTATAGGTTATTTTTTCTACTTTTTATTCTATTATGTCTTCCGCTATCTTTCATTGATCGCCATTTTTAATTTGGAATGATGTCACACAGCTAATTGTATTCTATTGGTAATACTCTTTCATTTGATACCCATGTCGGGGATCGGGAAACGCGATTGTGGAATTTGCCCGCCATCTTGCAGTCGCCATCTTGATTTTTTTACAAAAATGTTAAAATGCATTGTCACGCGAACTATACATGTGGGCAAAATTTTGGGGTTAATCGATTATATGAAAGTGGGTCAAAATGTAGAACGCAAAAAATGCAAGAGGTGTAGAATACAAAAAATGATGAAAAATCGTACTAATTAATTAACTAAAAAAAAAACCTAATTAAATATCGGCAAACGGAAACCTTTAGTCACTATAGAGAAAATTATATTAAATGAACTTCTGTATTTAACCGAAAAACATTAACGCCCCGCCCCGCCTAAGCATAGATATATTTGTGAACAACAAAACGTAGTAAATAGCCCAGTGAATAAGCCGGAAACAACAATAAAATGTTTAGAAGTGGTGGAACAGCACCGATTTCAAAAAGTCATAAATCCTAGGTTCATATAAACGTAGGGGTGGGTTCAACCTCTAAAAGTTCCCCCAATAACGGAAAATATTGAAAAAGGACCCCGCACTTTTTCTATGGAAAATTGCTTTCGGTTAATTTTCTTTAAATTTTGCAGGTTTGTAGTTCTCAACATCTAGATCAAAAGTCTCAACGGGCACAAAGCCCCATCAACCCTCCTTCATCTCCTCCCCAAAGGGCTATCTTGATATAACTAAGTTCTAAATGTAATACAATTTATTTTTGTAGTCCAGCCAACCGCGACCCCAAAACAATCCCTTTTGACCCTTCACACATCGACCATCCAACCCCTCCCCTCAACGCCCGCCCACCCGCACCCCGACCCATCTAATGGATTCTTCTGATTACTGACATTTCAACCTCTGACCATCTTTTTTTATTTTTATGTGGCAGTGCTAAGCTCAGGAATCACCCTTTGTACTACTAGTCCGTCATGTCATTTGTCACGTCATGGTGCAATGTCTAGCAGTAAGCTTAGTACGGGGAGGGGGTTGGAGGGGTTATAAAGGTACGGGAGGGAATTGAAGAAGATGGTGATGAACCCTGCGTTTGAACTCTTGGATGTTGTAGGAGCTCGGAAATACTGACTGCGAGAGATTATTCCACAGTCGAGTTGTTCTATTAACAAACGAATTCATATCTTGTTGAGTGCGTGAAAGGGGGAGTTGCAGGTGGAGGGAATGAGACGAGTGGGCTAATCTGGTGTTGCGGGTATAAGAATGCCGTGGAGGCAGGAGAGCGTTTAGCTCGGAGGAACAGTCACTATGATAGTAGCGATAAAATTTTGTCAGTGCTGCTACATTCCTACGGTGGCTGAGGGGGTCGATGGTGGAGCAAGCGGTATCGTCATCATTTAATTTAAGGGCCTTTTTTGGACCTTATCTAACCATGCCAAGGTGGTTATTGGAGCGCCGCCCCAAACGAGGGAGTTATATTCGAGAAGAGGCCGAATGTAGGATTTATAAATAACAGCACGGGCCGATGGCTGGAGGAGGAACTTACACCTCTTAAGAAATCCCAAGCACTGAGATCCTTGTTTGGCGATTTGGAATATGTGGTCATTCCATCGCAAGTCTTTGGCTAATGTCACGCCTAAGATGTGTAAGGATGGGTCGGCCATTAGTTGAACTTCATTCACTTTAAAGGGTGGAGAGGTGTTGAACTTCTTTTTGGACATAAGACAATATACTTGGTTTTGGCGGGGTTGAATTCAACACGATTCTTCTTTCCCCACTCTAGAATGAGTACAATGTCGTTATTAATAGAGTTGGACATACCTTCGCGATCATCAAGACAGGATCTGGCATGAGTCTGCCTTGTATCGAAGCTGTACGAGTACCGTAAAGTACCGTCGTCAGCGAAGCTGAGAAGTGGGTTGGAGGGGATTGAAAGAAGGTCATTTAAAAAGATAAGGAATAGGGCCGGGGATAAGATTGACCCCTGGGGGACCCCCGCCGAGATCGGGTGGGATGCGGATTTGACGCCATCCAATACTACTTTGATTGAACGGCCGAAAAGAAAATTCTTTATCCACTTCTGTAGAAGTGAGTCGACTCCAATAGCTTTGAGTTTAGCTAACAGGGCTGAGTGCCAAACTCTATCGAAAGCCTTGGAGATATCTAGAGCAACCAGACTAGACTCGCCGGATCCATGCAGACTACGGCTGAGGTGTTCTGTAAGACAGACTAAAAGATCGCCAGTGGATCTTTTCTGGCGGAAGCCATATTGTCTGTCGTTTAAGAGTAGGTTGGATTCTAGATATCCCATAAGCTTTTTGTTGATTATCGTCTCCATGGTTTTGGAGAGAATAGAAGTAATTGCTATTGGGCGGTAGTTTAAGGGGTCGCTGGCTACACCTTTTTTCGGAATTGGCTGAACATGGGCAAGTTTCCAAGAGTCTGGATAAACTCCGGAGGAGTATGATAGGGCAAAAAGTTTGCGCATTGTTTTAAGACGATAGGGGGTATATTATCGGGTCCAGTGGATTTGTTGACATCGAGCTCCTTGAGGCACCTGTACACCTCGCGAGTCCTGAAGAAAACCCTGTCCATTAAGTGAGCATTGTGCTCGAGAACTGGGGGTAGCGCATCAGTTTCGGGTAGGGAAGAATTTGAAGCAAACAGAGATGCTAATAAATCGGCCTTGGCTTTTCTGTCTGTTATCACCTTCTTATCGAGAATGAATGAAGGAGTTGTAGATGCAGTGAAATCCTTCTTTATGGAACTTACCAAGGACCAGAAGTTTTTGCTACCAGAGGTTGCATTAAAGAGTTTACTTCTCAACTTACTGTCAAATGAATTTTTGACGTTCCTGATGGTGACTTTACAGGAATTTCTTAGTTTTATATACTCTTCACGGAGCGATTCACTCGGGGAGCTCTTGTAAGCACGAAAGGCGGCTTCTTTGGCTCTGATTGCATGCATACACTCCTGATTAAACCATCTGTTGGGCCTAGCCTTCACAGATTTAGTAGAATGAGGAATGTACAAATGCATTCCTGCCTGTATGATTCTAGTGATACGGATAGTGGCAGAGTTGACGTTTTTTGGTTCGGAAACACTGATTCCAGTCAGTAGCTTGGAAAAAATTAATTAGCCCCAGCCAATTGGCCTTCCCATAATGCCATACACTTCTCCTAACTGGTTTGGGAGGGGTGGGAAATTCGAATGGGAAGCTAGCGCTAATTTAGCAGTGGTCCGAATTGCCGAGAGGTGAATCAACTTCGACGGAGTATCGCTCTGGATGGGAAGTGAGAAAAAGATCAAGGAGATAGTTTCCTTGACCGGCAATATCAGGGACTCTCGTGGGATGATCCACAATTTGATGTAAATTATTGGTGTCTGCAAAGAGCTCGACGTCCTTGCCAGAAACACTGGTGCCATTTGAGTAAGTCAGCCAGTTTGCGTTATGAACATTGAAATCACCCGCAACGATAATTTCACACTCAGGATTGGACGACAAAAATCCCGAGATGTGTTCGGAAATAGTATCAAATGATGAAATGGAGGCTTCGTTACTTATGTTAGGACTTCTGTATAGGAAGCAGAAGAATATGACGTGGCTTTTGAAAATGATTCTAATCCAAAGATAATTAAAATCTGAAGTCGTGCTTGAAAATATTTTGTAATAAGCCACGTCATCCCTAACATAGATGGCAGTACCCCTATGGGGGGAGAGATTGTGCACTAAAGTGTATCCCGACACCTGGTAATGACCTAAGTCATTATCGGGTGATATTTGGGTTTTCACTCAGTGCGAAGATTGGGGGTTTATAAGTCGATAAGTAGCACTCAACAAAAGAGAAATTCGCATGAAGTCCACGAATGTTACAAAAGTCAATAACAAAGCATGACCTGTAACGGGACTTCGGTTGCGCGGGCTCATTCGCCACATTCTCAGGGATATTTCCCGAAATTACATCTGCCGCAACCATCAGAGTCGATAAAATTTGTTCGCGTCAAAGTGTTATGCCTTTTGAGACGGGACAAATTTCATCGGCCGACAGATTTCGGTCGCGACACTTGCTGGTCCGAGATTCGGGTTTCGGTAGGGGGAGCAAGGGTACTTACTTCTGCTGTTCGTCGGTCGCGTGTCTTGTCTGTTGAAGGGTGAAAGCTTTTGACTGCGGCGCGAGAATTTGTAATGTTCACTTTTTTTTTTTATTTTTATTTCACTGGTTAATGGAGGAATTTGTATGTGTGTGGTTCTGTGATGTTCTCACTTTTCACTGTTTCTTTAAAGTTTTTTGGATCTGATTTTTTTATTTGTTGCACTTCACGCCGCGAAAAAGGGGACCGGACCAGCAGACGTCCGCACTCCTTGCTGTCCCAGACCAAACTCATCTAGAACAAAAGTCTAACCCTCATCTAGAACAAAAGTCACCCCTCTCTCTGGCCTCTTGTCCGACCCATCCAATCTCGATCCAATCATCTGGTTCGAAGAAGATTGGTTATGAATTTAACTGATCCTGAGTATTGGCGAACCAACATCTTTTTACTCTCATACAACCCCACGACCGTTCACCTGACCATTCGAGGTCGGAGGGTCAGGGGTCTGAAGTAATGGTTGTCTACGATGTTGATGTTCGACAATACTCACGATCAGTTATTTTAATCCCCATTCTTCTTCGGAGCAGTTTTGAGGGATGGAGTTTGAAGGTCGGGGGTATTGGATTGGGGGCCGAGAGTGGAGACTTTTGATATACATATGAGGAGTCAGAGGATGAAATGTCATTGGTTGCCTACCTGGTAATTCAGTAATCGAAAAATCCATTGGGTGGGTTGTGGCGAGGGTCGGGGCCGTGGGAGGGGAGGGGTGTTGGTCGGTGGTTGAAGGGTCAAACGGGTGGTTGGACTACAAGAATAAGTTGTCAGTTATATCCCCATAGCTCCTTGGGCGTGGGTTTTCGGGGCGAAAAGGGTTGATAGGGCTTTTTGCCCGTTGAGTCTTTTGATCTAGATGTTGAGAACTACAAACCTGCAAAATTTAAAAAAAAAATTTGAAATCGGTACTGTTCCACCACGTCTCCAGTTGTTCCGGCTTATTCACTAGGCTAAAAATGCAATTTCTTCCATACGAATTTTCATCTCCTATTTGAGATTTTTTTCGCGACAAAAAGTAGCCTATGTCCGTCTCCAAGGTCTGGTCTATCTCTGTAACAAATTTCATCATGATCGGTTCAGCCGTTTAGGCCGGAAAGCGCAACAGAGAGACAGATAGAGTTACTTTCGCATTTATAATAATAGTAAGGATATTGATGTTTAATTTTCTTTTTTAATAAAGGCCTGATGAAGGGTGTATCCATACCCGAAACGTTGCACATTAAATAATACCTTTTTCTTCTTTGACCTGGAGTCCATATGAAAAATCTCTATTTTCTAATTTCTTTAGGCATTTAATTTAAAGTTTAATCCTAAAAAAAATTATAAAATGAGACGTTTTCCATATCCATTCAAGAACTTGTAATATTTACCCAAATATAAATGATATCCAGCGCTGTAAGATATATTGACAGCACTACCATAATCTGTACGGATTCTTAAATATAATTATACCTAAAAGTCATTACAATGTTAAACAAATTACCGACATTTATTTGCGTAAAAAATTGCCATGTCAATAAAAACTATCAAATCACCATACCCTTCCGGAAAGATAAAAATACCCCAAAAAAGGGGGGACCATCGTGCAGAATTGATAAAATGCCCAAAATCTATGACCGAGAGTAAATAAAGCCCGCAAGGAAAATTAAATTACTCATAAATTTGATTAAAAGATCCTATTAGCGGAGCTTATCAAATTTGTTAACGGGCAGAAATGGAAAACAGCCCCATTGACCTGGCCTCGAAAGTATCTTGACAAGGCATCAGAGATCCATTCGACAGCCATCAGAAGCTATCAAAAAACGACCACCAAAAAGGATCCCCGATGATGACTCAGTCAGTAAGTCCTGACCCTAACTCCCGAAAAAAACGACGAGAGAATTCCTACCCCCAAAAAAAGAAACGGAAAATGTCTTCCGTGCTGCCCCCAACCCCTTAATAGCCGGGACATTAGAAATCAAAAACTTTGACTGGAAACCATAACGAGCTTCGGTTGATATCGTTAAAGTCAGTTAAAAAAGTACACGGCGAAGGGGAGAAAGTTTGCTTTTTGCGGACCATCATGGAGCAAGGTGGGGGTTGATTCGGGCCTAATATTCGAAAAAATTTTATGACTTTGTTGTTGCTGATGTTACGCTAAAATTCCTGGGGATGGAACTTAAATTAGAAAACTTTCGAGAAATGTTTCACGTCTTCGTTTTGCTCGGCAATCTTTTTTCGGGGGCGCACAAATTTGAGGAGTGTGTCATAAAAAAATCACAGACAACCTCTCAATAAGCCACAGGAATTACGGGCGAAGAATATATAAAAAACAGGAATCGGCCATAAATGATGAGAAAAAGGAGCAGAGTACTATAAGGACGAAACTCCATTAAGAGGACTTTTTAAGTCCTTTCCAAATGGTTATAGTGTATTTTTATATTTTTATTATGCAGTGAAGAATACTTTACGACTGCACACAAAACCATTCCAGCGCCGGGGCTGTGTGGCATCGCTCAGTTTGAAAATTGCTTTCTTATTGCTGTGGAAGTGATTTAATCAAAAGAGGAGAAGATATCAGGCGATACTAAATTTTGTTTTTCGGCCCCTTTTTAAAGGACCAAATAATTTACTAGGGATGAAAGGTCTTAACAAAGTTTTGCAAAACTTTTATTGTTATTAACTGAAAAGTTAAAAAAAATGACAGAATGGCGTCCAATATTTGGAGACGGCTGGACGAAAACTTTTGTGTTCGGAGGTTGTTTTATGGATATTCAACAATTGGAAGATTTCTGTAGTCGTGGAATTAAGCTTATAGTAACAAGGATATAGCTAAATTGGGCTGTTTTGGATGCTTTGCGGAATTAGTTTTGAGAAGCTTAAAATTCAGAAACAGTCAAGTGGCTAGATGTTTTTCTTCATAAATATGAGCTTGTATGATTCATTGACTTAAACAGAAGTATAGATCTGAACTAAATTTAAGAATGCTGTGAATAATACAGAAAGTTCAGAATAGAAAAATTGGTTCACAGACGAAAAAATTTGCCTGAGACTATAATTTCGTATGCGAATTAGAACAGTATAGAAAGCGAAGAAAATACCTGGAACGACAACAGCCCGCTCTCTAAAAAGGAATTAGTATCCCTTTACTAATTTTCAGTTATTATTTACTGATTGAAACATTGCTAAATCAGGAAATAGTAAAATTTTGCTCAGTTAGTCACAAAAGTAGATAAAAACTTTTTAACACTCCAACAGTTTATAGCGACTGCGGATGTGTCAATAACAACTGCGGGGGTGTTAAAATAATTTATATTTTTTTTAACCTTTGCAATTGCTTTTTCGTTCTTCCAAACGTGAGTGTCAACAGCAGTTTTACCAAGTGGTCCCCCAACTAAGTACTAACCATTTCCAATGCTGCTTACTGTTTCAATCAGTAAACGTATCCGAAATAAGTAATTTCCCAGTGAAATTTTAGTTTACTGAATGGCCTTGAGGAAGATGTGGGTTGCTGGACGTGTGGTTGCGAACTCTATCTAGTCCATCCGAACACGCGACATCCAAACTCAACCGCGAATGAGGTTTTGCTGCTGATCCCCAGAAAAGGAATTACAGATTTACTTTTTTTATATGGCAGTTCTAAGCTCACAAAACACCTTTTGTACTACCGGTCCGTCATGTCGTTGGCTGCTGGGAAGTGCGGAAAAAACCAAAGTGCTCACAACGGCCGTTGAAAGGCAGTAGCCTCTATGGAACCCAAATCGAACAGGTTCCGATGTTCAAATATTGGTTGAGGAAAACAAAGTGGCATCGACGGCCGACGTTCACAGCTGAATCGGCCAGGCAACAGCAACATTCGCTTCGCTCAAGTGGTGCATATGAAAACGAACGAATATTACCATCAAAACGAAAGTACGCATTTACTGAACGGTTCCGATTCTTCTTTATGGATCGGAAATATGGCCACTGCTCAAACCGGAAATGAACAAGCTCGAGATCTTCCAAATGCGATGCCTGAGCAGATTATCGGTCTCACTGCGCGATCGCCTTCGAAACGAGAGTTTGATGAAGAAGCGATCAACAGACACTGATCGAAGAAGAAATACAAAAACGTCGACTATGGTGGCTTGGATATGTTTGCCGAATGGATGATAACTGCTTGCCACGTAAACTCTCTGGCGAGACCGAGGGCGACTTAAAAAATCAACGATAATCAGTTCGAAACATTGTCAAAAATCTTCAAGAATGGAAACGAATCGGTAGAATAAGTTTGGGGTCATGAAACAGTAGAAGGAGGGTTAAGGTTATTCCATATGCAGGCAGGACGAATGAGCCAATTAGAATAATCTGGTGTTGCGGAAGTGAGATTGCAGTACAACGTTTATTTCGGTAGATCATTCGCGATAGAATTTTGTCAGGACAGCTGATCGATCGTGGAACTGCATCATCTCCGATATGTTTGACTGCTCTTTTTTTTTATGTGGCAGTGCTAAGCTCAGGAGTCACCCTTTGTACTACCAGTCCGTCATGTCATTTGTCATGTCATGGTGCAATGTCTAGCAGTAAGCTTAGTACGGGAGGGAGGGTGGGGGAATAGGTTAAGGATTATAAAGGTACGGGGGGGTATTGAAGAAGGTGGTGATGAACCCTGCGTTTGAACTCTTGGATGTTGTAGGAGCTCGGAAATACTGACTGCGAGAGATTATTCCACAGTCGAGTTGTTCTATTTACAAACGAATTCATATCTTGTTGAGTGCGTGAAAGGGGGAGTTGCAGGTGGACGAGTGGGCTAATCTGGTGTTGCGGGTATAGGATTGCTGTGGAGGCAGGAGAGCGTTTAGCTCGGAGGAACAGTCACTATGAAAGTAGCGATAAAATTTTGTCCGTGCCGCTACATTCCTACGGTGGCTCAAGGGGTCTACATTTATTCTAACCAGGACAAGGTTGTTTGCGAAGATCCTTCCCAAATAAGGGAATTGTATTCAAGAGGAGGCCGAATGGAGGATTTTCCTATTATAGCACGCCTGACAATAGTTACGATATAGTTCTATCCAAAGATCAGAATCGGATGTAGTTTCTGGAATTGGAATCACTATTGCTTAACTACCAAAAATACTACCACCGTTTTAATTGGAAGGGTGTTTAGAGCACAAGAGTTTAAAAAAAACTGCAACCCACCTTCTGACAGAGCAATCAAGGTTCAATCGCCATTCCAAATTGCTTTTTAACATAAAGCTATTGAGAAAAATTAAAAACCACGCAAAAAACAGCTTCAAATTAATTTATTTCAAATTCGCACACTTCACGATTCAATTCGCTATTACCCTCCCCCGTCAAAAATGAAATCATTTAAACTTTATATTATGAAGACACTCCTTATGTCAAAATCTAATCACCATTTAATCATCAGCATATTTCGTCTCTTTCAACAGAATTTTCTCGATAAAATTTTGATTCCCTTAATCAGCAGAAACGTCTTCTGCGGCCACAGACTATATAGCAGAAGACAGCGAAAGCCATTTAAGAGCGAAGATATTCAATTTTCATCTTAAATGCCTTAATTTTATGTTAATGCCTTGCTATCTTAGCTATTTATATGAAACGCTTAATCACTTGTGAATACATTAGCCTCGCCTTCTTACACAGCCATTAGACAACAAAATCCGGAAGTTCCACTCAATAATTCCAACAGAATGCGATGAGTCACTTTATAGCTGCAATTATCCTTGTTGATCTCTTAATGACGGCCCATCAGAAAGTTCCCGCCTCTTAGGCACACATCACTGGTTCGGTTTTCGGATCTCTTACTGACCATTTTACACAGAAAATAAAAATGACAAAAGGGAAGAAAAAAAATTTGTATAAGGATACCATCCACCCACCACCACAGCCGCCCACTGTAAAGGACGAAACATCACCAATATCTCCTCCTCTCCCATATTTCCTTCTCTCTAATCCTCGTTTATGTGCATAAATTTTGCATGACCTTAGACCTCTTGCCAATTGCCTCTTATAAATTATTCTCATTTCTAACAGTTCCACCAAGGATTCATCACATCAGTTCCGGAGGACATTTGCAAGTTAAAAAGGGAGCATCAGTGCGAATTGAATGCTCAGCATCCGGTAATCCCAGTCCGAACGTTACATGGAGCCGCAAGAATAATGTCCTGCCAAATGGTGAGTGAATTTTCCTTATTTCTTTATTTTCGTTATTTTTTTTTCGTTCGTTCGTCCTTTTTTTTTAAAAGTATGGTTAAATCCTATTTGTGGTATTTGTCGGGATCTTTGTGTACTTTAATGATCTCTGACCTTTGTCGTCTAGCGGCTGGTTTTATTTCGCTCATGTTTGACCCCCAGATTTATCAATTTTTGACTCGCTTTGATGACAGTGAATTTGTTTACTTTAACGCGGGCGGAGGGGGAGACCCCCAATTTATTATTCACCAGGACGAATTTATGGAAGCAAATAGGATAATCCAGTCAATCTGGGGAACGCCAGGATCAAGGTTATGAGTAGCTTTCATTTAAATTCCTGTGGCATTGATTGTTTATCGGGGACTTTCGGCTTCGGTTTGTTACATTCTTTTGGATTTGTAGCGCTTTGGCTGGAAATTTGAGAAGTGATTATATCGAAATTGCGAAAATTATTCTTTTGTTTCTGAGTAATTTTAATTAAGAGATTGTAATTAATAATAATTAGTAATTATTCAATCGTAATTTAATTATTTTTCGACTTCAAATAGAAACTTCATTCTGTACCCCAATTATTAAAACTAGGATTGCGATTGGAAGTATTCAACTCAATTCAATTCAAGTACTAATAAAAGGAAGCTAAATTTAGAAGCTCTTTTTTTAGATGGTAGGGAAATTGCTTTTTCAAAGGAGGCTAAGGGCCACAAAAATAATCAGGAAGACCTTTAACCGAGAGTCACGGATTACTCTTACCCGTAATCGGTGATATCTTTAAAATGCTTAAACACCAAACCCTGTAAAACTTTTTAATACTTTCGAACACCACTGGAATTTACATATATCACGCCTTTTTTCCACTTTTTGTCTTAAGGCCCCCATACACGATCAAATTGGATGTACAACCAGATTTTCATCAAACCCATAAGCCCAACGTATTTTGATCGGCCGACCGGCCCACAATCGATAGATTTGGTTGTACATCCGCCCTTCGATGTACAATGTACATACATCCAATCTGACCGTGTATGGGGGCCTTAACGGACGCTCCTCCATTTCAATGAAAAGCTCATCAATCTTAGCGTAAAACTCACACCAATATTGTTAAGGCTTGTTGTTATACAAAATTAGAGCTTTCAGAGCCGCGTATAAAAACATCTCTTGACATTTCAAACCCCGGAATTTTTGTTGTAATTTGAGAAAAAAGCTCGCAGATTACGCTTTTGAAGTTTCGAATTTTTACCAGGGTTTGAAAGCAAAGTAAACCTAAAGCAAAGCACATATTTTCAAACTTACTTTTCTGAAGATTGTGAAAGCTGATTTTTTTCAAATTGCTGCGAATGCTGTTGCTTTCAAGTTACTTAAAAGCTTTCAGGAGCAAAATTGTCCGCTTCAAATGCTTCAGCTGTAAAATAATTTGCTGTGATATGCTTTCTGTTTGCTTACAATTTTTCAAAGCTACCAACTTTATATAGTAAAATGGTACTTTGCTAAAAGAGGAGGAAGCATTCGAAGCCAGAAGAGCAGACCCCATCATTCGTAAAGGCCCCCATACACGGTCCAATTGGTTGTACAGCGAAGTGCGGTTGTACAACCAAAACTATCGATTGTGGGCCGGTCGGCCGATCAAAATACATTGCGCTTATAGGTTTGATGAAAATCTGGTTGTACAGCCAATTTGACCGTGTATGGGGGCCTTAAGCAACAGCCTTTGAATAGAGAAGACGAGGAAGTGCAATTTATTAAGGCCCCCATACACGGTCAAATTGGCTGTACAACCAGATTTTCATCAAACCTATAAGCGCAATGTATTTTGATCGGCCGACCGGCCCACAATCGATAGTTTTGGTTGTACAACCGCACTTCGCTGTACAACCAATTGGACCGTGTATGGGGGCCTTTACACACGGGGAAGCATTTTGGCAACACTAATGAATAGCATTCTTTACGTATTTGTGTCAATCCCGGACAGTGGCTTTGTATTATTTATTCAAAAACCGGGAGGGATATCGTTTCTCAGCAACCATCTCGGTGAGAACGCTTCACTTGGCTAAATGTTTGAAGCAGACCCTTCGCAAAACCTGAACAAATTTCACTACGCCTATGTCCGGGATAGACAATGTATTTTGTTGTTGTGGTTAAAGTGAATGTATTTTGTTGTTGTGGTTAAAGTGGAGGGAGAGAATTAGAGAGAAAATTTCTTGATCCCAAGTGCTTCCCTCAAATCCGTGTACATGTACGCTATTTTCGGTTCCTATCTTCTCTATTCAAAGGCAACAGCAATCGCAGAAATAAGAAACAAAAAAGCTTTTACAGCCTGCAGCAAAAAGTTTGAAAATATGATTGCTGTAAAACAAAGCAAAGTAAATTGCTTTGGTTTTCTTGGTAGCAAAGCAAAGTCCACAGCAACAGTATTAAAATTGCTGCAGGAATTTAAACCCTGATTTTTACACAAGGTGAATGCGGTGTGATTATCAAATTATTCCAAATCTTGGATTTTATCGGGAGTGAACTAGGTTGATATTTGTGATCAAATTACAACTGCGCTTTGTATCTATGTGCCCCTTAATCCCTCGTGGGACATAGGGCGGAAACAGTTGCCCTCCAGCGGACTCTGTTTTGCGCGACAGCTCTTAGCTCTGACCAGGATCTCCCAGTAGTTGCGGCCTCTACTAGTAGGGTTCTCCTCCACGTTGTTCTAGGTCTTCCAACTCGACGGGATCCTTGCGGGTTCCAGTCAAGGGCCTGTTTGGCTAGATTTTCGTTATCGCGTCGCAAGGTGTGGCCAACCCAATTCCATTTCCTTCGCCTGATTTGGTCGTCTATCCTTTCTTGGCCGGCACGGCGCCAAAGCTCTTCATTTGAAATTCTATCTTGCCAGCGGATTTTTAGGATACGACGTAGGCATCTGTTTATGAAGACTTGTAGGCGCCCTGTGATGAATTGGGTGACTTTCCATGTTTCGCAACCGTATAAAAGAACTGCCTTAACGTTGGAGTTGAACAGCCGCAATTTGGTGTTGGTTGAGATCTCCGTTGATCTCCATATGCGGAACAAGCATGCATATGCGCTTCGTGCTTTATTTATTCTGGAACTGACGTCTTCTTCTGCACCACCATTTTCGGTAATAATACTACCGAGGTAGCAGAATTTATCTACCAGTTCCACGTCACGGTTATTCAGCGCAGTTCGTTCAAGTGTGTTTGCATTTATCCGCATTTCTTTGGTTTTATTCGGATTCAGCCTTAAGCCTGCTAGACTACTTTCTGTTGCCAAATTGTTTAACATGTTTTTTAGCTCCTGATGTCTGTGGGCCAGCAAACAGATATCATCTGCGTAGTCGAGGTCCTTAAGGCGATCTAGCAAACCCCACTGTATGCCGCCTGTTCTACTATCTAGAGCGCCAACAAGAATGTCATTTATTACTATAAGAAATAGTAATGGGGATAGTAAGCATCCTTGTCGTACTCCTGAACTCACCTCAAAGCTGTCGGATAATTTTCCGTTATGGAGAACTCTGCATTTGGAATTGTTGTATAGGGCTTTTATCAATTCTATTATCTTATCAGGCAGTCCACGTCGCCGTAATGCCTGCCATATAAAGCTCCTATTAACCGAGTCGAACGCTTTCTCATAATCTACGAAAGCAAGGTAAAGGGGGGATCGAAATTCAGTAGACTGTTCCACTATTATTCTTAAGGTGTTGATGTGATCTATACATGAACGGCCCTTCCTGAATCCGGCCTGCTGCCTTCTAAGCGTTTGATCTACTGCCTCTCTTATTCTTGATAGTATAGTGTGGGACAAGATTTTACCCACAGTAGATAATAGACAGATGCCTCTCCAGTTGTCGCATATTGTTAGATCCCCCTTTTTGGGTATTTTGACTATGATACCTTCCGTCCAATCCTCCGGAAAGGTACAGGTGTTCCATGCTAATTCGAGGATTGGCTGAAGCGCATCTGCTATGAGGCTTGAGTCGGCTTTCAACAATTCTGGCGGGATGCCATCTTTTCCAGCTGCTTTACCATTGGCCATCGCATGAATTGCGGTTACTATTTCCGTCTTGGATGGGGCCCGGGTGTTGATTCTTATCGGCTGTGCATTGTTGCTGTTTTCCGCTTTGTATACGCTCTTAAATATCTAGGCCTAAGGCTGGATTAAAAGCTCTCCAGGAAACCCCAGATTGTAATCTGTCGCCAATTTTTTGGCATAAGTAAGTTGATAGAAAACCATCCCAGCTCACCAAGATCACGTTGGCAGTCCCAAACTAATTTCGAATTCGTCCTAGGGACCTTGTCGCCCTATTTGCCACTTGGCTATCAGAGAAGATAAAGATCCTTTTGATATGGTAGGCCCTTCTTAAGTTCTCATTAGTACATGCCTGTATAACGTTCACCTCTGCTTGAAAGACAGTTGCTAGGGTACCTAGGCTTATCGTCCTGTTGAATCTGGGGCTTTAACTCTTGATTCCGGCGCCCACACCTGCCTCTGTATTGCAGCCATCCGTGTACTATATTAGTCCGCCCGGCAATACTTTAGGAAAACGAGGTTAGCCTATCCTGTATGTACACAGAAAGTTGCTCACATTTTGAGATCTTAAAGCCCTCCAGAGACCCCTCAACATGAGAGACCATTAGTTAACGAGTTCTCAGCATAGATTCAATCCAATCCAGAGGCCTAGATATATTATCAAAGGATGTATTGTCGAAGGCTCCCTCGATATCGAGGAAGGCCGTCAGCGCAACTCCTTTGTGCAGTGCAGTGCTATCTCAGTTGACTTGCGCGCTAGGTACGCATACTGAGCTTAGGGGTTGGCGTTGAAGATAAGTTTCCTTTATCGCCCGGTCGACAATTTTCTCCATTATCATCAGGGCAAAAGACGAGAGATTTATAGACCTGTATGATTTAGCCGAGATGTAACCCGAACGCCCTGGCATCGGTATAAATGTTATGTTGACGATCCTCGAGACAGATGGGATATAACCATTTGCCAAAGAAGCATAATCGCCTGAATATTTTGCATAATAAGGGAGTAACTAGATCGCAGCGCTCATGTAGTATGATAAGATAGATTCCGTCTGCTGCAGGGACCTTGTATGATCTGAACGATCTAATCGGCTCCCTAATAGCTCCGTGATTAAACACGGTGTTTGCTTCTGTTCAAGCAAATTTTATCAGAACAGCAGAAGTTGTGTTCCCGTTTGAATAAATGGTGGTGTTTGGGAAGTATGCCTGGAGCAATATTATCAAGGTTTCTTCCCTAGACTCTGTGAAAGAGCCATCGGTGCTCCTAATAGATCCGAGATCTGCCGATAAGGCCTTTAATAAGGCTTTGGGGATTTTCGCTGAGTCTCGAATGTCTTCGACACTCTTGCAGAAATTCCTCCAGCTATTTCTTTTTGCTCGTCTGATCGCCCTGTTATAGGAGATTAGCGAGTTGTCGCTCTTCTTGACTGCGTTTTATAGCTTCCTCGTAGCGGATTTCTTCTTGGAGAGCTCGTTATTCCACCATGGAGTTTTCCGCTTACGAGTCCGCGTCAAAACGGGGCAGTTATTGTTGTAGCCAGCAATACGCTAGTGATTTCGCCCTGAAACTGTCCGGTTCGTATATCTAAAATTCCTTTATGCACACTCAAAAACCACAAAGTAAAATTGTCCATGGTCTGAGCACGATCTGAGACCCACCAGTCACTCACGTAAATGGCAACGTGTTGAGGGGCTAGCGTGATGTCTATAACCTCACGTCTCCTACCGTTGTCAAAGGTAGGATCCATGCCGCGATTTAATATGTCCAGGATAGTAGTAAGAGGTAATCAAAAAGGTATTCACCCCTCTAGTTCACTCCACTACTGCTCCAGCCATCATTATGGGCGTTCGCATCACATCCTACGATGATGTTAGAGGGACCCACTGTATCTTTGAGTTGTTTGGATATTGGTGGATCCCTGGAGTCGTAGGGGAGGTATGCCGAGCATAAGATAATCATGCAAAATATGCAATCTGTATCTTCACGACTGCCAAGTCTCTCGACGATTTATCTGTGAGAGGAAGCAGTTAGTGTTTTTATTGCAAACTACACAGGTCCGAGGGTCGCGCCGTCCACATCACTGCGTGCAATGCTGCAGCCGGGTGCCTGCAAGCTCTGTATAGCACCGCTAATTACCCATACTCGAGCAATTTGCCTGGCTCTGCTTCCATTTCTAGGAGCCAAATCTTCGCCCTTGGACTTTTGGGTGTATCTTTCGCCGGAATAAGGTCCAGGCGGATCCCTTCCAAGCGTCGCTTAGACGATCATCACATTCACCTTCGAGAAACAGCCCCCCCACCTGATCACTCGGAACCCTCTGATTTTACCTGCGAGGAGGGTAGCGTGTACTCGTGCATATTGTAGGTATACGGAAATACTGAGTGCGGCAGATTGTCCCACAACTACCAAGTTTCAGTTATACATAGTGTATTAATATTAAACATTCCGAGATACACTTTACGATTTTAGTCTCGGTCTACGGCTAATAATAATTAAAAAAAATCCTTTTTTGCCCTTATTATTTTTAAGAAATCGGATTTTTTTACAAACATTTTCGTCGTTTTCGATTTTTCTCTAAGTCCAATGTTTTTCTTTTCCTAGAACCTTCAATTCGGTCTTCTAAATCTTATGAACATACTTTTTTAAGTTCAATGTCAACTGAAGTTTAATCTTTAAAAAAAATGTTGACAAAAATGAAATCTCCTCGAGATCTTACTAATCTTAAATCATCTTAAAGGCTTTCTCAAAGATTACAGAACGAAATCTAAGAATTATTCAGGTTAAAAAGGAGCCAGAGAGAGAGAGGGAGAGAGAAAAAAACACTAAACAAGGTTTATATTGATAATAACGCATCACTGAAACTCCAAATTTATTAATGTCGACAAAGTTTCTGTCTCACAAAAGATTAGAAGCCTGAAGAATGATGGACAGAACTGAAGTAAAAAAAATCAATATCCTTTCAGTTTGTTCAACAAAAAGGATAAAAACGTTATATACTTGTACTTGACATGGCAATGTCTCAGAAGATTTCTTTGGCTTCATATTGATCGTGTGTGTGTGTGTATGGGTGCTCCTCATTTTATTACCTTTAAATACACGTGTATATGTATCCTGACAAGTAATTAGGACTTCTTACATCGATGCCAAAGTAAACACTTGTGAATATCCTTGAGCTAGGCGGCGCGGTTCGGCGCTGGTATCCTAGGAAAGAAGTGGAGCCACTAATTAAACTTTTTACTACTTCAACTTACCCACAAAGGAGGAAATAAATTTCAGTTGTTCATAATTAATAGGGGAAAGGGAAAGAAATCCTAAATCTTTGTAACTGTAAATGTAATTCAACTAACTGTATTTCACGGTACAGTTAACATCAAGGCCTTCCTTGAAGCCATAACAGCTGCTAACGCCAGTCATGTGAAGGAGTGTTATTTTCTGTTAAGAGCAGGAAAAACCTTTTCAATTTTATCAGCCAGGAGCCTAGCCATCTTTAGAGAGGGAGCTTCTATACAGATATCCTTAAGATGAAGTGCTCCTTTTTATATGAAACTCTCTCTCTCTTCGTGTATATGTCTCTAGACGACTCTATAAAGAACCTTTGAAAGCGGCAATCCTTAACCTCATGACCCTTTTGTTATGCTTCTATTCTACGTACTTGTGTGTCCACCTACTTTCCATTATCCAGGAAACAGGTCCTTTGGTGGCTTCAAATAGCGGCCCACATTATAGCGACATTTTTATTTTGAATTAAATAAAAGGAAATTTTTGTTTTTTTTTATATGTTTATACATGTATGGTTCCTGGGCGAGTGTGTATGTGAGTGTGTTATCGCATATTTTGTTATTAACTTACTTCTTCTTTCCCTTCTTATATTTATATATATATATTTTTTTACTCTCGTGTTTTTGTCCTTAGGAGAAGAAAGACTGCATTCAACGATCCTTTCCATTGAGAGCATGGACCGGCACAAAGGAGGTGTTTATATCTGTTCAGCTAATAACGGAGTGGGACAGCCAGCATCCAGTCAAGTTGTGCTCCACGTCCTGTGTAAGTATCTTTAAGCATTTTTCCTTATTATTTTGCAGGACGCGTTTTCCTGTCGTCTTCTCTAGTATACCCCCACCACCACCACCACCATCACCATAGTGCAAAACGAAACGTCCTTGACAGTATATGAAAATGGAATTTTTCACAAGTTTTCTTGTGTTGTGAAAAATGATTTTCTTTCCGTATAATGAATGTTGCACATTTTTTATTGTATTTCGACAGTTATTGAATTTTCGAACAGCATTAAAGGATTGAAAGTTGGCAATAAATTGAGAAAGGTTAGGGCTGGAAATGAATCGAAATTGACGTCATTGGTCTCGTCAGGCGAGATACATATGACCTTGTGTTGTAATGCTGTTGCTCGGGGCTACAGGTTAATGGAATAAAACGTGGAACATGTCGTTGAATTTATCGGAAATATGGATTGAGAACAGTGGTGTAGTAAGAAATATTTTCAGGGGGGAGGGGGTTAAATAGTTATAAGTTAAATCCTGAACTTTTAGTTATGTTTTAATAGAAATAAGACCAGAAGAAGTGTTTTAGAGGAATTTAGTTTATTAACTATTGACATACATCGGATCGTGGATAGCACTGCTGGTTTACGAATCCTGCTTGATCGTCGAAGCTTGGCTGGTGAAGAACGCACTCCAAGGATGCTCGTCATACGGCTTGCTGGTGATGGTGCTCTAGGCTGACCTAAGTTTGACGGATCCAGTGTACACTCAGCCCGGATGGGAGCTGGCTGGCACTTTAGTGTCCTGGGTCTAGAAAGAGTGTTAGGCTTGGCTTCGTTTTGATTGGTCGCCTGTTGGATGATAATCGTAGCAGAGTTATAGTATCTGTAACATCCGGTACGCGAGGCTTAATTTGGTTTTGATGTCTTCTAAATTGTCCATGTTTCGTACGAACGAACACCATAAATCATTCGATAGAGCTTCCTTCTCGATTTGGCTGTACCGTTTCTGGTGCTCATTTAAAGTCTTTCATACATACGCTATAGGCTTTTCTGTTCCATATGACGCAATGTGTGCCAATACTGCTCCTAATCCATAGGAATAGGCATCAGTTGCAAGTATCAGTGGCAAATCATCTGGAAATGTGACAACTTTGTGGTATTTATATGATTCTTAAGATTTTGGAATGCCAACTCTTGCTCGTGTCCCACACGAATTTTTCGTCTAGGCGACGCAACTTATTAAGAGCTAAGACATACAGCTAGCTCTCAAAATTTTTTAAAAAATTTATTATAGTAATTATTTTACCAATAAAGGACTGTAATTCCTTAATATTCCGCGTTCTTAGTAATTCTTTTATGGCTAGAATACCTACCTGATTCCGAAGGCTGTACTCCATCACTACTAATAAGATGGTACCCAGGTACTCTATGGCTGGCTTCATGAAAAACACTTGCTTAGATTGCGTGGTAACCCATTAAACTGGAGTCTGTCTAATACAGCTGATAGATTGCTGAAGTGGTCCTTGTCGGTACGTCCGGTTACCACAATATCATCCAAATAATTGGCACAACTTGGAATTCCTGCTGTAATTTGTTCTAGAAGCCGCTGGAACATCGCGGCTACACTGGCTACTCCTCGCTACTCGCTTCCAATTTGAAGGCAGGCTATGGTACTGGAAATGTTCTAGCGGCGTATTAATAACTAATACTTCTTTCAAAAGGGCATCTAACTTAACTTGTAGATAAGCCTCTGAAAGACCCAACTTTGTGAATCGTATTCCCCCACGTAATTTCTGGAACAATTCCTCTATCCGGAGAATCTGATATTGGTCCACATCCAATTGTGTATTTGCAGCCTTATATCATCACATATGCAAACTCCCTTGTCTTTTTTAGGGACTACAGCCACAGGAGCTGCCCAGTTGCTATATGTCATGGGCTCCCACACTCCTAATTTGACTTCCTGCGCTTCCTCTTTGAAGGCATTAGTTTTGGAAAATGTTAGAGGCCGTGGTTTAAAAAACTGCGGTCTGGCTTGCGGTTTTAAATGTAAGTGAGCTTCACATATGATGTACACAAACCTAAATCATCAGGAAAAACACTACGATACTGTTCACAAATGCTAGTAATTTCTGCACCCTCAACTGGTCTTTCTATTGTTAGAACCTTGTTTAATGGTCTTGAAATTCTGAGCTCGAAAACATCGATCCAATCGACACCGAAAATATTACTTCCTTCAGAAATATTGACCATTAGCAATAGTAAATTTTTCTTCACAATGCCGTCAAAATTTACTTCGACATTTATCGAACCTAGAACGGGAACCGTATCCGCACCGTATGCTTTAAGAACACATGCTACTTCCTTAAGAGGCGGACTTTGTAATTGTGTATAGCTGTTGCGACCTATAATCGAACACGTAGCAGCGGTGTCTATTTGAAATGTTATTGGAACATTGTTTATTTTAACATCAGTCAGAAATTTCTTGCATTATCGCCGAACCTCATCATGTACAGCAAAACATTCAATCGATTGTATATTTTCGCAATGCTTGCCTTTTATTTGGTTCTGGAGCTCTCGAGCAGTTCCTTTACGCTGTAAACAGTCAGACGCGATATGACCGTGGTGACAGTTATGGCATGTTGCTTTGAGGAACTTACACCTCGGAACATGCTGACGGCCGCATCCTAGACACGATTTCACTCCTCTTTCTTGGTACTTTATCTGCGAACGCTTTTCTCTAATATGGTTGTTCACCTGCCATACTTACATAGTGCTGCTATGACTAACACCTTTGATGACCTTTACCGTCTGCTGCGTTGCTTCATACTTTGTTGCTATGGCTAGGACACCACTAAGTTTGGGGCTTGGTTTTTGAAGTTCTGCTATGCGCACAGGATCGTGACTTTATTTCGTACGGAACTTTTCTACAATGTATAAAATTTGGCGGAACCCAACGATGAAAAAATAAAATAATATAAGATTAAGTATATATTTATCCTTTAATATATTTTAAAACGTTTTTATTAGCTCGCTTTCTTGTCTCTCTGTTTCTTCCGGTACATATCTTGCAATCGATTTTTTGAATACTTCCGGTTACCCGATCACCCTGAAACTGACAACACACAACTTCAGCTCCGATGACAATGCAATATGGTATACTCATTATACCGTTAGATCCATGGCGGCCGTCTCAAGAGGACAGATTACTATTTTCTTCACGGAGTAAATTTTGCAATCGATTTTTCAAATACTTGCGGATATCCTATCATGCTGAAATTTTGTATACAGCTTTAGCTCCGATGACAATGCAATATGGTATACTCAATATACCTTTAGATCCATGGCGGCAGTCTCAGGAGAGCGGATTGAAATATTCTTCACAACCCCTTCGACATGGGTATCAAATGAAAGGGTATGATAAGTAGAACACCATAAGCAATATAGTATACTCAATATATCGTTTGGCCAATGGCAGCCATCTCAAGAGGGCGAATTACCATTTTTTTCACAACTCCCTCGACATGGGAATATGGAATGGCGACCAAAATGTTACGCGGCGTGACGTAGAACAAATTTCAAGGAAGAAGGGCCACTCGCACTCTCTGATTAGCAAGAACGCGTTAAACGGCTGGCTGGCCAGTGAGTCTGCGAATGTATTTGCGCTTCGGCGCTGGTGACACGGAACCCTAAAATTTTTTCGTGGAACCGTAAGGTTCCGCGGAACCCACTTTGGGAATCACTGGTGTAGCGTATTAAAGACCAGCATGTCATTCAGCATTCATTCGTCTATGTATTCTTTACACTCTTCTTTCCCACACACGTACTGACATCTCCTCGCTAATCCACGAAGCTCGACAACCCATTCTGCGTACCTTTGACAGGGTTTCATTCGCGATTTTAAAAAAACCATATCGGCAAGCTATTTGGTAGAGAATCATATAAACTTTGTAGATAATTTAATGGAATTTGCTCAAAAGCATCTTCAATTGCTGTTATAAGCCCTTCTCTATTCTGGAACTGTCT
Source organism: Thereva unica (assembly GCA_949987705.1). Lineage (NCBI taxonomy): Eukaryota > Metazoa > Arthropoda > Insecta > Diptera > Therevidae > Thereva > Thereva unica. The sequence goes on from OX465283.1 coordinate 48,457,977, forward strand.
TCCATCCGCATAAATTGTTCGTGACAACCATCCCCATAATTTCTCTATTATGTTGAGGTCGGGAGAAACAGCTGGCCACTCTAGAACCTCAATATTGTCGTCTGCGAACCATTGCTTAACACACCTGGCTGTGTGAATGGGCGCGTTATCCTGTTGAAGGATCCATCGTTGGCCATTGAACATTTATTGAAAATTCATTTTCTGGACTTCTTAAAGTTCAATATAATCTGCTGAGGTCTGCCGACCTTACAGAACAACCAAATCAATGGCACCATGGAATGAAATTTCAGCCCATACCATGATGGAACCAACAGCGGAATGACGGCGAGACAAAAACCGCTCAGATTTCCTCAAATCATGGAAGTAATAGCGAAAGCCATCGGGTCCATCCAAATTAAATTTCTTTTCATCCGAAAATATTACCTGACGCCATTCTTCTTTCCAATTTAAATGAGATCGGCAATACTCTAACCTAGCAGTCTTATCACGTGGAAGTAATTGTGGCTTTTTCATAAGTTTCTTTCGTTTCAGATGCGGACACTGTTTAATTATTCTGCGTACTGTCCAGATACTGGCTGAAGTTTCAATTTTATCCTTTATTTTGCGAGCGGACAAGGCAGAATTCGACGCTTCGCCTAAAATTAACCTTCGCTCTCGTTCTGTTGTTGCTCTTGCTGTGCGTCCTGGTCGGTTTTTGCCATAATTTTCCGGATCTTTTAAAAAATTGTTGATTGTCTTATGATCTCGACCAATTTTGCGCGCAATTTCCCGATTAGAAAAATTCTCCTGCTTAAATGCAACAATTTTCCCAATTTTTTCCTTACTTAATGTTTTACCTCGACCCATTTTCTTAACCCGCCGTATGCTACATGGTTTTTTGTGTACATAGTCTGCTACATGGGGTATTTCGTTTCCTTATATACTTTAGGGTACTAAAAATGCTTTAAAAAATCTAACAAAATTTGGGTTTGCTCTTCTAAGTGTTAACTTTAATTTTTATTTGTTTTAATAGCCAAAGAATAACTTTCAATATTTTTAATTTAATTAAATTAGCAGCGCCCATTTAGAAAATATACAGATTTTAAAAAAGCCTGGGGTATTGAAATACCCCAGTAGCAGACGGCGGGTTAAAATGCAAATTGACAATTTGAAAACTCCCAAAAATAAACAGAAGCAATTAAAAAAGCACAACTTCAATTATTTCAAACAATTTTACAATTTCAAAGTTCAAAAAGCAATGATGGGGATAATCAAGTGCTCCTGTTTCAAAGAGTGAAAAAAAAACAAAATTTGAATTTACCGTTTTTCTAACCGTCAGATTTTGAATTCTTGACTGTCAAACATCGAACATTGAGAAACTCCTGTAACTCCATCATCAGGAAAGTCAAATCATCATTTGATGATAGATTGAGAAGTAAGATTCTTAACTCCACTACAGGCAGCAAAAACTTCTGGTCCTTGGTAACTGCCATCAAGAACAATTTTACTTCCTCCTCAACACCTCCTCTTATTCACAACAAGGAAGTGATAACAGAAAGCAAACCCAAGGCCCACCTATTAGCTTCTCTGTTCGCCGCAAACATTTCTTTACCCGATGCTGCTATGTCACCCCCCACTCTCGAGAATACCACCCACTCAATGGACGGAGTTCACTTCAGGACTCGCGAGGTGTTTAGGCGGCTCAAAGACCTCGACATCAATAAATCCACTGGTCCCGACAAAATCTCTAAAAAATGTGCCTCACCTTTGGCTAAACCCCTGCGCAAACTTTTTGCCCTGTCTTACTTCTCCGGAGTGTATCCCGACTCTTGGAAACCAGCTCCTGTTCAGCCAATCCCAAAAAATGGTGAAGCCAGCGACCCCTTAAACTACCGCCCAATAGCAATTACTTCTGTTCTCTCCAAAATCATGGAGACAATAATCAATAAAAAGCTGATGAAATATCTAGAATCCAACCAAATTATACACGACAGGCAATACGACTTCAGGCCTAAACGGTCTACTGGCGATCTGCTTGTGTGTTTAACCGAGCGTATCAACCAAAGCATTTACAACTTTAGCGAGTCTGGTCTGGTTGCTCCAGATATATCAAAGGCTTTTGACAGAGTATGGCACCCAGCTCTGTTGAATAAACTCCAAGCTATTGGTATACACTTAGTTCTAACGAACTGGATTAAGAGCTTTCTTTCAGGCCGTTCAATCAAGGTAGTATTGGAATCGAATCCAACCCACATGTCATTTCGGCCGGAGTTCCCCAGGGGTCAATTCTCTCACCCGCACTTTTTCTAATCTTCATTAATGATCTGCTCTCAATCCCCTCCAACCCACTTCACTGCTTCGCTGATGACGGTACTCTGAATTTCTCTTACTCGTTCGACAATATAAGACAAGCACGTGCCAGACCTTGTCTTTACCACCGTCAACTGATGTCGACTTCGATCCACCGGGATATCGAATCGATTCTTCATTGGGGCGAAATGAACCGCGTCGAATTCAACGCCACAAAAACGAAGTACTGTCTGATCTCCAACAAAAATTGTACCGACCTTCCTCCTATCTCAGTGGATAAAGAGAATCTAACGGCAGACTCAACTCTCAACATCCTAGTGGTAACTTTAACGGAGCATCTGCGATGGAATGATCACATATTTCAAATCGCCAAACAAGCCTCCCAATGCCTTGGATTTCTCAAGAGATGCAAGTTCCTCCTCCAGCCAGCCGCATTGGCTACAATATACAAATCCTACATTCGGCCGCGCCTCGAATACAACTCGTATATCTGGACAGGCGCCCCAAAAACCACCTTGGCTTGTCTCGACAAGGTGAAAAATCGTGCCCTCAAACTCATTGGTGATGGCCCCTTTCGCGCCTCCATAGACACCTTAAGCCACCGTAGGAATGTAGCAGCCCTCTCCGTACTTTATCGCTATTACCATGGCGACTGTTCCACTGAAATTCAGGACCTCCTGCCTGCACGGCAATACTTTTCCCGTAACACAAGACTACCCCGCTCGGCTCACCCTCATACCCTACAGCCCCCTCGTTCACGCACAATACGGTTTAGAAGTTCGTTTATGAATAGAACAACTCGACTGTGGAATAATCTCCCGCAGCCAGTATTTCCGAACTCGTACAACACCTTAGAGTTCAAACGTAAGGTTCATCGTCATTTTCTTCTACACCCTCTAAACCCCCTCTAACCTTTCCTATTCTCCTCTATTCTTCAAACCAAGCTTACTACTAGACATTGCACCATGAACTGAACGACATGACGGACTGGTAGTACAAAGGGTTACACCTAAGCTTGGTTCTTTCATATAAAAAAAAATCGTCTCGGAAAACAATAGGAAGGGGGAACAAATACTATACACATTCAGTCACTACAAGAAGAATAAGGCCAAAATTTCAAGTGGGGCTAATCAAATGCTCCGGAGTGTATAATAAATATCATTTAAAAAAATAATTCGCCAACTATGATATAAAACTTAATACACTACACTATTGTACGGAATATCATCAGCAATCGTTTCCTGTTGAAAATTTCGTTAAATTGAGGATTATCCGCGGAATACCTGGAAAAGTGCTCTATAATGACGCTTCATTAGTCACGAGGGCTCCAGGTAAGTTTGAAAAAATTTCAAATAATTTATGAGCCTTGAAATGAAATTCATCAAAAAAAAACTTGAAGAGATCAGAAAGTGTACATACTTTTCAATCCTAGGGTCCGGAAAGGTAGCGTTAAAACAAAGATCTGTATTGTCCGAACTCCTCCCTGACTTTACCCACTATTTGGGAGCCAGTTACGATCCGCGTTTGAGGCACAATAACCTCCATATTTCTGCCGATATCCAAAATAAATCAAACTTTAACAACTATCAGGCGATATTTCTAGTGTATTTTCTTCACTGTGAATGCACCACCAAAATTACATAATGATATTATAAATGTTCAAGTTGAATTTTCTTCATACAAAAGGCATTTCGGTGGGGCTGGGGGACAACCTACGCCACTGATTGAGAATATCACGGGGGTTGAATTTGCAATAAGGCAAATTTCTCTTTGTCCCGCTCATGTTTAATGTGAAACCTTTGACGTTCAAATTCGAGTTGCTACTAAACATGCTATGCTCCTCAACATGTTTTCTTAATCATTCACAAAAAAAGCCAAACCAGCAGAAGGGGGCCCCGGCTCCACAAACGAAGAAAGTAAAGCAAAACTTTCGCAAACAATATGATATTTTTTATGATTGTTAAAATTTGTGTACGAGTATGTACAAATATGATTTCATGGCTGGTTTATGTTCCAGGATAAAATATGTTGCCTTTAAAAATTCATATGCTACACATGCAAGTATGATGTGTATACGAAAATATTGTCAAGACCTTGTGAAATCTCTGAAGTGACACGCTTTAAAAAATTTGTGGGACATATGTACATATATCAGTGTGGTATTTTGTGATGGTTGTTGGTATAGAACGCACCATAAGATACCCACCATCATTCCACATGGCTGTCAAAGGTCGCGGGTTAATAATTAATAATTCATTAGTTACAACAAAAATCAATCTGTCAAGCCTTCTCCTTCTGCTCAGTTGGTTGGTAAACTTTGACTTACGTTGTCTAATATTGCAAGAAAATTTAAATTAATATTTTGTTCAAAAATCAATTTTTAATTATTTTTTTTTTGGGGGAATTATTCGTACAAGATATTGTGCAATGTCAAATGTCTAAATTAATTCGAAAAATATGTAGGGGAGCGACCACGACCTGCTAGTATGCGTGACCAAACCATGACGCGTGTTCACTCCAGGCATTGCGTTGTAAAACATAGCAGTTGTCCTCCTAACCTCGCGGTTCGCTTCTTTATATAGTCCCTGCTGCTCTCCACACTTTCCTACTCCTTTAGTCTTTCATTGGGTGGGTAGACTAAAAAAAAACACCCACACAAAAAACAATGATGAGTACAACTAGAGAGAAAGGAGCGGACGAAGAGGATCACAAAAACAACTTCAAAAGCTCCTATAGTAAGAAAAGCAACATGAGAGAAGAATGCGGAATCAAAAAACCAATACAATACCGTGGAAACCCGTAAACGCCAACGGGAAAATAACGAAGAGGTGCAGCCCGCACATAGTGCCTCAAAGAGGAATAGAGGAGGAAAGGCCGAAGAAAACCCCAAGAAAAGTAAGAGGCCGCCAACGAAACGGTGGGCCCACCATGGAAGATGGCCCCCCGAAAAGAAGAGGTCCACCAAAGAAAAGAAAGACGAAGAAGAAAAAGGAGGGCAGAAGGTCCCACAAAAGAGAAATACCTGACGCGTTGATTATAGCAGCGGCAAGCGGGACGTCGTATGCGGACATGCTGCGAAAAGTCAGAGTTAGGAAAAGAGTTAGCATTTACGGAGTAAGGAAATAGGGCCAATGTAGAATATTCCAAAAGTGCGACCTTTTAATGGAATTGGCAGCTAGCGAGGGTAAGACGGAGGATCTGAAGCGAAAGATCAAGACGTCAATCGGCGAGGCGGCAGAGGTTACAGCCGGTTCTACACGATGCCATGAACACCCTCCAACTTTTGACACTTGATGGTAGGACTCATCGTGTGGCGGATTCTCAAACTACGAGTGCCCAATGTCAAGCGTCCTACGTTCGTGTTTAAATACCTTCAGGCTCTTGCCGGTGCTGGTTCAATCGTTGGAAGCCAACATTCAAATGAAGCGTTCATCGTGTAAAGCCGGCTTTAGGGCAGGAATCTGGACGAGATTACCACCAAGCTGAAGGTCTGTGATGCGCTGCAGGGGCAGCTGCAATTGACGGAGGTGCAGGAAGAAGACTTTGAAGTCAGGGAGGCATATTGGTACGTAGATGGCCACAATAAGCCTTCCAGTCAGTAGCGCTAAAAAGGCACTCGCGGTGGAAAAGGATCGCATCGACTGGGTTGTTAGCCAGATATGGGAGACAACAGCACCAAATAGGTGCCCCGTCTAATTGCGCCCGGTGCAAGTGCACCCCTTTTGTGCCACTCCTGAAAGGAATGTAGATATATACCAAATATGTGTTGGTTTTTAACAGGCATATGTATGACTCAATAAACAGAGAGACAAGATCTTATCGCGGATGACGTGAACATCGTGGGAAGGTCCTTCTTGTCAGCAAAAGAAGTCTATGTCGAATTAAAAGAGGCGGCCAAGGACATAGGGCTGAACATCAATGAAGAAAAAACGAAGGTGATGCAACAATCCAGAGCTGGAAGATTTAGAATGGGAAGAAATATAACTATCGACGAACATAATCTAGAAGTAGTCGATAAAACAGTCTACCTTGGGTCTACAATTACAAAAAGAAACGATGAAAAGGAAGAAGTAACTAGACGAATACTACTGGCTAATAGAGCTTTTTATGCCCAAAAACAAATATTGCACTCAAGATTTGTGCACAGAAAAACGAAACTCTCACTCTACAAAACAGTAATACGACCAGTACTGTGCTATGGCAGCGAGACTTGGACTATGACCCAGGAGATAGAGGAACAAGTCAACAGGTTTGAGAGGAAGGTGCTCAGATGCATAATAGGCCCAACGAGAGAGGATGGGATATGGCGAAGGAGATACAACAACGAGTTGTATGAAATTTTTGACGACCCAGAACTCTCAACGTTTATAAAAATCAACAGACTAAGACTAGCCGGCCACGTAATCAGGATGAATGATAACCGTATCCCAAAACGGCTTATGGTGGCCGAAATTCCAGGAAACAGACCAGTAGGTAGACCCAGGAGAAGATGGATGGACTCTGTGACGGCTGACGCAGAGACAATGCTGAACATTCGGAACTGGAGAACTGCTGCAAGGAACCGTCAGACTTGGAGAAATGCCCTAGAGGAGGCCAAGGCTCGATTTGGGCTGTAGCGCCATTGGATGGATGGATGGCAAGATCTTATCGGCATAAGGAGTCCCCTCAAAGCTGGTACAACTGATTACATGAGCCAAGAAAATGAAACAAAACAGTAATATGACCTGTTATGTTAGCGACTATGACCCAGGTCATTGAGGAACGAGTAACAGGTTTGAGAGAAAAATTTTCAGATGCATAATAGGTCCAACCAGCGAGGATGGAATGTGGCGAAGGAGATATAACAAAGAGTTTTATGAAACTTTTGACGAAATAAAGAACTAAAAAACCAAAAACCAAAGTTTAATAAAAATTAACAGACTGAGACTAGCCGGCCACGCAATCAGGATGGAGGATAATCGTATCCCAAAACAGTTTACGGCATCAGAATTTTCAGGAAATATGCCAGACCCAGGAGAAGATGGAGAGACTCTGTGACCACTGTCACTGGAACTATTCTGCAAGGGACCGCCAAACTTGGAGAAAGGCTGGATTAAAACTGTAGCGCCATTGGATGGATGGAATTTATAAAGATAATAACAAGAACGTGTGATAGGATTGAGCCCTGGAATCATCGAAAGATATGGGCTCTGTTCCCAAGTAGAGCGCAGAATATTTGCCAGTGCTAATGGCGGCGTCTTAAATTGCATGCAATTCGTTACTTTTTCAATACCAATCGTGTACAATTTAAAATGCCATTAGCAGTGCTCCATATGTTGCATTCTATCTCGGAACGATGTAGAGTTTCGACACCATCTATTACTACATTGCCAAAAATTTCAAAAACTTGTTTAAAACAAAGTCGATCCCAATTGCGTGAAGTGTAGTTAGCAGACCTGAATTCCAAACGCTATCGAACGCAACCTTGCAGATATTTAAACCAACCAAACCAAAATTGCAGGAATACTCAAAATGATAGCCTATAAATACCCAAAGCTAAGATGAGTTCAATATACATGCATGCAACAGTAGATATGATGTGAAGCTTTAATTTTTAGGAGTTAGGTACAGCGAAAAAGAGTTTTCAAATCGCTATTGTTGTAATTTTTAAAACGAAATTTTTGAATTACATTTCAAAGTAAATCTCTAAAACGTCCTGGAAAATCAGATGCTTTCCCTTTTGATATTATAATAAAACACGACATCTGAAAATTTCTACTAAAACAAAATTTTTCCAGCATATTGTGCTCGTACATTTGACAGACCCGCGCACCCTGTTTTATCCACTTTATCATAGATGCTGTTCACGAATTCCATACGGCATACACCAAACACGTGGAATTAAATATAATAAATGAATTCTGCTTGTAACAATATCCTAGAAAATCCCTATTTCATCCTTTATTTCTCATTTTCATTTCAGATCCGCCAGAAATATCTGTTGAGCGACCGGTTGTATTTTCTGGAGAAGGACGCGAGGCAATGCTAGTCTGCATCGTACATGGAGAAGCTCAACCTGAGGTAATGTACACCATCAGATTTATATACTCTAGTTAATGGGTTATACACACACTGTTGTTTTGCTTTTATTTGAAACCCCATCGAGCATCCTGGTTTCTATAGAAAGAAGCTTAAGCTAGACTCTACCGAAAAGTTCAAAACAAGGGGTTTTTTCCCTGTATTAACCCCCGCCCCCGCCCGGCCGCCCACATCATGGCACAGGCGCTTTTTGTAAAAGGAAGAAGCAGAAAAAAAATGTATCACTGTAGAAATATTGCAGCATAAGCAAATGAAATTCACATATATCCTTGACCACGTATATCCTTGTAGAAATTTCCGAACAAGCAAATGAACCTGGAGTGCTGTTGAGGGGCCGTGATGTGGGGGAAGTGGATCAACATAGATCCTATAATTTGCTTTCGTTAGTTATCACAACTATGGCCCAATGCAAATATGGGAACGTGTTATTGTCGAACTGTGCTGCCTCTTCAAGTCCCGACCCGGGTATAGGCTATATACTGCAGAGAGCGACCTGCCTAGCATCGTTTAGAGGTCGTTTTGAACTTCTACTCTGAATGGGTCTGATGTGTATAGGTTTCTGGTTGATATAAATCTCTCTACTATAGGGGTTGATGGAGTGCTAGTGTCATACACCAATAATGACCTAGCACCTCATATGTATGTACGGGAAGCGAGTCTCAATCAAGTCAACCGACGAACGTTATTAACAATTCATCTCAAGGCAAGCGGCTGCTAGGCTTTAATGAGAAATATCGACGCGATTTGAGTGCAAATGAATGTTTGAGCAGGGAATTGTTGATGAGGGTAAAATAAGCCAATGGAATATAAACAAAATGAATACCGCGATAGGAAAAGCCCTCACTGTGCCATTTCCAAATTGAGAATATTCCTGCTGATTGGAGATTTATACGGAAATTGGAACAGTTAAAAAAGACTTATGAACGTCAACTTCATTGTTTAATACTTCATATATCGCAATGCTAGACTGAACTAATTAAATTTTACTCATATATCGACTCAAATGTCAGGCTATACACATTGCAGTTGCTATCGGCATTTAGAATGGCTTAAATGAACAACTTGAAATCGACCCGAAATAAAGCCACAGAGAACCGATGGTAGTAATCTATCCAATGCATTTTTTAAATCAGCTAAATATGTTATGTATATCCCAAATAAAAATTTTCGGAATTTTAAGGAGAAAAGTTTTTATATTGAACAAACTAAATCGTTTTTTCCATGCTAGTTGCGGCTACAATTCTAGGTATTATTCAAAATAAATTCCATTCAAATGATAAAGTAATATTAATACTTTTAAATTTTAGAGTAGTAGCAAAAATTACTCAGAAAGATACGACAATGTAATCCTTTCTGTGCGAAGAAAAAGGAAAGTAAAAATCTATGATCTTCTGTCCCTTTCAAATACGCGCTCCGGAATGGCGAGAGGGCGGAGCAACGGCAAACTACACAAACACATGCAGAACAGGAAGTACACGAAGATGGTACATGAATTCACACAAGCAAAATAAAAGTCCAGACGGCACAAAAAATTGCGGAGAAGAGAAATCAGTGCGTTTCTTTCGCACTTCGTGAAATAACATTTCTTTATTTACTCTCTCTTTCTTCGATTTTTGTTTTGTTTTTAAATTGAATTTTGTCTCGCTTGCACCTTGTCGATTGATATATTCACTCGCAAGGGAGCTTATGGGAAATTTTGAGAGCGTCGTATCTTTATGGGTAATTTTTGGTAGTAGTATAGAATATATTTACGATTTTTTCTCCATACCTTTGGTTTATCCTAAGTTTGTTATCTCTATTTCCTTATAATGTCGGAATTCTGAAAAGTTCGCCCTCTTAAATTGCACTATAGTCCTTGTAAGACTCGAGCTTCTTGGTAGTTTTCTCTAGCTTGCTGTACGAAGTTTTCACGAACGTCATCAAACCACCTATTCCGTGATCGCTCTACGGCTCTCTTTCCTATAAGTCTACCTTTGAAAATCCAGGCTAGTATTCTTTCTTCCGAAGCTGTTACAACGTGTCCGAGCCATCTATGTCTGCTTAGTTATAGTTTTATGTTTGTGCCTATATTTATTTCGTCATAGATTTCGTGCATTCGTTCATTCTAGTCCAGGAGGGATAGCGAAAAAGTTGAAATAAAACTACCCTGCGATTTCTTGACGCTATAATTAAGAGAAAAATCGTAGGAATTCAATTAATGTGTTTTGGATAAAATTGGTCCAAGGGAACAGGTGGTAAAATCTTAATAAAAGTAGCGAAAGACGTTTTTTCGCGTTTTAGGTGCGAAAAACCTTTGTTTTGGAAAACAAAAAATACTACATAATAGTGTTTAAAAAGACGAAAAATATGAGTTTTAGACCATTGAAATCGTTCGACAGGTTTTTGCAGAAAATTCAAAAACCGCTAAAAATGGCCATTTTTGACATATAATTATAGGGAGTGTGATTAACGTAGAACCTTGTGTCAATTGTGGCTTCTGATAGCGCCTACCTACAATAAAAATTTCATGGAAAAATAATGGTAACTTTTCGAGTAAATCTCAAAAATGTAAAAACACCTGTTTCACGGAAACAGGTTAAACAAGGCCCACAGTCATTTTCTTCTACACCCTCTAGACCCCCTCTAACCTTTCCTATTCTCCTCGATTCTTCAAACCAAGCTTACTACCAGACATTGCACCATGAACTGAACGACATGACGGACTGGTAGTATAAAGGGTTACACCTAAGCTTGGTTTTTTCATATAAAAAAAAAAATGGTGCACTTGCACCGGGCACATATTTCAGAAATTAGTTTTTAAAAAAAATTCCGAAAAAAATTGAAATTGTGCTCCCGTGCCTTTGTCATATATTATGGGAAATGCATATTGTGTCCCTTTTTCCATTGGCTTCTGCAAGATGTGGCCAACCAATTCCAATTAGTTCGCCTGATTTCGTCGTTTATCCTTTCTTGGCTGGAACGGTGCCATCGTTCTTGCTTTGTAATTCGTTTTAGTCATACTATTATAGATCCCGAATTCGTCGAAAAATACGTGGTTGTTGAAAGCGTCTTCTATGTTCAGTAAAGCTGTCAAGTTGACTGTATTTTTTTCTATGCAAGATTCTACCGTAGAAACTAATGCATGCAGTGCAGTAACCACCTATTATCCTTCGAAATATGAATGCTTGGAGAACGACATAGAGACTTCTATTATGGAGATTCGAGTGTATAGTACTATAGGTTTTCGGAACCCATAATTGTGCTGGATATAGTTAGGGAAGTGCAGCTAATAGCGAAAAACATCCTGGAGCATTAAACAGCATTAGCGGAAGAATTTTATGAAGTTAAAGCGTAAGCAAACTCAGCACAAAAGCAAGATCGCGAAGCAAATCTTGATTAGACAGAGGCAGGGGCGGCGTTTTCATAGGTGCGATTGGTGTATTTCCCCCGGGCGCAATTTTAATTAAAACGGTGAAAAGATTTCCTGTGCTTTCATTTTCATATATTAAAGGAACTCCAAAGAGTGTTTGCGTTTTTTTCCATTGTCAAAAAATAAACAGAAATGATGGGGGCGCAATATGGCATACTGCACCGGGCGTACAATAGTCACAGAAGTTTTATTCATATTCTTCCACTGATACCTTTGCAGGTAGCAATGTTTTTTACGGGTGAGGTTTAGAGGAGAGGACGGGTAAGGTTTAGAGGTCTAACTTCCACCTACATTTCTTAGAAGGGATAGAATTGAATTAAACTTGTGCTCTGTTTTAAACATGTTACTTGCAAATACAGAATAAGTTAGGCATGTGCTAGATATTATTTCTCGAGATTATTAAACACCGTTTTGTTAACGTATCTTCAAAAATAATACACCACATGAGAATGTCCTAGACAATTTTTGTCAAAACTAAACTATTGAATAGAAATACACAATACTCGCCAAACTTACCTTAAACGAATAATCGCCAAATCTTGAATTAAAGAATTGTAAAACTCTTGAATTTTTTCTATTCAATTACCCAAAAACAAATCTGAATTTAAAACCCTTGATTTTTGCTATTAGTTTTAAATTTAAACCCTGCCTAATCATTTAATTACCGTAAATTCCGCAACTTTTTATTATCGTCATTGCCTCTCATTATCATCCCAGTGTGGAAATATGCAAAGTGATTTTCCTTCGGTTTTCACCCTTACATAAATCGGTTGTAAATTTCCCCTTTTAGAAGTCAATTTCCACCCACTTCATTCCTGTTAGCCGCCGCCGCAAAAATAGAAAAGGGGGGCCGCCCGAGATAGAAATCCCAGCAATAACACCTCTCGTATCACATGGCAATTCCGCCCGTTCTCCACCCTTAAATCTACATCCCTTAGTAGAAATTATTAAAGTGGACAACTCCAGGTCACTTTTTCGCATGGCTAAATCTCATAAAGCTCGCTTTAGACGAGCGACAGGAAAAAATCCTTCGAAAGAAGGAACTCGGCCAGACCAAGTACGGTGCGAACATTTTAGCACTCCTTCGTGCCATGAATGGCTAATTTATGCTTATCGACCTAGCCAGAGGGAGCTCGCTGCGATAAAAGTTTTAACATTAAAAAACTCAAGCAGAATATTCCGAGGAAGAAGAAGCAGAAAGTAAGGGAAGGAAAACGACATAAGAAAAATATAAGAAAACGGAAAAATCCCAGCCACCCCCCGGCTCCACCCTTTTCTAAATTGTGTGTTTGTTTGCTTATCGCTTAATGTCTGGCCATAACTTTTATAATTGGGTCAGAAGCCTTTCAACACATTGCACAGATTTCTCCCCTTCCTGTTCTCTGGCGATGTGTTGAAACTGGGATAACGAAACTGAAAATAATCACAATAACGAAAAGGACACGAAAATTTCTTGGAATTCTTTATTTTGTTGTTGTTGTTGTTGTTCGTCCTTTATTTCATTAAGGTACTGTTGTTGTTGTTGCTGCTGTAATTCAGGTTCATGTTTACATACATATAAATAAAATCAGGCTAAAACGTAGAACGAATCAAACACAAAAAAAACACAAAATGAAAATAAACGAACACACTCCGAAATACCAGGGTGCAAGGATCTAGGATTTCGGCACGCTATTTTCACATTGGTAAAAATTTTACGGCTTTCAAAAATTTCTTGGTATTCATAATTTTCGGGTGTTGAGCTATGCGGAGTTGTTTTCGCCTAAGTTATGACTGCAATGACGGTAATTCGGTATGGTCATGTCCAATTACGTCTTGCATGCGAGATTCTTAAACCGGAATTAATATATTTAAATGTGAATTTAGTTGATTAGTTGGTGATTTCTGTTGGGCTTTCTTGAATGGTTCATTGCAGACATTTTGTTCATGGGCCTTAATTAGAGATTGAAATGCTGCCGACATACATATATCATGTGCTATTTTCCATGGTAATAGCGAACAAAAATTTGTAGCCACTCCAAAAAAAAATTTGTTAGATCTACTAACTAAATACTGTAGTTTGAAGTAATATTCTGACCAGTCACTAGGTTTGGACTATTTTTAAGGGCAGGACTTGGACACAAGAAAATTGAAACCTACCGAAATGATTTTGAGTTAATAAACAACGACCTACTTTCGTTACAAGGGTAAGAAGTATTTACTCTTGTTTCCCCAGACCTGCTCAATTGTGTAGAAAACTGGAGAATAACCAGTGATCACTCCTTTTCTGACCACAGAGTCATTGTTTTTAATGTTAATATTTACGCAACTGTGAAGAAGGCCCTTGGAACGTCAGAACACAGATTTTGCCGTGTATAGACAAGTGGTGGTAAGATCACTTCCCGAGAATGTTCCCACCTATTTATGGAATGCTGAAGATCTCGAGCATCACGTGAGGAATCTAAGTAACCTCCTGAATAATGTATTGCAAGCAACCTGTCGCATTAGGTACAGTGGTAAAACCAAACCTCATTGGTGGAACAGTAAGCTTCTCAAACGAAGGTCTCAAAGTAGAAATACTTTCAATAAGATCAAACGGTCTAACTTGGATTCGGACTGGGACAACTATAAAAGGCGTCTCAGGGAGCTCAAATACGAACTGCGCAAGTCAAAGAGAGAATCCTGGGAGGCCATTTGTGAGACAATAGAGGGACACACTTTGAAAAGTTCTCTCTAAAGCCCAATGTGTCTAGCTGCAACAAGCACGTACATCAGTCAGGAGTCATTGAAACTACTGCTCGGAACCCACTTTCCTGGTTCGACATCTCTTGCGGCATGCGTAGAAAGAGAACCCCCCTGGACCGGGCGGAATTTATCCTATTGAAATCCAGGAAGTCAGTGACCTAATTATGGGCTGCCTTGCAGCCATCTGTAGCACTTATCTCCGCCTAAACTACCTTCCACCATCCTGAAGGGTAGCAAAGGTGGCTTTCATTCCGAAAGCGGGTAAAATCTCTTTCTTCTTTTTTTCTTTATGCTGCATTAATCCTTCATGGGACGGGCGGAAACAGTTGTCCTCCAGCGGACTCTGTTTTGCACGACAGCTCTCAGCTCTGATCCCCTACCACAATCCAAAATACTTGAGACCTATATGTCTCACATCCTTTCTCCTCAAAATCCGCGAAAGACTTGGCCGATCAAGTGGCAGCCTGAACGGCCTCCAGAACAAAGGCTTCTCTTTGGTGGGATCCATATTCATATGGTCACTCATCCATTCTAAGAAGGTTCTTCATCTCTGCGGACAACCTAGATTACACTACACCTTCGTGGACCTCGGAGAAAGGACCATCATTCCGACCAGAGAAGACTGAACAGATGGTGTTATCCCGACTGGGTCTTTATGTATCTACACAGATGGCTCTAAAATTGGGAACAGCGTCCGAGGTATTTAATATAGATACCTCTCTTCTTCTACCCGACCATTGCACCGTCTTCCAGGAGGAAGTCACTGGTATCTTGGAGGCTCTCGAATGGCTGAAGATTAATAATATATCTCATAATAATATACATATGTATTCTAACGGATAGCCACGCGGCCCTCAAGGGTCTTAATTCAGTTTGATATAACTCTGTGTTGGGTTGCTCGACACAGGGGTATTAGGGGAAACTGCAGGGCAGATAATCTTGCTAGACAGGGAACCGAAGTGGAAAGGACACCCCACTTAACCTATATGGGAATGCCCTTATCCACATATCTTATCACATAATATGAGCTTAGCTCGAGCCGGGCGGAGATGGACCAAAGCAACAGTTTGCCGCACTATTCACACGATATGGCCGACTTTGGACGCGAAGCGCTCGAAAGCTCTTGTTCACTTGAGCAAAAAAGAGATAAGCCATGTAGTGAAGGTGCTGACTGATCACTGTCTCTTTGGCCCTCACGCCGAAAGACTGGGACTCCCCCACAACCACTTATGCCGAAGTTGTGGTAATGAGGACGGGGAAGAAACTGTCTCCCATCTTCTCTGTACATGTCGTGAGGAAAAAGGGACCTTCCTCGGCTCACCTTTCCTTGATGGATTCAGTAAGCTGCAAAACACTGATGTTCCTGACCTCTGTCGTTTTATTAAGAGCTCCAAGTGGCTTGAAATGGCCTGAATTCTGTCTCAACACTAGAATGGCATCACAATTGGCCCAATGATGTGCCTAAGTGGGCTCCCTAGTGGGGGAACAGCCATTTCACTCTAACCTTATCTAATAAATAGTGCACACCGTAGATTACTCCTAAATTACAGATAGTTTACCTTTCCTAGACACTGAAGGCGCTTTCAACAACGTCAGTACCGAAGATATCAAAGTGATTCTGATAAATTCACGATTTACAATAGTTTTAGTTACTAAATCCTATGTAGGCTAAAAACAGGAATTATCCCTCGCAGCTTAGGTAACAGCAGAGTAGTAAGTCGAGTCGCTATAAGCTATGCGTCAAGTCGAAAAAGACAGAACCGATAATTTTCACCAATAGATCAAAAACCCTAAATTTAGTCTACCTATAAAATCACTCGAGTCACCACTAATGCTACCCCGATCGGTCTTATTTTAGTGCAAATCTGAAATGGAAGCTCAACCCCAAAGATGGTCTAAAGAACACCACTAGTCCTTCTTATGCCAGTAAGCGGAGATTTTTGACAAGAGATGTGGCTTAAAGTCTCACATATTCCGTCTCTATACAGCAGTTATAAAACTAGTCCTGATATACGACTTTATCGTGTGGTGTCCAAACTTTCATAATAATATAAAAAATCTAGACTAGGTCGAAAGATTGTGTCGAACTAAGGAAATGCATTAAGAGATTGATTCTGATCGTTCATTAAAGGTTGTATGTGACGGCGTCGAATATAATTTCCACACTATCTCGGCCGGAGTTTCTCAAGGGTTTATTCTTTCACCAGCTCTGTTCCTATTATTCATAAATGATATGCTCTCAATCCTTTCCACTTCTCAGCTTCGCTGATGACAGTATTCTCCGTTATTCATGCGCTTTCGACAATGAAAGACGGGTTATGATCACAGAACACCGTCAATGTGCGACCATGTAGGTAGTACCTGAAATTTTTCTCGGCCCAGACTATTAGTCCATGGAAATGGTAATTTAACATTGCAAAAATGCAGGACAAGATTTTATTTTTGGGATATGTAGGGGGTCAGTGTAAGCTTAAGTTTTAGTTTTCGGGATTCTACCCCCTCCCCCCCCCCTTTGGCGCCATCTTGGAAAAGTGTGCAAATGGTTTTTCCACTATATCTCCGAAACGGTACATCTTAGAGAAAATTTTCAAGGACACTTTTTGTTTAGAATTAAATTATTTGTTCAGCCCTTACACATATTATTTAAAAAAAATTGGAGTAACAACAACTAATACATGTTATTATTCAAAGAATTTCATTTTAAACCATATCGTACCTTGTAAAACATAGCATAACAGCAATAAAAACCCCCAATAAAGTGCTAAACAATTTTATTACATTACGCAAACATCGGCATTTCTTATAACGTAAAGTCATTCATTTATTACTATTACTTACGACTTGTTGTTTAGAATTTCTAGGGAGAGAACGAGGCAAAATGGTAAAAAAATTATTCAGAAAAGCTGTCACTTTTATACTTTCGGGGCGCTGTAAAACCTTTCGTAGTGAATGAAATTAATTAGTATGTAGTAAAGTATGAATTAAACCCTCTAAAAAAACTTGTTATTATTTTTTTTTGTTAAAGTTGAAGGAAAAAAAGTTATAGCCTTTAAAAGAAAAAATTGTGACTAATTTTTGTGTTCTAAGACTTATAACTTCTTAATTATTCATTTTACCCCAAAATTTATTTCAAGTAAATTGTAAATAATTTTATTCTAAACAAAAAGTGTCCTTGCAAATTTTCTGTAAGATGTAGCGTTTCGAAAATATAGGGGAAAAACCATTTGCACACCTTTTCCAAGATGGCGGCCAAATGGGGGGGGGTTAGAATCCTGAAAACTCAAACTTAAGCTTACACTGACCCCCCCCCCCCCCCCTACACATCTCAAAAATAAATTCTTGTGCTGCACTTTTGCAATGTTAAAGTACCATTTCCATGGACTTATTGCCAAACGCTCGTTTTCGAAGTTCGGCCTTGTTCAGGTTTTCGGTTGGCGTAAGCGATGGGTTGGTTCTTTTCTACTGAGAGCACGACCCCAAGGGCTTCACTACAGGCATCTGTAGTCAGATTGAAGTGTTTAGTGAAGTTGGGATAGATGAGTAGAGTGGGTTTGAGCAAAGCTGTTTTTGTTTGGTCGGCTTCTTGGCATCTGGGGGTCCAAAAGAATTTTACGTCTTAAGGAGAAGGTTTGTTAAAGGGCGAACGATTTTTGAGAAATCAATTATAAATTTCTTATAACAATTTGTGAGTGAATTCCAGAGCCGCATCGATCATCATCAAGTATTTTCAGATTGTCTCACATCCGAATCCATTGATTTAGAATTCCAAACAACACTCACTCCTTCTTTACCATGGGAGCCTGAACCTTAGACATGAGTGTGAGACTCTTACTGACTAAACTCACCAACCCTTTGCATGACATTTGAGTCCACACCGGTGCGAGTCGTAAAGCGACAGCGCCGCAACAGTGGGGCTTACGGACCAATTTTGAAATATATGTAGCTAGAATTTATTGACAGAAGTTTGTATAGGTTCAGTTTATATAGTACGTTCATGGTAAATAGAGGTATACATAGATAATACGTTTATCAGGTACACAATAGGCCTAACTTTTCCGCGGTTTTTACCATATTGGTTGCGCCTTACTGGCATAATATGTTTATCTGCAAACTTTGTTAGCATAGGGGTTAAGGAACCCGACTACCATCGCAAAGGTCAACGGTTCGATTCCACTCTGCAGCACCAGTATTCCTTTTTTTGTCTTTACAAAAATTCCTTGCCATTTCTTTTGTCATCGCCTGAAAGTGTAATATGCGGGGAATCTATATTTTCTTTGATCACCGAAGTCGCCGTTAAATCGCGGTGGTATTGGATAGGATTCGATGAAGTAAAACCTCGTTACCAATTATTATTAACTTCCCAGTATAGGAAGTTATTGTAGACGAAATCGAAATTTTCGACGTATTTTCATCTTTCAAGGTCCCAGGTGCATTTTAAGCCAAAAATTGGGAGGAAGTATGTGTGTGTGTGTGTGCGTACGGATGTGGTCATTTTTTCCTGCACGATATCGCGCGAACCAAAAAGATATCGACTACGTTGAGGTGTCGTTCGAAGCGTATTAAACGAAATATGATCTGAAAAGATTTTCATAAAATTCGGTCGAGCCGTTTTTTTGTTTAAGCGGCGTAACTGATTTTTGTACCTGCACGATATCGCCCGATCCACGAAAGATATTGACTTACTTGAGGTGCCGTTCGAAGCGTATTAGCGACAATATAATCTGAAAAGATTTTTATAATATTCGGTCGAGCGGTTTTTTGATTTAAATGACATAAGTGATTTTGTACCTGCACGATATCGCCCGAACTATTAAAGATATCGACTTAGTTGACGTGCCGTTCGAAGAGTATTAACCAAAATATGATCTGAAAAGATTTTCATAAAATTCGGTCGAACGGTTTTTTTTTTTTTTTTGTTTAAACCGTTTGTTTTTTTTTATTTTTGTACCTGCACGACACCGCCCAAACTAAAAACTATATCGACTTCATTGAGGTGCCGAAAAAAGAATATTAACGAAGAAATGCTCTGAAAAAAATTTCATAATATTCGGTCAGGCCTTTTTTGTTTAAATAGAAAAACTTCGGCTTATTGTCAGAAAGACCTTAAATTGACATGTTTTGCTAATATCTAATAAACTCAATGGAATTAGACCCGTTCTAAACGAAGTGATCTTTTTTGGGTTCTGCACAGCGACAGCCTTCGAACAAAACATCACTTGTCAAAATCCGACAACTCGTGCACGTTCGTTACCCTTTACAAACAGCGCGTATTTTTCAAACCTTGGATTAGCACTTTTTGACGGGGAATTGTTTTCTACGCGTGATACTGTTTCAGAAAATTGCGGTTCATCCCGGGATTTCCAGTAGTTACCGCAAAATTTGTTCTTTTTGGTCACGTCTGACAAATACTTAACAGTTACAGTTTTGCTAATATCTCCGGAAAGCTTTGGAATTTCCAAATGAAGTCATTCGTTTCTCAGTTTGTCAACGGCGCTTCAGCCCGCTCAATACGAATTTGAAGACCCGCTTTAGTGCAGCGAACGAAAAATGGAGGAAACATCCCAACATCCCACATCCCAACTAGTTTAACTCTTCTTTCTAGTATCGTTCTGATTATATTTTGTAGTTCGACATTGGGTTGTATCATAGAGCCTTCGACAATACAAGGGATCTTTACTTCTGAGATCTAGTCTGTCACATAAAAAAGCCGATCTAATTAAGGAACATTGACCTTATTTGAAAACATAGTTAACGGAGAAGTTTAAAACCGAGAAGACTAAATATCTAACAATAGTTTTTAGTATGTATATATTATAAATCTTTTTATTGAATATTACCATTTGTTGATGATTTTTTGTATATATACCCAAGCTACTTTGCTTGATTACAGTCTTATCGTATTCGTATGGAATTAACGATCGTCAATCACTGGCTAACATCTAATGAAACTACGTCAATGACACTATGCCAAATACAACAAATATACATACTTCTATTGTGGCCATTTCTATTCATCTAGTGATGAAACCTTATCTTTATTCATTGCCTCCTATTATATGATTGAAGTACGAGTGTCTGCATCTGAAATCAGTTTTGTTAATTAATTAGTCTCCGTTCGCCATAGATATTAAGATAAGGCATAAATTCACACTTTGTCATTCCGTCTACTTTAAGGAGCATCCAATGCCTCCCCTTTTTGTCTTCCACTATACTAAATAACCTTTAAGGTATTCCCCCAATTAGCAAGAATCTGCTATACACTTATATGTATACATACGGCACATCTGCAGGAGTATGTCTGACAATGTACAGCCCCATCTAAACCGTTTTAATCTAAATGACACTACATCGTAACTTGGATCCTGGAAACAATAGACTGCAGGCTAAAATTCTCACTGGCAATGTCCTCCACATGGTTTAGATACTTGATGTTATGAATTCAATCTACTCTCAACGCAGAGATGCAGGATATGTATAACATTTGAAACATGATCATAATTTGAACGGGATGAGAGATGCAATCATCCTAGGTCCACGATTTGCAATGGGCAACAGGTTGTCAAATTACCCATTAGCAAGTGCTTAAGGACCGGTGCATGTGATTTCGCTGTACTAATTTGAATGTAAGCGACGAGTCCTTAAAATTACCACATCATCACTTAAAAAGGCTGCCCCAAAAACTTAAAGCGTTAACAGCCGCCTCTGCACAGTGGTTGATGTGGTCCTCTTTTGAAATATTAAAATCTCCGAGTGAAATTTCCTGTTTAGATTTTAATACTTGGGTGGGAGTTTGAGTCGTTGCGGATGCGTGGAAATTTTAGAAGATGAAATTTAAGGATATTTAAGCTTTAATAGAAGTTTTTTTCATGGCGAAGAAACAATGAGCATCGTTGAAATTAGATAGTGATGATGATGGTGAAAGAATTTTTATCTTGTGCAAAGGTTATATTACAATAGGATTTTCGAAATAACGAACGCGATATTTGTTTTCTTTATTGTAATCTTACTACAATATTCTCTTACCGGTTTTGAAGTACAGTACTTTAGGTCCATGTTTTTCTTTTTTATTTTAGAATTTTCTAATACTATCTTACTAGGCACCTTCTTATTTAACTTCTTTTCTACAGAATTTTGCCCAGCAGATACGTCTTTTATTCCAAATTTGCCAATTAATTGTTCTTCAAATATAAGTTTGTTGGTGGTACCCTGGATTTTCATTGACTGCTAAAAATATATTGTATACTTTTATTCTTTCCCACAGTCTTTTTGTACTCGGTTTTTACATAACATTCTATCCATTGGTTGAAAAGCAAGGCCAACATACCTTCGATTCGCACATTACCGCCGTTTTGGTACCGCTCATTCTCGCTAGGCTTGTTGTGGTTTTTAGTTTGATTTTGTAGCATTCAAGAGTGTGAAGTTCGTTGGGTGTTCTGCTGCTAGATCCACAAGCTGGTTCAGTAACAGGCTGCCAACTGAATTGCTCCTGGCCTTGGCTAGTGCCGGAAATTTGCATACGATGTGTACAATAGTTTATTTTTCATTCTTAATGCATGTTTTCCTATGGACCAGTGCCCCGTATACACAGTTCTAGCTTTAGCTAGATTCGTGCAGGAAACCTTTAGAAGGTTACCAATATGCAGCAAAATATTGTTAATCTTCTTCATCTTGCATTGGCCAAGGATAGGAAGTGCAGGTAAATCTGTCTTTTAACCTTATTGATAAGGGGTTCTCCCTCTTCCGCTGAATAGGCATCAATATTTGAATTCTCCTTTGCTAATTCGTTAGCTTTCTCGCTCCTTTGTATATTCCTATAGCATCGAACCCACAATTTTGTCATGATTTCATTTGACTAGTTTTGATGAGATCAGGGTAGAGTTGAGAACTTGGCTGTCAGTTAACACTGCTATATTCTCTCTTCTAGAATTTTTTCCCTTGCTAGTTGACACGCCGCTAGTGTAGATTACTGTGCCCATATCTGCTAAAACGTGCCCGCTTTTCCATTCCCATCGTATTTAGAAGTTCTTGCTCAATTGCAACTGGACGGTAGTGTATCCGTGGTGGTTGGGATCAACCCTCTATCAATCATACCAAATATCTTGCTATGTCCGTATGGCTTTTGTTGCTAATAACAATGTTATTTGAGCCTTACCGCACTTCAAAAGCCTAGGTGCTTTTTTTCTCCTGCTAAAATTATCGAAAGTTCACTTAAATTATCTCCTAGAGTCCTTAAGCCCCTTGCGATTATATAAGTAACCGACGACGATGTAATAATTTGAAGATTTCTGTGACTTTTTGATTTGGTGAAATATACACAACAGCCGTAAGAAATTCTTTCCCATCATTCAGTTTAACTTGGGAAGCACATAGCTGCTTGGATAACCTTAAGTTCACCAGTATTTTGTATTGTAAGTGATTCCGGGTATACTTTTCTTCTAATATATCACAAATCCCGCATTACTAACAATTTCCCGTTTGAATTTTAACCTTTTTACTTAACCCAACCCTTAACATAACTCAATCAAACTCTTAACTCAACTATTAAAAATGGCAAAAAATCCATTGAAGTCAACTCTTTACTGAATTTTTATCCTATCTCTTAACTCAAAGCAACTCAACTAAACTATTAGCTCAACTTTAAATCCAGTTCTTAATTCAACTCAACTTAACCCTTAACTCTACTCTTAACTCAACTTTGTCGATTCTTAACCCAACTAATAACGCAGCTATTATAAATAAACCAATTCTTTGCTCGACTCTACTTGCTTAAAATCAATTTTTAACTCAACTTTATACTCAATCCTTATCCTCTCTTAAGTCAACTTAGCTCAATTCGACTTATCTAAACTCAACCCTTAGCTGAAATCGTACCTCAACTTAGCTCTTAACTCAACTCCTTACGCAACTCCTAAACCAACTCGTTACTCATCTCAACTTAATTCAACTTAACTAATATTACGACAGCCTTCACGTTTAACATTTTCCCATCACGGCCGGTTTTACCCCAAGGCCCAATAGATGTTTCACATGAAAAAACCAAAATTTTGTTTTTATCAAATCTTAACTCTGGAATTTTGTAGGATATAACCATCACTTTTACAATTTTAGATAGGTGGCAGAATTGTGCGTACATCGGTACCTTATCCATAAAAAAAAAATACAGGGTGATATATAAAACTCTAGCAAAGAATTTCAAGGGTCTTACCGGCTAAACCGTTACGATTTTGTGCTCGTCTAACCCAGGGGTGCCCAACCCTAAATTGTAATTTGTGAAATTTGTTTCAATTTTCAACTGCGAATCGTATCTTTCCGAAAATCGAATTTACGAAAAATGAATATCGCGACCCCATGTCTGACGAAAACTTGCACCACCAATAACATTACATTTCGCCTAGTCCCTTAAAATGCTCATACCTCGTCTATTTCATATTTTAACTCACATTCTCAACTCCGGCCTCACCGTGGCAAAGTTTCCCTCGACTTGAAAGCTTGTTTTAATCATATCCATTCCCAAGTATCCATCTCCTACTAGTCCCTCCGATTTTCGGCCTATCAGAATTCTTCCATTTCTAGCAAAGGTCCTTGAAAACTACTTGGCTACTCAAATATTGTGAGCGTCTCAAACTTATAAATATAAATATGACAATAATTTTGATATCATAAACAAAACAGCTTTCAATCATGCCTTGCCTTGCCATGCATAACTTACTGCGATCACATTACTTTCATTGTTAGTAAAACCTACGGACTTCTGTCTAAACTTCGTTATCATTGTGGCTTGTTGAAAAGGGCTGTGCGTATGAATTTGCTTAAAGGCTTAGTACTGCATCCTCTAAAGCATGGCCTTTCCATCTACCTCTCTATCGATTCTTCATGCGCCCGTATTTCACAGTACTCGACCTGCGTTTTGGATTGCTCTCTAAAGGCTCGAATATATTTAGCGAGTTCACAAGCTACTAGCTGCTTTTAAACTAGCCCTCATGTTCACTACCTTACTAGCAGAATGTAAACTATCCGCCGAGAAAGTTGAAAGTTTACTCGCTACTCTCTGGCGTGTGGGCCTGTGACCTAGTAAACTAGCCGTGTGTCACCATAGTTGCTATCGAACTAGCTGAGAGTATCTCATTATTTCGGCTATGCAGATGATCTTGCCATCATTGTGTCTGGGAAGTTTGACTTGCCCATTAAGCCGGCTCTACACGATGCGGTGAACTTTCATGCGAATGTTGGCTTCCAACGTTTAATTCAATACCGACAACAGCTCGAACGTGTCCAAACACCAACGTTGGACGCTCGACATTGGACACTCGTAGTTCGAGTATCGGCCACACGATGCGTCCTACCATCAAGCGTCCAACGTTGGAGAGTGTTCATAGCATCGTATAGAGCCGGCTTTACAGAGGTGATGAGAACAGCCATGCGAGAAGTTCAAAGATGGTGTACCAAGGAGGATCCGGCAATCAACCCAAATAAGGCTGTCATGGTACCTTTCTCCAAACGCTGCCAAGTGGAGCTAGGTCTTATCTGTATCCAGGGTACCACAGTTGAATCAAACTCAGTCAAATATTTGGGAGTAAAGTTAGACAAGAGACTGAACTGGAACGCTCAACTTGACTACTCCACAAGGTCCATATGAGCTTGCAAAAGGCTGCTTGTGAACCGATCTTTAATTGTTGATTATTAACTTCCCAGTTAGGAAGTTATTGTAATCGGTCCGAAAATCGAAAATCGAAATCGAAAATTTCAATGTATTTTCATCTTTCAAGGTCCCAGGAGCATTTTAAGCAAAAAATTGGGAGGAAGTATGTGTGTGTGTGTGCGTGCATACGGATGTGGTCATTTTTTCCTGCACGATATCGCGCGAACCAAAACTGATATCGACTTCGTTGAGGTGTCGTTCGAAGCGTATTAACCGAAATATGATCTGAAAAGATTTTCATGAAATTCGGTCCAGCCGTTTTTTTTGTTTAAGCGACGTAAGTGATTTTTGTACCTGCACGATATCGCCCGAACCACGAAAGATATTGACTTACTTGAGGTGCCGTTCGAAGCGTATTAGCGACAAAAAAGATTTTTATAATATTATTGAAAAGATTTTTATAATATTCGGTCGAGCGGTTTTTTGGTTTAAGTGACATAAGTGATTTTTGTACCTGCACGATATCGCGCGAACTATAAAAGATATCGATTTAGTTGACGTGCCGTCCGAAGAGTATTAACCAAAATGTGATCTGAAAAGATGTTCATAAGATTCGGTAGAACTGTTTTTTGTTTAAACAACGTTTATGATTTTTTTACCTGCACGATACCGCGCGAACTAAAAACTATATCGACTTCATTGAGGTGCCGAAAAAAGAATATTAACGAAGAAATGCTCTGAAAAAAATTTCATAATATTCGGTCGGGCCTTTTTTGTTTAAATAGAAAAATTTCGGCTAATTGTCAGAAAGACCTTAAATTGACAAGTTTTGCTAATTTCTAATAAACTCGATGGAGTGAGACCCGTTCTAAACGAAGTGATCTTTTTTGGGTTCTGCACAGCGATAGCCTGCGAACAAAACATCACTTGTCAAAATCCGACAACCTTTCAAGATCGTGCAAAAATTTCGTTACCCTTTACCTTGGATGAGCACTTTTTGACGAGGAATTGTTTTCTACGCGTGATACAGTTTTAGGAAATTGCGGTTCATCCTGGGATTTCCAGTAGTTACCGCAAAATTTGTTCTTTTTGGTCAAGTCTGACAAGTACTTAACAGTTACAGTTTTGCTAATATCTCCGGAAAGCTTTGGAATTTCCAAATGAAGTCATTCGTTTCTCAGTTTGTCAACGGCGCTTCAGCACGCTCAATACGAATTTGAACACCCGCTTTAGCGCAGCGAACGAAGTACGGAGGACATGTTTGTTTGCTAACGTTCAGGAAAAACAAATTCTCTAGAAAAATCTTGCGGATTTATTACTATTATAGTTATTTGAACTAGCTTCTCTCGGGATTGCTTTGTCATCAGTTCTGATACTAGCCAATTTTCCACTAGTGCTAAATGTATAACTATTTTGTAAGAAGTCAGTTTATTCCATCTTCGTGCATCATACTGGGAAGTTAGTCGTGTGGACCGAAGGGGTCAAACCCACATCCCAACTAGTTTTGCTTATCTTTTCATTCTGTTTCAAAATAGTTATGTACTCATATTTCAATATCTTTTTAATAACACCCATTTTTGTATTTCAATTAAAAATTTAAATTTTTATTATTCAATTTCCACACAACAGAATTAATTTGCTGTTAAAAAAAATTTCCCATTATATGTATACGTACCTATGATTTTCAACACCTATTAAAAACCATCTGTGCGCCAACAATATTAAAACCTCAATACTAAAAAAAACAATTTTATTTTCGCTTTAATTTTTGTTATTAATAATAAAATCTATAACAAAAATTTAGTAACATTTGCAAAAGCCATTATATTCAAATTTTTCTCTATGTTCAATATTAGCGCTTTAACGTTTTTATGGTTTTTGTATAAATTGGGCACAAAGTCATAAATCGCTGGTTTTATCTTTTAAATCAGTTTTTGCATTATATTTAATATATACATACATACATACATATAGGTAATTATTTTCCACCTGCCAGCATTTTTTGACCTGATTTTCTTGGAAAATTTTTCAATTCAAAATGATGCATTATTGGAAATATTCTAGATTATCCGGAATTGTGTCAATTCACTCATATGTATATCATAACAAATGTCATAGTTTTTTTATATTATGTTTATAATTCAAATTGAGCTTATAGAACTCACATATCACAATTTCCATTTGTGCTAGTAAAATATTTTTGTAGTTGAATTGTTATATTTTGGTTTTTCGAAAGAACACATTTATTTGATTGCGAAACATTTAATCCGTTATTCCAGGTAAGAGAGTTTTAATATAAAATTATATACTAAAGGTAAAAATTCATATAAAAGGCGTAACTTTAATCCAAGGTATTACTCCCTAGTACGTAGAATGAAAAATAAATAGTACCTTCATTGCATAGTAATTTTTTTTAAATGGGGCATTTTATTTAAAAAAAAAAAAAAAAAAAAAAAAAAAAACAAATATTTAACTTACAAATTGCATATAACCCCGCTTTTGGAAACATTTAAAATTCTGCACGTAAACCTTATTACCTGGAAAAAATATCAGCGGACACAATGTGACCTGTGTACATATGGGCTAAAGCAAGTGGTTTTATTTGATAAACTACTAGCGTGTCTGTTGGCAAGTTCTTGAATTATTGACAAGTAAATTACGCGATAAGTTGATAAGGCCCTCGTAATATATGGAATGCGAAAGTCACATTTTAAATAACGTATCAAGAAAAGTCCATCCAGTGGTCCAGGTATGTTTTCGCAGATAAATAAAATCTTTAGGAGGACACATAATCGGCTGGAGTTGCGATTACCTAGGAATCTTGACAATGAGGAATTGCTACGAAAAGCAGGCTTAGATCCGGATACGCTCTACCGAGACGCTAAGGATTGTTTTTGCGTGGAAGATGAGCAGGAGACAGTAGATTTAGTAGGGGCTTTCTGCCAGGGAGACTGTAGCGTTGCCAACTTAGTGGTTTTACCACTAGAACTGGTGGTTTAGACTTGCTTTTAGTGGGATAAAATCGTATCTAGTGGCTACTGGGTTTTACCGACCTCAGTTCAATAATCTTCAGTTCAATCCACATAAGTATGGCTTCACTGGCTAAAGTCCATTTCATGTTCAGATCGTGCTTGAAATGGTTGTTGCTTTTTCGTCAAAAAATTAGAAATGCAAAAGCCCACTGGAATCGCATTCCATTATTTTAGTTGATTACTCTCTTTTGAGCGAGCTTTTACATTTAACTTCAGTTCTAGTCCAGTTGGGCGAACTAAGGCCTGTTTTATCCTCAGCTGAATTTGTGGAAATTGTATGCGGCCTTGAGGTTATTTTAAAGTTCAGTTCACCAATTTGCTCGAGCTTGAACTTTCTAGTGGTTCCAAAAGTCGAATCTAGTGGTTTCTCGCGGAAAGAGTAGACAACGCTTCGGTGAACACTAGTGATCGACAGAACTTTGACCTGGAGAATCTGGCACTATTAAATCATTCCACCCTTCAAAGCGAAATCAGAGCACAGAGATCTGAGAATCGACATTTAGTCGAATTCAGTGAAGATTGCCCAGAAGACAATATCCCAGAGGCCTCCGAACACTCAATCTTCGTGAGGAAAGACAATCTCCTGCGAATCTTTCAAACATTGAATAATAAAATATCGACGGCATCCCTAATGTGTCGTGGGGCTACTACTAAAGCTGACAAGGTATCGAATGAGCAATCCTCTGCTTCGCGCGATCTGTGAAATGATAACGGGGAATAAGTTCCTGGTCAAAAGAGAAAATTTTACCTCAAAGGTCTTTGAAATTAAAAACGGGTTGCAATAAGGTGCTGTGAACTCACCGCTGCTTTTCAACATTTATATAGTTGGATCCCTTTCTAGCCCATTGGCTTTCGCGGACGATCTCGTCATATACAGGACAGGATCGAAGATTGATGTGATTCGAGGAAAGCGCTGCAGACTGTTGCGAGGCTTCAGTTGGTAACCTTGGAGGAGTTCTTGCCTCCTTGGTGATTGGAACGGAAATGGTCGTGGTTGCTCACGAGATGCTGAGGGGACAGGGAAAGTTTGGCTGAATATGCTCTTTTATGCCGCTCTGATCCTAAGATGTACCCTGCCAATCTCGTAGCCAGTTTGGCCTACCGTCTGTTCACCTCGTCACTACACCTTTTGGTCCACAGAGAACGTCATCTCTGTGAGTGGTGGGCGGTAGACTTTATAGTGTATTTTGCACTTCTGCATCCTAAGGTCCTGTTTAAGACCCCTATAGTTTTATTTAATGGCAATGGGGTCTTCTTTTCGACAGAAGGGCTCGGGCAGAAGGTAAACATTTGAGCCGTTCTAGGGTTTTTAACATGTGTGTGTGACTGGAGCCTTCATACTTTCGCCGAGTATTGTGGCCTGGAAAAGGTGCAGAGGATCTAATCCTCTTCTTATTAAGAACATTGGCATGGGAAGAGTCAGCTTCCAAAAATCGTCTAAATTGTTTTCGGGCTGCGCCACCCATCTTCTCAAAGCGGCCTCTAAGGAAATCTTCTAATGAAGAAGTGATCTCAGCGCGATCAACTGCGGCTTGCTGATTTAGACTGCCCTCATTGAAGAGTGATCCTGAAAACTCCCCTTCACTGTGGCTAAATTCGGCACCCTGCTGCATGGATTCAGAAATATCCACCTATCCTCGTAGTTCGTCTTGTTGGGACTATGGGAGCCCCAGAAGTGTTGAGAGGTGTTCCATCCTCAAGTTTTTTTTAAAGGTATCTATATTGAACAGGCAGGGGCACCTCCGGTAGGATGTGGCGTAACGCCATGTACAGACGGTCTTCAAGACAGCACTACGAGTTTGTGGCGTGTTCGAGTCATATTGATGAGCACAAGCACTTGGCTGGGTACAAATAATGCAAGTGCAATCCGCCTGCCCGCTCTACCGCGCCCCTGAAAAGGGCAATGAAAATTGTATTTTTTACTCTAACTCGTTCTTCGAATTAATTTTGGCGCCACTTGCCACCTGGCGCCTAAAGTGACCGTTCCTCTGGCTCTACCCTAGAGCCGGCACTGCGCGGAGGACCAGAAAGCTAGTTAAGTTCAATTGGGAAAATAGGTTCAAGAATTGCCTGTAAGTTTTGTTATTATATCTTAATAATAAATATGCGGACACATTATGACCTGTGTATACATATACGGGCAAAAAGAAGTAGTTTTATTTGAGAAACTACTAACATGTCTGTTGGCAACTTTCTGAATTATTGACAAGTAAATTATGCGATAAGTTGATAAGAGCCTCGTAATATATATAATATGCGAAAGTCACATTTTAAATAACGTATCAAGGTAAATCCATCAAAAGTAAATAAGAATCATGAAAGATAATTCAAAGTTTATTATTCAAGGATTAAGAGCAGCTCATAACATAAATTAAAGTCTTGCACAGCGTTAAAAAGAACTTTTCCCTTCGTACATCATCATCAAAATCAAGACAGAAAACGTGTAACACCCGCAACCAATTTCCGAGTTAGAACAAGTTGGATCCGTTTTTAATTAGTCCCACGGCACCACAGAACCATACAACATTCGACTATGGTAAAGTTACCCTCCCAGAAAAAAAAAATTGTGTTTACGTCTATATATATACATATGTATATATACAACTTTTATTTCCTTTCCTGGCATGGGTAGGCCCATACCGCAGGCACCATTCACCGGTTTACTTCTAAGCTTATCAGCTCACCACTGTGCCTGTTCACGTATTTTAGGCTTTTACCCAAAGAAAAAGTTTTCTTCTTATTAAGAACTTGAAATAAGTCGCCCTTAATAGCTTCATCTGCCACTCCCCCGCATCTTGCCACCCCCTGCTCCGAATAACATGTTCTAAATCGCCTTTTAGCCTTACAATTACAAGCTTCACTTCGTTGTATACACAGAGAAAAGTAAGGGAAAAAATTCATTTCCTCTTAACGCTATAAAACTGAATTTATGTAATTAGACATGTGTGTTAATGCAGGCTGTTGTTGTTTGTGTGAATGTGTGATGTAATTTGTATACTAACAAAAGCATATATACACTTTTTTCTCTCTTTTCATATTATCTGCGTAACCAACGTTTACAACCATCCGATGACCTGTTTAACGTCAACTGAACTTACTTCACCTGTAATCTGACAACGAAAATGTCTCTTCGGATGGAAACTGTACAAATCCTAAAACTCCTCACTCCCTCAAAACTACCATCCCCCGCCCTTGGATTTATATTCCTTACCCTCATCTTGTATTGTGTGTATTGGGTCGGAATTTTGGGGTGGCTGAATATAAATGGGGCTTATTCCTGCTACTATTGTTGTTATCTGAAACTAAAACACTGGGGAATGAACGGTCGGACATTTCACCTGTCCAGGTAATCTGGTTTAAGGAGACGATGCAATTAGACACAACTGAACGTCACATAATGGAGAACAGAGGATCACGTCACACACTCATTATAAGGAAAGTTCATCCCCAAGATTTTGGAAATTACTCGTGTGTAGCTGAAAATCAACTTGGAAAATCAAGAAAAACTCTACAGCTGAGTGGAAAACCCAGCACAGCTGTATTTAGCTCACCTGCGATTAGCCAATACAAGGACAAGTAAGTAGAAACAGCAGAAAAAAAATATATATATATCCAGATTAAAAGTGTATCCGTAAGGACACTGTAAGCAGAGTATGAGTGCGATGTGGGTGGCAAAGAAACTTTCCAGTTTCTCCATTTATGCGGGTGGCATCGACTGTCGTATTCAGACAGGACGACACCTGGTAATTGCAAGGTAGAAAATATCAGCTTCCCTTTTTCGCAATATATATAGAAACACTCACATCCACCCACATATACACACGAGCTTACAGGGTCCTGATACCAACTTGTCACGTGTCCCTTTTGCTTCTATCCTCTTTTCTTTACCCATTCTAGATATAACATCTCGTGGACGGTTGACTCGCACACACCAGTCGAGGAGTTTAAGCTCTTTTTTCGAAGGTTGCCGCAAGGACATGAGGTCGACAACACCATCGAGCAGTCACAACCGTTGCATCAGTCTGTTCAACTTTACAACCACAATCATCGAGGATATGGAAATATGATTCACTGGTCGAGGAACGATTGGAGGGATGTTGTCCTTCCGGCAGTGCCATTGTCACATCATTATACGCAAGAAATGAGCTATATGATTCGAGGATTGGATCCCGACCAGCACTACGAAGCGAGAGTACAGGCGAGGTGAGATTTTATTGCAATTGATTTAGAATTTTTTGGATATTTTAGTTTGAATTTTATTGAAAATCTTTTCCAAGGAATAAGATACCTATAATTTTTGCTAAGAGAGATTTCATTTGTTGCTTGACTTGATGTTTTTGATATAACGAACATTTGCTTTTATCTTATTACATATAAGTTCTCCAGAAAGTAAAAAGTAATAGCAGACATTTTTTAAATTTTTCAAATCCTAGTTAAAGTCATGGAAGATTAAGAGATGTACCTTAATAAATTATAAATGCAAACGACAGAGAAAAGGATAGCTTATAGAATTATAACAAAAGAATTTCTTTTCGACTAGAACAATCCATCCACCAATAAAAATTACCCTGTCCAGCTAAAGATTGACTTTATTGCCTCCTTAGGGCTTTTTTTCAAATAATAAAATATTTAATGTATGTGCTCTTAACCCCTTCATACGAACGGTATACAAACTGCACAATTTGGGTAATTCGGAATATATTTTATTTACAAGGTGTTTCAATTCCAGACTAAAACGTTCAGGCAAATGCAAGCGTGAGACTATTTAATAATTTAAAATGTTACTGAATTGGAAAAATTGGTTTTTATTTTCTGTTTTAAGCAGTTTCAATATATTTTTAGATTTCCTGAGGGGGCCTCGGTAGTCTAGGAGTAAGGCGCCTGACTACTATCCTAGAGGTCCCGGGTTCGAATCCCGGCCAGCCCCATGGTTCTGCGCCTTTTCCACTTTCCCAACCACATAACTTTCCTTCTTTCTTCTCTCCTCTTTACATTTCTGATTCCTCCTGTCATAGCCTTCGCTAGTCCTTCCCCGCTCCATCAAGCGCATGTCATCGGTTGGCTAATGAGATTCAACTCCTTTCAGGAGGCATAACACTCCAGCGAGTCAAATGCCCCGATGTCAAAGTCGCGAAATGGTTGGAAGTAGGTGAAACAAAATATCGCGGCGAGGTTGTGGCAGCTCCTTCCTACTTCTCTCTCTTTTTCTACTCTCTATCTTCCGGCTAGAGCTGCTGTTCGACATTCTATACGAAAAAAATAGATTGTCGAACAGTACAAAGGGGCTTTCCCTAAGCTCTAGTCTATCACATAAAAAAAGCCACATTTCGTTAGTTCGCATTGCAATACACATACTCTATTCTATCTGTCAATGTCCGCACCGCGTTTGCGCGAAATTCTGTCACTAACTTAAGTCTTGCTCAACGGAGTCCGAGTCGAGTCTTTAACGGACCTGAATTCCGCTTTCCACCAGGGATTCGATCTACCGATATTTTAGCAAGCTCGCTATCGTCAAGCCTTTGTACGTGTGCCACCCGTCGTAATCTACTTAATTTTATACTTTTCACAATGTCGGGTCCCCGGTACAGTTGGTATAATTCATGATTATATCTCCTTCGCCATTGACCGTTTTCGCAGCCACCGCCAAATATTGTGCGCAGAATTTTTCTTTCAAAATGCCTAGAAGAGTTTCATCAGTTAATTTCAAAGTCCATGCCTCTAATCTAGTTTACACTTCATTCCTTTTGACAAAATGCGTGATGTAAGATGTTGTCGAATGCCAAAATAGCTTCTGTTAACAACGTTTATGCTCCTTCCGATCTCCGTCTCGTCGTTTTTACCCCAGCGTCTCTTACCACCTTCTCTAACACTGTGTTAAATAAGAGGCATGACAGCGCGTCACCTTGTCTCAGGCCTCTCTGTGATGTGAAACTTTCTGAGAGGTCTCGTTCAACTCTTACTCTGCATCAGACTACCTTGATTGTAGCTTTTGTTATTTCGATTAGGTGTTTTGGAAGCCGGAAGCACTCCATAGCTTTAAATAGCTCCTCACGCTTGACGCTGCCATATACTGGAAGTCTATAAACAGTACGTGAATATTGATGTTGAGCTCTCATGATTTTTTCAAAATTCTTCTTAAAGTGAAAATATGGTTTGTAGTGGACCTACCTGGTCGAAAGCCACATGGATTACTACCTATTATGCCTTCTTCGATGGGTAGATGTTTTTGTACAGAATTGTGGACAGTATTTTATACGCTGTGTTGAGAAGAGTTATACCGAGTTATATAGCTCTCATATACGAGTTGATTTCCGTTCTTATGTAGGGGGCATATCACACCTTCCGTCCATTCAAGTGGGATCTTTTTCTAACGCCAGATCGATTCTATAAGCTCGTGTAATCCGTTCCTTAATTCTTGGTCCCCATATTTCCATATCTCAACTGATATGTTATCTTTTCCTGCGGCTTTATAGTTTTTAAGGTTGGTCATAGCTTCTTGTACGTCGTCCATTGTAGACACCTCATTTTCATTAGCAGCACCAGTATCACTATCGTTATCGACTGGTGCGTTTCTATTGGCTTGGTTCACATAACGTTCACTCTCTTTTTTGTTGTTTCTATTTAATAGCTCATTAAAGTATTCCCCCCATCTTTCTAAGACTTCTTGTTTTTGGCTCAGAATATTACCGTTTTTATTCTTACACATCGATACTCTGGGTTTAAACTCTTTACTTTGTTTGTTCACTCTCTCATATATGTACCTTTCTGACTTCGTTATTATTCCCGAGTTCGTTTATCTCTGCCATTTGTTCCTCGAGTCACGTATTTTTCTTTCTTTTGTGCGCACGTTTTGCAAGTCGTCGTTTTTCCT
Source organism: Thereva unica (assembly GCA_949987705.1). Classification (NCBI taxonomy): domain Eukaryota; kingdom Metazoa; phylum Arthropoda; class Insecta; order Diptera; family Therevidae; genus Thereva; species Thereva unica. Next base: position 48,493,019 of record OX465283.1, read on the forward strand.
TATAGACCGCTACTGAATTTCTAGTTCTGTATATTAGCATATACTTCTTATCTTCTGTTACTCTAGTGCCCTTCATCAAACCAGTCTTGAAGTCTTAGGCTGGTCGTCCACTGGAAGCGTATTCAAGCGGCTACGCGCTTTGGCTACATGAGCGGCTACACGCGGCTATGCGCGACAGATCCAACATAAAGAATTTCATACAAACATCGTCCACTGCAAGCGACTTTGAGCGGGCGGCTATAAGCGTATTCGAGCGTGCCGCGCGAATCCAAATTAATTTGGATCGGTCGCGCGTAGCCGCTCGAATCAGGAAATAATTTTCTTCAAAGCCTTCTATTTAATTAGACTGTTTATTAGTCAGTCCTAGAACGACTTATAAGATTCTAGGATAGAAAAGTACATGTTTTGGTGTTCATTAGTTTTACAACTTGTTATTTTTTGTCCGAAATTGTTCTAGTTTGGTGTTCATTAAGTTGTTCTAAACAGTTCTAAGCTTTACTTTTTTGTGCTCGTTATTTTCAGGGACCGTTTTGGACAAAAAAAAATTGTTGTTGTTTTTTTCTAGTTTTGATAGATGATATATGAAATTTTGACAACGGAAATTGTAGAACAAAAAAGTACAAATAGCGTTCATTCGATTTTTAATTCAAAGCTGTTCTAAAATGTTTGACGTTTAATTACTTGCTGTTCAATTCTCTTCGATTTTTCTGACCTGTCCTATCCTGAAAACTAATATACAGACCTTATTTTTACAAAACACAAAATTATTGTGTCAAATTCACTTCAAACTGAGCAGCATGAAAAGCATGCAGTGGACGACCCCCGTAGCGTGTAGCCGCGTATCTCAGAGTCGCCTATAGCCGCTCATGTGGCCGAAGCGCGTAGCCGCTCGAAAACGCTTCCAGTGGACGACCAGCCTTACTCGTATTTCATAACCTAGCTTGGTTGCTGTGGCTTCCTTTATAGTCCAGTAAATCGGTACTTTTTCTTTGCGAAAAATACCGCACGCGATTTTTTTTTACCAAATGTTTTTACATATTTTTATGAGCTTAAATTCAAAATGGCGTCATCCCCACCCTTATGCTTCACTTACAATGAAGGGAAATGCGTTTAATTCTATATCTCAGAAACTATGCGTTTTACGACAAAAATGTATATAATCTTTTATGTAGATAAATGAGTGATTTAACTTTTTCGTTCAGAATTTTTTTTTGTAAAGTCAATATGTTCGGAGTTATAGTTCTTCAAACTTTGTATATCACTTTCTTTGCTCTATATTTCGTTAACGGTTAGCCCGCCATAAAAAAGTTCTTCCTAAGACTTATAGAACACACGATTATCTATAATTTTTGCTTTTATCGTTTTTAGATACGACTTATATTTCACGAGTTATAGCGCTTTAAATGTCGGAAAATGTAAATTCAAAAAAAAAATCCTAATATCTTTTTCTTTCCCCGTTTCATTTCAAAACTGATTATATCGAGTGTTGAGCTCATCATTGCCCACATTTGCTGCCTTTACTTTTTTCTATAAAGTTGATATTTATGGAGTTATTACACTTCAAAAGTTTATTAAAAATGGTTTTTTTTCCAATATCATCTAGTCAACTATTTATTGATGTTGATGACAAGTTATACCAACAAATACATATGTTTGTTATAAAATTCCGTTGAAATTTTACTTTAAACATTTTTTTCTAGCATTTATACTTTAGCCGCAATTCAGCGCCGATTGTTTCATATAGATACACATTAATGGTCATACATATAATTAAGAAATTTCATTGGCGTACAAACCCTTTTCCACACCACCACGGAGGTCGAGTTTTTGGCGCGTTTTTTTATTGTGGTTTCCCCAGTAGGCCTAATCCACAAGAAAACGAAACAATGATGCTATAAGATGTTATTTAGCCTCATATGTTTCGAAGATGTCGGTTGACAATCGGATAGACCAATGAAGCTGCCATCTAATGACTTGACGCTGTCTTCGTCGAATGATATATCTGGGCGACTTGAAAACTCGCAAATGTTCTCATTAATTTCATTGTTTTCAAGGAGGTTTGCTTCCTTCGTCACATTTTCGCAATTTCCTCCACTGTAGTTAGAGCAAATTATGGTACATTTGAGACCGGCCTTGCGGCATCCACAGGAACCGCCACATTTTTTCCTACATTTGCAGGATATTCATTTTAATAAATTTGCTGGTGCCGGAGCAATTGTCATTGGGACTGGTTGTAAGCCAAATCTTGTTCGCTTCCAGTTCCATTCTATAAAGCCAAGTTTGCAATTGATGATATACTCGAAATGAACGAAGTCGAGCAGCATCTTTAGTTGGAGGCAGAGCTGATAAGTTCACTTTGGTTTTTGTAGCCGATTGTCCAAAACATTTGAACCTTAGTGAATGCTTAAACAAACGAATTTCCGGACGATTTTTCTTGTCGATTAACGCGAGCAACTCAGAAACTCTAAATTGACATTCCTCACTGTTCGTTATAAAGCTACTAATAACTTGCATCACCTCGGACATTTCTTTATTAGGACGACCCCTTTTTCCCCCTGTAGATGGTGTGGTTTTCAAATCTCGCATACAGGAATGATGATACCTAGCACCTGTAGCTTTGGCATCAGAAACATTTGCAATACGTTGCACAATTTCCAAACTTCTTTTATTATTCCGATTCTGCAAACGTACGCCAACGAAATTTCTTAATGTATGAACATTAGCTAAAGTATAAATGCTAGAAAAAATTGTTTAAAGTAAAATTTCAACGGAATTTTATAACAAACAAATTTGTTGGTATAACTTGTCATCGTAAATAAATAGTTGACTAGATATTTGCAAAAAACCATTTTTAATAAACTTTTGAGGTGTAATAAATCCATAAATATCAACTTTATAGAAAAAAGTAAAGGTAACAAATGTGGGCAATGATGAGCTCAACACACGATATAATCAGTTTTGAAATGAAACGGGGGAAAAAAAGATATTAGGAATTTTTTTTTTGAATTTACATTTTTCGACATTTAAAGCACTATAACTCGTGAAATATTAGCCCTATCTAAAAACGATAAAAGCAAAAATTATAGATAATCGTTTGTTCTATAAGTCTTAGGAAGAACTTTTTTATGGCGGGCTAACCGTTAACGAAATATAGAGCAAAGAAAGTGATATACAAAGTTTGAAGAACTATAACTCCGAACATATTGACTTTACAAAAAAAAATTCTGAACGAAAAAGTTAAATCACTCATTTATCTACAAAAAAGATTATATACATTTTTGTCGTAAAACGCATAGTTTCTGAGATATAGAATTAAACGCATTTCCCTTCATTGTAAGTGAAGCATAAGGGTGGGGATGACGCCATTTTGAATTTAAGCTCATAAAAATATGTAAAAACATTTGGTAAAAAAAATCGCGTGCGGTATTTTTCGCATTACGCAGGCCTTTTTTAGACCTATTTACTGGACTATTTATTATGGTCCTTAATTTAGCCCATTCCTCGTCAATACTTGCAGCTTCGTTATCCGATGCACCGAACCTTCTATTTAGCTCTGCTACAGTTTATGAAAGTACTAGACGCGGGACAACGAGTCAAAGAGATGGCAACAAATAAAAACTTTGACGTGCCGAGTTAGGTTTGCGGTCAGCGATAATATAAACCGCTCAGGAGAGAAGCAAAACGTCATTTGGAAAAAAGAAGCCTGGGAGAAGAGTCTCATATGAGAACTGAAATCTACTAATCTCCAAATTCCGGTGTCCACACCTGTTTCTGTTTTGGATCCCTCCGTGTACCAGTACCATACTAGTCTACCCGGCGATACTTCAAGATCTCCAGGCTAGCCTGTCTTGAATGCGCAAGTTTGCTCAAATTTTGAGATCTTAAAGAGCGGGCACGGCACCGGCCCTATCCCTGGATTAGGGTAGAAAGAGATTGTCTTTTGGCCTCCTTTGGTCGACGTTTTTACATCACATATCTTTCGTTCGAAATGGGTTTTCGCATTCATTTTGCCGCCTCTGGCCACCTGGAGCCTAGAACGACCGTTCGCCTCGCTCTACTCTACGGCCTTCTATAATGTTGATTAATGTAGAATGTGGTTAAAGTTAAGTAAGTGACTTCACTTTGTTTGTTATTTACGGCACTGATCCCGAGTAATCTAAAGACAATATGAAAAATGTGTCTCGGAATTGAAAATCCCGGACATTTCTCTCCCTCACCTTATAGAAATATTTGTTAGCATTTTTGCGGCCAACCCATTGATTTTTCGGGATAACTCAAAGGACCTTCTTTGTAAAAAATTGAACGAACTTATATTTTGCTCTCTTGATTTCTCTTCGAACTCCTGTATTTTTCAAAATTCAGGCAGAAAAGCGTGGAAAATTGTTTTAGGTCAAGTTTTCCGCAAATTTTTACTACTGTCGAGGGGGAACTCATTAGATATCTGATCTAACACTTGAACACTAGCTGCCTGCCGAATTTCATGGTGTTCCAATTTTCTTTGCAGAAGAAACCTCTGGGTGACTACTATTCATGCATTTTAGAATTACATATTGTAAACGTTTTGCACGACACACAAATCATGCAATTTTCGTTTGTACAGTAGTTTATCAGAAACAATATTACGTATATCACAAAAAAGCTGACATACCTATGTTTTTTCGTTGTGTTTGTGAAAAAACCACTCATAACTCCATACTTCTATACATCTGTTAGGAGCATCCTTAAGTAGACGTTTAAAAAGTGATCAACTCTATCACCATTTTCTCGCAATAAAAGCCAACAGAAAATATATTTGAGTATATTTGATGAGACTTGAACGGAATCCTTTTAAGACCATACCAATATCTCGCAATTGTCAAATCGATAAAGCGTTACTTCCCCCCCAGATTTATTTATTTTTTCTCTCCCCATTTTATTGTGATGTTATTTTTGTGGTAGCCTTCGAAGGGAAAAAATACATGATTTTTGAATAACATAATCTTTTTAAACATTTGCCCGAAAAAGGTCAAAATAAGGACACAAAATGTTTTAAAATCTACTCTTGCTCTTAACCACGAGTTTGCCTGGCATGGGGGGAGAAAATGGACCGAATGTATATGGAAGTAGGGACCCTAGCTCTTAAGTACTTTAGGCCACTTCAATTTCACTGAAAGAATTTTAAGAGCTTTTGTGGTTTTAACTTGATAAATACCGAAGGAAGAAAAAACGTTGTTTGGAAAGCGAGAGAACAACCAGAACAACCACTTCTGGTCCTTGTTGTGATAGCGAAATTTTCTTTCTTCCTATTTTTCTTCTCAGAAGAGACTGAATACTTTCAAGGCCTTGTGCTTAGGACTTTTGTTAACAATTGATGTTTATAAGTTATTTTTTTCCCTTAGCATCCTGGACCCGTCTAAATTTTAGTTCGTATTGAAGTGGGTATTATTGAAAAAACGAACAAACGTTCAGGGATGCTTGCAAATCCTTTTAAGGGAAGGATTTTACGTTTCTATCTTAATTACATGTTTTTATATTTACTTTTTTCTCAAATAACAAAAAAAAAGTACTCCTACAGTAGTTAATACATTTCAAGGTAAATAGGAAACTAATGGCTCTTTTAGGTAAAAGTTTATTTTTATATTTTTAAAGTATAGATTTTGTTCAAGTATACTGAACCTAAAAATTGAAAACTCAATAGCATATTTCGATTGAGGATAGATACTTAAAAATGTACTTTCTAATATTGTCCTCAAAACGGAATTGTTTACGTTGAATAACATCGATTGCTTTTGATGTTGCTATGATGTTCGATTCGGCATGCTTTTCTAGGTTGGCACTATTTCAATGTATTCATTGTATTGCTGGTTTAGAAAATTGATACCAGAAGAATAAAATATACCTGTAGGAGGCAGGTTGTATATAATTTAATTTCAATTTTTTCCAACAATGATATTGGCTATCAGTGGTTACAATATGAAACTTTAATGTGCAATATGAAATTTTAACCTCAAAAAAAAAACATAAAACTGAAAAAACTGCGCAATTTTGGTGTTTTGGTTGTAGCTTCGGATGTTTCAAGTGAAATATTATGGAATTTACAGTAATTATACTTTATAATAAAAACAATAATTGGTCAAAATATCTAATAAAAGTCCCAAAAATTGTCTTCAGAGCTGCACAATACTTGAAGTAAAGTACTTGAAAAAATAATTGAATTACTTTATATAACTTGAAGTTACTTTTCTAAACCAACGAAAGTACTTGATATTATAAGTCCTTTACTGAAATACTTAGGTTTGGTATTTTTAATTACTTCAAGTACTAATAAAAACTACAAGTACTACTAAATACTTGGACTACAAATAAATAGTTCAAGTACTAATAAACCGTAGCCCTAGTTTTCTGCAGAAGTATCGAATGGAATATATTGTGCTTTTTCATAACTGCATGGTTGCTTGCCTGATAGAAAGCATGTTATCCGTAATTCAGTTGTGACTCCTAGAAACATACCAAATAAAAAAAAACTGAGAATCCTCTGCGAACGGCAATTTAATTTTCACACATTAAAGGAGTACGGCCGTTCTATGAACGTATCAAGCACGCAATGAGACATGACATGCATCCCCATTGCCGAAAAGAATGACAGAGTGAGTTCTATGTCCGTATGTTACGTATGACGTTCAGAATCTATCCCAGGATTTGAAAGCAAAGTAAACTTAAAGCAAAGCACATATTTTTAAGATTACTTTGCTGCATACTGTGAAAGCTTTTTGTTTCATGTTGCTGCGAATGCTGTTGCTTTCAAATTACTTAAAAGCTTTCAGCAGAAATGCTTCGGTTCTATCCCTTCCGTCATCTAACATAGTAATTGAAACTTTTAACTCCCACGCATGTCTTATCGTGTAAAATGGACCTAAGAAGCATTTCACAGCAAAGTATATTCTTTGCTGTGAAATGCTTCTTAGGTCCATTTTACACGATAAGACACGAAGCAAAAAGATTTTTGAAAGCTTTATCTTTCGTATTTCATCGTGTAAAATGAACCTTACAGTTTTTCAAAGCTTTGCTGTGAAATACTTTGCTGCCTTCAGCTTTTTTTCATGGTGCAACAACTTTATATAGTAAAATGGTACTTTGTTTAGAGGGGCGACAGCTTTTTTATGTGTATGTGAATCCCTCCCAGCAGAATTATCATGCCCAAGCATTCGCAGCAATATGAAACAAAAAGCTTTCACAGCCTACAGAAAAAACTTTGAAAAACAAAGAAAGAAAAGTAATTTTCTGTGCTCTTTTTGGCAGTGTTGAATGCAGTATACTTCCAGTTATAAAACACGTCTTTATCTTTAAACACTTTATTTTTGCTTTATCTTATATATGTGTAACAAAACTTTTATATAACATATATAACATATAACACTACACTTAGTGCCTATTATTTTAGTTCTATTTTTTTTTTTTTTGGTTTATTTACTCTTTGTAATTAGTTTTAAAACCCGATAAGTTTCAAACGCAACTTTTATATAATCACAATTTTTTTCAAGTGTCAAACTTGGAAATATTTTATTATTTCTTTAAAACATACTTAGCCGCAGTCGACTGGGTTTTTATCACCCGTCTCCTTGGCTAAGTAAAACCGGAAGTAGTAGGACGATGTCCCTACACACTCCCCTCCCAACGTAGCGTTACCTGAAGTGTACCGATTGAGTTGATGCTGCTTCAACATCTCGGTCACACTCAAAAGCAGGTTTTAGTCTGTCAAGAGCTTTCGACTTTCAGCCGTTTATCTTGACGACAAAGTGTTTCCGTAATCTTTTGATTACTTTAAATGGCCCTTCATATGGTGGTTCGAAAGGCTTCCGAACGCGATCGGTACGTATGAAAACGTACTCGACGTTCTCTAGGGCGTTCCAAAATATTTCCAGTGTTCCATGCTATTTCCAGGAGTGGCTGTAGCGCATCTGCTATGAAGCTTGAGTCGGCTTTCAACAATTCTGGCAGGATGCCATCTTTTCCAGCTGCTTTACCATTGGCCATTGCATGAATTGCGGTTACTATTTCTGTCTTGGATGAGTCACAAGTGATGTTGAGCATTGTTGCTGTTTTCCTGGAGTTTCCTTAGCAAATTGACCATTCAGGGCGAAGTAATCTCTCCATCTTTGGAGTTGTTCCTTGTCGCTGTGCAGCAGCCTTTCATCCGCAATCTTTACGGCATTCTTTTTAGTAGAGTGCTTTCACGAGAGATGTTTAGTAATTTGGTACAGCTGGTACTGTTGCCTGTGTTTGCCGCGTTTTCCGCTGTTTCTACCATATCATTTATCTGTTGCCTTTTATGACGCCGGACAGTTTCCATTATTTCTCGTCACCTTGCCGGGTCTGGGGTTAACATATGTTTGGGGGAAATTCCAAAAAATCTTTAACTAAAAAAATTCGTCGTAGCATGCCCAAGTCTTCGCAGCAATATGTAGTTTAGAATGAAACTGGCCCTTGTGCTTAGCTTTGGGGTTCAGTACTCATTTCTCTTTTAGCAGAATCAATCCAGAAGCTACATATATATCCCAAAGGGAAAAATTCGAAGCGCTACTAAAGGGGCGAATTTGGAGCGATGATAATATGTGATATGCGGCGGTCATGCAACATATTGGACATATTTCGAGTTTAGCTTGGGAACCGCTCGGTAAAACCGATGTAGATGATTGCGTTTTAGGGTTGGCGGGTCTATTTCCCGCCGGCTAAGTTTTTTTTTTTTTTTAATGTTTATGCTTCTTCAGTGGTAGTAAATACTATACTTAAGGGCAAGCCTCGGTAGTCTAGGGAGTAAGGTGCCTGGCTACCATCCCGAGCTCGAATCCCGGCAGCACCACTGTCCTTCGCCTTTCCCACTTTCCCCATATACATAATTTTCTGTGGTGATCGCGTAAAAAACTTAATTACTAAGTTTTACGCAAAGTCACACAACATATTCAAAAACGATAAACACGATCAATAACGATCGATCGGAACACTTCATCGATCACCGAACCCAAAGTTCAGTGATCTTGCCGTTTTCTGTTCCGTCCATATCGAGATAGCCAATTTCCGGCGTCTCCGTTTATCATAACTGTCCGAAGGTCCCTCCATCGTGAAACCCAAAACCCCGTCGCGCGCCAAAATAAAAATTATATAAAAAGCAATAAATAAATTTATATATATAAACAATAAACCTTTAAATCGTGTTTTATAAAACCGCATGGTGAAGAAACAACAATGGTGACCCTGAACGTTACACGCGGAGTGTTGTAATTTCTTTACAAACAAAATTTAAGTAAAAAAAAGTGGCTCATTTGCGGACAATTGCGCAGCAATCCGTAAAATAAAGGAAGCAATTTTATTTTAATGCCTTTCTTCTTCTCCTATTTACCCTCCGGATTCCTCCTGTCATAGCCTTCTCTAACCCTATCTCGCTCCACCAAGCGTATGTCATCGGTTGGTTGATGAACTTTAACTCGTTTCAGGAGGCATAACACTCCAACGAGTTGTTTCTCGACGCCCCGATGTCAAAGTCGCGATAGTAATGGTTGGAAGTAGGTGGACTAAATATATCGCGGATAGGTTGAGGCAATTCCTTCCTCTCCGACTAGAGCTGCTGTTCGACAATACACTCTATACGAAGAAAATAGACTGTCGACTGTATAAAGAGGCCTTTCCCTGAGCCTCTAGTCTGGCACATAAAAAACAAAAAAGCCAAAAGTCCCAATCTAATTTTTGATACATGTCCTCAATATGCTTTTCCTCCATTAGGTATTGGCTTATGTCGTTTTATTATGATACCAATTGGTGTTGCAACTGGTGAACTTGGTTTTCAATAAATTAAAAATTGTTATGATCATGAGTCAGTCACGTTTAAATCTTTGCATGATATTATCAATAGAACGAGAGCTGACGAAAAATATAGCCAATGACGATATCATGGACGTTTATGCGGAAATGAAAGCAAAAAAAGTAGTGCTTACTATTTAAATATTATGAGTAGAAGAATCCATATCCATATAAACATAACATACAAGCTACAAGCTTGTGGTCCCATCTGCGTTCTATTTTTTTTCAGGTTGTATCCGAAATACAGCGTTGCTGGTTACTCCATTCTAATCACTTGAATTTCTTGTTGTCATATATTAAACAAATTTTCATCTAAATACAAGTTTCCTTCAACTTACAAATTTGCTCTCATTACTTTCGTGTCTCGACACTGGCGTGAAGTTTGCTACATTCTAAAAAAGGGGAAATTTCCCAAAACTTCGATAGGGACCCCAATAAGACCTATCTCTTTAAATCTGTATTGGGAAGAATTATATTGTACAGCTCATTAAAAAACAGGGATATACATACATATATGTAGTTTCAATAAAAAAAAGCTTTAAAAATTGCAAACATTTTATTTTTTATTAAAAAAAAAAAAAAAACAATATGTAGGGGTTTCTTGAATGATCCTTTATAATTTAAAAGCCATCTCACTCTTAATGCAATAACTTCATAATTAATAACGGACACTTTACGATACCAATCTATGAATAAATGTTATTGACTTTCCACAAATTACATAAATTGCGATGCGTATATTGCGACACAGATAACCAATACATCTCGACAAGTAATTTCCTTCAATTAAACATATGTTAAGTATATGCCTAGAAACTAAACGTATTTGTATTTGCGTATTCAATTCGGTACATGTTCGTCCACTTTTTCAATTAACCAAAGTTCACAACAATGCCATTTCAGTAATTCTAATTCACATCAATCAATCTAATACGTTAAGTGAATTGGACCCCCCCAAAATAAGACAAGCATTTGCGTAATTAATTGAAATTAGACCAGTCTATTTCAAGCGTGGTCCTGCTTGTCTGCGTATTTGTCCTGTTTTTTCAATAACAACTATTAACGAAACGACACACACGTAGCATTAACTTTGCGCGTGTCCATATTAGCAGTGACTTTATCATAAATCAGTCGAACATGTCAGGAATAGGAATGCTAAAGTAATTTACACTTCCTTCCTAATTAATTATTGTATCGCTCAATTGAAAATCCCCATAAATCAACTCTTATATAAAATGGAAATTATTCGCCTGTTTGTTTTTATTTTTCAGAAATCGATATGGATGGGGTGAAATGACGCAGAGCTTCGTCTTTTCGACATCATCAAACGGTGAGTTAAAAAAATTTATTTTGCCAAAACATTGATTTCTTGCTCCACGAAACTAGCTTATAAGGAACTTATGCATAATTCATAAAGTTCTCATAGGTAAAGCCGTCAGGTAAACATCCATCAGAATGTTCATTATATTCAGGGGGTTTCGTTGAGCATCGAAAATTAGTGTGTTTAGTCGTTCGGTGCTTGTGCGGGGGAGCTCGATTTTTGTTTTATACAATTTTGTTTAAAATCTGATGTGATAAGGACTCGATAAGCAATTGTATATGTAGGAAAAGTATTTTAAAATCAAATAATTTAAGTCATATATGGTCGTAGCTCTAGTGTTTAAAGCAGGAAAGAAAAGAATGGCAGTATTGCCAGAATTTCCAACGCTAATACGAAAGAATAATAACAAAGCAGAGAAGGCGAAAGGTCGTGACACAGCGAGGCAATCGAGCTTATTCCCCTTGGACGGCAGCCGAGCATCCTAAATCCTATATTACCAAAGACGCGACTTTGTAGTAGAGCGATGTCATATTGAAATCATAGTCCAAACTTTTTTTTCAGTTCATTAGTCCATACTAAATTTAGGTCAAATTATAAGTGAGCCACAAGTTAAACCATGCCCTGGAAAGTAAAGTACAGATTGCAAACGACAAGGAAAATGATATCGAAAGCGTGAGATATCCAGATTAGCGTCAGAAGAGAAGTTGCGAAGTAGCTCGGAGGGCGGACTAAGAGGAAGTCATTTATAAAAATTAAGAAAATTATAGATGATGGAATTGACCATTGCGGAATGCCTACAGAGGCAGTGTATATTTCGATTTTGAATATCTATTACTTCTTCCATTGCTCTATAGAAAAATCAAATCTTCTTCAAAATTAAGCCGATACCAATTGCTTGAGATCCCTACAACAAGGAGTTGAGAATTGCCTGTAGGAATCATTGCAAGAGACTGTATACTCTACTAGAGGCGACTAGAGTGAACCTTCAACTGAGTAGGCTTTCTCAAAAAGTAGGATGGTTCATATAGCTCTAACCATGAAGAGACCTGGAAATGCCTGCTCAACGAGCACTTTCCAGGGTCAAACCTCCAGACCGGTTGTCCTTTGGAAACTGGCTCAACTGGATTATGCAATGAGCAAAACCACTACAGCTATAGGGGTTTGCAAAATACGTTTGGGTAAGGCATAGGGTCCTCAAATGATGTACTGGATGTACAACACGATCGTCGGATTGTCGGCTGGCCCAAGACAGGTCACGTCAATCCTGAAGTACAGAAAACGGCTCGCTTGCTTCTCCATTACCTGGAGCTATGCAGATCTGTTCCACGGTTGTAATGAAAGCAATCATTGGATTGAATCCATTGCACACCTTCATACATAAATCCGCCGCCATAAGTGCCCGGAGACTTCAGATCTAATAGAACTGGCCCTATACTGTCAAAGGACATATGGATATCCTTAACATTGCAAATACAAGTGTTAAGCAGGTGTTTTGAAATAAAACACTCTAGTGGTGACAATGCACCTGCAAAAGAGATCTTGTTTCTTCTGCATCCAGAAAAGGAGAGTCTTTATACTGCTTACTATATAACATATTATAGAGAAGGCTATCCGAGGGCATGCAATGAAACCAGAGGGACAATTCTAAACAAGTCTATTGAGCTAATGGCATATGCAGCTGATATAGTCATCATAGGCAGGTCAATGACTGCAGCAAAGAAAGCCCATGTAGCATTAGAAAAAGCAGCATCAAAATCTGGACTTATTATCTTATTAATGGCGGATATAAGGGCGAAATGTGGGACATTGCCCCTCTCCCCCCCCAAAAGCTCTATTATGGATTACTGTAGTTTTGAAAAAAAAAAAAAAAAAAAAAAACACCAATTGAACTAGGAAATTTACTTCTCTCTGTTAAAGATGAGATGGAGAGGGAATAAGATATGATTTGAGCATCCTTGCAAAAAACTAGGGGGCAGATTGTCTAGTTCATAACCTTTTTTCGGGTCAAGATTCTTTAAACTTGTCCGTATATCTTCAATCGACAGCGATAGATCATCTATGAGAACTAAAGTGTGCGCAGCAGTTGGATCAGTGTACCTTGGAACAGAGTTGGGACAATAAATTCCGCTGAACATTTCAGCATACATGTTACAAATTACTTGGGGGCATGAGGAGTGTATTCTTCCATTTGTCATTGTTAAGCTCTTCCTGAGCTCTTTCGTTTTAAATTAATGAAATCGAAAAGTTTTTAGGGGTCTTTTATAACACTATCTCCAACGGAATTGATGTATGCGATATAGGCCTCACGTCACCTAAGATTAAATTCTGAGGCTAACCTATTGTATTCCAGTTTCAATTCGTCAGTTACATTAGGGCTTTTTTTATTAGGTTATACAATTTATTTCTCTGATTGCGAAGAGATCGAATGTTCCTGTCAAGTCAAGGTTCCGATAATTTTTTCCTTTTAATAATCTTGGGTACATATTTATCAATGGTATTTAAAATGATGGTATAGAAACAAGATACTATCTCGTTAAGATCATTGGCAGATAGCCTATGTTCCCAGTCAACTAGGGATAATTCAGAGCCAATACTTTCAAAGTCTGCGTTTTTATAGTCATAAAAAATAGTATTGTTGTATATTATGTGTAGAGGCGGGGTTTCCATAGGTGCGAATGGTGCACTTGCACCGGGCGCAATTTGTTGGGGCGCAACTCCAGAAATTAAGATTTATAAAAATTTATACTTTGAAAAAAAAAAAAAATTAAAAGTATAATCACGGGTGCAAGAAATTACGCAAATTTACAAAATTTCTGTCCCTGTATTCCTCGTGCAAGAAGTTTCCAGAGATTTTAGCTTCGGGATTCAGTGATAGAAAATCTCTCATTTATTTGGATTACTGGAGCATGCTCAGTTTATGCTTGCAAAAGCTCGCTGGAATGATATCCCATTATTCCAGTTGATGTGTTGCTTTTGAGCGAGCTTTTACGTTCAATCTCAATTTCATCTTCTGTTGGGCGAACTCAGGCTTTATTTTTCCTGAGTTAAATATGTGAAAATATGTGGGACCTGAGGCAAAAATTGAAGTTCAGTACACCAATTTGCTCGAACTTGCGCAGTTCGGCCGGCCAAGCCGGGGCATTTTTGTCTAACAAATTAATATGCCCAGTTTCGCACGGGCCAGCCAACAAAATTGGCTGTAATCGTCAATTCCCTTTTGAAATTCGAAGAAGAACCGCATGGGCTTTCGCAACAGCCAACTTTTCCAACAAACTTTATGTTAGAATTCTTTAGCTTGTTTTTGTTGCTTTTAATATTAATTCTTCTTTCTGGCATTCATTCAGGGAGACAAAAAACAAAAACTAAGCAGCTGTCAAAAAATTGCCCGCCCCATCGTTCTAGCCTACTCTCTTCTCCGCAAAAGTTGTTTTCAGCAGATTTTTGTTGGTTGGATGTTGATCCCTGTTGAACTTCCTATCTATTTTGCGCAAACTATGAAAATTATTTCTCCTCTTCAGCGAGTGTTTTATGTCTTTTCCATTGCCCTTCATTGCGTTCAAAATTAAACGAGCAATATGGCACAGTGCACCGGGCGCAAAAAACCCAAGCGCCGGCCCTGATTATGTGGTGTTTAGGGATTGAAGAATTGAGTTCCAAGACCCATGCAGAGTGGTGAATAGAATTACTGAATAGGTGCTCCTCTTCGGAAGCAGGTAGAACTTCTTCATAACTATTAGTAATGTGATGATGTAAATTGGACATCTTTTATGTCGATAAGCTTTATATCGATAGGATTTATAACATTGATAGGAAGAAGGTTATCCTCCTCGTCAGGGATAAAAGAAATATTAGGACGGTTTAAATCTCCTAAGACGAATATGTCAGTAGATTGTCATATATAGGCTCCTCACCTTTGGGGGGATTAAATAGCAACGAATAAATACGTATTTCTTGCCGAATTTGACACGTATAAAGATATTCAAAAAATTGTGAACTGTTGGTTAACGGCTATTAGTACTCCTCCTCGTCTTGGGAGACCGGAGGAAATTTAGTCTCTGTCGCATCTATAGATAATCCAGCTGCAGTCTAGGATCTCCTCATTTAGGAAAGTCTCCTTCACCTAAGTGTCGGTGAACACGAGTATATTAAACTGGCACGAATTTGCGTCTATAAACAAATTATTCAACTTGCCTCTCATACCACCGCAATTGTGATAGAAGAGGCTTTTCCGGGTGGCTTGGTTTAGGGTGAAGAGTCGAGATCGGATTAGTCGTTGGAGAAGTGACTAGTTAGAGACGATAATATCTACGCATTTCATCACGTCTTTTTTAGAGCTGTGATGCATCTTACGTGCGAAGCATAACTGGAGGGGTCTCTGCTTACTTGTTGGGATGTTATTTGATATTGCTTATGATACTTAATGAACAAGTTGAGCAGAGTATTGTAATCAGAAGGAAGATCTTCTTACTGAATCGAAATAATGAGGCTGGTCCTTATTTTCCCATATATGCAGGTGGAGTCCGGTTTGTCGTGCATATAAGCGAGGAATAGCATTACATTATCGAAGACCCTACTTTCTCTTAGACGTGACCACAAATAACGTCTCTCAGTCGAATCCCCGGAAATTAAAGGGTTGACCATGTTGTTCCAAATTTTGATATGGTAGTGGGCGTAAATAGTAAGATACATACCGATGTGATAGTTCTATAAACAAACTGTTTATTTTTATCTACACTAGCGACAAAATAACTGAAAAAGTAGCATTTATAACGATCTTAAAGTAAAATTCTGAACCAGCCTTGCAATTCTCAGTAATTGTAAGATCTTATTTGAAAGGCTTTAAGGACTTTTTATATATTATATATTCTGATGAAATCACTTAATTTTTGATCTGGTTACATACTCAAATCATTTTTACACTAGTAACAATTCATGATTATTTTTATGTTTTAAATAATTTTTTGTTTGAAATAGTTTATATACATATTTATCGTTCCGTATAACTTTCTTCAAACTTCCTGTTTTTTTCCCTGTTCCAGTAAAAGTTTAAACTGATATGCTTCACCCATAAAATAAAGGACATGCAAATTATTACGCTAAAATGCTAATATTTATCTCAAATCATCGATGCTGAGCTAAAGATATAAAAAAGCACCCCCGAGTCACTACTATGCACCCTGGGGCTAAGCAAAATATTCTTAAAGCGTAAAGATTCTTAACAAATACTCTCCTAAAGAATTTTATGACCAAAACATGTTGGCATAACAGGCATCAACCGACACAAGGATTCTCCGTGTCTCTACAGCCGAGTCCTGAATCCCCGATGGAAACTTTTACTTCAAATCGTTGTCCTTCTGTCTGCAGGAGATCTAACGATATAGGGACAAAAGAACGAAATCTTCAGTTAGGTACGTCGCCTCCATCGTTTGGTCATTGTTGAATTCATCTCCCCAATGGCATTATCATAATTTTATTCAGGTGGAACAATCTGGGGGGAGAATAAGTTCTAGAAGTTCAAAAGGAAACAACAGATGACAGTCATCTTCTTTCTATGGCAGCATCGATACAGATAGAAAGTGCATTGCACCAAAACCGTGTGGGGGCTGTCGAGGAGAATTCGTGTGTGGATTGAATCTATCCTTTATTTTTAGATGAAAATCTTGGTAGAAGCCGTAGATAACTGTCAAGTGAATATAGCCAATGATCGTTCAGATATCAGCTAGCGGGAAAATATCCACGTAACGATGTCAATAACGATTCCCTAAAGGGGATGCCAATTTCGTTAGCTGTAAAAATAGAGAATCTATGATGTCGTTTCCAGAACACCGCGCTCTCAGGATGCACTCAACCTGTGATGCTGAAATCAACAATACGAAAGAAACTTACCACCAGTATCGTCACAAGGGAAAGGATTAAATCGGGAGTAATGGCCTTCATCTTTTCTAACCCGACGTGTGCACTCCTGGTGTAATAAAATTATTCCCACCGACGAGGCTAGTTAAGAAGGAATGGAAAAGGATAACCATGGGTTTAGGATGTTGCTGATGATATCTTCTGGACGATTGAAATTCCAAAGGACAAAAGGACTTTCGTCCGTCAGAATCCATTTATACTCTCCCTCCCCTGCACTTGCTGAGAAAAACGAATCGATTCAACAATTTGTACCTTGATTCTTGGTCCCGATGGTCGACATGATTTTTCGCTCTTAAATGAATTTCTTGAAGCACGTCTCCTTTGCCAGCTCAGATGGGAGAATATCTTTCAATGAGCTTAAAAATAAAATATAACGAGCCAACCACCTTGGATAGTAGGGCTCCAGATAGAAACTACCGTTAGGTTCCATGGACAACAAAACATGACAAACAGCAAGGACTACCAGGACTTAAACTATCCTTTCTGGGGGATCTATCGGCAAGCACCAAGTAGTCTCAAGGAGGGAGCAAAGTGCATTATTTCAGGGGATGGTATTCGTTGTATAAAACATAATAAATTTTCACTGAAGCTTAAGCACATAAGCTGGCTGAAAGGCCAGTACACTGCTATATCCCGGGGTTCTATGGAAAATAATCAACCGATGTTAACAGCAGTGGTATGGGTCGAGGATAAGTTCGTGGGTGGAGAGCTAGCTGGATGAAGAAGACACTCAGCCACGATGGAACTGCATACCCAACTTTTATATGCAACCGAAGGGTAACGGACGGCTTCAAAGTTTTAGGGTATTCATACCGACCCTTTTTTCTTGGGGCTCTTTTTTTTCAGTTTTATCTTCTTTTATTTTTCATTTTATATCTGTAGAAACTCGTCTGCAAATTTGTAGCTGAAAGTTTTCTCTATTTTTATTCGGTTAAATTAATTCCATTCCAGTGGTTGAAAATTGAATAAATGAGAAGTTGACGTCGTTTTATTTGAGAACTTTTGCGAAATTATGTGTACTTTGTACAAGAAGGAAAATACATGAATAAAGTTGAATGGTTTCTGCTTTATGTAGTGGAAGTTTAAAATTGGATTTCAAGATTCCCTTAAAAATTTATTTTCAGTGTGAAATTTTTTCTGGTCAAATTTTTATCAGCTCAGATTTTTTTACAGAATCTTTTATTAATCCGGAAATTACATGTGTTTTCTGTAGTCTAAACTATACTTAATATTAACTTTCAATTTTTTTCATTTTTTTCTCAATTGGCTCTAAAATACTGTTAGGATATTGCACCAATAGGTGGCTATTGATGCAAAATTTTGTTGGAGATAGCATTAAAAAATACCTAAACCCTAAAAATCATCATCCGAAGCTAAGTGTAATCGTCATTTTTACTTCACTATGAACGGGAACTTGTGCACCAGTATGGAATTAAGCATCAAGCTGGACAAAACAACACTCTGAAGCTGAAGTTAAACAGATCCAATTTAAATCTTATAGTTTTCAAATGAAGCACAATACCTACGGTGAGACTGATTAGCTTCCTGAATTCGACAGAATGGCTTTAGGTATTCGTCACATCCGACCAAGCAATCATTGAACACAAGGTACACGAGTTGTGGCAACAAAGCGAAGCACCAAGCGCTAATTGGGGCTCCGGTCGCACTGGAGGCAGCCCTTCACTAACCTACCAGCTCGCAATATTCTGGCAAAGCTTCCGAATGAAACCGAAAGTAATGCATTGGTTCTATACGACTATTTTTAGGATCACGGTCAGGCTGCCTAGCATTGTTGGTAAAACTGCAAAGTAGTACCTGCCAGAGCATTTCAAGTGCGTCAACTACCTGTCCTTTGGAAAATTAGACTCAAAAGAGACACCAGCTGAGCAAATTAATCTATAACATAATTTCCGAAATCCAATTTTAGTGTGTATCGGTAGCCACGAATAATTAAAGGATTACAGTACGAATCCGATTTGAAGTAGAGCTGAATGTGTATGACCTCAGATGCCTCATCATTAACGCACACATATTTGGGCTGAAATGTTGGACATGCGCCGGTCTCTATTTAGAAAGGCCTAATAATGTACCATTGTTATGCATTCAGTCAGCCCACCGCAAACGCTACATCAGGGGCATAGCCATAATTCTTGTTTGCGGGGGCGGGCTTGCTATAAAATACTGGAGAGAAATTCTGGAGGCGACTATCAACAAAAGCCTTGAGGCAGTTCAATCGTATTGTGTTGACGACGTAAAATCTCTTCCTGGCATAATCCAAGTTAAGCATGTGCCAGATCCTGTGTTGACGATCGTGAACTTATGCCCAACTTAATCAACAGGGGCATTGAACTCATCCTCAAATGAGGTCTCCAGAATAGTGTCGAATTCAATGGCTCCAAAACCAAGTGCTGCCTTATAGCCTTGGCACATTAATGAACTAGGGGGTGGCACACGGTAAAATACGTCATTATCTTTTGACAATTGTAATAAGTGGGTGTAGTGAAAAATGTCAGAGAACGCAGTTTAAAAAAATCATTTGCTTGTTACGTAGTTGGCCACCCGCCGGTCTTTAAATCAATTTTCAAATAAAATTAATATCAAAATCAGCTGATATCTAAAAACCCTGGGAAAAACTACAAAACCAAGCTTTCCCAATAATTTATCGACCATCAGATGACCCTCTATTTGACTTCTCGTCGTAAAATTTATTTCGTTTTGGAAATCAACACGTCTTTTTTCTTCTCTTCTTTCTAATAGACTCCAGTGCGTTCGCCATAACTCTTTTGCATTATCCTTCCTCTATACTTCTATTCTTGGCCCCCTCTCCTCTTTATATGTGGATGATTTCCTCTCCTTTATCCATCGCTGCTGCTTTCATTTTTATGCTGACAATCTACAATTATATACTTATTGCCCTCCTAATCGAGCTCTTCCAATTTCCTTAAACTTAATCCTAATAGATCCTAATACTAATTCTTAGTCGTCGCTCTCTTTCTCTAGAAAATGTTGCAACTATTTCACTTAATAATGTTTCTCTTCCCGTTGTTGACTGTGTTGATAACCTTGGTATTGCCATTAATTTTTGCTTCAAACATGTCTCACTCATACTTTACAAAATCGATGACACGTTACTCAAACTTAGGCTCTATGGTAATCATTTATCATCGTATATTCGGCTCAAGTTCCCTTGTATATAAATAGCTTGATGCATCTTGCCGTCATCGGGTCTCAGTTGCGCCTACTTTGCACACTTGCGCCACAGGCATACACGAAATCGCCTGTATTGCTTTAAAAAATTGTATAGAACCAAGAAAAGGGGCATCAGGAATCTTCGTGACCATAAAGGGTGCCAATAGCATACTCGATAGAATGGTTCTCTTTCGATTGGGCAGGTCAAGCAGCATTAGACGTGGTTAGTGCTTAGCTGGGGGACAGCTTGCCTGGTAAAACAATACTCGCGTTTGGAATGGTCTATGCCTATTAGTGATGAGCAAAAACCGTCTTGTTCTTGCAGTCTTGTATTGTTCTTGCACATTTAGCAAGACCAAGAACAAGACTTAGATATGCTTGCAAGAACAAGAACAAGACAGACTGAACAAGACAAGTACAAGACTAGATTAGTCTTGTCTTGCTCTTGCGTTTGCTCATCACTCATGCGTATTTGTTCGCTATGCGTGCTAGCTGCAGGCGCATGCGTGCTAGTAAGAAAGTTAACCACTAAATTATTTTTAATCGGGAAGCTGTTAACTGATTAAGCTGTTAACCTATCCACTTATTCCAGTAAAATACTTCTTGTAAAAATAAATGAAAATATTTATTTCAAAGTAATCAGTCCCATAATTTTTCCGATAGTGGAAGATCTCTCAGGATGCAAAAAATCGAAGCACTTAAAACTGGTCAATGATCTATTTTTGAACATTAAATTGCAGAACAGTACCAAAGTAGTTAAAGAACAATACAGGTGGTGTTCTAGAAACTTATCAAGAAACTTTTGACGATATTAAAAAAATCCGGGAAAAAGGATCTGAACGACTTACTTTTTGAATTGTAGTGTAATATTTATGAACAAGTTATATTTTCATATATTTTTATAAATAAGTTAGTGTTTTTTAACTATGTTTTCCCATCATTTACCAGCATTTTTGTAAGTGCAGTAACTCATTTTGAAGATTGAAAAGATATTTTATTCGTGAAATAGACAGGGTTACATTTATATTTTTCCAGACCTAATGCAATGCATTTTTCCTAAAATATAAAATTTAAATACCCCCTCTTGAAAAATATCAGAAATGAACCCGACCTTTTTGCGTTTTTGTATACTGTTTTTTATTTATTTTTTTACTTTAATCTTCGAATTAGAATTTTTTATTTTCCCACGTAAATATTTTCGCCTAAATGAATACTTTTCTATCTCTTAAATGTTTGAAATTCTCCCACCGACCAAAAAAATATTACCCCACTTTGAAAACGTGTCCCATAATAACCTATTAAATTACCAATGTCAAAATTATCCTTGACGCGATATAGAAAAATAACATACAACACATTCACACCTTCTTCACTTTCAAAAAGGAAATGGGTTTTCGAGCTATAAATAATCTTGCCAAAATTTAAAAGAGCTGCTTTAATTTCTAAAACCGAAATATTGCGGGTGACTTCTTGTAGGTTCCCATAATAAATGAACAAATAAATCTGCCTAGGGAACATCTGGTGCGGTTTTTATGTAGGCAACCCAGGCATAGACTTTGTCCCTTGGAAACACTCATTTGAAATTCATAAAATGTTTACTCAAAAATTTCCTTCCAATCACTTATCACAGCCCATATTCCCACCCCCTCGTCATTTTTTTTCGTATTTTACCTAAAGGATGAAGGAAAGGAAGATTTCATGTGACATTAACTGTCTAGTCGCTGCTTAAATACACTCGTTCCATTCTATATCCTTTTAGGAGCGACTTTCTTCATATATTCCCATACGATATAATCATGTTGATGTAGGGTGTTGGGGGTGTTGGGTGCTATACCGACCAAGGACTAGGGGGGTAGAAATTTTGTTTGGTGCCAAATGTGGGGTATTTATAGAACAACGTCACATTACGTATTTATGAATTCCATTCAATGTTATATGAGGATGGGTACGAGCAAGCTATACGCAGGCATCGCGTGGAAGGATATGAAAAAAGGCACAAATCCTTCCCACTATACACGGTTCTACCAGTTAACAACTCAAGTGAACAATAATTTTCCACAAAATCGAGTTTTGCTTCTCGTTTATAACTGATTTTTCTTCATCCTTTTTCCCCGTTATTTATTTTTTTTTTGTCTAGTAGCAGTGGTTTGACAAGAAAAATATATAACACCATAAATATGTAGAGCTTGTATATTTACTTATGAGCTTTATCTTTTATCTTTCATATCCTTAAAATGATGTTTCATATTTTCACTTGAATGTTTTTTTGTTTCTTCCCTGTACTTGCAGATGGCTCCTCAGATTTTTCATCCCTTCTAAACTATGGCTCCTCAGGTTAGTTGTGGATTTTTGTTTATATTTCTTTTTTTTCGTTATCTTTTATTATTATTTGTTCTCTAAGTTGATTACACATTTTATTTTGGGAGAGTTGTTACAGTGTTACTTTGTCTAGTACACCTGAGCTTGTAAAATGTTTCTTCTTGCACTTTCACACACGCTTGAGTTGTTTCGCACGTTTTGGATATTCTATTTTCAATCCAACTAACTGCACTCTTTACACTGTTTTCTTTTGCACATTTAAGTATTTATCATCTGTCTAATATCTACTCGTATTTCAAGAAATTAGTTACTATTATTCGAATAGCAATTTTTAACAGTAGTGCCTGGAAGCTCCATCTCGTATAGGTTAGGGTTAATAAACGAAATTCTTTATTTTTTATATGTATTTAAACTTGTGACTGGTTCGATACAATATATGATCCGCCTTGGGTTATCTGGTATTCGCTGCCTCAATAATTAATCTGAAGTAGGAGAACCTTTGCGCCCTTGGACCGCCAGCAATACGGCAAAGGAAGAATGAAAAAGTGGGTGTGTGTGCTTATTTACGCGCACTAGAATTTATACTTCTTTGACGTGATTAAAAATTAATATAAATTTAATTTTAATTTGCTTATTGGATTTTACTTTAATATGTGGGTTGGCAGTTGGAAAGCAACAACAACGATACACTCAGCAGTTGGAAAGCACAACAACGACACACTCCTACCATTCTCGGACCGCACAGTGAAACCAAATCCAAAAAATCTGGCCAAAAGCCAAGAAGTGCTTTAAATGATCTCAAATTTTACACTTCGGCGCGGGTTTTCGGGGTCGCTGATGACGAATCTGGTGTCGAAATTGTGATTTTCAAACTAAAAGACAAAATTTTAATAGCATAGCCCAGTGGTTCCCAAACTTTATTTCGTACGGAACCTTTCTACAATGTATAAAATCTGGCGGAACCCAACGATGAAAAAATAAAATAATATATGATATATATTTCCTTTAATATATTTAAAAACCTTTTTATTAGCTCGCTTTCTTGTCTGTCTGTTTGTCCGGTACATATCTTGCAATCGATTTTTTGAATACTTCCGGTTACCCGATCACCCTGAAATTTTGCACACAACTTCAGCTCCGATGACAATGCAATATGGTATACTCATTATACCGTTAGATCTATGGCGGCTGTCTCAAGAGGACGGATTACTGTTTCTTCACGGAACAAATTTTGCAATCAATTTGTCAAATACTTCCGAATATCCTATCATGCTGAAATTTTGCATACAGCTTTAGCTCCGATGACAATGTAAGAATTGGTATTCTCAATATGCCTTTAGATCCATTTCGGCAGTCTCAGGAGGGCGGATTGAAATATTCTTCACAACCCCTTCGACATGGGTATCAAACGAAAGGGTATAATAAATAGAACACCATAAGCAATATAGTATACTCAATATATCGTTTGGCCCATGGCGGCCATCTCAAAAGGGCGGATTACCATTTTCTTCTCAGCACACTCGACATAGAAATATGGAATGGCGGCCAAAATGTTACATGGCGTGACGTAGACCAAATTTTAAGGCCACTCGCACTTTCTGATTAGCAAGAACGCGTTAAACGGCCGGAGCAGCGCCAGTGAGTCTGTGAATGTATTTGTGCTTCGGCGCTGGTGACACGAAACCCTAAAATTTTTTCGTGGAACCGTAAGGTTCCGCGGAACTCACTTTGGGAATCACTGCATAGCCTCTTAAATTTTTTTTTTTTTTAATATAATTTTTAATACTTTTGATTAATTTTTTATTAGGAAGTTATTGTTAGTAAAATAAGAATTTTTAAGAATGCAATTGCAATTACAGAAGAAAATCATTGTTAATACAAGTAAAAGTTGTATCTCTATCTTCTGATGTCGAACATTCAGAGCTTTAATCTTCATTTTGTGAAACATTATCACCACTTCCTATATGTGGTGGTAACAGCAAATTAACAACATCTTCTGACATAGACTTGAATGATTTCCTGGGCAAATCTCGGATACGTTCAGTTTTAATGAAGTTATCGTGCAGACCATGCGGTGGCATTTTCATTTCAAAGTTGGAAACAACCACCATTTTGAAAACTTTTCGTTGAAATATTTTTTTTTTTTACAATTTTTTTTCTCAGGGAACAATGAGTAATATGTTATTAATAGTTTAAATTCCCTCCACAACCGTCATTTTTGGATGTTCTGCACGTATGTGACCCCTTAAAACACGAAGGGGCAATTTTGGGCAGCGAATTTTTTTTTTTCGGAGGAGAAGGATTACACTTTCACAGGGATTCAGAGGGGTGCAATATTACTTGTGGTCCAAAATATATCGCATTCTTACAATCCTAATTCATAAAAACCACGTATAGTAGGTAGATGCTTACAGTGTATTATATACTTGCTTAATTTTTTTATACTCTACATACCTTCCAAAGAAAATTCCACTTTAGACAACCACGATTACTTGGTTACTTAATTTTTTATAGCGTTTTGAACACGTTAACCTTTTTTTCACAATATTAACGTTTAAAAATTAGCAAAAAAAAGTAAAGTAGCAACTAAAATTTATCAGTCCGTAGAGAAAAATCTAACCTTTCGTGACTGATTGCTCACTATTGGAAGTGTCCTATAACCAGCCCCCGCCCCCCCCCCCCGCACACAACATTCACCATCACCCACTCACCCCTTGCCCAAATATGTATTTTATTTTATTGTATTTCTCAAATCAAGTATTACATTTAGAATTACAGAATTACTTATACCACTGCAAAAACCAAAAACAATTATTGAACAAATTCAAACTTATTACCAGGTGCTAATACATTATGCATCGCTAGCTCTTTCTAAAATAGTAGTTCTTATCAAAAATAAAGAGAACTGTTTTTCTGAGTATGCTATGGTCACCAAGATAATTGCCCCTTTCCTTTGTCCTATAAATTTTTTTAAAGCCATACAGCCGATTTTATGCAGAGCTGTGGCAGGGTTGTGTATACTAGGTGCTACGAGTTTTATTTTTACTCGGAAATAAAACTCGCAGGCATACTCCGATTGCGTAGGTCAAGCAGAATTGGACGTGGTTAGTGCTGAGCTGGGGACTTCTTGGTAAAACAACACTCGCGTTCCGAATGGTCCGTGACGATGCGGATGCTTTTATAAATGTTCATGCCTGACTTTTTAGATTTCCGTGCCTGTGGCGGGAGCGTGCATGCCTGTGGCGGGAGAGTGCATAGCTCTAGCATACAAATTTTTAGATTTTCATGCCTGTGCCGGGAGTTTTCATTCCTGTGGCAGGAGTGTACATGCCTGTTAAGGCCCCCATACACGGTCAAATTGGATGTACAACCAGATTTTCATCAAACCCATAAGTCCAGCGTATTTTGATCGGCCTACCGGCCCACAATCGATAGTTTTGGTTGTACATCTGCCCTTCGATGTACATCCAATTTGATCGTGTATGGGGGCCTTTACGCACAAATTTTTAGATTTTCGTGCCGGTGGGAGGAGACTGTATACCTTTGGCGGGAGCGTGAGAACTTTTGTGGCATGCCTATTTGGTCGCTAGCTGCGGTCGCATGCGTGCTAGTAAAATGCATGTTATAAAGTTATGTTATGAATACTAGTATTTTAATTGGTAATACAATCGAACTCCGATCATAACTACTCGTAGCAGTTCCTTCTTGCTGTCCGATCTCGAACTGATGTCATTCAATTTCGCACGAGCAGGCCTGGGGCATTGTGGTTAGACTTTTACTTCCTCGAAAGTTACCATAAACGACTTTCTGTGCAGGTCCTTTTTCGAAAATCTTCTTGCCAGTTTATTGGGGATGCTGATTTGACTCTTTGCTTTACATACGAGTAGATTTACTTGAACAATGCTTTCATAGGCGCGGCTTTAAAGTTCAAGAAAAAGTGTGATTGAATGAAATTGTAGACATAAACAAATTCCAACATATATACCTGACACGAGACCCCATTTGAATTATCATGTGAAGACTATATTCTGTGATGTTCTTAACAACTTTATTGCTGAACTTGTAATTTTAAAATTTTCTGGTATCTTTCCTGCACTCACATCTACACCACTCCTGTATTTCCCTCTTGTAATTCATTAAAATTCGCATTTGAAATTAATTAATCGTAGTTTATATAAACCAAAAGACCTTGGTCCTTTATTTTATTCATATGAATTGCTACCCCTTTATATTCTTTGAATCATAATCTCTGAGTAAAGTAATTTTACAGAGTTAAATTATGATTATTGTTATGATACGTTGTGTTAAATTTCCGGTCACCTAAAAAAACAAATACATACTCATCCGCTAACTAGGCTCTCAACTACTAACAAATACTTTACTTTAAAATCTATTAACATCTTTAATTATATTATAAAATATAAACTTAACTTAACTTTTTTAATATTATTATTAAATATTTTCAATGATTTTTTTTCAGATAACGAAATGCGTGATCTTAGTGTAACATATTATGGCGGTGCATCATCATCGATAAGAATACCCGGAAGTAAAAAATTCGCTATCCACCAAATATTCATTTCTCTAGTATTTTTAATCTCATTTATAGTTTTAGGATAAAAAAGTTTCTTTTCTATTTAAATTTAAACCAAAAAAAACAACAAAAAAAATTAATTCAAAACATAAAAATGAAAGATTTTAATGAAATTCTTTACAATTTACCATGTAAATACAAAAAAAAGGATATAAAAAATTATAAATAAATAAATTATATAAGATTTATATAGGTCTTTTATACTAGTGTAATGCCCCCTAAATGTAATATTATAAAGATACATACTAAAATTAAATAAGGTATGAGATGTTGACATATATATATATATATATATTACTAGAAATATTTAATATAAACAAAACAACAACAACAAAAAGTAAATAAAAATAAAAACTGAGATCGAGAGAAAAATATTGAAAAGTAAAATGTATAATGGCGATATAAAAATATATAGAGAAAAAAAAAATAAAATAAAATCATAACATTTATAAAAGTGAAAATATTTTTAATAAGGGAGAAATTGTAAGAAAAAAAAAATAAAATATATATATTTATAAGTAATATTTAATAATAAACGCAAAAATATTACAAAAAAAAAAATAAAACAAGAAATGTAAGAAACTACTCTACACAAAGTCTATAACAGAGCTTAAATAATTTTTTAAT
Source organism: Thereva unica (assembly GCA_949987705.1). Classification (NCBI taxonomy): domain Eukaryota; kingdom Metazoa; phylum Arthropoda; class Insecta; order Diptera; family Therevidae; genus Thereva; species Thereva unica. Next base: position 48,520,816 of record OX465283.1, read on the forward strand.
TAAAAACTATTTCCAAAAAAGTACATAAAATCTCACAAAAAAAATATATTAATAAAAACATTTTAGTTTTCAAAAAAAAGTACTAAAAAAATTGATTTTTATTATAAAAAGCGCACCTTTTCTATTTAATAACTTTCAAAAAAAAAAACATCCCACAAAGGTTTTCTCTTTAAGAAAAATATTTACGAAGATAAATAGCACTGAAATAATTGGAAAAAAAAAATAATAATAATAAAAGTAAAGAAGGAACAAACAAACAAAAAAAGTGTAAATATTCTAATAAAGAAAGTAATAATCCCGAGAAAAAAAACAAAGACCACCAAAAACCAGAGAAAGTAAATAAATAAAATTTATCCTTATATAAAAAAAGAATTTTCCTACAATCTCTTTAAAAAAATGCCATAAAAATTGTAGAATTAATTAAAATAATTAAAAAATGCATTACAAAATGAAAATTAACATTTAAGAAACGTAAGAAAACCAATGCTTGTTTTTTAGGTAAGAAATATTTTTTAAATGTCGAAGTCGATAAGTTAGTAAAAAAAATATTGTTTTTAAAATGAACAAACAAAAAAATGTATAAAACTAATATTAATAAAGAAATCTGTGAAAGTCTGTAAGTTTTGTTGGTTTTTTATTGATATGATTTTAAATTTAATAATTACGTAATTGTTAATATTTGGCAGGACTAAGATACCCTACATGTTGACATTACCGGCATCCAGGAGATGAGATGGGCAGGGAATGGTATTTTGCAAAAACCTGAGAATGACGTATATTACAGCTGTCATACAAAACACCATGTGCTCGAAGTAGGTTTTATGGTCAGCAAAAGAATGAAGTCTACCATTATCGGCAATAAACGAAAGGCTATGCACCCTTAGTGTGCGAGGTAAATTTAAGAACATCAGCCTCATTTTTTTTAAATGAAAAAACCAAGCTTAGGAGTAACCCTTTATACTACCAGTCCGTCATGTCGTTCAGTTCATGGTGCAATGTCTAGTAGTAAGCTTGGTTTGAAGAATAGAGGAGAATAGGAAATGTTAGAGGGGGTCTGGAGGGTGTAGAAGAAGATTACGATGAACCTCACGTTTGAGCTCTAAGGTGTTGTACGAGTTCGGAAATACTGACTGCGGGAGATTATTCCACAGTCGAGTTGTTATATTCATAAACGAACTTCTAAACCGTATTGTGCGTGAAAGGTGGGGCTGTAGGGTATGGGGGTGAGCCGAGCGGGCTAGGCTTGTGTTGCGGGAAAAGTATTGCCGTGCAGGCAGGAGGTCCTGAATTTCAGCGGAACAGTCGCCATGGTAATAGCGATAAAGTATGGAGAGGGCTGCTACATTCCTACGGTGGCTCAGAGAGTCGATGGAGATGCAAAGGCTGTCATCTCCGATGATTCGGATGGCGCGGCTTTGCACTTTGTCCAGCCACGCTAAGGCGGTTTTAGAGGCGCCAGCCCAGACAAATGAGTTATACTCGAGGTGGGGCCGAATGTAGGATTTGTAGATTGTAGCTCTAGCTGCTGGTGGGAGCAGAAATTTGCATCTCAAGAAATCCTAGGCAATTGGGATGCTTGTTTAGCGATTTGGAATATGTGATCATTCCATCGCAAGTTCTCAGATAAAGTTATACCTAAGATGTTAAGAGAAGGATCAGCTGTAAGATTTGTTTTGCCCACTGAGACAGAAGGAAGGTCGGTGCAGGTTTTATGAGTAATGAGACAGTACTTCGTTTTGGAGGGATTGAACTCAACACGATTCTTGCGGCCCCAAACAAGGATGTGTTCGATGTCCCTGTTGATAGAGTTGGACATGAGTTCACGATGGTGAAGACAAGGTCTGGCACATGCTTGTCTAATATTGTCGAAAGCGTAAGAACAACGCAGGGTACTGTCATCAGCGAAGCTGAGCAATGGGTTGGAAGGGATTGAGAGCAGATCATTTATGAATACTAGGAAAAGTGCGGGTGAAAGAATTGATCTTTGAGGAACTCCGGCTGAGATGGTGTGGGGATTAGATTCGATGCCATCCAATACTACCTTTATTGAACGGTCAGAAAGAAAGCTCTTAATCCATTTTCTTAGGACTGGGTGAATACCAATAGCTTGGAGTTTTGACAACAGAGCTGGGTGCCATACTCGGTCAAAGGCTTTGGACATATCTAGAGCAACCAGAGAAGATTCATCAAAGCGATGGATGCTTTGGTGAATGTGCTCTGTTAGACATACAAGGAGGTCGCCAGTAGATCTTTTGGACCTAAAGCCGTACTGCCTGTCATGAATAATTTTGTTGGTTTCCAGATATTCCATTAGCTTTTTGTTGATTAGGGTCTCCATGACTTTGGAGAGAACAGAAGTAATTGCTATTGGGCGGTAGTTTAGGGGATCGCTAGAGTCACCTTTTTTCGGTATAGGCTGAACATGAGCCAGTTTCCAGGAGTCTGGATAGACTCCGGAGAAGTAAGAAAAGGCAAAAAGTTTGCGCAGAGGTTTAGCCAAAGGTGATGCACATTTATTGAGAACCATAGGGGGTATTAAATCGGGCCAGTGGATTTATTGACGTCAAGCTCTTTGAGACGTCGATATACATCTCGGGTTTTGAAAAAAACTCCGTTCATTGAATGACCTGTTCGCTCGAGGGAGGGAGGTTGTATAGCAGCATCGGACTGCATGCCCTTTAGAATCTCAAAATTTGAGCGACCTTCTGTGCACTTACAGGGTAGGCTAACCTGGACTTTTACTAAAGTATTGCCGGGCGGACTACTACTAGGGACTGCTCTTGATGAGTTGGCCGTTCTCAATCAAGTTACTCTTGTCTGGGTCCCGGGTCACCGGGGCTTCAAAGGCAACGAAAATGCGGATGCCTTGGCTAAACAGGGCTCTGTTATTGCATTAATTGGTCCAGAGCCGGCTATTGGGGCACCGTCCAGCCTGCTGCAAAGGGCCCTGGCCGATCGGACTATGATGAAACATACTGAATACTGGAGGTCCGCGCCTGGACTGGTCAACTCTGAGCGGTTCCTTCTTATGCCGTCCCCTAAAACGGACTTGTTAGAGCGCAGTAGGAATGATGTCAGGACACTTGTTGGCTTGATTACCGGACAATGTGCTCTAAATTACCACTTATGGAGAATAGAAAGGGTGGAGGACCCCACATGTAGGCTTTGCCTGGAAGAGAATGAGTCTGCCCTCCACGTTCTCTGTGAGTCCCCGCAATAGCGAGGAGCAGGGTTTCTTTTTTCGGGGAGTCCCTGCTCGAACTCTCAAGTCTAAGCGACAAGCCATTAGGCAGACTGCTGAACTTGTTCAAGCGGTCTGGCCTACAAATATGAGGTATAGGTGCTGTAGTACAATAGGCCAAATGAATGGCCGCAGTACCTTTGGACCCAATACCTCACACACGAAAAAAAAAATATCGCCGAGCTAATAGAAGAAAGCAGTTATAAAGCGTCATCAACGCAAATTTGAAATTACCTAAGGTCTATACCAGGGGTGGCCAACCCAAATGGTATCGCGGGCCACTTTGAAAATGTATTATGATCCCGCGGGCCGGGGTGATATATTGGGTGATTCAAATTTAGTTTAATATAATTTGGGGAGAGAGTTCCAAAGTCGTGCTGCGAAGAAAAAGAATTATTAAATTATTATTTCTGAAGAATTGTGAAAGCTGCACAAAGTGGTTGAGGTATGCAGGTTTGCGATTGTGTAGGATATCGTGAAACAGTCGCAGAAGTCTATACTCACGAGAATCACTTAAGCCTAGTTCTGAGTTCATGAGAAATAAAAATATTTCATAGGCTTCAAAAGTGGTTTATTAAATGGTCGTGAACAAGTAGTCATGGAGATTTTGTAGAGTTCATGTTTAACGTTTGTCAGATAGTAGAGTGGTTTTTAACTAAATTCACTAGCTTTTTTTTTTCTTCATCAGAAAGCATGCATTTTTCGCATTATTATTTATTTTTGCCTCCCTTTTAAAAACTATTAATTAATTTAATCACTTCTTAGTTTCACACTACATTTGGAATTGTAAAATTTCATAGGCAATTAAAAGACTCGGTCAATAAAATCAATGGCGTAACAGTGGAGAGTTGTTGTAGCGCCATCTCTTATGACGTATGAGAAACACAGTTTTTCATCTCTCCATTCACAATCCAACTTAGTACTAGAATCGTGAAATTTCGCTTGAAAAAATTTCATCGCATGAAAACCTGAGGCCAAAATGTATGGAATTTGATAGTTCACAACCATTTCACTCGAACTCAATACAAAGCATTGGAGAAAAGTCCAAAACGAAGTTCGAGTAGGGCGAAATGTGTAACATATAAACAAAACGTATACAATCGTTCAACGCTACTTCAAGCTTATGAGCGCAAGAGGAAGATGGAAAGGCCATGCATTAGAAGGCCATGCATTAGTAATAAAGCTTTAAACAAAGGGTCCATAGGTTTTACTAAGAATGAAACTAAGGGGATCGCAGCAGGTCGATTCGAAGCATTTAGCTGCAGCAAATTTAATGTCCACCATTACGATGCGTGACGCAAGTTAACAGAGTGCTTCTTCACACACATACATATATATTTCATTTCTTGGCGCAGGAAAATAAAGCTAAACATCGTCGGCGTTCATATGAATCTTAGATTATCGCTAGTAAAAATACTGAATAAAAGAGGCCCAAGAATGGAGCCTTGGGGGACTCCAGCGTGGAGTAGGGTACTTGAGAAACTTTAGCCACCTAGTTTAACCTATTGAGAACGGTTCGATAAGAATTTTTGCAAAAGTTTAAGAACAGAAAGAGCAAAATGTGCTTGTGAAGGCAGTTTTTGCAGAAGCAGGACGTTATTAGGCTGTGATGTTTACGAAAGACACATTGCCATATATTTATAAGTTTGAGACGCTCACAATACACAATTTTTTGTGTGGCCATCAGTTTTTTAGGACCTCTGCCAGAAATGAAAGAATACTGATAGCCCGAAAATCGGAGGGACTGGTAGGAGAAGGACACTTGGGAATGGGTATGATTAGAACTTGCTTCACAGTAGTGGGAAACTTTGATACTTTGAGGCAGTTGAGCTGAGAGTTTGAGTTAATATAGGCTATAGACGAGGTATGAGCAATTTGCGTAAATTCCATTTTCGGAAAAAAAAACGATCCGCAGCTGACACTTCAACTAAGTGTCACAACTTTTTGTCCCAGACATGTCAAATTACAAGACTTTTCTTTTATGACATAATACATATTCAAGTTTTGATTCTGAGGCTTGAAAAAGGGTTTTCCATATTCAGAACCTCAAAAATATGTTAAACAATTTAGCAGCAAAAAGTACTAGTTCGGCAGGCTTAAGGTTAAATCGAAGTGAAACTAAAGAAATGCGGATAAATGCAAACACCATGGAACGTACATTTTAATTCCGCTGAACTGGAGCAGACCCTGGAGCATCTTTCTCACACGTATGCACATATAGTTGTCGCTGGGGATTTCAATGTAAACTTATTAAAATCTTCCAGTCAAGAAAAATTCTTCAATCATACAATGAAGACCTTAGGCCTTGCTCGAATGAATACCTTGCCAACCTACTTTAATGCGCCGAACCCATCGCTACTCGATGTCTTCCTTTGTTCCGAACCTAGCATGATTCTATTTCAAAATCAAATATCAAATATTTAGACCATGACATCTTATTTGCTAGTTTTTTTTTTTTTTTTTTTATGTGGCACACTAGAGACTTAAGGAAGGCCCCTTTGTACTGTCGACCATGTATTTATTTTGAAATGTCGAACAGCAGCTCTAGTCGGAAGATAGAGAGAGAAGTGAAGGAAAGAACTGTCACAACCTATCTGCGGTATTTTTATTTTTTTTATTTTCACCTACTCCCAACCAACCATTTGCGACTCTGACATCGGAGTATCGAGAACAACTCGCTGGAGTGTTATGCCTCCTGAAACGAGTTGAATCTCATCAACCAACCGATGACATACGCTTGGTGGATCGGGGAACCACTAATGAAGGCTATGACAGGAGGAATCAGGAATGCAAAGAGGGAAGAAGAAAGAAGGAAAGTTATGTAGGTGGGAAATTGGGAAAGGCTAGGACCGTGGCACCGCCGGGAATCGAACCCGGGACCTCTGGGATAGTAGTCAGGCGCCTTACCCCTAGACTACCGAGGCCCAATAGTTACAATTTTCAGGTTGACGCAATTCCCAGGAAAACTATAGTATATCGTGATTTTAAAAATCTTAACCGCGATCGGCTCCTGGAACACTGTCAATTACTTCCGTGGGATAATATCTTTGTGGCAGAAGACATAGATGATTGTGCATATTATGATATTGTGCAGTTATATGATGAATTTGTTCCCCTGCGTACGAAATGTCTGAGTGATAAGTCTAAACCATGGTTCTGCAATGAAATCAAGTCACTTATCGCCGAAAGGGAGTATCTATATCATCGCTTCTTGAAATTTAAAAGTGAAAATACTAGAAAATCATACACTCGTGTTCGTAATCTAGTCGTAGCGAAAATCAGGGAAGCCAAACGTAATTTTTATGCTCGTAAGCTTGATCCGTCACTTCCAACTCGAACTTTCTGGAAGAACCTGCGTAACTTGAGCGTCTGCAGTGATAAAGATGATTCACAAGTATACGCCAACTGTGACCCTGAAATTCTTAATAATCATTTTTCTTCTTGCAATATAGATACTCTTCCCCATATGCCAGACTCATCTATTGAAGGGTTCAGCTTTCGCTGTGTAGACGCCATTGAAGTGAGCTCAGCCATTAACTCTATCAAGTCTGAGGCCACTGGAACTGATAATATTTCACTTAAATTTTTAAAAATACTTCTTCCGTTATTACTACCTTTTATTGTCCATATTTTCAATGCCTGTCTCACCGTGTCGAAATTCCCTACTGCTTGGAAACATGCTCTGGTAATCCCTATTGCCAAGTGTCCCAATCCTAGTAGCCCCTCGGATTTTCGTCCAATTAGCATCTTACCATTTCCGGCTAAAGGTTTTGAGAAATTAATTGCAATGCAAATGATTGCTTACTGCGAGCACCGTATGCTTGTAAATCCATATCAGTCAGGCTTTCGGAAACATCTTATCTGTGACACTGCTCTCCTAAAAATCACGACTGACATACGGAATTCTCTAGATGCAAACAAGTTATGTTGTCTACTCCTGCTAGACTTTTCCAAAGCTTTTGATAACGTCAATCACTCCATCCTGTTACGAAAACTCAGTACACAATTTGGTTTTTCCTCTTCTGGCCTCACGCTCATGTATAGTTTTTTAGCTGCTCGTTCACAACAGGTGAAGATTTCCCATTTAATTTCCTCCCCTGCCGTGCTTTTGCTGGCGTTCCCCAAGGATCTATCTTGGGCCCTCTACTGTTTAGTATATATATAAATGATCTTCCACTAATAGTGAAGCATTCTTACGTGCATATGTATGCTGATGATGTACAAGTAATAAAAATCAATTAGAGCGGTGTTTAAATAATCTCTCAGAAGATTTTCATAACATAACTCATTGGTCCTTCTTAAATTCACTAAAACTTAACCCATCTAAATCTCAATGCATTATCTTCTCCAATTCTAACGCGTCATCAACCGACCTCTTTCAAATTACCTTAACTGGGAACCCTGTCTCCTGCGTCAATCGGGTCAAAAATCTTGGTATTGCCTTGAACAGAAATATTACGTGTTGTGACCACATTAGCTATATTTTGGGCAAAGTATATTGTACTTTAAGGCGACTTCGTATTCATAGTAGTCTCTTGTCACAAGATGTTCGCATCAAGCTGGTTAAAGCCATATTCTTGCCGCACATAATGCATGGCCTCAGTATCTTCCCTTCGTTAGATTCATCCTGTAACCGTAAGTTAGAAGTAGCCTTTAACGACTGCACCCGTTTCATTCATAGCCTTCGCAGGTTTGACCACATTTCACCTTACCGGCACTCAATTTTTGGATGTTCCTTAGGTGACTACCGAGATTTTAGGGTTTTGTGCTACTACCACAACATCATCAATAACCGAACACCCTCTTATCTAAACGAGTTTATCCAGCTCTCACAATCGCGAAGGAATAATAATGTGATCATCCCCCGTTTTCGGCATCTTTCAGGACAACGCTCTTTCTTTGTTCACGCAGCTCAATTGTGGAACTCCATTCCTGTCGAGATACAACGAATCGAATCAGTGGGCATTTTCAAAAGGCGTCTTTTTGAATTCATTTCTGGCAGAACAAACTGAAGCACGTGTATCACTTATTCTTTTTCTTTTTTCTTTCTATTGCTACATTATTTTAATTCCTTTACATACTAGTTTTTATTTTCTTTTATTTTTTAAGTTATAGATCTATTTTGATTGTAAAGTTTAATATTTAGTTTTTCAGTTTTTCTATGTACAAATTTAAGATTTTAATCTTGTGTACTTATGTTTTTTATAATAAATGTAAAAATGTAAATGTACAGCGTGGAATTTTTAGATTAATTCTGTTACGTCGGCAGTCTTATTACTGAAAATGGCGGTGCAGAGAAGACGTCAGTTCCAGACTAAATAAAGCAAGAAGCGCATATGCAAGCCTGATTCGCACATGGAGATAGACGGAGATCTCAGCTAAGTAAATTAGTGGTTAAGTAAATATTTTAATTTTTTGTTTTGTATGTGAAATTTATTTCCAAAATTTTATAGGTAGATGTAAACATTTTTGTTATGTGCATGTATAAAGAGTAGTCGTTTGTTTAAGTAAAATCAGTTTTGTTGTCTGAAGTGAAAAACAATATTTATATTCAAACAGAAGACTCCTGGCAAAACGCTTGAAGTCATAGGTACATTTTACTTCACAAGTACCAAGGACTTGGGTAGGATAATACTCAAACCAAATTTTGTAACACTGAAATTCTAGGAACAAATTGGTTTAGGATAGATTGAAATATCCCAAGGTGGCATAAATTGTCGCCTTACACACCCAGGTATGTATGTTTAACATATACACCTACTGTAAGTAAACACACTAAGTGACAGAAAAGACTCGAATTCCGTGTCATAGTAATATTGTTTACAGGAGGCTTTCAAATGATAAATTCCAGGTACGTTTTTCCCACTCCAATGAAACTTTTAAGATTATTTTGGATTTCGTATATCCAGTTACAAACAAATTTTGCAATACAGAAATAAAAATGTAGAACTGTTGTATGCGGTTAAGTATTTTGTTCCATTAATTCCTTAGAGCCTTTTAGGATGTCAATACATAATAGGGAGTTTTGCTTATTATTTTTTTGGTTTAACAGTATTCTTATTTTGTTTTTTTCCCACTACCATACTTGTTAATTTCCCAGTTTCTAGGGAAGTTATTTTAATCGGTCCGGAAATCGAAATCGAAAAAAAACTTCGGTTAAATGTCAGAATAGTCCGAGAGCCGACCGCTGAAAATGGCACCTGATCGGTTAAAGAATATATATTATTGGAAAAGGTAGTATTCAAATAGATCAACACAATGATATAGGACCCATAGTCTCCAATAAGTCGCATGACTAGGCAACCATTTTTTGATAGTATAGATTTTGGTATAGTTGCGTAGCTCATTAGTTAAAGCATGATTTTGATATTAAATGAAAGCTTGAACTTTCTAGTTTTAGAAAAAAAATGGTTGCCACTCCTCTGACAGTTCAAAATTTTGGCAGCCCGCTTTGAAAACGGGCAACCCGAGTGTGTTTTTTATTTTTTTATTTTTTTTTTTTTTTTTTTTTCAATTATCATGTACATAATTAAAACATAGGAAATAAATTATAGGAAAACAATTAACATTAAATTAAGCAATTCATTTATTGAAAGTATAATATAAACTGATATAATTGTACTGTATATTTAAAAATTATTTTACTTTTTAAACTTTAATTTTATTATAATACCTTATGAGTTAGAATTACTTATTCTAATTACAAATTATTCATCTTCACTCTGTTCCTCTGTAACATCAACATTATGCTGCTCATCAGTTTCTTCATCATTGTCATAGTTCATGTCATGCATTACAATATCTTCTATTGTAAGAGGTGTGGGATCACCTTCGAACCATACAGGTTTAATTGTATCATCTGATTTGACCCACCCACATTGATTAATGTCGAGTACGATACACTCTCGTTCAGTTGCATTTTGCCACATTGAATTAATATAAATCGTTCTTAAAATCTTTTGTTTTAAGGATTTCCAACAGGGAGGTATCGTACTCGAGTCGAAACTTTTGACACTTTTACAAAAGAAAGCTGCAGATGAAGTATTAGCAAATAATTTTTGAAAAATAAACAATCGTGCTAAATCCACGCTTTTACAGTTTTTTTTGCTTATAAAGCATTGATGTAAATTCTTGGACGATTTCCATCTTATCAGAATTTTCTACATCTTGAGGATCAAGTAATGATGCAAAAACTTCTTGCATTTTTTCATTTTTGATCAGTAACTCTAAAGGTTTTTTCTTGCCTTTTCTAAAGAAGGCAGCAGTATAATCTGATCCTGTAAAAGCGTGGAATGCTGAAAGTGCCTTACACAAACGCTCACCCAATACTTTTGATAATTCCGTACAATTTCTACAAGAAATTATGTTCGGCTTTGTTCCTACAGTTGTTAAAAATATTTCTAAGTTCTGGAATTTATGAATGTGGCCTAATAATATTACTAAAATATCTGTATCCGAACACTTCATCATAACTTTGAAATTATCTTCCAATTTGCTCAAATGAAATATCATCCTTGTGTCTGCCTCTTCATGGTAACACTCCAAGTCTGTTTTAAGTGTTTTTGTTACGACACCATCAACGACTTTATATGAGTAGCAATTATGATCGACTGTTAAGAAAATTTTTTTATTACCTAAAGTGATAGGCCGTGTAATTTGGCTCTATAGTTTACGCGCTTACCTGTATTTGAATAAGTTGAAGTTTCAGGGGATAGTTATTTTAAAAATATATTTTTCTTCAATTTATTTCCTATGTTTTAATAATATTTCCTATAATTTATTTCCTATGTTTTAATTATGCACATGATAATTGAAAAAAAAAAAAAAAAAAAAATATTAAAAAAATAAAAAATATGTTGGCACACTCGGGTTGCCCGTTTTCAAAGCGGGCTGCCAAAATTTTGAACTGTCAGAGGTTTGGCAACCATTTTTTTTCTGAAACTAGATAGTTCAAGCTTTCATTTAATATCAAAATCATGCCTTAACTAATGAGCTACGAAACTATACCAAAATCTATACTATCAAAAAATGGTTGCCTAGTCATGCGACTTATTGGAGACTATGGGTCCTATATCATTGTGTTGATCTATTTGAATACTACCTTTTCCAATAATATATATTCTTTAACCGATCAGGTGCCTTTTTCAGCGGTCGGCTCTTCGCCTAGAAAGACCTTAACTTAAGTTTTGATAATATCTTCTACTATCTTGTTTGAATTCTGCACAACAAAACATCAGTTGTCAAAATCCGAGAATATTTAAAAATCATGTAAAAATTACGCTTCCCTTTACAGACATCACGAATTTTTCAAACTTTGGATCAGCGATTTTTTGACGGGGAATTGTTTTCTATGTTCTACAGTTTCAGGAATTGCGGTTCATCCCGGAATTGCCAGTAGATAGTTTTTTTTGGTTAAGTCTGACAAGTATTTTACATTGATTATAGACCAAGAGATAGAGACGAGTTTTGCCAACGATCTGTGACCCTTTCAAATTTGTGTTTAATATGTAACGGGGATGTGGAGGAGCCATTTTCGACAATGGCGGATAACCGCCTTGGTGTAGGCACTGAGGGTGCGAGGGTGAAAGCGAAAACCTACTCGTGATATGAAACCTTTCCACCTTTTCTAGCAAATCCAAGGGGACAGATAGCTATGTACGTCTTTCCAAAGGGCTGGAAAAAAGACTCACACATCGATAAGAATTGATACTTTACAAGTTGGTGGGGATTGACCGTGCCATCGATATTTCGACCACTTTCCGATTTCTGATGAAGCTCAAATTTGGCACATACCTTCGGTTCTGATGACAATACAATATAGTATATTCAATTTTATAGTACATCGAATATGGCGGCCACCATAGTATAGTGGAGTTCATTTTTCTTTTCTACGCCCCGACATGGGTATCAAAATGAAAGCGTACGACGAATAGAATATAGTAAGCCATGTGATGTCATTTTAAATTTAAAATGGCGGCCACGAAGTGGATTACCTATTTCTTTACAGCCCCCTTCTAGGGATATTAAATAAGAACAGGTATCTATAAGACGTTTTGTCTGGGACAGCAAGGAGTGCTGTTCCGGGCCCCTAATTAAGCGGTTGTGAAAAACACGAATTGAAAAACAAAAAATGTAAGGAAAATAATTTTTTTTTCTTTTTTTTTTTTCCAAAACAATTTTAGGATTGCAAAACTTGTCTCTATCTCTCCATCTACATATTAGTTTTGCTAATATCTCCGGAAAGCTTTGGAATTTCCAAATGAAGTCATTTGCTTTCCAGTTGCTACCAGACCTAGAGCTCTACTCAGGATATCCGCAGCTGGGATTAACATTAGCTTGTTCGTTACATGGCCTTCTCATTCATGGCATTTTTTTTCTCTGGTAGTGCGTCTGCATGCGCCTACCGACTAACCTCCGTTTTTCTGCATTCGGTTCGCCCGGGGGTTGTCTCAGATTTTCCTCTGAGGAGGTCGATAACTCCCGAACCCCTTGGTATTTTTTTTTGGCAAACTCAACTGGTCTGGATTCAGAGGAGCGAGCCCTTTCCAGCAAGGCCACACTCATCATAATCGGAGCACATACCATACCAAAGTGTTGCCTTCTGATAGCGAAGTTGATTATCTCAATCGTGCTATAGGCAGCTACGTTGAAGAGGATGACTAACAGCAGAAAATCTAGGACCGCATATAGAGTAAGAGTTCTCCGTGCGTGCTGTGCATACGGGACCATGTCCAATGATGCGGCGTGTGCAGGGATCATCTGCAGAGACATACTGGGCGAGAAGAGGCATGCTTATCTATAACTAATCATTACGTTGGAGACGAGCCAAATACAGTGCAGTGGCAGATAATGCACTGCGAGTTCTGATTGGATTGGCAAGTGCAGGGGGACGGGTCTGTTAAGTCTGGTCAGATTTATCCAAACGCGGAGAGTTAGTCAAAGGAGTGTGAGGAAGGGAGCTATGAATAACGCAGATCATGTTTTTTTATGGTGTGAGAATCAGCGAATCTAGGGCGAAACGAGGCAATGGCCGAATATCGAAAAACTTCCTAGGACACATAGTGAAGAACGTGGATGGATGGAGGAAAGTGGAAACGAAGATGAAGGCTATACACAGGGAGTTGATATTGGAAGAAGCCGAAGAAAAGCTGATCCATTAACACGACGTTATTCTACAGAACCAGTCAGGTGCAGAGACTGGAATACCAAAAGGTGTTGGTGTTTTTAGCTGCATGTAGGAGGGTGAACAGCTTCTCACCTGCCAACGTACGAAAATAAGAGTTGATTGAACACCAGGAGTTTCAATGGAATAACAATGAAAAAAGCGAATATGAGAAGTTAGCTCATGTTTACGAATAAGAATCATGGGCGTGAGTATAATGAAACTTGAAGTAAGGTTCAATAACTGTACATTTTGAAAAATAAAAAGCTCAAGTCACACGTTCGGTGCAACTCGAAATTCGGGTGGGTATTTTACCCACCTGGAATTTTCTGTGTGGGTACTACTACCCACCATACCCACATTACCCGCCGGCTATGAGTGTTGTCTTGAGGATTTCCCACTATTAGGCTGCTTACACACCAAACTCGACATCGACACGACATTACAAAACGTCCATCGACAAAAAATTTTTTGTCGAATCTTCATACACACCAAATTCGACACCTCGACACCATTCGACAACCAGAACCACTCGACACAACGAAAGTCACTGCATAAGTACTCGACGTGTCGAAAGTCGTAGTTCGACGTTTTTCCTCGTGTCGCCTTCAGTGGATATAAACTGATTTGAATGTGAAGCCCTTCGTCGGTAACGATTTTTTTCCTTGTCGAGTTCTGTCGAGTTCTGTCGTGTCGTGTCGATGTCGAATTCAGTGTGAATACACTCGTTCAATAATAAGAATAAATGGGTGTCACAACAGAAAATCTTGTCGTGTCGTGTCGATGTCGAATTCAGTGTGAACAGACTCGCTTAATGATAAGAATAGATGTGTGTCGCGACAGAAAATGTTGTCGAATTTCGTCGTGTCTTGTCGATGTCGAGTTTGGTGTGTAAGCAGCCTTATAGTTATTTGAATTAGCTTCTCTCAGGACTACTTGGCCCTAGTTCTGATACTAACGAATTTCCCGCTAATGCTAAACGTATTAAGGCCTTCACAGACCAGGGCGAAACTGCGGTAGCGGGAGCGGGAGCGAATCTTGGCGGGACTCTGCTGGAGCGAAAAATTATGAACCAATCACACCCAGCGTAGCGGGAACGAATTCTTCCCGTAAAATTGTTTGATGCAAGGGTTAAGGGTGTCCTTTTAAAAATAAGAAAATTAAAGAAATAAAAATATATAAATAAATAAAGTGAAGATTTAAAAATGTTTTACTCGGACGAAGACATTTGTTTTTAATTCCACGCCAATTTCATCCCAAATTTTATCTTTCTTATGAAAATTTTTATATTCAGGGCAAGATAAATCATATAAAATTGGGTTCACTTTTACTAATTCAAGTAATTTTTCAACATACATCTTTTCTTCTTGCGGGAACTATGCGAATGACGGGAAAAACGGTGTATGCTGCGAACCGAAATTGAAACGCTGCAATCCCGCGTTCGCTACGTAGAATCGACGCGTCAGTGCGAATGGTTCCATATCCCCCGCCATAGGTTTGAGTCCCGCAAAAGTTTCGCTCCCGCTCCCGCTCCCGCAGTTTCGCCCTGGTCTGTGAAGGCCTTTACTATTTTGTAAGAAGTCAGTTTATTCCGTCTACGTTCATCATACTGGGATGTTGATCGTGTGGACCGAAGGGTCAAACCCACATCCCAACTAGTTTTATTTTGAGATTGAAGTATAATTAGTTGAAATTATTTAAGCATAAAATTTATCGAGTGTCCTTGTGAATATTAGAGGCCTCCTTATTAACTTTTAGCACGGCTAATTGTAACGTATTACGGTTAAGTCCATTGAATAAGTCTTATCGGGTTGTAAAATACCCAGGTTGGCATTCTCATTGGTTTTTATCTATATGGCAATTAACTTTATTACGGTTACCAATTTTGAATCATGCAACACCCTATTGCACCGCCATTCACATGAGATTTCCTTCAGGAAAAAAGGCTGCTGAATATAAAAAAGGCACAACTTTTAACGAGGTGAAGTGGCTTATCCCACGCTCCAGTGCCGACAGCATTTTGCAAGCTTCGTTGAATCGATCCTCGAGGAATACAGTTGGCATTGAAAGAGCAGTAATTTCCAATTTTTTTGGATAAAATCCAATGCGGCGGATTTTCCCCCGGCTAGGTTATTTTTTCCTCTGTAGATACTTCAATAATTTCTCTCTACTCGGTCGGAGATATGCATGTACCCGGGCCCTGGATTCGCAGTGGATTCAGGTGGGTTAGTAGGTGGTGGATAGCCTTTCATGTGAATATGATTTCACAGATGATTACCCGAGATATACGTCCACTGAGCAATTTGTAGAGATTCACTTTAAATTCCATTTGTTAGGACAATTTGATTGTATCCGAACTTTAAAAAAAAAAAGTTGGGAACCATACTATTGGCAGTTGGAAATTGGGGAGTTATATTCTCCAGCAACGGAGCAAGTCGTGGGGTGAACAGGCGGAAAGGGCCAAAATGTACGTCCTTTAAATCTGGGTATCTCATGGAAAGCTCTAGGGACTACTACCCTCGAGGGGCACATTTCGGATTCGGTAAAATCAGTTAAAATTGACTTTTGCACGCTGGAAAACCTGAACTTGTTCAGGTACAATTAGAACGGACCATGTATGTTCCATACGCCACTACATATGACTGGCTATGTGGGTCCAGTTCAGCAGCGCATTGCATAAGTCAAGTGGCATATTTCATTTAATCAATAATGGAAAAGTTGCCAAGGGGTGAATAAATTTCAGATATTTATTTCATTTTGCCCAGCAATTTATGATAATATTAATGGATAAAATTATTGTTTTAATCGAGACTTGTTTATTTTTATTTACTTTAAATAATCCAATAAATAACACATGCTGTGCAGAATAATGATAATAAGAGTAATCGTAAATTGTGGTCAAAATAATTGACACGGTTGCCAAATATACTTTAAGATTAAATATGAAGGCCCTTTAAAGTGTTAGATTGCGAATACGGGTAATTTATCGATTTTTTTCTCGAACTCATGCAAATCTTACTAATTGGACAAATGCAAAGTGAATTCTTCATGAAGCTATGGTTGATATAATTCAATTACAAAAAAAATTATAATAAGAATTCGTGAGTATTTAACAAAAATTAAGCAAATGCTTGGAATAAAAGGATAAATATTTTGTATTCGGATTAAATATTTTCGAATTTCCTGCACAAAAGCCTCACATTTTATCCATTTTTTGGAAATATAATGAAAAGTCATCGGGAAATTTTTATGAAGGTGTTAACAAGATACTTCTTAATCATATGTATATCAAAACCGGATAAAGTGTATGGGCTAAAGAAATACGCACACACACATATTTTCAGTAATAATACTAGAAAACTTATGATGTATAGGTACTAACAAAGAAACCAAAGATGAGGTTTTTTGTCCTAGATGTTGGTTTTTAGACATTTGTATAGCATCATTCCACTACAAACTTATTCGTTCTTTGCAAAATTATATTGTTTCGCTTTCTGTTATTTCTTACTGCATAGTGAAAAATGGTTTCTTATTCGATTCATTGAAATCAACCGGCATTTGGTATGAAAGTATCTGGTCGGCTTTGGTATCTCTAATGTTTTTTTATTCAAGTTTCTTTCATCTAGATCTTGCTATCAGACATTGAGAACCTACCGAATCTGGACAGAGAAGCCCATATTCCAAATTTCACAATCAAACCCTGCGAGTTTTGAATTGAGAGGTTGAGAAGAGTTTTGCAAGTTCTGCTTTTGCATGAGAGTTGCTGCCATTGTTATCTACCATTTATTTATTGGCTGTAACTCTTCTTTTTCTTGGTTTAGATTGACATTGCTTGGTACTGTTATAAAGTTAAGTTAAATCTTGCCTATTTGTACATGGCAGCAAATTCCTTAAATATCAAGTTCATTACTCTTATTTCATTTTCAATTAGACCTCCCATAAATTATTCCAACTAATCATTTTATTTCACTTTTAATCATTTTTCCAAGTACTTAAATTCTTTCATTGCACTTTTTGTACGAAATTTCATTACCTCTGCATTTTTGTTTAAAGCAATGCATGTCTCTTCAACGTGACTTTATATAAAATATCAAATTACACTTCTATTACCTCCAGCTTGAATGATTAAATGTAAAACATGAAAAGACATTCGAAGTCTTAACGTCCACCGACTCGGATCTCGGTTCTCTCCTAAAATTGTCAAATTTGTTTTAAAATAAAGTTTATAGTTTGTTGATGAAAGGAAAAGGTGTTTTTATATTTGTGTAATTTCTCGTTGGTTTGTCGTTCGGCGAAACTGAAATCCGCAATACGCAACAACAAAAAGTGGTGTCAGGTGTGGGGTTGTATTGTGTGTAAAAGTGCGTCGCTCGACAATCCTTGAATGCTTGAATCCTTGAAGTCAAAGGCAACAAAAAGCTGAAAAAAAAATAAGTGGAGAGGCCGATAATTACTCTTTTTGGACCAAAATTACATCAATTTCATCAATTTGAAGAAGAGGTGAAACTCCAGCGTGGGATCTATATTCAGGTTTTTCAAACGGAGAAAAAGTTTCTAATCTAATTTCCTTTTAAAATAAATATATTTTTCTATTGTGTTTTATTTATATATTAAGTTTTATATATTAAAATTTGTTTGTGAAACCTTTTAACCTTTTAAATACTAAATTATTTACTAAACCTTGTGAGATAAATTTTTTTTTTCTATCAAATTTTTGTGGAAGATTCAAACTTCACTTATAAATTTCATTCTATTAATATTTCATCTAATTAAAATTTTCGAACAAATAATTAAAAATTAATTTTTTTTTTAAATTTACTACTCATGAATATTTAATTTGAATTTATTGATAATTTTTAACAAGAAATGCGTGTTATATTTGTAAAAGTAACCTGAAATCGAGAAAATTTTGAATAGAAATTATAGTGCAGTGAAAAGGAAAACAAATTAAAGCCAAACATTAATTAATTCATTCTTATGATGCGCTGAATTTTCGGTATATTCGTGTTTTGCGGTGGAAATTTCTGAGAAAATAGTGATATCCATTTGGGTTCGCCGTGATTTTTTTTTATTTTTATTCGACGTTTTACTACCTTATTACTAATTTCTTAAACGTTTTGTTCCTATTTCCTAATCAATTTTATGTCGTTGCCTGAATTGCCTGAACAGAACGATATCGAAATGCCGCCAAAACTCAGTGCCGATTTCGCTCTAAAGTTTATACCCGAATTGGATGGTAGCCGTAACGAATTGCATCGGTTTGTTAGTTGTTGCGACGTAGTAAATCCCAGTGGTTTAAGTGCTTCAGATTCCTCTATGGTATTGAATATAATTAAGTGCAAATTAACCGGTGCCGCGTATAATATTGTAAAGTATAAAACTTTCGAAGATTGGAGCGCTTTAAGAAAAGCGCTACAAGAACAATTTCTAGAGAAAAGGACGCTTGCTCAAATACAAACCGAACTTGTAAATGCTAAACAAAATTTCCATGAAGATGTAAGATCCTTCGCAAACAGAGTTGAAAGGCTTCTAGCCGATCTAAACGATGCTTGTATCATATCGGAAGGTGAGGAAGCTTCTGAGGTTATTCAGAGCCTTAACGGCAAAACAGCCTTAAAATCATTCGTAGATGGCCTGCAAGATCCCGTCAAACTAATCATTAAAGCAAGTCGTTTCAAAAACCTCACTGATGCTGTCGAAGCAGCAGTACAAGAAGAAAAGTCGGCTGGTAGGATGAAGATTTCTCAAAAATCTCAATCCGCCACTAAGTGTCAATTTTGTAATAAATCCGGTCACACCATCGCCCAATGTTACTTAAAATCAAATCCGTCGCTTCCGAAATTCTCCAACGAAACTAAACCGGTAGTCAAAAAGGAATGTTCATCTCCTGGGCACAAACTGAACTATATTATCTGCAGTTATTGTAAGAATCGTGGGCACCATATCAAAGAGTGTAGGAAAAGAGCTTATAATGAAAGTAAGAAAAGAACGAATGCCCAAAACGATTCGGGAAACGCTGTTGGCCCTGGTACGAGAGGAGGCGCGACCAGAGCAGAATCGTTGCAATAAATTTAATTCAAAAACCCTCCAAACCTACAACTTCTACTTCTTATAAATTATTTCCAACTTTAAACGATACCTTTCTACCATTATCGTGCGAGGATGCAAAGTCTAGAAATTATTCTAATTCATTACCAAATTCCCTTCCTAAATCGTCTTCTAGTCGCACTTCTCACAAAAGGTATTCTTCAAAAGGTGAAAAGCCTCTTAAAAGAAAGGGAACTATTCAGAAAAGTTATATTAAAAATGTTTTTACTGTTTCCCTGAAAAATAACCGAAAGTTCAATTCTATTATTCTAAATTCTCCATCTGTTGTTGGAAATAAATTTAATTCTCTTATAGATAGCGGTAGCGAGATCTCCTTATTAAAAGTGAATTGCCTCGATAAAAATCAGCTTGTATACACGGATCAAAAGGCCAAATTAAAGGGTATTGGCGAAGATTTAAAAGATACCATTGGTATCAGTTATGTTAAAATAAAATTCAATAAAACTACTATTTCTTACAAATTCCATATTGTTTCTAAAGATTTCCCCATTCCTAATGACGGAATACTAGGGGACGACTTTTTAACAAGATTTCAAGCAAAACTAGACTACGGTCAAAAGACAATTTCTATGTTCTGTGGGAAGAAATCCCTTGTGTCAATACTAGTGCCTTCTATTTCAAAGTTGATAATTCCTGCCAGGTCAGAGATGATCACTTCTATTAAAACAGATTTTAAACACGATTGCCTGTGCCTTTCAAAGGAGCTGGAAAATGGCCTAATAATTTCGAATTCTCTCTCTACGCCTACAAATAATTCTTGTTTGATATCTGTTATAAACCCAAATGAGCACGATTCGGAACTCGACATTAGTAAAGTTGATCTGCTTGATTTATCTGATTTCCAAGTCTGTCACATTTCTTCCGAAAATACCTATGACTCCCTAGATTGCAAACGCAAAGATAGGATACAAGGCGAAATTAGAACAGCTCATATGAGTGACGATCAACGTGAATCCATTTTAAAATTATGCTCCGAATTTAATGATCTTTTCTATCTCAATGAAGATAAACTCTCTTGCACTAAAACGGTGCAACATCATATTCCAACTCCGGGTGCACAACCCATCCATGTTAAGCCCTATCGGGTACCAGAATTTCAAAAGAATGAAATAAATACCCAAGTCAAGCAAATGCTTCAGGACAACATTATCACTGAATCGAATAGCCCGTGGAATTTCCCTTTGATTGTTGTACCGAAGAAACCCGATATGAATGGAAATAAAAGATGGCGCATCGTCGTAGACTTCAGGAAACTGAATGAAGTGACTGTTGGAGATGCGTACCCCTTGCCGAACATAACGGAAATTTTAGATCAATTAGGAAATGCTAAATTCTTTTCCACGCTTGATCTCGCCAACGGGTTCCACCAAATGGAAGTAAGCCCTAAGGATAGAGAGAAAACAGCCTTTTCGACGCCGTTAGGTCACTACCAATATGTCCGTATGCCGTATGGTCTGAAAGGTGCGCCGGCATCATTTCAGAGATTAATGAACAATGTGCTAGCGGGGCTCCAAGGTTCAAAAGTCTTCGTATACATGGATGACATTGTTATTTATGCCAAATCGTTAGAGGAACATAATGAGAAACTTAAAGAAGTGTTCTTGAGATTGCGTTCCCATAATCTTAAGCTTCAACCTGAGAAGTGCGAATTTTTGAGAAACGAGCTTACCTATCTCGGTCACATTATTAGTGAAGCCGGAATTAGTCCAGATCCTAAAAAGATCGAAAGCGTAAAAAACTTTTCTACGCCTAAAAACCCAAAGGAAATCAAAATATTTCTTGGTCTCGCCGGATATTACAGACGTTTTATCAAAGATTTCGCTAAGATATCTCGACCACTCACCCGTCTTCTGAAGAAAAATACAAAGTTCGAGTGGAACGACCATTGCACTAAATCTTTTAATTCTCTAAAACAAGCTTTAACAAATCCACCGCTTCTGCAATATCCTGATTTTACCAAAGATTTTTTATTAACGACTGACGCTAGTGGATTTGCTATCGCTCTGACCTACCTATTGCTTATGCTTCCAAGATGCTGCGAAAAAGTGAATTGAACTACTCAACTACTGACAAAGAATTGTTAGCAATCGTATGGTCTGTCAAACATTTCCGTCCTTATCTTTTTGGAAAAAAATTTAAGATCTTTACGGATCATAAACCTTTGGTCTATCTTCAAAATTGTAAAGATCCTAATTCTCGCATGATGCGTTGGAAATTACAACTCGAGGAATTTCCTTTTGATATCGTATACAAAAAGGGTTCCACAAATACGAACGCTGACTGTCTAAGTCGAATATTTAAAATGACCCTGCGATCTGATCATAAGAAAACTACCTCTGAATCAGATATACCGGTTATACCAATTTCCTCATCTCCAGAATCTGACCCTGATTTATTTTCGTATGAAGATTTTCTAAATAAAATGCAGCGGAGCGTCATTGTCAATCCAAACGTTACAGATAATAATGACAAACTCATAAATGATGGGAAAAGTAACGTAGGAATTTTCATTAATAAAGAATTAGATTTAGATAACCTTACTAAAACCCTCATAGACGAAGCCAATCATTTTGAATTATTAAAAAGAGCCACTCTCGAAGAACACAACGTCATACCTTTAAAAACGAACGAAAAGTTCGCTACCTATTTAGTGATCCACTCCAAAGAAAAAAAAGCAGATTATAAAGATTTTTACAAGACATTCCAAGCTCTCAAGACGTTTTCTAAGTTCGAAGGCATTTCCCAAATTTTACTCCCAAATCCTACTAAGTCTCTTTCGTTTAAACATTTAAAATTCGAATATATTAGAGCAATGGTACGATACGTCTTTCGCGATATTGATACAAAGGTAATCTTTTGTCACAACAATTTCGATTCTAACCTGAACGAAGACCAAATTCTTAAATTACTACAAGAGTACCATTCCAATCCTACAGGTGGTCACAATGGTGTTAATAGGACATACAATCGTATTAAATTATATCATAAATGGAGGCATATGTATCGAGACATTAAACGTTTCATTAGGAACTGCGAAGTTTGTAGAAAAAATAAAGTAACTCGTTACACCCGAGAACCAATGGTCATAACTTCTACTTCAAAAGAGCCATTCGAGAAAATTTGTATGGATATTGTAGGTCCACTTCCTGCTACAAATACAGGAAACAAATATCTTTTAACCTTCATAGATGACTTGACCAAGTATACCGACGCTATACCTATTCCTAATCAAGAGGCTAATACCATAGCCGAAAAACTAGTCACTGATATTATATTTCGTTTTGGTACTCCTAAGTACATTCTTACTGACCAAGGTCAAAATTTTATAGGAAAAATTCTGAAGGAAACTTGTAAGTTATTAAAAATAACCAAATTACAAACTAGTGCATACAGACCACAATCTAATGGTTCTTGCGAAAGGAGCCATAGAGGTTTTGTAGAATATTTGAGGTGTTTTGTTAATCGGTCCCAAAATGACTGGGATACTTGGATTAAATACGCGGTATTTGTTAATAATACCACGCCCAACACGTCCACTGGATACACTCCCTTCGAGCTTGTATTTGGTCGCAAAGTCGACCTTCCTTCCTCCTTCTCTCGATCACCCGAAATCGTGTATAATTACGATATCTATGCCAATGAACTAAAGTCTAGGCTGCAACACACCAATCAGGTAGCAAGAGAAAATCTCCTAAAGAATAAAAACCTTTCTAAAATACAGTATGACAAACAAACAAACCCGTCCAGTTTTGTAGAGGGCGATCTAGTTTTACTAAAAGACGAAGGTTCTACCAAGGGTAAATGTAAAAAATTATCTCCAGTCTGGCTTGGACCTTATAAAATTCTATCTTCTGCAGGTGTAAATAGTAAAATAATTATTAAAAACAAACCTGTTACGGTTCATAATAATCATCTAATACCATACTTTAGTAGTTAATGTATTACCTCTGACTCAAACAAATTTTTCCAGGATAAATGGCCGTGACCATGGGCTCTCTATTGTTTATTGGTTTACTCTCCGCATGGTGTATGGTAGTCAATGGTAATGAAGATATCTTTAATATAACGAGACTAGATAACGTAACTGGATTTTATTACGAGCATGTGGGACAAGCAAGTATTTACAATGACAAATGGAAACTTCTAATTCATACTGATTTAAATGGCATTAAACTTCAATACAAACAATTATATTCCCTAGCTACGAAAATGACCGGAATGTGCGAACTTTTATCAAAAGAAGACATAAACTTAAAAGAATGTCCTCTTTACCTTCCCCAAATAAAGCAAACTTTATCGACTATCCAAACCCAAAATAAGTTAATAAGTAATATTTTAGGATCTCGATCAGATTTAATTCAAAAACGAGGTCTAGTCAACGTTGTCGGCACTGTCGCAAAGCAACTTTTTGGAACTCTAGATGACAGCGATGCCAAATATTATGATGAACAACTTGAGATTCTAAGCCAAAATCAGGAACATCTCAATAGTTTGATAAAAGAGCAGATTACTGTACAAGAATTTACCGTGGAACAAATCAATCACACAATGAAGTATATAGACGACATTGATGTCAAAATATCAAAAACCTTATTTAAATTAAGCCAATTAGAAAACATGACGAACCTAAATTTATATATCCAAGACCAAATTGCCGCAATGAACGAAATTTTTGCATCTTTTATTATTACCGCGGATTTGTACTCGCAAGCGCAATCTCATATAATTGAAATTCTAGTCTCAAGTGCGCAAGGTATTCTGCATCCATACGTCATACATGGAGCCGATATGTTAAATGAGTTAAATAAAATTCAAGATTTTCTCCCGAATGGTCTATACTTACCTTTACCGCCTAGCATTGAAAATATGGGCGAATTGTATAAATTAATAGAGACACATGTTTACTACAGCAATAAAAAACTTAATTTTTTATTAGTAATACCTTTGATTAGATCAATAGAATTTAATATTTATAAATTAACTAGTATACCTAAGTCATTTCAGAATAGGACATATGTTATTATTATACCAGATAAACAATTTCTTCTAATCGATTCTATCAAGCAGCACTATCTTCTTCTTAATGATGACGACCTGAAATACTGTAAGAGCACAAAACGACAACGTTACATTTGCGAGCAGACAACGCCAATTTTCGTATCACACTTAAACAACGGATGTGAAAGAAGTCTACTTGATCCAGTCGAAGCAGTCCCAACTTCTTGCATGGTACGAGTAATGCACCTAGAAAATTCTATGTATCTTCAACTTGCTAGACCAAATTCCTGGATTTCAATCTCAGAACCAGGAGAACAAATCATCATAAGATGCAAAGCCAAAACGACTCAAATAAAACTTCAAGGCGTAAACATTTTCCAACTACAAGAAGGATGCGAGGCTCATACAAAAAACATAATTTTAAGTTCAAAATCCAATTTTAAGAGTAACGTTTCTCTAAATTATTTTTCAAAAGTTCCAATTTTAGAAATTAATAACATATATTTCGAACACTTTAATAAATATGCTCAAGAAACTCCTATTAATTTCACCAGTTCGTCACACGTCATTCATAGACTCGAAGATTTACAAAAACTAAGTTATAATATTAAAAGTTTTAAAGAAAAAGTTATTCCGCTTAAAGCTATTAAAAATCATTCTTACCATTTGTACTCATTATCCATCATTGTAACATTATTAACTGCTGTAGTAGTGACTAAAATTATGTTAAAATATTATTCTAACTTTAAGTTTTGTACAAGGGTACCGAGGAGGGATGCCCATCCAAATGTATATATCGATATTTAACATCGATGATAACATCGGGCGGATACTATCGATGTAAAAAAATATTGCCGTTAGTAACATCGATGTTTTATATGTATCGATGTTTTCTAGTCTTGCTTTACGATCTATTTTACCCCCAGCATTCGAGTCCCAAACTAAAGAGAATACTAAAATGCACGTATTTCAAATTTCTATTTTAGTTTATATAGAAGTTATAAAGAAATTAAAACCAAAGTTCTTGTGATTGATTTTGCATAAATAAAATTTTTGATAAATTTTTCCCTTTGATTCGATTTCGCTGCTGACTTAAAACTAGACCAGCTTTGGAAAACAGCCTCTCAGAAGGGACAGAAGTTGCGATGGCAGAAAAGTACCTCGGAACAAGCTTGTATAAATTTGGGTATGTAGTACTGGCAAATTCCTCCCATATCTCCAACGGCTTATCACCTATTCGGCCTACGGGTGGAGCACGTAGATAAAGCTGTATTTCAGTTGGTATTTCTTCTCTTCCTACACCTTCACCCTGGCGATGTACGTCAGAAATTTCTCGAACTAGTTTATGATGATCTGACCACAGGTTGAATTTATCACTGCCTGCAAAACAATTTTGAGTTATATTAAAATAATTAAATTTTGCAATTTCAGTACTTACTTCCTGAAGTAGAAATACTAGATTGTTCAGATTCTGACCCATCCGCTTCTGCTGAAAGCATATCTTTTAATTCTTCCTTTAACATTTGAATTGCCTTAAGGGGTTGCTCTGATTTTTGGTTTAAAAAAAAACCGAAATTTTTTTTTTGCCTTTTTATATTTATTAATATGTGTAGAATACGTTCCTAAAATATTAGTACGAAATTTTTTTTCGTTAAAAAGTTATATGCAGTATTGTAAGTGCAAAAAAACTGATTTTCTGTCGGACGTTCAGCGCGTGGTAGTGCTACTGTTATAGTTTATATACATAGTACCTGATGTTATTGTTATTTACACGAATGTAAAATACACATACGCATTCGTGCAAATAACAACATCAGCCACTATATGTATATAGTAACGCAAACATACGTTTGAATTTACTTACATTATTTCTATTAGTTCGGCTACAGTGAAACGTAAAAAAACTTTAAACGCGTTTTTCTCAAAATGCCATTTTTCAAAACGGTTCCAGCGATTCAAAAGAAACTATTTAATATATTGACTTACCACTTATGTCAATTTATCGAAAATGATGTTGTCGAGTTCGCCTGTGTAAAATTTTTTTTCAAAATCTTACTATTAGTATTTTATCCTCCCATTTTGGGCCAGAAAAGTTGCATTTTTACGTTTTTTCACTAAAATGTCCTTAAATTTTTTTTTTTTGATGCAATTTTTACTAATGTTGACATAAGCGAACTAAAGGACATAATTTTTAACAAAACCGTTTTTCACTTTTCTGGTTCTGACCAATGGGGACGGAGCTATCGATGGAACCGTTTTCCATGTTATTTTTGAGGTGTCAACTTCAGCGCGTGCTACATATTTATTTATGACGGCAAAAAAAAAAAATTAAAATTTTTTTTGTGATCTCTAAAAGTTATCTAATACTATGAAAAAATTTTGTATATAAAAATAATAAGGGTTTTCTGTAAAAAAAAATCCAAAAATAGTAAATTTTTTGCCTCAAAAATCAGAGCAACCCCTTAACTGCAGCTACTGGATTTTGAAAATGTATTTTCTTAAACCGAGGATCTAATAAAGTTGATACTGCTAGAACTTTTACTTGTTCTACAAATTCAAATCGCTTTTTACATTCTCGCAATAAAGCGATTTTAAGATCAATTGAAAGCTGGTACTTAGGAGATAGTCGTTCGTTCAAGCTTTTTATAGAGGCAATTAGCCATTGGAATAACAAGGCTGCACGTAATGTAAGAATCTCCACAAATTTCCTTAGTCGCAGCTTCAAGAGGACGAAGCATGTCACAAATCTCTGTAAGCATTTCCATTTCCAAAGCAGTTGGCATAGGAGGTGCCGATGTATATCTATTAACAATATTATTTATTTCAGAACGAAGTTGGAGGAAACGATCTATCATGTAAAATGTCGAGTTCCAGCGTGTAGGAACAGACTGTATTAGCTTTATTTGTTTTTTAGTACATTTTCTCAATTCATCACTTGCATTCACACTCTGTTTAAACCAAGTTACAATAGCTTTTACCTTGCTAATAAGGTCTGCCAAGGGCTTACTTTCCATAGCTTTTTGACCCACCAAATTTAAAGAATGAGCGAAACACGGTATATGCTTTTTCTTTCCAAACACCATTTCAGAAGCTTTTAAGATGTTAGATCCACTGTCTGAAACTATAGCAACTACTTTCGATATTTCTAGATTCCATTTTTCATATTCTTCTTTCATTTTTTCTGATATATATTCTGCAGTGTGCCTTTCCTCCAACTCCAATACTCCAATTGTTGTGGAACTCAAATTCTTGTCTGTAATAAAATGTACTGTAGTACCCAGAAAGCTCCTTGTTTGCATTGTATCTGTCCATATGTCTGTTGTAATTGAATAATATTCTATTTCTGATAATTTTTTCTTGAAGATATTAGCCATTAAATCATATTTTTCTTCGAATCTACGCTGTATGGTTTGTCTCGATGGCATTTTATAATGTGGTGCGATAGTCTTTAAAAGATGCCTAAAACCATCTCCATCAACAAAAGAAAATGGCAAGCAGTCTTTGCATATCATATACAAAACTGCATCTGTAATTTTGTGAAACTTGGTTCCTCCTTCCCCAAAAGCTATAATTTCCTTAAAAGACTCGTTCAATGTCTTCTGACGTTTTGAATAAGGAATATTCTCTATTTCATGTCTTGATTTTGATGAAGATGAATATCCTTCAGAAGTACGTGCTGGTGCTAAAGAAGAACAGGAAGAGGAACATGAAGGTGTTGCATTAGTTTCATGCGTTATGTTTTTTCCTTCATATATAAAAATAAAAAATAATTATGATACACAAAACTTGTTATAATCAAAAATAATTTATACCTGTATTCATTTCTTCCGTTGAAGAAACATTATTTATTTCTTGAAGAATTTTAGGGTGAATTTTTAAGTGACACCTCAAATTGCTTGTATTTCCACAAGTCTTTAACATTTTTCCACAAATTCTACACTTTGCAATATTATTGCTATTTTGCTTTTCAAAAAATTTCCAATATTGGCTTTTTTTGCCAGCCATTTTATTTAAAAAAAAATTTATGAAAGGAACAATACCAACAAAGATACAAAGAGCAAACGATCAAATCAAAAGTATTTTAGTTCAGCACACTCTACTCTATTCCATTCGTAATCTTCTTCTTTCTAAATAAAAAGGCGAAGCAGACTGACATCTCACAAATACAAAAATAGATAAATTGGCGACCACACCAAGCTATTTTTTACTGATATTTCAATTTATACTTACTATTTTGATTAGAAAATATGAAATTTCACACCACCATCGAAGCCATAACATCGATGAAACATCGATAACATCATTAACATGTCATCGATGGCAAAACATCGCTTTTCATTTAAATTTCATCGATGTTTTCCTAACATCGATGTTTTCTGGGCAACCCTTCCAACGTTGAAAATAATGAGCTTAATGCTATCCAGCTAGAAATTTCAAACATAAAGAAAGCTGAACCAGTAGCTAAAACCCCTTGTTCTTCTTATCCTTCTAAATCTTCTGATCCTTCTAATGAAAATCACACCAACCCTAGGTATGATTTTCATTCCTAAGGGGGGAAGTGTTATAAAGTTAAGTTAAATCTTGCCTATTTGTACATGGCAGCAAATTCCTTAAATATCAAGTTCATTACTCTTATTTCATTTTCAATTAGACCTCCCATAAATTATTCCAACTAATCATTGTATTTCACTTTTAATCATTTTTCCAAGTACTTAAATTCTTTCATTGCACTTTTTGTACGAAATTTCATTACCTCTGCATTTTTGTTTAAAGCCATGCATGTCTCTTCAACGTGACTTTATATAAAATATCAAATTACACTTCTATTACCTCCAGCTTGAATGATTAAATGTAAAACATGAAAAGACATTCGAAGTCTTAACGTCCACCGACTCGGATCTCGGTTCTCTCCTAAAATTGTCAAATTTGTTTTAAAATAAAGTTTATAGTTTGTTGATGAAAGGAAAAGGTGTTTTTATATTTGTGTAATTTCTCGTTGGTTTGTCGGTCGGCGAAACTGAAATCCGCAATACGCAACAACAGTACTTAGAACTTTTCCACCTCGACTACCGCCCTCCATCTCTTCTGATCTCATTGGGGAATGCCACACAGGAGACTAAGACGCACTGGTGAAACCGGTTTTATGGGAGAGAAACGAAGAGAAGAAAGGGGAAAATAGGCCATTTTCCCCTTCCTTTTCTTCGTTTCTCTCCCATAAAACCGGTTTCACCAGTGCGTCTTAGTCTCCTGTGTGGCATTCCCCAATCTCATCAGTTCCGGTTTGAGCAAGTAGATTAGCCTCAAAGTCTCTCTTATTACAAAGGTTGTGTACTCCCGTGAAATGTGTGTGTATACGGCTAGCAAAAAGCTTTCTGTTTGTAGTGATTTCATGACGTCACGTGGAACTGTGCACTTGTGCGCAGAGTCAAGTGGCTTTGTTTGGGCTTGTTTGGTTTTTCAGTATAGCGGAAAATTTGTATTGAATAGGATCGTTATTTTGCGAAAATGATTAAAAATGGGCGCATCCAGCACACTCAGCGAAAAAGCCGCTTAGCTGAACAGCAAAGCGTAAAAAGTAACTCAGCGATATGTGCCGGCTGGATGGGACAGCTGAGTTAAAATTTATTTTGACAGCTAATTTTTTTATTTTATTTTAAATAACATCAATTAACTACCGCTGAGCTACTTAGCATAAAATTTTTACGCTGGGAAATTTGCCAGCCGCTGAGCTAAGCTGCTCAGTTCAGCTAGCCATCCAACGAGCTCAGCACTTAGCCGCTTCTCAGCTGCTAAGTGCGCTGGATGCGCCCAATAATAGAAAATGTTCAGTTCCGCAATGTCAGAACAGATTTAGCGAAAAATGCGAAAATTTAAGTTTTCATAGATTTCCCAGAAGCCTGAATGCTTCTAAAATAAGAGTAGCATGGCAAAAATTTTGCAACGGGATAAAAGATGGATACATTTGTTCGGAACATTTTGACGATAATGATTTTAGTATCGATTTAAAAGCAGAGATTTTGGAAAACAGAAAAAGAAACATTTTATCACAAAAAGGTAAATTTTAATACCTACCCTAGTTAGGTTCATAATTGTTTTATTCATAATCTGTTTATCCTATGTGTAGCAGTTCCTACTAAAATAAAAAAAAACTGAAGGAGAAATATCATCTCGTCAAGTGAGACATGAAAAACGGATACGAAAAAAAATTGTTAATAATATTTTGCTCGAAAACGACAAAGAAAATCAAGCGTCAATTTCAAAAAGAGATAGTGATAGTGATAGTACAGCAGAAGCTTTGAAACGTTATTTTGCTAATAATGACGAAGCCAAACATTTATCGAAATTTATTGACTTGGTTAATAACTGGTTCGATGTTATGAATAGTCGAAGTACAAAGGACAAAATAAAACAACCGTACGGATTAAATCTGAACAAACAGAACGAAATCCTGGATACAATGTACGAGACTGTAAAAAAAATGAAGTGTTTTAAAAAAAAGTCTATAGACGTTGACCATGGAGCACTCAAAGTTTTCCAAAAAGGTGTTTTAATTGGAATAAGTTCTCTTAAGCTTTTATATAAGTATTTACAGGAAAAATTTCAAATTAAATTCCTATACACTAGTAGATTAAATCAGGATGCCCTAGAAAATATGTTTGCACAAATAAGAACACGAGGAGGATTAGATGATCATCCCATGCCACTCAATGCGTTACGCAGATTGAAAATGATTATGCTTGGCAGATCAGTGATATCATCGAAATCAAAAATTAATTCACTTAATATTGTATATGACGACCAGGAAGAACAGTATTTGTTAAGTGAAATATTGTTGAAAACTGGACTTCAACCTTTAGTTTCAGCTAGTATTAATAACAGTCCAAGTCAACAAGATAGCAAAGTTTGTGTAGCATTTGAAGATCCAGAAATTAGTGTAAAAGTACAAAGTACGGAGGATGGTATGGAGTATTTGGCAGGATGGCTCGCTAGGAAGGAAAAAATACGAAAGAAATTTCCACATATTGGTCAACACACGTACAAAGAAACAGAACCTTCATCATCTTGGGTGTCCTGTTTATCATACGGGGGTTTGTACAAACCATCACAGGAATGGCTAATCCAAGCTAGAGAACTAGAAGTTGGTTTCAAAGATTTCCATAAGGATCAGTTCAATGGTAGGAAAAATATTATAACTAGATGTTGTCAAAAATTGTGTAAAGATAATCCAACTATTCCTTACGATCTAGTCTACTCATTTGTAAAACAAAGAACATTTATTCGTATCAAATTTTTAAATAAAAAAATTAATGCTAGTAAGCATATAAAACGTAGGGCTAATCAAAGTCTTAAAGAAAAGAAATTAAAGAAAATGTCTACATAAAAATCACAAAAATTAAATAATAATTAAAAATTATTTCCCCTTAAACGAGATATTTTAATTCGAACTTTGTGTTTTTCAACGCCTTGAAATCTTTTTTTAGTTTTTAAAGTTTACACAACGCATTACCAGTGCGTTCCGCGTGACGTCATACCGCAACTTAACACACTCTCAGCGTCGTAGTACACAACCTTTGTAATAAGAGAGACTTTGGATTAGCCTCACACAATTGAATGGATAAATTCCCTACTTCTACCCTCGGTGTCTTCACAATTTCTGTCGAGGCTGCCAAGGAATACCCTCAATGTGAAGTTCTGTCGACCTTATTCTGGTCACTGTTTGTGGATGAACTTTTGACCAAACTACACGAATCTGGTTTCAATGTCATCGAATATGAAGATGACCTTGCAACACCTTGATCTTGCCATCATGTTTGACTATTACAGAGGCCATGAGAATAACACTCTAGTTCATAGATAGTGTACCATCAATCAACCAAAATAAGGCCATCCTGGTCCCTTTTACCAGACTTTACAAGTTGGACCTAGGCCCTATTTGTATCAAGGATACCAAAGCTGAGTATTCAGACTCTGTCAAATATCTGGGAGTAATGCTAGACTGAACTGGCATGCTCAACTGGACTACGCCATCAGTAAAGCCACTAGGACTATATGAACCTGTAAAAGGCTTTTGTTGAAGGCATGGGGCCTTACAACACGATCGTTAAACCTCTTGTCATTTATTCGATAATCAAGTGCAGCAAAATGGTTTGCTTGCATCTCAATTACTGGAGGCATGGGAACATGTCTCCTTGTTGCGATGGATACAATCAATGCATTCACTCCATTACACATCTACCGCCATATGTAAGTACCTTGAGCCTTCAGATATAGGCATAGGGTTATGATATTCCAAACATTTAAATTTGCCGCGTTTCCGACCATATGGTTGGTGAGCTGCGGCTCCAGAGGAAATTCAGGGTGGTTATTCCGGACTTCCCCATATTCTTCTGATATTGCAATATCGAACAATCATCCAAAACTGTAAAACTTTACGTATCCTATCCGTTTTCTATCCTTATAGCTAAGCTTACTACATGAAGTAGCAGAGTCGGATTAAGGATCTAGACAGACAGAACCTGTGGTGCGGGCCTCTTCCCTTTCTCCGTCGAAAGAATCTATCCATTAACCTTGACAACAGAAAGAGAACAATATATTAATAGTTTCAAACTCAATTTCAATACATTCACTAGTACCATCTCCTGGAATAAGACATTTGAATGATGAATGAAATTGGTGAATTTATAGAAACAAATCTAAGAAAACAGAATTTTGAGCTTACAGATGCATACATAGGAATTTAATGAAAATACATCATTTCATCTTCACTATCAACCTATTGAGAAATCACAAACACATTTTTAAAGACCGATGAGATATCCGATTTTCTACCGATTTCAGACATCGTAATCATTTCTAATATATTCCCTTAACATCACACAGTTATCCACCACAGCAGAACAAAAAACTTTCTTTCTGATTTGTTTAGGCAAGCGAGGGCCACACCACCTATATTCCGGAGGAGCTGAACTAGGTACTTCGCGTCGTCGTTGCACTGTAGAAGCTATATAATGAAAGTTAGAACACAAATTCGCCCGACATGTTCGTATTACACAAACACACCGAGCTCTCTTTTCAACCTCCGGGAAAAAGCATAGTAGTATAGCTATGTTGGTGCGGGCCACCTATTTCATAATATTGCAATCAAGATTATCGTTTGTATTTTGAACTACAGCTTTTCGGATTGTGTCTTGGGAACCTTTTGCGGTCTGAGTACTGGGTGGGTTTTCATGCTGGGGTAGTCTTCCAGGCAGACCAACTTACCTGCCAAGTTAAGAAGCTGGCTGCCTGTATAGCTGTCCACCTGAGACCTTTAATTTAATTTATAATGTTTCGTATACTAATTGATGCAACTATGCAGATAGACCAGGTAGGCAGCTACACGGCTAGACTAGTTGGTCTGTCTGGTCTCTCTGTCTAGTATGTTTAAACTATCTAGTTAAATTTGAGTTGTGTGTAAGTTAGTATGAGAAACATTATAAGTTTACCAAAACGGCAAACGCTTCCCAAGACACAAACTGAAGCTTCAGCCGAACGAAAACGAAAAGCTTGATTGCGCAATAGGTTGCACCGATCAATGGGCGAATAGAAGTTCAACACAATGTTATGATGAGAAAATAATGTATAATATGTTAAAGGATAACACCCGAGCTTATGCTTTCACATACAAAAAAAATCCAATGGACTATCAGCCTCAATTGACATTTTAAGCAGGCCAATGCTGCTTATTGACCTAATCTTCACTACTATTCCTTCAGTAGCAGCAGAATCGGTTTTTTTAGATATAGAAAGGACAAGATTTAGATATAGAAACGACAAGAGGAAAGTGCTGCAAAATGTTCACCAGAAAATTGTTGGCGTGAAAACTTAACACATACATAATCAAGGGCGGATCTAGAAAAGTTTTTTAGGGGGGGGCGATCTGAGAAATAAAAAATTTTAAGGATATTTATTATTTGTAGTGTTTATATGTTAATGAACTTGTGATTGTGTATATTTAAAAATATACTGTTTGAATGCTTCTACTTCGGGATATGTCTAAGAAATAAAATGAAATCTGAGTGAAATGAAAAAGAGGTTGAGGCTGTAAATGCACATTTATCTATAATGTCTTGAAGACCATTTTTGTACATGTTCGTGAATTACTTGAATTGCTCCATCACCTTTAAAGAAAACAATTCGCGCAAAACTTTCGCCAGGCTCATGACAGTTTTAAAGACTCTGCTTGCGCGGATTAGCCGAATTTTCCGACCACGAGATTCGCAGAAAGCCTTGAGTATTGTCGAAAAAAGCTACTGGGGAGATTAAAGGAAAACGCAAGATTTCGATATAAAGTTAATTTATTTAAATGCAATGCTGTCGCGTCGATGTTCTAAAAGGAACTGCTGATTCACTGTGTGAACGGAATCGTTGACTCTCCAGTGAGATGAAATGGTATTGCCATTAGCAATTTTTCACATCCTCCGGCCGCGAAATTTCTAATGGATATAGCAGTTGTATTGGCCGACGAAGTCTAGATCCATTAGGAAGTCGTACCTCGCAAGCTCGTACCTTACCATCGCGCCCTGGGTAAGTAGCCTCCACGATCGCTAGTTTCCATAGAAGACGTGGTGTGAGATTATCATGCACTAATACAACGTCGCCTTCTTGTACGTTGAATGTAGAACCTTTCGCTGAAAAATGCGCAGACCTTAGTTGATTAAGATATTCTGTTCGCCATCGCTTCCAAAAGAATTTTATTATCCAAAGACGTTTGTTCCACTTTGAACGAAGATCCTTATCCGACTCGTTCAACTTTTCTAACGGAAGAATTGAGTAGAAACCTTTCAAGAAATGCGCTGGTGTCAAAGGCGATAGATCCATTGGATCGTCACTAATGTACGTTAGAGGTCGAGAGTTTATTATATTTTCAGCTTCTGCCAGAAATGTATTAAGTTGTTCTGCATTTAATGTAGATCTTCCTATCGCTGCCTTTAACACATCCTTTACTGAACGAACGAGTCGCTCCCAAAATCCTCCCCACCATGGAGCTCTTTCGATAATAAATTGCCACGAAATGTCACGACTAGATACATATCCTTGAAGTCTCTCGGAAGTTAGAATATCTCCCAACAGCATAATGTCTTTCGAAGCTCGTTTATAAGTTTTTGCATTATCTGACATGATGACTTTAGGAACTCCTCTCCTCGCTATAAATCTCCTCAGGCCCATCAAGCAGCATTCTGTTGTCAAATTCGAAACCAATTCCAAATGAACAGCACGAATGGTTGAACATGTGAAAAGCATTATATATAACTTATTTACTTCACCTTCCAGTCCCTTGGCGTAAAGTGGTCCCGCGAAGTCCACACCACACGTTTCAAAAGGTCTAGAAGCCGACGTCCTGCTATGGGGAAGCGAAGAAAATGGTTGAGTCGCTGCCTTCCCCCTTAATCGCTTGCAAACTATACATGGTTTTATAGTAGACTTTATGAGTTGTCGTCCCCTAGGTATCCAAAACCTTCTCCTTAATTCCGCAAGCAGTGTGTTAACTCCAGCATGTAACATCCGATTATGAATATCTCTTATGATGAGTTTCGCTAAATAACTGTGCCTAGGAATAATTATAGGGAACAATCCATCTAAGTTCTCCTGAGGATCAGTTTCAAAGTCTGGAACGGCAAGTCTTGTGCCAACTCGTAAAATTTCAGATTTATCTAGAATTGGGTTTAATATGGCTATTTTTGAAGATCCGGTAACTAAACTCCCATTTTTCAAGGCTTTAATTTCATCTGCATATTGTTGCTTTTGAATAAATTTAATCCAGTATCTTTCCGCCTCTTGAAGCTCATCCACCCTCAATAACTCATTTCCGGAAGTGCATTTGCTCCTTGCACTAGCTATAAATCTTAATACATAGGCCGTAATTCGCAAGAGTTTTCTATAATCACTATACTTCTCCATTTTCATCACAGGTTCCTCTTGCTCTAATGCTTCTTCATGTTCTACAATTAAGAAATTTAATAACTCTGTCGAATCATTTACCTGCATCTCCTTGTTTTGGGGTTGATTCACATCGAATTCTTTTAACCAGCTAGGTCCTTGTAACCAAAAAATCGATTCTGCTAACTTCTTCCCTGATATACCACGAGTGAGTATGTCAGCGGGATTATTTTTTCCTAAACAATGTCTCCAATCGTC
Source organism: Thereva unica (assembly GCA_949987705.1). Taxonomy (NCBI): domain Eukaryota; kingdom Metazoa; phylum Arthropoda; class Insecta; order Diptera; family Therevidae; genus Thereva; species Thereva unica. The sequence goes on from OX465283.1 coordinate 48,557,502, forward strand.
TTTCTTTGAATTTCCATTTATTTCCTGAACACGATTGGAAATGTATGGTTTCCATTTCCGTTGATCTCCCTGTATCCAAGAAAGTACTATTTGAGAATCGGACCAGAAATTTGTTGAATTAAACTCCATCCTCATATGCGTTGTTATATAATTACAAAGACGAACAGCTAACAAAGCGGCAGTCAGCTCTAATTTGGGCAACGTTAGTTCTGGCGACTTATCTTCTTTCAACGGGGCGACTCTGTTCTTTGAACATAAATACCTTATATTTACATTTCCATGCGTATCAACACCTTTGACATAAGCAACTACTCCATAAGCCTTTGTGCTTGCATCTGCAAATAAATGTAATTGTAAAGATACCTGATTCGAAGTGCCAGTGACAAATCTTGGTAATGCTAATTTCTTCAAATACGGTAATTCTCGAGTACATGTTCTCCAAATCTTCTGCAGCTCATCGGGCAAAATATCGTCCCACTTCAATTTACGCTTCCAAGTATCCTGAAAAATAAGTTTCAATCCAACTATGTAAGGACCAGCTACACCTAGGGGGTCATATATCCTGGATATCAGGCTCAATAAATCACGTTTTGTACCAAATTGAGGTAACGTAGTCGATAAAATAGTATCCATATCCAATTCTAATTCATCGCTTGGAATACACCAACGTATCCCTAATACCTTTTGTGATGATGGGGGCTCACTTTCATTTAAAAATATTCTTCTAATTTCAGCACTATTTGAATTCCATTTCCGTAAATTCATAGCCGCTCTCTTCATAATATCCACTGATTCGTAATAATTCTTTAAGGCGTCTGATTCGTTGTCGATACTAAATATAAGATCGTCCATGTAAAATGACTTTCCAAGTATAGAACAGGTATTAGGATATTTTGTTTCTTCAATACTCAAATGCTTACGGATTGTGGCCATTAAGAGAAAGGGACTGCAAGCAATACCGAAAGTAACTCTAGTCATTCTATACTCAGACCACGCTGGAAGCTTGTTGAAATCCTGAATTTTATCAGTAAACCAATAAAATCGATGTACATCACGATCGTCCTCTAACAACATGATTTGTAGAAACGCCTTCTCAATATCAGCTACCATACCAATTTTTCCAGTTCGAAAATTCAATATAATATTTAAAATGTCAGGTAGAAGGTTTCGTCCGGGTGAGATCAGATCATTTAACGAAGCGCAATTTTTATAATGTGCAGATGCATCAAATACTATTCGTACCTTGGAGGTGGCCTTATCGTCTCGATAAACTGCTCTGTGAGGAAGAAAAAATGTACGTGATTCATTACTCTTACAATCTTCAACTTTCTCCGCAATTCCATTAGATAAAAGTTCATTCATTGCCTTTTCATATTCTAACAATTTCCCGGGTTTCGGCACCAATGTCGAAAAAAGCTACTGGGGAGATTAAAGGAAAACGCAAGATTTCGATATAAAGTTAATTTATTTAAATGCAATGCTGTCGCGTCGATGTTCTAAAAGGAACTGCTGATTCACTGTGTGAACGGAATCGTTGACTCTCCAGTGAGATGAAATGGTATTGCCATTAGCAATTTTTCACAAGTATCTCAAGCAGAAAGTTTTTCATGCATGCCCCGCCAACTTCATTCAATTGACTAAAGTCAACTGATTCGCACCGGCTGATTGGAAAGATATTCAAACAGCTACAAAAGCTAAATCTTTAAGATTATCTTTATGTAACAGCGAATTTATTGTATCCGTCGTTTGTCTATCTAATGTATTACTTTATACGCTTCAACTGAGTCGTTTTTTCCAGAGAAAACAAATTGATATAAAATCTGCTAATGATATTTTACAATTTACTTTGAAAATTTTATCTCGGAAACGTGAAAAATCCGAAGAAATTTTTGTCAATATTTTTGATGAAGTGAAATGCATTGCAGAAAAGTTAGACATTGAAATAAAAATTCCTCGCTTAGTCAATAAACAAAAGCATCGGGTTAACTACTCATGCACTTCTGAAGTAGATTATTATCGTAAATCTATTTACATACCATTACTTGAAAATGTAATTGAAGATTTAAAATCTCGTTTCCCAGAAGAAACATTAAAATTATTTGATTTATACATTTTGTTTCCCAATGAAAATTATGACAAATCTGCAATGAAAGAAGCTCTGAATCGTCTGTCAGGCAAATACGCCATTTATTTTAATAAATCTGAAGAAACTCTCAAGAAGATGCTACTATCAGAACTGGAGTTTTGGATATTATATTGCGAAAAAAACAAACTTAGCTCATGCGGTGCTTTACAATTATTAGATAGTTGTGATGATCAACTATTACCTTTACCTATCATCACAAACCTGTTGAAAATACTTGTAACGTTGCCGATTAGTTCCTGAAAGGAGCTTTTCTTCTTCAAGAAGAATAAAAGATTGGTTGAGGTCAACAATGACAGAAGATAGATTAAGTGATTTAGCTCTAATGAATATTCATTGGAATACAGATAGTGTTATTGATAGATACGCCAATACTAGAAAATATAGGATCGATTTTGTTCTATAAATTAATTTTATAAGTTTGATTTAATTTATAATAAATAAAAGTAAAAATTCTACTTGTTAATTTCATTTAAAATTCAAATATAAAGTTGAATATTTTACTACTAGGTATATTTTTCATAAAAAAAACTTTTATTTTTTTTTTATTTTAGGGGGGGCGATCGCATGTGGATCCACCCCTGTACATAATGTACTTCTGCTTACTCACTCTAATGTTCACTAATTATTATAGGCACACACACAGATATCTCCGTATCAAGAAAAGAAAAGTTACTCATGATAAAGGAATATCACTGTAAACCTAGATTACGTTGCATAATAACTCGCTCGGAAATAGTTAAGAGTATAGATATACTCATTCATAACAACTATTTTGAATAGTAATGGCAAAAACTTTCTGTCGATGTTATTGTTCTAAAAATTCCTTATCCATCGCGATTCAGTTAAAACATGTGCTAGCAGTCCTATGTATTTATACAAAATCCATTGTGACATGCAATTCAAAATCAAAATCAGAAATTATTTTCCAGTCTCAAACCTATTTTAAATGCAAATTATTCTAGCTATCAAAGATATATCCCAATTCAACTATGTGTATCGATACTAATACGTAAAATCAATTATCTATTTCGCATAGTCAACCGAACAGAATATTCGGTATGAAATTAACCCAGTGGTGATAAATCATGAGTTCATAAATTTTATTTAAAACTAATGACAGCGAAAATAAAAAATTATTTTTGTTACTAAATCAAAATCTATTACAGCTTTATTCATACTACTAGAGCAAAATAATTTCTGATTCAAGAGGTTTAATTAGGGGAGAAGTAGTTTTTATTGAATCATGTCATTTTGTGTACATTTTCAATTTTGTTCAATTTCTTCACCAATTCACCGAATAATTATGAAACACGAAAAAAATTTACTGGAACAAATTTTTAAAATTTTTTATCGCTCAAACCATCCCTTGTGAAAATACTTGCAGTTTCATCGGTCATTCGTTACCAAATTAAAGTTTGATTTTTAAATTTTTCACAAATTTTTACCCAAATTGCATGTTGCAACCCCCGATGCAGGCACATTTACATGTGCCATTTGTTTTACAAAAGGGGTTTTGTTTTGCAACCCCCCAACAAAAAAAAACATTTCTGGCCGCAAACGAACAATTTACGTTGGTATTATAACGAAATGGAAAATGTAGTGAAAACTTTTTTAGAGAAAAAAAGTCCAGTGGAGAAAAAAATGTCAGTTTAGTGATTTTACTTTCCAACCCCCAAAAGCTGATTCCATACTAGAGCCGACCAGGCTATAAAAAAACACGTGAAAAAGAAACTTAAAAATCGCCTGCAGTCAATTTGTGTATTCGCACTATGAATAAAACAAGAGATTTAAAAGCGTATCGATCCCTTTTGGGTGGCTTCTATTTATGTATATACACTATAGCACAAAATTGTAAAGGTATAGATAAGCATCTGAAAGGATACCTGCCCACGAAAAAAAGCGTTTCTTGTAAATATTTGTTGATGGGGCTTTGGGCTTTTTTTTATTTATTTTTCGTATTTAGGCGAATAGTCAATAAACCCACAGCATAAAGCTCTCACTTCGAAGTTAATTGAAAAGGACTAAATATAAATCAATAAGATCGACATAAGTAAAAGGAATGTACACGAATTTAATTTGAATAATTTTAACAGTGTTTATTGAGCCAAACGACGACGCGACGGGGAGTAAAAGGCAAAGTTGCTGTAAGAAGAGATAAAAGGAAAATTTTGTGAAAATATTTCTAGTGAAGCAAAAGTAAGCAATTGCAATATGCATCAGTTATAGGACCATATAAAGAAAATAGCAAATAAACGATTGAGACGAAGACAGGTCTTGTTGGACTAAGAAAGGCATTTACTTGCATCTACGCAGGGGCGGCGCTTTCATAGGTGCAAATGGTGCACTTGCACCGGGCGCAGTTTGTCAGGGGCGCAATTTCAGATTTAAAAAAAAATTATAACGTTGAAAAAAAAAACGCTTTATACACCGGCTTCACCGACCTCGGTTCAATAAAGTTCTACTCAATCCGTATAAGTGGCTTCACCAGGTGGCATGTTCAGTTCATGCTTGAAATTGTTGTTGCTTTTTCGCCAAAAGTTAGAAATGCAAAAGCTCACTGGAATGATATTACATTACTCTCTTTTGAGCGAGCTTTTACGTTCAATCTGTTCTTACGTTCTGTTCGGCGAACTCAGGCTTTATTTTTCTTAAGTTCAATATGTGAAAATGTATGGAAACTCGACAAAAATTGAAGTTCAGTTCACCAATTTGTTCGAACTAACGCAGTTCGAAGCCGGGGTATTATTGTCTAACAAATTAATATGGCCAGTTTCACACGGGCTAATCATCAAAAAATGGCTGTAATCGTCAATTCCCTTTTGAAATTCGATGAAGATTCGCATGGATTTTCATAAGAGCCATCTTTTCCAACAAACAATACGTCAGAATGCTAAAGCTAGTTGTCGTTGCTTTTAATATTAATTCTCCCTTCTGCCATACCTTTTCTTTTTTTTTCCTTAAAAAAGAGAGACAAAAAACAATAACTACACAGCTGTCAAAAACTCTCGTCTCCGCAAGCGACACGTTTCCATCTGATTTTTGTTGATTGGATGTTGACCCATGTGCAGCTTCCTGTCTATGTAATATTTTTTTTTATGTTCACATTCAGCGAGTGTTTGTGTCTTTCCCATGGTCCTTCATTGAGTTCAAAAATTGACAACTTATGGGGCGCAATTTGGCATAGTGCACCGGGCGCAAAAAACCCAAGCGCCGGCTCTGCATCTACGGATCAAATACAAAGTGGGCCGTAATACTATATGCAACAAAACCAACCGAGAGAGATCTGTGAATCGCAATCAGTATGGATAGAAGGACAACGGGCATGAGAGTCATTTAATATAAATCCACAAACTCTGAGACGATGAAAGTATCTACATTGAATCTAAAAATAAGAAAACAGAAGGCGCCGTTGGGGTTACAGCTGAGTTTCTTAAAGCCAACATTGACAGCGATATTACATCCTGCATTATGCCAGACATGAAATAAGGCAATAATTATTAACTTGCCAAAAAGGAGATCGAAAGCAATGAGGAAATTGGAGAGGTATTACCATACAAGCAAAATAGAGTCCGCTGGAGGGCAACTGTTTCCGCCCTATGTCCCATGAGGGATTAAAGGAGCGCAATGATGATTACCATATAAAACATATGATAACAAAAATATTGTCCTCAACAATTCTTTGTAGAATTGAAGGTTCAATAGATCGCCCACTAACAGAAAAGCAGGAAGATTTGGGAAGGGTCGCGAATGTATAGCTAACACTCTAAGATTAATCGTAGAATAATCTATAGAATAGAAGTCACCATTATACACGGCCTTCGAAGATTTTAATCGATCACTCGACGCGGTGCGGTGCTCAGTGCCGCGGCCAGACAATTGGAGGCCCTGTGCCAAAACTCAGCGAGAGGCCCCAGAGAGAGGGGGCCTCGGTAGTCTAGAGGTAAGGCGCCTGACTGCTATCCCCAGAGGTTCTGGGTTCGAATCCCGGCGGCGCCACGGTCCTTCGCCTTTCCCACCTAACTTTCCTTCTTTCTTCTTCCCTCTTTACATTCCTGATTCCCCTGTCATAGCCTTCCCTAGTCCTTCCCCGCTCCACCAAGCGCATGCCATCGGTTGGTTGATGAGATTCAACTCGTTTCAGGAGGCATAACACTCCAGCGAGTTGTTCTCGACGCCCCGATGTCAGAGTCGCGAAATGGTTGTGAGTAGGTGGAATAAAATATCGCGGCTAGGTTGTGACAGTTACTTCCTTCTCTTCTCTCTATCTTCCGGCTAGAGCTGCTGTTCGACATTCACTCTATACGAAAAAATAGATTGTCGACAGTACAAAGGGATTTTCCCTAAGCCTCTAGTCTGTCACATAAAAAAAAACAAAAGAGAGTCCAACAAAATTTTTCCCTAGCGCGCTTTTCTTCATAACAACCCCTCACCGACAGAATTATGGAAAAGGTCCCTATGTAATATTTAGTCGTCAATTCACATGCGCTATTGCGACGGCGAAAATTTATTCGCTCGGATTGATTTTTCTGGCTCTCATGGAAGCAAAACGACTGACTATGCCGTCCTATGTCACGTTGGCCAGACAACCGTCTTCGATTGAAATGATAGCCAAATTCGACAATCAGTGGTCGGACATGTTCTTCCGCAAATATGATTTTATCGATTTCAGTTTGGAGAAGCTTCGCTCCTCGGTGCGGCGCTCAAGACGGGTAAAGCGATCACAAGGTTAGGAAACAATGTGAAGGCCCCCATACGCGATCAAATTGGATGTACATTCAGATTTTCATCAAAACCATGGGCGTAACGAATTTTAATCGGCCGGACGGCTCACAATCGATAGTCTTGGTTATTCATCCGCACTTCAATGTACATCCAAATTGTTTTCGTGCGTTTTTTGCGCGCCGATTGTGTTGTGCGACTTCGTGTCGTGTGGCCTATATGCTGATTTGTGTGGCCTATGAAGTAAAAATTCAAATAATGAATTCAAATGAATTTAATTGCTAAAATATTTATTCGATCGCTTCGCTCGCGAGGCCTCTAACACTCTGCACATATGCCAGCCGCGGCACGGGCGATGCCATTTGGGTAGCTTTTAAAATACAATTAGGTATGTTGTTATGCTGAAATGGTCGCTCCCCCATTACCCAATTAGGTACCATTGTGGCCATTTCAAGCCACTTGGAGCTTTTAATAAAACGACAGAAGTCAGGACCGGCAGTGTTTAGCAGCTCCGAGGAAGATCCCTCTTTTCCTCGTGAGGGCCAGACTTGTACAGAGAAGATGGAAGACAGTTTCTTCCTCATCTTCATTACCAAAACTTCTGCATAAGTCGTTTAGGGGGAATCCCAATCTTTTGTACGGACCAAAGGTACAGTGATCAGTCAGCACCTTACTATATAGCTTATCTCTTTATGGCACAATTGAACAAGAGATTTTAAACCCTTCGCTTCCAAAGTCGGCCATATTGTGTGAAAAGTCCGACAAACTGCTGCTGTGGCCAATCTCAGCCCAGCCCAAGCTAAGCTGATATTTCTCACAGCCAGTTTATATGTGGCTAAGGGCAATCCAATCTGGGTTAAGTGGGGGGTCCTTTCCACTTCGGTTTCCTGTTTAGAAAGCTCATCAGCCCTGCAGTTTCCCATTATTCCCAACCCAGAGTTATATCACACTGAGTGATAGTCTCACACAGAAACCTGCCGCAGTTCAGAACAGTGGTGGATGTTATAACTACATAATTGATAACCTTGAGGGCCGCCTAGCAATCCGATAGAATACGTATATTCTTATAAGATATATTATTTATCTTCAGCCATTCGAGAGCCTCCCAGATCGCAGTGATTTCCGCTTGGAAGACGCTACAATGGTCGGGTACACGGAGAAAGGATTCTATATTCAATACTTCGGAAAAGATACCACACCGACACCCAACGCTGTTCCCAATTTTAGAGCCATCTGTGTAGATACATAATAACCCCAGTCGGGGCAACACCATCTGTCCAGTCATCTCTGGCCAGAATGAAGGTATTAAAACCTTTCTCCAAGGTCTACATAGACGTAGTATAATCTAGATTATTAGCAGCGGTGGCGAACCTCCTTAGGATGGATGAGTGACGATATAAATATGGAGGCCATCCAAGAGAAACCTTAGTCCAATGCTCGTTGCATTATATCTCTTATTGTTGAAATGTACTTGCCGATCACCACTAATCCAATATAATCAGCATAGGCCACCGTGGTGCACCCAGACTTCCTTATACCCTCGACAGACCAGCACTCTTAATCTTGATTATGACGTCAAAATGACGTAGACCCATACAAAAGATATTCTGACGTCATAATCAAGATTAAGAGTGCTGGTGTGTCGAGGGCATTAGGATTATCATCAATTCGTTTACTGTTAAATTCCAAAGTTTCGAGAGTCCAACAAAATTTTTCCCTAGCGCGCTTTTCTTCATAACAACCCCTCACCGACAGAATTATGGAAAAGGTCCCTATGTAATATTTAGTCGTCAATTCACATGCGCTATTGCGACGGCGAAAATTTATTCGCTCGGATTGATTTTTCTGGCTCTCATGGAAGCAAAACGACTGACTATGCCGTCCTATGTCACGTTGGCCAGACAACCGTCTTCGATTGAAATGATAGCCAAATTCGACAATCAGTGGTCGGACATGTTCTTCCGCAAATATGATTTTATCGATTTCAGTTTGGAGAAGCTTCGCTCCTCGGTGCGGCGCTCAAGACGGGTAAAGCGATCACAAGGTTAGGAAACAATGTGAAGGCCCCCATACGCGATCAAATTGGATGTACATTCAGATTTTCATCAAAACCATGGGCGTAACGAATTTTAATCGGCCGGACGGCTCACAATCGATAGTCTTGGTTATTCATCCGCACTTCAATGTACATCCAAATTGTTTTCGTGCGTTTTTTGCGCGCCGATTGTGTTGTGCGACTTCGTGTCGTGTGGCCTATATGCTGATTTGTGTGGCCTATGAAGTAAAAATTCAAATAATGAATTCAAATGAATTTAATTGCTAAAATATTTATTCGATCGCTTCGCTCGCGAGGCCTCTAACACTCTGCACATATGCCAGCCGCGGCACGGGCGATGCCATTTGGGTAGCTTTTAAAATACAATTAGGTATGTTGTTATGCTGAAATGGTCGCTCCCCCATTACCCAATTAGGTACCATTGTGGCCATTTCAAGCCACTTGGAGCTTTTAATAAAACGACAGAAGTCAGGACCGGCAGTGTTTAGCAGCTCCGAGGAAGATCCCTCTTTTCCTCGTGAGGGCCAGACTTGTACAGAGAAGATGGAAGACAGTTTCTTCCTCATCTTCATTACCAAAACTTCTGCATAAGTCGTTTAGGGGGAATCCCAATCTTTTGTACGGACCAAAGGTACAGTGATCAGTCAGCACCTTACTATATAGCTTATCTCTTTATGGCACAATTGAACAAGAGATTTTAAACCCTTCGCTTCCAAAGTCGGCCATATTGTGTGAAAAGTCCGACAAACTGCTGCTGTGGCCAATCTCAGCCCAGCCCAAGCTAAGCTGATATTTCTCACAGCCAGTTTATATGTGGCTAAGGGCAATCCAATCTGGGTTAAGTGGGGGGTCCTTTCCACTTCGGTTTCCTGTTTAGAAAGCTCATCAGCCCTGCAGTTTCCCATTATTCCCAACCCAGAGTTATATCACACTGAGTGATAGTCTCACACAGAAACCTGCCGCAGTTCAGAACAGTGGTGGATGTTATAACTACATAATTGATAACCTTGAGGGCCGCCTAGCAATCCGATAGAATACGTATATTCTTATAAGATATATTATTTATCTTCAGCCATTCGAGAGCCTCCCAGATCGCAGTGATTTCCGCTTGGAAGACGCTACAATGGTCGGGTACACGGAGAAAGGATTCTATATTCAATACTTCGGAAAAGATACCACACCGACACCCAACGCTGTTCCCAATTTTAGAGCCATCTGTGTAGATACATAATAACCCCAGTCGGGGCAACACCATCTGTCCAGTCATCTCTGGCCAGAATGAAGGTATTAAAACCTTTCTCCAAGGTCTACATAGACGTAGTATAATCTAGATTATTAGCAGCGGTGGCGAACCTCCTTAGGATGGATGAGTGACGATATAAATATGGAGGCCATCCAAGAGAAACCTTAGTCCAATGCTCGTTGCATTATATCTCTTATTGTTGAAATGTACTTGCCGATCACCACTAATCCAATATAATCAGCATAGGCCACCGTGGTGCACCCAGACTTCCTTATACCCTCGACAGACCAGCACTCTTAATCTTGATTATGACGTCAAAATGACGTAGACCCATACAAAAGATATTCTGACGTCATAATCAAGATTAAGAGTGCTGGTGTGTCGAGGGCATTAGGATTATCATCAATTCGTTTACTGTTAAATTCCAAAGTTTCGGCGATAGGACCCCACTCTGCGGAGTGCCTCTTCCAACCCATCTGACGACATCCGAAAGCCCGAGACCAGATTTTATGGTCCTACACTTCAGCAGCTGATCAATAAAGGACGTGGAGTGCCCGTGACCGCAGAAGATTCAACATTGATGAAAGCACCTTCGATATCTAAGAAAGCAGCCAAAGTGAACTCCTTGAATTCAAGGGATTTTTTAATGACCCCACCAGAAAGTGGAGAGTAGCGTCGGAATTTTTTTTTTTATGTGATAGACTAGAGGCTTAGGGAAAGCCCATTTGTACTGTTCGACAATACATATATATTGTATAGAGTGCAGTGTTGAACAGTAGCTCTAGACGGAAGATAGAGAGAAGTAGGAAGGAGCTGCCACAACCTAGCCGCGATATTTTATTCCACCTATTCCCAACATTTTCGCGACTTGGGCATCGGGGCGAGTGCTATGCCTCCTGAAACGAGTTGAATCTCATCAACCAACCGACGGCATGCGCTGGGTGGAGCGGGGAAGGAGTAGCGAAGGCTATGACAGGAGGAATCAGGAATGTAAAGAGGGGAGAAGAAAGAAGGAAATTTATGTGGGTGGGAAAGTAGAAAAGGCGAAGGACCGTGGGGCTGGCCGGGTTTTGAACCCGGGACCTCTGGGATAGCAGTCAGGCGCCTTACCCCTAGACTACCGAGGCCCCCTTTCGTGTAGGCATGCTGCGAGAGGAAAGCAATTTTCTATCAATGCTTTGCTTAATGAGAATCTCAACAAGTCTTTCGAGGATCTTGAGAAGAAAGAATGTTAGACATATAGATCTCAAGTCCTTTGGATTGTGGTAGGAGATTTCATCCGCTTTCGGAATGAAAGCCACCTTCGCTACACTCCGGCGTTGGAGCTCAAGCGAAGGAAACTCTTCTTTCTTTTATTCTTCTTTGATCCGTTAGCTGGGGGTCCGAGCGGGATGTTCCATGAGCGAATTCTTAAATCTTATTGCCTATTTTTTTTTGCCGTGGCCGTCGTCGTTGGTTTCAGTATCCGAGGCATGTTGCTCGTCGTAATTGAGTTTTTCCCCAGGTAAGGTTTTAGCTTCACGCCAACTTTACCTAGAAGGGACTAGACCGATCATATTAGCTTATCTTCTCTCATAGGATAGCTACCAGTGACACCATCCTCCTAGTGGTTCGTCACCCCGGAATAGTTGCGGCATGTGCATATTTTCATATACTGTTATTCCCCTATTCCCTTGCTGTCTTATCACCAATATTTTTCACTTCTGCATGAAATCCATATTACAGATAAAGAAGAGAAAATGAAATAAATAAATAAATGGAATGAATGGAAATCGCAATTAAGTATAACTGTCGGTAGACTGAAAAACACATGGAGAAAAAGAGTTGTGAAAAAACCGAAAATTATGACGAAACCCGAATTGACAGCAAGAGAATATCTGAAAACAGCGTCAGATGGATAAGCTTTGTTGAGGCTCTATGTTCCCCAAATTAAGCACACTTATTTTGAGTATTATTTAAAAAAAAACCCCTGCACAAAAATACAAAAACACAAAAAATAAAACTAAAATTGCAAAATGGGACTTCCCCAAAAAAAATTTATACACGCCCGCATCATGTTTTCAGATATGATTTGCCTGTACGAACAGGACTTTGTGTCGTTCCTGTTTCGTTTTTCGTTTTTTTTTTCTCTGTTCTGTGTTCAATTTTCCTTTCATCCATCATTTAAGCGCCATCCGTAAAAAAGGAATGAAAGGAGCTGGTAGCGGCAGATCAACGCTTTTCACGCTTGGCAACAATCACATCAGTTTGAATATTTGGCACGAAAACGTCTTTGATATATGCACACAAAAGCAGCCAAAAACAATTTGCACAAAAAGAAACATCCTTCCAAGAAAATAGAAAAAAAAAATACAAAACAATTTTTTTTATATATTATTTATACACACAGAAAACATGGCAAGCAAGGACGAACCGGAGAGGATTCTTTTTGGTAATTTATGATTTCTGTTTATGAGATGCGAATATTCACTTGATGCTAGATTTGAAAATTTATGGAATTTAATTGAAGGGAAGAAGGATACTCTTTTGAATCGATGTCGGCCAGGATAAATTCATCGTGAATTAAAGTAGCACAAATTATTACTTCATAAATGTTTTAAAATTTCTGTTTCTTTGTAGATTTGCATTAAACCTTTTAAATTACTTAAGCAAATAGACGCAGGCGGGCATTTTTCTTCATTTAAAAGCTTCATTAATACTCGTAGAATAATCAAAAATATTCCAAAAAAGTTCTGGTACAGAGCGAGATATGGTTCAACGTTTTTTGCTGGAAATGAAATGACTTAAATATGTTTTTTTTTTACAATTAATCAAAAATATTTTTGTAATTTGATGACTTTTAAAGAGATCATGAAGCGGTCCGTGGGCTTTGAGAAGCCTTTTAAATATGTATTAGAAGAGGGAGTGAGTGCTCTCGATGAAAGTCGACATTATGTACATATCACTGCAAAAATTCTCTCTGGAAGTTCTACTACATATTTTTCTCATATTTTTCGGAATAATTGAAAATCTACCACACCGCAATCTCTAGTCTGTGCTTACATTTTGGCGATACATACATTGTGTAAGAAAGTAAACGTACACAGTTTATCATTTAAAAGACCCGCGTGAAATATATTCCTAATTTTTTCCTCTATAACCCGATAATATTGTACAGAGCTGCTCAACTTCTTTCTTTGCTTTTCTTCCAAGCCAATGATTGGTATTTTTGTTTTAGTAGTGTTAATGAGAACTCTGCCGCCTCCTTCCATTTATCTTGCGTCCTTCTTATTCCATCAAGGGCTGTCTGAATCCTGTATTTGCTAATTTCCTGATAAAGCCGTATAGCTGATGCATGTTGTTATTGTTGCCAGGCCCGATACAAGGGGTGGGGGGGGGACAACTGGGACTAGTTGCCCCGGACCCCAAAGCCGACGGAGCCCCGAAAATATATTGAATTGAAACCCAAAAAGTTAAAACCCCTATATCCTTGCTTTCTGAATGGCCAGCAGACACTAGCCTAGGACCTTAAACCTCGAGTATGCAGCGCTCTAAAATAAAATGAATGGACAGAGATCTTCGCATAGAATTTAAAAGGTCCCGGGTAAAGACGAAAAGGACTGAAAGGAGATTGAAAAATGAATTTTACACGGAATTCTGTCTGAAATAAGGCAGAAATTATTATTTCCACTAAAAACTGTGATCAGATACTCGTGAAGGGTAGAGTATCAACAAAAAACCGAAAAGAGGCGGAAACAAAGCGAAAATTTTAATCACTTTTAAACTTTGAATATTCTAAGGAAAGGTAAATCGACTTTTCTTGGACTTATATAAAAAAGGCCAAAAAAAATTAAGAGATAGGTATAGTCTGGTAACAGCAAGGTTATGATTTTATCCAGTTTGGAGTATCACCAGGAGTATATTCATAAGTTTTGAACCAACTGTGGAAGAAGAGTAAAGAGAAAAGTCTTGTGCTATTTTTGTTATAAACAATTCAAGTTTTTTAGTGCGTTTTCGAGTTTGAAATGTTAATATTCCAATTCTATAAATCGGATCTGGGCGAACTAAAAACCAGTATCTTTATGATGAATCAATTCTTTTTGGTTTCAGTCTCTGAAGAACGTACATAACCAAAAAAACTGAAAAAACGGGAAAAACAGATTTTTTTTCGTTTTAGAACCCAGACGGTCAACCAGACCAATTTGCATCAAACTTTCAGAAAATATACTTTTTGTTGTTATAAAAGGACCCTGAAAAATTGGTGTCAAAATACTGAGCCCATTGGCCAAAAATGAATTTGTTATTTAAAATTTGACATGACGCCATTTTTTGCCATTAAGTCCAAAATGAATTTTTTTTTTTTTTTTTTTCATTTTTCCTTTTAATTTTATAATAAAAATAAGTCAAACCACAAGTTCGTCTGACACAACCTCCACGTCTTCATGCTTGCTTGTCCAGAAGATATAAGCGCACTCGCATGCATGTTGATGCTCTCCAAATCAAAGCAAGCGTTTGCATTTTGCGAACGCTTGCCAAGCCTTGACAAACGTGTGGATCCGGCATAAGAAAACCAATACTCGGAAGCATAGACGGCATAGACGATTGGTTACCGGGAGTCTCTTGATCAAGAGGCTTAACAGTCCGACGAGACTGTCGTCTGCTAACGATTGTTGTCGCTCAGAAAGCTGCTTAAAAAATAAACTCATACAACGTACAAGAGTTTAAACACAAGGTTCACTGCCCCCTTCTCATGCATCATACAGACTGCACCCTTAACCTTGTGCACAACGACACGAAAACGATGTGACGGACTGGTTGTATAAAGGGTAACACCAAAGCTTAGACTTTCACATAAAAACAACACAGCGTCTTTATTCACGGCAAGTCCAAAAGAGTAGCACTTTTTCCTAAATAGAAAAATTCGAGTGCAAACATATATAGTGTCTACGTACTCCCACTAAATTCAAACGCTCATACGCAGGGTAGATCGAAACCCCCTTCCTCCCTACTCCCCACCACACTCGTCTTTCAGCTACTACTATTTACTTACTACTACTACTACTTTGTTACGGTGATATATGGAAATAATATGTGTGTAAAGAAAAGCACAGTGCAACTTAATAAGCATTTATATCGTGGTATATATGTGTTTTAGTTTGTGCTTTCTTGTCAATTCTATCAGACTGATAAATTTAATGCGGGGGCAAAACCGTACCGTCACCTCCTCGCTGGTGCCTCCTGGATAACCAACCGACGACGGACGTACCCAGTGCCCGGGGGTATAGCTGGGCCACCCTATCCGATGGGGTATAATTCACGGATCCGGTCCTCCTGGTAGTGGGGTTGGGCGTTGGGCTAACTACCGGACCCTGTAAAAACACATCAGTTAAGAAACCCGAAGCAAAGCCTCGGAACGGACGGGAAAAACGGCAACGACTACGGCAACAGCACCTGGAAATGATTTTCGGAACATGGAATACGCGAAGTATGTACAGAACTGCAGCAGTTAAGTCACTATTAGACGAAGTGAGCAGATATAAAATAAAATTACTCGCGTTACAAGAGATCAGATGGATAGGAGACGGGACAATGGACCTTGGCAACTACAGGATATTCTACAGCTGCGGAAGGGAACATCACTTAGGAGTAGGCTTCGTAGTACACAAATCAATTATAGATAATGTGATAGAGTTCAAGCCAATCAGTGAACGATTATGTTCAATACGACTCCGGACGAAGTTCTTTACCCTCTCAATCATAAACGTACATGCAGAGACGGAGGAGAAAGCGGACACGACAAAGGACACTTTCTATTATAAGCTTGAGCGCGCATATGATACGGCCCCTTCCAATGACATCAAGGTGGTGATAGGAGACCTCAACGCCAAAATTGGAAGAGAGAACTGGCACAGACCGACCACTGGAAAGGAAAGTCTTCACGAAACATCAAACGATAACGGACAACGTGTTATCGATTTCGCAATGAGTAAAAATATGATCGTCTGCTCAACATATTTCCCAAGAAAGGACATTCACAAATACACATGGCAATCCCCCAGCGAAAGATACTGCAATCAAATAGACCATATTCTAATAGACAGAAGGGCAGCTTCCAGTATCCTGCAAGTAAGAACCTGTAGGGGTGCAAATTGTGAATCGGACCCCTTTCTAGTTAAAGCTAGATTCAGATGTCGGCTGTCTACTCAAGAAAGAAGAAACAGCAAACAAAAGAAATTCGACGTCGATCGCCTCCAAGAACAGCCCGTGTTGGAGAGATATCAGGAAACTCTAGCAGAAAGGATAGGTGTAAATAATGAAGATACAGTCGAGGGAAAATGGATGAGATTGAAGACGGTACTGACAGATGTCACGAAGGAAACTGTAGGGTATAAACGCACAGCCAGAGCCAGTGACTGGTACGACGAGGAATGCAAAGCAGCTATAGAGGCCAGAAATAAAAATAGGAGAATATACATAGAGAGACCGACGAGGAGTAAGAAATTGAAATACGAGGAAACAAGAAGAACCGCAAAAAACATCTGCAGGAAGAAGAAAAGGCAATTCCTCAACAATCACATCCTGAGAGCAGAGGAAAACTTTGCCCAAAACAAAACACGGGAAGCATACAGGGAAGTAAACTTCTTTAAGAAAGGCTTCAAACCCTCCTCCGGTATATGTAGAACGAAAGAAGGCACTATAGTTACAGGCAGCGAAGATGTAAAGAAAAGATGGAAGGAATTTTTTAGCGAGCTGCTGAACGCAAATGAGAGCATCCGACACGTACCAGAACCCCGTCCACAACATAACGATGACACCAGAGAAACAAATGTACCCACTCTGGAAGAAGTACAAAGTGCCATACGATCATTAAAAAACAATAAATCTCCAGGAATTGATAACATCCCAGCAGAGTTGATCAAACAAGGAGGCGAATCGCTCTCAGCAATTATACACGAATTACTATGCTGCATATGGAGGAATGAAAAAATGCCTGAAGAATGGGAGCAAAGCATTATCTGCCCAATACACAAGAAAGGGGACAGATTCAACTGTGAAAACTATAGAGGCATATCTCTTTTAAGCACAGTATATAAAATAATGACCAATATAATTAAGACCAGACTGGAACCTTACGCAGAAGCTGAAATAAGTGAATACCAAGCTGGATTCAGAAGAAATAGGTCAACAATGGATCAACTTTTCACAATAAGGCAAATCCTCCGAAAATGCTGGGAATACAACATTGACGTGTATCAACTTTTCATCGACTGTAAACAAGCATACGACAGCATCGACAGGGAGCAAATGTATGCAACAATGCTGGACCTAAACATCCCCATGAAGATAATAAAATTAACAAAAATGACAATGGAAAATACAAGATGTGCAGTCAGAATACAAGGAGAATTGACGGAATCCTTCCCAGTCAAGCAAGGCTTAAAGCAGAGCGATGGGCTGGCACCCATGCTATTTAATCTCTGCCTAGAAGGAGTAATTCGCAAGGTTAACATGGATGCGAACGCAACCCTGCTTAACAAATCGAAACAGTTGGCAGGATATGCCGACGATATAAACTGCCTTGCAAGATCACTGTCATATCTTAGAGAAATATTTACAGAATTAGAAGATGGAGCAAAACATATAGGGCTGCAAATAAACGCAGAGAAGAGTAATATTTTAATTCAGTCAAGGGTGGAAAGAAGAAGAAGAAACCACAATACCACCTGGGGGGAATATAACTTTGAACGGGTAAGCCAATTTAACTACCTGGGGTCCACAGTCAGCGAAGACAACGATGAAACAATAGACGTACAAAGAAGAATAAGCGCCGCGAACAGAACATACTTCTCACTACTGCCAGTAATGAAATCCAGAGGCATCCACAGAAAAACAAAAATAAGAGTCTACAAAACCATCATACGTACAGTAGCTACGTATGGATGTGAAGCTTGGAGTATCTCCCAGAAATCCGCAGACAAGCTGGATATAGTTGAGAGGAAGGTTCGCCGAAGGATATACGGGCCAATCAATGAAGACAGTGCAGGGAGAATACGCTACAATCACGAATTGTACGACTTATACAAAGAATGTAAACTTTCGACCCATGCCAAACTACTACGTTTACGTTGGGCCGGCCATGTCCAAAGAATGGATGACTCAAGGATACCAAAAAAAGCCCTGTATCTACTACCAGATGGCAAAAGACCAGTTGGCAAACCACGGTTAAGGTGG
Source organism: Thereva unica (assembly GCA_949987705.1). Classification (NCBI taxonomy): domain Eukaryota; kingdom Metazoa; phylum Arthropoda; class Insecta; order Diptera; family Therevidae; genus Thereva; species Thereva unica. The sequence goes on from OX465283.1 coordinate 48,575,877, forward strand.
GAAGATAATGTTAAGGCCGCTGCAGCAAAACTGCTCAACACAAGAAACTGGAGACAAGCTGCGGAGCAGAGAGACGTCTGGAGGAAGAAGCTGATGGAGGCCAAGGCTCAAATTGGGCTGTAGAGCCATCGAAGAACAAGAAGATAAATTTAATGCGAATTTGGGATTAAAATAGCATCAACATATTTTTGTATAAGTATCATAATCCAGGATACATATACTTTTAGGATCTACTACTATTTTAATTGGTTTAGTACATATTGTTCGTTGGATTAATACATTTTAAACTTGTTTGGGTGGCAGCGTTGCGTATAACTACCGCCTGCAAAAATTAACTTCAGATATAATTAATTTCTCAACAAAAATTAAATTTGATTAACAGAAACCAAAATTGTGTATTATTATGAGATAATTCGTACCATTATTAACATTAAATTAAGATATTTTCCTATTTTAATTTAATAATTTTCAACCTTGCGAAGTGCTGCCATATTGCTCAAAAACAACCAAATTTCCCAACTCACACCAACTCCAAAATAATCTTAAAATAATCAAAATATCACACATAGACCAACAGTGCTATCTACAAATGCAATAGGAGTTGATTTGAGGTCAGTAACATAACCCGCATCAAAAGCCATTACTAAATTAAAACAAATTTGCAAGTGTATCCTATGGACAAGCTTCTAGTGTATCTAAAATATAGCAGCCCTTAAGGTTTCTACCCTTAATTCAAGAATATCAAATTTTGTGAAATGCATTCCTCTTTACTCTTCTTCCACAGTTGGAGAACATCATTTGACTAACCGACCAATCTTGCTTCTATTCAACGAAATATAGAATATTTCCGTTCTGGATACTCTTTAGATAGTGGATAGCATTTACTAAAACTCCAAAAGGATAGAGCATCAACCACCACCACCATCGCCAGCAACAACAACAACAACAACACCAACACGTTATTCATGAATGCTGTGCGGTATTTTCTGAAGGGTTAAATTTGTGGCTTTAAATTGAATTTCTTTTACTTTCTTCTGCAATTGAACTTGCAAGGCACGGATTGAGGTTGAATGGAATTAAATTAAAAATAGAAAAACATAAGCAAAAAACAAAAAAAACAAAAATAACATGAAATAAACATAAAAAATAAAGCGGGAAATATAAATAGAAAATAAATGCAAAACAGGTTAACGTCGCCTTTCTGGTATTTTTCCTTATTTTTAAGGTGAAATTGAAGCAAAAGAAACGAGGGTGTAAATCAAGAATTTTCCCCCGTTTTACGGGTTGGATGCAGGGAGAGTTTCTGTTGATTGCTATCCAAATCAATTGCGCGGAAAAGCCATTTATTATTTTTCCTAAATTTAAGGTGAATGAGGGCTTTTAAATGAAATGGAAAAAGGTTTTATGCCTTTTGTTCTCCGTTTGTAAATTTATTTCGCAGCATTAGTATAAAAGCTAGGGATTCAAGAGCTGAAGGTGGAAGGTGGGTCCGATAATGGACCCAGTTAAAATAGACTGGATCGACCTGCTGTAGGTGCAGGTGGAATTTCTATACGATGTATAAAACTGCTAACATTTTTAAGGAATGTTGGTTTTTTGTTTTCATAAACTTTGTTAGTTTTTATAATGTTTATGTTTGGCAATGTACATTGACATTCTAATGAAAGGAGAGCTCAAAGTATTTCTTAGTTCTTAGTTCATGTTGAAAATTTTAATGCATTTTAATGTTATTTAATAGTTCACTGCCAGAGGCTTCAACAATAAGCTCCATAATTTGTGAAACAGGAAAAAGGTACCATTCTGCATTCTTCCTTTTCTGGTAAATCATGTCTCACCATTTTGATATTTTTTAACTGTCCAGATTTGGTAATATGTTCTCTTTAGACAACTTAGTGAAATTTTAATCAGATTAAAATAAAACCCGGATGATTGTCTAATTGTCTTACGTGAATTAAAAAAATATTCCGCTCTTTTTTTTTCATTATCCTGCAATACGAAACGACAACTTCTGTACTCACAAATCTTGCAACAATGTATTCAATTTCACTGTGCCTGGGCTAAGCATACAAATGGTATCAAAAACCCGGGTTCATTTTATATATATACGTTCTCGGAACACACATACATATATATATATATATATATATATATATATATATATATATATATATATATATATATATATATATGTGACGCGATTCGAGAAAAGGGACCTACTGTCCAAAAAGAAAACTTTACAGGAGAAGCGATTGAAAGAAAGACGGAGGAGAGCGAATACACTGAGCTGCCTCTTTAAACACTTTTGAAGACACATTTGTAAATATTTATTGCTCAGAAAGTAATTGGAATAAATTAATTCTGATTGCACAGAATTAAAGAGGAGATTTAAAACTTTAAGAATCACTCATAATCCGAAAATCGATTTTTTGGACAGTAGGTCCCTTTTCTCGAATCGCGTCACATATATATATATATTTCAAGCCGATTTTGGTTTGGCTATCATTTGGTTCACACAACTTGATCGACCCACCAAAATCCATTACTATTCATTCATTTTGTTGTTAAGAATAAGCACACTCTACTTGTTCTACCACCATATTCTCCAATGCTGAAGACCATCGAAGAAGCATTTTCCAAAATCAAGTTTAGTGCAAGAAATAAGTATGTTACCCGTACCATTATATTGGAAATTACAATTCCGTCCACATTAACATTTCGTGTATAGATAAAATACAAGCGCAATGTGATTCCCCCTTCGAATTTCGTTTACCGGCAGCATCACTCCCTCCATCTGACCACGACAAATGTGGCAATGAGACCGTTGAATTGTTATTGGGAGTATAGATGACCGGGTAATTTGGGGTTTTAAACGAACAGTGTGACACTTTTCTTTTCGGGTGCACTTTCGTTGTGGGATTTGGGACTCTCACTGCCAATTAAAAAGCGATTTTGAGATTCCCAATTCTTTTGGCGCACGCCATACAAAGGCAAATCATGTCAGTTGAAAATCTTAGAAAAGCTTGTGAAACCTTCATCAAATTTTATGATCTACGGAACATTACAAATTAAATCGAACTCTAGCAACAATTGTGACAGGATAAGGACAGACATATCCCAACAGAACTAAATGACGTAGATGATATCCTTAAAAATACGAAACCCCTTTTTCCCCGGAAAATTTTGATTGTAAAGGGTGTACTGTGGAGCAGTCTTTTAGTAGCCTAAGAAGAATAGAAACCTGGCTAGAAAGCATTGTTGTAGAAAGTCGCCTCAATGGTTTAGCAATGATAAGTATTCACAGAAGGCTTATTTTTGACATCCTAGACCTTAAAATCCGCGAAAGTTATGTTTTAATCAAGTTTCTTTTTTAAATTTTCTAGTAACAAAAATATATCTTCCCAAATTATATTTATTGTTCATTCATATTTCTTCCACCTTCTATCATTTTGCCTTCTCTGGCCGATTAGCTGGCGATGCCTTTGTGGCTGATACGTACAATTCCTCGTGGTAGAGAACGAAGTATATTGCTGTGAGCATGCAGCTTCTTAACCCAACAGCTGACTAGGGGCGGGCAGGCTTGTCTCCCTATATGTGATTTATAGATTAGATTTTTTTTTTGCTTCAGTAGGGGTTGCCCACAGAGCCACCGTTACTCTGAGATATGCCATTCTTTAAACTTGGCATAGTCTGTTTGTTTATTATATTATTTTGCAAAGCATCCAACCGCACGGCATAGCCGCATGTAACGACTTGCCTAATCACTGGTGTGTACAGCCAGCAGCGAAAGCCTGCTTCCCAACAGGATACTCCTGGCCTTCTTTAACCTATTTTCGAGTAGACTCCCAGTTCAACGGTGAGTCATTGATATTGCAACTGAGTCAGGGCCGGATTAACAGTCTGTGAGGCTCTAAGCAGTGAATGATATGGGGCCCCATATTTTTTTAGTTGCTTAATTTTTTTGTTAATAATTTTTTTGTTTATAAATGTATAAGTATGACAGAAATTTTTCTTTTATGATGTATATTTATTAAAAAAGCAATAATTAAACTTTAAATTTTATTTTTACATTCATACAAAATTACATAAAAACAATCGCTTAAAAGTTAAACCTTCTTTTTCCTGCACTTTTGACGAGCAAACTAACAAAGACTCATGTTATGGAAATTATGATGTTGTTTTGATTCCAAATTTCTTTTGTAAACTAAGAACAAATGATACGCCTGATCTTGGGGGGGGGCGCATTTTAAAAAGTCATTTTCCCAACTTCTTCTAATTAGCAACGAAAGACCCATTTCATGGAAATTAAGATTTTGTTTTGTTTAAAAATTTCTTTGAAAAACTCAGAAAAAATTATACGCCTGATCTTCGGGGTCTCAATTTTTCGGGGGCCCTAAGCAGCTGCTTAGTTTGCTTATGGGTTAATCCGGCACTGAACTGAGTGCTTAATTCTGGTTACAGTGCCTTACCGCGTCATCAAACTCAATCATGGCACTTTTTGGGCCTCCGTAGGCTTATCAAGCAAGAATGGAGCAGCCTTAGCAAAATTGTAACCTCATTACTAATATCTATTTTTTCACGAAACGAATATTGCCCTGTACGGCAATATATTTCCTGCAATACAAACACGACTGATCTAGTCAGAGCTCAACCCCACAAATTCCAGTTTTCGGTTCGGGCTCTGTATGGTCTAAAAGTTTAAAAGAACAACGAGCAGGAACAAACACATTAAAAAAAGTAAGAGATAAAATGAATTATTTAAGGACACCTTCTATAAAAATGTCAATCCCTGTCCTTGTCAATCAAACTTCCCTTTCCTTGTTCAAAAGTTGCGATTCACCCAGATATCCTTAAATAGTCGCTAAACAGCTTTACACGCTCCCAGCTCTATTTTCGTCAACATTCAACAACTTTCATTTTGTTATTAAATTAAATCAATTTCATTTTTAAAAATAGATTTTTATGGAAAAATGCGATTATTCGGTCCCAAGCTCATCAATGTTCCGTAGTCACCATTTATAAACCTAATAAAAATTTCATAAAAGCCCTGGGTGGAGGCTGATGCTTACATCCCATATAAAACAATCGGAAGAACGTGCCACATGTCATCCGGTTCCCTTTGATACCCAAATTAGATTGCTTCCGTCAGAGCAAACTAAGCAGAAAAAATGGATGCTCCGTGCTGAGTTACTGGGAAAAAAATCTATGTCACAGCATCCCAGTTATCGCAGGAAGTAATTCGCACACGACCTCAGGAGGATTGAATGGCAATTTTCACTTGGTGCATGAGTCCCGTCACCCCAACCACCATCAGCCTCCACCCCCACCCTGCATCAACAACAAAAAATATGTATTCACTGTTGACATTTACATTTTGGTATATTTTTTAAACGTTCTCGGAACACACATACACATACCCACGGACGTACCGTAATGACCACCTGTCGAAGGGATTTGTGATAAAATGCTAACAATGATAGTTGGATAAATGTCAGGACATCCGGCCTGAACGGCAGAAGCTAAGATATAGAATTTTTTGCAGTCTCAGGAGAAAAGTCCAGAATGGAAGAGCGAAGCTCCAGAAAGGATTGTAGGTCCTTCTGCTCTTTATCCTGGGAATATTCCCACATATGCAGGACTCTTTTGTTTGGTTTTAGCTTTAGCTGCTGCATCCATATAGCCCATAGATACCACCCGACTTCACCGGACTAAGGACTGCCTGGATGATTTGTTCAATGTTCACTTGTGTCCCTCTCGCCTGATATCAGCAGATGGACACTCCATGGCTAAGAGGATGATAAATCTTCGGAAAAATCTGAAAGCGTACTGACAAATGGCCGAGATTTGTTGGAATGATTTATGGTTAGTTTTTTTCTACCGACATCCACCGATCAACTTCAAGTCTTTCGATTACCTTGTTTACTAGAAGTAGTCGATGACAAATTCACTGTAACCTCCGAGGAGTTGACCCCATGTACCAAAGGAAGTTGATTAGATTAGTAATGGTTCTAGGGATGCTTGATGCTGTCTTGGGGTTAATTTTTTTTTATGGTGCAATATAAGTAATTGGTTTATATCATCCTCGCAAAATAGATAGATTTTCACTTCCTTATCTTACTATAGAATAATAAAGAACCGTTACACTGATTAAATTTACAAATGGGGTGGGGTGAGGGAGCTTAAGTTCTAGGGGAAAAGAAAACTTCTCTCAAGGAATTTTAAAGCTTTCTTTCTTTTAATAATTGTCCAGTTTAAATACTGCAAAATTTAAAATAAAAAAACTAAATAGTAATACCAGAAATTTTTGCAAAACAAATTATTAGTTCTCTTGATTTTCTTGGTGAGTTTTTTTACTACAGTTTTTTAAAAAAAAAGAGAAATAGGTTAAAAAACTAAAAAATACGCTTTTATTAACTTCCCAGTATAGGAAGTTATTGTAATCGGTCCGAAAATCGAAATCGAAAATTTCAACGTATTTTCATCTTTCAAGGTCCCAGGAGCATTTTAAGCAAAAAATTGGGAGGAAGTATGTGTGTGTGTGTGTTTGCGTACGGATGTGGTCATTTTTTCCTGCACGATATCGCGCGAACCAAAACTGATATCGACTTCGTTGAGGTGTCGTTCGAAGCGTATTAACCGAAATATTTTCATAAAATTCGGTCGAGCTGTCTTTTTGTTTAAGCGGCGTAAGTGATTTTTTGCACGATATCGTCCGAACCACGAAGGATATTGACTTACTTGAGGTGCCGTTCGAAGCGTATTAGCGACAATATAATCTCAAAAGATTTTTATAATATTCGGTCGAGCGGTTTTTTCCTTTGAATGACTACTTGCACGATATCGCGCGAACTATAAAAGATATCGACTTAGTTGAGTGCCGTTCGAGTAACCAAAATATGATCTGAAAAGATTTTCCTAAAATTCGGTCGAACCGTTTTTTTTTTTTTTTGTTTAACCGACGTTTATGATTTTTGTACCTGCACGATACCGCGCGAACTAAAAAACTATATCGACTTCATTGAGGTTCCGAAAAAAAAATATTAACGAAGAAATTATCTGAAAAAAATTTCATAATATTCGGTCGGCTAATTGTCAGAAAGACCTTAAATTGACAAGTTTTGCTAATATCTAATAAACTCGATGCAATGAGACCCATTCTTAACGAAGTGATCTTTTTTGGGTTCTGCACAGCGATAGCCTTCGAAAAAAAACATCACTTGTCAAAATCCGACAACCTTTCAAAATTTCGTTACCCTTTACAAACAGTGCGAATTTTTCAAACCTTGGATTAGCACTTTTTGATGGAGAATTGTTTTCTACGCGTGATACAGTTTCAGGAAATTGCGGTTTATCCCGGGATTTCCAGTAGTTACCACAAAATTTGTTCTTTTTGGTCAAGTCTGACAAGTACTTAACAGTTACAGTTTTGCTAATATCTCCGGAAAGCTTTGGAATTTCGCTTCTCAGTTTGTCAACGGCGCTTCAGCACGCTCAATACGAATTTGAACACCCGCTTTAGTGCAGAACGAAATACGGAGGACATGTTTGTTTGGTAACGTTCAGGAAAAACAAATTCTCTAGAAAAATCTTGTGGATTTACTACTATTATAATTATTTGAACTAGCTTCTCTCGGGATTGCTTTGTCATCAGTTCTGATACTAGCCAATTTTCCACTAGTGCTAAATGTATAACTATTTTGTCAGAAGTCAGTTTATTCCATCTTCGTTCATCATACTGGGAAGTTAATCGTGTGGACCGAAGGGGTCATACCCACATCCCAACTAGTTTTAAAATGAACCAAAAAGTAAAAAATAATTTTTTATATAAAGTTTTTATTGCTGCACGTACTTACTTAAATTTAAAAAGCGTGGGGCCGCCTTTACCTATATTTTTATTTGATTAATACTGGAACTTTTCGTTATCGCCCCACGCGGGTCCGGGTGCTTTAATCCCTCATGGGACATAGGGCGGAAACGTTTCCATCAACAACTCTTTTCTAGACCTCGATCCGACTATTTTTCGCCAAGAAAAGCAAGAAAAACTCTTAAAAATGACCCTTTTTTAAAAATTAATACCTCTGTTAATTTTCAATATTAGGGGAAGATTTGTTGGGACACGATAGCCCGGTATATATGTAGGTATACTTTAAACTGCCCAAAGATGAAATTTGTCGAATGTATACACTGTAAACCCAAGTGTGTGAATTTAAAACACATTTTAAACAACCCAAATATGTGTTACTGAGAGGAGCTTTCTCTTTCCCGCACATCATTCCGTAATTGGTAGTCGTTCTTTCTTTGTTCACTCGCTCAGACTCTGGAATAATTTTCCTAACCTAAATTTAAACTAGCTTCCAGGATTCTCTCTTGCGTTTTGTTGTTCACTCTTCTTTTTCCTTAACATTCGATGTGCTTATCGTCTTTTTCGTAGTCCAAGTCGGTCTGACGATATACTCCATATGACTTTAATATCTTTTTTTCTAACGTTGCTTCGTCGCTTGTACTGTCTTATCTCTGCAGAAACCTGCACCGCCTGTACTTCTATCTCAGTCGGCAAAAATAATGTAATGGCTGACCCATCTTTTAACAACCTAACCTTATAGCATGTATGTACACACCGACTTGGTTACCACTATTGAGATGATTTCAAGCGCTAACCATAATAATTTAGATGGTTTGTGCATGGTTTGCCGTACACATTCAAACCAAGCAAGAATTGCAAACCAAGCAAAATTTATATGGTTAACTCGTTTAACCATGATAATTAACTGGCATGAGTGCCATTTATCAATGAAAGTTTTCAACAATCTTCCAAAATTTGTTGTCAACAGTCATGATATTTATTTTGGATATTATTTGTTGACATGATATTTTTAAATTTTTCGCTAAAATTAAAATCAGCCTTGCAGAACCGCAAAAGAAAAAAACACATTTGTATTATAACGTTCGAGATTCGAAAAACACTTAAATATTCATTTTACAAAACATTTAAAACTGCTTCACAAAACATTTTGTAATATGATAGAATTGACATTCATATTTAATATTACAAATGACAGAAATAACCAATCGAGTTAGTGTGTACAGTTGTTAGTTCTGAAATTGTCTGAAACCACATAAAGCGATAACCAAGTCAGTGTGTACATGCTATTATATTCAGATCTCCAAATCACACATTGCAAATAGCCAAACAAGATTATCAATGCCTGGGATTCCTCAAGAGATGCAAGTCCCAATTTCATGCAAAATCCCCAAGCTACAATCTGCTAGTCCTACATTCGTCCCCGCCTTGCATACCTCTCGTATAGAAGTTTTCAAACGCCGTGACACAAATAATTTGAAGGGTTCTGCGCACCTCGTTTCCCAATTTCATAAATTTTTTTCTATCATTTCCCCTCTTTTAACTTAAAAAGGCAACAAACGCAGAAACAACTCAACAAAATAATTTGGGAAGGGATGTGCGCATGCCGGATGAATAAAGTTAATTAATCTTTATATGTGTTGAGCAGAGCTTTTAAATACATGTAAAACTCCTGCTCAACCAAGTCAGTTTATCCATCGTAATAAGCATAATGGTTAGTTCGTGTTCGTGTATCCATGCGGTTTCTTGCCTAGTTTTTACGATCAACTCGGCAGGTCGACAACCCTCCTCCTTTCACACTCTGGGCTTGGGACCAGACGAAGGCGGAGTCAGCTTCAACAGACGCTGGATATGATACCTCAAACCGAATTAATAATTCTGGCGGGGGATTTCAATGCACATTCAGGAGTAGATCGAACCGGCTGGGAAGAAACCATGGGCAAATTCGGACACGGAGTAATTAATGACAACGGCTTACGCCTGCTTTCATTCGCATCGTCAAACAACTTGATCGTTGGCAACAGCATTTTCCGCCATCCACTCAAACACCAACTCACCTGGCGAAATCCATCCGGCAAAGACTCGACGATGTTAGACTACGTTTTGATCAACACAAGATTCCGATCGACGCTTAAAGACGTACGTGCAATGCGTGGACCCGATTGCGGATCGGACCATTATCTTGTTCGAGCGAAATTGCAGATGCGATTGCAAAGAGCGAAGAAAACGGAGCCACCACCAGACAAGAAAAATTGGGCGTGCCTACGGGACCCGGCCATCGGGCGAGAGTTTCAAATGGCATTATCCAACAAATTCGCGGCGCTCGCAATACCGGACGATATCGATGTAGAAGAAAGGCAATTGTCGGAGTCTATTGTGGAGTGTGCAATGGAGTTGTGTCCAACTATCCGTAAACGGACGCAGCCATGGATCTCGGACAGCTGTCTGGACCTCGTCGATCAGCGGAAGCGCATGAAACACGTCGACTTTGAGGAATACCGAAGATTGAACAAAGAAGTTCGGCAGAAAATGAAATTGGAACGAGAAGCGTACTGGAATAACGTTGCGGCCGACATGGAAAAAGCGGCGTCGAGGCACGAGTACCGGACGCTGTACCAGACAATCCGCCGGTTAGGCGGCAAAACAACATCAACAAACGACAACATCAAAAAATCGGATGGAACTTTTGTGACTTCTGCCCATGAACGCCTGGAGCGGTGGAGAGCATTCTTCCACCAGCTGTATAACCACGATCCGCCGCAAGGTCCAGCACCCGAACCACCGATTATCGAACAGCCGATGAATCAGTTTCTCGATACCGAACCAACAATTATCGAGGTGAAGACAGCAATAAAATCGCTGAAAAATGGAAAAGCGCCGGGAATAGACCAAGTAACCGCCGAGATGATCAAAGCTGGAGGTGATGTCTTATCACAACGACTTCATGTCCTCATAACACACATATGGCACTCGGATCGTGTCCCTTCGGTATGGAAGAAAGCGATCGTTGTCCCAATTTTGAAGAAAGGCGACAGTCGGGAATGCAAGAATTATCGCGGTATTAGCCTTCTTTCGATCGTCGGTAAAGTATTTACGAAAATAATACAATCGAGGCTACAGAAACATCGAGAGCAAACGAGCCGGGAGGAACAAGCGGGATTTAGACCACATCGAGGATGCATTGATCAAATATTCGCCCTCCGTCAGTTAATGGAAGAAAGAATTCGTTGCGGCAAACGAATTGTCGTCGTTTTCATCGATTTCAAATCCGCTTTCGATTGCATCGATTGGAACAGCTTGTGGAGAGTCTTGGTAACCGAACACGTGCCATTGAGAATCATCCAACTTCTCCAAGCGTCGTAAGATGGCTCAACCAGCAGCGTTCGTATTCGAAACGACTTATCCGAGGAGTTCCCGATTCAGACGGGTGTCCGACAGGGAGACGTCGCTTCGCCACTTCTCTTCAACGTTGTGATCGACGCGATTATGCGTGAAGCATTCGATGGACGACTCGGAGTTCAATACGACGACAACAACTTCGTAACAGACTTAATGTTCGCCGACGATAGCGCTGTTTTCGCCGACACGGATGCCGAAGCAACGGACATCTTATACGATATTTCCCGCATCGCCCAGTCATACGGGTTAAAAATCAATGCGGAAAAGACCAAAGTGCTCACCACGGATGGATCAAGAGCCAGTGTTCACCTCGATGGAACCCAAATCGAACAGGTTCCAAGGTTCAAATATTTGGGATCATTGGTTGAGGAAACGAAAGTAGCATCGACGGCCGACGTTCACAGCCGTATCGGCCAGGCAACAGCAACATTCGCCTCGCTCAAGTGGTGCATATGGAAACGAGCAAATATCTCCATCAAAACAAAACTACGTCTTTACCGAACGTTGATTCTTCCGATTCTTCTTTATGGATCTGAAACGTGGACACTGCTCAAACCGGACGTTATGAAGCTCGAGGTCTTCCAAATGCGATGTTTGAGGCAGATCCTCCGTGTCTCACTCCGTGATCGCCTGCGAAACGAGGTTGTCAGACAAAGATGCGATCAGCAAACACTGATCGAAGAAGAAATACAAAAACGTCGACTACGGTGGTTTGGACATGTTTGCCGAATGGATGATAACCGCTTGCCACGTAAACTTCTCTGGCGAGACCGTCCTGCAGACTGGAGAATACAGCGATCGGCACCGAAGAAAACCTGGTTGAAGAATATCGAGGGTGACTTAAAGAATCAACGATTATCAGTTACCGAGGCTCGAGACACCGCCAAAAACCGAGAAGAATGGAAGCGAATCGTGAATAGAGTTCGGGACCCAGCGGCACCGACAGCAGCGTATCCGTTGCGGGGACGTCCCGCTCGGACCGCCAGCTAACGGATCAAAGAAGAAGAAGAAGAAGAAAAATAAGCATAATTTTGCTATAATTCCCAGTAGGAATTGTAAGCATTACCGAATCGATTGAGTAGTGTCGATTTGTAATGTCAATAGGTTACATTACCAATTACAGAATCGATTACTTTTACACGTAGATGTCCTAGGGTGGTAAGTACACTTACCAGACATTACATTTGTAAAAGGTACCTTCAGCACGTTCTGACATGTTTCATTCTCGCCCGACTAAAGTGTAGTTATTACCTATTCGCTTCTTAGTTATTACAAATAGAAGAACTTACTTTATTTGATTTTTCATGCATGAATTCTCTGATTACCCCATAAGCGCTTGCACTATTTCCTACTGGGTTATGCTAAATATTTCTCATCCCTAAATTTAAAAAAAATTAAAAGAATTGCTGGAAAAATTTCTTTTAAAGATATGAGCATTTTCATTCATAAATTGAGAGTTCTCCGCAGCCGCAAGCAACACAACCTCCCCAGGCAGAAGGGCGCTTGCGACTGGCGGAAAATGTCAAAAATCTAGTAATCAAAGTGATAAAAACACAAATATCGTATTTTTTAGTAGAAATTACTACAAATTATTACTGTGGCATATGTGTAAAATACAAAAACCTTAAAATAAAAAAAAATATATAAAAACGGGTGTTTTTCAGTCATAATTTGTAAATTTTTTAAATAATCATTGAAGTCCCAGAAAAATACACCTCCCTTTAGCAATACGCAGTCGCGACTGATTACATGGCAGCAAGTGATTTGATAGGAGGAGTTAAGTGAAGCTTTTGTCTGAGCTTTTAAACATTTTTAAGAGCTTAGCTGGGGAACATGCGCGGAATGTCACGAGGTTTGAAAACAACTATACATCTGTGCGGGTGCTTTTAAAACCACTTTGGATTGGCTGGACTAGGTGCAAAACCTCGCCATCAAACTCATGGGCAAGCCTTTAAGGCTTAAGCCTCCAGAAAGTTGCCTGCCTACACAGCAACTTTTTTCCCACAACACAAGACTAACCAACTCGGCTTACACCACCCACAACAAACTTCCTCTTCGCTCACATTACGATTTGCAAGTTCTTGTAAAAATTGAACAGCTCGAATGTGGAACTGTCTTCCGCAGTCGGTATTTCCGCACTCGTATAACATCTCAGACTGCAAAGGCAAGGTCCATCACGCACCCTTCAGACCTCTAACCTATCGTCTCTGCTCTATCCTTCACATCAAGCTAACTACTAGACATTGGACGACATTACCGACTAGTAGTACAGAGGGTGATTCCTAAGCTTGAAGTTAATACATAAAAAAGGTCCCGAACCTTTCTGGGCCCTGATCCACCTCAAAGTCTCTGATAGATAAATTGGCTAAGGGACTGGAACTAACCTATAGAAAATCGGTCCCAGGTCTTAGACAGGCTAAAGAGCTAACGAAACTCTTTGCCTTAAGGATCGCTATCACTCGAAACTAGGTGGCCCTTAAGGTCCCCATACACGGTCAAATTGGTTGTACATCCAGAATTTCATCAAACCCATAAGAGCAACGAGTTTTGGTCGGCCGACCGGCCTACAATCGATAGTTTTGGTTGTACATCCGCCCTTCGATGTACATCCAATTTGACCGTGTATGGGGGCCTTTAGGCTGTTAATGGGACAACGGACTGGCCACTACACTACACAATCTAGCACGGTCTTAAGAGACAGAATGGCCATTGGTTTCTGTGATTGTTCTGATCTCATCTAGCTTAGAAGGTCCAATATTCTTCAATTAAAGACTTGCTTGCCATCGCCCAGAGAGCCGACGGTCTTCTCCGTTAGTGGAGTATGTGCACGATAGGCATAAATTGTCGGTGGTGTCCACCATATGGGTGGCTGTCTCTGTACTTCCACATAAAAATACAATTGCAAACTTCTTCTTACAAGGGCGCTTTATAACCAACCGACAGTCGACTCTAGTATTCTATTTATTTGAAATTACTGATCAAATCATACAAAGAATGCTGTCTTATTATTTTTACCTACAACAACAGTAAGAACTCTTTCCTAATCTTATTCTAGTCCCGTCATCTAGCTAAACACATATGACTCTTACTGAATTGTCCATTACATGCTGCGTCCCATAAAATGAAAACAATTCAGTCTTGTTATCATCACCCCGCAGCACTGTAAAACTGATGCAACTTTTCGGTAGCAAAGCCGGATGGATTCAACACGTCCTCGAGCAACTTTTTCCCATCTTCTACGTGTGTAACTCTTTAAGCTCTCTAAGTTATACATATCCTAGATGATATCTAATCTTGCTACATGATGAAATTGTGATTTGATGCATAGCAAGAAAACATGACCAGCATAATCCTAAAACATTTTTGCATCACTAGAATGCAGCATGTTGACAATGGCAGCAGCATCAAGGATGACAACCTGAGCACAGCGACAAGAGAGAGAGATACAGATAAATATTCTTTAACTGTGGTGCAAGTCCTTCCAGGCAGGTCAATAAGTTAAATTATGTTACGACTTTCATGGTTGATGCACATATCACATTCTAGAATGTTTCAAGCAATCAAGATGATGTTACAAGTAGATTTGATGAGATTCTGGGGATGTTCTAGGCAGATATGTATGTCTTAGCATATCACTTCTCGAATTTTCTAGTGGACATTTTCGTGATATAGAAAACCTTAACGATAATATTCTCTGGCTCAACGCCAAATCCTATGCTATTATCATCTATAGCAGAGCACTTGAAAATATTTATATTTTTTTGTTGAGTTTCGAATATATTATTCTTTTGGATGATATTTTTGTGAATTTTATTCTGGTGAAAACAAACAGGTGATTTTTCAGATGACCTCGTTCTTTCCCCAAGCATAACACGATGAGAGATGAGATGGCTTCACTGCAGCAAAAACTCAATGACTACACGTGCATAAGCAAAATAAAATGATTTAATATAAAAATTTTCGATTGAAATATTTTTTCCGGCAATTTTTCACACAAATTTAAATGCAAACGAAGTACGCACACGCATACTAATTGGCATCACTGTTTTAAGTTTGCTTTTTGTATTTTTGAAGTATAAATTAACATCAAATTTTTTTTTTTTTTGCTTCTTTGACCTACTAAATTGGGGTTGGCTGACAATAAATTTAGTCCTCTTGGCTGGGATTAATATGATATATTATAGCTTGCAGAAATTTGCTTAAAAACGGGGTTTTAAATAAAACAAGTGCGTTCTTGTGTCAAGGGATTTGCCATTAACCCAACCACACAGACCTTTTTCAGTTGAATAGCGAATTCAGCCAACCTCGTGAAACTGCACTCTTGTACACGACTGGTACAAGGCATGGGCATGGTTTTCAGCAAATATGATTGGCATAATATGAAAAATTATTTTCTTATTGAAGGTGAAGGCATTAATTCATATTGTAGTATGTTTTTTTTTTTGTGATACGATGAAGCTTAGGAGTCACCCTTTGTACTACTAGTCCGTCATGTCGTTCGAGTCATGGTGCAATGTATAGTAGTAAGCTTGATCTGAAGGATAGAATAGAAAGGATAGGTTAGGGGTCTGGGGGGTGCATGAGTAGGTGTCGATGAACCTTGCGTTTGAACTCAGAGATGTTATATGAGCTCGGAAACACCGACTGCGGAAGAGAGTTCCACAACCGAGTTGTTCTATTTATAAACGAACAGCTAAACCGTAATGTGCGTGAAGGGGAGGGCTGCAAGGTGAAGAGGTGAGCCGAGTTGGCTAGTCTTGTGTTGCGGGAAAAAAGTTGCCGTGCAGGCAGGAGGTTCTTTATTTCAGTGGAGCATTCGCTGTAATAATAGCGATAAAACTTGCTGAGTGCAGCTACGATCCTACGGTGGCTTAAAGGGTCGATGGAGGAGCAAAGAGTGCTATCACCAATGAGTTTGATGGCGCGATTTTGCACCTTATCCAGCCAAGCCAAGGTGGTTTTAGGAGCGCCCGCCCAGATATACGAGTTGTATTCAAGGTGGGGTCGAATGTAGGACTTGTAGATTGAGGCTAGAGCAGCTGGCTGAAGGAGGAACTTGCATCTCTTAAGGAATCCAAAGCATTGATACGCTTGTTTGGCTATTTGGAATATGTGACCATGCCATTGCATATCATTAGATAGAGTCATTCCCAGGATGCTAAGAGATGGGTCAGGTGTTAGGCTATCCCCGTCCCCTAAAATAGAGGGAAAGTCGGTACAGGTTTTGGTGGAGATAAGGCAGTACTTTGTTTTTGATGCGTTAAATTCGACCCGATTCTTGCGGCCCCAGTCAAGAATGAGCTCGATGTCTGCGTTAAGAGAGCTGGACATGAGTTCGCGGTCTAAGAGACAAGGTCTGGCACTTGCTTGTCTAGCGTTGGCGTAAGAGTAACGCAGAGTACTGTCGTCGGCGAAACTGTGGAGTGGGTTGGAGGAGATTGAGAGCAGATCGTTAATAAATATTAGAAAGAGAGCAGGTGAGAGGATCGATCCTTGGGTAACGCCGGCCGAGATGGAGTGTGGGTTGGATTCGACGCCATCCAATACTACCTTTTTTTTTATGTGACAGACTAGAAGCTTAGGGAAAGTCCCTTTGTACTGTCGACAATCTATTTTTTCCATATACACTGTCGGACAGCAGCTCTAGCCGGAAGATAGAGAGAAGAGAGGAAGGAACTGTCACAACCTAGTCGCGATATATTTTTATTCCACCTACTCGCAACCATTTCGCGACTCTGACATCGGGGCATCGAGAAACAACTCGCTGGAGTGTTATGCCTCCTGAAACGAGTTGAATCTCATCAACCAACCGATGGCATGCGCTTGGTGGAGCGGGGAAGGACTTGGGAAGGCTATGACAGAAGGCTTGATTGAACGGCTGGAAAGAAAGCTCTCAATCCAGTTCATAAGAACTGAGTCGATACCAATAGCTTGGAGTTTAGACAGCAGAGCGGGATGCCATACTCTGTCAAAAGCCTTGGAAATATCTAGAGCAACCAGACCAGACTCACCGGAACTATGGATGCTTCGGTGTAGATGCTCGGTCAAACACACAAGAAGGTCGCCAGTAGATCTTTTCGGTCTAAAGCCGTACTGCCTGTCGTGTATGATTTGGTTAGATTCTAAATATTGCATCAGCTTTCTATTAATTATTGTCTCCATGATTTTGGAGAGAACAGAAGTTATTGCTATTGGGCGGTAGTGTAAAGGGTCGCTGGCATCACCTTTTTTCGGAATGGGCTGAACATGAGCTAGTTTCCAGGAGTTTGGATAAACTCCGGAGAAATATGATAAGGCAAAAAGTTTGCGCAGAGGTTTAGCCAAAGGTGAGGCACATTTATTGAGTACCATAGGGGGAATATTATCGGGGCCAGTGGATTGAGACATTTATACACCTCACGGGTCCTGAAGTATGAGTATGAGTATGAAGTATGTGTAGTATGAGAAACATTGTGATAAAACCTACTACATATGAGAAATACTGTAATAAAACTTGATTTGACGATTGTTGGCTACTGTGTTACAAGTAGATTGTATGTAGGGATATTTATGTAAGGTATAATTTCGTAAACGAAGCAGGATCGACTATGACTATAAGTTGCCGTAAGAGTTCTGTATTGTGGCATTGAGTCCTTGAAGCTCATTCTGAGCGATTCAAGCAGTAAGGTTGAAATGAAATGATATAATTATGAGTAAATGATATAATTAATAAATCTTTATTACTATCCACACAAAAGGCACGTCAATCGCATAGGCTGGTTCTACTAGCCTGGTCGAACTTATCAAAACCACACAAGCATAGTTCAATATACCTTCCGGAAAATGATTATGTACGTATTTCGGTGACATCCTGCCCCTTTTATTTAATCATTTACAAAAATTTTAAAGTAGTTCACTCTCAATCAATGAAATTTTACTCAAAATCTGGAGGTGATGTTATCTGAAATAGTATTGGGGGTTAAAAATGATTGTAAAAAAATTCACTCCCTAAGAGTAAAATAATTCCCCGAGTAAAAATAAAAGATGGCCTTACGACGGGCGAACACCGGCCGTGCTTGAAACATAGTGCTAGGACATGTGCCGGGCATCAGAGGGATGTTTGTCGGACTGTATTTTTGGTGTTTTTCTTGATGCGCTTGGCTCAAATTTACCGTCGTATGCCCGTGTGTACAGCTTAGTACTCGGCCATTTAATTCTTTTGCACAAGTTTGGCCGTCGTGGGCCCGTATGTGTTTCCGTTAAAAACTCTACGGACATCATGTATCTCTTAAAAGCTGTAAGGACATCTTTTATTTGTACTCGGGTCACAAAAAAACATTGTAAATAGCAAAATTCTTAAAAAACCAAGGTATATTGGCATTTTTATCATGCTTTGAACATGCATATCTCACATAAATTCTAAATGGAGTCACTCAAGTTTCTATTAGTACGTATACATGATGAGTTGAACTCAGGTTGAAAACAAGTCCAACTACATGTAGAGTTGAATCAGGATCAATTGAACTCGACTCAACTCTGCTAGCTGGCTTGAGTTGAAGTTATGCATATAGGCGCGAATTCAGTAGTTGAATGTAGTTGGCAGCAGCATCATTATGTTTTGTTTGTGATTTGTGCTGCGAATCAAGAATCCAACTCAACCTCAACTCATCACGTGTGGACCGAAGGGGTCAAACCCACATCCCAACTAGTTTTCTTTTCGTTTTGGTGACCGTAGTGACCGTGGTGACCGACAACAGGTTTGTGCATATGTAAAAGAGTTTCCCACTTCCATTTAATAATAATATGTTTTGAGGTATGAATAACAATTTGAAAGCAATTCATTTCATCACAACAAAAGAAAATTTGCCTAGTCATTGATTGACATACTCAACGCGATGTTATTTTTATTTGACCCATAACAAAGTACAATTAACTACATACAACAGGTTCCCATATTAATACTGACTGATTGAAACGATAATTGTAATAGCATGATTTTTCATTGAATAATCAAGTACTCAAGCACTCAGCTAAATAATTGTGCTTGTTAAAGCTTCCGGGAGTCTGTAAACATTCAATGGTTTTAATATTGCTAGAGATGTGGAATTGAACCACTGCAATAAAAACTCAATGTTTATTTTTAATTAAATACTCGTAATTATTTACGCAAGTAATCATTTCCTGCAATTTCTTATCTTGTTTACTTTTTTTCTCTCTGGATTATTAGTTGATAAGTCCCGACTTTCAATCTACATAAACGTTTTGATTATTTTTAGAATCTTAAGGTACGAAAATACAAAATTGGGTGAGTGCATAACGACACTCCGAACGTGCTTAAGGCGTGCCATAGAAAGTGACTATTTGTGACAGTGATAATAAGAGAAATTATAAAATTTAAATAAAAATGATTTTTGGCTGGGCAACCGTTTATCTACTTCTAACAATTTTGACAATAATTTACTTTTATTTCAAAACGAACTTTTCATATTGGAGTGATCGTGGTGTTCCATATATTCCAACGGAGATACCTTTTGGGAACTTAAGGGGTGTCTCCACAGAAATTTTTATTGGACTAAAACTTAAGGAGCTCTATGATAGATTGAAAGTTCACAAACCATTCGCGGGTGTTTATTTCCTAACCAGACCAATAGCTCTAATCACTGATCTTGATTTAGTGAAAAATATTTTGATTAAAGATTTTCAAAATTTCAAAGATCGTCATATTTATCACAACGAACGCGACGATCCACTTTCAGCTCATCTATTTAGCATTGAAGGTGAAAAATGGAAAGCATTGCGGTCGAAGGTGTCACCAACTTTTACATCTGGTAGAATGAAGGGAATGTTTCCACTTGTTGCTGAAGTTGGTAATCGTCTTGTTGCAACGATAAAAGACGCTGCGAAAACAAATTCGGAAATTGAAATTAAAGATATTTTAGACAGATTCGGCATCGATGTAATTGGGTCTTGTGCCTTCGGATTGGACTGTAACAGCTTGAAGGATCCAAAGGCAGACTTTTGTGTGATAGGACATAAAATGTTTAATGAGCCCCGACACAGTGGTTTAGTAAGAATATTTATGGAACTTTATAGGGATACAGCAAGATTTTTAAGAATGAAATCGGAACGGAATGATGTCAGTGAATTTTTTATGGGTGCACTAAAAGACACTATTGAATATCGTGAGAAGAACAATGTTCAACGAAATGATTTTTTGGATTTATTGATAAAGCTGAAAAATACCGGGAAATTAGATGATTCTGAAACTGTTACGGGAAAAGTTACATTTAATGAGATTGCAGCACAAGCGTATGTATTTTTTGCAGCAGGTTTTGAAACATCGTCTACTACACTTGGATTTTGCTTTCATGAAATGGCTATCAATCAAGGTATTCAAGACAAAGCCAGAGAAGAAATTACAAGTGTTATCAAGAGACATGACGGGAAGTTTACTTATGACTCGATGATAGAAATGACTTATATCATTCAAATTATTAGTGGTAAGAAAAATACACTTTAATATTTCAAAGTCTTTTCAAAAATTTTAAATATGTATATTAAAATAATTTTCCAGAAACTCTTCGAAAGTATCCCGCTGGCACAGAATTATTGCGTAAAACCACCGAAACATATCCTGTACCAGGAACAAAACATGTACTTGAGAAGGGCACTAACATCATTATTCCAACCTATGCAATTCAACATGATCCTGAATATTTTCCAAATCCGGATATATTTGATCCTGATCGATTTACACCAGAAAATATTAAAAGTCGACATTCGTGTTCGTATTTGCCTTTTGGAGATGGTCCGAGGAATTGTGTTGGATCAAGATTTGGCAAAATGCAGGTTCATGTTGGACTAGTGGCGATACTGATGTATTTTAAACTTTCACCAGGACCAAATACCACTAAAACGTTAACATATCGGCCGAAATCTTTTGTTTTAACTGCAGAAGGTGGAGTTCGGTTAAAGTTTGAGGCTATTTAATTAAATTTTAGATTTTTTTTGTACCTACGATATATATTTTTTTAACAATCTTTATGTTTTAGTTGTAGTTTTTTAATGAGCAAAAATTAAACAAACACAATATTAAACAATATTTTTAATTGTAATAAAATTGTGATAAAATTAAAAAAAATATAAAGGATTATTATTTTTTAATTTTGTGTCTATGTTATTTTACAATATTTTAATTTTTACGGACGGACTTTTGTCCACCTAGCTTGTACTACGCGAAACATAGTGTAGCGGTTTCCAAACTGGGTGGCGCGCTCCACAAAGGGGGCGCTTATAGCTCAAAGGGAGGGCGCAGATAATATTATTTTTTCGCCTTTTTTGACTCACTTTTTAATTTCTTCTTAAATTTTATTGCGTCTTTTTTATTTTACATCTCATCGCCATCTGGGCCGATATCGAGAAATGTGCTTGATTTTGAAATGTCATTCAGTACCATTTTAGCTATGAGTCTATTCACACCACAAAAAACGCCTTAAAATTGTCGAGTTTTACTTAAAAAATATGGAAGAAATTCGGCCCTTTCAGACAACGCAATCGTAGTTTGGTGAAAAATTTCTTGAAGTAAGGGTCTGTAGCCATTTACCTCATGCTGTTAACATGCTAAGGGCGACGACGACGGTGCACACAAATTAAAAAGCACACACAAGAATAATCATCTTCGACATCCGAATGCTACACACGCGCACAGGAACATACAAGAATAGCAACACAATTCCATGTCACACCGCCCAGGCAACTTTGAGGGGCGACGGCTACGAAATAGAACTTGGATTGATTGAGTCGCCACTCTCGGCGACCTCGTCGTCGAGTGGTCTGCATATTGTGCTGCACCCTACATACTCATAGAAAAGCTGTGTGTTCTATTCGTTTTTGCCAGTCGCTGTGGAAACTATTTTCGCCCTTAGCATGTTTACAGCATTAGTCTCATTTGACGCCGCGCCGTCCGCGACACTCCAATGAAGTTGATGAAGCGGTAATAGAGGGTTTTGACAATAATCCAAATGTGTCGTATCGCCGCCTATCTCAGGAGATAAACGTGAGTGGAAGGACTCCAAGCGGGACTATGAAGCAAGATCTTTTATCTCTTCCCATACAAAGTGCAATTATTGTTGCCAATGAATAGCCGCGTCGCTTGCAATATGGAAACACCGTCGCAAGAATGATAGATGCGATGACGGGAGAAGCCCTGACGAACCTTGCCTCACCGCAGCCTCTACGACGAAGTTCTTTCAAAAGTCAAGTTTATGCCAGCAAGACCATTGACGAACTCAAAGCTAACCTACCAGTAGAACCTAGTAGTAGAAGTAACTAACCTACCAGTAGAAGTAGCTGCCATAACGACTAAAAACAGTTGCTTTCTGCGTATCGAATGAAAGTTATTTAATTGACGTAAATGGTAGAGAATATCCTTGATAAATCTTACTCATTTGTCAAAATCGGCTGAAAAATATCGGAGTTATACAATGTTGAAATACCGAAGGTCTAGATGGTGCACCCCACCTAGTATGGAAAATATTTGTTATTTGGGGGGAGGCCAAGAGATTTTTATGTAACAGGCCGCAGTATTAAAATGTTTGGAAACCACTGGTTTAAAGAAATGGTATTAGAAATACCATACCATAAAATTTTCCTTACCACAGGAATTAGTTTATCAAGAACAATAATTGCCATAGTAATAATTATTGTAGTATACCTATATTGTAAATAAAAACGGTTAAAGGTGAAAGTTGTTAACAGGATGCAAGAGAATCCTTATTCTAACGAAGAAAGAGTTATATGGTTATATCTTTTCGTCATATGGAGTTAAAATTCAGGGAAATATGACTCCAAGTGAAGTGAAGATGTCAACGATTCGTACCGAGTCAGCAAATATGCAGACAGTAAATGATCGACATAAAATTATTCTGTTTTAGCTGACTCGGTGAGAATCATATCGAATAAAAAAAGGGGACGAAGTGTTTTGTTCTTATTGAAGTGAAACTTCTTTACGCACGCTTGACTTGGGAAACTTCTTTACGAACGCTTGACTTGGGGGGTAAACTGGCGAAAGTGTAACGAAACTGTAACGAAAGCATTACGAAAATGTGTGATCGGGCAATGTATTATGTATTTTATGTATTTTATGTATTATGCTTTATGAATTATGTATTATGTATTATGTACTGTGTACTATGTACTATGTACTATGTACTATGTACTATGTACTATGTACTATGTACTATGCACTATGTACTATGTACTATGTACTATGTACTATGTACTATGTACTATGCACTATGTACTATGTACTATGTACTATGTACTATGTACTATGTACTATGTACTATGTACTATGTACTATGTACTATGTACTATGTACTATGTACTATGTACTATGTACTATGTACTATGTACTATGTACTATGTACTATGTACTATGTACTATGTACTATGTACTATGTACTATGTACTATGTACTATGTACTATGTACTATGTACTATGTACTATGTACTATGTACTATGTACTATGTACTATGTACTATGTACTATGTACTATGTACTATGTACTATGTACTATGTACTATGTACTATGTACTATGTACTATGTACTATGTACTATGTACTATGTACTAGGTATTATGTATTATGTACTATGTATTATGTATTATGTATTTTATGTATTTTATGTATTTTATGTATTTTATGTATTTTATGTATTTTATGTATTTTATGTATTTTATGTATTTTATGTATTTTATGTATTTTATGTATTTTATGTATTTTATGTATTTTATGTATTTTATGTATTTTATGTATTTTATGTATTTTATGTATTTTATGTATTTTATGTATTTTATGTATTTTATGTATTTTATGTATTTTATGTATTTTATGTATTTTATGTATTTTATGTATTTTATGTATTTTATGTATTTTATGTATTTTATGTATTTTATGTATTTTATGTATTTTATGTATTTTATGTATTTTATGTATTTTATGTATTTTATGTATTTTATGTATTTTATGTATTTTATGTATTTTATGTATTTTATGTATTTTATGTATTTTATGTATTTTATGTATTTTATGTATTTTATGTATTTTATGTATTTTATGTATTTTATGTGTTTTATGTATTTTATGTATTTTATGTATTTTATGTATTTTATGTATTTTATGTATTTTATGTATTTTATGTATTTTATGTATTTTATGTATTTTATGTATTTTATGTATTTTATGTATTTTATGTATTTTATGTATTTTATGTATTTTATGTATTTTATGTATTTTATGTATTTTATGTATTTTATGTATTTTATGTATTTTATGTATTTTATGTATTTTATGTATTTTATGTAAGTATTTTATGTATTTTATGTGTTTTATGTATTTTATGTAAGTATTCTATGTATTTTATGTATTTTATGTATTTTATGTATTTTATGTATTTTATGTATTTTATGTATTTTATGTATTTTATGTATTTTATGTATTTTATGTATTTTATGTATTTTATGTATTTTATGTATTTTATGTATTTTATGTATTTTATGTTTTTATGTATTTTATGTATTTTATGTATTTTATGTATTTTATGTATTTTATGTATTTTATGTATTTTATGTATTTTATGTATTTTATGTATTTTATGTATTTTATGTATTTTATGTATTTTATGTATTTTATGTATTTTATGTATTTTATGTATTTTATGTATTTTATGTATTTTATGTGTTTTATGTATTTTGTATTATGTATCAGTGATTACTGATGTATCCAATAATGAAAATAATGAATAAAAATAAAAGATTTATGCAAAAGTATTTATTTACTAATGAAAACATGAAACAAAAAAAATATTTGTAGAAAATTAATATATGTATATGTACATACATATATATATATATATATATATATATATGTATATATATATATATATATATATATATATATATATACATATATATATATATATATATATATATATATATATATATATATATATATATATTGGGTGTTGAAATTAATTTTAAAGGTTTTTTTCGGTTTTTGAGCATTTATTTAGAAACAACGGTACAACGTATATTATTCAAAGTACTGTCCATCGTTAGATACAACATTTTGCCATCTTTCTGGCAGCATATGGATTCCGCGCCGGAAGAACGACTCGTCTTTTGAGGCAATCCACGAATCGACCCATTTTTTGGTATCCTCGTAAGAATTGAAGCGCTGCTCAGTCAAGCCATGCGTCATCGTTCTGAATAGGTGGTAGTCGGAAGGGGCTATGTCTGGGCTATAAGGCGGGTGGGGTAGCACATCCCAATTCAGCGCCTCCAACGTTTCCTTGACGGTTCGCCAGTGATAACACGATGCAAAATGGAAGCACAAAAGTAAACCTTCCCGCAAATTGCGTTTTGTTGGAACGAAAGTCGGCATGTTCACAGAGAAAAAAATGTATATATATATATATATATATATATATATATATATATATATATATATATATATATATATACAGTGCTTCGTACAAAATTAAGACCACCTACACTTTTTCATGAAACTTTTACTTTCGATGCCTACAGCTTTCGAATGATATGTTGGGCTACATAAATGAAACACTCAAATTGTACCTAAATCTAGTGTCTATATTCTGTAATAATTTCATTAAAATAAAACAAGACGGTATTGCAATATAAATTATAAATGCACTGCAATTATCTGCAAAATGCACTGCAAAATGAATGCTGGACCGCTTAGAACAGGACAACTTCAGGACGCAAAAAAATTTTGAAAAGACGTGTTGGAAGTTCTTTCCTCAAGTTAGTTAAAGAAAATCGAGCCCTGTCATTTCGGCAGATCTCCATTACGCAAACGTCTGCTGGTCACATTTGACGAATTCTTTGCGCAAAAGGATAGTTTGATTGGACCACGACAAAAAAATCCTTACATGCAGACCTGCTCGAGCAAGAGTTTTGTGTCATAGAGGGTAACGCCCACAGCAATTGGAATCCGCAAGACTGGAACGAATTTTTTTCACAGATGAAAATGAAGCCAAGCCAAAGCCATTGAACGTGGTCTTAATTTTGTATGCAGCACTGTATATACATACAGATGGAGCGAAAGAAGTTTCACTTCAGTTGTGTGGTCATAAGCACACTCGTTTTTTTTTATTAATTTTTGTTTTTATTTTTATTAACATATGTTATTATAAATAAAGTGTTTTGGTTTATTCAAAAGAATAACACTTCATTTTTATTTATGTAAGTTAATAAATTTTGAATATAAGAAGAAATAAGAAATATTATTCGTGCTAGCTGCGGGCACGTGCGTGCTGGTAAGAAAATTAACCAGTTAATCGGGAGAGAAGAAGACTAAGAAGAGCTTTTAACACAATTTCAACAGGTATAGTATTCAGCCGCATTCAGTAACACTCATTTTGCACATCTTTGCTTCTGTAGCTGTAGCTCCTGTTTGCTGCCTGTGTATTCATTTTAGACAGACTCACATGGATTTATTGTTTTTATACTACAGTATTTAAGCGTTAAAAGATTAGTTTTTTAGCTTTTAAAAAAAAAACTTATACAGAGGCTCTGTCCGTCTGTCCGTCTGTGACCTTCTTTCATCTCTGAAAGTACTGCCGCTACAGACTTGGGCCATATCTCAAAATATAGCTCTTGTTCAAAAGACCAAAAACTGAGAAAATGGTCTGGAAATTTCAACCAGAAGTATATTTAAACAACAAAAAAAGAGATTTCTAATAAAGTCCATATATCGGTAGCCTAGAGGTAAGGCGCTGGAATCCTATTTTTTCAATTTGACAAATGGTCTGGAAATTTCAACCAGAAGTATATTTAAACAACAAAAAAGAGATTTCTAATAAAGTCCATATATCGGTAGCCTAGAGGTAAGGCGCTGGAGTCCTATCCCAGGGGAACCAAGTTCAATCCCCGGCTGCAAAATGGTGAAATACAATTTTTTTTTTTACTTCATTGTAACATGTTTTGATTATATTTCTCACTAAATTATATTATTTAATAATGAGACTCAAGAGAACATAAACATTTACTTAATTAAAAGTGCAAAAAAATCATTTTCTTGATTTTTTATGGCTCTTCGGCGGCTTTATAAATCATTAAGAAATTTCGCGGAAATAATAGGTCTGTTCCCGTACCTGCAGAAAGTGCAGAATCTGCAAGTTGCTTCGAATTACTTAACAGAATTCTGTTCCCGTACTTATACTGCAGCCGCCATACTCATTTCCCCACCCTGCAGTAAGAAGCAGAAACTTGCAGAAGCTACAAGCTGCTGTAACCTGCTGCAGCAATTTTTTGAAATATGGAAATGTCAAAACTGGGATTGCCGTGTTCGTTGTAAACGTTAGATGTTTGTAAGGTGCTCTAAAACAGATTAAAAACAAAAGAATAATCGTTCTTCTTTTCGATTTCAGAAAAACTGCAGAATCTGCAGAAACATGTTCCTGTACTTTCTTTATTTCATCCCTACCTCTCAATAAGCAACTTGCAGTAAGTGACAGAATGAAGAAAGTATGGGAACAGACCTAATATAAAGTATTTATTTGCTTATACATATGCATATTTTATATGCTGCTCATTTTATTAGTTTATAGTCATGTAGGTGGTGCTATAGACCAAAACAAAAATTCAATTTTATCGAACTTCGCTGTGGATTTGTCACAAAAAATATTTATGATTTAAACGAAACATTTGGTAGGTTTATGAAAAATGGATAATCGCAGTTATTAAAATTATTAGTGAGTGTCAGTAGATATAAAACGAAAAGTAGATATCTAATTTTTACCAGGGAATATAAACGCTTACTAAAATGAATGAAAATTTATAAATTTAATTGCACGAACGATGTATTTAAGACCGTCCTAATAGTCCATCAATAAAAGGAAGTGATTTTTCTCAGAATTTTTAATATTTTACAAAAATTTTACAAACGATTTGCCCCAAATCTAAAAATTTTTGCAGCCCTTTGTTTGAAAGCATATTTTTAAGTTTTTGGGCGCTTTCAGTAATGCAGGATGCGTGCGCAAATGACTTATTCAGCAATTGAAAGTGAAAGCTTTCCATGACTGAATAAGTCAATTGCGCACGCATCCTGCATTACTGAAAGCGCCCTTTATTAACTAAATTTGTATGTATCTCATCAGAATAACAAAACAAAAGTGGGATGTTGTGCCTAGAGACTAGACACTAATTACGCTTTTTCTTGGTATTCTTTCTATTGAATAACACTTCAGACTGGATGACAATATATTAAGTGGAGATTGTGAAGAATCGCGAAAACATTCAAACAAATAACTTGGAAAACTAACGCATCTTTCATGGAGATGCTGCTGAAAGAATTATACAATAATTACCCGCCAAGAATTTGAAAGAATTGATATATTTTAATTGCACCCCATCTATGACAAAGAATAGTGAGCACCATCTATGCCAATATTACATTACTCTTCGTTTTACCTATGATTATCAATTTCCATAAAATATACAAAATACATTTCATAAATAATAGAAAATCTGTTGTCATAATTCAGTTGTTTACTTCCTTCGAAATTTTATACATATCTAGCATTGGAAAGTACCTTTTTACGTAAGCATGAATAAATATGTTTATTGCCACATTCCTACAAGTTAGTGTTTGGAGTAATGGGAAGGCTAGATCGGGGTGCGAAAGGGCCAGGGTTCGATTCTTGGTGATGGTGGCGTACCTACTCTTTTTTAGCCGACTTCCAAAAAAGAGGAGGTTACTCAATTCGACACAAGTCCAATAACTTTTTTGCTTTTTTTTTGGGTCATTTGATGGGGGAGTCTCCCACGGTGGTCCCGTTAAATTTTTTCGAAATTCTGATAACGGGGTTCGAAATTAGGCATAAAAACTGTTAAAATTAGTTCAACCTAAACATTTCATAGGCACCAAACAAATTACTTTATTGTTACAAAACTGGTAGAAGGACGGTGGGAGAGTGCGTAGCGCGTTGGATCCTCGATCCAGCGGCGCGTGTAGCGTTGCAGGTTCAAGCCCTGGTCGGTCGGGGCAGATTGTTTTCTTTTTCTCTTTTTCTTCTTTCTGAAATGATTTATTAACATATTAGTCAACCACCGATAGTATCAACCATGGCGCGAAGGGCTAGCGAGAAGTACCGTCGTCTGGGGACTCTGTGGGGCTGCGAGTTCGATTCTTCGGCTCGCGGTGCTTTTTTTTCGTCATAATAATTTTTTTTTTAATTTCCTTCGGGGATTTTGTTTCATATGAGAAACAAGTTTTTGACATGAATACGTCTCTAAATTTGCTTCCAGAACAAAAACCGATGATAACGAAATTATGGCATATAGTTTTTATTTGCACCTCAAAAACTATTGTTTATATTGAATAAAGAAATATACCATGACGTGGGTGAAGAATCAAAGAATTTTCATTTGATTTCCTTTTTTTAAGCTATGATGATTTATTGTAGTGTTTGTTAAATACTTTGTTAAGTTTTAGATTACGCAAAGTCTCACAAATTATGACCTACATAAGCCTTTAACAAAAACTTTTCAAGATTAATTATATAATAGCGTTGGTCAGTGTAATACTTATGAATCTCAATGGCCAAACTAGGATACAGCATTGTGACAATAATTAAATCAATGCAACGTGAAATAAAAGTTTTAGTTAAGAACGGATTTGGCTTATTTAGCTTATTATAGATTGAGTTATAGCTCACAATTGAATATGTACCAAAGGTTTTAATTAGTCGCCGCTTTGAGATTTTACCATCAACGCAGGCTTAGTTTATTATACTACAATAAATCATCATAGCTAAAAAAAAAGTACTCAAATTCATCAAGAATCGAACCCTGGTCCTTTCGCACCCCGATCTAGCGCCTTCCCATTACTCCAAACACTAACTTGTAGGAATGTGGCAATAAACATATTTATTCATGCTTACGTAAAAAGGTACATTCCAATGCTGGATATGTATAAAGTTTCGAAGGAAGTAAACAACTGAATTATGACAACAGATTTTCTATTATTTATGAAATTTATTTTGTATATTTTATGGAAATTGATAATCATAGGTAAAACGAAGAGTAATGTAATATTGGCATAGATGGTGCTCACTATTCTTTGTCATAGATGGGGTGCAATTAAAATATATCAATTCTTTCAAATTTTTGGCGGGTAATTATTGGTGTTGGTCTCATTGCGAGGTGGAGGTACTTGTGTGCGTGCACGTGCATATATGGTATGGATAAACAGGTGCCTATGTATTTCAGTAGATGTTCTACATTTAAAGAAAAGTGAAGTGCGTGCGTGATTTTATCTTTAAAAATAAAAAAAAAATTACATTGAAGTGTAAATTAATACAAAAGGTGCGGTAAGCCGAATTTTTAACAATAATATATGTATGTTTAAGTAAAATAATACACCTAATTCTGTTGTGCAAAGTGCATCACATTAGATTTGCCTCCAATCCAAAGAAAATGTTTAGATTCGTTTTATATAGGTAGTGTTTACATGTGTGATGTGCTTTTTTTTTTTCAATTTGACACATTCGAATTATTGGCCTCGATTCCCAGATCCGGCGGGTTGGAAGTGAGTGCGGATCAATCTCCACTTAATATATTGTCATCCAGTCTGAAGTGTTATTCAACAGAAAGAATACCATGAAAAAGCGTAATTAGTGGCTAGTCTCTAGGCACAACATCCCACTAGTTAGTAAATGTTACTATACCAGCTCGTATAACCTTTCTATCAATCTTTGGTTCATTAAACTGCGATTACCTTTAAATGATGAAAGATTATCGTTTTACAATTTAATTCACCCGTGGATGTAGTTGTATATAAAATATTTTAAATAAAATAAGAAAATCCATTTTCAGAAATCAAATGGCCTCATAAAATATTTAGAGCTAAATTTAATGTCAATATTATTAATGCAAATGTCTGACTTGATAAAATATTTACTTGAAAATTGTAAAAGTTAAATAATCAAAGTTAACCTACCCTCTCACGTTGATCAATTCTCCTTTAAATTCAGCATCGATTTCAGTTAATCCTTTCATTAATGCATTTCTATCAAGAATCAGCGGGATGATATGGATGTGTCGCCCCACAGGGTTTGCTATTAATAGACCTAATCTCACAACAAAAACCAAAAGTAAATAAAATTTTGTGAGCAAAGCAAGTGTATTCCAGCAAGTGGCAGACAATAACTGGCAAAGGAAGCTGCTTAATATCCCAAGCAGCATCTGCGTTGATAACAGCTCCACCAGAACGTAGAACCTTTCTCTGGTCCTTATTGAACCGATTTTCACCCTTCTTCGTGGAAGGCAAGCGCAAACATGTTTCCCTAAACAGCCTGAATATCCTTTAATATAATTATTCGTTTTATATTGCTCAAAAAAAATTGTGTGCCACATTTAAAATGTAACAAAAAAAAAATTGTCACATCACAGCTGCAAGGACAGGGAATTCTGTTAGCCGCACTCCCCATGTCCCTACACATTTAAGGCATTCTGACAAGATTCTTTATCGGTATTACACTAATCCCAAGGACATAATTAAACTTTCATCATCAAGGCGGCTTTGTGTAAGCCACAGGAAGGAAGTAATTAAAAAGTTAAAGTGTCATCTGTCGTGGCAGCGGAGCGGGATTCCAGGGGAGCACCAAACAAAAGGGGAGCTAAATAAGCAAATTGAAACGAATCACAAAAGGACCCGGCAGCATTTCATGTCCTTTATTTGCTGCCCCATGGCCTACACTTTTTCGCGCTCCTCTCTCCGTCATGATTTGATGGTTGCTTAACCGGAAAATTTATGTCTTTTGCGCTCTTCCTAAGAAGGGAAAAAGTTGACAAATGTCCTCTGGCCCAGGAGTAAAAAAGGAAAAGCGAGTGGGAGAGCAGCACAACAACAACAAAAAGGAAAAAACGCAAACAGATCATCGAATTAAGTTATCAGGAGACCACGGGCGGAACTTACTTGAGGTCTACGCCGGGAGAGTGCTCGTTTAATAATCTCATTTGAGAAATTTCCTCCAAAATTAATTATCCGTGCCGAGTAATTATCTCCTGGAAGTAATGGGAAAAGGGACGCCGCGCAAATTACAATTCAAGATGAATGACTAATGGCGGCCTGGAAGAGGGATTCACGCTCCACCCTGTATCCGCAACTACTACATTGCAGGAAGCTCCGATGGTTCAGGACCAA
This sequence comes from Thereva unica, assembly GCA_949987705.1. Lineage (NCBI taxonomy): Eukaryota > Metazoa > Arthropoda > Insecta > Diptera > Therevidae > Thereva > Thereva unica. The sequence goes on from OX465283.1 coordinate 48,608,345, forward strand.
GCAACGAATTAAATTGAAGATTTCAGCTGTTCGGAACGTTAAACTCATGCTCCTGAGCCAAATGGAAATAAGGGAAAAGCCCAGCTTCCTTCATCGTAGCGGACTAATGCCTAACCAACACCCCCATCCCCGAAACGCCTTTCATTCGTCCCTTTGTATTACAGAAAGAAATTGCGGCTTGGCCATGAGCAACATTTTTGCTATATTAAAAAACCGCACAAACAAAAATTATTACGATAAGGCGATATTAGGAGGCAAAAATAATAATAAAACAGGAAAAAACCAAAAAAAAAAAATAAATACCAAGAAAAAAAATTCAGAAAATGGCTTCAGGACTCGGCATTGTTTATTTTTTACACTCTTTTGTGACGAGGAACTCTTTTCCTTTTCATTCCTTTATGGCCCCTTTCCTTTGGATTATGATGATTTAATAAAGGAATTTTTGTTCGCTTTTATATGCAAAGTAAATATTTGCTGGAAAGGATTTCGAATATTATTAACACCCACAATCAGCTCCGAGATATTATTATTTAACACAACAAAAAATTCCAGCCTTATTAAGTGTTGGCTGTTGCTGTAGCTGATAAAAAATCGTTATCACTGGGGGCCATTTGGCGGCAATAACTACACGTCGTCGTGGGGCGAAAACACGAATTCCTTCCTCCCGCCACCTTTCGACCAGTTTTTGCTGCGAGCTGTAACATTTCCTTTGTTGCCCGTATAGAGTAGAGAATCAACGAAAAAAACATGGAAAATTCCCTTCTACATAATAACTAGGTGTAAAACTCTTTTTGCCCAAACATTTCAAGCAATATTCTTTTTTAATGGCTTTTATGACAGTAGTAAAGGAGCACATCCTGCACCCTTTTTGGCTGTAGTAACTGCTGACCACATAAAAGGGACTTTGGATTTTAGGTGTAAAGACTGTTAAGGCGTTCTTTTCGAGGTTAATCTAAAACAGAATCTTAAGGATTTGAAATTATGAATAACGAGTTGTTTTGAAAGTAGAGTTCTTGCTGGTGTGGGAGTGGCCCCGAAAGTTTTTGTTTTGTAGAAAAATAAGTAAATTAAAAAAAAAACAACTGCAAACTCCTACAGATTTTTACATTAAGGTTAGACAAGGTTGTTTTAAATGAATTATTCAAACATTTTAATAAATTTAATTAATTTGTGAGGTTAATCTAAAATTTTAAATGATGATGTGTTTATGCTATTTCTATTTCATCGTATATGCAATTTCACAGAAAAAATATAACGTTTAATCTATTATCTATTGACTATAATGTAAAACTACTTTTCTCTGATAACTTGCAATGCTGGAAATGCTCTCTGGGAACTGCATTTACTATTCAGTGGGCTCCTCGAATTCCATTGTCAAAACTGGGGGGCCTCAGTAGCTTAGGGAGTAAGGCGTCTGGCTACCATCACTGAGGTCCCGGGTTCGAATCCCTACGGTCCTTCGCCTTTTCCACTTTCCCACCAATATAACTTTTCGTCTTTCTTCTTCCCTCTTTACATTTCTGATTCCTCCTGTCATAGCCTTCTCTAGCCCTTCTCCGCTCCACCAAAGCGCATGTCATCGGTTGGTTGATGGGATTCAATTCGTTTCAGGAGGCATAACACTCCAGCGAGTTGTTTCTCGATGGCCCGCTGTCAGAGTGGCGATAGCAATGGTTGGGAGAAGGTGGAATAAAAAAAATATCACGGCTTGGTTATGGCAGTTCCTTCCTTTACTTTCTCCTTCCCTTCACTATCTTTCGACTAAAGCTGCTGTTCGATATTGCACTCTATACGAAAAATAAAATAGATTGTCAACAGTATAAAGGGCCTTTCCTGAGCCTCTAGTCTTTCACATAAAAATTGAATCTAATATGAATATATGGAATTTTTATACTTTTGCAATGTATTATGTAAAAAAAAAGGTCGTGGCGTTTTTTTAGTATAGTTCACTTGGTCTTCTTATATCCCACCGCTGCCACCAATATTGATATCAACCAAATAATTATATTACAAACAAGATACAGGGCTTTTTATGGTATCCTTGAGTCATCCATTCTTCGGACATGACCGGGCCAACGTAAACGCAGTAGCTTGGCATGCGTCGAAAGTTTACACTCTTTGTATAAGCTGTACAATTCGTGATTGTAGCGTATTCTCCATAGATTGTCTGCATTGATTGGGCCGTATATCCTTCGGAGAACCTTCCTCTCAAATATATCCATCTTGTCCGCGGATTTTTGGGAGATACTCCATACTTCACACCAATACGTAGCTACTGTACATATGATGGATTTGTAGATTCTTATTTTTGTTTTTCTGTGGATGTCTCTGGATTTCATCACAGGCAGTAACGAGAAGTATATTCTGTTTCCGGCGTTTATTCTTCTTTGTGTGTCTATCGCAAGGCAGTTGATATCGTCGGCATATCCTGCCAACTGTTTGGATTTGTTAAGCAGGGTTTCTCCTTCTAGGCAGAGATTAAATAACATGGGTGCCAGCCCATCGCCCTGCTTTAAGCCTTGCTTGACTGGGAAGGAGTCCGTCAACTCAGCTTGTATTCTAACTTCACACCTTGTATTTTCCATTGTCATTTTTGTTAATTTTACTATCTTTAGGGGGATGTTTAGGTCCAGCATTGTCGCATACATTTGTTTCCTGTCGATGCTGTCGTATGCTTGTTTAAAGCCGATGAAAAGTTGATACACGTCGATGTTATATTACCAGCATTTTCGGAGGATTTGCCTTATTGAAAAAAGTTGGTCCATTGTTGCCCTATTTCTTCTGAATCCAGCTTGGTATTCACTTATTGCGGCTTCTGCATAAGGTTCCAGTCTGGCCTATTTTATATACTGTGCTTAAAAGAGATATGTTTCTATAGTTTTCCACAGGTGAATTTGTTCCCAATCTTGTGTATTGGGCAAATATTACTGTGTTTCTTATCTTCAGGCATTTTTTCGTTCCTCCATATACAGCGTAGTAATTCATGTATAGCTGCCGAAAGCGATACCCTTCCTTGTTTGATCAACTCTGCTGGGATGTTATCAATTCCTGGAGATTTGTTGTTTATTAAGGATCTTTTGGCACTTTGTACTTCTTCCCAGGGTGGGTACATTTGTTTCTCTGGTGTCATCGTAATGTTGTAGACGGGAATCTGGCAGATGTTTTTTCTTTCAGAGCTCTCCAATGCGGCCTGTTCTTGGGGCGATCAACTTCGAATTTCTTTAGTTTGTTGTTTCTTTTTTCTTGAGTGGACAGCCGACATCTGAATCTGGATTTAACTAGAAAGTGGTCCGATTCACAATTCGCACTTCTGCAGGATCATACTTGCGCCTCTGTCTATGAGTATGGTCTATTTGGTTGCAATATCTTTCGCTGGGAGGTTGCCATGTGTATTTGTGAATGTCCTTTCTTGGAAAATTTGTTGAGCTGATGATCATATTTTGCTTACTGCAAAATCCATAACACGTTGTCCGTTATCGTTTGATGTTTCGTGGAGACTTTCCAATATTCGGTCTGTGCCAGTTCTCGCTTCCAATTTTGGCGTTGAGGTGTCCTATCACCATCTTGATGTCACTGGTAGGAGCCGTGAAATATGCGTGTTCAAGCTTGTAGTAGAAAGCGTCCTTTGTTGTGTCCGCTTTCTCCTCCGTCTCCGCATGTACGTTTATGATTGAAAGGGTGAAGAATTTTGTTCGGAGTCCTATTGTTGAACATAGACGTTCACTGATTGGCTTGAACTCTATGACGTTATGTGTGAAGTGAGATCACTATGGCATTATAATGGGCCTATCCTTTTGACCTAAGTGAATGAGCTATTGGTTTAGGTCAGCTATATCTAACCTAACCTATAGGGGGAATATTAGGTATCGGGGCCAGTCAGTGGATTTATTGGAGTCGAGTTCTTTGAGGCACTTGCATAATTCACGAGTCTGAAAAATTAAAAATTCAATAATAATACAGTAGACGAACCACAGACAAATAAACTCGCTGGTAAGTCACTTATTTTTTGAATGTTGTCACAGTAAGAAGAACTAGTTCCAAGGTTCGCATATTATATCACAACATATTTAAGATGCAAGCATAATCATTTTTACTATATAAAAATTAAACATCGTCCGTTCTCCTTTAAACCAGAAGAAAAATTTAACATTTTGCCCCTTTTTAAAAAAAAATTGTTTTTCTATTGTTTTTCGATCCAATTTGTCCCAAAAATGTTGATTGGTCCTTGGACAATCCCTCAAAAGGGACATGATTGGATCAACTTATCATGTTATCAACCCAGTCCTGCGGCAAGTTCAATTGGTAAAGCGTCTTGTGTCTCCATTTGCAGATTACAAAGAAAATTTCTCAACAAACACAAAAACCGCCCAGTAAAGGGACATACCGTTCAAGCAAATCCTGGGTACCTTTTAAGAAGGTCCCAGAGAATTGGTGAAGTTAAGAAAAAGAGAGGATATTGTCCCCCTATGGATAGGCAAACGCAAACGTCCTGTGCTCCAATGCTGTATGTGGATCGTTGTAGAAAAGGAGCCACCGCACACCAGCCACAATAAACCTAATTCACACTCTATGGCTGCTATAGCCTTGGATTTATTGTAAACTGCTCTGTTAGGATCTGTGAAGTGTGCGGAGCTCTAGTGGAAAGCTCATTCTCGGACTTTAGTGGGGAAAAGCACTAAGAATATTCTAACCTAACGAAAGTCCTTTTTGTGTACATTCTGCTCCTCCAACCACTTCTCAGCTTGTCTTGTTACTTTTCTTAATTTCTCTTTTTCCGTAGTGTTCTCCGGTTGAAGTCCATTCAGTTTGTTTTTACGTCTATACATACGAGCGTCTAGTTGATGAGTGTATTTAATGGTGTAGCGAGAAAACATGCAACTTTAGCTATTTTTTATAGAGCACCGGACGTATAAGTAAGGAGGCACTTAAAGGGAACATTTCCTGACCACACAAGAAAGTAAGCTTCAAAGCATTTTCACGTTCCTTGTCCAACTAAATTGTCAGCACGGCTTGAATTTGTGATGTAAATGCTGATGGACTTCACTACCTACTGCGGAAGTCATGAACACTTTTAGCCTTTATTTTTTTACTTCCTCCTTGGCTTTTGTCAACAAAAGATTTAGTAAAATGGAAATGGAACCAAATTTTTTGAATAATCCTCGTCTTCATATGCAGAATTGAATTTAAGATAACTTAAAGGTGCTGCAAAATGATAAAGGCGCTTCAAGATTTTTATGTAGGGGCATTAGTCCTCGTGGAGCTTTCAGGAATCCTAGCTGAACCATGATTTAATTTCGCGTTGAAGATTTTTTTAACAAGCACAAAGGACCAGTTCTTCATTAAAATTAGAAGAGGAAGGTGGGGCTTAGAATTTTAGAATCTACTAACCAACTGCTGTGGGTATTGTAGTAATCTACTTATTATTATTACGTTAAATGCTGCAGTTTTCTTACTCGTATAATCTGAAGAAAATCCATTGCAATGCCGTAGCTACTCTCTTTAGCGTAGAGGGGCAAAGAAATTTTACTAAGATAAGGTCTATTTTTAAAAATGTTGCCTCCGCCAGTATAGTCGGTAGTACAGATAATTAGAATAGAATAAGGTACATTCCCTCGACAATATACACACTCACACATCATCTGCTTGCGTATGCAAGGCTTAACGGCCCACATTACCCAATGGGCCAATCTACACTAGGATTCCTTCAGCAGCAATAGAACCGGTTTTTTACGAGAGGGGTATAGAAAAGAAGAAGGTAGTGTAGTAACATGTTCACCAGAACATTTTGGTGTGAAAATTTAACACATTCACAAAGTGCTTCTGCTAACTCTCTTACTCTTACATCTAGAATCTAATTTTCGGCATATATACAGATATCTCCGTCTAAAGACAAGAAAGTTACTCAAGATAGAGCAAGACCTAGATTACAGGGATGCCAATTTGGGGGGAAAATGCTGAATGGCGTTTTTAGGGGCTTTTATTTTGGATTGTCGTTTAATTTTGTTCGTTCTTTCGATACACTAGATTTCATATATGAGAAAAACATGTGGGGCACCCCTGCCCCCGGGTTGCTACGCCGCTGTGTTGAGTGAAGGGCAGAAACAGGAGATATGGCTAATGAAAACCGTACAGCATCTGCTGAGGGGCTCATTCCTAGCGTACTTGGTAAGGTAATTTAGGGTGTTGTGTGTGTCGGACTTCATCATTGAGTTTGATCTTGTCCGACAGAAACTGCACTTTAAGTTTTCCACTTAGGATGTCGAAGGCAACGTAAGATATGAGCAGTTTTCCCCTGCTATATAACGGCATGGGATCAAGCATTTTCAGTGTCTCCAACTAGTGCGCTAGAGTTTGCTAGTCATGGGGGTCGTGTATCATTCAGCATTATTTCATTCCATCCAATGACGCTACAGCCTCAATCGAGACTTTGTCAACTCTAGGGCATTTTTCCAAGTTCTGACTGACTTTTTCTCTAGTTCTGACTGAGTTGCTATTGATTCACTGCTCTGGGCTGACGTTTCGTTGTCACCCATTTTAGGGCCAGGTTGAAAAGCATTGAGGCCAACCCATTTTCTTGTCTAAGACCTATGTAGTCGCCTTTCGAACCTTCGGTTACTTTATTTTGGATCGTTACTTTCGCCAGTGCGGTATTGCTATAAGCAATATTATTATTAAGATAAAAATGTAAGATCCACTGCATCAACAAAAACGAATTTGCAAACAACATATCTACTTACTATAATTTGATAGAAAATTCCCTGCAAACATTCCGAATCGATATGGATGCGAGAGCGATTCATAAAAAGCGAAAGCTTTCTTCGATAACGAAATCGAGAACGATTCGAAAGCGTTATCGAAAATGATAAAAAAGGAACGCTAGAATGAATCTCTTTTGAGAAGGAATCTCGAAGGATGTGCATGTATGTGTGTTTCGTTTTCTCGAATCGATGTGGAATGTATCTCGAATCATTTTTATGAATATGTTTCGTTTTTTCGAATCGATATCGAATGAATCTCGAATGATTTATTTGAATACATGTTTCGTTTTTTCGAATCGATATCGAATGAATCTCGAATATGTTTCGTTTTTTCGAATCGATATCGAATGAATCTCGAATGATTTATTTGAATACATGTTTCGTTTTTTTCGAATCGATATCGAATGAATTTCGAATATGTTTCGTTTTTTCGAATCGATATCGAATAAATCTCGAATGATTTTTGTTTCGTTTTTTCGAATCGATATCGAATAAATCTCGAATGATTTTTGTTATTTAGGAATGTCACATTAACGCATTTTCGCCAATATACATAGGTTAAACATAAAGCTATAAAACGCCGAAAATGCAAAACCATAAATAACATAAGACGGGAAAGTTCGGATCATATTTTTCAATTTGCTCACGTTTAAGCATTTTCGCTAGACTGGTTGGCTCCAATCCAAGATTTCTATTATTTTTTCTACAGGAACAAGCTAAAAGTCAATTGCCAACTACATACATTACTCAGTGATTGGTTTTTTTTTTTTAGTTAAAAACATCAACCAGCACACATACAGATTCGAGGTCATCAAAATTCGAAACCATGCATTCGCATAGAAAGCGCATTTATTTCATAATAAAAAAAAAGAAACGGCAACGGAAATTATAAAATGCAGAATTATAGGAATAATGGAGCTCAAATTGCATTCAACCAGCAGAAACTTCGCAAAGAGCATTTGGCTTGAACAAATCCTTAGACAAATTGTGGAAATCTCTGCATGCATATCCTGAATTCCGCCAATGGTATATTGTGAACTGAATGATGGTCTAAGAACAAAAGTATACTAAAATATTAGATTTAAGAATCCATTCGCTAGACAATATCCTCGGGCAGGAAGTCTTATTTGACGGTGCTTTTGGAGACAAATCAAAAAGAAAGTTTCGTACCAAGTCACCATTATTTTTAATTTTTCTGCAGTTTCAGATTTTGCCATAAAAAGTGCACACACATGAAGATTTCACCTCTATTCTTGAAATTGTACTGTATGGTGGGGGGAAAAGATGAAACTGAATTCCTGGCGGAAAAATGTACTAAAGAAAGTTGTCTTTCTAAGGCTGCAATAGACTTATGCACTCAGGCACAAAGAATGGGGGAATTTTACTTAGTTTATGTTTATATCAAAATGCAATTTCATTGCTCCTTTCTTTATCAATTGATTTTTTTTTTTCGTGAAAAATGGATGGTGCAGACAAGTTCACCTGAGCTTTGACATTAAGTATCCGTTTTTCTTGGAAATTGAATTGTTGTCTTTCAAATTTTAATATGCCTCGACAAAAAATTTCTTTCATATTTCAAATATTATTAGTACATGCAGGCATAAAAGACTATTAGGTATACATACACATTTCTTACAATCTGTTTTTTAACAGTTTGAGAAGAGAACTGAAATACATATATTAGACTAACTGACCCGGCAGACTTTGTCCTGTCTGACAACTCACACAACAAAACAAGTTAAATTCAAAAGTCCAATCATTCTGAATCCTTACAATTCTTTTGATCAAAACATCTTCGCCTTGGTACTTTCTCTGATTAATTAACTTCTGTCACAATGTTCATTAGTTTTTTCACAGACAGTCTGGTGTCATTGCAAAGTCTTGGTTGATTTATATTTCGCAGCATGGTAATTATCCAACCGACTTTCAACTGCTGATTATTACCCCGTTTATGACTACGTTGAAAAGTTGAGTCGAGTTTGAGTTTAAATTTCGATCACCGGATATGATGTCGAGAAGAGTTCAGTTTGATCTGAAATAGAGTTCAACTGAAATCAAACCATATCTACAAATGTTGGTGTGAAATTCTCATTTATAGATACCGAAAAATTCAGAACGAATTAATTTTATATCCTGTGCCAGCTAAAACCCCAAATACAAAACTAATGCCGAAGGCGAACTTCACGGAAGGTAAACAAAGAAAACAAATGTCACTTCAACCCAATTACAGCTCAACCCGCGAATATGAGGCGATATATCCAGGAAGGAGAGCTGAGATTAATTGACTGGGATGAACCTGGGTTGATCTGTGTTGAACCTAGTCATACCGGGGTGTATACGGTGGCAAATCGGGCAGTTTGAGATAGTTCGAAAATTCCTAAAATTCACCAAATCCACCGATTTGTACGAGATCAGCTGACCACAAGGTCCAGCTCACGAACCGCCGATTATCGAACACCCGACGAATCAGTTTCTCGATACCGACCGACAAATTATCGCGGTGAAGACGGCAATAAAATCGCTGGAAAATGGCAAATCGCCGGGAATAGACCAAGTCACTGCCGAGATGATCAAAGCCGGAGGTGATGTCTTATCACATCGACACCATGTCCTCATAACACACATATGTATGGCATTCGGATCGTATCCCGTCGGCGGGAAGAAAGCGATCATTGTCCCAATTTTGAAAAAATACGACAGTCGTTAATGCAAGGTTGCATCTTGGATACATTGATCAAATATTCGCACTCCGTCAGCTAATAGAAGAAACGGCAAACGAACTGTCGTCGTTTTCATCGATTTCGAATTTCGATTGAGTCGATTGGAGCAGCTTATGGAGAGCCTTGGAAACCGAACACGTGCCGTTGAAAATTATCCAACTACGATGGCTCAATTAAGAGCGTTCGTATTCGAAGTGACTTATCCGAGGAGTTCCCGATTCAAACAGGTGTCGGACAGAGAGCCTTCGCTTCGCCACTTCTCGTCAACGTTGTGATCGACGCGATTATGCGTGAAGCATTCGATGGACGACTCGGACACGATAGCGCCGTCTTCGCCGGCACGGATGCCGAAACAACGTACATCTTATACGACATTTCCAACATCACCCAGTCATACGGGTGTAAAATCAATGCGGGAAAGACCAAAGTGCTCATAACCAACGGATCGAAGGACAGTGTTCACCTCGATGAAACCCAAATCGAACAGGTTCCGATGTTCAAATATTTGGGAACATTGCTTAAGGCAGCGAAAGTGGCATCGACGGCCGACATTCACTGCCGCAATGGCCATGCAACAGCAACATTCGCTTCACTCAGGCAGACTGCTCAAACCGGACGTCAACAAGATCGAGGTCTTCCAAATGCGATGCTTGAGGCACATTCTCGGTGTCTCACATCGCGATCGGCTTTGAACGGAAACAGTTAGAAGAAGAAATACAAGAACTTCGACTATGATGGTTTGGATATGTTTGCCGAATGGATGATAACCGCCTGCCACGTAAACTTCTCTAGCGAAACCGTTCCGAAGACTGGAGAATTCAGTGATCGGCACCGAAGAAAAACTGGCTAAAGAATACCAAGTGCGAGCTAAAGAATCAACGATTATCAGTCGAATAAGGAAGGAAGGAAGGAATTCAGGAACGAATGGAAACGAATCGTGAATAGAGTTCAAGACACAACGGCACCGACAACAGCGTATCCGTTGCGGGGACGTCCAGCTCCGTCCGCCAGCTAACGGATCAAGGAAGAAGAAGAAGACCAGGAATAGAATTTTGAATAGTTGCATTTGGATCATTGACATTTGATGTTTATGGGTTTTTGGCAGCCCATATAGCCGGTCCGCTCAGCCAAACGTTGTTTTGCACAAAGTTAGCGTTGGTAAGAGCTACAGAAGTCAACGAAAAGCTCATAGTTGCTGTAAGTGACTTGGCGTAACCCTTGATTTCCAACGATGTGTTCAAGGCGTTTTAGCACCGATGCGGGTGTTTGAGTCACGCATTAAAACAGAATAGAGCGAAAAAACTCAGTCAGTCGCATATAAAACTTGATCTTGCTGTCATCGTCTTCGTCTTCAGTTGGAGCACAGCGTGGTATTTGTTAGTCTAGTACGCAGGCGTACGGTAATAATCCTTTCAGAAACTGGTGACAAGCTAATGAGGCTGTAGTAGACCTCCTTGGTGAGTATTACGCCAAAGCCATTTCGACGACTTTCAGTTTCATTTCTGCTAGAATATGTATAACAAGGACTCACCGATTGGACATACATATACTCGTATATATTCCTCGCATCGGGCCATCTGATCTCGCTGAGTCCCATTACTTTGATTTTATGCCGGTTCATCTCGTTGAGGACTTCATCCAGCCGTCCATTAGCAAACAGTGTTCTCACATTCCATGTTCCAATTCGTGTCCTTTTTCGATAAGCAAAGGTCGTCGTCTCGTTGGCCATTCGGTTTCACTTCCGAGGCATATAGTCCATTCAAAACGCGGGGGGGTGTTCCAAAATAACACCGTTAAGAAAATCGAACCCTAAAGGTTTTTGGGGTCGCTGATCACGAAAATCGAGGTCCCGCGGTCCTAAAATTAGGGCGTCACCCCTAAAAATGCAAAAAACACCCCTTTTTAGGGGGTTTTCGCGATTATTTTAGTAATAATGACAACTAATGCGATGAAATGCACTTTTTTTAATATTTATTTGCGAAGGTGGTTGTGTTGTAGCCACGTTGAGATATGCTGATTTCTCTCGATGTACTTCTTAGGAAAACACGTTCAACCTTTTTTCTTTCACTACTATGAACACTTTATTTAATAATTTTAACAATAGTTTGAGTTCGCCTTTAAATGTAAGATTACACAATAGATATCACAAGCGTTCTTAATAATTTTATTTTGAGAATAACTTAGAGTTCACGACTATTATATGTACAATAGATTTCACAATGATTAAATGCTCAAATTGTTATAATAATTAGATTTCACTTTTACACGTCCGATCGGTTTCACGATAACTTTGCAAGAGAGCAGATCTCCTGTTCAGAACTTTTCTCATCATCTAAAATTGAATATTATTCACCGTTTTTCACCGTTTTTTTTTGAACCCGAAAAATTCATCAGCTGGTTGAAAAGTGGGGCAATTCCCCTTTCGATAAATTTATATACCAGCTGATCCCGTAACACAACGAAGAAAGGGAAGTAAAGAATTAGAACTGACAGTGCTAAGTGCAATGTGTTTTGGATGGTGTTTGTTTACATGATGAGGTGAGTATTGGATTTAAATATATTTATAATTATTTTACTGAAATTTATGTCATCGTGAAACCGTTGACAAAATAATTACGTTTACAAATTATTAAATACATTTTCTTATTTTATTTTAAGGGTACTACTTTATGGAGATCGATTTGCTGGATGGACAAACCAACAATTTTAGATAAGTAATTTATTCATTTTTTAGGATAATTTTCTTTGTTGAATTTTCTATTTTAGGTCGTCGACTGTTGAAGACGCAACATCCTCCCGGGCCAGAATAAGCAGGATTGTGCACGTACGTCTACCACGGTGCCAGGACATCTTGGAAGTCAGGGGGTACGTCTGCCACGGTGTTGGAACATCTTACATCATTACATCTTTAAGATCTGGAATTAGCTAAGCAAACAGGAGGTTCGTAGAGGATAGTAAGGACTCAAGGTTAGTTTGGATAGTTTTTGGGATAGTTTTTTTTGTGTTCATTAATTGTGTTTGTGCAAATAATTAATCAGGCATGCGTTAATAGTTAAACTGTTAATTGATTGTTTCTTTGTGTAAGTTTTTTAATGGGATAGGGTTATCGATTGGTAGACGAGAAACTTTGACAATTGGCCTTCGAATGATAGCATGCTTGATACGAATGTCTGCTACACGTACTAATCCATCCTTTCCTGGAAGAACCTCCACAATGCGCCCTAACGGCCAATTCATCGGGCTTAATCGATCGTCCTTGACGAGGACGAGATCTCCTTTCGTTATATTAGGGTGTTGAGTGATCCATTTGGGCCGTTGTTGTAGTCTGGTTAAATATTCGCTAGACCATTTTCTCCAAAAATGTTGTGAAAGTGATTGAGTAAGCTGCCACCTGTTCAGCCGGTGCGGATTGGTCGTTGAGAAATCCTCTTGTGGTGGAGCTAGCAGAGAATCGCCGATTAAAAAGTGTCCTGGTGTGAGCGCACTTGAATCATCAGGGTCTGAGGTTAGTGGACACAATGGTCTTGAATTCAAGCACGCCTCGATTTGCGCTAACACGGTCGACATCTCCTCGAAGGTAAGCGTTGAATTTCCCAGAACACGTCGGAGATGGTACTTAGTGGATTTAACCCCTGCCTCCCAGAGGCCACCAAAATGAGGTGCATGTGGGGGATTAAAATGCCAAAGAACTCCTTGGTGTGACGTTTTCTCTGCAACTTCCATTTGTTTCGTTACGATGTCCTTCAGATAAGCATTAGCTCCCACAAAATTTGTTCCACAGTCACTGTAGACGTGTTTACACAAGCCACGTCTTGCCACAAATCTATTAAAAGCTGCCAAAAATGCTGGAGTGGTCATATCACTCACCAGTTCAAGGTGAATTGCCTTAACAGCTAGGCAAACAAATAGGGCAATATAATCTTTAGACGATGGGGCTCCGCGCCTTTTACTTGTTTTGATATTAAAGGGGCCACAATAATCAATCCCGGTATGCGTGAAGGGTCGCGTAATGTTAATCCTTGGAGAAGGAAGATCGCCCATGAATTGCGTGTTGGTTTGAGCTCTGAAACGATGACATTTCACACAGGCATGAATAACCTTTCGTACCACATTTCTTCCATTTAGCACCCAGTATTTCTGTCTGAGAGTGGACAAAGTTAGTTGTGTTCCTCCGTGTAGTGTTAGATGATGGTAATAATGTACGAGAAGATTGGTCAAATGTCCTGATTGTGGGATAATAATGGGGTGTTGTCTATCAAAGGATATGTCGGCGTTGCTAAGGCGTCCTCCGAGACGCAGCAGTCCATCGTTGTCAATGACGGGATTAAAGTTTTGAAGTTTGCTCTTGCCAGGTAGCGGCTTCTCCGAACGGATGTGTTCGAGTTCCATAGAGAAATTAAGATTTTGGTCAAACCTTAACCAGAATTTTGTTGCCTTCTCTAGTTCTTCAGAAGTTAGCCAAGTAGAGGCGCGATCTCCGCGTCGCACACGAAAGCGCAGGCAGTACGCTGTGACTCTAATGAGTTTTGTAAATGATTTATAATTTACTCAACAAGTCGGTCAAAAAAGTGTTTTTTGTATCAAGTAAGCTGACTGCACAGATGAGCCTTCGTTCTTCTAAATTGGTGGAAGGTATGTCAGTTGGACAAGGCCAAGAGCTTCTATCCTTTGACAACCATTGAGGACCCTTCCACCACAAAGTATGATCATTTAATTCGGTAGGTAAAACTCCTCTTGACGCCAAATCCGCAGGGTTGGATGCTGTGGGGACATGATGCCACGGAACGTTTCCCAGTAAAGAAAAGATTTCACTACATCGATTTGCAACGAATGTTGCCCATTTTCGAGGATGCCCCAATAGCCATGACAAAACGATTGAAGAATCGGTCCACATGTGTACTTCAATTGCTGAGAACTGCATAATAGTTAAAATATGCTTAACAATTTTGGACGCTAACACAGCGCCACATAATTCTAGCCGTGGGATCGTAACTGGTTTAATTGGTGCGACTTTGGTCTTGGCCATGATGATATTGACCCTTACATCTCCTTCTGAGGTGACTACCCGTAGATATACTACAGCTGCATAGGCATGTTGAGAAGCATCACTAAACGCATGAATTTCCATCTGGTTTGATGATTGAACTGTGCCATACCATCGTGGGATACGGATTTGTTCGAGATCAGCCGCCTGCTTCTTAAACTCCAACCATCTGTTTTGTACTTCGCGAGGTAAAGGTTCGTCCCAATCACAACCATGTATCCACAAGGTCTGCATTAAGATTTTCGCATAGATGATCACAGGAGCGATCCATCCCATTGGATCGTATAGTTTTGCAATCTCCGAAAGGAGTTCACGTTTGCTTTTCACAAGTTTATCAGGAGTTAGATTTATTTTATAACCAAATGTGTCTAAAGACGGATACCAAATAATTCCCAAAGACTTCACTCCATTTTCCAAGTTTAAGTCCACAGAAGTTTGCACAGCTCGATCCTCTTCCGGAATGTTTGCCAAGATTTCTGCTTTGTTGGATAGCCATTTTTTTAGCTTGAAGCCTCCTCGTTGTAGTAGTTGATCTAAGTCGCCTTGTAATTCAATGGCCTCTGAGATGGAATCCCTTCCGGTCAAGACGTCGTCCACGTAAAAATCATTAAGCAGCACTTGTGAAGCCGAAGGGAACTGAGATTGCTCGTCTTTAGCCAATTGCTGAAGTGTTCTAATCGCAAGGTGGGGCGCACATGTCACCCCAAAAGTCACGGTAGATAAGCAATAATCTTGTATGGGCTGATTCACATCACTTCTCCACACAATACGCTGATAGTCAATGTCATCTGAATGAACCGCAATTTGGCGGTACATCTTCTCGATATCAGCCATTAGAGCGAACTTGAATTTACGCCATCTCATCAGTACAGCAACCATTTCATTTTGGAGGCTAGGTCCAGTATGTAAAATGTCGTTCAGGGACACGGTGGAGGAGCTCTTTCGCGAAGCGTCGAATACTACACGCAGCCTTGTTGAAACGCTTTCTTTAAAAACGGCATGATGCGGTAAGTAATAACTTTGATAACACGGTTTACCTTGATATATAGCTAAATGGTCTTCTTCCTTTGTTTTAGCTAACCGCATGTGACCCAACTGAAGATACTCTTCTATGCACTTGGTATATTGTTCCCTTATGGATGGGTTCGAAGAAAATCGTCGCTCTAAACTGAGGAAACTCGCCACTGCACCGGCTCGTGAAGCACCTAACGAATGCTGATGATCTTTACTAATAAAAGGTAGTTTTACGCAATATCTCCCACTTTGTAAACGAGTATGAGTGTGTTCGTAAAAGCGTTCACACTCCTTATCTTCACTTTTAGGACATTGGATACTTGGTGTCTCTTCAATCCTCCAAAAATCTTGTAACTGGTTGCTAATAAGATTTAATGACACGGTGGATGTGAAGGTCTGATACCCTTGAGGTTGATGTTCTGGGTCCGTCGTTCTACCGGATAAGACCCATCCTAGAAGTGTTCGTCGAGCAACAGGTTGACCTTTAGAGCCCTTCCGGACATCTGGTAAGATCAAGTCTCCATGGACATCCGCTCCAATAAGCACGTCAATCCTTCCTGGCTGAGAGAAATGTGGATCGGCTAGATTTAAACCATTGACATGAGCCCAATTAGTTGATGTTATCACTCTGGCCGGTAAATGATGTGCTAAGTCTTTCTTCACTAAAGCCTCCAGCTGCACAGTATCACTTGATGATGGTATGACGATATCAGCATAGACCTTTGTCCTGGAAGTTCCTAGCGGAATTTGACCTACACCTGTTATGCTGGCGATGACAGGCGATTTGCGAAGACCCAACGATTGCACCACGTATTCGGTACAAAATGAAGCTTGCGAGCCTGGGTCAAGCAGAGCCCGAAAAGTTTTTGTAGTTTTCCCTGGACCTTGCAAAGTAACTAATGCTGTGGCTAATAAAACTTCCCTTTGAGTAGAGGTATGTAGAGAATTTATATGGGGGCTGAATTCCTTCTGTTCACTAGTAGTTTGAGAATGGGGTGCTGGTGTAAATGACTTAAAAGTTTTTTCTTTCATCGAATTAGATCCGGAAGGCTGATCATTAGGAAAAATATGTAATAGGGTATGATGACGCTTATGACAACGGAAACACGAATTTTTGCTAGGACATTGTGGAGCCAGGTGACCGACACCTAAACAATTTATGCAGAGACCCTTTTTTCGTACAATTTCATTTTTATTTTGAAAGTTTAATTTTTGAAATTCTGGGCAGTTCCTTAGGGGGTGATTACCGTTGCATACGCTGCACGTAGTTCTAGTTCCTTCTATCATAAAGGATTGTGGTCGCATGAGTGTTCTCGTTGATCTTGTCCTTTCCTTCTCATCTTTGATGCTTGTTTTCCTCGTGTCCAGTGCTTCCAAGGCCCTAAATCTTTTCATTAAAAATTCCTCCAACTCAGTCCAAGTTGATAATTTGCTGGATCTGTCCAGTGATTGCTCCCAAAGTTGATGAGTCTCGATTGGTAACTTCTTCACGGCTACATGCACAAATATTGGATCCCAGTCGAATATTGGAATCCCTAAATTTTTTAACGATGTAATACACTCGTTGACTGTGTCCAGAATAGTTTTCACTCCTTGGGCGCTTTCGTTTCGTATAGTGGGTTGATCAAATAGCAAATCCAATTGTGTTCGCACTAGCACTCGGGTATTGTGATATCTTTCCTTCAAAAGTTTCCATGCTGGCAGATAATTGGCATTGGAGATCGTGATTTTACTCAATAAATTATAGGCTTCCCCTGAAACATATAATTTTAGATATTGTAGCTTCTGCGCGGAAGGTATATTGTTATTGTCATGAACTAATCCCTTGAAGAGGTCGTAAAAAGTGATCCAATTCTGGTACTCTCCATTAAAGGTTGGAATGGAAAGCTTTTGTAATTTAACACCGGAATATGATTTAGCTCCTTCACTGGCTGTCTGCACTTGAGAGATGTCCAAGGGTGATGGCGATTCTGGCGGAAACAAATCGTTGAAGTCATCCTTCAAGCGCGCGTACATCGTAAGGAACATTTCCTCCACTGTGGAATAATAATCATCGCATAGGTATGGATTGTTATCATCCTCAGATGTTTTCAGGCAGATAATTTCAGCATCCCTCTCTTTGAATTCCTCCCAGTAGTCCTCAATAGTTTTTAAACGCCTCTCATAATAAGGTTTGGTTTTACGTTCCTTCCCGTCCTTTGTATAATTTATAAAAGCCCTTTCTAACTTTGTACCAGTGCCCATTTGTAATTTAATAAGGCGGTCCATATTTCCCTTGCAATTTCAAAAAAATACACGATAAGCAAAGTTGAAAGTGGTCGCAGGGAAAGGCCAGACGAAAGCAGACGAAACCGTACGGAACCAGGATCTAATCCACGACAGCAGAGTATAAAAATAAAATAATATCCCCCTTTTAACACGATTAGCATAGAGTTTGAATTAAATTGGTCGAGTGGACAGATTTAAAACGCTTTGGATAAAAAGTCAATCGTTCTCAACACTATAATGTGACACCTTATATCTCAAATTTATTATAAAAATGATAACCACATTTGTCCGTTAAGAAATATTCGCAGAAAAGATTTATAACCTCCAACAACAAAATTAGCCTCTTATATTCACCACAAAATCCAAATGTATCTTATTTATAACGCCTTCATAAAAAAAACTCATGTAATGAAATTTATTCACAAATAGAAATTCAAAAATGTAAATTTAAGTCAATTATTTCACCAATAAATTCGTATGAAAATTCCTGTATGTATTAATAAAAATTCTTTTCAGAAATTCAAACAACCGCGTTTTATTGTTAGTATAACGTTTTTCAAATTTTAAGATAAGCCAATTGTTGCACCACCGTTAGTTATAGGTATTACCGTTATTTAATAAACCTCATGTAGTCATATTTCTTCACATAAAGAATTTCAAAATTTAAATATTAGTCAATTATTTCACTACCGAATTCAGATGTAAGTCACTGTATTCATGACAATTCGTTTCATAAAATTAATTTTAGCATAAACGGATTTCATATGTAAAGATAAGTCAAAGTTTCACCACCGTTAATTATATTATATGTATGACCGTTATTATAGCTGTAATTTTTTATAATTCAATAAATTCACTTTTATTCAAAAAACCGTAAATTCTTTGCATGATGTATGAATTTAAAAGCCACCGTTAACCGATCAGATTGTTCATTTTTCACGAGAAAATTTTAAAACTGTATATAATGTTCTCCGCATATAAATTTTATGTGTAATAAATATCTTTAGAGAATTTAAGCCACTCACCTTAAATTCCGTTTATCCGGCTCGAAGGACCAAAAAATGTTGTAGCCACGTTGAGATATGCTGATTTCTCTCGATGTACTTCTTAGGAAAACACGTTCAACCTTTTTTCTTTCACTACTATGAACACTTTATTTAATAATTTTAACAATAGTTTGAGTTCGCCTTTAAATGTAAGATTACACAATAGATATCACAAGCGTTCTTAATAATTTTATTTTGAGAATAACTTAGAGTTCACGACTATTATATGTACAATAGATTTCACAATGATTAAATGCTCAAATTGTTATAATAATTAGATTTCACTTTTACACGTCCGATCGGTTTCACGATAACTTTGCAAGAGAGCAGATCTCCTGTTCAGAACTTTTCTCATCATCTAAAATTGAATATTATTCACCGTTTTTCACCGTTTTTTTTTGAACCCGAAAAATTCATCAGCTGGTTGAAAAGTGGGGCAATTCCCCTTTCGATAAATTTATATACCAGCTGATCCCGTAACACAACGAAGAAAGGGAAGTAAAGAATTAGAACTGACAGTGCTAAGTGCAATGTGTTTTGGATGGTGTTTGTTTACATGATGAGGTGAGTATTGGATTTAAATATATTTATAATTATTTTACTGAAATTTATGTCATCGTGAAACCGTTGACAAAATAATTACGTTTACAAATTATTAAATACATTTTCTTATTTTATTTTAAGGGTACTACTTTATGGAGATCGATTTGCTGGATGGACAAACCAACAATTTTAGATAAGTAATTTATTCATTTTTTAGGATAATTTTCTTTGTTGAATTTTCTATTTTAGGTCGTCGACTGTTGAAGACGCAACAGGTTGATTTATACAAAATGAAGGCGAACTTAATGGTAAGGGGTACTCCTAAAGGGTTAAAACTACCCCTTAATTGGTGAAAAATGGCAAAAATTGTAAAAAAAAATTTTTACAAGTTTATGCTTCAAATTCGACTGTGGGCGTACTGTCAGGCAAAAATAAATTATTTTCAATCCTAAAACTACCCCTACAACCCTTTAGGACTACCCCTTATCATAAAGTTCGCCTTAATTTAGTACAAATCAAAAACCTTCGCAAATAAATATTAAAAAAAGTGCATTTCATCGCATTAGTTTTCATTATTATTGAAATAATCGCGAAAACCCCCTAAAAAGGGGTGTTTTTTGCATTTTTAGGGGGGACGCTCATGTTTTAGGACCGCGGGACCTCGATTTTCGTGATCAGCGACCCCAAAAACTTGTAGGGTTCGATTTTCTTAACGGTGTTATTTTGGAACACCATAACGCGCGTTTTGAATGGACTAATATAACAATTTAGCCGCTAGGGCGTTTGGAAATATTTTTGAGAGAGTTTTACATAGCACCCTGCATTTTTGTAACCCTATAACATATGTATGTATTGCCTGAAAAAGGCATCACCTGGAAAAATACTTCTTTTAAAGATAATGAAAATGAAAAACATTTTTTTATTAAATATTTATTTGCGAAGATGGTTGATTTATATCAAATCAAGCTATAAATTTTATAAGGGATAATCCTAAAGGCTTAAAAACCACCCCTAAATCGACTGAAAAGAAAATTCCAAAAACTTATTATAGTTCTGTAGTTAGGGTTTGGTGTGATGACTTATTAGCTCTGTGGCCAGCGTTGCCCTGCGTTTGCTCTTTCTACTTGCTATCAAATAATTCAAAAGGCTGCTATCTTTTCATAACCACCTTTGTTTTCAATTTACTACTAGTACGAACCAAAGTGTGATTCCTTAGAAACACCACATAAAAAATGTAAAAGTTACAAAGTATTAAATATTTTTTCATTTTCAGCAATTTCAGCTTCGTGTTTATATCATCGTGTTTTTTGTTTGAGATGCGCAAATGCTCCATTTTATTAGCTGTTCTACTCTGTCAATGCGAATGGCGGGCCAAAACATTATTAGCTCAAACTAACAACCAAACTGGTAGTTATTTTAAAAAATTTATCAAAACTTTTACCACACTTATAATCTTGCCATAAACGTTTTTCTAATAACACTGAAAAGCACAAATAAAATTTTTTAATGAAGCATAAAAGCATACATCCAGTATACGCGTACGTAACCTTCTCATGTTGGCTGTATCTCAACTTTATGAGATCATGTAAACTACGGAAACTTTTTAATATAAAAACACAGACATCGTTATCCTCGGGAAACGAGGCTCTATCCTCCCGCTCATTCCACTTTTTGTCGCCGGCATATAGCATATTTCTCCGGAGCGATTAACACTTTCCCTAATCATATTCCGTATGCAAACACTGCTAATCCCAGGCTGGTGCTCATTTAATTCCTTTTCAGAAAAATACACGAGAGTTAAAACAAAGTCGGTTAAAAGTCTCAAACATGTAAATAAGCCATAAAAACTCACCCCCGGTACAAACTGCGACTTGGGGAGCCATTGCGGGGGCATCCTTGAGCAAGCATTGCCCAATGCTCCGCCCCAAGATGGGGGGCCCTGACATGTTATTTAATGTTTTAAATCGCGTCCATAATTAACTAAAATGAAGGGCGCCCCATCATTTGAAAATGTGAAGCAGAGCTTTAAGCGCTAATCGACCATAAAACGCGATGGTGATGGTGATGACGATGTGCTTGTTTGGCTAATGTTCATGAAAGTTAATTGTCCTAACGCTGGTCCTTATTTGACGCGTTACTTCTCATTTTGGGCGCAAAATATGATCCTTCGACAGGCAGGCATCACATCGGCGTATGCCCGCAGGACGTACACCAGCGAGCATTACATGTCCTGATTCCGCCTGTGCTGCAGATAGCTTAGCTGCGAAAACAGATGCGATTTGACATTCGGATTTTATTCTCGTGCTAAAAAGGTGCTCCTTTGTTTATGCCAGTTAATGAAAATCTTGAGGACTCACAGGCATCTAAGGACAGTAAAACCCCTCCTCTCAGGCTAGCAGGAGCAAGAATTCGAAGAGCGGCCCTAGGTTAATAGGCCGTTACTTTTTATGTTCTTGCGATGGCAGTTAAATGCACGTGTCATACACAAGCCGAAATGAAAACAATTCTAAATTTTTATTGGGGCCTGTTCTGGATTTTTCTTTCATCCTCAATTGCGAGGGGGTCGAAATCGCTTTTAATTTTTGGGGCTCGGTGTGTATTTAATTGCCTTCAATACAACGGAGTCGGCTCTGCTAATGGCGGTGGCGGTAATCAAAATTGTAAAAGTTTTCAGAAACCGAAATGCTCTTTGTTATTTTGATACATTTTATGAATGTTAATCGCTGTTATCAGATTGATATCAATCTAAGCATTTTAACTGCCTATCGAGCAGCTGACGATGATTAGTATTTGCCTAGGTTCTAGAGGTTAATCCATAGATACCAGTTGAATAAGTTTTCTTCTTTTTATTTAGTGGACGATTTAAGATTCTCACGGTACTAGCAATTACTACTATTCAAGCCAAATACAATGCTTCTCAGGACACACCGGAAAATGTCCCACGTTCTCCACTCGAATCTTAACAAGTAAATTGCGTCTATAGCTCCTGAAGAAAAGAACTATTCTATGATGCAAGTTGCACTATCCATCACTTCGTTAATTACCCCTAAAACCGGTTTTTCAGGCAAGGGGTCGCAGGGAAGTATATGTCATGAGTCATAGTATTATAGCTATGAGGCAAAGATTATCTATTACAATAAGATGTGACACTCTCGACGTTTTCGCTTATCTATTTTTGACCTTGGTACCGTTATTTAAACGACCTTGCCGGAATTGTAAGAAATAGATAGCGATAGAAAAGCCATTTGTAAGAAAAGGATGCAATATGATGAGGAACGAAGTGGAAATGAACACAATTTTTACAGGGTGTGCATATAATTTATTGAAATTTTTTGGTTTAAAATTAAATTTAATCACAAAGGCAAGTCAAACATGGCCAATTAAAAACTCAACCTGGGAATAAGCTTAGTTTAGCTTATCTTAGCCAGAAGCTTAGTTTTTACTTCATTGTATGAAATTATGCCGAATGTTTTCACTAAGTGGTAATTTTTTTAATGGATGATTCCTGCACAAATTGTTCTTTTGCTATCGACACAGACGTTTGGAATAGTATTGAAGTGAAACTTTTTTTGTCGCGGTAGAGAAGCATTCTGTGTAGAGATATGAAACCATCACGAAAAATGTAAGGAATCGAGGGCTCGAGGGGAATTGAAAAAGTAAGCGCCATAAAGATTTCAATAAATGCGGAGTATCAAACATGTAATATAATTTAATATTATTCACATAAAAATGGGGATTCAAGGAAGATATTCCTTTTAATCGGTTAAGACCGATGTTTCCTCCTTGGTCGGAAATTATTACCCTTGGTTTCATATCAACCTTCACTAACTGTTTTACAGTTGTTTCTATAATTTGAGCTAAGGTTTTCGAGGGGCAAGCAGAATTAACGAAATAATATCCTACCAATTTTTTGTAACGATGCGTAATCCCTTTCACCATTACAACTATTGCGTAATTAGCCGGTAATTTAGTTTTCTGACTTCCATTATCTTCTAAACCAATAATTTCTCCTTTGCTTTTATCAAAATATAAATTGGTTTTAAGGGAAATTTCGTCTAAGCAAATTATACAGTTTTTTGCCATGTTCGGTAAATTTTGAATTTTTAATTTTAACGAAGTGAACAAGCCTTCGTGGATACCGGGACCGGAGGGCCAGTTTTGAATGAATCTCAATAGAGTCCTTTTGGACGGAAGATTCATATTTTTTGCCAAAAAATGGTAGGCGGAAAGTGCTATAAAATATATACTTAAGCAAAATTTCTTAAAATTATTCGAATATCTCCAACCTTTAGGTGTATGTTGAAGATTTTTTACGTGGTTTTCAATTATGCGTGCTAATTCACCAGGTAAAACGCGTTTTCCTTTCTGTATAAATGAAGCATCATTTTCCTTATCTTTCCGCAACTCTTCAAGTTGCTTTTTTAAATCGTCGCACTCCTTTCGCAATTTTGTTACGTCATCTTCCGTAAATTTTCCCTTACAATCTGTTTGTGTATATTTATGCGTTGTAGGAAATATCGCGT
Organism: Thereva unica; assembly: GCA_949987705.1. Taxonomy (NCBI): domain Eukaryota; kingdom Metazoa; phylum Arthropoda; class Insecta; order Diptera; family Therevidae; genus Thereva; species Thereva unica. The sequence goes on from OX465283.1 coordinate 48,632,261, forward strand.
TATCATTATTATCATTACCCGACATAGTATCTTCTTCTATGCATTGTGCTGTAGAAGTTTCCGCAATTGGCGTTGGCGTATCTACACTTTTTGGCGGGACCAACAAAGTATTATCCAGAATTATAACTTTGGAAGTAGTTTCTTCTGGAATTGAATTTGAAGCGCTTAGTCTAACTGGATACGCCTTTCGTTTTAACCGATTTGTTTTTTTTTTTTTTTTTTTGAAAGCATATTTTCATCGAAGTGCTTTTCACAAACCCGGTAATCTTCCGACAATTTTACATTTAGCATATCCGTTTTATTTAAATTCCCCAACCATATTGCTCTCCTAGCACTATTCACCGGTAATTTAAAAATTTCACTTCTAAACTGTCATTTTTTTTGGCACCACATACCAAACACTTAATATGGTGCTTACCCATTTTTAAAAAATATTTCGAGAGTAAAAAAATGAATAAAATAATTTCTAAAAACTAATTAAATGCAATCAGTATTTCTTACCCCGAAATTTCGCAGTCCTTACAACGCAAAGGAACCAGTTGGTTCTGGGTCACTTATAAAAATTCATAAAAAGCACTTTGAAAACTATACCCGCACCACAAAGCAACGTCTAACACTCTCTTTTAGTTTACTATTTTTAAAAATACTTCAAATAGAAATACTTCAAATAATTCGGTTACAATTTTGTATTAAAATGAAATAATTTACAGCGTAATCTTATTATATATTAAAAATTTTTTGGATCAGGCTGTAACCTTGCTGGTTATCTGTACTAACACGAGTGCGATCGCTCCAGGTCGCCTTTAAAACTATGGGGTGAAAAAATTCTCAAGTTGTAATGCGTGTAGGGGTTTCACATGTGTTTCCTTTATTTCAATTCCACATTTCCCTATGATTTACATTGCGCGAACTGCTTGAGAATGAACAACTAATACCATGACGATTGCTCCAGGTCGCCTTTAAAAATGCATTATGAAAAAATGTGACTTTATTTATTGTACACATTTTATGGGTGGGGAGTAACTTATGTGATGTTGTTTCGTACCCTTTCTTTTTTATGGGAATTTTCATAAGGGAATTAATTAGAAAAAAAGCACTGTAGCTATTCTTTTTCAACTAATAGGAGATTTTTGTTGATGTGGTTATAAGGAATTGTAAATGGGTTAGTAAATCAAGAGTGTCACATCTTATTGAAAATAGATAATCTTTGCTATGAGGCTTCTAACGCAATGACATCGTCGATTGTGGCCTTGAGTGTGGATGTGGTCGGTTGAGAACTTTTAGAAACTTCGTTGTAACTTGGGTGGGATCTGTGGTACAATAATTACAAGTACCCGAGTAATAATAAAATTAGGGCTTTCAACGGGCGAATACCAAAAATGATTGAAACATAGTACTCGGCCATTTGAATGGCATCAGAAGGCTGGTGGCAGGACAGCTCCGCTGTACGCCACACACAGACACGCAGATTCAGACGCATACACGCGAGTCAGACGCATACACCCACGGAAAATCTTAATGTCCTCATCCTCTTTATATTCAAGCCGACACCTGGCAAAACTATAAATTAAATTGACGCAATTTAACTACTCAAAAAAATTCATTTTGGGGGAAAGTGTGACTTTCGCTTCCCAACAAAACTCAAAACTCACTGCGTATTTACTGAGAAAAGCACCATCGATATCGAATTCCAACATTACAAAATTTTTATCACTTCAAATAAATGTTTTATTTTTCTTCGAGCGGTTACTAAAATATGAATCAACGAGCACCACAGACTTCACCTACTAGTCCAATCAATCTACGCAAATCCATCTAATAATTGCCATCAGGAAACAAAAATTATGGTCATATAAGAAAAAAAATTCTAAAAAAGATAGCATTTTCTTTTTCGGAATTTGGAATGGCGAACCTAACCTAAAAAATCCCGGAAAGTCTAAAAACGCTTTTTAGCGAATAAAAGAAAAACGTGACCTCGGATCGAAAATAATCAAATTATAAAGTTGTAGCTATTCAAATTATCTTTCGATCGATGTATATTGAGTTATAGGTTATGGTAGAAAATATAGAGAAAAATGGGAAAAACTGTCGAAAATCAGTTTTTTTTTTAATTCAAAAACTGCCACCAAAACCATATTAATAATTAAAAAACATAGGTTTGGTTGAAAAAACTGACTCTCTGAGTCTGTTTTTCCATTATTAATATATTCTTGGGGCCCATTTTGAGCATTGTACGCTTTTAAAATCCACTTTTACATAATAGGACATAATAGTACAATCTTTGAAGAAACGTTGATCCAGCGAAATCCATGGACCAAGAGGAACGTATTTGCTGCCATTAAATATGGTTAAAAATTCTATGGCCGTCCTATCCCCCTTAAAAAGCAAAGCGGCCGCTGTTCGACCGCTTAAAGCCCGTTTTTTATTTTTACTCGGGTAAGGATACTCCCACATATCCGCGCTCTTCGTTGGTTCCTAAGAAAACCAACTGGTCTAAGTTTCAGGGGCTTGCGGCCTAGAAATCTGACCTGCTTGCGGCTCAGTGTGTGAACTGGAGTTTGCGGCCACGCAGCTTACAGATGTGCTGATCTCTTTCTACCACGAGAGTAACACTGTCTCTTCTTTTCAGTCGTCGCGTAAGGTACCCTGGTGGAACGACAATGCAATGCGTTAGCCTGCAAGAAGGTGTTGAGACGTTCCAAAAGGATTGCCTGAAGGTCTGAAGGCCAAAGGCGACTAGACTCCAAAAGCTACTTTCCAAGGACTTCTTCAATGGTGGGTCTTCTCAGAAAGGAGATTCGGTCCTACACCACTAACCATGAAGAAACTTTGAGGTACCTGCTCAGAGATCACTTTCCAGGGTCAATCCTCCAAACCGCTTATCCATTGGATGCTGAGTGTAGTCATGGAGTTTTCCCAGATCGTTATTCCCGCAGTCTTTCTGGGAGCATCTTCGACCGTGACAAGATTAAATGGGCGTTGGCTCTTTATAACCCTACACGTCACCGGGAGGAGATGGAGTTTTTCCGGCACTTCTTCAGCCACTCCTGGTCTGCCACTTTAGAGCTAGCTTCAATTGGGGATACATTCCAACCATCTGGAGGAAAGTCGTGGTGGTTTTTATCCCGAAACAGGGCAACAGCCCCTGGAGCTACCTAAATCGTACAGACCTATCAGCTTAACCTCTTTCCTTTTGAAAACTATGGAAAGGCTGCTAGACCTTCATATTAGGTACAGGCTGGAGCTCTCCCTTCCTCTACATAGCTCTCAGTTCACTTATTCGATTGGTAAACCAAAAGAGGTTGCTTTAAACCAACTGGTCAGTAAAATCGAGAAAGCCTTCCTCGCTAAAGATACTGCATTATGTGCGTTCCTCGATTCGCCTCCATTTTTGATCAACTCTGCTGGGATGTTATCAATTCCTGGAGATTTATTGATTTTTAAGGCGTTGTATGGCACTCTGTTATTCTTCCAAGATTGGTACATTTGTTTCTCTGGTGTCATCGTAAGAGGCTTGCAGCGCTCCCGTTCCTATACCAGTTCCGTATACTTTTTAACATTACATGCCAATGCAAGCGTTCTGGTATCATTATAAAACGCTTTTTCAAAAAGAAATATTCATGGACCTATGGATATGTGATCCGGTATCGAAAAGCTTTTATTTTGTTCATCTTTTGCAATTGCCTTTCCGAGCGCGAGGGTGGCCTTACTAAAGCAATCCCCCAACTAAATTCTAACCACTTAAAACGCTGCTTGTCCTCCGTATCGAACGAGAGCGTCGATGGATCTCTGATTTTACATGTTATCATAGTAAAGGGACAAGAATCAATCCTTGTGCGATGCCACAATTTGCTCTGTCCGATAGGCTGCTTCTCTCTCGACCCTAGCGAGTAATGTGTTGAAGATTGACCCTCTGTAAACCGCTTGGTAGTGATGGCAGCTACTGTCACTCCACTGCTCAGGAAATAGGCTGTTCATCTTGCAAAGTTTATGCTTGTGTTTATTGTCACATTAGCACTTACATATCTAGACGTTTAAATTTCATTTGAATGTGAACTGGATTAAGCACGATTGACAGAAGTATCATTATATTACTGTTAAACAACCCTACACGAACTGGAGAGCAAATTTTATCATGTCCGGTAATAAATAATGTCCAATGATATACATATGGTGGCATGAGATCTATTACACAAACACCTAAATGAAAAAATATGGCGTTCAGTTTAAATTAACCAGTTCGGATAAAATATATGGCTCGGTGTGAAATGCATTTACCCTAGTTTCACGTAATACAAAAGTTAAAGGCACTGATAAATCCACAATCCTTTACGTATGGGGCTGATAGCGCACGACTTATAACTACACCCGCAAGATGAATGGTGTATTTATCGATTGCCGGTGGCTTGCGAAGATACCACTATAAATCTGGTTAAAGCTGTACAGTTTTGGATTGTTTTTTTTTTTGTTGAAATGGGTGTGTATTTTATCAGAATTTTTTATTTGTATTTATTTGTATTAATTGAAATATAAAATTATTCACTGTAGTTGAGTACAGGATGCCGATACTAATTAAAAATTTTATTTTTATGCCAAACATCAACTTAATCCACTCACTATTTACCTGGAAATTAGTAAGGGTACATTGGTTGAAATAACGCGCCAGTATGGTAGTATATTTTTTTAATATCATAAATTAATTCATCAATAAAACGGCAGAGGGAGCATTGCATATTCATAATAATCCAAGTGGACACGGAGCTATTGATTTATGCACCACAATCGCCGATCCAAATGAATAACATGCTCTTTATTCTGCACAAGAGCTCCTGTTCTGCCCAGTCACGTTCAATTGCTAATTGAATAAGTGTACCTCGTCCATGCATAGATATGTAACACAGATGACGTCACTAAAGTAGATTTGGTTGACCGAAACGAACGTGAGAACTGCAACTGCTTCTGACATTTATATTCAACTATAGAAGATTATCCCCTTCAGAATAAGCACTTTAAGCACCCCATGGTCGGTGATCATTGATAATTGTATTTGCTCCATAAGCTGGTGGTTGAGGTCGCTCAACATCATTCAGCAAATTCTGGACCAGCTCGAGTGTCATCCCCTGTAATAAGCCGCACACGTTAGTGGCACCAGAAAACATTTCTGGGTCGTGATTCTATATGGGACGTGAGTAGTTCAACATTTCTTAATTTTTCCCGAAGTTAATCTAACTTTGGTAATAAAAAAAATAAGAAGTTTTTGCACACCAATTATCTACAAGCACAAATTCTGGATTCGTTGTTATAGGGCACCACACCACGGCAACTGGCAGGAAATATGCGGACTCCTATATTATCCTTACAGGCGAGCCCAATTGAGAAATGTATTCCTGCTCGTACCGACTAACATCGTTGGCCTGAGTTGCGGCATCTACTTATCTTGATTAGGGCGACTAGGAAGCCGTCGTATTGTATTAGTGTCTGTGGTGGATGCTATAAAACGGAAAAGGATTAAAGCGAGAATTTATACCAGGCGAGGAAATAAATTGAACTTGAAAACGGTAAGAAATGTTCGCTTCTATCAGAAGCATCCAATTTCCGTGCAATGGCCGACACATTATAAACCTGCCATCCTCACTCCGCCTTGCCGGTATCCTTCCCCCCACCTACTGCTTTAAGCTAACCAACCGAAGGGGGGGGGGGATGAAATGACTTTAATTAGTCTGGTGACCTGGCCTGGTATTTTAATTACCGGCTGGTTTTTAATGGCTGCCGGTGAGTTATTATTTTGCTTTTATAGCCTTGAATTCTCGAAATGGGGCAGATTGTAGGGTTTGCGAAAAAAGTTTTGTGCAATAATTTAACGTTGGTGAATTGTGGAAGTTTGTGGAATGAGCGTTAGGCAATGTTAGGTAATACCAACTTACTTCTACGTTTAATTTGCCCCAAAAGAATTGGAACGGGTTTGCTGGCTGTTTGTTAACTTAGAGACGAGTGGAATTTTTTCAAAATTAATGAACGAAGAAATAGTTGTCCATGAATTTATGTGAGCGACTTGACGATGACGTGATGAAGTAACAGAAACTTGACAGATCGAAACATTTATTAATTTTTTCAAACAAATAAAATACTTTCAATATTTTTAAATGGCTTGTACAATTTCAAATCAAATCGTTTTTATGCCAAACATCCTAAAAATTGTTTTGACTATTTTTTACGTCTTAAAATCATTAAATCGCTCTGTGTTGAATAAAACTGGACCACAGTAAGCTAAAATCATCAATACTAGAGCCAGGAAGCTCATTACTAGCCTGATCCTTTGTACTGCCAGTCTGTCATACCGCTCATATCATACAATCTATAGGTAGAAGACAGGCTAAGAGCCTGCCGGGCACCGGGAGGTAAATAACGAACTCGTAAATACTAAGGACAACACAGTCGAGTTGTACTATTCAAAGACTAATTTCAAGACCTCAGTGTGAGCAAAAAGGTGTACTGTGGGTGTGTGGCAGTAAGCCAACCAACCCAGTAGGGAACTTTAAAAAGTACTTCTAGAATTACTTCGGCAGAAGCAGTTCAGTACTTCCACCCAGCACAAAAAAGACATTACATTAACATGGCGATGGCCTAGGCGGTGAAGTGCTTCCTTTTTCCTTCCATAGAATGTGTATTGGAAGTACTTATACATTTATTATTGAACTCATATACAAAGTTATTATATTGTAAATTTGTGTAATGTAGGTTAGTTGGGAGAAGGGCGAAGGGTTGGTGGAGGCAAAATTAAAATTATGTAAAAAAAACTTAATAACTGAGATGAATCAAACGCATGGTCACCAAGCCCATTCTTCTCTGCATTACTAAGAAGTCATTACAGAAGTACTTCTTTGGTATTTAAGAAAACACTAAATAAAGCAGTACTTCCAAATCTACTTCCCAGAGTAAGTACCAGCGATTTTCTCTACTGGGAAACTACTATTGTATTGCTATGAGGGCAGATATTCTTAGAAAGATTCAATGGGCCTATGAGCAAAAGGGGCTCGATGAGTTTGATGGTGCGTGTGTGTATGTACCCAGCGGGAAATGTTTGACGTGCTTCCAATCGAGGCGGCAAAGAATCGCTTCTATGCCCCTGCCAAAGGAATCTTTTCGTAAGCACATGTCGTCCCAGAGAGAAAATCAATATAAGAGGTAAGCACTCTTAGTATGAAGAATATAAAAGCTTTTTAGTAGTAGAAAATCGAATCTAAAAAAGCTTTTCCCTAACTGGCAAAAGGGAACCGAGTCAATTGTGCTTCCTTCTGCATTCCTAATAATCGCTTTCGAATCGTTACAAACACGCTTAATTGAATCGCTTCCCCGCTAGGACATGCAATGTTAAAAAAGAAATGTACGGCAAGGCTAAGAGAAGCACTTCTCTGCTTCAAAAGAATCGATTCAGTAACCTTTTTGAATCGCTTCATTTCCCGCTGGGTACCTTGTCAAGTTGCACTATGGTGGTTTTAAAGATGCCGGGCTGAGATGAACGCGCTGTATTAGATCATTAGGACGATTGAAGAACTTGTAGGCTGACAAATACACATGACAATTTCCCAGCGAAAGATACTGCAATCAAATAGACCATATACTCATAGATAGAAGGGCAGCTTCCAGTATCTTCCAAGTAAGATTCTGTCGAGGTTGCAAATTGTGAATCGGACCATTTCCTACCCAGTGGAAAAAATTGGGAGCGCTGCTCAGGGGAGTTTATTTTGAGCGCTGTTAAACATGCTCTCGAGGGAGTTTTACTGCAGTTTTCATAAAATTTATAGAAAAAAAAGCGGCAGTTTTTCTATTGTTTAAATAAAAAGATTTCTCAGGATATTTTGGACAACAGCAAACAGCAATAACAAATTGTTCAAAATGAAATAAATGAACCGTCGTCCTTTATAGCTAAAGTATTGTGAGCTTGCTTTTTAACCGACTTCAAAAAAAGAGGAGGTTACTCAATTCGACGTGTAGGTATTTTGTAGTCCTGTTCACGCATAACTTTGTAACCCAATAACTTTTTTGCTTTTTTTTTGGTTCATTTGAAGGGGGAGTTTCCCACGGTGGTCCCGTTAAATTTTTTCGAAATTTTGATAAAGGAATTCGAAGTTAGGCATAAAAAACTGTTAAAATTAGTTCAACCTAAACATTTCATAGGCACCAAACAAATTACTTTAGTGTTGCAAAACTGGTAGAAGGCCGGTGGGAGAGGGCGTAGCGCGTTGGATCCTCGATCCAGCGACGTGTGGCGTTGCAGGTTCGAGCCTGGTCGGTCGGGGCAGACTGTTTTCTTTTTCTCTTTTTCTTCTATCTGAAATGATTTATTAACATACTAGCATAAAACCCGCGTGCCTTGCAACGCCTTTAAAAACTGTTTATTATGTGCAATGTTTTCCTTAAAAAAAAACCAACAAAAAAGTCAGCTGTTATTATCCCTAAAAAGGGTTTATTATAGTGCATTTTTTTAATAAATATGGTAAACAAATTGCTGCGAATATCACCTCTGCTCAACAAATCTGCAAGTTTTGAAGCAGAGATTGGCATGTGTATGTCATCAAGAAAAGTGACATTTTAGGGTTTGACGAACGTTCGTTAAGTTTGTTCGCCTATTTACGTGGATGTAAGAAATTATGAAGCAATCACAAATGAATATATTAAATAAAGTGAATTTCGAGTCATTCATTTCTACGTGATTATAGGGATGCACTGTCAAAATTTCAGCCCTTCAGCTTCAGAGGTTTGGGTTAACCCCATTTCATCCCCTTTGGGGGTGCATTTCGAGTAATCGCCTCTTAGTGGATGTTCACGTCATTATAGGGATGCACTGTCCAAATTTCAACCCTGTAGCTCCAGTAGTTTGGTAACCCCATTTCACCCCTTGAGGGGATGAATTTCGAAAAATCGCTTCTTAGTAAATGACCACTTCATTATAAATATGCACTGTCAAAATTTCAGCCGTTTAGCTCCAGCGGTTTGGCTTAACCCCATTTAACCCCCTCAGGGGATGAATTTCGAAAAATCGTTTCTTAATGGATGTCCACGTCATTAAGGGGATGCACTGTTCAAAATTTCAGCCCTATAGCTCCAGCGGTTTGGATAAACCCCATTTCACCCTCTTAGGGGATAAATTTCGAAAAATTGCCTTATAGTGGATGTCCACTCCATTATAGGGATGCACTGTTAAAATTCCAGCCCTATAACTTTAGCGGTTTGGATAAACCCCATTTCACCCCCTTAGGGGATGAATTTTGAAAAATCGCTTCTTAGTGGATGTTCACGCCATTATAGGGATGCACTGTCAAAATTTCAGCCCTATAGCTCCAGCGGTTTGGGTAAACCCCATTTCACCCCCTTAGGGGATAAATTTCGAAAAATCGCTCTTTAGTGGATGTAAACGTCATTATAGGGATGCACTGTCCAAATTTCATCCCTATAACTTTAGCGGTTTGGATAAACCCCGTTTCACCTCCTTAGGGGATGAATTTTAAAAAATCGCTTCTTAGTGGATGTTCACGCCATTATAGGGATGCACTGTCCAAATTTTAGCCCTATAGCTCCAGCGGTGTGGGTAAACCCCATTTCACCCCCTTAGGCGATGAATTTCGAAAAATCGCTTCTTAGTGGATGTCCACGCCGTTATAGGGATGCACTGTCAAAATTTCAGCCCTATAGCTTAAGCGGTTTGTAAAAACCCTATTTCACACCCTTAGGGGATGAATTTCGAAAAATCGCTCTTTAGTGGATGTCCACGCCATTATAGGGATGCACTGTCAAAATTTCAGAACTATAGCTCCAGTGGTTTGGGTAAACCCCATTTCACCCCCTTAGGGGTTGAATTTCGAAAAATCGCTTCTTAGCGGATGTCCACGCCATTATAGGGATGCACTGCCAAAATTTCAGCCGTATAGCTCCAACGGTTTGGATAAACCCCATTTCACCCCCTTAGGGGATGAATTTCGAAAAATCGCTTTATAGTGGATGTCCACTCCATTATAGGGATGCACTGTCCAAATTTCAGCCCTATAGCTCCAGCGGTTTGGATAAACCCCATTTCACCCCCTTAGGGGATGAATTTCAAAAAATCGCTTTTTAGTGGATGTCCACGCCATTATAGGGATGCACTGTCAAAATTTCAGCCCTTTAGCTCCAGCGGTTTAGGTTGTGCGTTGTCTGTCAGTCAGTTACTTTTTATACAATAGAAAAAAAGAGTAAAGATAAAAAATCCCCTTACAACTTATTGAACCCCATTTCACCCCCTTAAACCCTTTTTTTCTCCATAAAAAGTAGCCTATGTCCGTCTCCAAGGTCTATACTATGTCTGTAGCAAATTTCATCAAAATCGGTTTAGTGGTTTAGGCGTGAAAGCGTAACAGACAGACAGACAGACAGACAGACAGACAGACAGAGTTACTTTCGCATTTATAATATTAGTAAGGATAAGTCAACCACTGATAGTATCTGCCATGGTGGCGCAGAGGGCTAGGGAGAAGTGGCCTCATCTGGGGGCTCTGTGGGGCTGCGAGTTCGATTCTTCGGCTCGCGGTGCTTTTTTTCGTCATAATATTTTTTTTTAATTTCCTTCGAGGAATTTTGTTTCATATGAAACAAAATTTTGACGTGAATACGTCTCTAAAGCTTCCAGAACAAAAACCGATGATAACGAAATTATGGCATATAGTTTTGATTTGCAGCTCAAAAACTATTGTTTATATTGAATAAAGAAATATACAATGACGTGGGTGAAGAATCAAAGAATTTTATTTTTTTCATTTGATTTCCCCGCTATCAATGACAATTAAGCTTATATTTCCTTGATTTGTATGTGTGTGTACTGTAAACAAATGTTGAACTTGATTTTGACCCACTTCCATATAACCGATCAACTGCAAATTTTACACATACGCATAGTTCGCATGACAATACAATCTGATCATTTTGTAAAAAAATCAAGATGGCGGTTCTAAGATGGCAGTCGAATTTTGCAATTGGGTTCCCCGACCGCCGAAATGGGTATCAAAAGGAAGGGTGTGACAAGTAGAACACACTTCGCTATGTGGCGTCATTCAAAACCCAAAATGGCGGCCAACATAAAATGGCGGCTTACTTTTTCTTTACTTTTTTACGTCCTTGTTATGGGTATTGAATGAAAGTGTATGATGAGTATAGCACAGTAAGCTATCGACTTCACAATAAATATTTCTTTTAATTTCCCCCGGAGAATTTTGTTTCACATTAAATAAGTTTTTTTTTAAATTCGTCCGAAAATATGCAAATACATTACTGCAAAAACTATTTAGCTACTGCTTAGATTTTTTCGATGGCGCGGCGGCGTGTTATACTTCTCCGAATGGATTTAATAAGAAGAATCATTCTCGCAATACGTACGCTGCATCGTCGGTTAAACGATACTACGGCAGCATGTCATACTCATCGTAAAGGCAGGTTCATACGCAACGATTTAGTTTTCTAAATTGTCTGGCGCAACTCGAATTGTGTAAATAAACTGAGTGCAAATGACGAGTGAAAATTACCTCCATTAGTTATTGCGCATTATATTTTTACTTATCTACGCGTTATATTATGTTACATAGATTGTGATAAGGTCGGAGGAGCAAGTGGTCGAACATCACCGAGACATATTTGGTACAATCCAAACCTTTTAGATTGTGCAAGCCGAACAGTTGAGTTCACACGCAACGATCTATTTGTGCCGTGTAGACCTACCTTAATATTTTTTTTTCATATTGCCCCCGAAAAAAATTAATGGACTAAAGAGTACGAAATAAAAAAAATTTTAAAAACCGACTTCAGAAAAAAACCGCACAAAATGCACAAAAAAGGATGAAATAATTGTTTGTAATTCTTAACATTAATCCAATCAGAATGGATCTAGAAAGAACAATCACTTTTGAAGGACATGAAATGAAACTTAAAACGCAGGTTTTCAACAATTTCCTTTAACTTTCAAATTGCCTATAAAATATCGAATTGCGAGTTGAAGTATCAGTTCAGTTGAAGCGTTTGTGGCAAAACAGCAACTCTTGCCCCATAGGGCCGTTCCACACGGGCCAACCTCAACAGCCAACCAACAACAAGCTGGTGTCAACTTCCCTTTTGATATTCGATGAAAAGTCGCATCTTCCACACAGCCAAATTTTCCAACCAACGATACGTCAGCTTTTTGTTGTTGTTTTTAATCTTAATTCTCCTTTCTGATATTTCTCTCTCTTTTCTCCCAGGAAGAAAAAGCAACAACCACCACACAGCTGTCAAAAACTTGACTCGAAAATCCGATGAAAGAGTTGGTTCAAAAATTTGCCCACTCCTTCGTTCTTTTTCACCCTCTTCTCTAGAAACAACATACATAACATAACAATTTATTATGTTATGTTATGTTATGTATGTTGTTTCTAGAGAAGAGGGTGAAAGAACACTCATCCGATTTTGGCGTTTTCAGCCGATTTTGGCGATTTCAGCTGCTGGCTCGTTTGAAACTGACCTACATATGTGACAGCAGCTGTCAAGAAGCACACCGCCAGTCATGTGATATGTTTATTATTTCGTGTGTTGCTGTTAAATAGGTGGCGTTCTGGGCTTTGTTAATTTTTAAAGTAAAAATTTAATTCATTATAATAATATAAACTTTATAAAAATAGTTTTGAATTCATTTCAGTGCTATTAATGCAAAATATAATCTATTCAATCACAAAATTCTAGCAAAATAATTCAATACAGACACAACATTAATATTCACATCACAATTAAAAGAACAAATATCAATTAAGACAAAGGCTTATTTCGTCTTATTATTTGATCCTTCGTCCTCAGTTGAGTCCCAGATTTCTCTCAGTCGAAAATTTTCAAAGTGAACCACAGAAAAAGGGTTATTCTCTGGAGACATTAAATTTTATTTTTGATACCTCACAATAAGATTCTCAAAGAGCAAATTGAATTTCAAACAATTCACTGGAAAAAACAACACGAAATAATTAAATTGAAACGCAATTATCCCCGGAGGGCCTCCCCAAGATACACTTCTCATCATTGCAAAGGCCATCTCGGATCCCAAATTACTTTCGCGTAGTGTGAGCACGACTATACTTTCACCAAAAAGAATAAGGTCTAAGGCTCCCTGCCTGCAGAACTTTTAATGACTTTCTCCTTGGCTGACAAGGAGGACTTTGTCTCACACAAAACAGGAGGCAACGAAGAAAAAAAAATTCGAAATTGTTGTCATAGCCATTGTCATCACTTTTTTTCCACATTTCGCTTAACCATTTAACTTCCATTGCAAAACTGGTGAGCGTTGTCCTTTGAGGAGGAAAATGGCAGAGCGCGCGCTAAGAAGGCTAAGAAGAAAGGAAAAGGAGCCCCTGGGCTGTAAGAAGGAATTTCTCAGATATTCTCTGCGAGACAATTATTGGCGACATTTATGCCGTTTATTAAATTTTTATGCAAAATTTTTGAACGCCCGAAGCTGTTAACTTAATCGAATGAAGCTAAGTACTTAAATTCAGTCTATATAAGTAAGGGGCCTCATAAAAGGGACCTTTCTACCCAAAGACAACGAATGGAATTGTGTAATTGCGGGTATCAGCCACTAATACCTCCACGACCTTTGGCTAATATTGATATTTCAACGGTAAACAACTCTTGGCAAACTTTGCCATTGATTGGTGAAGTGCTTAAAACTGAATTTTCCAATAATCAAATTAACTTGTGCATCTTGATGGGGTGAAACGGGGTAGAAACAGCTCACCAGAGTTCAATTCCCTTAGAGGAAATTTTAGGGATTAAATCGAGTATAAAAATCGCCTTTGTTACGCTTGCTGCGCCATCTTACAGTCGCACATTGCCACCCCTTAATTGCGTTTTCATTTGCTGTTCATTTAGGGGATTTCTTTAAATTTGGAGGAAAATTATTCTGGGTCTCGCGGCCGACATCATTAGAAGAAGTTTTGTTTGCAAGATTGAAATCAATTTGTGTCCGATTGTATTTCACCAATAGCATAATCAGTAGAGTGGGGCCACATTGCTATTGGGGAATATTCATCACTTGGGGGTTGAAAGTGATTTTCTGGATATTATCTACCAAGGGACTTATGGCGGTAGATGTTATCAGTAAACTTGTGGACGTGCTTCCCGTTTCGGATTTAAATTGCTCAAGTTAATAAACGGGTATGCGAAACTCGGTACGCGTGTTTTTGAATGTTTTGAAGTGAAGTTCTACCACTCTTGAGGGTAGCTGTTCAAGCAGCGCCTGGAAATGAAAGCTACAACTGGTAAGCGACAAAGGCAATTTCGGTACAAACTCGGTACTTCGAAGTTTTCATAAAATTTATTAATTTCTCGTTCGTCTTCTTCATACATTTTCAAATCTACCTGCGGTGAATTATTCTCGAGCTATCATTACCCTAAATATTCGAAAAACTATTTTAACTGTGAATCATTTACATTATACTGAATTCCAATTTGGATATATGAATAAGCTCCAGTGTCGATAAGTATATATGTTCACCTTTTGCAATTGCTTTTTCGACCTTCCAAAACGAGGCTGGCGTTTTACCAAGCGGTTCCCCAACTAAGTACTAACCACGTCTCATGCTGCTTGACCTCCGTAATCGAACGGGAACCGGTCTATTGAGTATGATAATGACACCCTTTATAGTCACCAAGATAACTGCCCGTTACGTACCTCCTATGAGGTTCCTCTTAGTAGCGCTAAAAACTTTTGCCGCTTTCTTTGGAAGCACTGCGAGTTTTTCCCGCTGGGGTCGTTGCCCGACCACAATCTAAAGGACCATGATAAAATCTGGCTTACAAAAGTCACAATATATCGCAGAACGTATTCAAATTTTCACCGAAAGTAAGCACAAGAAAACAAAAGCGCTCTTATATGGAAAACTAAAGGCTCTTTTACCAGAGTATGCCATGTCTTTTAAACTTGGTAAAACTCCACAAAGCATATTCTAATTAGCCATCGGTAGATTTCTGCTCTCTAAAGAGAACCAGCGGCTCTTTCATATAAACAAGAGGAGAAACTCTGACAACATTCCTTTAGGCTCCCAAAGTGCCAGTAAGTGTCAAGCAACAGTAATCTAGAGCCTGAAACACATCCACGCAGCACGCTACAATATATTGGTGTATAGGTATGGATTCTCCCAGCGGGAAATGTTGTCAGGCCTTCCCTCTGGAAGGGCTGTGGAAGCAGTAAAAGTTCAAAGAAAAAAAATGAAACAGTTCAAATATTCGTCATCCATTCAAAGTTGATCTCGAAGGAAGCTTGGTGGAAGGTATACCTAGGGGAAAGGCACGCTGAAAAACTTAAACTGCTTCCTTTCTTTTCAAAATCCTATAAGGTGTCCAATAAGGAGGCATGCATACCTTATTCCTTCCATGGAAGCTAGGGGTAAGCAAATCAAAAAGTTTCAACTGCTTCCTCCCTAGGACATGCCTGTACAAATGTCCTACAAGATGTCTAATAAAGAGTCATGCATCGCACCTTCCACGGAAGGCGTCAAGTTTGCATGATAGTATGGTTCCATTTCCCGCTGGGCTTCTACTCATCACATTTGTCTTGCTTCCATTTATAGAATTTTTCAAACTCCGTGACACAAAAAATTTGAGCAGTTCTGCGCACCTCGTTGCCAAATTTTATAAATAATGTTCTATCATTTCCCCTCTTTTTAGTTAAAACGGCAACAAACACTGAAAAAACTCAACAAAATAATTTGGGAAGGGATGCGCGCATGCCGAATGAATAAAGTTAATTTATCTTTCTATGTGTTGAGCAGAGCTTTTAAATACATGTAAAGCCCCTGCTCAACAAAGGCAGTTTATTCAACATAATAAGCATAATTTTACTTTAATTATTCGAAATACATATTTCTCATTTCTAAATTTAAAATAATTTAAAAAAAATGCTGGAAAAAATTCCTTTAAATAAATGAGCGTTTTCATTCATAAACCGACAGTTCCCCGCAGTCGCAAGCAACACAACCTCCCCGGGCAGAAGCGCGTATGCGACTGGCAGGAAATGTCAACAATCTAGTAATCAAAGTGATAAAAACACAAATTTCGTATTTTTTAGTAGAAATTACTACAAATTATTTCTGTAGCATATGTGTAAAATATAATAACCTTAAATAAAAAAAATATATAAAAACGGGTGTTTTTCAGTCATAATTTGTAAATTTTTTAAATAATCATTGCAGAAAGATACACCTCCCGGTAGCAATACGCAGTCGCGACTGATTACATGGCAGCAAGTGATTTGATAGGAGGAGTTAACTGAAGCTTTTGTCTGAACTTTTAAACATTTTTAAGAGCTTAGCTGGGGAACATGCGCGGGATGTCACGAGGTTTGAAAACAACTATACGCAAAGTCAGTGATGACTTCATCATAGTCTCCGGCGGTGTCAATAAACAAAACTGTCGAATTTGGGGGAGCAGAGAACCTACATTTTATTCCCGAAATACCACTTCACGACGAGAAAGTCACTGTTTGGGTCGGTCGAAGTGTGTTCAATCGGACCATCATCGGACCATTTTTCTTCAGTGTTCGAGAAACCCTCGACGATGCATGGTGCTGGTGAGCTTGGTGTCCGAAAACGCGTGAAAAAGGTATAACGGTATGACAGTCACTACGATGAAGTTCTTGTAAAATTAAAGTTTATGCCAGAAAGCCGAAGACCATTGACGAACTTAAAGCAAACATACTAGCCGAAGTAGATGCTATAACGCCCTATAACGTAGCTGCTTTTTGTGTATCGAATAGAGGTCATTTAATCGACATCGTATTCAAAAACTGATTTAAAATAAATGGTAGAGAATATTCTAAATAAATCTTGCTCATTTGTCAAAAACGGCTAAAAATGTCGGAGTTATTCAATGTTGAAATACCGAAGGTCTAGCGCACCCCACCGAGTACGAAAATAAATATATTTTATTGGGGGGGTCTGGAAGGGTTTTTTATGTAACAGGGAGCCGCAGCATCATAAAGTTTGGAAACCACTGCCGTAGGGAATGTGTTAATCAAATAGCTTACAGAGTATAGTACCTACAGCTCCTAAAATGAGTGTTCTGTTAAGCCGCGTTTTTAAAATTTCGACATAATCAGATATAGACTTGTTTTGATTAGATAACATTTCAAAGCCTAAACTTTTAAAATTTTGTTGTAATTTTTTCTATATTTTTATTATTTTTTTTGTTGAAATGAAAGACAGTAGGTTTTAGGATTATATGTACATATATAGAAGTAAATTTAATAGTTGAATTGGTGGTATTTCACAACTAAAGTAATCCATAAATAATAGAGCTCCTTGGGGGTGGAATAAAGAATTTACCTCATTTCACCCCTTGTATCCGCCACTGATTTAATTCATTTATGTGCCCACCAAGTTGCGTTGTACGGTAATTTCACTTTTCTTGTTTCTGGCTTACGCCCTTAAAAGGCGCCTTTAAAACTAAAGTTTTTACAAGTTATCAAAGACTTTCATTGATTAGAGTTTGACGCTAAAAGTCAATAGTACCATGACTTTTATTCATTCTATCTGAAACACATTTTTCCTTATTTTTATGCTACAACTCTTTTATGTGCAGCCAGTCGTGATATTTATGCTTTTCTTTTGCTACAACTTACATCGCAGCTTCTGTAACTTTTCCAGGCAGTTAGTTTATTCAAATAACTTTTCTGTGATTTATAACCGCCCTTTCAAGAGCATGCATATCTTTAGCTTTTGTGCTCTTGAATTCTATTGTTCAGTTCAAAGTGAATGTTTTACGAATTATTTGATAACACATTGTAGCAATTGCAAGCTCAGTGAAGGGATGGGATTTTTTACGGTAAACGATTCGGTATTTTCAAGTCTCTATCATAGAGTCTTTATTAGCGAGTTTCTATTAGTTCAGTTCAGTTAAATGATACTACCGCCCAAATCGACCCTTGGTCTCCTTCAGTTTTCTCCTTCAACCTTCTCGCTCATTCCTCCAATTCTTACGCCCTCCAGTCCTCCAATTTCTTACGCCCAACAAGTGTGCAGCGCATGTATCTACAGCTTCAAACCATCTTTTCCTCGGTCGTCCTGCTGGCCTGTCACCTATTATGATTCCCTTATATATCTTCTTCACTGCTCTGTTTCACGGCATTCGCTCTACGTGTCCATCGTTGTCTATTTATTTTAATATAGTTGACGGTGTCTATCTCTTTATAGATTTGGTACAGTTCATCATTGTATCTGATTGAGCCAAATTACACGACCTATCACTTTCCCAGACTCACTTTCCAATCACTTCCAATAAACCGGTTTTTTAGACAAGGGGGCGCAGGGAAGTGCATGTGTTGGTCTCACTTGTGAATCCAAGAAAAATTTCGGTCTCCCAGCAAATTACACTAACACAAGCATAACTTTTTTCACTGGGACTGCGATAATTATAAGAATTTTTGTTGTTTTGTGCACAACCACATAGACAATAGAATTGTTACACGGAAAAGAAGCAGAAATTTAAATGCACCGTGTAATACTCAAATTATACACAAACAGGTTTGACGTGAGTCCCAAGTGAATGGCCGTGTAATTTCACTCATTCTCCCGATTCCGCTTACGTTTAATGGGCCAATAATTCGTCTTAAGATTTTTCTCTCAAAAGCTCCTAATAAATTCTCAGCTTTTTGGGTCATGGTCCACACCAGCCATAATAAGCGACAGGCCTTAAAAGAGATTTGTATAGTTCAAATTTAGTTTTCCTATGTAGCGCTCTTGATTGAAGTACTTTACGCAGTAAATAAAAACTTCGATTGCCCTGTAGTATTCTGCTTTTAACTTCCTCCAGCTCTTCATTTGTTGAGGGCACTCCAAAGTAATTAAAGCTCTTCACTACCTCTATATTGTAGCTATCTATCGTGAAGTTGGTCGTTAGGCGTGTCCTTTCTGATCTAGTCTGCAGCATTGCTTTAGTTTTGTCTTGGTTAATTGTTAAGCCCGTGTTTTTAGCGATGTTGCCTAGAATTATATAGCACTCCTTTGCTCCTAATAGTGATCTACTTACTATTTACAGATCATCAGCGTAACCCAATATATGCACCGACTTGTTAATTAAAGTTCCATTCCTGTCTAATGCTGTTCTTCTGAGGACAGCTTCTAAAGCTAGGTTGAATAACATCGGTGCTAGACCATCTTCCTGTTTGGGTCCTTATTTGACGTGGAAGTCTTCAGTTAACGAGTTTAGAACCCTTGCCTGAGCTATTTTTAATGGTTTTATTTAGCTTGACCTCGTATATTTGTTTGTTTGTTTCTTTGGTTCAAATCTTGCGACAGCTTTTTCAACTACTTCTACTAAACCGATTCTTATGAAACTTTGCCCACACATTGAGTTCCCGTGACAATGCAATCTGACCATTTTGTAAAAAAATCAAGATGGCGGTTCCAAGATGGCGGACGAATTTTCCAATTGAGTTCCGATTTCATTGAAACTCGGCATAAGGGGGTTTTTAGGCCCACAAATGACGATTCTGTGGTCAAAATTTGAAAATTCAAAATGGCGGCGCCAATATGGCGGATGAATTTTGCAAATGTGTTCCGAATCCATTGAAAATCGGTATCGGGGGGTTTTGGGGGCCACAAATGACGATTCTGTGGTCAAAATTTGAAAATTCAAAATGGCGGCGCCAATATGGCGGATGAATTTTGCAAATGTGTTCTGAATCCATTGAAAATCGGTATCGCGGGGTTTTTAGGGCCACAAATGACGATTCTGTGGTCAAAACTTGAAAATTCAAAATGGTGGCGGCAATATGGCGGGTGAATTTTGGAAATGTGTGCTGAATCCATTGAAAATCGGTTTCAGGGGTTTTCAGGGTCACAAATGACGATTCTGTGGTCAAAATTTGAAAATTCAAAACAGCGGATGATTTTTGCAAATATGTTCTGAAATATGGTATGAATAACTAATCAGTTCACCAGAATTTTGTAAAAAGTGAAATCCAAAAATAACTGAATTAACACTAAAAGGAATACAATAATGATCAGGTTATACAGACATACCATCTGTTCAAATTGATTTTGAAAGGGACGGCGTACACCCTATCCATCCTAAAGCCATACAATTTCCAGCAAAGTTTAATTATGGAATGGCCGAGAGAAGGATGTTGCCAATAATTTTGTCATGGGCGTCCACTGTCCATAAAATGCAGGGTAGTACTGTTGACCATGCTGTAGTGTATTTGGGCTCCAAACTGTTTGAGGAAGGGCAAGCGTATGTAGCATTGAGTCGCGTAAGGGCTTTGGAAGGGCTATGTATTGAGGAGCTTGATTGTCAGAAATTAACGGGCAAGAAACCGTGCAATAAAGATGCACTGAAAGAGTTGGAAAGGATGAGGAATTTGCATAATGACAGGAGCCAAAGATCAAACTAAAAACTAGAAAATAAAAAATAGGTAAAAAAAACTTTTAAGTTAAATGGTTTTATTTGAAATTATAAGCTGTACCAAAAACTAGAAAATAATAAGAACACAAACATGGACCTTTTGAGATTCTGGCGTCTGGTAAGAAATCGTGCAATAAAAGCCGTGCTGTTTTCTCATGTCGTATGCCTAGGGGCACTTTGTGGCGCTGCGTCAACGGATCAAGTAATATTCTGGGACTTTTAACAGACTAAAATAAAACCATGGGGCGCATAAAAACCTGCATAACTACTGTATAATTAAATAAGAACGACTTGTCTAGAAAAATGTGTTCCAAGCCCACCAAAAATATATTTCAAATGCGCCCCATGTTTATATTTTAGTCTGTTAAAAGTCCCAGAATATTACTTGATCCGTTGACGCAGCGCCACAAAGTGCCCCTAGGCATACGACATGAGAAAACAGCACGGCTACTATTGCACGATTTCTTACCAGACGCCAGAATCTCAAAAGGTCCATGTTTGTGTTCTTATTATTTTCTAGTTTTTGGTACAGCTTATAATTTCAAATAAAACCATTTAACTTAAAAGTTTTTTTTACCTATTTTTTATATCTGTTAAGGTTACTTTTATTTCTATAAGGTTGTCAATAAGTCTTTCCCTAGATATTGATATTGAATCATACGCATACGCGTTTACATTTTTCTCCCAACACTTCTCTAAAAGCTGTTTTAAGGCAGAATAGTTGGTCTGTTGTAGACATTTCCTTATGGAAACACGCTTGGTATTCACCCAGTATTTCTTCTTCCCTGGTTCTATCCTATTTTTCAGGATATTGGTGAAGTAGCCTTTGTAGCCTGAGCTCAGTAGTGATATACCTCTGTTGTTTCTGCAGCAGAGTTGGTCCCGTTGGTTATCTGGTCCTCTGTTATGTCTCTTCCCTTTGATGTTGCAGCATTTCGATTAAGCAGTTCATCAAAGTACTTGGGTTACTAATAATACCGCCATTGTCGTCTCTGCACATACTAGTTCTGGAATTAAATTTGACAGTAATCAACCTCATACCCTTATAAGCTTGTCTAATGTTTTTGTTGCTAAAATTCAAGCTAGCGTCCAGATTTCTCGCATTTTATTGTTCCCTCTTCTTTTTCCTTAACATTCGATCTGCGTATCGTCGTTTTGCTTTAAAGGTTTCCATTCTAGTCCTGATCGGTCTGGCTATATATTCCCTATGACTTCTATTTCTTTCTTGTTATGCTGCTTTACATTCTTCGTCAAACCAATCGTTCCTGTTTCTTCTTCGTACCAATCCGATGGCGTCTTGGGCAGGGGCCTTTAATCTATTTTTTATGCTTTCCCATATTTCATTTATACTATCTGGCTGTTGCTCCAGCGTTTCGGAGACTCTTGGCGTCAATTCCTTATATCTCGATCGTGTTTCTTCCAATTTTAAATTTTCACATTTATTTCCATCCTGGGCGTCCTTTGAATCATTTGTGTCTCTATTCGCTCTGAATACCTGATTTTAACCATGAAATGGTCGGAGCCACACCCTGCTCCCCTGTAGGTCCTTTCATCTAGTACATTGTGGGTGCCTCTCTTCTCTGCTAGGACTGGTTCTTCGTAATCCCATCGGGTGATATCCACGTCATTTTTTGGATGTTTTTATGTGAAAAAAAGTGGACATAAAATCAATTAGGCGGGCACCATTGTTGTTAGTGTGATTGTGTAGGCTTGTTTGCCTATGGTACCAGCGAATTCCTCTTTCTTTCCTATTTACGCATTAGCGTCTCCCACGATCATTTTAATGTCGTTTGACGGAATTTTATTAAAAGGTCTTAGCAGGGTATCTTAGAACTCATCCTTTTCTTCGCCCTGCTTCTCTTCTGTTGGGGCGTGTATGCTGATTATGGACAGATTGTGGAATCGCGTCCGGAGTCTTAGTAAGCATATTCTTCCACTGATACCTTGAAAATCGATGATGCTCGATTTTATTGAGCTGTCCACCAAAAATGCCACTTGCCCGTTGATGCTATTCCACTGGAGAACATTGTACATATGTGTTCTAAGTTCTGCAATCTTATTATTATAATTTCGTCATCTGGTCTCTTGCAATGATGCTACTTTTACTCCATATCTCTTGTGTTCGTCGAGTATACTTTTCACTCCTTCTACTTTATTTAGCGTTCTGGCATTCCATGTAATCAATTCGTGTTCCATATTTCGTTGCCTAAGTCTTTGCTTGCAGTGTATGTAATTCGTCCAGTCCGAGGCCTTTCTGCAAGTTCCGTAACATCGGTTTTTTTCCGAGACTAGATTGTTAGCCTAATGCCCAACCAGTATAATCAGTTTTTCCGCGCTGAAAACTCACGTTTCTATTATCGAGTTGCAATTTTCGAGTCTCTATTTTCCAGTCTCTATTTTCGCGTCTCTATTTTCGAGTCTCTATTTTCGAGTATTTGTTTTCGAGTCTCTGTTTTCGAGCCTCTGTTTTCGAGTCTCTGTTTTCGAATCTCTATTCTATAATTGCTTATACATATTGATTATGAAAATCATCAGCTCCACGAAGAAATTGTTGCTGCTTTTGGAAATAACGAGGTGTACATACAGAATCTAATCGTTTAAGTTAATCATGCTCCCCAAACCACTGCCTTATTAAAAACGTCACTACCGGATTAAAAACGTAAATTTGGCTTGAATGAGTACGTTATGTTCCTTTTAAAGAACTTATACAGCTTGGGATGGATTAAGTGCCCCCAAAAGACAGAAACGGTTAGTTAAGAATATCTTTACTTCGTCCATATGCCCGTCATGTTCCTTTTTGTTTTGTATCAAATTTATTATGTCTATGAAGCTATTCCCTTGGCCTACTAGCAATCGTTGTCCGTACAAAGGTCCCCTATTAATTAACTTTTCATCGCCGGTAATCAATATAAAACTGCTACTGAAAAAAAGTATAAATGTCCATTTTTTCTCGTCCTTATTTATTATAGCAAAAAGAAATGTTCGCTATAGATTCCATTAAACCGGAAATTTACTAGGTTGATGACCAACACAAAAAACTCAATAAATACGACCTGGAATATCCTTTTTCCTGTGTGATGTCCATACAATTTCCAGACATCGATTGCGAGAAGTCTGGCTATAAAAGTGGGTTTTGATGTGTGTTGACATTAGCGTCTCAAGTGCTTCTTGTCATGCAAACGAGTCTCATCCATTTCCTTGAGGCAACGAAATTGTCTCATTTCCTTAAAGCGCTGCTCCACCCTCGGCCCTTCTACTTTTGCCGTAGTATGATGATGTCTACACCGTAGTGACATCTATAAGAGGCCGCATACACAAAATTGAAAGCTTAATGAAATACAAGCAAACGCACACTATAGATGGGTCAATTTTTTACGAGTGCCGGGGACTGTTTGAAAGGAACGGTAACCGTATTTAAATATATATCCCCAGTCAGTGTCCCTTAGGCGTCCTACTTTTCTGCCCTCCAATAAAAGGGTATGTTTTGTGTCCTTTTCGGCATAGGTCATACGCACGACCCCTTGAGTGTTTACATTTTTATCTCGCAGCCATTTATTTTGGTAGTAGTTGTTTTTTTTCGCCCCCTACAAATATGCAAGCAGTGCTTTGATATATCCTGAAAGTTTTTACAACCCGTCCTTGTTTTATTCGTTTTTTTTTTCTTTTCTTTTCTATTCTTGTTTTAGTTGTGTGTAAATCAAATGTAGTGCTACCGTCCACATTTCATACATCCGCCCGGTACAGGGTGACGAGCAAAGTGACCAGATAGATGCCATGCTATGTCGTAGCTGGCTTAGCCGACTCGACCCATTGCAGTGTGTCCTCCGGGCTGTAATTGAATGCTTTAAAAGGGTTTCGTGTCCAGAATCTTGTTTGGGTTGCCCTCGTTTAAGGAGGAGCTCTTACTCAAGAGAGAGAGCGGAGCTGCCAGCCTGCAGCAATATGTCAAGATAAACCGTGATGGGTGGAATATAGCCCGTGTAAATATTTTTTTATCATTTTTACTGGTAGCGCAGAGTTAAGTGTTCATTTGCAACTTTTTCACTTAAATCTGCATATCTGAAGTTTGGAGCCTGCCGCTCCTCTAGGCTCCTTCTCCAAAGTTTACCCTAATTCTATTTACATCTGTTATACAGATATGTTCTGGTCCCTTCTTACAAAAATTTTATGCATGCAACGTGCGGAGTTAAGGACTGGCTTGTTGGTATGTATTTTTTTTTCTACCCCACCACTCTATGCTTCTTTCTTTTTTTTTCTGTTGAGACTTACGTAGCATGAACTGGTTGAATTATTTTTCTTATGCAAATATTTTGTCATATTTCACGTTGTCAACCCGGTCTCGTTTATCCAACTGGGATTTAAGTGTGCCCTCATTTCGTTGTTGCTGAGTTACGATATTTCCCTTACCCCTCCGGCTTCTACCGCTATTCACCCCTGTCTAGGTTCTGTTTAATTTTATAAGCTGGACGCCTCTACTAGACGGTGCCCCGTACGGAAAGTATGCAAAGAACGTAACAGTCACGTTGTTCTGTTACTACTTTATTAGCAATAAAATACATGACAAGAAAGTGATTTCTTCGTCATAGCGTTTTCTGCATGGTTATGGAAGTAGATTCATCCAATCTTAAACGTATTAAACGACAATTTCAGGTATATTCTTATACTTTCAACAAAGAAACTTCTATTTCGGGAAAAGTCTTATTATTTGTTACATTTTCCCTCATTTTTTTTTATGAAGCATTCACATTTGTGCAGGTTGATATTGAATAACATTTTCATAATTTTAACTTTCGCGAAATTTTAAATCTGTATCATCACGTTCCTCTCTAATCTGACGTCGTTCCGTACAGGGTGTTTATATAAAAATTTTCTATCATAAATATTTTGTGTTCAAGATTATACAGAAAAATATTTCCGGAACAACATGGCAGAGGTTGTGCAGGGACTTAGAAAAGGAAAGAGGATCTAATCTTATTGATTTTTTTAGAAAAATTTTCAAGGTCACTTAGAGGTTGGTTTTTTTAAGATATAAGTCGAGAGGTAGCATAAACTTGTGAAATATTATAAATATATAATTCAAGAAACTGTATCAATTCTATAGACATAAAAAATATTTGATCATATATTTTTTGAAACTAAAATGAAGCGCAAAAAACAAAAACAAATTGAAGGAAAGCACAAAACAGGGGGCGAACGGCTAACAAAGACCTCGGAAGGTGGTGGCACCCGATTTGTCACTTCTGTCAAAACCCGAGAAAAGTCACTGCAGACGAACACCTAGCAGACCTGTTAGCAAGTCCTAATCGCACCTCTCCGCGGTGCCCCTGGAGTACTTCTTCGGAAGGAGCTAACGGGAGACGGACGAATGGCAAGCTCTCTGCGCCACAAAACAGAGTTTTAAGTCGGTTGGGCAGAGGGTTAACAACCCACTCCCATAAAAAACACCATTGCTACGA
Organism: Thereva unica; assembly: GCA_949987705.1. NCBI lineage: Eukaryota > Metazoa > Arthropoda > Insecta > Diptera > Therevidae > Thereva > Thereva unica. The sequence continues at coordinate 48,658,162 of OX465283.1, forward strand.
ATCGGCAAACAATGCCTCGGAACCGGACGGACAGCACGACGACGACCTTTGCTTTTCGAACAAGGACACGAACGGATCATGGAATGTGAAAACACTGCCGGCTGATGGACGGCTGGATGAAGTTCTCAACGAGATGAATCGATATAAAATCAAGATCATGGGACTTAGCGAGCTCAGATGGCCCGATGCGGGTGAACATATTATCTGCCCAAATAGTGAGTCCTTCTTATATTCTGGTAGAAACGAAACTGAAGGCCGTAGGAATGGCGTTGGCGGTATACTCGCCAAAGAAGCCAGGTCCAGCCTCATTAGCTGGTCACCAGTTTCTGAGGGGATTATTACCGTGCGCCTGCGTACCAGACTAAGAAGTACTACGGTAGTCCAATGCTATGCTACAACTGAAGACGCAGAAGATGGTATCAAAGACGAGTTCTATATGCGACTAAATGAAGTTTTTCGCTCTATTCCAAGGGGAGACATCATTGTATTAATGGGTAACTTAAACGCACAGATCGGCTCTGACAACACCGGCCTTGAACAAACAAGTGGAAATCAAGGCCTAAGCCAAGTTACCTATAACAATGGTGAGCTTTTCGTTGACTTTTGTAGTTCCCATCAACTCATGGTAGGTGGAACTTACTTTTGTCACAAGAAGATACACAAAAAGACCTGGGTATCGACCGATGGTAGAACGAGAAACCAGATAGATCATGTGGCCGTCAGCCACATATGGAGAACTATTCTTGAGGATATCAGGAGTTTCAGGGGAGCAGATACTGGAAGCGACCATCATTTGGTTGTTGCAACTATTCGCCTTAAAATCGCCGCAATCAGAAACGTGCAACATGATGCTAGACGTAGACGGTTTAACGTAGACCTTCTGCGGGAGAGCGTTAAAAAGCGAGAATTTGCTGGAAACCTGCAAGAAATATTAAACCAGCAAACCGTTTCTGACGACACAAGTATTGAAGAAGAGCTGTGAAGTACGACAAAGGGCGCTATATTGACGGCTGCGGAAACGAGCATCTGTTATGTCCACAGAAACCAGCAGCACTGGATTCGGACACAACCTGGAAAAAAATAGAACGCAGAAGGGCCCTCAAAAATAACGTAAACTCTACAAGCGACCCGGAAAGACGTTACCAACTTTAACGAAAACTCCCAATTGCACGGGGAGGTAAAAAGATGCGTTCGGTGTGATCAAAGACAGAAGATAAACAATCTCGCATTACAAGCGGAAACGTGGCAAACACAGGCAATAGTAAGGTGCTGTACCAAATCACTAAACAGCTCTCGGGAAAGCACTCTACTAAAAAACATGCCGTTAAGAGTGCGGATAGAAGGCTGCTGTGCAGCGATGAGGAGCAACTCCAAAGATAGAGAGATTACTTCATCGCGGCCCTGAATGGTTCACTTACACAGGAACCCCAGGAACACAGCAACAATGCACAGCCAATAAGAATCACCACCCGGGCCCCATCCAAGACGGAAATAGTAGCCGCAATTCATGCGATGGCCAATGGTATGGCATCCCGCCAGAATTGTTGAAAGCCGATTCAAGCCTCATAACAGATGCGCTTCATCCTGGAAATAGCACGGAACACCTGTACCTGTCCGGAGGATTGGACGGCAGGTTTCATAGTCAAAATACCAAAAAAGGGGGACCTTACAATATGCGACAACTGGAGAGGCATCTGTTTATTATCCACTGTGGGCAAAATTTTGTCCCATATATTACTATCTAGGAAAAGAGAGGCAGTAGACCAAATGCTTAGGCGGCAGCAGGCCGGATTCCGGAAGGGCCGCTCATGTATGGATCATATTAACACCTTGAGAATAATAGTGGAGCAGTCTACTGAATTCCGATCCCTCCTTTGCCTTTATCGACTCGGTTAATAGGAGCTTTATATGGCAGGCACTACGGCGACGTGGACTGCCTGATAAAATAATAGAATTGATAAAAGCCCTATATAACAATTCCAAATGCAGAGTTCTCCATAATGGAAAATTATCCGACAGCTTTGAGGTGAGCTCAGGAGTGCGGCAAGGATGCCTACTTTCGCCTTTACTATTTCATATATTAATAAATGACATCCTTGTCGGCGCTCTAGATAGTAGAACAGGCGGCATACAATGGGGTTTGCTATATCGCCTTAAGGATCTCGACTACGCAGATGATATCTGTTTGCTGGCCCACAGACACCAGGACCTCAAAAACATGTTAAACAATTTGGCAACAGAAAGTAGTCCAGCAGCCTTAAGGCTAAATCCAACTAAAACTAAAGAAATATGGATAAATGCAAAACAGAGTCCGCTGGAGGGCACCTGTTTCCGCCCTATGTCCCATTAGGGATTAAAGGAGCGAAAAGAAGAAAAGAAGATCTGGACACAACGGGATTTCTTTCCTTTTTTTTCCAACTGAAGAGGCTTTGAATCCGAGCTTGAGGCAGCATTCGTGGGGGCATTAAGCCTGGAGGCTTCTACAAGGTGACCTGTAATGGCTTGCCAAGCGGTCAATGCTAGATCGTAGATAGTATACGAAAATCAACAAAAAACACAAAAATGGGAACTAAATCCGCATATTTTCTCCATATTAATTCTTCCAAAAATGACCGCTGGAAACCCGATAGAATCCAAGATCATGACAAGGGCTTGTATGAAACTAAAAACTTTTAAATGGCTCCCCAGTAAATTCATTTGTTTTTGAGTTGTGCCACTATTCTTGCAAAACGATATGGTGTCGAATACCACACAGCAATATTATTCTTAACCTTCCACCCATTTTCTCCAATTAACATTCATTATTGGCAATTTTTTAAATCTTCTACTACCTTTCCGACTAGAGGTTGCAGTCCAAAATGGCCCTCTATGATAGTATCGTCACTAGTATGGTTCTAGTCTTACAAATTAAAACAAATTACCAATTGATATTCATTCAGTATTGACATCCAGATTAACAAAAAACTGGTTACAGCTAAAGGTAAAAGAAATGAATTTCTAGTAAGCCATTATAAAACAATGATAAATCATAATTAATGTTGAATGTTCAAACCCAATACGGACGTGTAAAGCAGCGCTCTTCACTTCACATAAATTGTTTTATTATTAAGTGGACATTGCCAACAACCAATAGTTTACTGCATGCGTTTATGTGGTCATCAAAAGTTTGTTTATATAATTAGGTCACATTTTTGTGGAAATATTATTAAAATATTTTACTGAGGGCAATTGCCCCGCAGGAAAAAATTGAGCTTATCAATTACAATTTATTCCACAATTAACCGCAACTAATTAATTGGGCTATAATACAAATAATGCTTCTTTTTTTTCAATCTCATGTGTTTAAAATTATTATAAGTGGTGGTAGGAATACGAGAATATAGACTCTCATCAGCAAGTTATAAAAAGGGATGCTAAAGTTACTTTTGTTCTCATTCTTAACAGTATATATTCGATACTTGCATAGCTTTAATTAAATAAAGTGACCACAAATTTAAGTGCAGAGAAAAGTTATCTATCTTATTACATATATAAACTAGTGGGAGGTTGTGCCTAGAGACTAGCCACTAATTACGCTTTTTCATGGTATTCTTTCTGTTGAATAACACTTCAGACTGGATGAACATAAAAAATCAAGAAAATGATATTGTTTCACTTTTAATTAAGTAAATGTTTATATTCTCCTGAGTATCATTATTAAATAATATAATTTACTGATACATTTAAAACATGTTCCACCACAAGTAAAAAAAAATTATATTTCACCATTGCTCGGCCGAGGATTGAACTCGGTTCCGCGGGATAGGATTCCAGCGCCTTAGCTCTAGGCTACCGATATATGTATGTACTTTATTAGAAATCTCTTTTTTGTCGTTAAATATGAATTTCCAGACCATTTTCTCAGCTTTAGGTCTCTCGATCAAGAGCTAAAATTTGAGATATGGCCCAAGTCTGTAGCGACAGTACTTTCAGAGATGAAAGAAGGTCACAGACGGACAGACGGACAGAGCCTCTGTAAAAGCTTTTTTTTTTTTTTTGAATAAGCTAAAATGAATCATTGTTTTGTGTGTAATCGATGTATGAAAATTTTGCTGCATAAAATGACTGCCCAGTAGGAATTCTAGGAAGGCCTTACCGATGGAGCACTGAAATAAGTACTCATCTGGTAAGGGGTACCCCTTATTTTCTTGGTGCTAGATGAGCCCTTACAAACCCCATTACAAGAGAAGGCAGATGGTAAGGTGTAGTCCAGAATTATACCCAAACAAGTGAGAGTCTGCCTGATGACTCAAGGGAGCTTTCCTGGAGCTTTCATAAATTTTATAGAAAGAAAGAAAACGGGCAATTATATTCGTCGACATAAAATGCGACATTAGCATACTCAATAGCCCGGCTCTCATTCGATACGGAGGACAAGCAGCTTTGGAGAAATGGAGAATTTAGTTGGGGGACTGCTTAGGTAAAGCCACTCCCGGGCTTGGAAAAAAAGGCATTTGTAAAAGATGAAGAAATAAAAGCATTTCGACACCGGATCACATATCCACAGGCGCCCATGAATAGCTCTTTTTGCAATGTTCCATTTGCTGCCTTACTATACCCCTTACAGATGAGCAGTTCTATAAGTACTCTAAGGTAAGTACTAAAGTAAGGCCTTACCCCCTATGACATCGTGTGTAAAAGTAAGCACTTCTGTAAAAGGGAGTGGTAAGGCCTACCCCTTACCAGTAAGTGCTGATTTCAGTACTTCTGTAAGCTTACCGGTCCTACTGGGTGCTTGAGAGCTGTTTGTGTTAGAAGACATAATGCCAAGGTTTATATGTATAGTTTTCAAGATTATGTGGCTTAGTATTTTAGTAATGGCGCTTGAAAAAAATTGTCGATATCCCTATTGGATTTTTTTCTATCTTCACATTAAATTAAGTAGATTTCAGTTTGGTATATCGCCTTTACATTCATGGATCCGTTTCTTTGAATATTTTGTTCATCTCTCTTACAGAGCTCAGAATAAAAAATGGCAGGTTAGGTTAGCAGAAGATAAAAAACTATTAATGGATCGAAAACTGTATATCCAAAGTCAATTTAGATCTAGATTGGGATTAATCGTAGATATACCACGAGGTGGTGGAAGCGGGACATCCAACGGCGGTAATACCGCAAGGAAATTTTTCATGAATTTTGCAATATCGGCTGAAATCACAGGCTTAAATAAAAATTTAATTCATCGCTGCTCTATAATTTTACAGGCCCTATCATTTGGAAAAATTCAGGGATTATGCTTTAGAAACTGCGCGACTTTTGATTCAGGAATATCCCTGGACAAAGTCCTCAGTCCACAAAGTCTTCATACATGGATCTGAAGTTATTAAACACGCGATATTGTCAATCGGGGAACTCTCCGAAGAAGCAGCTGAACCTAATAATTAAATTCTCAAGGAATGCCGCCGAGATCATACTCGAAAAATGTCACAGGAACTCACAAACATGGATTTAATAAATAGGCTTTTGATCAATTAGGACCCCTTCATCACAAATCTTCGGAAGCTTCCCCGAAAGAAAAAGTCTCTTTCTTCAAGTCAAGTGTTAGATTTATGTATAGTTTAGCTTACATTTCACTTAATTTTGTTTCGTCTTTAGTTTTAAGCTGTTCAAAGTACGTACATAATTTGAATCTTAATTAACACGTGTGTTACAATGTGTTTGTGGACATTAAAATCCAATATAATATGGTTTTTATTTATTTAATACATCGCTTATATTTTGCACACACTATATTATGTTAATTTTATTTGAAAATTTTAATTAAAGAATCGCAAATAAATGTTTTGATATGAGACAGCACATTTGAGTTTTTTTTATATGTACAACTGTTAAGTTCAAAACTGAAATATACATATATATACAACTATATAATAAAAAATAAAAAATTAAATAAATTGTGTCATAATTTATAATTTTAAGTAATTTTTGATCATAAATTGGTGGTTAAATAAGGATTAAGTAATTATGACCGCCCTTGCTTGGTCGCTGAACCACTGTGCACTGCAAGGATCTATTCAACAATCGCAAGATTTATACATGAACAAACATATAAAGTATTTTACTGCAACATCTATGGACTTTTCTATTTGTATTAAAAAAATAACAATAAAACTGCACCCGTTTTAAAAGTGAAGCTTTTTCCAGATTTCAAATTGTTTGTGTAATCTTGCAACTGACTGAAGTCCTCCTTTATTTAATATATTCTAAGCACCACTACCAGCAGCGCTTGAAGAGAATCTTGACCTTTATTCCCATTGTTGTTCACTGTAGTACAATGCACTGGCTCCAGCCCCGTAATCTTTTCTAATGTTCAAATAACCCCATAAAATGCAAATGCCCTTCGCTTTCCAGTTTCAATAAGCGATAACGTCGTAGATTATTTGGCTTCATTCAAGCACATTCCCTTTATGCGCAGAGAGAGAAAAAACAACACTACTGGAACTCCTTTATCAAGTTAAATGTGAAATTGCATTGTGTATACCCAGTATCCTTCCCAGCAATTGTCCTCGAAACGTTGATTGTCGTAGTAAAAGTCCACGTAACTCGGTCATTGAATGAGATCAAAGCCATTCGGGATTCAGTGCGGGTACTCAAAGCACCAGTGTACTATGTTCGAAATGTTCAGGACAAACCCTGTGGCAGAATGGTGGTCCGTTTTAGCAGCAACCTGAGAGTACCGTCATCAACCAACTGCCGTTGAAATTATGCCACGTGAATGTTAGGGAAAAAATCCCTAAATAAAGGCCCTTGAATAGGGACGACGATAGACATCAGCCTAATCCGATTGGATAAATCTTTCCGACCAATCAAGCAAATTTCAAATGGTTCAGATTTCAGAATGCTGAGATGATATCGTTATGTCGGCTGTTAGCCCGATGATGTGCGCCACATATGACCTGGACACGGAAAGGATCTCAAAAGGATCGGCTTACATTGGTTGTGTACACGGCGAATGTCGAGTAGCCGAGTGATTTCTAAAATGGGGGAATTTCCTTTTAAGAACGAGCACAATTATTTGCGGCGAGATTAGTCCCGGAAATTATTCCGTACACGTAATCCGGTGGATAAGGATCTTTCTCGGGGGTCGTGAGACAACACATAAATGTCAACGAGACCATTGATCTGGAATTAAAGACCTGGTAGATGGCTGGAAAGACAATGAACTCAGATTTTAGGTTGTCAACTGTCCTCTCGGATTCAACAGGGTTTCATTGTTGTTATGTTGTTGAAAATGATACGCCAATGCTGAATTAGGGTGAGTAGATTTGGATTTGTTTTTTTCGTCCATTTTTTTTTTTTTGAATCATTGCTGTGTCATGATTTTAAATTTTATAATAGGGTAAGGAATTCATGATTTTTGTGGTGTTCGGTGGAGCATATACCGGCTGTATTTATTACCCTAATTAGAACCATCTACAATCCCCTGTGGAATTGTTTGCGAAATTACGCATGGACGGGCATGATATTTACAAACGCAAAATCAACAAATCAAAAAAACTACATTGAAACGAAAAATTTCGGGAAATTGCAATTTTGAAATTATAAAAACTTGCTGCATAAATTTCATAAATTAATCTGTCATTTTATCTTAGTTCCGTTTCTGATATTAGACATTTTTTAAGGACCAAAATTTGAATTTATATCAGTTTCGAGGGCTCTGTATCAAGTATCAACCAGTGCCTTTCGCGTACACTTTGACTTGTAATAGTTTTTTAGTGAATGCCCTTCAAATGATGTTTATTGAAGAACTGAGCTTAAAGCTACTGACCAGTTCTAAGAAACCATACATCAGAATTGGGCGTACCACGATTGTGTACATCGACAGGTCCATCTGTCGGCTTTAGACCCTACCTCTTGCCGAAGGTCTTTTTAGAGTCACAGAGAGCTATGCAGGCATTCTTTATCCTTTCCTCGATGTTCGGCTTCCGGCTTCGGTTGAGTTTTGGAGGCATTATTAAAACCAAAACTTCACTCTAAGGTATAAAGTGACGGTGGGCCCCTCCACCCTGGGGAGGTTGAAGGTGGAAATTTTCATTTTCAGCATGAATAGAATTAGATCAGGGTTGACTAACAGTCCACAGATTGCTACCCAGCTGTCAACTTTATTTTGATATCCTGCCATTATCTTAACTTCTTATTTTGATATCCTGCCATTAACTTATCACGGATAGTAACATTCCTGACGCCATTATTACAAGGTCATCTGCGTATGAAACTACCTTAACTGCGCTTCGGTCTAGCTTCCTTACAGTACCCTTACCAGCCACACTAAAGGGAAGATGACGTCTCCATGTAATGTACCTCTGTTGACGTATTTGATTACAGCCTTGGTTCCCAAATCCACTTTGATTATTCTCGCGCACAACATGACCGCCAGCCATTGCCTAAGACAGCTTCTCGAATTGACTCAGTATGTACGTTGTTGAAGGCGCCATCTATATCTAGGGAGGCTGCTAGGGTATATTATTTGTAATGTACCACCTCCTGGAAAGCTGGCTCTATCTGGGTCTATCTCTAAAGCCGGTCGTATACCAAAGCTTCATACGCAGCTTTTCGTCACTATTGATTGGAGATACATGAAGCAAAGCGGCATGTGAAGATTTGTTCTATATACAGTGAAGGCTCCCGTAACGGACAGCTCCAATAAGTGGACATCTCCCATACTTTACTTTACTTTATTCCGCATTAATTAATCCCTTATGGGACCTGGGCGGAAATAGTTTCCTTATAGTGGACGACCCGGAAAGACGTCACCAACTAGAACGGGAATACTCCCAATTACATCGGGAGGTTAAGAGAAGTGTTAAAAGGCGTGATAAAAGGCAACTGATAAATGAGCTCGCAGAAAAAGCGGAAAACGCGGCAAACACAGGCAACAGTAAGGTGCTGTACCAAATCACTAAACAGCTCTCGGGAAAGCACTCTACTAAAAAGCATGCCGTTAAGAGTGCGGATGGAAGGCTGCTGTGCAGCGACGAGGAGCAACTCCAAAGATGGAGAGATTACTTCTTCGCCGCCCTGAATGGTACACTTACACAGGAACCTCAGGAAAACAGCAACAATGCACAGCCAATAAGAATCACCACTCGGGCCCCATCCAAGACGGAAATAGTAACCGCAATTCATGCGATGGCCAATGGTAAAGCAGCTGGGAAAGATGGCATCCCGCCAGAATTGTTGAAAGCCGACTCAAGCCTCATAGCAGATGCGCTTCAGCCAATCCTAGAAATAGCATGGAACACCTGTACCTTTCCGGAGGATTGGACGGAAGGTATCATAGTCAAAATACCAAAAAAGGGGGACCTAACAATATGCGACAACTGGAGAGGTATCTGTTTATTATCTACTGTGGGCAATATTTTGTCCCATATATTACTATCTAGGATAAGTGAGGCAGTTGACCGAACGCTTAGGAGGCATCAGGCCGGATTCCGGAAGGGCCGCTCCTGTATTGATCATATTAACACCTTGAGAATAATAGTGGAGCAGTCTACTGAATTCCGATCCCCCCTTTACCTTGCTTTCGTAGACTATGAGAAAGCGTTCGACTCGGGTAATAGGAGCTTCATTTGGCAGGCACTACGGCGACGTGGACTGCGTGATAAAATAATAGAATTGATAAAAGCCCTATATAACAATTCCAAATCCAGAGTTCTCCATAATGGAAAATTATCCGACAGCTTTGAGGTGAGCTCAGGAGTACGACAAGGATGCCTACTTTCGCCATTACTATTTCTTATAGTAATAAATGACATTCTTGTCGGCGCTCTAGATAGTAGAACAGGCGGCATACAATAGGGTTTGCTAGACCGCCTTAAGGATCTCGACTACGCAGATGATATCTGTTTGCTGGCCCAAAGACACCAGGACCTCAAAAACATGTTAAACAATTTGGCAACAGAAAGTAGTCCAGCAGGCTTAAGGCTAAATCCGACTAAAACTAGAGAAATTCGGATAAATGCAAACACCATTGAACGGACAGCGCTGAATAACCGTGACGTGGAACTGGTAAACAAATTCTGCTACCTCGGTAGCATTATTATTTTTTGTTTTTAATGAAGTCGCACTTACAATATTGTTCATCTACCACTGTAAAAATATAGTTATACTAGGACAAACTATATTGATGCAAAAAAAAAAATAATTTTGCATATTTTGGACGTACCACAGAGATTTGCGGTTTCTGAAAATTTAATCTAAATGGAAATAAGGCCTTTTGAAAAGTCACTCCTCAAATAAAGCACGAGGCGCATATGCATGCCTGTTCCGCATATGGAGATCAACGGTGATCTCCGCTAACACCAAATTGCGGCTGTTCAACTCCAACGTTAAGGCAGTTCTTTTGTACGGTTGCGAAACATGGAAAGTCACCCAATTCATCACAGGGCGCCTACAAGTCTTCATCAACAGATGCCTGCGTCGTATCCTAAAAATCCGCTGGCAAGATAGAATTTCAAACGAAGAACTATGGCGCCGTGCCGGCCAAGAAAGGATAGACGACCAAATCAGGCGAAGGAAATGGAATTGGGTTGGCCACACCTTGCGACGCGAAAACGAAAATCTAGCCAAACAGGCCCTTGACTGGAATCCGCAAGGTTCCCGTCGAGTAGGAAGACCTAGAAAAAGAGAAGTGGAGAAGAACCCTACTAGAAGAAGCCGCAACAACTGGGAGATCCTGGTCGGAGCTAAGAACTGTCGCGCAAAACAGAGTTCGCTGGAGGGCAACTGTTTCCGCCCTATGTCCCATGAGGGATTAAAGGAGTTTAAAGAAGAAGAAGAAGGACTCTGATTTGTGCGACAGCTCTAAGCTCCGATCAGGATCTTCCAGTTGTTGCGGCTTCTGCTGGTAGGGTTCTCCTCCACGTTGTTCTAGGTCTTCCGACTTGACGGGATCCATGCGGATTCTAGTCAAGGGCATGTTAGGCTAGTTTCTCGTTTGCACGCCGCAAGGACTGGCCAATCCAGTCATCCGTCGTCCCTTTCCGAATCCAACATGCTGTCTTCTAAGCGTTCGCTCTACTGCCTGTCTAAACCTTGATAATATATATATTGTGGGACAAGATTTTACCTACAGTATATAACTGACCTGGGTATTTCGATTATAATACTTTCCGTCCGATCCTCCGGAAAGGTACAGGTGCTACATGCTTTTCCAGATTTGGCTGTTGCGCATTTGCTATGAGGCTGGCTTAAGGTTTGTTGTAGTTTCCCAGCACATTCTTGCCCTTTAATGCTTCCCGCAGGGGGTCTACGTTAAACGGTTTACGGTTTATGGCATCGCGTTGGACGTTGCTGGTTCCGCTAATTTTGAGGCGAATAGTTGGTACTATCAAATGGTGTTCACTTCCAGTGTCTGCTCCTCTAATGCTCATGACATCCTCTAGAATAGTTCTCCATCTTCGGCTGATGGTCACATGATCTATCTGGTTTCTCGTTCTAGCAACGGGCGATCCCCAGGTCTCTTTGTGTATCTTCATATGGCAAAAGTAAGTTCCACCTACCATGAGTTGGTGGGAGCTACAAAAGTAAACGAAAAGCTCACCGTTGCTGTAGTGACTTGGCCTATGCCTTGATTTCCAATTGTGTGTTCAAGGCAGGTGTTGTTGGGGCCGATCTGTGCGTTTAGATCACCCATCAAAACAATGACCTCTCCCCTTGAAATAAAGCGAAAAGCCTCATTCAGTCGTATATAGAACTCCTCCTTGATGTCATCGTCCGCGTCTTCAGCTGAAGCATAGCATTGGACTAGCTGAAACTGGTGACCAACTAATGAGGACCTGGCTTCTTTGGTAAGTATTAAGCCAACGCCATTCCTACGGTTTTCAGTTTCATTTCTGCCAGAATATAAGAAGGACTAATCGTTTAGGCAGATGTTCTCCCGCGTCGGGCCATCTGGTCTCGCTGAGTTCCATGAACTTGATTTTATATCGGTTCATCTCGTTGAAGACCATCCAGCCGGCCATCAGCAAGCAGAGGTGAGATTAGGACTTGCTAACTCTAAGTATTTTCAGATTTGAAAGTGCGAATTTGAACCACATGAAGCCTCAAGGTCAGGATAGCGCGTGCTCCTACATAATGAATACTTCCTCCTATGAAAAGTAAATTCTACACATTAAAAATTGGTGTAAAACCGATATCTTGGATTTTCAGTCAGATAATCTAGAATGATGTTGAAATGATGGGATGATGATAAAATCACCATTGAAAATTGTCCGCGTTGATGCTTACGCCCTTTAGAGTAATTGAAAGATATTTATAGGTATAGCGTACAAGAGTGTCTCATGCCATTTCGTTGAAACAGATATCTATCTTTCGAGTTGAAAACCATTGGATAATTTTTTGTACACAACTTTGTCTATGATTATTGCATAAAATTGGTAAAAAAACTACAATAATGTGCCGCAAAAGAACATCCATAAAAAGCTATTAACTTTAACAATAATCTCTCCTCAAAAGACTTCGAACCGCTTAAAAACGTTAATTACGTTTGCATTATCATTAACGCCTTTAATGATAGTTTTTATTACCTTAATTACAAGACTTCACCATCTTCCACACACAAAAAACAAACATTCCCTGTCCTGTTCAATATTCAAAACATTCCACTCAATTAGAGTAAAGCTAATAGACGTGGCTCAGTAACAACTTTCTCTGTGACCTGACAACAAGAGTCTCCCAATCCATGTCCTTGTAAATCTTGCAATCATGGCAGAAAATTTCCTCCTTCAACATCAAGTTTGCAACACAATTTCATTCTGTTGTTGCCGTTTCCTAATTTTTATGGTCTAGAAAGGAGGCAGAAAAAAGTCGGCGTTCACTGGGTAACGTTCTCTCTGGTTGTTTAATCCTGAGAGTCTATGTGTGTCCAAGCAAATCTACACGAAGCCCATCATCCAGTGGCTGAGTGGTCATGCATGTTAACCTCCCCAAACCCAACCGTAACGACCCCCTTTGGACAATGAATGTTCATGGGACCACTTGGGTACTTGGCTTGAGCCCCTGGAAAACGATAAATTTTGGCATTTCGTATACACAAAAAAAAAGGATAAGCGGATGGACGACCGGGAATAAACTCAATGGAAGCATCACGAATCCAGCATTTTTTGGTTCTTTTTTTTAATTCTCATTTCTTTTTGTGGTTTTTATCGTCCTTGCTCCTTTTGAAAACCACGTTTTAAAGATAAACGTCGACTTTTTCTCTTCATGTTCTCAATTCATCCATGTGCTGGCCCCATTCAGCGTCCTTTACCGTTTTTCACCAGCAATCCCTATAATTGATGATTTTATGACCCTGGGTTGCGTGGTCATCACGCCATTTCATGAAAACAAATTGATCCAAGTTCTGGGGCTCGTCTTAAAATGCCCATAAAATGCGAAATCGGGAAGAAATGAATATGAATGCAATATCAAGGATTTTTATCGATTGGAGGGTCCTTGAAGGAAATGCTATAATTTAGTTATGTTTAAAGATATTCGAGCTTCATGAGGTTATTAATATAGTATTGCAAATAGTCTGGATATGATACTGGACTATTGAAACTGGACCTAGCAGAGCCTACTAAAAGGCTTCCTCTCATATTACCAATATGTAAATGCAGACCATTCAAGGACTTATTGACAAAGCAATATTGAATATTTTCCCCTGAGTAGGAGTCCAATCAGAATGGAATTTAGATGCTCACTCTTCGGCATAGTGGTCGTAGTAGTTTCCCTTCCGAATATTTTAAGCATATATGTACATGTAGTTGTTTTCTTTTCTTTGGTATATGATATGGAAAATTATTTCGAATTAATTTAGATAATTTCGAATCACTTTGTCATATTCTATGGAGCTTTCACTGCACCGCAAACGACTTCCAATTCCACTAGTTACTTAAACATTTCGAAATTGAGGTACTGGGTTATGCAATTCGCTACTGAAGAGTATGAATTGTTGGAGTTTGCTTTGGCTACGTCATTTTCTTTCTTCCATTTTTGTCGTTCTTTTGCTACCAAGCAATCACGATAGGATGCAGAATGCGTTTTGAGGCAGTTAGCACACTTCGGTGCAATAGAGTTCCCCTTATCACAATTTAATGTTAGGACCCGTACCTACATATGACACATTGAGCTTAACACAGTCGAAAGCAATTTATTTTTTTCGGAGAGCCTCTATTTTCACTCTCATATTTTGAACATAATATTTTATTAATGGCCGCAGAGTTATGAAAAGTCAACATTAAAAATGGAAGGCGAACAATTTCTCCACCCGCGGACTCAGCGTTAACTCAGAAAAGCAGAATCAGTATAAAACCACACCTCTAATTCCCCAGCTTAACAATCTTAAGCTCAAATTTACAACAGTGCCAAATATCTGGAAGTAATCCTTGACAAGAAGCTCCTCTAGAATGAAAACACAAAAGAACACTTTGAGAAAGCGAGCATAGCTCTTTTCGCTTGCAAAAAATCCATAGGGAAGAAATGGGACTTCTCCCCTGTGTAGATCCATCGTACTAAGATCTACACATCCATTGTCCGCCCAATGGTATGGCATGGTGGCCAACCTTAAGTAAGTCTACCGTACTAAACGAAGTACAGAAAGTGGAAAGATATGCGGATTTATGCATCACAGGGGCACTTCGCTCCACACCTACAGGTGTTCTAAACGTTATGTTATACCTCCCTCCTTTGAACCTTCTTGCAAGGGAAAACGCAAAGATCGCAACCCTTAAAATAAACGAATCTAGATCTTGGACCGGAATCAGAGAAGGGCACTTAAAGTTCCTGGACTTTGTCAGCATCCTCACAGAAACCGATTTTCGCATATCACGAAGAACTACGAGGTCCACATCCCTGCACATCATGAATGGAGTACCTAGTAGACATATATTGCTCAGGATGCCATAAACTCCTTCACTGATGGCTCTAGGCTCGAGGGTCGGGTGGGAGAAGGAATCTTCTCACCGGGACTTGGGATTGAAATCTCCCTCGAACTACCCGATCACTGCAGTGTATACCAAGCCATACATAAGGCTGTTCTGCAAATCAACTAGCAAGGCGACAGGAACTGAACTGTTTACATCTTCCCAGTCAGGCGGCTCTGAAGACCCTGAATAATAGAGGGAAACTGTAAAGTTAACGAATTGGCTAGGAAGCGCACTACGGCTACTCTCCTTCTTGGAAAGGAAAGAGTCGGTATGCCTTTGAACTCTGATGCAAACAGCACACAAATGCACCTTGGCCAAAATGGCTTGGCCCTCCTGCGATCTCAGGTGGATGACTTCACGACGACGTCTACCAAGCCTCGGTAGACGTGACCTTTCAGTTATAGTGGGAGTACTGACCGGACAGTGACGTTGAACTAATGACACATACTAGGCGTGACAATAGCCAAAGACTTGCGATGGTATGACCAAATATTACAAATCGACAAACAAGCATCCCAGTGCTTGGGATTTCTTAAGAGGTGCAAATTCCTCCTCCAGGCATCGGCCCGTGCTGTTATTTATAAATCCTACATTCGGCCTATTCTCGAATATTATATACTCCCTCGTTGACGTTAGCCACCTTGGCATGGTTAGATAAGGTTCAAAAAAGGGCCCGTAAATTAATTGATGAAGATACCGCTTGCTCTACCATCAACCCCCTAAGCCACCGTAGCAGCACTGACAAAATTTTATCGCGACTATCATAGTGACTGTTTCTCCGAAATAAAAGCTCTTCGGCCTCCACGGCAATATTAAACCCGCAACACCAGATTAGCCCACTCGTCTCATTCCCCCCACTTGCAACTCCCCCTTTCACGCACTCAACAAGATATGAATTATTTGTAAATAGAACAAATCGACTGTGGAATAATCTTCCGCAGTCAGTATTTCCGAGCTCCTACAACATCCAAGAGCTCAAACGTAGAGTTCATCACCACCTGCTTCAACACCTCCGCGTTCCTTTATACCCCTTAACCTCGAGTTCTCACTTGTGTTTTACAATCTTTGGTCACAAAAAGAAGATATATATCAATGTTTCTTCCCAGTATTTTCAAGTATTAGTCTCATTATGAAAATCTGGTCTGTTGTCGATCATTTCGTTCTAAATCCTGCTTGGTTATCCACCTTTATCTTCCAAATGTGGTTTAAGTCTATTAAATAAAATATGTGAAACAACTTTGTAAGTTCAAGTGTTGGTTTGTAGTTGTTATTTTTCGGGCATCTTGCTGTTTCTTCTTAGTTTTATGTTCAGACTATGCAAGGCTTGGCATAACTTCTCCCTACCATTTTTTAAGATTTCCATGGGTATGCCTTCTGGACCTGAAGCCTTATGATTTTTCAGTTTCGCTATGGCATTTGCAACTTCTTCTATTGTAGGATTTGGCGTATCGTTTTCTGGATCATCTGTACTATGGTTGTCTGCTTCTCCCTGTGTTAGGTATGAGTTCTCTTTGAAAACGTCTTTAAAGTATTTCTCCCACACCTCGAGTATGTCATAGATACTACTAGCTATAGTACCACCGCTCTTCCTACCATGGTGTAGGTGGGATCTTTTCTTAATCATGTTGACCTTTTTCTAGAAACTTCTAGCGTCTTTATTACTGTAGCTTAGCTTAATCGCACTTATTCTATTTCTGAAGTAGTCATGTTTCTCGACTTTTTCATGTCTCTTCATGCTGCTTCATATTTCTTGTCATTCTTGCTAGATATAACTGTCTTGCTTGGCTTTTTATTTTAATGCTTCTGTGGCATTGATAATCATTGCCTAATATACTGATGTTGGTTTCTGTGATTTTCTCTTATATCGAGTTTCATTTCCGGACTCCTTGTTATTTCCTCTAGCTTTCCTGTTAACATTCTTTCATACTGTTGTTTCGTTTCTTCATTTCTGACTTTTTCTATGCTAAACCTTGTTTGTCTATCACTGTTTCTTCTATCTCTTGTCGCCGGTTTTTCGCCCTCTTTTCCCAACAACTAGGTAATTATCACCTACATTCGCTCCTCGGTAACTCCTTACATCCAGTATGCTGCTTCTATGCCTACTGTTAACTAGAACATATTGGTTATGATGCCTGCTATCTGGTGACGTCCATGCCCTTTTGTGTTTGTATATTCTTATGGTTAAACCAGGTGCTAGCTATTGGCAAACTTCTTTCTATAACGAAATCGGCCATTCTGTTACCGTTATCGTTTGATTCTTCGTGCAACGAGAACTTGCCAGGGTACAGGTAATAAAATCGTTCCTTACCCATTTTAGCGTTAAAGTCGTCCAATACGGTTTTTATGTCGTAAGAAGGGACTTGGTCATAAATCACACTAGAGTTTCATAGAAGCCAACCTTTCCTTGTTCTGGTTTTTCTTCTGTTGGCGCCTGCACCGCACCGTGATGAATGTTATATTATGAAATCTGGATTTGATTCTTAAGGCCCCCATACCCATACATGGTCAAATTGGATGTACATCGAAGTGCGGATGTACAACCAAAACTATCGATTGTGAACCGGTCGGCCAATCAAAACTCGTTATATGGGTTTGATGAAATTCTGGATGTACATACTTCCAATTTGACCGTGCATGGGGGCCTTTACAATTATTTTGCTTACGGTTATAGTTACCATTGTGTTTATTGTGCAATTCCTTATCTCGTAAGTCGGGGTTCAGGCGGAATGTTAATCAGTCCCTCCTTTTGTATGGCTTACAGAGGGCAATAAACATTGCAATATTAATGTTTGTTAGTTGTGTTCAAAATTACTTCAACACTGTGCAACCCCTACTGGGAACATAAAGACAGTATGCGAGGGGATAATCTAACTAGGATTTAGTAGAAGACATTGAAAACAGATACGGATTTTGGATTTTGCTGGAGGTCAACGGACCACATTATAATGTCAATGTTATACAAATTTTGTTTTTTTGTCGGACTATGGAGTAGCCGCGATTTACGTGTCCGACATTTTTATCACACAAAAGGCAGTAGCTTTTAGCACATAACACCGTTTTTGTCCGACGGTTATCTATAAATTTTTTTCCCTTCATAAATAGACGACTTTGACTCGTCGGACGGCGAAATCGGCAAACCAATTTTGTCGGACACATATACCATGTAATTCCACATATTTTGCTTAAACGATCCTGAAAAAATCAGCTGGTTATTAATAAATTTTTGGAAGCCCATAATTTAGCAGGTTTGGGGTGGTTTAGGGTCCAACATTTTTGTCGGGCAAGTTTTGTTTCGCGCGTATCATCGCCATCTCATGCGACTATGATTGGTAAAAAAACAGTGTCTATAAATTTTTTGGGTACCATAAAAAGGTCGACTTTCGAGCAACGTGGGGGAAAAAAGCCGCGGTTTCAAAAATTTTCGTAGAAGAAAAGTTGGTAGACTAGGTGTCCTTAATCCATACAAAAAGTTTCAAGAGAGTATGTATGAATATTTTTTTTGTTCGTGGGCACTTAGTCTATAAATCTTGACTGTTCCGAGGCTGATTTCTCGATTCCATAACAAGATTTGTTTCCCGAGGAGAGGAGGCTGTCAACCTTTCGGCCAAACCCATTACCAAAGGTAATGGTATGATTTTACCCCTATTCTACTTAAGGCATCAATTATCGCTCTAGTCAATTCGTTATATTCTTTTTCCTCATCAGAATTAATTTTATGTTGCTCGCTTTTTTTGCCTCATGTAGTATTTTATTTAGTTATGAATGTTCCTCTACGTGACTAAGCATTATCAATGTTAATGTTCCACTTTCTACTATTATTAAATAAAGTGAGGAATATAAACATAAATTATACAAAATTTTTCTTAAAGTTAAAACTAAACTCAATATCGAAAGAGAGCCAACCTAAATTTCAGCCTGATACCAAATTCTACTCGCGTAAATCGCCATCAGTATACATACATTCTAACAATTTTCACATAATGTTTTCTTAAATATTGGTATCGTGTCCTTATTATTGTGTTTCAAATCCTAGTCGAAAACTAGCTCTCAAGTTAATTTCGCTGACGCTTCCAGCAATCATTCTGAGACATCGTGGGTGGTACTGTAATTTTTAATCAAGCATCAAATTTCGTGTTTTGCTTTAATATTTTCGTTCAGTTGCATTCAACCACCAAAAAATCCACAAAATTCACCTTGAAAAATGTTTGTTTTTGCTTATTCTTCTACCCTAATTATCCGTAGTTTATTCAACTTTTAATAAGTTAATTACAATCATGTCAATTAGAATAAAATATCGAGTCACTTGCAATGTAGTCTATGCGGTTGGTAATCTCCACGACTCTATTAAATTTCACCGTCTTAAAAGCAAACTTTTGCTACTCATTTTCCTAATTAAGTCATCGCAAAATTCAGCTATGCTCTGTGCTCTGGTATAGGTATAACGCTATCATCATATCGCCAAAGGAAAGCAGACTTCAGTTTAAAGACCATTAACCCTCCTTGCCGCGAGCCAGCGATATCTGGCAGCTGTTCCAATATACACCCCATTTCGACCTGCTACTCGGCTCCACTCGACAATAGTATACTTCACTTCCCTGTGCACGCTATCAGTTACTACCATAAATGAGGACCGGCAAAAAAGAAGAACTTCAGCAGTTCTTTAGTCTTCAATGAAAATTGCAAATTAATTAACAAAATTCGTTGCTACATCAGGACTCGGTCTGGGAAACTTGTATCTAAGATAAGATTTCAACAAAGAACCCATGGCAGATGGCAACGAAGTGAGGACCTAAAGAACGGACTAAATTAGACCATCCAATCCGGATCCGGATCCGGGACGACGAGTATAGACGGGCCCCCGCTGCGACCATTGACGAACCGCTTGAAAGAAGTCATGCAGGGCCAGTCCTCCCCAAAGCCAGCACAGTGGAGCCAGAGCAGCGCTGTTGCCCCACCAACTTTGCCGCACTTTAATGATGGTGGCTGATCCAATTAGGGCAGTAAATCGATCGTGAAAACAAAACTGAAAACTAATAACGGAAATGATTCGTAACGTAAAAATATAGCCCCGGTTCCCGATCCCAGGCCAAATGTTAATTAACGTCCTTGCTCCTGGTGTAATAATTAAGGTACGCCCGAGTTTTTTTTTAAAGTTACTTTTTCATCGATTTCCAAGAGATATAATTACTCCCACAGCTAAATTATGACTTTTTCGGCGAAGCACGGAAAGGGGGTAGTTTATTTGTGTGTAAACGAACATTAAATTGAAATCGTATACACGTGTGTGTTGGCAGCAAATTTCACTGAAAGTCAAACGCAACTTTTCAATTAAAAATTAAAGGCCGTGTTGGTCCCTGCTGGCGTTAAAGCGCCGCCACGGCAGCTGCATTAAATATGAAGAGGCTGTAATACGTGGCTAAGCAAGCGTCAAATTTGTAAGCCATGGACATGAGTATGGTGAATGCACATGGTGACTCCTTGAAAATGGATTGTAAGTAATTTTTTTAAAAAGACAAAATTAATATAAATTTTTTCTGTTAATTAATTTTAATTTATAATTGCGATTGCATATTTTGAAATTAAAATTGAGTGTAAGAATGGCGTGAGTGAGTGTGTTTCTTAATGCATTCAGAGTTATGGGAATTAAGTCAAGGCCGTACCCAGGGGTGGGGTCAGAGGGGTTGAAACCCCCCCCCCCGGAAATTTTCCAGAAATAAGTATTTTCAAACACAAGTTTTCCTGAATTAAAGAGAATGATATTTTCTCGATATTTTGCTATAAGTAAGTAAAGTATTTCATAATTTAATTAATTAATGTTGTTTATGAATTGAACTGGCAACTGGCCTTGCTGATGCATCACGAGAAGCATGTGTGAAAACAGGCAAAACAGCATGTCTATAATAATGCAGTCAGTAGTAGATGTGTTATGTAAGTGGGATGATACACGAGTCAACGTGTCTATGCAACACACTGCCAGTTTGTTGAGCGGAGGTGATACACGACTCAACACGCTACACGCAACACTCTGTATAATAACATTGCGATTCCAAATTATTTTCACCTAGAATCGCTTGACAGTCACGCATACATAAACATTTTTCATTCAACTGGAGGAAAAATAGAAATCGTTTCTAGTTTCAGTCAACACCGCAAACTTCATCCTTACCCTTCCCTTGGCCTACGAACTGCGCAGAAAAAGCTGGTGTTGATCAACATGTTGACCCGTGTATCATCCCCCTAAGAGGTGTATCGCTAACGTGTCTCTTTCTCCCTCTCTCTCTCTCTCTCTGACTACCATCCCGCCCACCAGCACTAGCCTAGCGCTAGTGTAACTTTCCTGTTACTGGCCGTCTATAAAAGCAAAGCCGTCGCCATTTTGACTGTGATTTATTTACATCTGTTGAGTCGGTTGGGCATTAGTTTATTCGGTGACTTTGTTTCACTGTTCAGTTCAGTTTGTTAGTTTCGTTTGTTTTTTAGTTTAGATCTTCTAGCCTAGCCTTCTTGTGCCATTGAGGCCTTAAGCGAATGTAATAAGGAACTTTTCCCTAACATATTCACGCTACTGAAAATATTTGCTTCTTTGCCGGTAACCACTGCAACTGCTGAGAGGACATTCTCCACGCTTAGACGATTGAAGACGTACCTGAGAAACGCGTGTGGACAAGACAGACTAAGTGGGCTGGCTCTCATGTCTGTACACAGAAGCCATCAAATCTCAACAGACAAAGTGATCCACGAATTCGCTAGAAAAAAGAACAAAAGAACGGAATTTGTAATTTAGATTTTGTAATATTATTGACATTGTACTGTTTTCTAAAGATACAATGTATTAAACTATTTGAGTCTTCTTTTTTTTTATGTGACAGACTAGAGGCTTAGGGAAAGTCCCTTTGTACTGTCGACAATCTATTTTTTCGTATATAGAGTGAATGTCGAACAGCAGCTCTAGCCGGAAGATAGAGAGAAGAGAAGGAAGTAACTGTCACAACCTAACCGCGATATTTTATTCCACCTACTCACAACCATTTCGCGACTCTGACATCGGGGCGTCGAGAACAACTCGCTGGAGTGTTATGCCTCCTGAAACGAGTTGAATCTCATCAACCAACCGATGGCATGCGCTTGATGTAGCGGGGGAGGACTAGGGAAGGCTATGACAGGGGAATCAGGAATGTAAAGAGGGAAGAAGAAAGGAGGAAAGTTAGGTGGGAAAGGCGAAGGACCGTGGCGCCGCCGGGATTCGAACCCGGGACCTCTGGGGATAGCAGTCAGGCGCCTTACCTCTAGACTACTGAGGCCCCAAGTCTACTTGTGTTGTCCATCTATTCATTTTCACAGCTAACCAATTTTCAAGGGAAAGTATTTCCGTACATAAAATTAAAAGGTAATAGCTTTCAACGTTCAAATTCTTATGGTCAAAGGGTCACATACATATATGATATGTTAATGCAAAAACATTCTAATGACTTAAATATCCTTTTATTTTTTAGTCAAAATTCTCGAGTCAAACCATAGTTTTTTGCCTCTAAACTCTGGTTAATTAAGAGTTAAACTCGGCCTAAAAATGCGTCATTTTACACTTAAATTTTGTCAATTTTCCTGGACCCCCTGCCTTACTAGGGGGTATTCCATACATCCCAGACCCCCGGTGTTTTAACCCCCCCCCCCCCCCCGGAATTTTTTCCTGGGTACGGCCTTGAATTAACTGGCGCAGTGGATTATTTTAAGAACAAAGTACAAAAACTCCAATTACTTGTGATAATCGGCCATTCCTTTTTCTGAATCGTACGCATTTTCACTCGATCGTCATAACTAGGGAATCCAATCTTGCGAACGCGAGATCCCGCACCATTTTTGAGGGATCAGTAATGCGGGACTAGACATGCGGTATTCGCGGGTTTTGGGGTGTTATAAGAACCGGGACTTAATAGAGAAATACTAACAATATTGCAATGCATTGAAACTAGGTTGAACTGCTCGCGTGCGACTATTCTTGCCGATCGGAAGCGATTACAGTTGCATGGCTGCACTTCTTCTGAACTACTTGACATTTTGCCAAAGCCTCGTGACAAAAACTAACACCGATTGATCCAAAATCAGTGTATGGCTAAAAAGTTCATTTTAATTGCAAACTGTCTGTGCTCGTGATTATTGTGAAACCAGTTTGAATTTGGGATTGCAAATCAGTCGACTCGTGTGCGGAGGGCATTACACTCCACAAAATTTAAATTCGTTAGTTGAAGATATCTGTCTACTAAGCAATACAGCAATAACACAAAATCATCTAAGTATATTTATGTGCGTGTATCCGAACGTGATCAATTACTGAGTTTCCATGCAGAGTTTACCTTGGGTTAACTCAGAGTAAGCGTCCATGGAAATGCGGGTTGGGTAAAGTTTCGTTAAATCCGAGAAAACTCCATGTCTCCAACGAGACACGTCGGATTAAGCCGGGTTTTGCATATGTGTTTGTTTAAGTGTAAGTCTAAATGTAAAGTTACCCTACGCCTACGACAGGGGATTCTCCACGTGCATTGCTGTGTTTCCATGAATCGAGGTAGAGTTTTCGTTAAGTAAACAGAAACCTTTTTCCCTCAAGTTAACTCGATGCTGTTTCCATGACGGCTCTGGGCGAAAGTGACAGATAAATAATATTACACTGCGTCGCCGTTGGTATATGTGCAGTAAAGGATACTCCATCACACATATGCCAAGTTCGGCTGAACCTCTATTTCCATGGGCTTGACTGTAGTTTGTTATGCTCTTATTTCATATAATACTTCATGAATTCATGAACATAATTATTTAGAACAAAATCTATGTATTTTTTATGTAGTCCCGCAAATCCCGCGGAACCGCCGGATTATTGACCTCGATGCCGCGGGATTGCGGGATTGAGATTTTGATGCGGGATTGGATTCCCTAGTCATAACTACCTGTACCATCTCAAGGATCGTTTCTTATACAGGGAAGTGATCTTGCACCTTTCCACCTCGCCCCTTACAATTATGCCTCCTCCTTCTTAAAAATCCCGCTGTTTCTCGCGGCTATCTTTACGTCTTAAGTCTGAGCTGAGCTAGCATTTGTAAGGTACCAGTGAACGCAGAATTCCTCTACCTCTACCTATGACAGTAAAACGTATGGTTTTATCCTTCCAACTTTAGGAGTTATGAGTTGTCAAAGTCCAACTTTTGAGATTTTTTTAACAAAAATGTCAACTTCACCTACCTCTTTCGCCAAAAAATAATTCTCCCACTCCATTATAATTCTCAAACTACGAAAATTTGGTTTTCTGCAAGCCCTTCTAGTATGGTGGATCCCGCAGGCCGCAGTGTTCACCATATGGGTTACCCCCTCATTCCTTAATAATAATGGTGGATCCAAATCTGCAACCATAAAAGCCTCATGTGGTGTCCCTCAAGGCAGTCATCTTGGTCCTCTACTGTTTATTCTATCAATTTATGACATTGTTCACTTGCTAAGACATTGTAGAATCTTGATTTACGCTGACAACATCAAATTGTACCGTCATATTAAGAGTTTTGAGGATTGCAAGCTTTTGCAAGTCGACCTTGACACCTTTCACTCTTAGTGTGTTAACAACAACCTGGTTTTAAATACTAGTAAATTCGAAGCCATGACATTTAGTAGGGCACGTAGTGTTTTAATTTACAACTACACCTTTCTTAATGAGGGTGTCCCTCGTGTAAATTTTGTTAAAGATCTCGGGATGGAGCTGGATTTTTCCGCTCATATTAACTATATTTCCTCCAAGGGTAGTTTAGTCCTGGTTTTTATTAAAAGGTGGTCCAAGGAGTTTAACAACCCGTTGATCACTTCCATCATATGAATACGTCTTAAGTTACTGAACTTAAGCACTCCCCACAAGCGTCGTGAGTGGCCGATGTTGTCTTCGTTTACCAGCCCCTCAATGGAAGGGTTGACTCAGGTTTTCTAAGGCGTCGTGCGTGGTTCAGAGAGAACAGTTATAATTCGACAGGGCCACCTCTCTTACACATCAACTCCTCTAACACTAATTACGGTAAATTTGAACCCTTTAATTGAATGTTCATTAATGTGAACAAAAATATTTACCTTTTTAGCGTGACCATAAGTAAGAATGTCCTCAAAAAGAGTTTTTTTTAACCTCGCGTTATAGCTTATGTCCTGTGCTGCACGCTTCTTTGTGTATTCTTTTATATTTTTGTGTTGTTTTATATATTTTGCTTGCTTTAGTTGAGCCTCATTTCAGTGCTTGCTTGTGCTGAGTTGGTGAATTTTTCTTGGCCCAGCTGAGAAGTTCATCTTCTGCGTTAGAAGGGTTTACTCTATTATTATTATTACAACACAAATTCCGCCCTTATTGTGTGATTTAATTCATTGAAAGAAGACAACAGATTACTGGGATTAAGGAAAAAAGTCTTGTTTTAATTGATTGAAATTTTTCCTTTCATGATATAATTCACATGTCATCATACTTTTTCCTGTCTCTGGTTTAATAAATTGTAAATAATTCTCATCTTTTATCAATCAGCAATCATGTGGTCGTTTGCCGTTTTCATAATCGCCATGGTCGTCATCCTTCAATCTCCTTTTTGTGGCTAGTCGTGACTTTTGTATTCGGGTATATTCACCCAATATTCGGGTATATTCTATTATTGAATTTTTTATTATTAAAAAAACGAAAAAATACTCTTAGTTTTCCTGAATTTTTGTCAAGTTTTACTAGTGAATTATTCTTACCATTGTCTCGACACAATACGTTGAAATGGGTCAAAACTGTAAAGTATCTATCGAAAGCTCTCTCGTTAGAAACTTGCAGGTAGAAGGAGAAAACTTGCCGGTTATTGGTTTGAGTCAAAATTTCTACTTGGGAACATTTTGCACTATATTGGGGACAAATTATTATATTCCCAAATAATTTAATTTGAAGTTAGCTGTCAAATAAAAATAATGCCGCTGCTGCTGCTTTACTTAGACCTGATTTACACGACATGTTTTTTGATGCATAAACCACAAGTTTTTGGAATGGTTAACTGAGAGACGGATTGCCTTCTCGAATTTACCACTCACAGCAGACATTTTCTTGATTTTCTTTTCTCACTTTTTTCGTCATAGTACATAACACAGAAAAAACATGCTGTTAAAAAATGTGGTAATCACAACAATGTGTCAGTTTTAAGCACGTTAAAAACTTCATCTTATAAACCTACAGCGGTGGGCACGCACGTATCACAAAAAATAATTCTTGACACGGCAGAGTAAAAACGTGTCGTGTAAATCAGGTCTTAGAACTGATTCATCAGGTATAATTCTGCTTTTGTCGCTGCTCAAAAAGTTGGATCTGATACGGCCTTACTCGAAAAATTGTAAGAATGGGAGTAAAAACAAATGCTCGTGCAAGGAGAACCCTGGCAAAAGAGACTGTACACCAGGCGCGGATTCAAGGGAGGGGTCACGGGGGTCATGACCCCCCCCCCCAAAGCTCGAACTATGCAATAATAGTTGAGATGGGAGAAACCAAAAGCTGCTGATACGCTTCTGCTACTTGTCGAACATCTTGAATGTCTCAACTGATCAACGTCTCGGTCCAACATGTCTGGAGAAAGCATTTCATTAAATTCGGTAACAATTACTACGTTTATAAGCGGAGTTTTCCTCCGGATGGAAGTTTCGATCCGGAGTGAAACACCGCTTATAAACCGGGAGTGAAAATCCAGAACTTGGATTTTCGCTCCCGAAGAAAAAGCTGGAGTGAAACTTCGATCCCGGTTTATGTTGTGCTTATAAACGCTGACTGGGAGTGAGAATTTTTTCGAGGGGGGAAAACTTTGTAAAGAAGAAGCTGGGTGTTTTATTTTGCTGCAATAGTTTTTTTTCTTTGTTTATTGATATTTTTAAATACATTAAATTAAACATTGGGTTTATATTTGTCTTTGCTATGATTTTGAATTTGAGCTGGGAGCTGTCATCTCAGACCAGAAAATATTTTGGATTTACACTCCCATTGCTTATAAACGCATCGGGAGTTTTACTTTGGATTGAAGATGCGGGAGTGAAACTCCGCTTATAAACGTAGTAAATGTTGTCCAATAAAGGAATGAAGATTCTTCTTCTGTAGTTTGATTTTTTGACGATAAACAACCCGTGCTTCTTTGAATTCCTCATCCAATTGTGCAGCGAGATGTTGGGCTTCAGTAAATAACCGTCGAAAACCAGAATCTTCATCACATCTTTTGGTCAGCAAGGCTATCTTTGATCATATCCGTTGGTTTTTTTAAATCGAATGAAGACGTTTGGAGTATTCGGCTCAAAGGTAAAGTTGTACCGGATACGTACGAAAAGTAAAAGTTTATTATGTTATTAATGACTATGATAAAAAATCAAATAGTACGAATATTATACACGCCTAGAACGTCATTTAACCAAGCAGATGAAATCGGAAACTCTAGGCTGAAAAGTACAAGACGAAGATTTGCCGCAGCAGATGCAGTTTTCGCGTCCTCCCACACCGAAATCTCATTAAGTGCGTCACACTTTTTTATTAATTGTTCACCCTAAAACTGCATGAGCCCAACGTGATTTTCTATCCAACTAGTAAAGTTGGTTTCGACCACTCTAGCAAAGTCCTTAAGTGATTTGCCACCAAGATGTTTTTTAAAAACGTTTGCAAAACCGTTAGCCAAAGCCAAAACTGCTCTCATTGTTCCTGAAGCATTGCGACAATTTGAAACTTTGGAAGATTTTAATAAAGAATTGTTAACAAAAAATTACTGCAAGAGCAACGTCTTGCGTGAATGGCTACTTTCGTCAAGTCCTGACATACCCCTTTCAAATCAGACGCCATTAGCGAGCAACTATCTGTTCTAATTCCAACCAAATATTTTAGGTCCAAGTCGAATTTCTCACACAGATCGATGACGATATCCTCGGAACGAATTGCTTGGTATGCATCGCAAAATGTGATGAAATTCTCTGATTGCTCTGTTGCAGTAGTAGTAGTAGGATAAGCTAAGGTGTTTTGTATAAGAATTGTCGTTCGTCTCATCAAATACAACTGCGCAAAACTTTGCCGCTCTAACTCCTTTCAGAATAGCTTACTGAATTTCGTCTCTGCAGGCTTCCATAAGTTGATTTTGGGTGGTTTTACTGATATATGTCGCGATTGAACCTGCGGTTTCCAAATGATGCTGAAGAGTAAAGCCACCAAATTCAACGAAGAGTGCCCTGAAGTTCCTATCATTTGCCACCAGAATATCTACTTTTCCGTCAGTGTCACGATTATAGAGAAGTTCATTATCCCTACATAATAACATCGATCTCGGCTTTCTTTTACTTGTGAGTGCCGTTGTACACACAGATGCTGGGTTATGAAAAGTCTGAAGGAAACCTTTTTCAGCTTCTATCACCCTCTGATGATATTGGTTAAATCGTCGAATGCTTTCAGTGTTTCGCTTTCTTGGTTTCCTTTTAAAGGCCCTTGGAGACGCTAAAACATGGTACGAGTAAACATGGTACGACCAAAAACCCGCAAACGGTAAGACATGTGCTAAGACCGATTTACTTGAACACCGCTCTCTTGTCAAAATATTTCAAGTTAATCTGTCATTCAGTTGTCAACTGGTAAATTGAAACATTTCGTGTACAAGTAAATTTGGTCAAACAAGTCCGCAAATGGTAGGACATGGTATCATCAACACGAAACTCCGCCCACGAGCATCGACGGAAATCAAACCAGTTTTGATTTTAGTCGGACCGTTGGTCGGACCAAAAAACTGGTACGCGTACCGGCCCGTACACGGCTAAAATCACCTCGAACATGGTCCCTGTACAATGTTTATGGGCCGTCCACACTATGCGGACTTGAATCCCACGCGCTTATCGCTATACGGCCTCAGCCAAAAGCGCGCATGAGCTTTAAATCGTGAGCAAATTGAGAAAACAAATCAATTTTCATATGAAAGGCCGTACGCGTTTCTGAAAAGCCCGTATTGTGTGGACGTAAAATGTACCTTTTTAAGCACAGCCTTTTGTCCGTGCCGTTGGGCCGTGCTGCCTTTGCCATTAAAAATATCACAAAAAAGCCATTAAACTCTATATGAAAAAAAGAGGCAAAAGCGCGTATGACCTAAGACCGCGTAGTGTGGACGCACCATTACTCGTACCATGTTTTAGCGTCTCCAAGGGCCTTAATTCCGTGACCCCCCCCCAAAACAAAATTCTAGATCCGCGCCTGCTGTACACTGAATATTATTTCACATAACATCATCTCCCTTCGCCAAGAACTGTTTCTGGATTCGCCCATAAGTAATGCCTGGGGCTCCGGGCTCTTACTCTATTACCTTTCCTTGCTGAATATACAAAATAATTCCAAACTTTATGGTAACCTCACTTTTGTAGCAACAATGTTCTTTCATTTTTTATAATTTTTTGTCGGTTGGTAAATGTTAAAATATAGTCCATAAATATTCCGTAAAACCTACGTGGAATTCAATGGAAGTAATTACATGGAGGTCAGTACACTCTACCGTACCTGCTTCCGCCTGAAGTCAAAATACTGTCACGCAGCGTTTATTATTATGGGACGACACTTTGTGATCTTCAAAATGAATTTTTTTGTTGGATTTCATGAGTGAAGAGTGCTGAGGTGGGTTGCCTAGGCCGTTTCTAATATGCTGATCACTTTATTTCTTCATCACCAAATATCCTATGATAATAGAATTTTTCAACATACCCTGAAGGAATACGTTCATATCCGCTAGTTGGGAAACCACCATAATCTGCAAGGTTAAATTTACCGAAAACCCTTTGTAGGTTGAATAAGTATCGAAATATAGATCGACGGATAGATGTCTAGTAATGTAAAAAATAATACAACAAAAACGTAATGTTTGTAGAACGTCAATCAATTTCTTCCAGCAAGGAAAAAACACACACATACACAATTGAGTCATTTCTTTCATTCAATGGAAATCCCCACTAATGCTGTGCCCCATTGCAATGCCTTGGAGAAAAAGGAAATACATAAATTTATATCTCGTAAAACAATTCTCACTTTCAAGCACCATTTGCCAAGGAATAAACTCTGCATAAGGCAGAAAGGATTTTGCTGGAAGAAAATCTCGTATATTTCCTTCGATTTTTTTTTTCTTCAGCGTAAAAGGATAAAAATAGAAACGTAAAATATCTTAGTTTGTTGCATTTTTGTAAACGACGACAAAGGAAAATATATAATGGCTGAAACACAAACAGGTACTGGGGTATGGTTAACAATACCCGTAGTGACGCGGCTTTGGATATGCATATACAAAGATAAAAAAAAATAAAACGCATTGCAAGGAAATCCGCCTTTACATATTTTTTTCTAGCTGTAAGATAAATTTTCTTGCTGTCTATGCAAAAACTAAGAAGGAAAATTCCACAAAAAAATTATATAAATAAATGGAAATAGTAAGGCGGAAAACAAGTTTGTATTCGCATGCACGGGTTTCACTTAATGCAAATCGAAATATCCTTTTTTATCAGAAGAAAAGGAGTTTATGCAAATAACAAGATGCAGAAAATATCTTGCTTTGGCTTCCTTAATTTATGAAATATATTTTGAGTAAGAGACTGCTCAGAATTGCTCCTTTTTTCAATCCAAGGGTGAATTAAATGAAAGTGTAATATCCTTTAATGCTCAATGGAAAAATTAAGTGTTTTTAAATTGTTTTTAACAAAGTGAAGAAAAATTGGCGTACTCTCTTAATTATTCTTTCTTGCTGTGCAATAATATTAATTTTTAATGGCTTTTGTGTTGTTTTTAAAAAAGTTTTTTTTTCATGTGGCAGTGCTAAGCTCAGGAGTCACCCTTTGTACTACCAGTCCGTCATGTCATTTGTCATGTCATGGTGCAATGTCTAGCGGTAAGCTTAGTACGAGGAAAGGGTTTTGGGGGATGGGAATAGGTTAAGGATTATAAAGGTACGGGGGGGTATTGAATAAGGTAGTGATGAACTTTGCGTTTGAACTCTTGGATGTTATAGGAGCTCGGAAATACTGACTGCGAGAGATTATTCCACAGTCGAGTTGTTCTATTTACAAATGAATTCATATCTTGTCTTGTAGAGTGCGTGGAATGGGGAGTTGCAGGGGAAGGGAATGAGACGAGTGGGCTAATCTGGTGTTGCGGATATAAGATTGCCGTGAAGGCAGAAGAGCGTTTAACTCGGAGGAACAGTCACTATAATAGTAGCGATAAAATTGTGTCAGTGCTGCTACATTCCTACGGTGGCTTAAGGGGTCGATGGTGGAGCAAGCGGTGTCGTCATCAATTAATTAAAGGGCCCTTTTTTGGACCTTATCTAACCATGTCAAGGTGGTTATTGGAGCGCCGCCCCAAACGAGGGAGTTATATTCGAGGTAAATAATATTAATCCATTCATCTACATACAGGGCCGGCTTTAGGTATGAGATATTTTTATTCGTCCTTAACTTTTTAGACATTTCTTTTAGGTAAATTACCTATATTATTATGCACAAATTATACAATAACCCGAGTAAAAATAAAATATGGCCTTACAATGGGCGAACACTAGTCGCTTGGGGGCACATGGGCTCAGGACGGCCAAACTTGACCAAAAGATTTAAATGGCCAAAAACTTGGCTGTTCACGTACCAAAAACTTGGGGTACGACGTCAAATTTTAACCAAAAAAATCATTTTCGTTATGTGGGTACTTCCATGAAAATGTGGACATGATATAAGAAAAATTTGATATTACTTTTATACTTTTAACTATGTCTAAAATCATTGGGATGTCAAAATATCATTTAATTTACAGACACAATGGTACGCTACAAATGGCCTACACATCATCAGAAGTAGAAACCATCGGTATCAAAGAAAGACGCTCTTATTACCAAGAAATATATGGATCAGATAGTAGTTCTAGTAGTAACAATAATTTACATTTATCTATTTAAAAC
This sequence comes from Thereva unica, assembly GCA_949987705.1. NCBI lineage: Eukaryota > Metazoa > Arthropoda > Insecta > Diptera > Therevidae > Thereva > Thereva unica. The sequence goes on from OX465283.1 coordinate 48,690,077, forward strand.
CACAATAACTGGCAAGCAAATTTTGTTAGGAGGATATAAATAATTATTACTTTGTGAATTCATTTTAATTTTTTGTAAAAACCCTAAAGGGCTCCTAATATAAGTATGAAAATCGATAGTAACGCGAGTTACCTTTTCTTTGTAACGCAAGTTACCATATAATTTATCGATTATTTTAATAAGTAAAATGTAACAGCTTTTGTTTCTATTAAAACACCTTACTGGTATATTTCTGCTTTTATTTTTACCTCATGTAAAGTAATCTACCCACAAATTTCATAGAAATTTCCGAAATAAATTTACCCTCTGAACTGGCTGTCCAAAAACGGTAACGCGAGTTACTGAGACAATTTATTATTAAATTAAATAAATATTATATTTCTACTAATTTTTTTAATTTATCTCATGTTCTAGACATTATTCTACGTCCATAAAAAATAAAATTAGATTAATTAATGTAAACACTGCAAATTAAAAGCTTCATGAAAGTATATAAAATTTTCTGCATGTAACGCGAGTTACCATGGAATTACCCATGTATGGATTATTATACTTAAAGACTATCGATGCACGAGACGAGAGAAACAAGCTCGCCAGTTGGCGGTTTGTTTTTCTGAAAATGCGTGGTGCGAGTGTTTTGCTCTGTGATTTCTATTCTAGTAGGAATTTTGTTATTTAACCTGTCGAACAAGACTAGATGCTCAACTAGCAATTTGCTATTGCGGGCGTCGCAACCTTTATCGGCTTGTTATCGCGATCCAATTGTTTTAGAAGGCATACAACGAGGCTGTCTGCTGCTGACTCCGATGGTTACACCTGTGGCTCAGCTGGCTTCGAAAAAAAATAAATGGTCGTCCGTCAATACACTGTTTCAGCCTTCTTTAATACTGTTACTATGAAATTTCCAAAGATGAATTGGTTATTCTTGAGGTTTGCGACTCATAAGGTGCTTGGGTCACTTTTAGTAAAAAAAAAATTATATACATGTATTTCGTGTGAACTACTATAAAGATATGTTGGATATTGGTAATCCGACATTAAAAGTTGATAAAGAAAACTTTTCTATTGGCTACAAGCAGTGTAAGGTAATTGAAGGCTTAACTAAACTAATTTTTATGAAAAGACTTAAAGGTATTCAATAGAAGACTTGGACATTCACCACGGACACAAACCCCATTGCATTCCCCAGACCGCACCAGGCAAGGCGGTGGAGCAGGGATGCCAGGAGGTCATAGCTCTACTATTTCCGAATTCGTGCAGGTCATTTAAGCTCCTATGAGACCGCAGCAGGCAGTGTATAAGTTGTGGTTTTGGCTTTTTTGCTTCTTCCATTACTGGGATTTGTGTTTCCGTAGTACAAACTCCAACTCTGCCTCTGTCTGTATTACCAGAATAATTAAGGCATTTATTTATTTTGCACGCTACCAAATCTATAAAGCGTGTGACTAAAAGGTGTTTTAATGGGAAATGTATTAACGCAGGTCCAAAACGAAACTCTTCATCGTGTAGTTTGAGAACTTGATCTTCAATGCTACCACTACTAGATTTCCATCAAGAAGACTATCACTTCCTCCACAATTATTTTCTTAAGCACTGAATCTAGAGTCTCTTTTTTGGCCAGTCATCAAGGTAAAGAAGGATGATTTCAAAACATAGGTGCTGGTGTTCCTTAGGGTTCGATTCTATCACCTTTTCTTTTTCTAAACGTTAGAAACGGTCTACATTCCACTACTTCGCCGATGACTTTGCGTTACTCCTACAACTTCGACAATAGAAGACAAGCATGTGCAGGTCAGGCCTTGTTTTTTAAGCTACGAGCTCATATCCAACTCTATTAATAGTGATATAGAAATTATTTTTAATAGGGGGCGTGGAGTTCAACATCTCTAATAAAACCAGCACTAACCCTTTTTCTATCTCTGTGGAAGGCGTGACCGAATTCACCACCCTCCCCCCCCCACCCCCCCACCCCCGTCACTTAATTTCGTTTTAAGTTTCATTTCATATGTCCTTGTCGTGAACATTGGATTCTGAGAATTGGACGAAATCTTCGTGAGGGGGACGGTGGTGAATTCGGTACTAAAATAATTTCTTCGAAAATATTGCAACAATTTTTAACAAATTGTTTGAATTGTTTGTTTGTAATTTGAAAATTCCTTTATGAAATCAGTAAAAAACTTTTGTCGATTACAACGCCATCTATCATGTTTCAACAAAAAAATGTCTCAGACAAAACCTTCCTATTTTTCTCTGCAGAGTCCCAATCTGCAATAAAATTGGGGGGTTCAATTAAAATTTTCAAAATTACCCCCACCATCCAAAGAGCGAGTTAATTTCTATATGGTCGGATAGAGTTTCTAAAAATATTGAACACGTCTTTTCGGATTTTTTATTTTAATCGCAAATTCCGAGATATTTGGGTGGTACGAGTGGTTTGGGACACCTTGCATACAAAATTAGATGTATTGTAATAGCATAATGGCGCGAGTATGCAATGGGCGCCATTTATGCGAGGTCTTGCCCCCTCAGCCAGAAGCCCGGAAAAGCCTGACCAAGAGCGCAATCCCAAACATAAAACAAATCGGAACTCGTATCCTCCCCAACCGCCGATCCTACTGTTAGGGGGATATGCTGCCGGCCACACGGAGTTCACTAGCTCGCCGGGTGGGGTCGTGGAGTGTTTGGCCGGGCCTGTACGAATTATGGTTCACCACTTACCTGTGACGATGAAAATTCATCTTCAGTTCCAATCCTCCTCCCGGTATCGCCTGAGCCGTGTCATTGTAGTCCGTTCCCTTGCCAGTTGATAGTATGGATAACCATCACCTGACAAGGAAATACACCACCTAAGAACCCTGAGAAGAGATAAAATCATCCGCCCCAACCATTCCCAAAAAAAATCTAACACATTGAATTAATCATTATAAATATTTAATTTCCCTGTTTATTACAGGTACAAACAACAGCACAAGAATACAAAGAGTTAAGAACAATATCAATCTTCAATAGCCATGAGCTAGGATCATTGTCCGATACAACAATTTCACATTCTCAAATTCAAGAAGCAGTAATCTACAATTACCTATATCTAGATAACTCTGTTCGATGAAAAATTTTTAAAAAACGCGTCGCATTGGTAACAGTACGTCGTGTTTGTACCTACATCAACTGTTATACTTGTGTATATGCTTATTATAAATATCAATTAATTAGAGAAATCCAAATCTAAAGCAAAAAAAAGTTCAACAAAAAGTTTTAATGAGTGGAAGATATTAATAGAAATAATGGTAGGTATACTTAAATGCAAATATAAAAGTAATTTGATTTTAATAATATAGTAAAAAAAACTGTAACCTTTATGTAAATAAAGTATAATAAATTCTGTTTAATTTTTTTTCTCTATCTGTGTAGGTATTGCCTTATTTATGCCAACTTAAATATGGGAAAATGAAACCACAATTTTCATCATTATTAGGAATAAAGCTTAGGACGGTTACTCAAAAGCATAATGTGTGAATTGGAAAAAAATTAAATCAGCAATTAGTAACACACCAGTTACAGATATCCCGATCAAAAATAATCCTCTTAGAACGTTCTTAGCCAACAGTTGTCATCAATATTGAACGGTTGAAAAGTTTTCTTCTTGTTACTTGAAAATGAATTATGCCTTCCAGGAGGCTATGCCAAGGAGGGAAAAGTCCGACAAAACGGAGGCAAAACGCGTATCATCACCTTATTAACAAATAACGACAGCTTCTTATAAATTGTTCTCGTACATACCACAGTTTTCGAGCCCCAAAAGGCTTATACAATAAATATAGGTATAAGTTGGATGACCACCCTCCACAAAATGACGGAGTTGGTACTCCCACAGGTTCTGGTCAGGTCCTCGGGTCGCCTTTATCCATGTTCACTAATCTACACCGCCTGTTACCTTCTTTTTCCAGCAGGAACCGTCGAGCTATTGTCCCACCAACTGGCACCACCGCTTCCTTCTTCTTCTCACGTAGGTGTTTTCTAACTTCTTCGATGGGTCTGATACCCTCATATACTTCTCTTCGGTACAGCCACCAAAACTAAGTTTTCTAAATTTGCACTTCCTTCTGTTAATACCACTTCCTTGATAAGGTACTCAATATTTCTTCACTTTAAATATATCAGTAAAAGATTCCTTCGACTTTTTTTTACATTTTTATCGCCATTACAAATAAAACGTCAATTTTTTCTTCACTCGCCTATCGACCCCTTAAAAACTGACTGACCCTCAAAATTTTCCTCTTTCCATTTTTGTTTTCTTTTCTACGCCTACTTTTTTGTTCCGAACAACTTCTAGATTTCACTCCCGACAGTGATTTTGAGTCAAGTAGTTATTGAGGGATTCCGTGCAAAAACTGACCGTTACAGTATGTATGTATGTTTGTATGCATGTTCTCCAATCAACCGATCGCCGCAAAAATTTAACCCATTGCCATTACTTACATCAAGGTCATTGGTATATACTTTCCAAAACCACTCCTAGATGGCACTGTCATACTTTCTAGGATGGTGAAAATTTGTATAAAGAGGTTTGTGGAGTACGAGAGAGCATTGGTGATGTTGATAACGTTCGCAAATCACCCCTAGATTGCGCTGCTTCTATTTTGCTGAGACTTGGTATTTAGCGGTTTTTTGGGTACGAAAAAGTGATTAGTCCCATTCGCAACGTTAGGTAGCATCTCACAAGTTCCTTTCGATGTTTAATGAGTTAGATTTATTGCGAGAGTAACAATTCGATATTGACGACCTCCGTACATTTGCCGCAGTAAAAAAACATTTTTGGTTGCAGTACAACCAACGGCCTAAGACAAAATTACTACTGCAGTGACAAATGGTAGATGCACTTAGCCAAATATAAGACTTCTGACATATAAAATTGAATTTGAGTAGACCTGTAAAACAGTTTTTTTTACTTTTGTAGACATAATTGATTTTGTTCGCCAGCTCCTCAAGTAAAGGGTATTTTAATATTTTAATTGGTTTCAATTTTTGTGTTTTTATTTTTGAGATATACGGCAAAATTAACCTAACCAATAAAAAAAGTTCACTGTATAATCCTTCCAGTGGCGTAGATAGGGGGGGGATCAAGGGGATCAATCCCCCCCCTTGGACTTACGAAAATAAAGATCTTCGTATCTAAGTATTTAAGTATATGTACATGAAATTTTTAAAGCACCAGCACCTCTTTTGATTCTATGTATCATCTAGATCCGTTTTTGTGACGGCTGTGCATTTGAGTATTGCTAATTTCCGCGCTTCGAGAAGGCCGACCAATCAGGAACCACGAAAAGGAAATCAGGAACCGCAAAAAGGCTCCCTATAATTGTGGACACATTAAGCACATGTAAAGTAAATACAATGAGCCAACAGAGACACCTCGGTTCCTAAATACTCAAAATATTAACATTATAGTTAATCAAGAAATATAATCGTGTTCCTAACTTTGGGTGAAATAACTATTAGGTTTGAGCATATTATGTAGAGTATCAACATATGAACTTCCTAAAAAATGATGTAGTAATGATGACCACGCGCTCCCTCGGCACAATGTATTTTTTGTCACCGTCAAAGAAGGAGCAGGGGGCGGCCTACAAAGCGCTGCCACCCAAGCAAGTTTAAAATGTATTAATCCAACGAACAATATGTACTAAATCCATTAAAACAGTAGTAGATACTAAAAATATAAGTATCCCTTGATATGATACTTTTTCATCGAATTAAATCGAATAAGAAATGTACTTAAATCAAATAGTACCGAGTAAAAAGTTGTAGCTTAAAAATCGTAGCAGAAATAGTACAATTGTAGTAGGGTTGCAACGGTGCACAATCGGTGGAGCAAATCATAGGGTGGTTCCACACGAGCGTACACCCGACACGACAAGAGTCGGCTGCAAATATGGTTTATGGCAAATAAAGTAAGAGTGGGCGATGGAAATTGTGTCCATTCCATCGTCCTCTCTCACGCTCCGCTCCATAAACCATCTTTGCAGCCGATACTTGTCGTGCCGTATGTGCGCTGGTTTGGAACAAAGTCTAGTAATAACAAGTCTTTCATCTTCATACAAAAATTTCCGACCGTTGATTGTGTGCGTGCATATATGAACATCACTGCGTCACTGCTGAGCCAGCGAGCAATAATAACAAGAGTGATTAGGTGGAGCTCAAGGACAAGTAAAAGAGTTAAACATATGAAAGAAGAGATTGGAACTACCATTATTCAAAAAGTCCAAAAAAATATTAACAAATGCGCGATAGATATACATTTCATACAAAAAACACAAGAGTATGAATGAAACAGAACATGTTGCTTGCTTCCCCTATTGGAATGTTTACATTCAAATGGAAGTCGAATTGGAACAGAGCACATGCAGCCGACTCTAATATGTTTATATGTATGCGTGGGCAAATTCTTGTTGGTACACATTGCGACTCTAAAACTTGGCTTTGTATTGTACATTAAAAACGCGGGAGTTTTGCAATTCTTCCAGTGTTGAGCTAAATATTGGCTAAATTGGAAAATTGGCACTTCCCCTTCATTTTTTATCTTTCTTTCACACACGTTGCGTGTAGTGTGAAAGCAATTCTGCCTCCTTTTATCATAGATATTACATCTTTGATATTTTGACTTTTTCACTCCTACTGAAATTTTTATCAGCTGATCTCAAGGGCATTGAAACATTTTTGAAAATTTGTTCTAGCTCATCACTCTTATTATTATTGCTCGCTGGCTGAGCAAAACTCAACGCATACTTCGTGAACTCGGCCAGACAAAGCCAGATTCTCTCTCTTCGATCAAGTATGCAGACCAGAAAAGGAAAGACAATTGAATCAGCTGTCAAAATTGAAGTCATCAAAACAAACGAGCAAATATGCACCAATACATCCCCATATAAACTCATAAAATTTTCCGACTTATGGTTGTATTCCAGCGCGTATAAAAATGTTGCATTCTCTCTCTGATAGCCTGACATCGTCATTTGAAAAACTTGTGCATGCAGCTGTTCGCCTTTCACTCATTAACCATATGAAGATGAAAGACTTGTTAATTTCTAGACTTTGGTTTGGAATGCCTGAATCAGGCAAAGTGAGCACAGCGAAGGAGTGTGTCCGTCTACGATTTGCCGAAGTCATAAATGAATTGTCAAAAAAAACCCGAAAGTTAGATTTTTTGCTCTAATTTTTCCAAGAATATTTTCTATGATGTGAATATATACATACATATGATTTAATTCAATTTTTTACTAATTTTTTCCAATTTATTTAAATTTTTTACAATTTAATTTAATTAGTTACTTGCACATGTTGATGGTGGGCGACCTTTCGGTTGGACCATCAATTTTTTACGACAAACTTTTTTGAGTTCTTTATAACGGTATCTCTTAATTTATCTAACAAATATTTACTAATAGTATTTTTGCAATCACCAAACCCGACATCTTTAACGCCTATGCGTTTCACTAGAAACCACTATCGAGAATTTTCGCAATTAGAAAAGTTAGGCGTCAGAAGGAAGCTACTCACGAAATTTCAGCTTATCAAAAACAGAACTTCGGAAGAAAAATTTATTTATTTTTAATTTTATACTAAGTCATATCCCCCCCCATGGCTGAAAGCTATCTACGCCACTGAATCCTACAATCGTGCCACGAAAGAAAAACTCGATTGATAGATTAACGGGGCAAGTGAGACAAATGGCAGCTACAACTTTAGTCTGTACAAAAATTTTGACCCGATAAACCCTTTGAAAGTTATTGAAGGTCATAGTTTTCGAAAATCACTTTTTGGCAAAATTTCCCCTGAAAACTCAAACCTTTTTTTTGATCAATCAATATAAAATGATATTGCCTACAAAAAGTCTTGCTGTAATTTTTTCGAAAACTTAACCCTTTCAAGGTTATAGTTACATGGAGAACTCGGGAAAAACGCGATATTTCCGGCGGCCATGTTTTTTTTTTTTTTTTTTTGGATTCCGAAATTGTTTTCTTAGAAAGTCACAAGGAATTTTGTCTCCTTAAAATGCTAATTTCCCCGGACCAATACACCATTTTCAGCTATCATTGCATGCAAACCTGCCACGGCACAGATTTGGGGTTTTCTTTGTCAACAAATGCCACAAAAAATTGTTTATCGAAAAGTGCAATTTCATTCGCTGTTTCACACTAATTTGACTGGACTATAAATATTTAAACTAGGTTCCGCCTAAATTTACTAACTTCCAATAAAATTGCTTTTAGTAAATAGTTTTAATATTTGTGGCAAAATTTCACATGAGAAGTCTGAAGTATGTCAGGTTGGTATTATCAAGCCCAGACAGGTAAGCTCCAATTTCACAGGATTGCAGAAAATCTAAGTTGCCCATCACCCCTCCGCACTTACATAAAACGATTCCTCCTCAAAAACTGCGCATTTATAATTCGCAAAATTTTCACTTTAATCGTGAGTCGACGATTTCATACGTCCCCGATTATCCTTACTAATATTATAAATGCGAAAGTAACTCTGTCTGTCTGTCTGTCTGTCTGTCTGTCTGTCTGTCTGTCTGTCTGTCTGTCTGTATGTTACGCTTTCACGCCTAAACCGCTGGACCGATTTTGATGAAATTTGCAACAGACATAGTTTAGACCATGTAGACGGACATAGGCTATTTTTTTTGGAGAAAAAAGGGTTGAAGGGGGTGAAATGGGGTTCAATAAGTTGTAAGGGGATTTTTTTTCTTTACTTTTTTTCTATTGTATAAAAAGTAACTGACTAAAAGACAACGCACAACCTAAACCGCTAGAGCTAAAGGGCTGAAATTTTTGACAGTGCATCCCTAGCGATTTTTCGAAATTCATCCCCTAAGGGGGTGAAATGGGTTTTTTCCAAACCGCTAAAGCTATAAGGCTGAAATTTTGACAGTACATCCCTATAATGATGTGGACATCCACTAAGAAGCGATTTTTCGGAATTCATCCCCTAAAGGGGTGAAAAGGGGTTTTTCCAAACCGCTATAGCTATAGGGCTGAAATTTTGACAGTGCATCCCTATAATGGCGTGGACATCCAGTATAAAGCGATTTTTCGAAATTCATCTCCTAAGGGGTTGAAATGGGGTTTTTCCAAACCGCTATAGATATAGGGCTGAAATTTTGACAGTGCATCCCTATAATGGCGTGGACATCCACTATAAAGCGGTTTTTTCGAAATTCATCCCCTAAGGGGTTGAAATTGGGTTTTTCCAAACCGCTATAGATACAGGGCTGAAATTTTGACAGTGCATCCCTATAATGGCGTGAACATCCACTATAGAGCGACTTTTCGAAATTAATCCCCTAAGGGGGTGAAATTGGGTTTACCCAAACCGCTAAAGCTATAGGGCTGTAATTTTGAAAGTGCATCCCTATAATGGCGTGGTCTTCCACTATTAAAGCGATTTTTCGAAATTCATCCCCTAAGGGAGTGAAATGGGGTTTACCCAAACCGCTGGAGCTATAGGGCTGAAATTTTGACAGTGCATCCCTATAATGATGTGGACATCCACTAAGAAGCGATTTTTCGGAATTCATCCCCTAAGGGGGTGAAATGGGGTTTTTCCAAACCGCTAAATTTATAGGGCTGAAATTTTGACAGTGCATCCCTATAATGGCGTGGACATCCACTAAGAAGTGATTTTTCGAAATTCATCCCCTAAGGGGGTGAAATGGGGTTTTTCCAAACCGCTATAGATATAGGGCTGAAATTTTGACAGTGCATCCCTATAGTGATGTGGACATCCACTAAGAAGCGATTTTTCGGAATTCATCTCCTAAGGGGGTGAAATGGGGTTTTCCAAACCGCTATAGATATAGGGCTGAAATTTTGACAGTACATCCCTATAATGGCGTGGTCTTCCACTATAAAGCGATTTTTCGAAATTCATCCCCTAAGGGGGTGAAATGGGGTTTTTCCAAACCGCTATAGATATAGGGCTGAAATTTTGACAGTGCATCCCTATAATGGCGTGGACATTCACTATAGAGCGACTTTTCGAAATTCATCCCCTAAGGGGGTGAAATAGGGTTTACCCAAACCGCTAAAGCTATAGGGCTGTAATTTTGACAGTGCTTCCCTATAATGGCGTGGTCTTCCACTATTAAAGCGATTTTTCGAAATTCATCCCCTAAGGGAGTGAAATGGGGCTTACCCAAACCGCTGGAGCTATAGGGCTGAAATTTTGACAGTGCATCCCTATAGTGATGTGGACATCCACTAAGAAGCGATTTTTCGGAATTCATCCCCTAAGGGGGTGAAATGGGGTTTTTCCAAACCGCTAAATTTATAGGGCTGAAATTTCGACAGTGCATCCCTATAATGGCGTGGACATCCACTAAGAAGTGATTTTTCGAAATTCATCCCCTAAGGGGGTGAAATGGGGTTTTTCCAAACCGCTATAGATATAGGGCTGAAATTTTGACAGTGCATCCCTATAGTGATGTGGACATCCACTAAGAAGCGATTTTTCGGAATTCATCCCCTAAGGGGGTGAAATGGGGTTTTTCCAAACCGCTAAATTTATAGGGCTGAAATTTAACAGTGCATCCCTATAATAGCGTGGACATCCACTAAGAAGCGATTTTTCGAAATTCATCCCCTAAGGGGGTGAAATGGGGTTTTTCCAAACCGCTATAGATATAGGGCTGAAATTTTGACAGTGCATCCCTATAATGGCGTGGACATCCACTATAGAGCGACTTTTCGAAATTCATCCCCTAAGGGGGTGAAATAGGGTTTACCCAAACCGCTGAAGCTATAGGGCGGTAATTTTGACAGTGCATCCCTATAATGGCGTGGACATCCACTTAGGAGCGATTTTTTGAAATTTATCCCCTAAGGGGGTTAAATGGGGTTAACCCAAACCGCTGGAGCTGGCTTTAATTTTGACAGTGCATCTCTATAATGACGTGGACATTCACTAAGAAGCAATTTTTCGAAATTCATCCCCTAACGCAGTGAAATGGGGGACATAAACATGCCAATCTCTGCTTCAAAACTTGCAGATTTGTTGAGCAGAGGTGATATACGCAGCAATTTGTTTACCATATTTATTACAATAAAAAAATGCACTATAATAAACCCTTTTAGGGATAATGACAGCTGACTTTTTTGTTTGTTTTTTTTTTGTAGGAAAACATTGCACATAATAAACAGTTTTTATTTAAAGGCGTTGCAAGGCACGCGGGTTTTATGCTAGTTTACCATAAATCAGTTAGCTGCATTACAAATTTCCTTCTAGCATAAAACAATCTTGGACATTCTCCAAAACGCTAGGAAGGGCCTCGTTCCATTGTGATTTCATATTTGCCGACGGTGAATTGATCCTGTTTCCTTGATAGGAAGTCCTTTATCTTGAGGAGGAAGTTTTTTCAGAGCCTCAGATTAAAATGTTTTATGCATGGCGATGCACTGTCACACATAATTTTACTATTTTCACTGAATGCAAACCTAGCTCCAACCATGGTCGGGGGGACGTGAATCGTGTGTTTTTCTGCTGCATTCTTCCTTACATAGGTACTTAAGGATGTGTGCAAAAGCTAGTCTTACCTAGATGGTCGGTATAAGTGGTGGCAGTTTAGTTCTTCCTTACATTTTTTTTGTTTTTCAAGTGGAACGGTATCTTGAGCCAGATGTGAGCTACTTTCGTTTCCACTTTAGCTTTTGTATGTGTACACTTTGGAGAGGGTTATGAAAGTATATGACCTTGCCCCAACCCTCCAATGGTTTGTTAAGCAAAAATTTCTGGGGTTTTGTTGCACTTTGTTGCAGATCCTGATGCAAATTTTATGGAAATTGTTTGAATGAGTTTGCATACAAGAAAGTAACACGTCCGCAAATTGTTCATAAGTTATCATTTTAGTAACTTTATTTTGAAGAGCACTTTCAAGCATTTAGGTGGATTTTATGATTTCCTTGATAGCTTCCTTTTTATTCCTTTTGTTTTCAAGGATTTTAAATGTTGATTTGTGCTAACATTTTAAACATTGTATGTTGTTAAATCCCAGGGCAATGATTTTTACAAGTATGAAACCAAAACGAATTAAATATGAATATATTAATGTGCTTCAAAAGAGGATAAAATCCTAAAACTATTTCTGTATCTTCTCCCTGAAATTAATTGGAAAAAAGTCAGTCAAAGAAGGGAGATTAGTTAGGTTTGGTTTTTTTTCTCGAAAACCGTATATGTATATTTTTCGTAGTAGTTCATTTCCATATATTTTTAACTACATACGACATTTTTTGTGAAGTACGAAGCTACTGAGTTTCTAAAACGTCTCCGTAATTTTAAATTGTCGTAGTTGATGTTGACAGCTGTCGTTTTGTACTTGTATCAAGTCTGCCAGTAGGCTAGTCACTATACTTAGGCCCCTGTGCTCTAATGGCTGGTTTACACGTATTAAGTAGTTAAGTGTTCAACTAAATTTTAACTTAATTTTAAGTGACTTAATTTCAAGTAATCGTTTACACGTATTCAACACTTAATTTTAGTGAAGCTCTTTAGTTCGCTAAAGATGGGCGCCAAAATTTTAAAAAATAGAGTCATAAAATTTGTTTTAAATGAGATTTTCGACGAAGTAAAAGATGAAATAGCCAGAAAAGAGAGAATACCTAAAAGATTGTGGGTGAGAAATTGGATAAGCAGGAGAAATGAATACGGCGCTAGTGCAACTTTGTTCCATGAATTAGATGGAGAAGATAAACAAGAGTATTTCTCTGGGCTACGTATGTCAGAAGAATCCTTTAATTACTCTTGCTGTCTAAAGTTCAACATGAGATACAGAAAAGAGATACTGTAATGCTATGTGCATTAGAACCAAAATTAAAATTGCATATTGTACTATATTTTCTCGCTACTGGAAATAGTTTTCGCAGTCTATCTCAAGCCCTTGTTGTTTCGCTTGTTTGTTTCCTTCTTTATTATTATTTCTTACATTCCACAAACATTCATGCTTTAAATACTCTTCAACGAACTGCATGGTAGTGTCTTCTGACCACTTCGACATTTTCAAAATAAAATATTCACTTACACGAACGCGACGCTATTCAAACAAATTTATGCATTTAACTAAAATGAATCACTAAACCCACCTACTAAACCAAAAAATAGAAAAAATTCTATTCTACTTGCTTACTTACCCCCTAAATTTTAACTTGCAACTTATTACTAAATTCAATGTTTACATGCATTAAGTCACTTAAAATTAAGTTAAAATTTAGTTAAATACTTGACTACTTAATACGTGTAAACCAGCCATAAGGGTGGGTGCCAAAATACAATTCCGAATTTGTTACTTTCACCGAGGACACTTGGAAATTACAAAGTTTGCCTAAAATACATTTCCCGCATTTCATTGACAATTGATATTATTATATTTTTTAAAACATGAATGACAGAAAATTTAAAATTTACTCATAAAATTTGAAATCTACTCATAACATTTTTAATAATTTCTACATTAATGTTTTTGGAATGATGGAAGTGGAAGGGGTTCATGAGCATCATCCATCTAGTAAGGGGGAAATGCAAGAAGCATTTACTCAAGTTTAAAAAAAAATTTTTCATTTTTGTACGGAAATGGATTTGCTAATTTTATTTTGATTGGCGTTGTTGAACGTTGCACTACGGTGTAGTAGTAATATGTATACAGTGAGAACAATCGTACGCTAAAAATTGCAAAAACTGGGGATATTGTACTCCAATAATTGGAATTGGATTCAACCAATTTTCATACGAGTTCATTATTCCACAATGCATTAGGGCCATAGATTGCACGAATATCCTTTGCATGGTTAATATAACAACAAGAAGTTGTATTTTTGAAGTCAAAGGGAAGATGTTTGTCACCATTTATAAAAATAACATTTATTTAATTATGACAAACTGCTACAAAATCCAACAAACTGTCAAACGAATGTTTGGTTAATATTTCCCTACAATTCAAAATATTTCCTTACATTTCCAAAGACACAAACCTCTGAAAATTGAAATGTTAAATCGAAATGCGTTTTCCATACAAATTGACATTTGGAATGTATTTTGGCACAGGCCCTAAGTCGTATTTGCTGTCATAAGAAATGAAGCGGTGGGCTTATAGTCGATTCTTGTCGTGTAAAATCTGCTGACATAAACGGCGGCTTGTTGTTATGCTGACAGTTGTTTTTATTGTAATTTTGTTGTCACTTTTGGTTGGGCTGTTTGCGTTCCCAGCGTGAAAAAGAATCAATTCGGATTTAATTAAGAATCAACTCCCATCCAAACGAACTAATTCCATTTGTATTCTTCTGTATGAAAAGAATGAATTACATTTACACGGCCATTGTATAGCATGGAATACATTTATTCGCTCTGCATTACGAAGTAATTCATTGTGAATTAGTTACAAAGTGTTGTATTCTGAACTAGTTACGAAGTAATAAATTTAGAATATAATACTTTGAAACTAGTTCAGAAGGGCTTAAAACATAAACAAATGAAAGATAATTTGATCGGGTGATTCCACACGAGCATACACACGACACAAGAGTCGGCTGCAAAGGTGGTTTAAGGAGAAGAGGGTGAGAGTGGACGATGGAATGGACATAATTTTCATCACGCCCTCTTTCAACCTCTTCTCCATAAACCACTTTTGCAGCCGACTCTTGTGTCGTGTGGAATGGGTTTTCCCAATTCATTCAATACGTCTTCCTATTTCAAGTTATGTCATAAAATTTTTCGGAAATCTCAAATAGAATTCAAAAATTACAAATGTGCATTGGAAAGAAAAGGACAACATAGGGTAAAAAGGTTTTTGTTTGCCAATAAATAATTGTAATAAATTCCGAATTCATTCCGAAGGAACCAATCCGGGGTTTTCCCGCTCGGTTAGTGACAAAATAGGAAAATTTGAAAGAAAATATGTACATATTTGTTATTTTGTAGTGTTTAATTTTAAGTTTTTAATACATAATTTCAGAATAAAAATTACTAATAGAATACAATTCGAAACATTAGTTCGAATTTTAGAAAACCATCTAGATGTGGTTAAAGGGCAGAGATTGCTGTAAATCGCATGGCGACAAATTACAAAATTGTTCGGGAAGAAATAACTTAAAAATTAAATAGTTTAGGTCCACTCGCACGTGATCTATTTAGGTTGGCAAAAGGTAATGTAGAAAATGTCCCGAGAATAGATTTTGCTAAAGCATTCAGATTGCTATCGACTCGCACAGGCTCAATTCTTGGAAATTGGATTATATTTCTCACAAGACGCCCCGAAGTTCAACTACCGATTTCCACACAAGATCTCACGACTCAAGACACAACGAAGTCCAACTTCAAATTCTATCCCCCAGCTCAAAAGTTAACGCAGCGCGAAAGCTCCTCCACCAACGGCACAAACCAATCACAACGAATTCAAACCAAATCACCCAGGGCGAAAGCTCACCCAAGACCCAGCGAAGTTCAACTATAGATGCCCACAATATCCCGTCTCAAACCCACCACTGTGAAGTTGAGCTGCATATTCGATCACCAGTGTAAAAGCTTACTAAAGAAAAGAACTCATCCAAGGCACAACAGAGGTCAATCCAATTCGTTGTTTCCTCTATAAGTGGTAATTCAAGTTGCAGGGTCTTTTAATCTACCCAACAAGTGTCCCTATATGCTTCCTCTCGCTTCTTCTCTTTCCAGGGTTCCTTCGCCATCATCTGTTTTGGAGCCATCCGTGTACTAGTCTACCCCGCGGTACTTTAGGAATACTCCATGAGCTGGCTCAAATAGTCTTTAGGAAGCTGGCTCAAATTTTGAGATCTTGGCATGCAGTCCGACAACATTCGCGGTTCCAATAGCTCTTTTATAATGTGGACTATTATAGAATGAACTCGCCCAAAACTAGCGATCGCCGCGTTTATGACGGATTTCTCCACCTCGAGGTGGAATGGCATAAAAATGACCAGAGTCCCCAACGCTGCCGTCGGCGAAGTGCGAATGATCCCGTTGATGGAAAAGCAGGCCATTTACTGAATTCTTATTTTAAGAGCACCACAGTAAAGCCCTGCAAGTTGCCATGACTATGATGTTAGTGTATATCCAGGACATGTCTTTCGATTGTAGACCCGTTGTGGATCCGTAAGCTCTATGGTAAGCCTACAGGGATGTGCATGGGCTAGTCATCAGAGTGCCCATGTGATGATTCCAGCTGAACTTGGTATCTAGCCTCACTGCTAATTATTTGGCTCTGTCCAGAAATAAATTAAAAATTTTGCTATATGTTTTCTTATATTAAGGTGTTACCTTGTTAACTAAAACCTTCCCGAAAAACTTACAAAAATTGTTTAACAAATATTTACAATTAATTTCCCATGAGCAAAAATTAATCGATCCTCCCTTATTATCCGTCCTTCCGGCTAACAAGTTCAACTTCTGAAAGTGTTGAACCAGAAATGAAGATTCCAAGCTAAAAATACCTAAGGAAATTCCCTCAATAAGCATGACAACAGACTTCACCTTGAACTGCTAATTAAACAATTACAGAGTATATGCGCAGGGGGGTGGCTGAATAATTTATCTTAAACTGACATCTATTTTCCGTACAAGGTTTCGCCACTCGAAAAACAAAAGCACCGGCAAATAACACCTTCGACCTGAAATAATTTTATTTAATTTGAAATTTTACCAAAAAAAAAACTTATCTGCGCACAGAATCTTCCTGGTACTCATGGGATAAGGCTTGGGTCCCAAACACTAAACAGCTCTTCCAGGATTCACAGTCCTGCAAAGTAGTTGACGCGGCCACCATTTTCGGTGGACTGAGAATAAGAATGTTAGGGGTTGGGTTGGAGGTATGGGGAGGGGGTGGAAGAAAGAATTGCCACAGAGCGCGCTACCACTTTGTTGCCGTCAGTTTAAAAGCTGTGGACACTCCTAAGTGGCGAATATTTAATTAAAATCTCAACCGCCAGGTGTTGAAGTATTCTTGTCCTTTCGGGTAATATCCTGTTTGGGGAGCCCTCACCATCCTCCATTGCCGTTCTTAAAATCTCTTTCCCTTTGCTGTCAACCTCTTGAAAAGTTTCGCAATTCTGAATTTTAATTAATTCCCACACTTAAAGATTTCATTTCGAATGCATGACTTTGTACTTTTCGCAATTTTATCTCATTTTGCCACTTTTTAAGTTTTGCCGTATTTTTTTTCTTCTGGCAAATTTTGTATCTTTTTGTTTTTGGTCCATTCTTCCTCTGTTCCAAAAGACCAGATTGTTTGGGAGTGGTTTTAATTACGAAGAAATCTAAAGGGGGTTTTCAAAAAAAGGGTTTAACTGTGAAAATTTATTTATTAATAAATGATACGAAAAAGGAAGATAATTTTTTTTAAAATGCGAGCCTAGGGAGCTGTAAGGAAATTTCTTTGGAAATAATATAATTAGAATTTAATTAGCATTTTTTTCTCAATGAACAGAACCACCCTCACATACAAAATGGGCAACGAATGATATTTATTTTTCATTTATTAATTGCGTCTGGCAATTTATACTTCGAAGGGTAAAAACTTTTTTAATTGGTATTGATAATTAACTCAAATGACAAACAAAATACCCTGTTAATTCTGTACTATTTCGAGATTTTTTTCTACGCCTCTCACTTTTCTCTATTATTCACAACACGTTCTTAATTGTAATTTCTAAGCTCTGGATATAAAAGTTAAAACGTCCTTCAACATGTTACTGATAGTATAGCTCTGTAGTTAGTTGTTTGAATTTATCCTTACTGCAAACCATTCTTCGTTAACAAAATATGCCCAGGCATTTATTTATACTATACAATAAGACGTGCAAGCCTACACTGGAATGAGAGCAGCCACATAGATGAGTACTATTGTGTAGAAAATGAACACAATGGAGGATGAATTTTGCAGGCTCCTATTACCAATTTCTACCTAGGATGAAATTTAACCTTGACAATTAGTTTCCGCTGGGCCACTTCTCAATGAAAACGTTTTTAGTAGTTAAGCAATAGCGGCTCTGAACCACTTTCTATGTATGCGGCTGAAAATGTCAAGAATGTGACGTTTTAAATTTAAAAAACCTGCTTTGTCATGTCGCCGTGCAAGCTTTTAAACATTTCGTAACTTCGGCTGTTAAGAATGAGGTTCGTGTATTCGCTAGGATGAAAGCTCTTTTTATATGGGAAGTATGGGGGGAATTTTTGATAAGGAAACTTTTATATTGGCCTCGATTCCCAGATCCGGCGGCGCGGAAGTGAGTGCGGATTTGAGACTTTGCGATTCTCAAATCCGCAGTGCCGGATTGGTTTAAATCGAAAATTCGGAGTGAAGACTCACGCGATAATGAAATATATGATGTCGGATTATCTCAGGCGCATTTGTCGTTCAAATCCGCAGAAAATTTGTTGCGGATCACACTTTTACAGCGCGGAAAATGTCAAAAAGAAATTCGGGGTTGCGGATCTGAGAATCGCAAAGTGTCAAATCCGCAACTCACTTCCCTCCCGTCGGATCTGGGAATCGAAGCCAATGGCCTCGATTCCCAGATCCGGCAGCGCGGAAGTGAGTGCGGATTTGAGACTTTGCGATTCTCAAATCCGCAACCGCGAATCTCTCTTTGACATTTTCCGCGCTTGAAAAGTGTGATCCGCAACAAATTTTCTGCGGATTTGAAACCACAAATGCGCCTAAGATAATCCGACATCGGGTATTTCATTATCGTGTGAGTCTTCACTCCGAATTTTTGATTTAATTGAATCCGCGACTGCGGATTTGAGAATCGCAAAGTGTCAAATCCGCACTCACTTCCGCGCCGCCGGATCTGGGAATTGAGGCCATTGTTTGCGCTTGCTGATATGATTTGCTTTTGGAAGTGTTTTTAGTATCAGTATGTTTATATAAACATGCTTGCGAAATTGTTTGTGTGTAAAAATTTAGGCTTTTTGAAGAATTTTTAACCGACTTCAAAAAAAGAGGAGGTTACTCAATTCGACGTGTAGGTATTTTGTAGTCCTGTTCACGCATAACTTTGTAACCCAATAACTTTTTTGCTTTTTTTTGGTTCATTTGAAGGGGGAGTTTCCCACGGTGGTCCCGTAAAATTTTTTCGAAATTCTGATAAAGGAGTTCGAAGTTAGGCATAAAAAACTGTTAAAATTAGTTCAACCTAAACATTTCATAGGCACCAAACAAATTACTTTAGTGTTGCAAAACTGGTAGAAGGCCGGTGGGAGAGTGCGTAGCGCGTTGGATTCTCGATCCAGCGACGTGTGGCGTTGCAGGTTCGGGCCTGGTCGGTCGGGGCAGATTGTTTTCTTTTTCTCTTTTTCTTCTATCTGAAATGATTTATTAACATATAAGTCAACCACTGATAGTATCTGCCATGGTGGCGCAGAGGGCTAGGGAGAAGTGGCCTCATCTGGGGGCTCTGTGGGGCTGCGAGTTCGATTCTTCGGCTCGCGGTGCTTTTTTTCGTCATAATGGCCTCGATTCCCAGATCCGACGGGAGGGAAGTGAGTGCGGATTTGACACTTTGCGATTCTCAAATCCGCAGTCTCGGATTGGTTTAAATCGAAAATTCGGAGTGAAAACTCACGCGATAATGACATATACGATGTCGGATTATCTTAGGCGCATTTGTCGTTCAAATCCGCAGAAAATTTGTTGCGGATCACACTTTTACAGCGCGGAAAATGTCAAAAAGAAATTCGGGGTTGCGGATTTGAGAATCGCAAAGTGTCAAATCCGCAACTCACTTCCCCGCCGCCGGATCTGGGAATCGAGGCCAATATTTTTTTTTTAATTTCCTTCGAGGAATTTTGTTTCATATGAAACAAAATTTTGACGTGAATACGTCTCTAAAGCTTCCAGAACAAAAACCGATGATAACGAAATTATGGCATATAGTTTTGATTTGCAGCTCAAAAACTATTGTTTATATTGAATAAAGAAATATACCATGACGTGGGTGAAGAATCAAAGAATTTTATTGTTTACATTTGATTTCCCCGCTATCAATGACAACTAAGCTTATATTTCCTTGATTTGTATGTGTGTGTACTGTAAACAAATGTTGAACTTGATTTTGACCCACTTCCATATAACCGATCAACTGCTAATTTTACACATATACGTATAGTTCGCATGACAATACAATCTGATCATTTTGTAAAAAAATCAAGATGGCGGTTCCAAGATGGCAGTCGAATTTTGCAATTGGGCTCCCCGACAATGGGTGTCAAATGGAAGGGTGTGACAAGTAGAACACACTTCGCTATGTGGCGTCATTCAAAACCCAAAATGGCGGCCAACACAAAATGGCGGCTTACTTTTTCTTTACAATGTCCTTGTTATGGGTATCGAATGAAAGTGTATGATGAGTATAGTACAGTAAGCTATCGACTTCACAATAAATATTTCTTTTAATTTCCCCCGGAGAATTTTGTTTCATGTTTTGTTTGTTGTTTTTTGTTTTTTTTTTTAAATTCGTCCGAAAATATGCAAATATATTACTGCAAAAACTATTTAGCTGCTGCTTAGATTTTTTCGATGACGCGGCGGCGTGTTATACTTCTCCGAATGGATTTAATAAGAAGAATCATTCTCGCAATACGTATGCTGCATCGTCGGTTAAACGATACTACGGCAGCATGTCATACTTATCGTAAAGGTAGGTTCATACGCAAGGATTTAGATTTCTAAATTGTCTGGCGCAAGTCGAATTGTGTAAATAAACTGAGTGCAGATGACGAGTGAAAATTACCTCCATTAGTTATTGCGCATTATATTTATACTTATCTACGCGTTATATTATGTTACACTGATTGTGATAAGGTCGGAGGAGCAAGTGGTCGAACATCACCCAGACATATTTGGCACAATCCAAACCTTTTAGATTGTGCAAGCCGAACAGTTAAGTTCACACGCAACGATCTATTTGTGCCGTGTAGACCTACCTTAATAATTTTTTTTATATTGCCCCCGAAAAAAATTAATGGACTAAAAAGTACGAAATAAAAAAAAATTTAAAAACCGACTTCAGAAAAAAACCGCACAAAATGCACAAAAAAGGATGAAATAATTGTTTGTAATTCTTAACAACATTAATCCAATCAGAATGGATCCAGAAAGAAGAATCACTTTTGAAGACGGTGCTGACACCTGTGGGTGATGTATTAAGGGCATAAGCCTAACAAAGAAATGAAAACAATCCCCGAAGCAAGAGTTAGTGCAATCAAAGTCAACTACTACCTGGCACCATCTTCAAAAGTGGTGTGTCTTGTTAGTGTTTTTGCAATCTTACCTATATTAAATATCTACGGTGTTTGATGTTGAGCCAATACATGATTTTTTTGCGAGTGGGGATAAAGCCATGATAATGGTCTAAGATCTTTATAAGGCCAAGCAGTGAACGAGGTATCATGCTTCGGAATTCCTTTTTCAGGTACCCTAACTTCTCTCCTAGGTGCTCGGCTTCCGCCCTAATGGGGGCGCTTCCGGACAGGTAGGTGGTGATGCGCAGAGATTGATACCTCCGGGGTCTTACCAGCTCCCGCCGTACCGACAAACTTGCCCTGGCCGTGAGAACCGGGGTGTCGCTGTAAGGAACGGAGATTGGCCTCTTCGGCCATCCAACCGCGGGTTCTTATTACACATTTTTTTAATTTACTGAAATTTTAATAACTCTTTAACTATTTTAGTATTAATAGCATAAACCTCCGTCTGTTTAGAAGATATGTAAGTTCAAAGTCGAATTTTTTAAATTTCAACCTACCAAAATTCCTCTTTTCTTAGTATTTTTCTCCAAAAAATTCATGCAATAAACAATTACCTAAAAAACTTCCATACACAGGACTTCACTGCAACACTTTTGGCACTTAGTGATGAGCAATGAGCCTTGTCTTGTCCTGTCTTGTCTTGGTCTTGCTTTGACCAGTCTTACCCTGCGCTACCATCACTACCCAGAAGAGCTGTCTACCTAGCCTATCCAGCTCAGCTCAACATCGCCCCGCTAAATTCGAGGACTTCATATATAGGCGTGCACGATACCCTCTCAGAGCTTTTATAGAGGCTTGACTGTCTATGAAAATTCCAATACTACATCCTTGTGTAAGTTCTAAGTTAATTGCCTGGAAGACCTTCAGGATGGCCAACACTTCCGCTTGAAAGACACTAGCGTACACCAGGAGGTGCCAGGACAGTGAACTGTTAGTGGTCTCTAGATAAATTCCTGCTCCTACTATCCGTTTCTCAATTCTCTTCTTGATGGTAGCTCGACTGAGAAGTCCTTGCTAAAGGTCAATCTAGGGGAAGCTAGCGTGTGGTTGTAGCGACCATTCCCTCAGGTAGCAGATTCAAAATATTTTAATGTCCGTAGGTTTTTGAGGTGCAAGTCCCGGATTCCCTCAATCTGACGACACTACACGAGGCTTGATGTTTGATGTGATGGTCGGGGGGAGTAGGTGCGAAAGAGCGCCGAGGGCTTTCGTGTGGCATGTCCTCGTGGCCCCTGTTGCCCCTACTGTTGCCGTTCTCTGGACCCTTCCCAACTTTATGACGTTATAGGTCTTGCTCAGCGCTCTGCATCAGTGATAGGAAAGCAAGTTTTCTAATAGCCGGAGCATATGAGACCAGCTACCGCTTTATGGCGGTCTTTACACTCTTCGTTCTTACACAGAACATTCGACAATAAGGAGATACGACATTCGCCGATATTTGAAGCGCCTTAAGAGTTGGACAAATTAAGTTTGAACATCTTGCAATACTTCTGAAGAATCTATCCAACAAATGATAAAGTGGATAATCACAAACAGGAAGTTCTCAGGTTTTTCCCGAGCATAGAAACAAAAATCTATACCATAAAAGGACAAGAACAACTTGTTAAGGCTACACGCAATATCGGCAGCAGTAGTTGGATTCTGTTATACGTAAGGATAAGATAAGGTGTTTTGGCACTGCGTTCATCTGGCCATCCTCCGACGTGACCAATTGTATAAGACAGGCATTTCATTAGTTCATGTCGATTTCTATCAGGATGGTGTGCACGTCAAATACTATGGTACCACCGAAAGGCGAATATTGCTACGGGACAGGCTTATTTAGCCCTTAAGGCGCGTTTACCTCACAAAATCAACGCGAAAGTTGCACTTTGAAGCGAAGTTTCAGAACTTTCGTGCAACAGAGAAAAAAGCAAACAAATTGCTGTGTGATAAAAGTTTCAAAGTGCACTTTCCCTATGACTTTGGGATTTAAACGCGGCTTTGGTTTCGTAAAGTCACTAAGCAGTTTGCAATTAGAGCAACTTGACTGCTCAAGGCTTACGGGGAGAGCTCAGAATAAATTTAGCAATCGAAATTGATTTGAATAAAATAGTTTTGAAATACAACAAAATGCCATTTTAATAATACTCTTCTAACCCATAAGTAATATGTAGAAATCGACAATTCAATATACCCCAAATATTTAATATCTATAATCTAGAAAATCAATTTCACATATTCTCCGAGACTCCTGCACATACGAGTATATCCATAACAACATAAATGAATAAATTGTCTCGAAAATCATAATAATTTCCATAATTGCCACTCCTGCATAGAGCTGCGCACCGCAGTGTTCCTTAATGCAATAAGTTTGTATGATTCATCTGCTTTCAAGCAACTCCTTGCGTATGCCTGCAAGGAATCGAAAATTTCCCACACTATTTCCCTGAAGGATATAAATTTCTAGAAGTATTAACAACATACTTACTAAAACTAAGGCAATGAACCTTCCTGCCGTACACTCCACTCCCAGACCCCCCAAAAAAGCAGTGAAAACTTTCTGCAGAAATCTCGTCTCGTCCCACAGCGCTGCATCCTCTATAGCTTACGGCACGAATTCGCGATAACCGTTTTAGGATCAGGAAGTGGGCCCAATCTAATGTGAAACTCTAATACAGTGTCTCGTAACTTCATTAAGAATTTAATTAAAGTGATTCATGCGCGCAGTTAAAGCAGCATACATACACGCTCGCCCTCGACCAAGAACCTTGCTCGAGTATGATCCCAGAGCCCAAATACTCAAGACCGAGTCTGAGAAAATGTGCCTCTACAAATTGATTATTAAATGGAGGTTCATTAACGAATCCCGATTCTACAGTCTCGAATATCCTTCATCAAGACCCAAAAGTTAGATAACGAGAAGAGAGGGGGGCTGGGAATTAGTAACGTATTCTAAAGAAGATTCAGCCTTGCTAACCAAGGAGCTAAGCTATTCTCAAAGGTACAAAAGAGGCTCCAGCCAGCTCTAAGGATGATTTCATTTAACCACTAGATAATAACCTAAAAATCAACTTTATGAAAAGGATCGCGCAAGGAAAAACTCTGTGAACTAAGATGAACTGAAAATTCAACAGCAACAGACACCCTTGAGTGGGGAGTTCCCTACAATAATTTATATTAATGAGAGAGGGTATCGTGCACGCCTATATAACCTGTCTATCACAGCCAGGTAGGCTCCTTGTGTTGAATTAAAATTGTGTAGAAGAATCCTTGAAGAGGATATCATCATGTATTCTTGCTGTGGACTACTGCTACGGAATTGCTACGATTTGTAATGTGTGTAGGTGTGCAGGTATATCCATATATACATAGAAGTGTGAATAGATATCTTTCAAGTGGATCACCTGGGAAATGGATTTATAATAATTTGCACTTCAAAGTGAAGTGTGCTAAGAACTAATTAAAGTTATTCCCAAATTGAGTTCTGCCAAAAGTTTAATAGAAACTTCAAATCTTTGAGATAAAGATTATGTAGATGCTGACGGTCATAGTGTCTTCATACGTCTTAATATGACCGAAATTAGAAAAGTTTTTGATTTTGAATATATGCGAACTAAATAAAAGGTGAAAAAAATTCAAGCAGAATAAAGGACCTTTTCGGCGATGAATTTTGATTTGACTCAAATAGGTCAGCCGGATATTTTTGTATGCAGAGTAGGATGATAAGTTATAAGCGAAATCAAGCAATCAGTTGTCGATAACCAGAGATGATGAAAAGAACTCAGATATCAGAGATAAAAATAAAAGAATTATCACCATTTTTTAAATATACTCTATTAAGATCAACGAAAACAAAAGAACGAAAGAAAATGGCACATAGAAAAATTAAGAAATAAAAAAAAGAAACCAAGGGTATGAAAAATACTAACAGGAAAATAAGACGAAATAGCAAGGAGTCTGAGAATGGGAACTGATCTAAACCTGATAAAATAAGTCATCATAATAACCAAGTGCTCCACAGTCTATTGTTGGGCTTGGCTTCTTCCAGCTCCCCATGATTCTCGATCTTATCCTAACTGACTTAAGACTTCCTCGACCTTAGGGCGACTGGTCTGACGGTACTTTCCGCGGCATTATTTTTGCCGGGTTTCGTTTCGCACATCGTTCGACATGTTCAATCCATCATTGTCTATTTATTTTATGCCCCGACATCGCCGGCCTCAGTTCAATAAAGTGCAATTCAATCTACATAAGTGGCTTCACCGGCTAAGGTCCAGTTTATGTTCAGTTCATGCTTGAAATTATTGTTGTGTTTTCGCCAAAAGTTAGAAATGCAAAAGCTCACTGGAATGACCTTCCATTTTTCCAGTTGATTACTCTCTTTTGAGCGCGTTCTACTTCAGTACGAGTTCAGTTGGACGAACTGAGGTCTGTTTTATTAGTCCAGTAAAATGGTGCAGAAAAAAGGCCCAACTCTGCATTTTCTGAAAACAGCAATTTTTTTTTTCATTGTGTAGGGGGGTTGGTTGGGAGTATAAAACCGAGTTTTCGGGATCCGGAGGCGTGACGTTCGGCCGCCATCTTGTTTTTAGTGTAAAAAATGGTTTGTCTTATATCTCGGAAACCGTGAGACCTACAGATTTTTTGTACATACATTTTTTTTAGATAATCAAATTATCTACAACTTTTGCAAATAATGTTTTTTCGTAATATTAATAATAAAAAAGATATGGATGAAAAATGACAAAAATTTTGGGGGTGACGAACTTTAAAGCGCTATAACTCTTTTATTGTTGATTTTACATAAAAATTGCCTTAGAGCTTTTTTGTAGAGCATTTTATTACGAATAATTTGATGTGGTCATTTATTGAATTTGGGTTGTTCTTATTGATTCTAATGCAGTGCCAAACGAAGGTACGTCCAAGGTAAATGTATTTTTTTATACAATTTTTTTGACGGTATTTTATGGCATTTTTCTGCATACCGTGTTGGAGTA
The DNA here is from genome assembly GCA_949987705.1 of Thereva unica. Lineage (NCBI taxonomy): Eukaryota > Metazoa > Arthropoda > Insecta > Diptera > Therevidae > Thereva > Thereva unica. The sequence goes on from OX465283.1 coordinate 48,716,365, forward strand.
AAAAGTTTTACTCATTTTTAAATATGAGGATGATGAAAACGTCAGGTGGACTAACCCGAGGGCGTGGGATTTCTAGCAATACACTTGCTTCGTGGACTTTAGGAATGATTTCTTTACAGGATGTCTGCGAGCAGGAAGAAGATTTCTGTGATTTTTCAACATGTCGATCACAGAGATTCACGAGTACTTCGGGACAATGAGGACGTAGAAAAATTAGACCATTGGCTTGCATCGCATGAACCATTTTTGGAGAGATCGGAATTAATTTCAATTTTTACCGGTGTCGTTGCTCATGATGGCATTAATTGCTACCGCGCGATCGAGATTGGAGATGCATTAATTTCTCAAAATATTGGAGCACATTTTCAAGACTTATCATACAGGAGAAAGAACAAAGTACTTCCTTTGAGTGCGCTGTCGAGTTCGATTGAGGTGGAGAAAACTCCCGCGTTATAAATCCCTTGCTTCTCTTTCAACGAATGTGTGTGTCGAAGGAGTCTATTGGTAAAATAAAGCAATATTTTGAGTATGAACTCGCCCCTTTCCCATTATCTTTGTTTTCTGAGGAAGGCATGCGAAAGGGCACTAAATCCACGTTGTTTAACGCCTTCGCACCGCTTGATGATCCCGTTGACCTTGGGTCAAATAAACTTTTTGTAATCGATGGCGGATATCCTCTGCACGCTGTTGTATGGGACCGAAATGTATCATTTCAAATAATTTTAGACAAATACGTAAAATACGGTCGAAGTCATTACGATTCTAACGTGATAATTATATTTGACGGTTACTCAGATGATCCAGACATCGTTGGTACTAAGTCATGGGAGCGCCTTAGACGTTCCAAAAAACACATATCTACTGATTTCATTTTTAATCGCAGTAGTGTTCCGACAATTTCACAGGAGAAATTTCTTAGTAACCAAAACAACAAAAAAGCCTTTATCGACTTTTTGAAGATACAGTTATTAGAAACGTGTTATCATATTGATCAAGCAGAAGGAGATGCAGATACACTTATCGTAAATTGTGCCCTTGAAAAATCAGACTTTTTTGATTCCGTGACTATTGTAGCGGAGGATATTGATATCCTTGTTTTGCTCACCGCTCTAGGCCGCGATCACCCGAATGTTTTTTTCTTAAAACCCGCAAAAGGGCGTTCACCGCAAAAAAAGCATTCCCAATCAAGTCTTCGACATGGAGATATAATAGCTAAAAATATATTATTTATTCATGCCTTCTCTGGATGCGACACAACATCGGCAGCTTTCAGTCATGGAAAAATGAAATTTATTCACGCCCTTGAGAAAAACCCAGAGTTAGCTTCGGAAGTTGAGGTTTTTCAAAATGATAAAGCTGACCCCGCTGTAGTGAGTATTATCGGAGAACGTTTCTTTATTGCCTTATATGGTGGTGAAAAGCAGGAAACATCATTAAATATACTACGGTATAGGCGATTCACAAAATGTGTAGTTAAAAGCAAATTTAATCTCTCTACCCTCCCTCCTACACAAGATGCAGCTCGTATGCATATATTTAGAGTATATCACCAAGTACAAACGTGGTTAGGACGATACAAAGATCCCGAATGCTGGAGCTGGAGAAAAATGTCGCGAATGTTTGTACCAACTAAATGGACGATGGCGCCGGCGCCTCCGGATCTGTTAAAACTAATTTTTTGCAGGTGCAAAACCAAGTGTGGTGCAGCCTGCGGGTGCCGGAAGAGTGGCTTAAAATGTTCTGCGATTTGTCAAAATTGCAATGGTGAAACATGTGAGAACGTGGTAGAAGTCTCAAAGTTATTAGACGAGGATGAATTCAACTATGAATGCCCATCAATGTTGCCCCAAGAAGTCGACAACAGTTTTCTCGACGAGGGCACTGAAACTCCCACGGATGATAACTGTGTAATTATTATAGAAGATGAGAACGCTTCAATAAATGACCCACAACCTGGCCCTTCAAAAACAAAGAAATAATAATGTTACCAATGTTAAGTGGATTAGGCCTACAGGGGAACCACATTAAAAAAACGCGCCGACAACTCTACCTCGCGGGTGGTGTGGAAATGAGTTAAATTTAAAATAATTCGATAAGACATCCTACAATAATATTAAGTATTATATTACGAAATAGAAGCATATGCAGAACTTTTGTTATAACTACTCCGTTTGCATTGATACAAAATCAATAATAACAACAATAATTTAATAAATGACCACATCAAATTATTCGTAATAAAATGCTCTACAAAAAAGCTCTAGGCATTTTTTATGTAGAATCAATAATAAAAAAGTTATAGCGCTTTAAAGTTCGTCACCCCCATTTGTCATTTTTCATCCATATCTTTTTTTTTATTAGTATTACGGCAAAACATTATTAGCAAAGTTGTAGATAATTTGATTATCTAAAAAAATTGTATTTACAAAAATTCTGTACGTCTCACGGTTTCTGATATAAGACAAACCATTTTACATCACTAAAAACAAGATGGCGGCCGAACGTCACGCCTCCGGATCCCGAAAACTCGGTTTTATACTCCCAACCAACCCCCCTAGACAATGAAAAAATAAAATTGCTGTTTTCAGAAAATGCAGAGTGAAAGTACCATTTGACTGGACTATATCCTCAGTTTAATAGTGTGGAAGTTGTATGCTGTTATGGGTTCGAAAAAAAAACTTTTATTTAATAATAAATCAACCTGTCACTTAGAAACTTGAAGGTATTAGTTTTTGAACTGAGACTTCCAAACTGGATATTTATGCCCAATCTCCAATGAGAAAACCAACCACGAACCAACCACGTACCAGTAGGCTGAATTAGCTGACAAAATGTGTTCACACACATTTCTATCACTGTAGATGTGAATTGTCAGAAATGTCTGTTTTGTTATTATTATTACTAGATTAGACTTTTCTGTTGACAAATTTTTTGGCGGGATATTGCAAATACAATTAACGTCATTTATGCCTTGATATTTGACATTTTTTGTACTAAATTGCCCGCTGAATTTGATGTGGCAACTCAAATGGTTCCACTAACACATACGGAAAGTTACTCATGTCGACCAAAACACGAGCGAGACGGATAATTCAATTTACAATGAGAAGGAATAGGAAGCAGCACTTTGGTTGGTTGGTTCGTGGTTGGTTTTCCCATTGGAGATTAGGCATTATTGTTTTCTCGTTTGTTAAAACTAGTCGATGTTGATTGTAGCAATTTTGTTCAGTACTCGAGGCACTGCTGCATTTTCCCCAAGTTGGTATACGTTTTCCGACTTATTACAATTTGTTTGATTTGATTGGACAGTATTTTTTGCTATTAGCAAGGGTGTTGGGTTGTGAGGAAATTCTTGTCCTCGTTTTTTTAGTTTTCTACATTCGGAAAAGGAACTGCAAGGACAAAGAAGGGAATCTGATCACCGATCCTAAAGGCATCCTGGAGCGATGGGAAGAGCACTTTCATGAATTGCTAAATGGCGAGCTAACTGAGGATTCGGAGGCTCCACCAATATCTGATGACAATGCTATGCTACCGCCACCAAGCATAGAAGAAGTTAGCAGAGCCATCTGCCGGCTCAAAAACAACAAGGCCTCGGGTGCAGACGGCATCGCAGCGGAGCTGGTTAAATATGGAGGGCCTACATTACACCAAGCGATTCATGAATTAATTGTGCAAGTATGGGAGCAGGAAGTGATGCCAGAAGACTGGAGAAAAGGCATCCTCTGCCCGGTACACAAAAAAGGAGATATCACAGCGTGCACTAATTATCGCGGTATAACGTTGTTGAGTACCGTGTATAAGATATTCTCCGCTATCCTACAAAACAGGATGGCCCCATACGCCAGAAACATCATAGGCCATTACCAGTGTGGCTTCAGCCCAGGCAAATCAACGATTGATCAGATTTTCACCTTGAGGCAGGCTATGGAAAAATGTCTAGAGTTTCAAAACTCAATTCAACATTGGTCCCACAATCAAGGTAGCGGAACACGCGCGAGGCGCGAGGCCAGGACCGGATCCCGGTTGTAGAGCCGTTAAAGAAGAAGAAGACAAATTACATGATCTTTATTTTTGCAATAGTTGCAAAATTTTTGGGTAGTTGACTGAAAAACTGTTTTAGGAGTTAGGATTATTCCTGTTTGATTGTGAGAAGTTGCGAAGTTTTCTTGAAACAATGCTGCATTGTATGACGAAGTTAGGATTAAATTGATAATTTTGGAAAAAAAACAAACAGCGGAAAATTAAAAAGGCGGGGTGCAGAAAGCGAACTCGAACTATTCATATCTCGAAAAATGCCAAGTGATGGTGGTTTTTGGCACGATCAAAATATCAGCTCAGAATTTGTTATTTGGAACCATAAATTCGAAAAAATTGTCTTTTTTAAAATCTCCTATTAAAATTCATATCATCTCTACCGCAGACGGAAAGCTCTCTACTATAAACGGAAGCTATCTAATATTGGCTTATGTATGCAACGAGGGGCACCGGTCATTCATAGATATCCATGATGAGGAATATTATGTACAAAAGCTGCATATATAATTCAATCTGAGGTGAGATGGAGTGGAAGCTTCGATTGCAGTGAAATATTAAAACCCTTGTTTTATCGTACAGTAAAAAATTGTTATTTCCTTCTCTTGACAGACAAATTTCATTTATTATTAAGTAGTCATAAACCAGAACCATGGATTACGTCAAAATTGCTGATAGCTGATGTGAACTCGAACCATATATTTTACTCCCACAATATTATACACTCAAATATCCAAATGCAAACTGATGGACTTTTCGCAGATACACATGCACACAGCACCATATTTCTTTATCCATTAACCTCAAAACACTTGAAGCCATAGAAAATAATCCGCTCCGTCTTTGCATTATTCCTAAATATTATCCATCCGAACGGAATTTATTATGCACAACTTAAAGCTTCCAAAAACTCTCAACGTGAATTCGCCCCAACTCCCAGTTTTTGAATTTCCATTTAATGAAGCTATTTCAGGACTCTGACATTATCATAAAGGATTCTTTGAATCCGAGAACGAAATTGAAAAAGAGTAAAGCTGTACGCTACCTGAAAAATGCGGATAAATTTCGTTAGAGAAGAGAATGGGCCATGATGGTGGCTTTATCCACCCTCTCGATTTCTATAGATACTACCTTGCCATATACCTAATGTAAGCTCACTTCTTTGGTATATATTTTTTTTTCTTTTATTCTCCACTGTGTGGCTGCCATGTTGCATTTTGTGCTCATTCATCTATTCCACAGCCACAATGAAACAATCTTCTGAAATATTTAAAATCTGCACCTTGGAAACATGAATTTTCTCATACCTGTAGGTTGTAGCTGTATATGTGTGTTAGAAATCTATACAAATCCCATATATACATATGTCGGATCCTAAGGGTAGACGGCGGTTTTTTGTTGGTAACATTCGTGGTGCAGCTTTCTTGCACTCCGCTGTGCACCGTCTTTTCAATGCGGATAAAAATTTTCAAAATATGGTCTCCATGTTGCACTTATTGTTTGTGGATGTTTGGATGGAAAAGTTTTTCGGTAAATTGAACAATTTTTCATGTGCAATGTAGCACAATTGTATGAAAATAATAAAATAACAATAGAGTATACCATATCGGATTGTCTGATAAAAAATTAATTTATCTACGGCGCTTATGTTGTATACGAGGAATTTCTGAGATTTTTTGAAGAGGTTACTTTAAATTTTACTTCGGAACGAGATTTTCACAAGGGGTTGATAGCTTCATAGTGCTTCTATATTTTGTATGAAGACGAAATTTGCGATTTTGCTAAACTGTAATAAAATGGAACCCTCGAAAGTAACGATTGAAACAGAAAATGAATCATACATTTTTAATTTTATTAGATTAGGTTAGGTGTAGGGCTTTGGCGCGCCATTTTGATGCAACAAGCTCACGTATAGTTGTTTTCAAACCTCGTGACATCCCGCGCATGTTCCCCAGCTAAGCTCTTAAAAATGTTTAAAAGCTCAGACAAAAGCTTCAGTTAACTCCTCCTATCAAATCACTTGCTGCCATGTAATCAGTCGCGACAGCGTATTGCTAAAGGGAGGTGTATTTTTCTGGGACTTCAATGATTATTTAAAAAATTTACAAATTATGACTGGAAAACACCCGTTTTTATATATTTTTTTTATTTTAAGGTTATTATATTTTACACATATGCTACAGAAATAATTTGTAGTAATTTCTACTAAAAAATACGAAATTTGTGTTTTTATTACTTTGATTACTAGATTGTTGACGTTTCCTGCCAGTCGCATACGCGCTTCTGCCCGGGGAGGTTGTGTTGCTTGCGACTGCAGGGAACTGTCGGTTTATGAATGAAAACGCTCATTTATTCAAAGGAATTTTTTTCAGGATTTTTTTTTTAATTATTTTAAATTTAGAAATGAGAAATATTTCGTATAATTAAAGTAAAATTATGCTTATTATGTTGAATAAACTGCCTGTGTTGAGCAGGGGCTTTACATGTGTTTAAAAGCTCTGCTCAACACATAGAAAGATAAATTAACTTTATTCATTCGGCATGCGCGCATCCCTTCCCAAATTATTTTGTTGAGTTTTTTCAGTGTTTGTTGCCGTTTTAACTAAAAAGAGGGGAAATGATAGAACATTATTTATAAAATTAGGCAATGAGGTGCGCAGAACTGCTCAAATTTTTTGTGTCACGGAGTTTGAAAAATTCTATACCTAAAGTTGGGTGGTTATTTGGACGACTGGTATTTAAGCCATTCGGTGTGGTTTAGGAATCTTATCAGTGATCTGACCTCCATCCAGAATTTAACTGCCTAGTGTGCGCTGCTCTCGTTTTTGTTTCCTTTTCTCGTTCGTCTCTCCTCAGCTACGACAATAGGCTTTGTGCAGGATACCCACCTGAGCTGTCCGTAATGAACGTAATGAATTTTCTACCATGAATTTTTCAGACTTCCTTCCTTCCTTCTAACCCTATAAATTTTATGTGCTTTAAAATACGAAGGTTGCAGTATTTTTCTTTGATCCGTTAGTTGACGGTCCGAGCGGGACATCTCCCCAACGGATACGCTGCTGTCGGTGCCGCTGGGTCTCAAACTCTATTCACGATTAATTTACATTTTTGCCGACGAACATGTCCAAACCACCCTAGCCGACGTTTTTGTACTTCATGTGCTTCACTCCAAAGCTTTAAAGCTTCCTAGCCAGCAGAGCTTTTCGGATATAAAAGAAAACGACCCTCCAGATCAAATTCAATCTTTTCCCAGACTCGTTCCGGTCCTAACCATGTCAAGGTGTATGGCCCAACCACGGCCCGACCAAGACCGACCACATGCCAAGTATTATTGGGATGTTTCCCAGGCATTATCGAGGTGTACCATCCGACAATGTTCCAATATTAGGCAATATTACCTAACAGGTGTATGATCGAGGTGTATGTATGACCTGACCATAAACCGACAACATACCGCATAAAGCAGTATACAGATGGTCTGGTATATATCCCTCTAGACCTCAATAGCAATACCACTAACTAGTAATAGCACCTATGTAGAAAGACATAATAACTAGGTAGTTGATAGCCATATCAGTACGAAACATTTATATAGAGGTAATAAGTAAGTAGTTGCTTAATCATACCAGTAAGAGACATGTATAGAAAGGTAATGAGTTGGTAGTTGTGTAGAATTAAGAGAATGAAATTGTTTGTGAGTAAAGAAATTGAATAAATAAAAGAGATATTATTTTGTAAGATGGTGTTTGTTCTCCAGAAACCCTAGATAGCTCCAGACCTCCCGAGAACCATCCCTAGAACAAAAAGGTTAAGAAACACGATTACAACAGTTGCACTCAGGAGCTCTGTTATTATTTTAAGCTACCACCACCCCTTGAAATTTAAAAGTTTGCCCACTTTAGCCTTGCCGATTTGAATGAATCTTTTAGCGACAAGAGGGCACTGGGTCCTGGTCTGGCTAAGACGAAACAGCTGATCGACTCTATTCAGAACAGAAAGGATCCGGACCATCAAGTGATGTGTTTGCCCCTACTCTAGCCAGCCCACTAGCAATTTCATTTCAAATGTGACCTTCGAGGCGCGGAATCCAGATCAGCGTAACTTTGTTGTTTACGCTGAGGGATATCGGAGATAGAAGATAATCCAGGAGAGTATTTGATGGCACCCTGTGCAATTTAATTGCCAACAGCGTAGTTTGACTGTCCGAGAAAACGACAATGTTAGAGCTATTTGGAACTCTATTATTACAAGTGTGGGCACAAACTTGGATGAATTCAAAAAAAAGTTGAGTTAGTGCCAAGAGCCATGAGTATTTTTCACTTTGGGCCGACCATAGCCAGTTCGACAGCAAAATTTGTTTTGGATCCGTCCATTTACCAAAATTCAGTGCTTCCTCTAATGGCGACCTGCCGAGTAGCTATTCTGATTTACTTCCGATAATCGTAATAAACGCTTTGTGGAAGTCCAGAGTGGCAGGAATGGTATCGGACAATTATAGCATTGGCCCCAGGTTTAGTTACTTGAGAATCGATAAGTGATCCACAAGATCCGCTTGCCATCCTTCCAAAGCCTCTTTCTTCACTACTAGGTGGAGCGGAGGAAGGTTCAGTAGGACCTACATATATAGCCGCAGTCGAAAAGGTGCTTTTAGTATCTCTCGTGATACCAAGCCAGGCTAGCCAGTGCTGTGATTAAGTCCGTACCTTGGCCAGCACCCTTTTGTTTGGTCTAGACCCATCATTCAATAAGTGCATTCATTCATTCAACCTATGCACATATGAGGTTAAGGGAACCCCATTCAATTATAGGGCTGTTGCCATCTGTGTAAACTCCTCCGGTAATGCAGGATCATAAGCTATTTAGGCTGAGGTTAATCGATAGAAGATCTTGCAATTCCCAAATGCGAGCGGTACTAAAAGGTGTTGTGCTACCTGTCTAAAAGCCGAAGCATGGACGAAGACCGTGGACGAAGCATACCACGTAACCAAGATAACATCCAGATTTTAGTGCTTTAAAAATCTTAATTCTTGGAATGTTGGAAGTTGAGCTGCATATCGAACCATCTGCATCTGACATAATGCACTAGTTTGTCCAGGTTGGGAGGCTGCCTAAAGCCATATACCTTATGCCTCTCCAATATCTCTTTTTTTTTGGTTGAAAACGAGAAATAAATAAATGCTATTCTTCTGTGGCTTCACTGCTTTGATGACAGTCATCCATTGAAACTGCAGGACTTTAAGCCTGGAGGCATTGGATAAGCTCAGGCTTTACCTTACGCAACCACATGCTGGTACTGGGTCTCCTCGGGATATCCGCAGCTGGGATAAGGTGGAAGCTCTCGATTTCCCTTGCGCCACTAATCGTAGCAACGCATCTGTCTAAGTCCTTTGAGGTCTGATATTCGCAGCTGATCACCCTAAAGTCCCTGACAAGCTCCCAAGAGTCATAGCAGGGCGTTGATCCCCCATTGTCGACTGTGATCGAAAACCGTCTCTGTTAGTTTAGCTTTTTGGCTTTTATTGCTCCCAGCCGATCTTCTTTAGAAGATGATCGACGTCTTTTCTGCCCCTCCTGGAATTTAGAAGGTTTGGCTTGATTTTGAGCCCAACGTTTGTTGTATTCCTCAATAATTGACTAATACTTTGTTTTATCCGACTGGTCCCGCTTATGCCCAGTACCAGCCAGAATACGGATCCTTCTTGGTTCGGATTCCTCATGTGCGTACCTTTCGCCTTCTTGGATTTGGTTTGCCCGGCCGCCGATCCAAAACGTGTGTGTTTTTAATTCAAAAAACTGGGAAAGGGTGGTTTTTAAAACGCGTTTTTAAGGTGTTAAATCAAACCTTACACCTTACAAAAGTGGAATAAATAAATTTAATAAACATCGATAAATGTCCATTAATATTTTTGAAGGATTGAAATGCTTCCTTTTTTTTGTTGTTTTTTTTTTTAAATATTCATTCATAATGGTTAATATTTATCATACTGGTCGGAAAATTGGTCTTGGGTCAAACCTACCGCACAACCAGTTCTGATAATATGGAAAAGTGCTGCCTTTGAATTCTACTGTTAATCAATTTTCTGAACAATGCCGCATTTAATGTACATACATACATATATTTGCCTGAATAATGGCACAGAATATTTACAAAATTCCATTGCATTTCTACTTCTACCAGAGTATCATTAAAATTATTAAATGTCAACATATCTAAACATAATACACAAAAAACACATTAACAACCCAGACCAAGCCATGTCTGTACACTCGTGCAAAATTTTCTATATCCGTTGTTCTTTATTTAAATTTATTCCTTTCGAGTTGGAATTTTGGGCGCATTATTTCTTGTGTTAAATTGACTGAGAAATCTTTAATTCCAAGGAAAAGTTAGCTGCAAACTGTATAAATCAGCGAACATAACAAGCATTTCAGTAGGATTAAGTGAAGCTTGCTCAGCGTGACGATTCGGAATTATGAAATTTCCACTAAAACAAATTTATTCACAGCTAAATTATCGTTTTATTCTTCCATCCTTGACTGCACTTTGGAGCTCCGAACAAGATACGGAAATCTGTTCTAATGATAATTACGAAATTATGTTTCGGAAAACTTTGGCTAACGATTGCATAGGAGCATCTTCAAGTGGAGACAATAATTTTCATCTAGAAGTATGCGATATAATGCATATGAAATTTGAATATGATGTCAATGTCGTCTGCATAAGTCGGTAATTGGGTGGACTTGTGGAGGATTGTGCCGGATCACTTTCTCCAACGATAGGTTGAGAAGGAGGCAAGCCATTATAGATGTTGGTTGGTCTGGACAGTGTTCCGGATACCTTTACGTGGCTTGTCACATTGGTCACGGTCAACCTACATAGTCGTGTCAGCGTTTTCGGATGCCGAATTCTCTCATGGCTTTGCAAAGTTCTACTCTGGCTATACGATCATAGGCAGCTTTAAAGTCTATGAAGAGGTGTTGAGTTGAGGCAGGAAACAAAAAATATGAGCGTGTAAAACAATTAATTTGAAGTTATAAAGCGTGTTTTTTTTCCGGAATTTCCTTGGCGTGTTTTTTCCGAAATTTCCTTAACCTAAAAAATTCTCGAAAGTCAAACAAACGGTTTTTCGCTAATAAAACAAAAAGTTTAACTCGAATCCGAAAAATGAGAAACAAAATTAACTAGTTGGGATGTGAGTTTGACCCCTTCGGACCACACGATGAACTTCCCAGTATGATGAACGTAGACGGAATAAACTGACTTCTTACAAAATAGTAATGCGTTAAGCACTAGTGGGAAATTGACTAGTATCAGAACTGGTGACAAAGCAATCCTGAGAGAAGTTAGTTCGAATAACGATAATAGTTGTAAATCCACAAGATTTTTCTAGAGAATTAGTTTTTCCTGAACGTTAGCAAACAAACATTTCCTTCGTACTTCGTTCGCTACACTAAAGAGGGTGTTCGAATTAATCTTGAGCGTGTTGAAGCGCCGCTGATAAACTGGGAAGCAAATGACTTCATTTGGAAATTCTAAAGCTTTCAGAAGATATTTACCAAAACTAATCAATGAAAAGAACTTGTCAGACTTGACTAAAAAGAACAAATTTGTCGATAACTACTGAAAATTCCGAGATGAACCGCAATTTCCTGAAACTATAGGACGTAGAAATTCCCCGTCAAAAAGTGCTAATCCAAGGTTAGAAAAATTCATGATGTTTGTAAAGGGTAACGAAATTTATGCACGATTTTTAAAGGTTGTCGGCTGACATCCAAGCGAAATGGGACATTTTCCCTTTTTGCACCTTTGCCAGTGTGCCGTTTTTAGTTGTGTGAGTGAACTCAGTTCAACCTACCTATTTTCGTTGAGTTGAAAATCTTTAACGAAAGCTCTTAACTCTGTCTGTTTCCATGAACTGTGGTAAACTTTTTTCGTTCAAAAACTCCGTGGTTAACTACAACATAACCACTAGCATAACTTTTTGAAGTTCAAAAACTCCCATGGTTAACCATATTAAGGTTTTTGAACGCGCTTCGTGTCGTTTTCAGTCGAGGTCGAATTGCGTGAACTGGCCCCTAAGTTTTCCCAGTTTCTGTCCTATCCGAGGTTGTGCCGTAGGTTTCTTAGCAAGATGAAAGAAAGGGTTGCTAGTCCTTCACTGGTAGTCGAAAATCGATTCGATAGAACGTTTGAAAGCTTTTAAAAAAAAATTTTGTCCGGCTAAAAAACTGAATTTCACCCAAATGTCCGGAGTTTTTATCCGGCCTCGGAAATTTAGGTGATGGTAGCCCTAGTCATGGGAGACCCCCAAGGACCCTTAGGCGAGAAACACAATTGGAGCTTTTCTGCCAGCTTGAGCTTTTCGCATATGGAGCACCAGGCATCTGCTCACAATAACAGCTTCAGATTTTCGGCCAGCCGAAATGCCAGCGCGAGCTTTACGAAATTTTAAATTTTGAGCTGGCTGCTGTCATTATCTTCTTCTTGATCTATGCTTCGAGTCGAGTTTTGTATGCAAAAGTTAATATTTTAGGATTGTTTTGTCATTTAAAATGGAAAAAAGCTAATAGAACTAGTGAAAGAGGGGTCCTTACGCCTAAAAAGAAATTGCTAATACTATGTATAAACATTAATACTTTGTTTGACAATTCCGAAGGAAACCAAGCTGTTAATTGTCAAGCTCTAATTGTGCCTTTGCCGACTTTTTAGGTAGCGTGAACATTACAAGCCAGCCGAAAAGCTGGCAGAAAAGCACCAATTGTGTTTCTCGCCTTATGCAAAGGGCGTGTGGCAATGGGCCTGATCATGGTTGGCGTTTGAAGTGAGAAATGGAGCGGCGACTGTAAAACGGAATCGTAGTTAGCGAAAAAACTGACATTTGTCAGGAAAAACGCATTCAGGCGAATCGCAGTTGGCGTTTTGAGAGAGAAAATCGCGTTTTTCGCGACTGTCAACTGACTATTTCAGGCGCTTGGTTTTGGTAGGTGACAGCGCTAACATAAATTCAGTCTGAGAAAAGGTGTTTTTTTTATATAAAATAATTTTTATATATAAATATTCTCAAAAACGATTGAATAAATAAGGAAATTTTAATTTTTTTTTAATTATCAGAACTGACCAAAAATGTTTAAGCGACAACCATGATACGGTTTTGTCTAAAACTGTCATGTCGTTGCATTCGCCAACTATGATACGAAAAATGATAACGACAGACGGCGCTGTCATTTTTTCGCCGCGCCAACCATGATAAGCCCCAATATTCAACATGTTGAACACCTTAAACTGATCACGTTTCACCTCAAACCGAAAGTGACTGTGTGGCTGCTTTCGGTATCGTCAAATGATCGTCAATTAACTGCGTCGGCTGTAAAAATGACTGATGCCGTTTGCAGAAGTGACTAGTTTTACTGCGAATTTGATGATTTCGACCACCTGACATTAAAATGATTGCAAGATGACAGTGCGAATGTGCATTGCCGTACGTTTGGCAATAGTCAATTTGCATTTCCGAACTCTTGATTATCATCAATTGCAATACCGAACGAATGACTATCGTCTACTGCTCTGCAAATGACGTTTCCGAACGCAGCCAGTGACTCACCAACCATAAACGCATTGAATAATTGCCACATTTTGTAGGTCGTCCTGCATCGGCGAATTTTGCCACAAAATATGGCATTTTGATTGCAGTGGTGCTCAACATGTTGAATATTGCCACGCGCCCATACTTAAAATAGGTGCATCACTCTGAAATGAATAAAATATGTAAGGCATGTATTTCTCCCAACTAAACGAAGAAAAGACTCATTTTTATATGAAATTGTAATGAAAGATATAGTTATAAAATTTGATTACTGGATTATAGATAACAGTAACTAAATCAAAAAAACTACACAATTTAACCAAAATCATTAAAAAAAAAACATTTATTTTTTTATAAACAAATTATTGAACAGGAAGCTAATGACTATAACTAAATATATGAATTAACAAAATTCTGCGATGACTACTAAAAGATGGTCACTGAAGCCATCCGAATTTTCACTAATTTTGAATTATGATCCATTCATAAAACGATGTTAATAAATCCCACTCGTAACTTTTTTATATCCCATGATTCTCGTTTTTGCGATTTTTGTAACGTTTCGTAGTGATACAGGACTACCCAAAAAAATAACCTACTATGGCAGCCCATAACACAACTTTACATTTTTTTACATTTAGCGAATCATAATCAAGAAACCTGAACAATTGCTTCTATCGAATCATTTAAATCAAAAGGAAAGGTAAATATAAGTGCTGGTAACGAAGGAAGCCCTAAACCATTTTAGTTGATTTAGGCTTACGATTCCGCATTGTAGGCGGCTTATATTCGCACTCCTCCTCCTCAACTGCCGTTGGCGAGCACTCCACCCATGTCCTGAAGAATTTTTGATTCTTGTTCAGATCATTAAGATAATCCTTGTACTCTTCGTCATACGATAGGTGTTGCTTGCGGCATGGAGGTTGATTTTCTTGTTGCTTTGAGTTCGATGAATTATTATTTTGTTGCTTTCCTCCTTTATTCGATGATTGTTTCGCTGAATAGCATTCAGCAGCACATTTTCTAGTATACGCGTTACGGATAGAATAAACTCTCGGTGCAACAGTTTTAGTGACTTGACTGATATGTCGAAACATTTTCAATTTATTATTACAATTTGTTATCTAGTTCAAAATTTACTATTAATTTAATAACTAAATAAATAAATTTTAAAACTTCCTAAATTCAATTAAAAGTTCTATTTTCAACAATGTCTCTGACATTACTAAAAAAATTATTTATCAAAAGGCAAATTCCAGTTTAAATGTTTTTTTTGGTTCCTACGTTTATATTGCACTTTGAAGCTATCTAGTTGAGTAAACAAAGTAGTTTTTAAAGTTATCTATATAAGTTTATAACTCATACCAATGTTAGTCGAACACAATTGGCGCCAAAATTAAACAGAAAGCATAAGCTCTGGGATAAAGGTGATGGCGCTATTTTAGTAAAATTATACTGGTTTTCCTTTGTGTGAAAATTATTTTTATGAACCATGTTGAATGCCACGTGGGTGACAGGCACTGAATCTATTCGTAACGTCGCGACACGTCGCACAGTGGTCTGAAATCCCTAATAGACTAAGTGCCCACGAACAAAAAAAATATTCATTCATACTCTCTTGAAACTTTTTGTATGGATTAAGGACACCTAGTCTACCAACTTTTCTTCTGCGAAAATATTTGAAACCGCGGCTTTTTTCGTCCATGTTGCTCGAAAGTCGACCATTTTATGGTACCCAAATTTATAGATACTGTTTTTTTACCAATCATAGTCGCATAAGATGGCGATGATACGCGCGAAACAAAACTCGTCCGACAAAAATGTTGGACCCTAAAGGGTGTCTACCACCCCAAACCTGCTAAGTTATGGGCTTCCAAAAATTTATTAATAACCAGCTGATTTTTTCAGGATCGTTTAAGAAAAATATGTGGAGTTAGATGGTATATGTGTCCGACAAAATTTGTGTGCCAATTTCGCTGTCCGACGAGTCGAAGTCGTCTATTTCATGAAGGGAAAAATTTATACATAACCGTCGGACAAAAATGGTGTCAGGTGCCAAAAGCTACTGACTTTGGTGTGATAAGAATGTCGGGCACGTAAACCGCGCATACTCCATAGTCCGACAAAAAAACATAACATTTTTATAACATTGACATTATAATGTGGTCCGTTGACCTCCAGCCTTCAAGTCGGTATCTGTTTTCAATGTCTTCTACTAAATCCTAGTTAGATTATCCCCTCGCATACTGTCTTTATGTTCCCAGTAGGGGTTGCACAGTGTTGAAGTAATTTTGAACACAGCAACTAACAAACATTAATAGTATTAATCGGAGCAGTTTATTGCGTTTGTAAGCTATACAAAAAGAAGGAGTGATTAACATTCCGCCTGAACCCCGACTTACGAGATAAGGAATTGCACAAAAAACAATAATTAATGGTAACTATAACCGTAAGCAAATAAATTGTATGTTACAAACAAGCCGGGAATGCTTCTAGCAAAGGCAACCGATATTCTTATATTGAAATGGAGAACGAACACACGCTTTTATAAAAACTTTGAATACTCAAAAAAATTAGAGCGAGTATAGGCAGAAAGACGGTGTATCACCTAAGTTACACTATCCATCAGTTCTTTTATTATCCTCATACACAAACCGGTTTAATAGAAGTTTTTTCCTCTCTCGCATCCATCACACTAACACAAGTATTACATCTTCAACTGCTCATTCGTATCTATTGTACAACTACACAGTCATCACAATCGTTACACGATGCCTCTCTTTCGTGAATGCTTCATAAACAAACCGTTTTAATGAGAGGACTGAGTGGATCGACAGTGTAATTTGCACCTACAGTCAGCATCATAAGTGATGCAACACTTAAAAATTTTATCTTTTGCCTTGAATATCTTCGTCATATAAAAGCGGAAAATAGTGCTTAATATCTTAAAATAATGCTTTATTTATCAACAAAATATGTTATAAAATATTTCATTACAATTGTAAAATGTTAAAACATAAAATTCCAAGCTTTACCTCAATTTTGATTGATAAGTTTAGAGCTTTTTTTGTTAAATGAAGTACAGTTTTCTTGTTTATATAGTTTTAATAAAATTTTGTTGAAAAATAAAGATAGCATTATTTTAAGATATTAAGCACTATTTTCAGTTTTCACATGACGGCAATATTCAAGGCGAATAATAAAATTTAAGGCGTTCATCAGACGGCAGGTGTTGCTGCCAGTTTTGCCACAGTCACTGGTATGACTGATGGATAACCTAACGTCTACATAAGCTGATGACTGATGTAATTATTTGAATATTTTGATTTTCATCAATCACGACTGATGGAATTAATGAATGGATGGATGACGCGTGAAATGGACTCCTTAGGTGTTGCGATACTTTTGACGCTGACTGTATAATACACCCCGTGGGAAGTGTATTATACATATTTTTATGAAGCCGTGTGGAAAAGATCAGCTGGTTATTTATAATTTTGGTTCCTTTTTTTCACGTTAAAGACAATGTTTTTTTGTCGGACAACGTATATGGAATGTTTGTTTTTCTATTATAAAATTAAATAAAAAAGAAAAAAGAGGTTATGTATAAATTTTTTCCCTTCATGAAATAGACGACTTTGACTCGTCGGACAGCGAAATCGGCACACAAATTTTGTCGGACACTTATACCATGTAACTCCACTCATATTTTTCTTAAACGATCCTGAAAAAATCAGCTGGTTATTAATAAATTTTTGGAAGCCCATAACTTAGCAGGTTTGGGGTGGTAGACACCCTTTAGGGTCCAACATTTTTATCGGACGAGTTTTGTTTCGCGCGTATCATCGCCATCTTATGCGACTATGATTGGTAAAAAAAACAGTATCTATAAATTTGGGTACCATAAAAAGGTCGACTTTCGAGCAACATGGACGAAAAAACCGCGGTTTTAAACATTTTCGCAGAAGAAAAGTTGGTAGACTAGGTGTCCTTAATCCATACAAAAAGTTTCAAGAGAGTATGTATGAATATTTTTTTGTTCGTGGGCACTTAGTCTATAAAACCTGGACAAAATTAATTTACTACCGTAAGAAAAAATATTTTTTTATGAAATTCGGTATATGGGGGTTTTCGCGGTCGCTGAGCAAGAATCCGTTATCAGATTTTCAAAAAACAAAATGGCGGATCCAATATGGCGGCCAACTTTATGAAAAATTAAGCAAATTTGATGAAAATCGGTACATGGGGGTTTTCAGGGTCACTGAGTAAGAATTCGTTATCAGATTTTGAAAAACAAAAAAAAAACAAAATGGCGCATCCAATATGGCGACCAACTTTGTTCATATTTAATTGAATTGAATGAAATTATGCAGTAATGGCTGTACGGAGTCGCTAATTATTAATCCGTCATTAGATTTTTACTAAACAAAATAGTGGATCCAATATGGCGGCCAAATTTGTTTTTTTGAATTGAATGAAAATCTGTAATAAAGACGTTTTGTGGTTGTTCAGTAATAATTTTTAACGAAAATGTACTAGAATTGTTAATGAAAATAAACTTTTTTTATTTAATTTAACAATTATTAAATTAATTTTAGACGCAAAACTATTTTTCAAGTTCAAATACATTAGGCTTTCTTTGTTGCAAAGATTTGTTATAAATACTTTGTTATAAAGATGGAAAAAAGTTAATATATAGCGCCTGAATAGGACGTTCAAAACTATACGTTGAGCAAATATGTAGTATATCGTGAATTTTGCTATTTCTTGTTGAGGGGTGCCTTTGCCGGCACTGCGACCTATTTATTTGGTCTATGGTCCCATCCCCGTCAGGTTAAGGCTTCTAATATAGCCTAAAACTGATTTAGATTTCTGTCCCAAATCTCCCTGGGGGTAGGGAAGTCACGATGTAGGAGGCTCAATCTCTTCCTCGCTGTAGCCTCACAGTCGCACAACAAGTGCTCCGCAGTTTCGGGAGCTGCTCCGCATGATAATTCTATTGAAGAAGCTCTGCAGAACAAGTGATAGTCATATGATGATATGTCTGGGTGAATGAAAACTTCGAACCAAACTAGCTCAATTTGTGACGGGTCAGTTTACAGTTGGTCGTTGTCGTGATAGAAAATAACGGCTTTCTTATCGGCCAGTTGTTATTTAAAACGATCCTATCCACTATTCCAAGAAAACGTTGTAGCTATTCCCGCAATACAAGACTAGCCAATTAACTGTCTTCTCAATCGGTGTTTCCGAACTCATATAACTCTTCAGACCGCAAGGTTCATCGACATCTACTTACGCACTCTCTATACCCCTAACCTATTCTTTCTCCCCTATCCTCCAAATCAAGCTTACTACTAGGCATTGAAGCGTAACTTGAACGACATAATGGACTAGTAGAACAAAGGGTGACTCCTGAGCTTGTCATTACCACATCAAAAAAACTGTCTGTTCCCAATGAGGCTTCTATCAAAAGCCTTGGAAATATCTAGAGCAAGCAGACTGGATTCACTAAATCTGTGCAAACTTCGGTTGAGATGTTCTGTAAGGTAAACTAAAAGATCGCCAGTGGATCATTTTGTCGAAAGCCGTACTGGTTATCGTATATAAGTCGGTTGGATTCTAGATACCCCATAAACTTTTTGTTGATTATCGTTTCCATGGTTTTAGAGAGAATAGACGTAATTGCTATTGGGCGGTAGTTGGAGGGAATGCTGGAGTCACCTTTTTTCATGTGCAAGTGTGTCATGTGTCTGGATAAACTCCGGAGAAGTATGATAGGGCAAAAAGTTTTCGCAGAGTTTTACGCAAAGGTGAGGCGTATTTTTTTAAGATGATAGGGGTCTATTATCGGGTCCAGTGGATTTGTGACTTCGCGAGTCCTGAAGAATATGCTGTCCATTGAATGGGCGTTTCGACCCGACAACCGGGGGTAGCGTATCAGTCCCGGGTAAAGAAGATGTCGAGAAGTTGTCGATTATAGTTGATTTACCTTTGTTTGTTTATTGTTTTCTGTGCTTTTCTTATTAGAGCAAGACCCCGTGAACGCAGACTTACGTCATAATATAAACCCTGAAATTTCTGCGTAAGGTAGTTATGTCATAATATAAACGCTGATTTTTATAATATCAATGATATTCGACATTGACTTCATTGGAAGAACAACAACAGGTGTACATAAAGCTTTCGCTCAAATTGAGCAGACGGCAAGAAATCTGGGACTACACATTACCGAAAGCAAAACAAAGTACATGGTGGCCTAATATCTAATACTGGTCCCACAATCAAGGTAGAGGAACACGATCATTTACCTACCTTGGGTCAATAGTAACAGCCGACAATAGCATGGAACCAGAAATACACGCCCGACTGCTAAAGGCCAACAAAGCCTACTATAGTTTGTCTTTAAATCCAAGCATCTAATCATAACGTCTAATCTTTTACTAGATAAGACGATGGTCTTAACGGTGCTCACATATGCATCTGAAACGTGGGAAACGACCAGATCTTCGAGCGCTATCACTACATATGTAGATGTTGGGAAGAAAATAAAACTCGGTAGGCTCCGGTGGTAGGGCATCTAGCTCGTACGAGTAAAAGTGAGCCTGCTCGGAAAGTTCTCTGCTGTAAGACCTATGGGGTGCGACAGCGAGGGAGACCTAACCTCCACTGGAAGGATGGCGTAGACCAGGACGCTGAGAGCTTATGGGTGCCAAGGGGTTGACATCGGCTCAGAAACGGGACCGGTGCAGAAAACAGTTGCGAGAGGCCAGGCCGGAACCCGGTTGTAGAGCCGTTAAAGAAGAAGAACACCTTTTCATACCTATTGTGCTTGCGATTGGTGCTAACTAAGCCTGGTCGCGTTAGGTTTAGAATTACTGAGGTGACAGGTATAAAAATTACCTTCAACAGTATTTCAATCACTCAAAAACTGTTTTTTTTTTGTTTTGTTGCGAAAATAACTTTCAAAGGGTCAATCAGGTCAACATGTTTGTAAGAACTAAAGGTGTAGAGAATTTCATTGTTTTCGCAGGGGCTGTACGACCTTTAGAACCTAGTTAGAAGGAAAACACAGGAAAAACGTGATATCTCCGGCGGCCATATTTTGTTTTGTAATTCCGAAATTTCTTTCTTAAAAACTCCCAAGGAAGCTGTGGACCAATTTTCAACCATTTTGGAGTTTTGCCTCCTTTTGTACGTTTTTTTTGCTAATTTCCCCGGACTATTAGAGGCATTTCGAACTCTCTTAAATTATCCGATATGGTTACGAGCAGAAAGGATTCCCTCCAAACTTTTAGTTTTTCAATCTATCAATCAATTGCGGAATACCAAGGGCAAATCACCAATGGAAAAATTGACCA
Organism: Thereva unica; assembly: GCA_949987705.1. Lineage (NCBI taxonomy): Eukaryota > Metazoa > Arthropoda > Insecta > Diptera > Therevidae > Thereva > Thereva unica. The sequence goes on from OX465283.1 coordinate 48,737,342, forward strand.
ATGGACAAATCAATGGACTCAAACACATTTGCCAATGTTGATGGCTTTGTGCATACCATTGTTTTACCTCAATTTAAGACTGTACTAGACAAAAGGCACACCACTTAAAATTTCTGCAGAAAATCCTTCATCCGCATTGCATAACAGTTCAGATATATGACCCTATTAACCCCTTCTCCGTTCCATTCTGTACCAGTTTTTCGATGAACGATTTTTATCAATCGAGAGCTCTCCTGTAAATTAAATCCATCCCGGGATGAATAACTTTGAATACCATTCGATGCGTGTTCTATTTAGACTTTAGTCAGTAACCGCTTTCCAGGAGCAATTTTATCCATTTTATTTGGGAAAGTATTGAGTGGCAGAAATGATAAAAAATAAAAAAAAATTGTCGCCTTCTGTATTTCTGCGGTTGAGGGCTCAATGACGTTCATAAAATGCTACCTCAACGAAATGTGAACCTGATTCAATAACGTCGAATTCACTACCAACATGCAATCGAAACAGAAGGGGTTTGTCATTTTGTTGAATTTATTGGTGCTGCATCTTTTATGATTGAGTCGTATTGCATCGCATGTTGGCGTGACTTTCCCTTTCAATAGACAGGAAATGGAAACATACTCAGCGATTTATGACTTTTAAATGAATTTTGTTATCTACAGTTCGACGAAAAAAAAACGCTGCCTACGTTGCAATTTTTATTAATATTTTATTTTCTTTTTTAATGTGAAATTGTGGCTTTGAAATTTGATCGAAGTTGTGGAAATTCATTGGAGTTGTTCTGTTATGGCTTTCATCGCTTATTGGCGGAGTTTTTAAATTATGCATTTTAGTACAAGTACCATATGTCTGTTTGCATGACATCGCTTTATTTACTCTTTTTACTTAATTTTGCATAAATTTTCAACACGTGGTGTATTAAAGCTGAGTCGTTTCGATGGAAGATTGCTGGAAGTCAATTTTAATACAGTTTTATAATCGATGCACTAATTGAGAGGAAAATTAAATCAGTTATACTTTAATTATCACAATATTTATAATGATACTATAATAAGTCCCACATCGTTTTTTTTTTTTTTTGCTTTTCTTCTAAATAAAACCGCAAATTTTTTTTTTAAATTTTGCTTTTACACTATCTAATCGGGTGCGTGGTGGCAACTACCACAGGTGCCTACGCCACAGTTTTGTCCAAATAATCCCTTTATCTTATGCCCTCAATTCCTATTACACATTTTTTCTGTCAATGAAACTATACTACTGCAGGAATAAAAAAAGCCATTATTAATTTAGCTCCTGGAGGTGGCAACCTACAAAGAGTCTTTAATGGCAATGAGGACAACGAAAGGAAAAAATATTCAATACCAAACAGTACCTACAATATGGTGACCTTTATTGGTCGATAATAAGAGGTTAGTGCACAGTTCACACAGTGTCGGCGACGAGTGGACCACTGAAATTCCAACTTTAAGTTAATCTTTAATTTTTACACTGCCTCTACACTAGCCATGGCCATGGCCATTTCCATATGGCATGGGCAGTGTAGAGACCGTAAAACCTGGCAATTTGTAATGGCAGATCTAACACAGGGTCTCCACTGTCCACATATGTATTTCTGACATATATGCCATGTCAAAAAATATGTCTCAAAAAATAACTAGTGGCGACTCGATTGCCACTCCATCTGACATAAATGGCAGTCCATATTTGCAGACATTTACGGTCTCCATTATCCATATATATCTGCCATATATGTCAACAAATCTGGCTGTTGTCAGCCATATTGGACATGAAAAGAAAATAGGTGAAATAGGCTTGACATTTCAGGTAACTTTAAAACGAAAACAAACTTTGTGCCATTTTGTTCTTTGAAATTTTTCCCATATAAATATAGCAATTTGGCTTTCTTATACATCACAGCCTTCAATCACGTCCTGCTTCTGCGAAAACTGGCTTCAGTAATAATATAGTAAGCCCTTCTAGCACAGAGGGAGCACTTCCCAGCTGGGCCAAGAAAAATTTACCTACTCAGCACAACCAAGCGCTGAGATGAACTAAGAAGATGAACACAACTAAGCATGCAGACATAAAATAATAAAGTTAAAAACATCCAAATTAACATGTAACCCATGCAAGCAAAAAGAAACATAAGCGGTCACATTTGATTAAAAAGACTCCTTTTAAGGACATCTTTACTAATACTCACGCTAAACATATTAATATTGTTGTTCACGTTAATGAACATGCGATTGACAGGTTCAAATCTGCCGTAATTCGTATTAGAAGAGTTGATTTGTAAAAGAGGTGGTCCTTTCAAATTATAACGACTCTCTCTAAACGACGCACGGCTACCAAGAAAACCTGAGTTAACCTTTCCATTAAGGAGGTGATGAACAAATGCAACATCTGCCACCTCACATGCTTGTGCAAAGAGCTTAAGTTAAGTAACAAGCCGAGATTCATATGATGGAAGAACTAATAGGTTTTCCCTAAGAAAGTGATTCAATGCGAATCGATCAAACCTTCGTTAAACTGATTCAATAGTTCTAACATGCGAATCGCAGTGAGGAGACCAAACCTGGGAAGCATATTCGGTCTGACAAGAGAAATGCACATTGTACATTGTGTTCTTTCTGCTCTTTAGCTTTTCCAAACTTTCTTAACTAACCGCTCTAACCGGTTAAACTGGGTGGTTATAGTTCCTCAAGTGCTCTACTCCACGCTAGAGTCTCTCTAGGCTCCATTTTAGGGCCTTCTTTATTTAGTATTTTTACTAACGATACGGACGATATCCATGTAGAAGAAAAGCAATTGCCGGAGTTTATTGCGGGGTGTGAAATTGAGTTGTGTCCACCTATCCAGCAATGGTTCTCAAGCAGCTGTCTTAACCTCGCGGATCAGCGAAAACGAATGAAACACGACGATTTTGAGCAATAGCCCAGTCACTTTATACAAAAAAAGGGTCAAACCTCTGAATAAATGCAACTGGAGATTTATCGGCGGGATTCTCTTTGTTTTGGGCTCACAAATAATTTCCATTGCACCATGAACTGAACGACATGACGGACTGGTAGTACAAAGGGTTACACCTAAGCTTGGTTTTTTCATAAAAAAAAAAAAAGTCCATTAAGCCAACTGACCGACTTTTCTCAAATATCTAGTAAATTATCGGTTTTATGCAATTTTTGGCTAAGTAAAGATTGTTCGTGAGATGAATCTGCATAAAAATGTCCCATACGAAATTTGCGTAGAACCAATGGTTTTTGAGATATGGGAATTCTGCTGGAAAATTTCCAGGTGCATTTTTTTTAGAGGTTTATGTACATACGTATAAATTGTAGAGTGCAGAAGAGTAGCATTACAATTTCCCGTTGCGTATGGTTCTTGTCGGGCCCGCCCGATGTCAATTCGATGTCCGAGGATACAACCATTGAACTTGAGGTGAACGATGATGACGCCAACCCTATTTCGTTATTTTCCTCTGGGATAAATGTTGATGAAGATATCTGCATGAAATAAGTGGAGATAGAAGAGATAGAGAGATAATCAACAAAATTTTTTTATCTTGGTAACCTTTGGCTAGGCCTACTAGGGATACCATGTAAAAACGCTGCTTGCATTATACTTCAAAGGTGGTGCGGAAAAGAATGCGGCCCGATGACCGAGTTTTCCCAAACCCATATCTCAAAAACTATTGGTTCTACGTAAATTTCGTATAGGACATTTTTATGCAGATTCATTTCACGAACAATCTTTACTTAACCAAAAATTGCATAAAGCCGATAATTTACTAGATATTTGAGAAAAACTGATTTTCGTGACCTTTGACCTTCCATAACTCGAGTAGCCGGTCAGTTGGCTTTATGAACTTTTGGGAAATTATTTGTGAGCCCAAAATAAAGAGAATCCCGCTGATTAATCTCCAGTTGCATTTTTTCAGAGGTTCATGTTTAAAGTGACTGGGCTACAATACCGAAGATCGAACAAAGAAACTCGACAGACATTCGCAGCCGCATCGGCCAGACAACAGAAACATTCGCATCGCTCAAGTGGTGTATATGGAAATGAATAAATATTACCATAAAAACGAAAGTATACGCCTTTACCGAACGTTGATCCTTCCGATTATTCTTTATGCATCGGAAACGTGGACACTGTTCAAGCCGGACGTCAACAAGCTCGAGGTATCCAAATGCGATGCTTTAGGCAGATTCATGGTGTATCACTGTGATCAACAGACACTGATCCAAGAAGACATACAAATACGTCGCCAAAAATCGTCAAGATTGGAAACGAATCGTGAATAGACCGCCAGCTAACGGATCAAAGAAAAAGAATTAGTAGCTCTCTAGACTCCGTCTGCGATTCCGTCTAAGCTCCTTCCCTTTCTTCCGTTCACCTTTTTTATGAAGAAAGGACTAAAGAGTTCTTTGGAGATGGTCCTGAGTAGTCATGCAGAGTTTCCTAGACTCTCGATAGTTTGGCAATAGTGTTGAGTGCCACTTATGTTGAGTGCCACTTATCGACTTATAAACCCCCAATCTTCGCGCTTAGTGAAACCCAAATATCACCCGGTACTGACTTAGGTCATTACCAGGTGTCGGGGTACACTTTAGTGCACAATCTCTCCCCCCATAGGGGTATTGCCATATTTATTTGTTTAGGGATGACGTGGCTTATTATAAAATATTTTCAAACACGACTTCAGATTTTAACTATCTTTGGGTTAAAATCATATTCCAAAGCCACGTCATATTCTTCTGCTTCCTATACAGAAGTCCTAACATAAGTAACGAAGCCTCCACTTCATCTTTTGATACCATTTCCGAACAAATCTCGGATTTTTGTCGTCCAATCCTGAGTGTGAAATCATCGTTGCGGGTGATTTCAATGTTCACAACGCAAAATGGCTGACTTACTCAAATGGCACCAGTGTTTCTGGCAAGGTCGTCGAGCTCTTTGCAGACGCCAATAATTTGCATCAAATTGTGGATCAACCCACAAGAGTCCCTGATGTTGCTGGAACCTATCTCCTTGATCTTTTTTTAACTTCTCATCCAGCGCGTTACTCCGTCGAAGTTGATTCACCTCTCGGCAATTCGGACCACTCCTTAGTTAGCGCTAGTTTCCCATTCAAATTTCCCACCCCTCCCAAACCAGTTAAAAGAACTGTATGGCATTATGGGAAGGCCAATTGGCTGGGGCTTATTAATTTTTTCCAATCTACGAACTGGAACCAGTGTTTCCGAAACAAAAATGTCAACTCTGCCGCTATCCGTATCTCTAAGATCATACAGGCAGGAATGCATTTGTTCATTCCTCATTCTACCAAATATGTGAAGGCTAGGCCCAACAGATGGTTTAATCAGGAGTGTATGAATGCAATCAGAAATAAAGAAGCCGCCTTTCGAGCTTACAAGAGCTCCCCAAGTGAATCACTCCGTGTAGAGTATATAAAACTAAGAAATTCCTGTAAAGTCACCATCAGGAATGTCAAAAATTCATTTGACAACAAGTTGAGAAGTAAACTCCTTAATGCAACCTCTGGTAGCAAGAACTTCTGGTCCTTGGTTAGCTCCATTAAGAAGAATTTCACTTCATCCACAACTCCTTCATTCATCCACTATAAGAAGGTGATAACAGACAGAAAATCCAAGGCCGATTTATTAGCATCTCTGTTTGCTTCCAATTCTTCTTTACCCCAAACTGATATGCTACCCCCGGTTCTCGAGCACAGCGCTCATTTAATGGACAGGGTTTTCTTCAGGACTCGCGAGGTGTACAGGTGCCTCAAGGAGCTCGATATCAATAAATCCACTGGACCCGATAATATACCCCTATCGTCTTAAAACAATGCGCCTCACCTTTGGCTAAACCTCTGAGCAAACTTTTTGCCATATCATACTCTTCCGGAGTCTATCCAGATTCTTGGAAACTTGCCCATGTACAGCCAATACCGAAAAAAGGTGACTCCAGCGACCCCTCTAACTACCGTCCAATAGCAATTACTTCTATTCTCTCCAAAACAATGGAGACGATAATCAACAAAAAACTTATGGGATATCTAGAATCCAACCTACTCATAAACGACAGACAGTATGGCTTCCGACACAGAAGATCCACTGGCGATCTTTTAGTTTGTCTTACAGAACACCTCAGCCGAAGTTTGCATGGATCAGGTGAATCCAGTCTGGTTGCTTTGGATATCTCCAAGGCTTTTGATAGAGTTTGGCACTTAGCCTTGTTAGCTAAACTCAAAGCTATTGGAATCGACTCACTTTTACAGAAGTGGATTGAGAATTTCCTTTCCGGCCGTTCAATTAAGGTAGTATTGGATGGCATCAAATCTGAACCCCACCCTATCTCTGCGAGGGTCCCCCAAGGGTCAATTTTATCACCAGCCCTATTTCTTATCTTTATAAATGATCTACTTTCAATCCCCTCCAACCCACTTCTCAGCTTCGCTGACGACGGTACCCTGCGTTACTCTTACAGCTACGATACAAGACAGACTCATGCCAGACCCTGTCTTGATGATCGTGAACTAATGTCCAACTCTATTAATAACGACATTAAACTTATTCTAGAGTGGGGAACAAAGAATCGTGTCGAATTCAACCCCTCCAAAACCAAGTACTGTCTTATTTCCAAGAAAAAGATCAACACCTCACCATCCTTGACAGTGGATGGCGTGGAACTAAAGGCCGACCCATCCCTACACATCTTAGGCGTGACATTAGCCAAAGACTTGCGATGGAATGACCACATATTCCAAATCGCCAAACAAGCATCCCAGTGCTTGGGATTTCTTAAGAGGTGCAAGTTCCTCTTCCAGCCATCGGCCCGCGCTGTTATTTATAAATCCTACATTCGGCCTCTTCTCGAATATAACTCCCTCGTCTGGGGCGGCGCGTCGATAACCACCTTGGCGTGGTTAGATAAGGTCCAAAAAAAGGCCCTTAAATTAATTGATGACGACACCGCCTGCTCCACCATCGACCCCTTGAGCCACCGTAGGAATGTAGCAGCACTATCAAAATTTTATCGCTACTATTATAGCGACTGTTCCTCCGAAATAAACGCTCTCCTGCCTCCACGGCAATCTTATAACCGCAACACCAGATTAGCCCACTCGTCTCATTCCCTTTACCTACAACTCCCCATTTCACGCACTCAACAAGATATGAATTCGTTTGTAAATAGAACAACTCGACTGTGGAATAATCTCTCGCAGTCAGTATTTCCGAGCTCCTACAACATCCAAGAGTTCAAACGCGGGGTTCATCGCCACCTTCTTCAACACCCCTTCACACCCCATAACCCTTAACCTATTCCCCCCCCCCGTACTAAGCTTGCTGCTAGACATTGCACCATGACGTGACAAACGACATGACGGACTGGTAGTACAAAGGGTGATTCCTGAGTTTAGCACTGCCACATAAAAAAAAAAAAAAATAGCCGTGCCAAATAAGACAAGACTTTCTTGGACAGCTTTAGGCAGTCTTTTTAGTCGTTATTTGTAGCAACTATTGAAGATATATCTTGTTAACTTCATGAACTTCGAGCGATCTTCATTCCACCACCTTACCATGTAGTCTTAGTACTCAAACTCAAACGTCGAATGAAGGTGGGTTTAAGATGGATAGTTCTGTAAGTGAAAAGCATCGGGACTGTCTTTTTCGGGTTGACCGGTCCCACGCCATTTTAACCATGCGCTTACATGTCCAACAGCCATCTTCATAATCTCAATTACTGTGTGGAGGAATGTTTCGAACACTAATATGACCATGTCGTCGGCACCTTTGAAAGTGGGTGAAGTTCTCTCCACCTTTGAAAGTGGGTGAAAATCAACTAATGGCCGACCCATCCCTACACATCTTAGGCGTGACATTAGCCAAAGACTTGAGATGGAATGACCACATATTCCAAATCGCCAAACAAGCATCCCAGTGTTTGGGATTTCTTAAGAGGTGCAAGTTCCTCCTCCAGCCATCGGCCCGTGCTGTTATTTATAAATCCTACATTCGGCCTCTTCTCGAATATAACTCCCTCGTTTGGGGCGGCGCCCCAATAACCACCTTAGTTCAGTCAATCTGTCAAAAGAATTGCACAAAAAAAACCAGTCGGATGAAATGTAGGTGAGTCGTTAGGAAATGATGTAAGAAAGCTTACTTGGGCGTGGCCACCTGCTACCTCTGTGGGTTTTTGAAAAAACTCAAAAAAAAACTCAAAAAAATTTTGAAATGCATTTTTCTCGAAAACTATGCATTCTACAGAAAAGTTTATTGGGAAAAAAATGTAGAGGGCATCGTTATCTACAATTAATGTCAGTGGTGCAATATTGTAAAACAAAAAATGTGCGCAGTAGGTGGCGCTAAAGTGCCAAAAAAAGTGTTTTTCAACTTTTTCGCCCTTAAATTTTCATTTTTCAGCTACAATCTGAATGGAAAAATTGTTCCTTACAATTATACAAACAACTTTTATTCAAAAAATTTTTTCGTACAACCTATCGTTCCAAAGTTATAGTGTAATACAGCGCTGCGTGAACAGCGCAGTGGTGCTAACGGTAATTTTCTCGGTCCTATTGGGACTTTCTCCACAACAAGAACCACCGGCGAAGATACTACGCAGTGCACGCAAAAAATGAATTTAGACTTGTTCCTGCAATAGCACTTATGATTTAATTATGTACATTAATTATGTAAAGGAAATATTAGTGTATTTACCAATAAAATTTACGACATCAATAAAATTATTTCGTTGACCTAATCCAAATTTCTCAAAAAATCAATAAAATCGTTGTAACTGTTAACATTTTTAATTCATTATTTTGTAACAAAAATAATTCACAACTGATTCAACTGAATGAAATATTTTATATAAAAATTTAAAGAAAACGTATTATAAAGGTATTGATACTTATTTCCAAGATTTATTTGTTATAAACAATAGAGATTATTACTTTTCAAGTGAAAAAAAAAATACATTTTTTATTTGCCCCTTGCTTGTCTTTATACTTTGTGAAAGCGTAATATTGGAATTTTCATACTTTCACAAGCTGCAGCTCTGAAACGGTAAGTTGTATAAAAAAATGTTTATATAAAAGTTATTTGTAAAATTGTAAGGAACAATTTTTCCATTCAGCTTTTTCCATGTAGCTGAAAAATGAAAATTTAAGGGCGAAAAAGTTGAAAAACACTTTTTTGGCACTTTAGCGCCACCTACTGCGCACATTTTTTGTTTTACAATATTGCACCAATGACATTAATTGTAGATAACGATGCCCTCTACATTTTTTTCCCAATAAACTTTTCTGTAGAATGCATAGTTTTCGAGAAAAATGCATTTCAAAATTTTTTTGAGTTTTTTCAAAAACCCACAGATGTAGCAGGTGGCCACGCCCAAGTAAGCTTTCTTACATCATTTCCTAACGACTCACCTACATTTCATCCGACTGGTTTTTTTTGTGCAATTCTTATTTTTTTTCGACAGATTGACTGAACTACCTTGACATGGTTAGATAAGGTGCAAAAAAGGGCACTCAAGTTAATTGATGACGGCACCGCCTGCTCCACCATCGACCCCCTGAGCCACCGTAGGAATGTAGCAGCACTGATAAAATTTTATCGCTACTATCATAGTGACTGTTCCTCCGAGTTAAACGCTCTCCTGCCTCCACGGCAATCTTATACCCGCAACACCAGATTAGCCCACTCGTCTCATTCCCTTCACCTGCAACTACCCCTTTCACGCACTCAACAAGATGTGAATTCGTTTGTTAATAGAACAACTCGACTGTGGAATAATCTCTCGCAGTCAGTATTTCCGAGCTCCTACAACATCCAAGAGTTCAAACGCAGGGTTCATCACCACCTTCTTCAATACCCCCTCCGTATCTTTTAACCCTTAACCTATACCCCCCACCCCTCCACCGTACTAAGCTTACTGCTAGACATTGCACCATGACGTGACAAATGACATGACGGACTAGTAGTACAAAGGGTGACTCCTGAGCTTAGCACTGCCACATAAAAAAAAAATAGACAACTGCCCTTATTACATATGTTATTCAATTATGAACTGTTAAATGTATTCTAAAAATACCCCTTTTAAAAGTTTCTCTTCCTGATTACATATTTCTGAAATGTCCTTTAATATTAAATTAAATTGTTGCCATTACTTTTATTATGTGCCCCATGTGTTTTGTATTGCTGATTGATTTCATTTCGGTCCAACTAACTCTGTTCTGAGAGCAACTACTTGAAAATAAAAAATAACCTAGTTTACAAACTCAGAAAAATCTAATGATTAAAACTGAATTCACATGATAGAGAGCTGTCGTTTAAGTCAACATGATTTAGTGCTCAAACATTATATTTTGATGGGTGGGTCCGTAATGATGATGCTCTGATTCCTTAATTAGAGGAGAAATCATTTCCTTTGATTGCTTTGATTGCGGTATTTTAAAAAGTCGATGCCCTGTTTATTTTTTAACCTCGTTTAAATTGTATAAAATAATTGCATAAAATACTGTGTATGTATCCTTGCTTGTCTATTTCCTAAACTGTGGAATTAGGCAACTTTCTATTTCTATGTATATTTATCACTTAAAGTTTGCCTAAAAACTTACTTCCTACCAATTGCAGAATAAAGCATCCCCTGTCCAATCCACCAGCCTATATTCTTCCAGCAAAAACATATTCCATTATTCACAAAAGTAAATAAGAGCTATTCACTACCAGTTATCTCCTCGTAAAAAAAATCCCTGTGGTCCTTAAAAATTTAATTCCGCAAACTCCAAAGGTAAGACTTCTTATTTAATTTACGGATCAAGTAATTCTCCCCTCAATTTTTCATTGGGGTTCTAAAACCCAAATGGTATCTAAATTCTCGTTGATTAGAGGTAAAACTCCTGTCGTTTCTCGAAAGATATACCCGATATCTCTCCACGTTGCACAGTGTACCACCACAGCCGTGCCATGGGATCAAGAATAAAAAAAAGAAGCAGAAAAAGTAATAAAGTATCTTACTTTTTCGTTAAATTGAAATTCACATAAATTTGCCGAGGCAGAATAATGACTGGCAATCCTTCATTCATAGCAATGAGTACACTAGCTCTGCATATCCTAGAAGCTTAGGGTATGCCATGAGCTGGGAGGTTCTGTGTTACCAATTACCAAATAGCAATTGATATCGATTGGTTTCCCTCATTTTCAATTCATCCCCATAAGTTGGAGAAAAATTTAAAATTCATCAGCAAACAATTTTTAGTGAATAACTTTGAATTTTCATTGGATTAAAACGTGGCCAAGACGATTCTTGCGGTCCTCTCAATCTGCAACTGAAGGATAATTAATTTAAACATTCAAATGAGATATGATCTCTCCCTCGTTTATTCACTTGGCCAGACAATTCCTTGCCAAGTAGATGATTTTCTTAAGATTTAATTGCAAACAAGATAACTTGAGACTTCTTGCGTTTTCCTTCTTCTTCTTATTTTTTTTTCTCTTCATTTTGTGTGCCGGTCCTTGTTGACGGAAAAACTTCCAAAAAGTAAATTCCCTTGGTCCCTTCAGAATACGCTAAAGTCCTTGTACAGTCTACGAGGCCTTTTCTCATTTCTCGCCAAGTTTCTTAACAACTTCATAACAAGGATATAAGTTAGCTTAGTGGCTGCTGTAAGACATAAGAGGTCCTATTGCAGATCGTCGTCGTATTATGGCAATTCCATCTTAAAATTTACCACCAACAACGTTTCTCCATGAATTTTACCCAAAAAGTATGTGCGCCTCCCCCGAAACACAGCCGCCATCCACGTTCCACTCCGCCTTTAGAACGTAGGGACTTAGGAGCCTTCCGGTGTTTATTTGGTCATAAACTCTACGCCGTACTTGCGGCAATAAAGTAGCTACGTGCCCGGCTGCAATTGGTTGAAGTCATGAGTCCGTTATTAAAGGAAATGTGCACTTTACAAAATGCAACGTGTACTACCGAGCCTCCCCCTAAATGCAAGTTGATTTCTACTAAATAATCTTAAAAAAAACAACACAAACAACCTCCACATCATGGAGACCGTTCCCTACCAGAGGGGTGGACTAAAATAAAATAATTTTAAAGGAAAAATGAGCGGAAAAATTAGAAACGGAGATGACGTGACTCCCATTTTAATTAGGAAATTTTACCCCCAAGATTGCCGAAGTGATTTGTTATTTTAAGGAAAAATTGATTTTTCTCAAGGAAACATGGAGCTTTTCACTTGGTTAAAATGTAATTTAACGACCGGGTAGAAGGTGCTTAGGTTTTAGGTTAATAATTACCAGACTGCGGTAGATTTACCAAATTGGTCATTTGATCGTGGTTTTGTATTTTTACCGTCATAAGAAAATTCCGTATACGACTGTGGAAGCACTGCTATTACATCTGGATAAAATTATTTTAAGTCGTTGGATAAAACTTCCACAACAATTCAGAAAATTCCGTCTTGTGGCGCAAAAGTTGAAACAATTTAAAATATGGATACTGCGATAAGACGTTTAATCTCGGTAGTGCAATCGGTAGAATGTTATAGCAATGCCTACAAGATTTCCGCTTTTGTTCCCTAAGGAGGCAATGAGTTTTACCCAGGAACTTTTGTGGCATTTTTAAAATGGTCTAACTCACTGGGGACGTGCTTGCAGGTTGTATAGGGAATTCACTTTAAAGTTGCGCCTTGTCCTTCATTTTTAACGTAAAAGACCCTTTCCGTTTTGTTTTGCTTGGATTTTTAATTGCAGAGTTTTGGTTTTTGTCCTTCTATGTTATAAAAATTTAAAGAAAGATCCAATTTAGTAGAGATTTTTTTAAATTAAATTTCTTACAATTATTTAACTTTTTCGTCAAGAAATAGTTTGTCTTATAATAGATAAATACTACCCAAGAGTAAGCTAACAATGCAGCCATAATACAACAGTACTTTACAGAACAGGATAGGCAGAAGTCAAATACTTTAACCACCATTATCTGTTTTGATTGTAGGAGAAATATAATTTATTTTGCTCCCCGTTGAAGGCACTGGGATTTTACACAATGAAATGATCCCACCGCTGCCACCATTTTTGTATGGTCAGGATTTGTCTTATTCCACTGGAACCTGTGCGCGCTAGCTAATCTCTCAGTATAAATCACCGGCCCCGAAATATTAGTTCATTTACTACATGAAAAAAAACGTTTTTAAATCACTTCACTTTATTTTTACACGACTGCCCCACAAAATGGGGTGTAATGTGTTCAGGTTTCATGTGTATATGTACATTTCTTTGTCCCACCATAACTTCTAAACGCCTGAACGGATTTAGATGGCTGGGTACGGGTACCGTTAGAATCGTTTGATGATTCCGAGTAATTTAAAAAAAAGCAATATGGCGGCCGCCAGGCGCAATTTATGTCAAACTCGATTTATTTATTTTTTCAGATTGGGTAATGAGCTGGCCAAATCATGTAGAATGTATGATTTGATGACAGTAGAAGCCAAAACATATGGGCAACGTCCAACATCAGATTTTATACCTTCAAACCGAAACAAAATAGAAAGTTTTCCTAATTCTATAAAAATTGGTGTTGGATCAAGGGTAGGTAATGCTCAGAAATAACATTAACGCTGGTCATGGTTTTGTCAAGGGAGCGATGGGTGTTATTCGGAATATTGTGTGGGCTGCATGATCAATTTCTTTGTAGAATTTAATGACAGAACAATACATAGCAACACTCTTGGCGTGGGTGTTAAAATTGATCCTTGAAAGCACAACGCTTGGTAGATCTGTTATAGATCTAGGCGCTACAATGTTTGCCAAGGGGCAGGCTTATGTCGCGCTATGACCCAAACATTTTTTTGTAAATTTGTAGAAAAATGTCAGTTATCGATTGGCAATGATGGCGTTCCAATGTAATTAAAAATCTCAAAGATAGTCATGGTTTTTTGATCGAGTTTTTTGACAGATTTTTCGCATATTAGAGATCGTTTTGTGATATGCGCAATATATGCGAATATAAACGCAGCTCCTAAAGAAAATTTTGGCATCGGTCCGGTATAAAAATATGATGGTCTGCATGAGCTCTTTCTTGAACACTGAAAAAACGTTTTTTCGTTTTGAAAAAAATCGATTTTTGCCAAAAGCTTGCAATATTTTGCAACTCTGTAAAAAGGCTCTTATTTTATTTATCTGAGGCTACATTTTCACCGTAGTTAATTCAAAACTAGTTTCTTTTCACGGAGATATAGGCATTTAAAAAAACTTCGATTTTTAGTGTTTTTTTTGCAATAACTAATTAGTTGTGGAATATTTTAAGACCGGACCAGGCCAGCTCGATCCGTATTAATGAGATGCACAACTTTGTTAATTAACTTTTTTTGTACAACGACAAGTTTTTGTTTTAAACGTAAAAAATTGTTTTTCGCCAACTTTGGGGGCCATTTTGAAAAGGAGGCTCGCGCGTCATTTGTTTTAAAAACAGTTAATAGTAAAATTTCCTTTTTTTATATATCTTTCTAGCCTGCTAAGACCTTTTGCACGTAAGAACCCTGACTTACTGAACTATGTATATAGACATGATTTTAGAGGAACATTATCTATATATACAATAGGGTGGTCCTTACATTTTTTTTCTTAATTTACTTTGTGGCACCCTGTTATTTTGTTCTACTATATAAATAAGAATTACTGCAATTTTTTGGGATTATTAGACTTAAGTTTAAAGGTCGCTACCGCTAAGTAAAAATTTAATATTTTAGGAAAGTAAATTAAGAAAAAAAATTTTAAGGACCATTCTAATATACAGTGTGTATACACTAAGTTTACAAAGCGGCCGGCTGTTGATAGTCTTCAGTTTGACGAACAAAAAACCTTATGGGAGGGGGTGAAGGGAAATTTTTTGGAGTTTTGCATATTATTTATTTATTATTAGCAAAGACCCACGTGAGTTGCAACGCTTTTTAATAAAAAGAATTTTGTGTGCATAAGTCCGGGATAAGATAAGGGTGGAATGAAACAAAAACCAAATCTGCAAAACATGATTTTGGGTACATAAATAATTCTAGTTACCTATAAAAAATATGTTACCTACAACCAGTGTCTCCATATACACGGTAATTACCGTAGATGCACCGTAATCTGGTATTTATCTACCGTCAAGGTAATAATGTATTACCGTGTCATATATCACCGTATTACCATTATAAATTATGTTGTTGTAAATATTTCTTCATGTAATGCGTAAAACGAATCTCAGTCAGTCAACTTAACAAATTTTGTAATGGCAATACTGCTTTTGGTCGCCGGGGATCCCCCAATAACTAAAAGTCTATCTCCACTCATACATAAATAAAACTACCAACAAGTCTTGGCAATCTATTCTCGTCCGTATTTAAATATCGGAAGGAGTGTTTGTAAGCGTGATGGATGAATGACCTAAAATTACGTTGTGTTTTCTTCTAGTTACGACGCGTTACAAATACGTAGCAAACATTTAAATCTAAGAACTGTTTCAAGTTCCAGCTTTTATCTTAGAATAATCGCAATTTTAAAGTTATAGAGAGAGATTTTACGGTTTTAAGTTTAATATTTGTTTTCAAATGCCGAATGCGAGCGCATTTTCAGCCAAATCAATGATATCAAAACGAAAAAAAGAAACAAACTTCTAACCAAAACAATAAAAGGGAATATTTTCACTCAGCAATCAATTAAAAGAAATGGCAAAAACTGTGTGGATTTCAAACCAACTAGCGACATGTTGTCAAAAATGAATAAATCCATTTACGAAAAAGACACTGTCATGCTAGGAGAGTCTGATTCAGAATAATAATATGTTTCACAAGTTATTTAAATTTTCTTTTGTTAATAATTAAAACGCAAATATATTCAGACTTGATTTGGTTCATAATCTGGTTTTTTCCTTTGAAAAATTACACGGTAATTTACACGGTACACTTTTAGCAGATTCACCGTAATTTTGGTAGAAACACCGTATTTTTACCCTTACAACACGGTAACTCTCGATTTACATATGGAGACACTGCCTACAACTGTTTTTAAAATTCGAGGTTGAGCACCACTTGTTGGAAAAATTTGGTAGTACGTGCACAACAGACACATAGCCAATCATATTCAGAATACGTCTTGTGGGTGGAAATTTTGACGATCCCAGGTAATCGGGACCCTGTGCAGAACTTGCTCCTTGGCGACCTCAGCATTTTGTTCCCAAAAAGCTCTAAAAAACGTCACCAATTTTGCAAATTTTCGGCCCATCGTGCAACCCCAAAATTCACAATTTACTACCCCGAAAACAATCGAGTAAATTCATTTCGCCATGAGACGAACATTGGCAACATTATAAGACGACACTACTGATTTGAACCTTAAAAGGGCCGTTGCTTTTTCCCGTTTTCGTGTTTCGTCGTTTCATGTGTTAGCAGCCGGTTACACCGCCCGCACGGCAAAAATGTGCATATTAATGCAAGAATAGCAATTCACTATAACGCTTGTTTATAAACGATGCTCGATGTTTGACTTATAAGTATTACAACATTTGCGACATTACTGAGTGAGTCGACTTAGTTGAGTTGATATTTTGCAAATAGTCATAAATTTCCGTATCTATTACGAACTTTCAAAGAGCAGCCAGCCACGAGCAGCTCAATGTCATATCTTTATTCTCAGAACATTTTCTATATCCTATGTTGAGGAGAATAGTACTGAATTCTGAGTTTTCCGGATGCTCTCTCATATTTTGTTTTAATCTGTCCCTAAATGAGTGATCATTTTAGACGTGTATTAGCTTTATCGGCCCGCGTATCTGTCGGGGCATCTGGCAAGTTTGACCCAAAATCTATACCAATAAAACAGTTACTCCCAAACTAATTAGTTTTTACTTGTTAAATCTTGCATTATTCTGTTAACGGCTAAAGGTACATTTATCCCAGGCCCAGTGCATTGTAAATAAAAAGATAATCCGCTATTTTGTGTTGGCCTCCATTTTGAATTTGGAATGATGCCGCTCAGCTAAAAGTATTCTAGTTGTCATATCCTTTCATTTAATATCCATGCCGATTGGGTTGTAAATAAAAAATTAGTCCGCCATTTTGTGTTGGCCGCCATTTTGAAGTTTTAATGACGCCACATAGCTAATTGTATTCTACTTGTCACACCCTATCATTTGATACCCATGTCGGGTGTTGGGGAACACAATTTTAAAATTCGGGAGCCATCTTGGAACCGCCATCTTGATTTTTTTACAAAATGGTCAGATAGCATTTTCACACGAACTATACATATGTACCAAATTTTTAGTTGATCGGTTATATAGAAATTGGTAAAAATCAAGTTGTAAGATTTGTTTACATACTACATAGGTACAGGTGAAGCTAATATAAAGCGTATAAAAATAGAGCATTCTCAAAGCCAACAGCCAACTCTTATTTCCGAAGTTTTACGGGGACGAAGTCGTAAATAAAAGCTAGTTTAATATACAATAGTACATATATCCAAGTATAAGTAAGTCTTTTCGTGTAATCCTGTCCCAGTAAAAATATTTATTCAAATATCTTTTCATCTCTTTCATCTCGTTAATTAATTACAGCATTATTATAGAAGAAGACACGCTATCCATCCAAAGCGGTCAATTATTTTTTATATTTGTTTTTAACGTAAAAAAGCTTTTGCGGCGAACAGTATTAATTATCGGTATTAATCTCTCATTTATATTCCTCCACAAGGTAATTGATCGAATTGATTTGAAGAAACCCAAAAAATTACCCATGTTCCATGTAAAATATAATTGACATTTACCCCCACAAAAATTAAAAATTAAAATATTTTCTGCTCCTCTCCTTTTTAACTTTTCACCGTTCCTTACTTGTTTGCCTTAATATGATACCTAATTAGAATTCTTCAACCATACTGAAACAGAAAACTAATTACCATAAAATTTTACTCTCTGAAAAGAAAAAGTAACAACCAAAATTAAATTCCAAAATTAAATTCCAAAATACATGGCAAAGTTGTTGTGATACATTCAAATGATTTAGTTAAAAAGGGTAAACATTTACCTCCCCCACATAACACACAGAAAAAAAACCGAAACCATCTGCTACCCAAAAAATTATTCAAAGGACACATCTGACATCAAGTAAAAACTTTTTTAATCAGTGAGTGTTCACCTTTGAAAGCGCATTTCAATATATGTAGTAAAGTATAAAAATGTATTTTTTACCTTTTCAAAAATTTCGCAGCCCCATATTTATAGACTTGGTGGCTGTATGTATGTTTACGTCAGCGTGGCACAACTTTAGGGGACTATATAGTATACATCATTCCACCT
Organism: Thereva unica; assembly: GCA_949987705.1. NCBI lineage: Eukaryota > Metazoa > Arthropoda > Insecta > Diptera > Therevidae > Thereva > Thereva unica. The sequence continues at coordinate 48,755,690 of OX465283.1, forward strand.
CAACCTGTTGCCCCATTTGCATTTTATTAAAGGTTCACAAAATAGCAACAAAAAAGTCTCATGAACTTCTAACAAGCTCTAATTATTCAAATTACAACAAAATTACACTAAATAAGAAAAAAGTATCGCAGGTGCTTATATGGCTGTTGCCGGTCACCCGAAACTTCAGCCAGTTCCCTTCCGCCCCTTTGCGCCCGGTGAAATTTTGACCTAACAACTTTCCCCTTGACGTATTCCGCAAAAACGCCACCCAAAAGGACTAAGCGAGAGGATGCTAACGTTATAGCGCTAACGAGTGCAAAAGTGAAGCTCATGCATGGCGTTCACAGGGGCCATGTTCGGTTATTTTTTACCTGTTCTCTAGTTTTGACACCTGAACAAATAAGAGTCTTGGGCTATATTGGACAATGCTTCCGCACCGCCAGTAAAGGCGCGCTATTAGTGGGATGAAAAGCGAGGGTGGAAAAAAGAACTTTTTAATTTCTTCTGCCACAACAAAAAGTTTCACTCCCGGCGAAAAAAATGAAGAACGTGATATTCCCATTAGAGTTCATAAGAGTTGCTAAGTAGTTCATGGTGCGCTGCTCCTCTTCTGATAGCACCCTGAAGTTTACCTGCTCCTGAAGTTTCCAGGACAAAGCGAAAACAAAGGATGTTAAAGGATTTTTCTGATATTCTCGGCAAATAACTACACACTCTAACTAAGGAGCCCGGTATACCTGCGGATATTTATTACCTAGCAAAAGAAAAGAAATATTTCAATTGCATGAAGTCATTATGAAGTTCAGTGGTTTTTTAAGGCGATCAAGAAGCGCAAAAGTTAGTCATGGATCGCTTGCAGGTTGCTGCTAGAAGGAGTTTTGCGGTTATTTTTGTTTAATTTAGTTGAGAGCAAACAATGTTGTAAATTGTATTTGTTACAGGGATATAAGAAGTTTAAGAGTAAATTTATTTAAAAAAAAACTTTACACGAGAAGATTTTGATTAAAAAAATGAGAAACAAACAAAACAGAAAAAATAACACGATTTTAAAGATTACGAGTTGTTTCCAGGGGGAGGGAGTGAATATGCATGATTGTCAGCCTTGATGCAAACGTATATTATTAAAACTATTTTCCTTAAAGCTTACTTAAACAAACGACTAAATTCGCCGTCGCAAGAAGGTTAACCATATCATTAGTATATACACAAGATGGCGTAGACGTCACCAAATGACGCACAGCATAACCAAATTACCCATGTTCTAAAAAAAACAAAGTGACCAAGAAGACTGATCAACTACCTGATGTCCAGGTATCTGAGGGCCACACGTACTGGCGACCCCGAATCGGATGATCTCTGCTCGAAATTGTGACTCTCTGCAGAATTGACCCCAGCCGACTCTGCCTATGCCCCCACCCCCCTCAAGCTTATGTCGGAGTGGCAAAAACACTTACCCGAATTCCGGAAAAATAACACTCGAGTCAGATCCGATGGTACATCTCGTCTTGTGGCACGCGTAAGGCCACTAAGCTTCCCAACACTAACCTAATCCAATTTTGGCGTTGAGGTCTCCTATCACTATCTTGATGTTATTGGAACTGGCCGTGTCATATGTGTGTTCAAGCTTATAGTAGAAAGTATCCTGTGACGTTTCCGCTTTCTCCTCCGGTGAAGAATTTCGTTCGGAGCCGTTTTGAATATAGACGTTCACTGATTGGCTTGAGCTCTACCACATTCCACATTATCTATGATTGACTTGTGTATTACGAAGCTTACTATTAAGTGATGTTCCCTTCCGCAGCTGTAGAATATACTGCAGTTGCCAAGGTCGCGTCTCTTATCCCTCTGATCTCTTGTAACGCGAGTAATTTTATTTTATATCTGCTCACTTCGTTTAATAGTGACTTAACTGCTGCAGTTCTGTACATACTTCGCTTCCAGGCATAGCCAGCACACACACATACACACATCCACATCCACTCAAGAACTACGTCAGAAAGTAGTTCACTTGCTCAAGTTCCCTCCTGTAACAGCATAATGGCGCGATAAAAATAGTGGGCGCCACTTATGCGAGGTATTACCCCCTTAGCCACAAGCCCGGAAAAGCATGACCAAGGAGCCAATACCATACATAAGAAATGAAAAGAAAATCCGGAACTCCTACGCCGGCCACACGGAGTTATCTAGCTCGCCGGAGGGGTCGTGGGGTGTGTGGCCGGGGCTTACCGCGGTTGGTTCACCACTTACCTGTGTCTGTGCAACTTTGACTTCCGTCCATCATTCTCCGGTCATCGCCTGAGCCGCGTCAAACCCTGAAAAGGAATGACCCCCCCCCTCAACAATTCCACAAGAAAAATTTTAACGCCTGGACATTCTATTATTTATAACCATTTAATCATCAAAACAACAATTACAAAGAATAACCATCAACCACGACAATAATTATAATTCCTTGTCCACTATTAAAATTAAATGATCAAATTCAACGAAATTAATGTTTCATTATTTTAGGTACATAATATGTATGAAGCTCAAGTTAAAACGAAAACGCGCAGTAATGGCCAATACTCCTCGTTTTGTACAAATGGTATTACAAATGACCGTATAAACTAACGGAAGAACAAATTATCAGAACCAACACAAGGATTAACCAACACAAGAATGAAACAAAATTGATCTAACAAGGAGCAAAATACTGTCATAAATATTTTTAAATAGGATAAACCTTAATACTAACTACATGTAAAATTATGAGTTATTGATATGTAAACTCATGAACAAAATTGTAGTTGGTATCTTTTTGTGTGTGTGTGTCGTATATTTCGTTGTAATTTAGTGTTTAGTTGTGTTAGTGTTAAATATAATGAATAAAAAAGGATAGTTATAATTGGGAAAGTCCACAAGGCAATGTAAATAAGATAAAATTAAATATAGTGAATATAATAACAAAGTATATATTTAAAAATCTGTATTCTCTTATTTGTTTTGTTTTTCTTTTCTTTTAGATATTGTTCTGTTGCTCTTCGTTTAACTTAGAAAAACATTGTCTGGGATTTCATGACTAACTTCTGACGTTTCCCAGTGGTTAATGCACTCCATCAACAACCTTCGCGCTCAATCACCACACTGCAATGTGACTGGTTTAGGAACAAGGAACAAAAAAAAATGTTCGCATCCAGAAAGGCAAGACAATTTGCCCGATTTCTTGTATTTTATTTACGTCTTCAAAAGATGGTTTGGTAACTGATTTCTTCAATACTTTGCCGATTAACCTGTATAATCTGTAAGCTTGTCAATTCCTTTTAACATAATGAATCAACCACATGAAATTCACAAGCGTAGGAGAACACTTCGCTGCCAAGACGGCCATATTCCTTTTCCCATCATAAATAACAATGAATATAAAAATACCTTATTATCCCTGCTCTTTTTGGGCGGTTAAGGATTTCCAGATATCCTGCAGGAACTTACAACCAGGTGCCAACTTATTCTTCTTTATGGATTCACCAGCTTGTCTTCATCTCTGGACCCCAGCAATCAACAGCAATTTGAATTGACTGAGAGCCTTTTCGAATAAAATGTTCTTTCTTCCCTTGTTGTGTTTATATATTTTTGAGGATTTCACGATGGAACTAAAAGTATTCAACACGCTCCTAATGCATTGAATGATGAATGCCGTATTTGGACCAGACGCACAATTTTCTTCTCCAGATTTTCATTAATCGAACAATCGAGACCTTTCCTGTCCTTGACTATTCCTCCCGTTTCGTATCATTGATAAAAAATGACCATACAGGCATAAATATTTAAAAAAAATTTTCCAATTTTATATTTTTTTTCGAAACAGAAACTTTTTTTCCGTTCAATTCTCCATACGTCCAAATTCCCAACTCTATTTTTTTTTCTCCGCCTACCTTTTTGTTCCCAACCAACTACTCGATTTTCTTCTACACCGTAGTTTTTAGTCAAGTAGATATTTAGGCAAAACTGACCGTTACACTCCTAACCCTCAGGCCTCGGTAGCCTAGGGAGTAAACTGTCTGGCTACCATCCCACAGGTCCCAGGTGCGAATCGCGACAGCGCCACGGTGCTTCGCCTTTTCCACTTTCCCATTTTTCTCCTTCTTTCTTCTTCCCTCTTTACATTCCTGATTCCTCCTGCCAAAGCCTTCCTCCCTTCCCGCTCCAACAAAGCGCATATTTTCGGTTGGTTGATGAGATTCACCTCGTTTCAGGAGGCATAACACTCTAGCGAGTTGTTTCTCGATGCGTCGATGCCAGAGTGGCGATAGTAATGGTTGGGAGTAAGTAGAATAAAAATATCACGGCTAGGTTGTAATAGAGTTACAATTCTAACACAGAAGGTGTACTTCTCAGCAGGGCTGAGAAATATTTACCACAGTGGCTCAGCTGAGACATGCAAACATAAAATATTAAGCAACATATAAGATCACAAAACATCAAACAGAGAAGCGTTCAAAACCAAAAAGGGAGTGAGGCACGCGAGTCACGCCACATTAAGAAGGGTCTTTTTAATGACAACTTCACTAGTTAGCAAGCTAAACACACTCCTATTATTGTTAGTATTTATAAGCTTGCGATTAATCGGCAGCTCCTTTCTTCTTGACTAGCTGCTGTTCGACATTGCACTTATACGAAGAAAATAGATTGTCGACAGTATAAGGGCTTCTCTTGAACCTCTAGTCTTCCACACAAAAAAAGAATATATCTCCACGTTTGGGATAACTTCGTGAGTCCACCGACCTTTATCAGACTCGTTCCATTTACCTTGCTACTCCATTACGGTCTGCCGTCGAACTGTCTTGCATGCCTTCTCTCCTTTGTATGGGGATCATCCACACCATCATGCTGGTTATATTGTTCCACGTGGTCCTGTGTGCACAGAGCGCGCTTAGTCTGTATACGGCGCTCAATTTTTTCCCGCTAGCCGTCCTGTTTCACGTACTGCCTACACTAGCGCTTTGTACAGCACGAATGAGCTAGTCACCCTCACCATCAGGAGACGGTCTAGGGCGCAAGCTGGGCAGCATTGCACAAATAACAGACACAGTGACAAAAACGAATAGAATGCACGGCTTTATATGAAGGTGCACATTCTGCCGATCACTGCGATAACGCCGACGTCACCGGGCACGGCACCCAAATCAATCTAATTTCTATTTCGTAAACATCGCTTGTCAAAGTTGCATGGCACCTTAGTTAGGGTGGCTGTGAGTGAATGATCTGCAACTATACCTTGATTCTTTCGGATACTAATTTTCTCTGTTTGCAGCGCTTCAGTTTTGTGCTCAACATAAGTCCGACCACCTTTCAGGTCATGTTTTAATCTCGCAGATTACAATGTTCGCGCACAACTCGATTTCATCAAGGTGTCGTCCTACGAATACATCCTTTTAGGAAGCGTAACCTCAACATTTCATTATACATTGTGATCCACAGGAGGGAGCCCAAGAACTACACATGTTGTTCTGTACACCGTCGGCCCATCTTCCAATTCACAATGAAGTAACCTACTTCCTTCTCTTTTCAGGTAACAGACCAAATAACAGTTTTAGAGGGGGTTGCGATTATATGATGAGTTAATGGTGTACTGGGTTGGAATCCGCAATTAAATCGCTAAAGGGCCCAGTCAAAAACATATTTGAAAAATAACGGTCATAGGAGAACGTACCCCAACTAACAATTTATTCCTAAATGTTTCTTGCATAAAATTTTTGACGCAGCGACGTCTTCAGGCCGTTTTTTCCTAGGAGTTATTTCGTTTTTATGCCCATTATGAATGAATTCCTTTTTAAGAATACAATTAGTCTAATTTACGTATCTCTAGCGACTTTCGTTACATTTTCAGAAATGCGTGTAAATGGAAACAGTATCTTAAAAGCACCTAATATTTGTGTTGCAATTTTGCAACGATTTGGTTTTTGTTTCAAAATTGTTTCTTTGTAGTAACACAATCAAAATATTGGAGTTTACATCATAATCTGTGAAACGTGCAATTCTGTCACTAATCAATTAGAGTAAAAGTTTATTAAAAAAGATCTGCGACTGTAATTATAGTGTTTTGTTTTAAGTTTCAAAAAGCGGCCATATAAAACTTGTACATCTTTTTACAGAAGAGTGAAAAAACACAAAATATGTAAAAATATTGGAAATACAAATTTTAGTGTAGGCGAGAGCAACAAACATTTGCTTCAGCCTGAAAATTGTGTTACAGATAACATTACTGAATCATTCGATCATCTTAAAGATTTCAATCACGACCATGACTACAGTATTAGAACAATTTATTGCTTTAAGCTCAATGGTTTCAGAAGAAGACGAATCTTCAAATGATTCTAATGAAGATGGAAATGCTGGACAAGCACTTTCTAACCAAAATGAGCACATAAATTTAGAAAGAAAACTTAGTTTTCTAGAGGAATTAAGGTCGTGGGCTGTAAATAATAAAATAACACATACTGCAATGAATAATTTACTAAAATTATTGCGATTAAAAGGCTTCAGTTATTTGCCACAGGATAGTCGAACTTTACTGCATACGCCAACTTTTGTAGAAAATATTGCAATAATGGCAAATTGGGACAACGGATTAGAGAAGAATTTGATAAACATGCTGCTAAAAGTCGAAAATCTAACCATTAAAAAAGTTTCATTAATAATTAATATAGATGGATTACCAGTTGCTAACAGTAGTAAAACAGAATTTTGGCCGATTCTTTGTGCTATCGATGAATTGCCTACATTGCCTACTGCTATAGTGGGAATTTATTGTGGTGAAACTAAGCTACCTTTAAAGAATTTTTTGGATCCATTTGTTAAAGAAATGTCAATAATTTTGAAAAATGGACTAAATTGTAGGGGGCATAAAATCCACGTTCAATTAAAATATTTTATATGTGATTCCCCAGCTCGAGCTTTTGTAAAAGGTTAATAATTTAATCTATATTCTTAGCTTAAAATCTTAACTTAAATTTACAGGTACCGTCAACTTTAATTCTTATCATGCTTGCACTAGATGTATGACAATTGGTGAATATGAAGAAAACAGAATGAGTTTTCCTAGAACTAATTGTCCACCAAGAACGAATGAAAACTTCCGTAGTCGCAAAGATGAGCACCATCACAAAGCAGAATCGCCATTGGAAGTTCTTCCAATTGATATGGTTAAAGACTTCATTGTTGCAGATTCGTTACACCTGCTTCATTTGGGAATTATGAAGAAGCTCTTACTTGTATGGACTACAGGAATATGTATATACTTTTGATGCAAAATGGTCTGCGAACGATATCAAAAATATATGTATCTGAATTGCTAAAAAAATCAAATTCCAATATTCCGGAAGAGATTCATCGTGCTGTTAGACCCCTTGATTGTTTAAAATTCTGGAAAGGTACAGAGTTTAGGACTTTTCTTATGTATCTTGGTCCTGTCATATTAAGGGATTTTTTAAGATCCTACATTTATGAACATTTTTTACTTTTTTTGTGCTGTAACGATCTGCTCAAGTAAAGTCTATGCAAAACATATAAATGTAGCTAAAGAAATGTTGGCTGATTATATCGAAAGAGTTCAACTTTTAGGCAGCTTACTGAGAACTGTCAGATTATAGTGCGCCAAATTGGAGTAACATTGCAGGCAACAACTGGGAACAACTACCATATGGGAATTTTAAAAGTAACCAAATGGAAAGTGTGCCATTTTAGTAATTTTGTGTATACTCATTGCTATGTTTTAGATAAAAAGTAGAAACAAATACTTAATGGGCGCTGTAACAGATATTTATTAGAAATATCGCTCAATGGAAAAGCCTTTTTAGGCAAAAAGGAGTAACACCGCCTAATTGAATATATTTTTAGGCATGTATAAACTTGTTATACATAATAATGGCGGGTGATTTGTAACCTATTTTTCAATAAATTCCAAATAAAAAATGCTTTTAATGAAACACTGATTGTACATATGAATATATAGAAACAGTGATTTATGTAACATAAAATTTATTTAAGATAAAAATAAATGATAATTCTAATTTTTACAAAAACGATATTTTTTTAAAATCCGAATATATTTTTATATTTTTAGAAATAGTTGAGGCGCTTTAATTTTTAAGAAGTATAATGCTTACATTTACCGAAAAAAATTTTTTTGTTTATGAATATTTGTTTAAAAAAGCAGACAAAAGTAAAATAATTTTTAATTTATTATACGTCAAAACCAAAATGTGAAAACGAGCAATTTTGTCTTTAAAAGTTTTTTTCATTCATTAGATCATGTTTGTAATACAAATTCGCCCTCTCTCTTCAAAGGAAAATGTTCTCATAACTACATACATTATGTATTTGAGAGATGAGAGAAAGGTTTTGATATATGAACACTGAAACGTAAATATGCCTTGTTAGTTTTGTCGGAAACACTGAAATGTGTACTATTAATATGCCCAATATGACACCAAAACAGAACAAAATAGTATCACCGCCTATATTAATAAGTCACAGTTACTACACTTTAACCATAAAACTAACTTTTAGGGTGCGTGTTGGTAACAGTTACTAGCACGAACACGGAATATCTCTGCACCACTTTCGAAACATGGAAGGTATTCAAACGTCTCTATTACGTAAAATGGGTTGCTAAATAGGAACATATTTCGACGGGAATACGTCGCTACGTCCAAAATATGAAGACAAATTGCTAGTTGGGACATATACATATAGCAGCAATCAAATCCGGTAGAAATGTATGGTTGATTGATCCCGGTGGAATAATGTAGGCCCGGATGATCATGATGAGCCTGTAGCCTTCAGAAGTACTTTTGTTCATCTTAATCGGTTTCTCATGATTGATTTTACAAAATCTTCATCCATAAAATATCGTTCTGTTTCATCTTTATGCATCAAGTAGATTGATATCCTTCAATACTCCTTCAAATAATTGAAATAAAATCGAAATACTTATTTAATCATAAAAGAGCACCACACAAGAGGTTAACTGCAGCCACTATACTCTCTACAGTCTACAGCTTGAATAAATTTAGAATCCTTGTAAATCTCTTTTACAACTCTCTATTCAACTAGCAAGTCATAAAAATTGATGCCTTTATCACTTCACTTTAGCCGGGCTCCTCTTAGTCATAAAATAGAAAGTTGATCTGCCAACTGCAGGCTTCCCTGCTCCTCGGCTGGTACCCATGTACTTACACTCAGAACTATGTGGTATATCCGTATCCGTACATTTTGTTAGGTAAATTTTGCATGTAGAACGTAAAATTAAATAGTAAAAAAAATTATTAAGCTGATTACGTATTACAAAGGAAAGAATTTTCAATGATAGTAGAATTGATGTTGATTCCGGCTTAAGTAATAATAAGAAATGAAGTTAACTTTTCTCAATCATTTGCTTCGTTTCTTTTTGCGAATATAAAGGTATCATTCTCAAAGATTCGCTAGACCAAAAACTTTCTGTGTTAAGGGAATATTCTTTCTTTCTTTTTTTATTTTTTTTTATTATTTGCTGCACCCTCCTTTAAATATTCCTAAACTCTTCACCATTTTGATTATGATGCTTAGAGACTATCTTAAGGGCTTTGACATCGTCTTTCAACTTCTCCGCTTTTCGTCTTCTCGTTGTGCATTGATAAGAATCTAAAGGAAAGGAAAATTTTTCTCAATTGAATTCGTCAAATGAACTCCTTTACGAAAAGGAAATGAAGGGAGTATCTGGGGGCGACGAAGAAGACTAGTCCAAAAGACGTCGCTGGCAGATACACAGGAGAAATCTTGCATAAAGGGATCCACTCAAAGGCAATTGGAGGAATTTAAGATAAAAAAAGGCAAGGGCGAGAGCTCTTCTGGATGTCATCATCATCGTTGATTGATTGAAGTTGTTATAGACGGATAAAAGGCGGTTGAATCCCATGAATCCTATCCAGGTTTTTTTTTTGCAGTCACTCTCTTCGTTTTTACCTTTTTTTTGTGCCTCCACCGAATTTCACCTACAGTTTTTGGCTTTGAACAACAGGCGAAAGGGGGAGCCCCACTCAGTCAAGTGAAAGGCACTGAAGGAGAGAACTTGGGTGCCATTTATCACCGGTAATTACTTTGCCATAACCTGATCCGGCACCTCATTCCTTGCGCCGTTTTTCGGATCAAACGAGAATTTGTTATCTTACAAATCGGCATTACCTTTTTCCTTGATAAATCGGCCCTCTACCTACCGACAGCTTAGCTTCCTTCTCATTTCCCACTACTGTGTAACCGAAAGAGGAATGCACTCGTGTGGAGAAATGCTGCCGTTTGTTATACACACGGATTGCAATGGCGAATTCAATTTATTTGATAGGATCAATTTTTCCTTGCATTCGAATTTATCTTCTAATAACGAAGCTCTCCATTATACCAGTCAGAAACTCGATGGAGCTTATAATAAGATCCTCCTCCATCCCCGGCTTTTGAGAACGGGGTGGCCAAAAGCGATTACTGTCTATGATGTATCCTTGTTCACTACTTAAAGAATCTCGAAGTTATAAATCAAAAATGGAGGCAAAAGGATGTATAAGGAAAACGGATGCGGGGGGAGTTTCTATTTTTTTTTTAAGAAGATTTCAATTTGAAAACGATATTAGGGTTCTGTCTATCTGATGAGGGTTAATCTATTTGAACATTTCAATCAAATATTTGCGAACCCAATGTATCGAAACAAGAGGATTTCATGACGTAACTCTGCGTGCTGGTTGCTATTTGTTTAGGGATGCGAGTTTTAACATTTAATTATTTTTGGATTCGCACAAACTTTTGAAGTGAAATTTTGCAAGAAGGGATCTTCCTAATATCTTTCGAGTATCAATTTTGTTTGAACTTACCTTTCTTAATTTGATTCACATAAAAAGGTAGAGCGCTGAATTTTTGGGGGTTTAGTAAATATTTTAATAGAAATTGTTTCCCATTAGGGATTTCGGAAAGGTTGTTTTTGTGTGAAAATAAATAAAGCAAAAAATAATCAGAGACAGTTATTCATCGTAGCAATTGCCTTTGTTTTATTATCCTTGGAAATAAATTTTCTTTACCTTTTTTTTTTGATTGAATAATGTACGACATTTATAAATGTTTTGTGTTTTAATTTATATTCTATTCCCCAAGTGAGAGGTTTTAATATTTAGAATTGCATGATAAAAAAATTCGCATCTTGTATGTAATATGTGTAGTATTATAAAGGTATTATAAAGGAGTAATTTTTAGCGGAGACTACTTAAACTTTTTGAAACAAGTACATCAGAGTAGCCCTAATAAGGCACATCGCTCGGCCCACCGGTAAATAATAGGGTACCAAATTCCGCTTGGGTCGGATCTTCACCTAGCGGACTGTACACCTCCTTGTTCACCTGACAGTCTGAAATACTTTGTCTTTATCGGCTGGTTAGCGGAGCTCACGTGCAGACAGTTGCATCTCTGACTTAGCTGGCTGTTTAAAAAAATGAACTCACAACATCCAAGAGCTCGAACGCGAGGTTCGCTGTATCCTCCTTATGTAGCATCTAGGGAATCCAATCCCGCATCAAAATCTCAATCCCGCAGTCCCGCGTGATCGAGGTCAACAATCCCGCGGATCAGCGGGATTTGCGGGACTACAAAAAAATCATAGATTTTGTTCTAAAAGGTTATGTTGATGATTTCATGAAGTATTATATGAAATAAGAAAGTAACAAACTACAGTCAAACAATGCCAATTCTGAACTACTCTGGAATATTCTTACATAGAAGCATAAATTTTAATTTCGAAAATGCCCTCCGTTACAGCGCAGTTTATTCTCCCACCGATGTTAGATAATTCCAGAGGAATCAATTCCAGCGTAGTTAATAAATGGCCTGAATACTTTGTTTGACTGACTCAGTTTGGCGTTTGAAATACAACACAATTAGCCGCGAGGGTAATCCCCTTACGCTCGCTACTGTGTTTCTATCTAGTGTTTACGTTGGGTTTTCTTAAATTAGGCGACCATGGAAACGGAGGTTGATTAAAGTTTCGTTAACCAATCCGGTTCAGTCGAGTTTTGCATATGTGTGCGATTGAGTATGCTTTACTGCACATATACTAACGGTGACGCAATGTTATATTACTTATCGGTCATTTTCGCCCAGAGCCGTCATAGAAACAACATCAAATTAACTTGACGGAAAAAGGTTTCTGTTTACTCAACGAAAACTGTACCTCCATTCATGGAAACACAGTAATGCTCGTGGGGACTCCTCAATGGTAGGCGTAGGGTAACTTTACATTTAGACTTACACTTAAGCAAACACATATGTAAAACCCGGATTAATCCGACGTGTTTCGTGGAGTTTTCTTGGATTTAACGAAACTTTACTCAACCCCCGTTTCCATGGGCCCTTACTCTGAGCTAACGCTGGGTTAACTTTGCATGGAAACTTAGTAATTGATCACTTTCGGATACACGCACATAAATATACTTAGGCGATTTTGTGTTATTGCTTAGTAGGCAGATATCTTCAACTAACGAATTTAAATTTTGTGGAGTATAAGGCTCTCTGCTCACGAGTCGACTGATTTGCAATCCCAATTTCAAACTGGTTTCACAATAATCACAAGCACAACCAGCTTGCAATTAAAATTAAATCTTTGGCCACACACCAGCAGAACTGATTTTGGATCAATCTGTGTTAGTTTTTCTTTTTAGTCACGAGGTTTTGGCAAAATGTCAAGTGGTTCAGATGAAGAAGGCAAGAACAGTCGCACGCGAGCAGTTCAAACTAATTTATAATGGGTTTCGTTTCCGTCGACCCCGACCCGCATTTGCGGGATCCCGTGTTCGCGGGATTGGATTCCCTAATGGCATCCTTTTTCTATCCTTCGATATAAGCTTAATACTAGATATTGCACCATGACGTTAACGACATGACGGGCTGGAAGTAAAGGAGTAAGCGAGACACCTGACCTTAGACTACCAGTTAAACTAAAACAGGGCTGTAGTTGTGACTAAGGTCTTTGGTAATACGAAAAACCGAATCATCATTATCAATACCTGAGTTCTATTGCGCGATATTTTCTACTCCCGAGTATTCCGAAGTACATGGCCAATGGAACGCGTTGTTTGATATCAGAAGTAAATACGAGTAAAACATAAGCTAAAATTAATTTATTGTCCTTAAAATAATTTTGAAATAATTATTAATATTAATAATAGAAAGTTTTTGTATGTTAGTTCAGTTATCACAGAGCTTCGAAATTTTGCATGAAGGTCCGTGGGGGTCTCCCATGATGCACTTCGAAGCCGGATTTTAGAAATTCAAAGTAGCCGCCGAAATATTCCCGAAATTCAAAATGGCCACTAAATATGATTTTGGCAATTGTGTTCCGATTTTCATAAAAACCGGTATCTAAACTCGATTTACATTCAAACAGCGGGCTTTCCGAATACTCTCTCTCCATTCCATTGCAGTAAACTAAAATATTAGACCTAGAAAGAGACACAGTGATTAGAAAGACGCATTTTGTCGAGAATCATTTTTGTGTTAAATCAAAGTTTGTAAAAAGGTGATATTTGTAGTGACTTCGCACTGAATGTACCACCAAAATTACAAAATGATATTATAAATGTTCAACTTAAATTTTCTAAATACAAAAGGCATTTCGGAGGGGGGGTGGCCCTAGCCCCCCCCCGTTCCTACGCCACTGGTTGAGACTTCTTTATGCGTAAGCTTTGTTATTCTAAGATGACACTTATTTTTGAATGGTAAATAGCAAATAAATCGAGGCAGCTGAAGTCTTGGTTGTTCCACGATTTTTTTAAGAAACTTTTGTAGATGTTCAACCAGTTCAAGAAAAGGACATAACTAACTACATACTTTTTGAATTGGAATGAAAAAAATTGTTAAAATTCTAAAAATATATTGGTGAGTGATACCTATTTTGGAATTGTAAATAGCAAGAGTTAAAGTTACTGCATTAATAAAAGTTTGGCCATCTATGGGCAACTATAATCACAATTGTCTAACTACAACTCATGCCCAAATTTTTATTAATGTACTTGAAAAATTGTAAATTTACACAATTCATTGATAAGAGTTCAAATATTTAAAATCAAACGAGATAATATAATTTTAAGATTTAGTCTGACCTCTACCATTTCTTATTTTGCAATGAAACTTTTCTTGTGTATATCACTGCCAAAGAAAAAATTTATTTTTGCCGTAGTTTATTTATAGAAGTAATTTATTTTAAAAGTTTTTTTTTTAATTTATGTTTCTATATCAGAAACCTCAGATCAATATTTATTTAATTTATTTTAAAATTACATCGCAAGCCTAATCTTAGCCTCAAAAAATATATACTATAGAAATATTGAAAGCACTCAGCATATTCGATCGCCAAAAATAATACAATTACGGAATCAACAATTTAATTCGGAATTTCCACAAAAATTCAACAACGGCACACACAATAAGCCATTGAAACATCATCAATCTTCAGCCTCGTTAAACCCGTACATCCTGCATTTATCAGTGGGCTTCCTCAGTGTACTCCTTAGTCACCTCAGGCTTTCAACCGAAAAAGCCTTCGCATCTTATCGAATATTTAACATACAGAGACGCTTGCTAAAAAGCCTCGTCATTCCCTCGACAAAGTCGTTCCTCCTTTATAACTGTACTTCACTCCCCTGACAGGACTTTGCTCGCAATTTTGAATTTTCCTTGAGACAAAGCTTAACTTCATATCCCGGGAGCATTATTAAAGCGAAACTTTGCTCAATTCGAAGGGCTGTCGGGGTGGGGGTATGTAGGGCTTAACTGGGGGTAGTTAAGGATCGGGAGCAGGGAGTTAACAAAAATTCAATGCGAATCTGTCTCCCCTTTCAAATTTTTTAAAAATCTACACCCACGATTCCCTGTATATATATACGAAACTCCCCCCTGTCTATCGGGGATTCCCCTCGTTTTGTTCGTTCATCGCCTGTTTCCTTTTATTTTTCTTCCTTCGTTTCCCAATAATAAAGACAACACTACTGTTGATAGGGGATATGGAATCAGTGATGGGGAGGGGCTGATGAGGGTGGTTTTAACTTACTTCCTGTCAGGGTATTCGGGATTGGGAAGAAAGTGTCACATGAAAAAAGTGAGGCTGGAATGCGGAGTTGGGTCAAAGCTACAAGGCATGAAGCTTCATTTTGTTGAAGAAAACAAGAAAGCAAAAAATTGACTTATAATGCTGGAAAGGACGTTTATTCGGGATGCTAATGGCTTTTATAAGGTTTTAATAAAGAAAATTCTGGTAGAATGCTGGTGGTGGAATGTTTACTTAACCTTCCTGCAATTTAGCGCAAATTAAAAGAGCACAAGAACGCTGAGTCCGGGAAGGATGCCGAAAAAAAGGAAGTGAAAAAAAACGCGCAAAAAAATAGAAGGAGCACCTTTCACCCCAAAAACACTATTGTCGAGTCAGTCCGATGGTCTTTCCGCCACTTCTACTACAAAGCAAGATATGACGGAAATGAATTTTAATTACAGCTCAAAAGGACGAAAAGGTCCTACTATAGAATTCACAGTGCTGCTATGGTCTAGGCCTCTTCCTCTCAGGTTAACATCTAGCCGGCAGCTGTTTTTCTGCTATTTCACCACATAAACGACACTATAAGGGCGTGTTAATGATTGTTAATCGATTCGGGTCAAAGTCACCCTCACTGGGATCCCTGATTGTATCAGCAGTGGAGCGTGGAGGTGACTTCACATGTTATGCCCCATTTAACATCCTGTAATTACTTTACGCTCCTGTAAGAACTTTAAGGAAAAAATCGTTGCTAACTCGTCCTCCGTTTTGTTCATCTATGGGCAAATTGAATTATGAAATTGGTTTCACGAAATAAATACGATAAATTATGAGCAGGTCGTACCAATTAAGAACAAGCACTGCAAATGCTTATTAGCTTTGAGTAAAGGGGTTTTTCTGGGGTAATGGAACTGGTATAATTGTAATTAATGCTTTGTCCCTAGTATTCTAAGCAATCATACTCTAATAAATAAATTTCTTACAATTAATTACCGTTGGATTTTTTGTAGTATCACTGTGGGAACATGCCGACGCTGTTCTGCGGAAAGTGTACTTGGTTCACATATTGGCATATTGTAATGGGTTAGTTTTGATAGTCGATAGGGGAAATGGTGAAAAATACGTATGTAGCAGCCCGAAGGTATTTAGGAATTAGTGTGAGCATTAGCTGGTAGTTTCCCAAAGAAGAAAGGATAAAAAACCCAGTTTTACCGTGATAAGAGAGGCTGGTGCTATAGTATCGATGACATATTCAAGCTGTGGGGATATATATTAGGGACTTCTTTAAACAGAGCGTAATCCTAGCACAGGGAGAAGCAACCGAAGTACATCCAGGTAATCCAGAAAACATACGCCAGAACCTACAATAAAAGAAGTTGCAAATGCCATAGCGAAGCTCAAAAATCATAAGGCCCGCGGTCCAGATGGTACACCCATAGAAATGTTGAAAAATTGTGGGAGAAATTATGCTATGCCTTACCATAGTCTCATTTACAAAAATGCTTCTAGGCGCAATCAGTCTGGTCCACAAAAAAGGTGCATTGTTGATGAACTGTAAAAACTACATACCCATCACGTTGTTGAACACAGCTTACAAAGGACTTTCACATATTTTGTTGAGTAGCCTGAAAGCAGGAAAGCTTGTGCGGCTTCCAAGAGCTGCTTTTGCCCAGCACTTGTTTAGTCCTAGAAATTGGAGACAAGGCATATTCGATATTCATCGATGCATCGAATTCACTCGATGTTTACAATAAGATACATACATTGAATAGATCCAAGGTTGCTACTTTTATGTGGGAAGATGATCGCAAATCAGCCCATAAGAGATGGAAAACGGCGAAGCCTGATGATTCTATTTCTTACGAACCGTCTTTTACTTATGGAGCCCAATAGGAAGGCTCAAGAAGAATCCATTGACAATTTGGAATGATCTTAAAATTCAGTTATCTAAACTTCATACAATTGCTTACAAATACTTGACCATGGTGGGGAACTTCAGTTCCATTTGACCGTAAAATCGTCAGAGGACTGACTACAGCTTCATGATGTAATCTTAGAAAAAGTACTCGGGTGACGTTAGGGAATCGTAACAGTTTAGGCGCTAAGGCGTTTTGATTTTTTTTTTTTGTAGTGGTTTACCTATTACCCTGTATTTTGTAACCCTATAAAATATTTTCATGAATAAGGCAACAATCTACGCAGAATACTCCCACCTATCTAAAACTGTAAAAGTAAAGGTTTCAACCTACCAACTTCCAGAGTTAGTAGTCGTCAAAATAAAAACTTGGTTTTTTTTCACTAAAATTTCAACTTCAAGCACCTTTTTCTTCAAAAAATACGTTGAAAGCGGGTCTATTTCGTCCTTCACCTTTACCCGAGCTTTGTCGAAAATACCAAATATGACCAACTTTAACATTAAATTACTTATAACTTTAAAAGTAATGGTCGAATCATAAAAGTTGTCGGAACTCTGGAAGTTGTTGGGTGGAAACCTTTACTTTTACAGTTTTAGATAGGTGAGAGTATTTCCGTAGATTGTTGCCTTATTCAGGAAAATATCTTATAGGGTTCCAAAATATAGGGTAATATGTAAACCTCTACAAAAAAAATTCAAAGGGTCCTAGCGCCTAAACCGTTACAATTTGACGTTTAGAAGGTTTATTGGTCAATATTTCGTTTCAACTCGAACGTCATAAGGCAAGATGTCCGAAGCACAGAAAGAAAATTCAGACGCGGAACGAGAGCTTACGATATTGTCGCCGTATTGATACTAGCTACATTGACGAGGATAATATTATTGGTCGACTACAAGGTCCTTTAGTCTGCGTAGTGAGGATGACCCTTAAATTTCCCAAGTTTCTGTCCTGTTCGAGGGAGCACCATAGGTTTCATAGCAAGAACTTAATGCCAGAAGGAGTTGCACGCCCTTCACTGGTAGCCGAACATATAGTTGATTATCGATTCGATCTGGTTGGATTTTGACTCGCCAAAAAACATTTTCTTTAATTTTTTTTAAAACAGGAAAAAAACTCAATTTTACCCAAATGTCCGAGGTTTTTGTATAGGATTACAAAAATACAGGCTGATATGTCTTCTTCTTCTTCTTTGATCCGTTAGCTGGCGGTCCGAGCGGGACGTTCCCGCAACGGATACGCTGCTGTCGGTGCCGCTTTGAAAAATGCGGTTTCTTGCCTAGTTTCTTCGGTCTTCGGAGTGACCGATTCTGGTCAACTCGGCAGGTCGACCACCCTCCTCCTTTCACACAGGCTGATATGTAAAACTATCTTTGTACAATTCTGACTGTATTACTCAAAACGGACAAAGATTTCGAAGAAGGCGCCATAGTAACTTATATTCAGCTCAAAAATACCTATCCAACGACATATTACACATAGCTATTGGAGGTGGTACCAAAGTCCATACATTTTCTGGCATCCTCCTTTGGTGCCGATTCTTATTTTGATTCAAATTTTCCAGCGAATGAATGCCCATGTGAACACACAGTTTTCGGCGATTTAAATCTTTTATAATCAAGTGTGGCCGTCGTGAGCCTATATGTATTCTCATGCGGACAGTGTTCGCCCGATGTAAGGCCATCTTTTACTTTTACTCGGGTTATTGTATAATTTGTGCAAAATAACATAGGTAATCTACCTAAAAGAAATGTCTAAAAAGTTAAGGGCGCATAAAAAATCTGGAACGGGACGCCAATATACCTAAAGCCGGCCCTGGATGCGATGTTGCCAAAAACGCCGAGGCATTTAGTATTTCCAACTGCATGATGTCTGCTTTGATTCGTAAGTAGCCCATTGCATTTGCAACAGCAGAAAAGTCAATTTTCAGTATTGACAAAGATATATTGTAATGATTTAGCATTACTCGTTTTACTCGTTTGAAAAAAAATATGATCAAAAACGGGAAAAGTGATACAACCCAAAAAAGCCTTTAAAAGCCAAGTTATTTCTTTGTTTACTAATTAAAATAATCCTAAAACTAAAACTATTTAACCGTATCAACTGTGAGTATACATGATGAGTTGAACTCAGGTTGAACCCGAGTTCAACTACATGCAGACGCCAGTCGAATTCAATTAAGGTCGACTGAACTCGACTCAGCTCTGCTACCTGGGTTGAGTTAAAGTTACACATATAGACGCGAGTTCAGTAGTTGAATTTAGTTGGCAGCAGCATCTCTGTATTTTGTTTGTGATTTGTGACGCGAGTGAAAAATTTAACTCAACCTCAACTCAGCTGCTCAATTTATCATGTATACATAGTATATGTATATTCCTCAGCATTAGAAGTATTGAATTGAAAATACTTATAGTTTTTGAATGAAGGGAGAAGTAGAGCAAATGGTGATTATAAGCTTCTTCACTTCTTCCTTCATCCACAAAACTCGGCACGAACGTTCCTTCGTATAAGCCCCATCGTCTTAGTCATTTAAGAAAACTAAAATAATTTGTTAATTAACTGAGAAACAAATATCTTCAACAAAACAAATAGATCTTGTGTTGCAACCAATAGCAGTGGCCATTTGAATGTAAAACTGTATAATGATATGCTGCTTGTTCAAAGAAAATATCAAACATTATAGATCATTTCAATAGCAATAAGAGCAGAATATCATATTCGTATTTCCTTTAAAATATGATACTTAATGCGTAAAACACAAATAAAGGAAAACTTTATATTTTGACACCCACAAGAAGTTATTTTTAGTCGTTTGCCTTGTGCTCAACACCTACCATGCCTTCTCAATCATATCCAAAACACGGTCGATCAGTAACAAACATATCAATAGCAGTCAATTATTATAACATCACACATCGGATGTCAACAACCTTATCACCTTATCACTCATTCCAATTTTCTTCACGAAAATCGGAGAAAAACTTCCCGATAATATCTTAATAACAATCTCACCTCGCATCCAATTAATTTTTTCTGAGAAATCTGTTGCTTATGTCTGGAACGTCTTAAAGTAAAGATTTAAGACCCTTGAACCCGGCAGCAGGAGCGCAGGAAAACTGAATCCTGGGTTGTTGGATTGTGTGTGATGAAGCTATATCGTAGAGAAGAGAAGCTCCGCTAAGAGGTTGGGTATCAAGTATACAAGGAACTGAAAAGCTTCGTAGCAATAATTCTACAGAGAGACGTGTCTACACTTTGTTGTCAGCTCCTTGGTAAACACTTTGTTGTCGTAGTCCTACAAAAGGTGTAATTTATGGCAGCAACTCGTTAGAGTGTCCTCAAATACATAAGCCTTGCCCACGGCGTAGATGAATGGGGATAAATAATGCCACCGGCAGCTGAATGTACCATTTCTCTCAGGGGGCAAATGTCATCTTATTTTAGGAATGGGGTGAGAGGACTTAATCTCACCCGACTTGTAATTGATTTGTGTTTCCCTTTAATTTTTGAAGGACTTGGGCGAAAAGGGACACCGATTTGACCGTATTCATACCGAAAAAAAATATATAAAACTCAATTCAGTGGCAACAATGGTGATAAAGTAAGAAATTTTGCCGACTTTGGAGACTTTTCTACTAAAATGAACTTAAGAAGTAATTTGCTTCTTTCAAAGGACGTTAATTTACATCCCCTTGGGACCAGTTGGGTAACTGTTTCCTTGCCCTAAGCACTCGACCTTGTAAGAAAAAAAAATGAGCAGTCAAGACAGGAGCGGAAAAAAAGAGACCAACGCTATCAGATTAAATTAAGGTGGGAACGATTTTCTCTAAACTTTCTCTAAAGCGATTTAAATTTGTTTGTCCTGAAACAAGCACTGCCAAAAGATAAACATTTTAAATTTACATTATAAATTCTGAGTTGTTGTTCTGACCGTTATACACTTATAGCCGCACTTTCTACAACTTTAAGTTTCAACTAGTATAATTGTCCATTAATTTTGTTAAGTGCAAAGAAGCGTACAGATTATACAATCACTTTTGAAAATGTTTAATTCCTCGGAAGGAGAAAGTTTTCTGCACAGCTAACAAAATGAAAATGAGACATCTCCGACTATATTCATAGGGATTGGGACTTATATAATAGTTGGGAGCAGTAGCAAACGACTGACATTTTCATTTTCACAAAAAAAAAATACCAAGCGAAAACTGTTGAAGGCTGGAAGGGTAGTAGAGGAGAGATTGTGCACTAAGAGAAAACTTTAATTGGAAAAATTTTTCTTTAAGTCGTTTAACCACTACACCTTCACCAACAAACGAATCCTGTAAATTGCTAGCCAGGATCCCTAGAAACTAGAACTAAACAAACAAGGCAATTCGACGACACCACGACAGTAGACCCATGACGGTAATACCAGCTGCAAGTTCCGCTTAAGAGCTTTGAATTTTAATTTCTTGAATAAAAGTTTTTTTTTCTTAAAAGTTCCTTCGAGAATAAGAACCTCGAAAAAGAAGAAAATTTATTTTCTTTTTTTTTTACGGCTATAAATTTGAAGCTCAGGATGTATTATTTTGCAATGAACAGAAGGAGAGGAATTGCTTTGGTCAAGCGTATTTTGCATAAGTATGACTCCAATTAAAATTTCCAGCAAAACTTTCCATTGAGCTAAATTTAGTTGAGAAAATTGCAAAGATTTTTTAACAAGGCAAATTCTGAAATTGCGAAAGTTTAATGGTGATAATATTTAATTTTATCATGAGAAATTAAATTTTAATGCCTTAAAGATTATATAGATCAAAGAATTTCTAAAGCGTGGGATGAGATTAATATTAGGTTAGACGAATTTCTACTTCATAAAGTTTAGTTTTCACCAAATATATATATTCTTTCGTATAGCTACAAGTGTCGTCTGATCTACACAGTGAAAATGCTAAATCAAATCACCCGATAACCTCATGAAAATAGTGAAAAGAAATTTAACCGAATCAACTATATTCCTAAGAACCAGTCTTTCTCACAGAGATTTCCATTACCCTAATTGATTGGTGATAAAATAATAATAATCTATTTTAATTAGTACTAAATCGAGCTTCATAAGTCTCCACACCATTAACGAATTGTAAAACAAGGCATCTTTTTTTTCCTGTGTGAGGAATTGGGTCCAAAGGTACTGCGGCCTTTCATTTGGCCAATTGTACTGCAACCGCTATACGCTATACCTCATATTTGCAGGGCAGACCACTTGAACAAGTTCAGCATTCTGCCTAGTGGCAAAGAAACTCTGCTCCTTACTATTGCGGGTCACTCACAGAGAACGTGGAGGGCAGACTCATCATCTGCCAGCCAAAGCCTACATGTGGGGTCCTCCATCCTTCCTATCCTTAATTTAGAGCACAGTGTCCGGTAATCAAGCCAACAAGTTTGGTCTGGGACAGCGAGGTGTTCGGACGTTTGCTGTTCCGGTCTCTTAATTTCGCAGTAATAGAAGTGATCCCTAAAATAAAATAACAAAAAATAAAATAAAATAAAATGAATAAAAAAAGTTAAATTCCATACAAAAAAAAATTCATAGTGAACAAAAACCCATAAAAAACAAACAAACAATAGAAATTCATCCGGCGCTGCAGTCTACGCGAAGGCTCACCACACTTCACTAGACGACATCAACGAAAGACACGACCGACGAACGGCAAAAGTAAGTACCCTTGCTCCCTACCCTCTCTCAGACCCCGGACTTGCAGGTGCCGCGCCCAAAATCTGTCGGTCGATAAAATTTGCCCCGTTTCAAAAGGCATAACACTTTGACGCGGACAAATTTTATTGCCTCTGATGGATGCGGCAAGTGTAATTCCGGAAAATATCCCAAAGAATGTGGCGATTGAACCCGCGCAACCGAAGTCCCGTTACAAGTCAAGTTTTGGTATTGACTTTTGTAACATTCGTGGACTTCAAGCGAATTTCTCTTTTGTCGAGTGCCACTTATCTAGTTACAAACCCCCAATCTTCGCACTAAGTGAAACCCAAATATCACCCGATAATGACTTAGGTTATTACCAGGTGTCGGGGTACACTTTAGTGCACAATCTCTCCCCCCATAGGGGTATTGCCATTTATGTTAGGGACGACGTGGCTTATTACAAAATACACTCAAGCACAACTTCAGATTTTAATTATCTTTGGATTAAAATCATTTTCCAAAGCCACGTCATATTCTTCTGCTTCCTATACAGAAGCCCTAACATAAGTAACGAAGCCTCCAACTTATCTTTTGATACTATTTCCGAACAAATCTCGGGATTTTTGTCGTCCAATCCTGAGTGTGAAATCATCGTTGCGGGTGATTTCAATGTTCACAACGTTAAATGGCTGACTTACTCAAATGGCACCAGTATTTCTGGCAAGGACGTCGAGCTCTTTGCAGACATCAATAACTTGCAACAAATTGTGGATCATCCCACAAGAGTCCCTGATGTTGCTGGTCAAGGAGGATATCTCCTTGATCTTTTTCTAACTTCTCATCCAGCGCGTTACTCCGTCGAAGTTGATTCACCTCTCGGCAATTCAGACCACTGCCTAATCAGTGCTAACTTCCCATTCGAATTTCCCACCCCTCCCAAACCAGTTCGAAGAACTGTATGGCATTATGGGAAGGCCAATTGGCTGGGGCTTATTAATTTCTTCCAGTCTACAGACTGGAACCTGTGTTTCCGGAATAGAAACGCCAACTCTGCCGCTATCCGTATCACCAGGATCATACAGGCAGGAATGCATTTGTTCATTCCCCATTCTACCAAATCTGTGAAGCCTAGGCCCAACAGATGGTTTAATCGGGAGTGTATGAATGCAATCAAAACTAAAGAAGCCGCCTTCCGAGCGTACAAGAGCTTCCCGAGTGAATCGCTCCGTTTAGAGTACGTACAACAAAGAAATTCTTGTAAAACCGCCATCAAGAAAGTCAAAACCTTATTTGACAACAAATTGAGAAGTAAACTCCTAAATGCAACCTCCGGTAGCAAAAACTTCTGGTCCTTGGTAAGTTCCATCAAGAAGAATTTCACTACAACTTCAACCCCTTCCTTTATTCACAATGAGAAGGTAATAACAGACAGCAAATCCAAGGCCAATTTATTAGCATCTATGTTCGCTTCGAATTCTTCTTTACCCGAAACTGATGTGCTACCCCCTGTTTCCGAGCGTAACGCCCATTCAATGGACAGGGTTTTTTTCAGGACTCGCGAGGTGTACAGGTGCCTCAAGGAGCTCGATGCCAACAAATCCACTGGACCCGATAGTATACCCCCTATCGTCTTAAAACAATGCGCCTCACCTTTGGCTAAACCTCTGCGCAAATTATTTTCCCTGTCATATTTCTCCGGAGTTTATCCCGACTCTTGGAAACTTGCCCATGTTCAGCCCATACCGAAAAAAGGTGATTCCAGCGATCCCTCCAATTACCGCCCAATAGCAATTACTTCTATTCTCTCCAAAACCATGGAGACGATAATCAACAAAAAGCTTATGGGATATCTAGAATCCAATCTACTCATAAACGACAGACAGTATGGCTTCCGACAAAAAAGATCCACTGGCGATCTTTTAGTCTGTCTTACAGAACACCTCAGCCGTAGTCTGCATGGATCCGGTGAGTCTAGTCTGGTTGCTCTGGATATCTCCAAGGCTTTCGATAGAGTTTGGCACTCAGCCCTGTTAGCTAAACTCACAGCTATTGGAGTTGACTCACTTCTACAAAAGTGGATTGAGAGTTTCCTTTCTGGCCGTTCAATCAAAGTGGTATTGGATGGCGTCAAATCCGCATCCCACCCGATCTCTGCGGGGGTACCCCAGGGGTCAATTTTATCACCGGCCCTATTTCTCATATTTATAAATGACCTTCTTTCAATCCCCTCCAACCCACTTCTCAGCTTCGCTGACGACGGGACTCTACGTTACTCGTACAGCTTCGATACAAGACAGACTCATGCCAGATCCTGTCTTGATGATCGCGAACTAATGTCCAAGTCGATTAATAACGACATTAAAATCATTCTAGAGTGGGGAAAGAAGAATCGTGTTGAATTCAACCCCGCCAAAACCAAGTACTGTCTTATCTCTAAAAAGAAGTTCAACACCCCTCCACCCTTGAAAGTGAATGAAGTTCAACTATTGGCCGAACCATCCTTACACATCTTAGGCGTGACATTAGCCAAAGACTTGCGATGGAATGACCACATATTCCAAATCGCCAAACAAGCATCCCAGTGCTTGGGTTTTCTTAAGAGGTGCAAGTTCCTCCTCCAGCCATCGGCCCGCGCTGTTATTTATAAATCCTACATTCGGCCTCTTCTCGAATATAACTCTCTCGTTTGGGGCGGCGCCCCAATAACCACCTTGGCATGGTTAGATAAGGTGCAAAAAAGGGCGCTCAAGTTAATTGATGACGACACCGCCTGCTCCACCATCGACCCCTTAAGCCACCGTAGGAATGTAGCAGCACTGACAAAATTTTATCGCTACTATCATAGTGACTGTTCCTCCGAGTTAAACGCTCTCCTGCCTCCACGGCAATCTTATACCCGCAACACCAGATTAGCCCACTCGTCTCATTCCCTTCACCTGCAGCTACCCCTTTCACGCACTCAACAAGATATGAATTCGTTTGTTAATAGAACAACTCGACTGTGGAATAATCTCTCGCAGTCAGTATTTCCGAACTCCTACAACATCCAAGAGTTCAAACGCAGGGTTCATCACCACCTTCTTCAATATCCCCCCGTACCTTTTAATCCTTAACCTATACCCCCCCTCATCCCTCCCCCGTACTAAGCTTACTGCTAGACATTGCACCATGACGTGACAAATGACATGACGGACTAGTAGTACAAAGGGTGACTCCTAAGCTTAGCACTGCCACATAAAAAAAAAAAAAAAAGTGTCCTGACATCATTCCTAATGCGCCCTAACAATTCCTTGGCCCTTTGCAGCAAGCTGGACGGTGCCCCGATAGCCGGCTCTGGACCGACGAATGCAATATCAAAGCCCTGATTAGCCAGAGCATCCGCATTTTCGTTACCTTTGAAGCCCCAGTGGCCCGGAACAAGGGTAACTTGATTTGTTCTACTAGTCCGTCATGTCATTTGTCACGTCATGGTGCAATGTGTAGCAGTAAGCTTAGTACGAAGGAGGGTGGGGAATAGTTTAAGGATTATGAAGGTACGGGGGGGGGGGGTATTGAAGAAGGTGATGAATCCTACTTTTGAACTCTTGGATGTTGTAGGAGCTCGGAAATACTGACTGCGAGAGATTATTCCACAGTCGAGTTGTTCTATTGATAAACGAATTGCTATCTTGTTGGGCGAAAAAGTTTCGGTCGTTGAGCAGCTCTAGGAGTTCCTCTACAACTAGGCACCAGAGAAGCGGAGTTAAAACTCCTCCCTGTGGACAACCTTTTGCAATAGTGCCCTCCAGAGACCCCTCCACATGAGAGACCATTAGATTGGGAGTTCTCAGCGTCGAGTTCAGTTATGTATAAATGTTATGTTGCCGTTCTTCCAGACAAACGGGATATAAACATTTGCGAAGGAAGCCCTGAATATTTTGCATAATAAGGGAGTGACTAGGTCACAGCCCTCCTGTAACAGAATAGGATAGCTCCCGTCTGCTCCAGGGGACTTGTATGGTTTGAATGATCTAATCCCCTTCCTAATAGCTTTGTTATTAAACACGGTGTTTGCTTCTGCCCAGGCAGCTTTGGTCAATTTGGAATGTGGTCCTGTTAGCTGCACAGCAGAAGTTGTTTTCTCATGTACGGATCGGAAGCATGAAGGCTTACTAGGTATGACGAGCATGTTCTCGAAAATTACGAGATAAAAAAATTTCCGCAGGAGTAAAGAAAGAGGATGTGCGGAGAACAAGACACAAGTTGTACGAAATATATTAAGAACCTGACATAACCAAAAACATCTATACATGCTTAGGACCTCTGCACACGAGTCGACCGATTTACAAACCCAGTATCCAACAAGTTTTAGAATAATCAGGCGCACAACCAGTTTGGATCCAAAATGAAACATTTGTCCACACACGAGCGCAACTAATTTTGGATCGATCGGTGTTTTGGGCCCACATAAGCCCCTGTGCTGAAAGTCGAGTCATATGACAGTCGCATGTATATGTCGTTGTCGTCTCGCTTTTAAGTTGGTGTGCTGAAAGTCGGGTGACGTGACAAGTAGTTTGAGTTGAAGAAATTGTCGTTTCAGTAAAATTACGACTGTCAGCACAGGGGTCAGAGAGTGTATATGCGAGAATACTTGAAGAAACGCCCCAAAAATTCCGGGGGGATTATCCTGAAATGCCATTCGAAAGTGAGAAGCAGTCGGAAACCAGTTCCGATTCGATTTAGCTTCCGCTAAATTCGCATTGGGGGACACCATTTTCTTATTTTCGAATTTCATGAGTTTCGAATCACATTCCAGGATACCTCTCAACGCAGAGGGACGAGAGTCACAAGAACGACCTAAGAAGAAGTTTAAAGATGACATAAAAATGGACTTACGTGAAATTGGGATAACCAACTGGAAGAGAAAGACGCCGAACACAGAGGATGTTGGAAGAAAATTTAGCTGCCAAGGCTCACAGAATTCTGTAGCGCTAATGGTGATGATGATGCTTAATTATATATTATCAAACTACACGTTCAGACTACGTCCGTGCAACATAGGAGACAAAGTTATAAACAAAAACACTGTATAAAATTAAAAACGCAAAAAAAGACACATTACATAGAAAATAAATATCAATTTCATTTATTTAACACTACAGACTACTTAAATCTAAACTTCATAAAAGCTTAATTATCAAAACCTCATTAAACATTAATTATTATATCGGAAATATTTTTAAGATATCTCTATCAAAAGAAAAAGCTATTCAAGATTCAAAAGTAATAATATTTCGTTTTTATTAAAACCAAAACAACTTAATAATTACCGAACAATTTGAACACGCAAAATCTCATTCAATTATACAAGAATTAACTTAGTTCGTAGTAAATAAAATATGTATTTGAAACCCTCGTTTATTGTAACCTGGTGCATTTGTTTCTAATTTGTATTTATCATTGAAGAATATTTCAGAAGTTTTTCTAAGAAAACGCATTTTTAGCGAGTCGAGCGTCTCTACAATAATTTAAATACCTTATCATGCTTAATAGACACAGAACAAGACACTCTGAAGAGGAATATAAAGAAAAGAGGCGAGGTGAGAAGAGAATGCACAAAGCGAAGGAAGGCAGTATTTGGAAGAACAAATGAAAAAGATAGAAGAATCAGCAAGCCTGAATCATGCAAGAAACTTCTACAAAAACATAAACCAACAACGGAAAGAATTCAAGTCTAGAGTGACAATGTGCAAGGATAAAAGTGGAGAGATATTACGTAATTGGCTAGATGGGCGGAGCTTTTCGAGGAACTACTATGTGAGCCCAGAGCAGGGGCACGGTGGTATCCGAAATGTACAGAACATGAATGCGGTCATCATCGTCCTACCATAGAAGAAGTACATACGTCAAGCATTGCGAACATTAAAAAATAATAAGGCATCAAGGTCTGACAGCATACCTACAGATTGAACTACGACTACATTAATCAAGGCGGAGTGGAAACTATACAAAAACTGCATGAAGTAATAGTGGAAATCTGGATACGGATAGAAATGCCTGATGAGTGGAACGTAGACATAGTATGTCCTTTACACAAAAAGAAGACCTATCTACCTTGCAGCAACTATAGAGGAATAACGCTATTGAATACAACATACAAAGTTTTTTTCACGTGTTCTCTATAACAGACTACAACTATACGTGGAAAGAATATTAGGAGAGTATCAATGCGGTTTTCGTCCTGGAAGATCCACAACAGACCAGCCATTTGTACTCAAAGAAACCCTAGAAAAGGCTGTTGAGTTTAACATAAGCATCCACATGTTATTCATCGACTACAAATATGCTTGCGATAGTGTGAACCGTAACGAGTTATGTGATGCTATGGAGCAGCCCGGAATACCGAAACACCCTGTAGAACTGATAAAAATCTCGATGAAAGATGCACCCCTCAGAACAAACAGAGGATTAAGGCAAGGTGACGCACTCTCCTGCTTGTAATTCAACGTGGCCCTAGAAAAAGAAGTAAGAGATGCATCGATTAACACATCAGGGTGTATCTTTGGTAGGTCAGTGCAAATATTAGTCACGATATTGCTATCTTTAGAAGTTAATTTGAGAACATGGAGAGCTTTGTAGCACTTGAGCAAGCAAATAAGGTTGGAAATAAACGAGCACAAAATTAAGTATATGGACACAAAAAAACGCCAGAAGTAGCAGACAAAATATAACGATCGACACCTACAATATAGATGTAGTGGATGTATTCGTATATCTAGGCACGATTATAACAAAAGGAAATGACATATCGGCCGAAATCAGAAGACGAATAACACTGGCTAATAAATGCTACTTTGATCTACGCAAACACCTTACGTCCAGAAATATTTCAAGGAAGACAAAATTGGCACTTAACACTAATAAGGCGCCTGCCCTACTATCTGGTTCGGAAGTGTCTACATTGAAAAACGCAGACGAAACATTGGTAGGAAGATTTTAAAAGAAAATCCTTCGTTCGATCTAAAAGGAATTCAGGTTGATGGCGTTTGAAGGAGAAGATACAACTCAGAGTTGTATGAAATCAGTAAGATTCCAAACGTTGTTAAACTGATTAAAATAAACAGACTAGGAATCCGACAAAGATAGTGCTGGGGAAAGTACCTCCAGGAAAACGGAGACCAGGTCGTCCTAAGAAAAGATTCATAGATGACGTCGAGGATGACTTGAGTAAGTTGGTTATAAGAAACTGGAAAAGTCGGGCCAGGGATCGAGAATCATGGAGGCGAATGCTGGAAGAAGCCAAGGCCAAAAAGGTTGTAGAGCTCCTGATTCCGCCTGTGGGTCTCCTTATAAAATACCTCAGCTATTTAGCATCATGTTGGTTTTCTGTCAAGTTGGAGATGCCCTTAAATTATGGGAGAAATACTGAGACAGGCTTGCGGAATATGTTAGATGGCAAATGGAGAGAGAGCGCGGAAATGTCCAACTAATCTTCGACATTGTTTACAACCAATGCCTTATGCTTCTTAAGGTTGTTGTCATTAAAGCCAAAGTTATAGTGTCGAGGCACCATAAATAGGCATCGAGGCTCTAAATAAGACGCTCCAGTAAATTAGCGCCGCAACCAACTTATGGGTGGAGTTACAGTGATTTTGCCTGGTGATTTCAGACAGACTTTGCCTGTTAAGGCACGAGGGACACATGCAGATGAAATTAAAGCCTTTCTTAAGTCATCCTTCTAAAGCCCGGTTTACATTGCAAAGTCAACCTCGAAATTGCACTTTGAAGCTCTTTTATCGAACAGAAATTTGTATGTTTTTTTTCTGTAGCACGAAGTTTCAGTACTTTGCGAAGTAAACTGGACTTTATAGCCTACTGTCAAAGTTTCCTTCTTGAGAGGTAACATGCGCATCACTTTCAACGTGATTTGAGGGGTGATGGGCAGTTAGATATAACTGGAAAAGTCGGACCAGGGATCGA
The DNA here is from genome assembly GCA_949987705.1 of Thereva unica. Lineage (NCBI taxonomy): Eukaryota > Metazoa > Arthropoda > Insecta > Diptera > Therevidae > Thereva > Thereva unica. The sequence goes on from OX465283.1 coordinate 48,786,297, forward strand.
GAATCATGGAGGCGAATGCTGAAGGAAGCCAAAGCCAACAATAGGCTGTGGAGCTCCTTATGATGATAGCCACCGGTAAAGTATAATAGTGCAATAATAATGTATTGTAAACAAATCTTTTTCATTAACGTACATCTTTGCTCAACAAAAACGCGTGGCAAGGACATTTGTTCAAAAAATCACTCGGCAATCCTCATATTATATCTATAGTGATATTGGACCATCACCATTTATTAAATCATTGAAAATTTTCTTTAAAGAAAATGGGTACTATTTATTTCGATTATTCTTTTATTATTTAAGAATGAAGATTTCTCTCCGCTGGTACATAGTTTTAACTGACGAAGGATATTATACTTTCAATTACATTTTAAATAGAAAATTTAAACTATAAAACTTAATTTTTGTATTCTTTAAAAAAATTATATAATCCTTCAGGCGTATCTACCACAGTCTCTGAAATTACTTGATCGATTGTAGAGTTCCCACATTCTTGCATGGATCTTAATACGTGCAGTGCAAAAATACTTTAGTGCAGGGTTTTCATGTCTAGAATTTTACCCACCATCTAGACGAGACATATTTTCTGTTAAGACATCCGTTTCGAAATAAGACAGAACAATTATTGTGGGCAAATTCTGTTATGCCATTTTATTTTTAAAACGAAATCAACGAAGCAACATTGAGTGCAAAATTAGTAGCATTGGGGGAAAATGCGATAATGAAAATTGCAAATTTTAATAAATTGGTTGGCCTTGAAAAATTGAAAAAAAAACGTACAAATAAATCTAAAAAGACCTAAAATAAAGAAAGCCGCCATTTTCTATTTCACAATTGTCACAAATCCGTCTTCATTTCTATCTTGACATGATGATTTTTGTGGTCCACGAAAGACATATTGCAAGACTCAACAGATGTGAAGACAGAAAATATGTCTCGTCTAGACGGCGGGTAGAGTAAATAAAGTGATAAAGTAATACAAATTATACACTGTTTAGCCCGCTTTCTAAACGAGACAGATTTTCTGTTACGGCATCCGTTTCGAAAGAAGACAGAACATTTTTTGTCGGCTAATTCTGTTATGCCATTTCATTTCTAAAAAACATTCATAGAAGCAACATTGTGTGCAAAATTAGTAGTATAAGGAGGAAAATACATGATACATGCGTGATGAAGATTGCAAAAATTAAAAAAAAAATGGGTTTTTGAAAATGTTCGAGGAAATTTAAAATTTAGAAGCCCAATGCCCGGTTTCTACCAAACAAACAAAACAAAAAACAGAAACAAAAACTGTTTTGCCAACAAAAATGTCAATGTTTTGTAAAAATCAAACAATTTTGAAAACATTTTTGTCGGAGAATAGAACACGGTCCCATCTCGACTGGGTGGGTAAATCAAAACAAAGAAAAATTTTTAAAACAAAACAGTTTTTTAAAACTGTCTGTTTGGTGGAAACCCGGCACAAGAGAGACGTTACTTCTATTAACACGTATACAAATAATTCAATAAACACCTAAATTAAAGAAAGCCGCCCTTTTCTTTTTACCAATTGTCAAAAATCCATCTTCATTTCTGTCTTGACATCGCTATTTCTTGAATTCTGTCCTCATGTCTTGACATTAATATTTTTGTGGTCCACACGAGACATATTGCAAGGCAGACAGATGTCAAGACAGAAAATCGGTCTCGTCTAAACGGGGGGTAAAATATATCCTAGATATTTTCCTATAATTTAAAAACAATATGTATTTTTGAAAAAAAAAAAAAAAAAAAAAAAAAAACTCATACTCTAAAGAGCTAATGACCAATAAAGTGATAATATTGCCATTCGAAAAATTTGATAAAGAAACTAAATCAGAATGCACCAGATATTTAAATTTGCCCACACTCAATCGTTTTAATTTCAAGGGCTTTGAAAATAAATATTACAAACAAAAAACCATTCTATAAGTAAATTTTACAAGACTTCTATAAATTTGCAAACCCGTTTTAATTTTCCAAAATTTCTTGGATTATCTAGAATATGATTATTTCTCAAAAGATATAATTTTTTCTTATATAAATAAAAAAAATTTATAGTATACACCTATAGTTTTGCAAATTTTGAAGATTTAATCCTTAACATTAAACAATAAAAAAAAGTAAAAAAAAAACAATCATTTTCTCCTTGAAAATTGCAGTCTGCAGAAGCACCACATTAAAAGTAATGAAAAATAAAAGCTGCATTATTTTTTTAGAGTGAATTCCTTTTCCCTTTTCTGACAACTCTACCCCCTATTAAATTATTATTAAACTAACTAATTAGTAAGCCTTTTACTTTCACATATTGATAGCATCGCGTTATAAGGCAATTAGTAGTAAAAAATCTGCTATTAATTTCTTACTTTACTCTTATTTATAATTATTAATTCGTATATATTTACAGAGGTACGAGTATTATTAAGTAAGTGTTCATTATATGTATTATCAAAATTTGGACACTGCTTTCAACCGATTCTATTTCGTAAATAGAATTTAACTAATTGTATACAAACTTCTGCATCTTCAGCACTGTTATGACCTCTTTCTGAAAAATATTAGAAGTAGAAATAATAATGTTACTAATTAAAAAATTATAATTAAAAAAAAATTACCATCCTCTTGGATGATTCGTTTTAAATGTTCAATACATAAAGTCTTTAGTGCTCTCTTCTTTGGTGGTCCCATTTTGTGCGGATATAATACTGATGTGTCAACAACTACACTATGGATTAACTTTAGGGCTTTCAAGTCGCTTTCTAAACTATGTCCTACTAGTATTGATTTCGAATGAAACATAGTCAAAAGTATTGCTTGTACATCTCGCAGAGAACGAGTTTCTTTCTCCAGCATGCTTTCAGTTATACCTGAATATCTGCAAAATAAATTATTAATAATAAATAAAATAAATAAATATAAAAATATAATATAGAAACATACACAGTATTATAATCAACGATTTTATTGTCTGGCTTAACTAGAGCATCATATACAACTTTAGAGTTAATGTCAACTACAGTAATCCTAGTCAATTCTATACCACCAGCTGTATAACACATTTCGCAATCGAGAGCGAAAATATCTCTTTTAGTTGGAACATAATCTTCGCCACGATCAAGTGTTGTTACAAAACCAGTTAAGTTATCCATATCTACATAATCAGTCACATGATAGTTGCCATATGTACAGCCTGGTGTTCCTGCAGGTTGTTGACAGCATCTATGTAAATTATCGGCAAAACCTCGCCTATAACCTGTACTCTTTGGATGATAGTTGCACTCATCTACAGCTTCTGATTCATACATAGAAAGATTGAAGATTTTTGAACAGCGACAGCAATAGCGCTCATCTTCATTGTGCGGCTTTGCTGGTTTGTTACAACATATAACAGCCGTTCCTGGTCTTTTACCAGGTCGTGGATATCCATTTGATACTAATTGCTGTTCAGTGAGGGTACATTCAAACACAATTTCATATGCTTTGTCTCCTATAAAATAGCATAAATTGTAAAAATATATTGTTAACACGAATCCTAATACTCACCTGGTAATTTATCGAAAGGATCACCAGTTCCTGTTGACTCCGTCTTCCTACAATAATATTCAAAATGAAATCTATAAGAACTTAATTTTTTATAATAAATTTTACGCTTTCTTCTTAACACTCCACGATGTATTATTAGCTAATTTCCCAGCCAAGATAACCTCATGCGAAACAGTTTTATTTTTTTCTGTATTAATATTACCAGCAGCTGTAATTAAAAAATTTTAAAAATGTATATAAAAAATGAATACATTTGAAAAATATTTCAATACCTATAGATTCTTTACGGAGTTTGTTTATTGTCAATAAAGCGCTACTTTTATAAATCATTGGTGTATTGCATTTTTTGAAGACCGCAAGCTCCTCAGTTTGAGCCTGTTGCAAAGAAACTTCGATAAGTTTGTTATTAGTTATATTAACATTTTATTTTTCTTACTCTTTCCCAGGCATCATCACATGATGGATAAATATTTAGGCAGTGCTTAACCATAAGATTGTAGTATTGAGTTCGAATGTTGTAAGATATTTTTGTGGATTCTGCTTCTAAAACAGGTGGAGCAGGTTTTGATTTCTAAACAATAAAATGTTGTTTCAATGTTTCTTAATTATCTTATTTTGAAAGAAAGGGTATAATAGTATGATCAAATGCGTCTGTTGAGAAAAAAGTTATGAAGTATATCGCAGAACTAGGTTGCCTAGTTACCTCACTTATTATAAACAACTTCGCAACCTCATCAATGCTAAGGTTGAGTCTGCCAAAAGTGAGTTCTATTCCCGCAAACTTGATCCTGCTCTTAATTCTAAACAACTCTGGTCTAATACATATTCGTTCGCTGGGCATTCATGCTCCTACGTCTGTCCCCTTTTATGTAGATGTAAACCTTCTCAACGTATCCTTTATTCAATTTGCTTCTAATACTTCATCCTCCTATAAGGGGTCGTCCATAAATTACGTGAGGCGTTTTGGGGGAAGGGGTTGAGTCGAATCTCACCGAATCTCATGTGAGGGAGAGGGAAGGTCTCGCCAAATATAACGTAATTTTTTTCCTCAAGAAACAGTGTAAATTTGGCAGAAAACTGGGTGAAATTAAGTAAAACATGTTTCTCTACTAAAGACCCCCATTTATTTACAGGCCGGCGGCAGGCCGGGTAGGCGGTACGGCCGGTTGAAGGCCACACAACACTCAGTCTGACGGAGGGATGAGGACTTCACGTATCCGCCGCCGTGGCACGCAGGTGATTCGCCGTCATGATTCCTTACAGACACCCTGGCGAAGACGACAGTTTAGAATAGCAGGCTGCTAATTCAAGTGCAAAAATGTTCATGGCCTCAACGAAAACTTTAAACGCACAAACATATTCGTGGCTGGAAAAACCTTTAAAATACACGGACCACCGGATTTGCAGGGCGGGCGGTTGGGAAATGTATGGGAAATTCTCTCGCAGGCGACCGCCGGTTTCGCTTTCGTGCCAATATGTTTGTGCCTTAAGGCGGCTCCAAACTCACGCCGTGAACACCAGCGAAAAAGCGCGAATGCGAGTTCGGGTGGTTTTCGCGCCAAGTTCGAGCCTTGCTTTCAAGTCCGACTGGATACGGGATGAATTCGAGTCGTAAATTCACGGCTTGAGACTGAATAGAAGTTCAGATCTTCAGGCACAAACTGACGATAAATAGCCACACACATTAAGATTTTTGTCAGGTTTCTTGGACTGCAGACCCCATCCAGTTGGCGGCCGGGGAGGTGTGTGGCGATACTTGGCTTCAAAGCGAGAACTTCCCTGCCTATGGCTAAATCGTACACAACATTTTTTTTGGGGACGCCAGAAAGTATCATAGTAGTCCCTGGATTGTTTCGCCCCGCCACCGGCCAACCAAACGCGCAACTCAAGTAAAACTGAAACGCGAAAGGGGCATTCGAATATAGAACTACAGGAAGAGGCCCACGGCGAATTTTAGCATAATGAAATTCTTGTTGAGTCTGTATGCTTACGTTTGTCCACTGCGAGTGCGGCAAGTAGGAGTAAATACGTATTTTTAGTGTTAAATACTAGAGATTTTTTAAAATCTGAAAAATCTCTTGTGAAATTTGTGCGGAGCTGGAGAGTCGACTCAAATCTCTCACATCTCACCAAGGGGAGGGGGAGTCGAAAAATTTGAAAAATCAACTCACGTAATTTATGGACTACCCCTAATTCTAATTCCATTTCCTTTGATTCACTTAGTTCTAATCTAATTTTATCTTCCGTTGTATTAATGCGTCCGAAGTGCTTGAAATTTTATTTTCCATTTCGTCTAATTGCATTGGCTATGATGAAATTCCTCCAGTTTTCTTAAACTCCCCTCCACCTAATTGTTCAAACTATCACGCATATATTGAATTACTGCCTGACCACTTCCCGAGTTGCGTGATCCCTTTAGCAAAAAAAGTCTTCACCCTCGGACTTATCTGATTTTCGTCCTATCAGCTCTCTTTACTCTCTCGTCTACTCTCTTTATCCAAGTCCTCCGATATCTTGAATCCAATAACTTCCTTTCTAAATTTCAATCTGGCTCCGTAAATCTCATAGCTGTGAGACTGCTCTATGAAAGGTGACGACTAATCTTCGTTCTGCGCTCGACCAGGGTGACTTTGCGATATTGGTTCTTCTTGATTTTTCTAAGGCTTTCGACTTTGTGGTACACTCAGTTCTACGTTCCAAACTTAGTCAACTCTACAACTTTTCTTCTTCTACTACTCGGCTTATTTCTTCCTTTCTTACCAATAGGCTTTAATGTGTTCGCCATAATAGTGCTATATCCTCTTTCGTTCCAAGCCTTTGGGAGTACCATAAGGCTCAATTTTTGGCCCACTCCCTTTCTCATTGTATTTTAATGACTTTCCCTCTATAATCATCATTGCTCCTTTCACCTGTATGCTGATGAATCCTGTATTTCTCAACTCAATAGTACCCTATCCCAAATAAGTGAAAGGAGTTCTATCAACTTCCTTAAACTAAATCCTAAAAATTCAAGCACTTCTGCTTAGTCGTCGTTTTCAGTTCACTAACAGCATTCCATTTCATCTACTTAATGGTATTCCCCTCCCAATACTTGAGTGTGTTAATAATCTTGGCTTTGTTATTAATTCCAAATTATCTTGCTGTAATCAAACCTCACTTATGATTTCCAAGATTTATGGGGCACAACTAAAACGTTGGCTTTATGGTAGTCTTCTGTGGTCCGCTGTTCGGCTCAAGCTTGTTAAATCCCTCATCGTACCACATTCCCTCTTTGGTTAGGTTAGGTTATGGGTTAGATATGACTGAGCTATTGGTTTGAGCTCATACATTTAGGCCAAAAAGACTCCCGAGGCTCAGTAATGAGGTGGCCCACCTGACATCATAAGAGGATAAGGTTAATTTAGCCACCGTGCATTTATTAAGATGTCTCCAATGCTATTCTGCTTGTGTGCTGTTTGCGCAGGAGTTTAAAAGTGGCCCAAGATATACCAACTCTTTCCTTTCCTGGAAGCAGAGTAGCGGTCGTGCCCTTTCTAGCCAGTTCGTCAGCTTTACAATTTCGATCTATATTTCGGTGCCCAGGCACCCATACGAGGAGGGTCCTGAACTGTTGAGTCATCCCTTTAAGAGATCTGCGACATTGAGAGGTAGTTCTAGAGCTGTTTGTGCAAGAGCACAGGGCTTTCAGAACTGCTTGGCCGAGGGTTTCCTTGTATATATTTCCTTAGTTTTATTCTGCCGCCAACGCCTCAAAGTGCTTAAGATATATTTTTCACATCAGATTATGTGTCGTGTGTGCAAAATTCCTTGCTAGGTTGTAACCTCTTTCGTTTTATTGATGTCATGGCTTTAGTCCTCTTAAATAAGGTTCTATTCTCTAAAAGCCCGCCCTACCTTTTCGACTTCCTCCGTCTTCTTCGATCCATGCGTTCAACCAAATTTCTCATTCCAGCTCATTGTTCGTTAATTGGTAGTCGTTCCTTCCTCGTGCCTCATCCTCCTCGTCTTCTTCTACTTAGTATTTTCTAACTCTATCCACTTATTTTCATATCTACTTCTGTAAGTATTATCCTGTCCTCTTTATCCCTCACTATATTTATTTAAGTTTAAGTTAGATTACCTATTTGAAAAACTCTAAAAGATGTATGATCTTGTGTACCTTTCCAATAAATTTATTATTATTGCTATAGTATCGATATCGCCTGCATTCGCCTTTGTTAGATAAGTCACATCAAGTCAAAGAACTTGCTTTCTTGATTTAAAAAAACGCAGCATTAATTAATTGAAACTGCTTCCGAAAAAAGGTCAATGTTGTATTTTGGCAATTTGTATGACTTATTCCTGCAAATATTATGAGGAAAAATATAAAGAGCCCAGACGAGAAGAAAAATAATCCATAGGCACAAAAAAAGAAGCCTAAGAGAAGAATCTCATGTGACTTATATTCGTTTAAAGAATGAAGACCTCAACAGGAACAATGCTTATCACGTTGAACATGCTACAATAATCTACAAAGTTGCATAGACGATAATATGATCGCCGATTCCGGCGACCCTACAATCCACAATCTAAGAAGCAATGGTGGAACTAAGCTTTCCAGATAAATTAATCTAGCTCGCTAAAATCTCATTGAGTCGAGTGATAAACAGAGTAAGAATTCAAAGCAATGGATCGGTGCCCTTCGAACACGCAAGTATAAATTTAAAAAATCGATTTAACATTTAATTAGTAGTTTTTTTTGGTGATAATCGTGCTAAGTTTGGATAAGACAAGTTTTGGAATGATACCATGGATAAGGTTAGTTCTGAAACTCTACCCGTGGGAAGAGACATGATTTGGAAAATTTTAAATTATGCAGTGCTGTTGTAGAACTATCTTTAGTTAAGACACAAAACGTAATTGTAACATATAAAAAACTCAAAATTGGTTTAAAATTATATAAAAAAAATTTTAATTCATTTTGAAAGTATATATTGGAAATACCCAAAGGTTGCAAATCTGAAAAATGTATTGCACACACATTAATCTCAGTGGGTCATCTGGGTGAGAATCTGCCCATCAACAGCAGTATCCTCTGGTGTTTCAACAAGGTTTCTGTAAAAGTAGTAAAAGTATAAATCCTGATGTTCTTTCCATTTATTCCCCTTTAATCCCTCATGGGACATAGGGTGGAAACAGTTGCCCTCCAGCGGACTCTGTTTTGTGCGACGGTTCTCAGTTCCGACGAGGATCTTTCAGTTGTTGCGGCCTCTGCTAATAGGATTCTCCTCCACGTTGTTCTAGGTCTTCCGACTCGACAGGCTCCTTGCGGATTCCAGTCAAGGGCCTATTTGGCTAGATTATCGTTTTCGTGTCGCAAGGAGTGGCCAATCCAATTCCATTTCTTTCATCTGATTTGAAATTCTATCTTCTTCTATTCTATCTATCTTTATGTGAAATTCTATCTTGCCAGCGAATTTTTAGGATACGACACAAGCATCTGTTGATGAAAACTTGTAGGCGCCCTGTGATGAATTGGGTGACTTTCCATGTTTCGCAACCGTACAATACCTCAAGGTTGGAGTTGAACAGCCGCAATTAGGTGTTAGTTGGGATCTCCGTTGATCTCCATATACTAGACAGGCTTGCATATGCGCGTCGTGCTTTATTTATTCTAGAATTGACGTCTTCTTCTGCCGCACCGTTTTCGGTAATAATTCTTACGAGGTAGCAGAATTTATTTACCAGCTCCACGTCACGATTATTCAACGCAGTTCGTTCAAGGATGTTTTCATTTATCTGCATTTCTTTGGTTTTATTCGGATTCAGCCTTAAGCTGACTACTGGACTACTTTCTGTTGCCAAATTGTTCAAGATGTTTTTTTGGTCCTGATGTCTGTGAGCCAGCAAATAGATATCATCCGCGTAGTCGAGATCCTTAAGGCGGTCTAGCAAGCCCCATTGTATGTCGCCTGTTATACTATCTAGAGCGCTGACAAGGATGTCGTTTATTACTATAAGAAATAGTAAAGGCAAAAGTAGGCATCCTTGCCGTACTCCTGAACTCACCTCAAAACTGTCGGACAATATTCCATTGTGAAGAACTCTGCATTTGGAATTTTTGTATAGGGCTTTTATTAATTAAAATATTTTATCAGGCAGTCCACGTTGCCGTAGTGCCTGCCATATAAACTCATATCGACCGTGTCGAACGCTTTCTCATAGTCTACGAAAACAAGGTACGGGGGGATTGTAATTCAGTAGACTGCTCCACTATGATTCGCAAGGTGTTAATATGGTCTATGCAGGAGGCGCCCTATCTGAATCCAGCCTGCTGTTTTCTAAGCGTTCGGTCTACTGCCTCTCATATCCCTGATAATATAATGTGGGAAAAGATTTTACCCGCAGTAGATAATAAACAGATGCCTCTGCAATTGTCACTTTGTCCCTCTTTTTTGGTATTTTGACTATGATACCGGGTGGTGTTGTAACAGGTTTTCCATGCTTTTTTCAGGATTGGCTGTAGCGCATCTGCTATGAGGCTTGAGTCGGCTTTCAGCATTCTTGCGGGATGCATCTTTCCCCGTTCCTTCACCATTGGCCAATGCGTGAATTGCAGTTGCTATTTCTGTTTTAGATGATGCACGGGTGTCGATTCTTATTGGCTGTGAATTGTTGCTGTTTTCCTGAGGTTTCTGTGTAAGCGAACTATTCAGGGCGGCGAAGAAGTAATCTTTCCACCTTTTGAATTGCTCCTCGTCACTGTACAACAGCCTTCCATCCGCACTCTTAACGACATGCTTTTTAGTAGAGTGCTTTCCCGAGAACCGTTTTGTGTTTTAATACAGCACCTTACTGTTTCCTGGGTTTGCCGCGTTTTCCGCTCTTTCTGCGAGCTCGTTTATCACGCCGGACGCTGCTTTTTACCTCCCAGTGCAATTGGGAATATTTCCGTTCAAGTTGGAGATGTTTGTCCGGGTCGCCTGTAGAGTTAAAGTTACCCATCTGCGTTCTATTTTTGTAAGGTTGTGTCCGAGAACCAGTGTTTCTGCATTCTTTGGACATAACCGATGCAGCGGAAGCCGGTGTCAATAAAGCGCCCTGTGTTTTACTCCACAACTCTTCAATACCTGAGTCGTCAGAAACGATTTGCTCATCACTAGCCTATTTCTGCCGCTGATTTCCAGGCGGAACTGATGGCAATCCAGGAGGGTGTAATGGTGCAGTCGATAACATGTCCAAGCTAGATGAAGTTTGTCATAAGAACTCTTTCTGGGCTAGGAAATAATTCGTCACACTTCAGTGGGTACCAGATCACAGGAACATAAGGGGCCATCCATAAATTACGTCACACGAATTTCATGATTTTTTGACCCCCCCCCCCCCCCCGTCCTTGTCACACCTGGTCACATTTGGGAGACCCCCCCCCTCCCTAGTGTGACGTCACATATTGTGCAATTTTGCATCTAGAAGTTATTAAACTAAAACAGCAGTTCCGAAATTAAATATATTTCTATTTAAATTATTTTTTAATAAAATTAACATAAAATCAACATAAAATAAGCTCTGTAGGATAGAAAAATAATACACAGATCACACAACCGTCATTGCGCGTGTGTCTGTCACCAGCTTTAATGCGAGCTTTTGCGGAACGTATCCTTCGCGTAATGAGCAGTATTACTATATTTAGATATATTAGATTTTGAAATGTGACGTAACAAAATTAAGACCCCCCCCACCCCTTGTCACACAATGTCACACTTCGCCGACCCCCTCCCTCCCCCCTAAAGTGTGACGTAATTTATGGATGGCCCCTAAAGGGCAACGAGAAAGGAGATGAATTTAGTAGACAAAGAGCAAATCACGTCACCAGTGGAGAACGTACAAAAGAAGCTGTGTTAAACGATCTTAGTATGTACTTCGTATGATATTAAACCTGAATATAAGTTGCCAATTAACGGCGCGTATCCCCGTGCGGGGCTATCGCCTGTACCTACCTACCCAACTACCTTCAACCATTCACAAAAACAAAAAAACGCATCCAAAAAACTAGTATTCGAAATTTCTAACGTAAAATAATCAACGTAAATATGTAATAAAACTTACCTCCTCAGGGGGAACAACAGTATTCTTATGTGCAACTCTTCCCGAAAGTTTCGAGGCCGATTGGGAAGGTGTAAATGATTGCTTAGCTGCTTTCAGCATTTCCACTTTCTTTTTTGCCTTCTCCAAAGCAAGAAGATTAGAAACAGGCGCAATAGTGCGAACTAAAAAAAATTGTTAAACCAGCTCAAACTCAACCTTAACTCATGACACTAACTTGGCTTTGCAGGTGTAAGATAACTTCTTGGTATTAAAGGCGTAAGGACCTCAGTCTCCTTTAGAGCTTCTGTTGCTTGCCTAAGCTTCTCTTCAGCTTTCTTAACTGCTTCCGCTGCAGCTGCAGCCTCTTCTTCGCGCTGTTTTCTTATAATGTCTTGTCTCTTATAAATTGACTGTAAGAACATATATAATAATAGACTTCAAAATATACTCTAGGAAACCTTCAAGTACCTGCATAGCATTCTGGACATGATTTGGCTTCTTTACCGGTTGCGCTATAGAAACTGGTTTCACTGCATTGTCATGTGCCTTGCGCTTCTTTTTGAGCGCTTCATACTTATCGTCTTCTTCTTCTGAGTCCATTTCAAAGGGTTTAACGGGATTAGCTGGAGCAGCCGCTTCTGGGGTAGCATTATTCTGGAATTCGTCAAAAATCATTTTACACTGCTGTATAATTTCGTCTTCGTCACTTGTTGAATCAAACACAGAATTTGGTGATGCTTGTACATTGTAATCATGCTCGACCGGTGGAGTTTGCTTTGATGACTTCCGAGTTGATGAATGTGATGATTTATCTTTCGATGATGTTGATTTAGAATGTGACGAGGATTTTGAGCGCGAGGATGACGATGAGGACTTTTGATCTCGCGATTTATCTTTTTCTTTGTGCTTGTCTTTGTCTGATGACTTATGTGATTTGTGAGGAGAAGAGGAAGATTTGGATTTACTAGCTGAAGAATGTCTCGTGCTTGAAGAGGAGCGTTCATCGTTCTTGTGTCTGGATGAACTCTTTTCTTCCTTATCATTTTTCTTATCCCGATCGGAACTTTTGTGCTTATGTCTCGAAGATGATGATTTGTGACGATCTTTATCTCTATGTGATGATGATTTGTGAGAACTACTTCTAGATTGACTTTTACTGGATGACGAAGAGGATTTTTCACTTTTGCCTGATTTTTCGTTTGATTTTGATGACTCTTCAGTAGATTTCGATGTCTCCTCTTTCGATTTTGTTGTCTCCTCTTTAGATTTTACTGGTTCTGACTCTGTTTCTTTCTCTTCTGAGGCTTGTGTATCACTAGCAGGTGAAAATGAAGGCTCGCAAGTCTTTGCATCCTCAGAAACTGAGATTCCATTTCCATCCTCAGAAACTGAGATTCCATTTCCATCCTCTGTAGTTGTGCAATCTTGGACTGCTTCACTGGTTACATCAGAATCTATAAAGTCTAAACGACTGTTCCTATCTGTATTCGATGAATATGAAGGAATATAAACTGGAATTGTGTCATTCTTTGGTGTATAATTGCGCCTTTGGGGGGCATCATTAATTTCAGGCTTTGTTGGAATATATTCTAATTTCGGCTTTTTTGATACCGGTTCATCCAGTGTTAATAGTGTCGGTGTTTGTTTGGGCGTTGGAGTATATACTGCCGGCACATTCTGTTCAACTTTTTCATCTTAAATATAATAATATCGAAAAAATTAAACAGATGAGAGAGCCGAGATAGTAGGTTACCTTTTTTTGCATGCTTAAAATGACAATATGGTCGATTGCACGATCCACTTTCATAATCAGGGCAATTAATAGATTTAAATAAACCAGTGGACGGTAACATTTTAATTAAAAAAAGCAAGAAACATTTGTAAATTTTATTAATTTACCCTTCGGCTTTTCACTATTGTTATGGTCGCTATGAAATTTCCCAATTTTTTTTAAGACATATCCTTGACACTTATTTGAACTGTCATTAAAAGTGGGAAATATGATTAATTTAAGTATTTGCATAATTATGTGAAATTATTTTGATAATACCCAAATCATTTTAAAAATATAGTAAACCTTTTTCAATAATTTATTAATTTCTTTGATAGAAAATTAAAAAAAAATTAAAAGCGGTGAGAAACAACGACGCAAACCACATTTATATTTGAAGCCGCCGTATTTGTATGTAATACTGGGTTTTTGAAAACTACCACCGGCGCATTTTCGAAACATCAACTGAAACTATCTTCACTATCGCAAGTGAAGTTAAGCAACTGTCGTGGTCGGGATCGGGATTCAAAAAAATACAAATATTGAACGAATTCGCATTTTTGATTCCAATTTGTAGGTTTATTGTATTATCAAGTTTCTATACACATATAAAAATGTATCAATCTTCTGAATAATAGTGTTGGGTGGTATAAAATGAGTTTGTAATAGGTTCTTCTTTTTTCTATTGAGCCAGTACAATAGGCCTACCCTAAATGAAAAGTAACGCAGAAGTGAAGTAGAAGTGAAGTAGGCATAATTTTTCTCAAAATTCACATGTAAACCAAAATAAAAAGCTCATAAGAAGTGTAGCAAGTAAACACCCTTACTTTCTTAACTTTTGTTTACTTCTTGTGCGGTTCTTACCGCACGCTTAAGGCCCAACTATAATGCACGTAAGAAACGCACGTCAATCGACGTGCGTAAATTTCGTCAAACGCAAAACCGACTAATTGGTTTGCGTATTAGGAGAGACTTCAAAGTTTAAAATTATTAAAATGCTTGAATATTATTCATTGACTATTAAAACTAGGCTATTAATATTTGCATATTTTTAATAATCGTGTTTATTTTCAATTATAATAAATTTCTCATCAAAATCGCTATCATGTATTTGAACCACAACATTTTCCATACTCTTTTTTCTTTAAAAACCACAAAACAACAACAAAAAATTAGCTTTCATCGATGTAACTACAAATCATCTCACAAAACGTACGTAGAGCGCGGTTCTTTTCCCATTTTTACGTTTAACGAAACTTAACGAAATAAAATATGACTGACGTACGTCCAATATGGCCGAACACATTAATTTCCATGAGAGCGCCGAGATGACGTGCGTTTCTTACGTGCAATATAGTTGGGGCTTTAAGGCCCAACTATAATGCACGTGAGAAACGCACGTCAATCGACGTGCGTAAATTTCGTCAAACGCAAAACCGACTAATTGGTTTGCGTATTGGGAGAGACTTCAAAGTTTAAAATTATTAAAATGCTTGAATATTATTCATTGACTATTAAAACTAGGCTATTAATATTTGCATATTATTAATAATCGTGTTTATTTTCAATTATAATAAATTTCTCATCAAAATCGCTATCATGTATTTGAACTACAACATTTTCCATACTCTTTTTTCTTTAAAAACCACAAAACAACAACAAAAAATTAGCTTTCATCGATGTAACTACAAATCATCTCACACGCGGTTCTTTTCCCATTTTTACGTTTAACGAAACTTAACGAAATAAAATATGACTGACGTACGTCCAATATGGCCGAACACATTAATTTCCATGAGAGCGCCGAGATGACGTGCGTTTCTTACGTGCATTATAGTTGGGCCTTTACTTCTCTAAATGACTTTTCGAAATTTTTCGAAATTTAACTTCTACTTCACTTCTATTTAGGTCACTCTCATACATTCATATGCAATGGGACGTAACTTTACCTCACTTCACTTCCCATTTAGGGTAGGCCTAATGTCGTGCTTCAAATAAAGCGAGGTGTAATACCAAAAAAAGGCAAATTAAAAAAGAGAGAAAACATATACTGATGAGGAGTTTTTTTTACGTGTTTGTATCTAATATGCACTAAACTGCCTCAGAGTAGGTATGCCAATCTCTCAATCTTTGTTGTTGTTGTTTTTATGATTTACTAGCAATAGCTAGTGAACCCCACTCGGGGTTTCTTACTGGTCCAGCCTTGAGGCTATACCTATAGACCAAGATACAGTCTCTCTCAATCTTTGAATTCGCGTCTTAACGGCGCTGAGACGTGAGGGTACCTAAATTGAGTTATTGATGTCTAGAAATCTGAGAAGTCACAAAACGTTCGCTTGTTGCGGGGATTTAGTAAAAAGAAGTCCATGGGAGAAAATTTTTTTGATCTAGTCTGATCCTACAAACCATAAAAGCCTTAGGCCGCTATTACATTAGGATGCCATGGCAGCGTAGCCAGCAACGTAGCCATCTGGAATATGTACATTTGCATTATGAGTATTAGACCTGGCGACGGCCTGGCCACGTATCCAGAATGGAAGCGTGGCCATAGCGTTCACACATCCCAGATCTATTTGGTTACGTCGCCGGTGAATTTTTTTACTCCGATTAGCTGTCACTTTCCGTATTTTATTTGTTTTTATTGTTTTGTTGGAATGGAACTTTTCGATACGGAAAGGTTTATTTTAAAAGCAGACCGGCGATTTTCCTCAGAGGAATATTCAGATAGGTTAAAAAAGAAATAGGGTGTACCCAATAGCGCCTTTTATTCCTTTTCAAACCTCTGATGCCTTTTTGCGACACAAATACAACAACATTTTTTCTTCGATTTCCATTTTAAAAATAACATCTGACATTGGCATCTCACACTGGCCGCTGCATTTGGCAACTTGTAAAATTTGATGTAGCCATCACTGACATATAGTAATGGACTGCTAAATAAGCAAAATCCCATACAAAAAAGTGGCACCAAAAACTATTGCTAACTCGCTCCCACGTTAAATTCCAATGAACTGTAATCGTCAGCGCATATCAGCGATGTAAACATAATAAGAACAAAATAGACAGGTATAGTTTTCGTTCTTCTGCCTCACTCTTGAGCTATTTTAAAAAGTCCGTTAAACAGGGAAAATAACTGTCACAGTTATGGAATAAATACATTTATTTAATGAAAAAACTGCTAATAAATAGAAATGAGTGATGGAAATTAATTTCTATTAATTATAACAGACATCTTATCACTTATTTTCGCCTAAATTCGAAGAACAATTTTTTGTTTACATGAAAAAGGTTTTCTATTTCTGGAGAAAAATGGTGCCATTCAGCATTGTCAATCAGCAGTCCATTACTATATGTCAGTGGTAGCCATAGTTACGTTGCTGGCTACGCTGCCATGGCATCCTAATGTAATAGCGGCCTTAGTTTTGGGAAGATCTGGATTATAATGAGCCGGGAAAGATGGGGGCGTATGGAAACGTAAAAAGGATGGGGAAGTATTCCATTTTGAAAGTGCTTCCGTGTGGAGGACGTAAGATGAGTGAGTGATTGTCGGAAAGAGGGCCCTTTTGTGATCAAGCTATCCGCGGCTTCGTTAGCTTTATTAAGAGTAGATATAGTGGGTCAAAGATATCTCTTGATCTGTTACTTTTGCAACAACAAAAGCAAACTTATGATCGCACTTATTGTCATCGGTGTATAACTCTATACGGTTGGGAAATCGTGCTAATGTTTCTTGGTGCAGCTGCCGGTAGAAAATGGAAAAATCATGGGAACTCAACATATCACGTTGTTTATAGACTTTAAGCAAGCATACGATGTGTGACAATTAAGTAATGAGACTGATTATATTGCCGCGATTGAGGCTTGTTACACGGCATAACACTTTCTGCTGTAACAAACCGGTTTGTGCGTGTTATACGAATTTCACGATAAACTGACTGTTCTGCATTTTTCGTGTAACAATTCAATTGTCTATGTAGCTGTGTACAAACTTTAAGTCATTTTCGTAGACCCCGAGAATGAAATTATGATTGTGTTAGTGTGTTGCTCTGTGCAGTCAAGAATTTCTTGGGATGCACAAGTAACAAACTTCCCCGCGACCCCTTGCCTATAAAACCGGTTTATTGGAATTATTGGAAGTGTTGATGGAAGAAATGTTATGCCGTGTAATTTGCATCATTGTGATAAACCTGCGACCTTGAAATTCCGTTTCCCTTCTCTCGGCATCTTTCCCCTCTTCATTGATATATTTGCCATCGCTCTAGCTTGTTTAGTTCGCCTGCTCTGTCGTGTTGAGTAAACGTGTGTTCGTGGTGCTCGTCACGCAAATGGAAAAACGAAATCGGAGACAACCATTGTGAGCTTTGGCGTTTGGTTTCCGGGTCGTATTGAAAAAACCCGGTTTGAGAGCATCAAGCGTGAGGAGTTATTTAAAGTTATGGAGTGCTTCCGATTTCCAAAACACCTAATCGAAGTAACAAAGCCTACAAATGTAGTAGTACGATGCAAAGTAAGAGTTGGACGAGACCTCTCAGAAAGGTTCACATCACAGAGAGGCCTGAGACAAGGTGACGCGCTGTCATGGCGCCTATTTAACATATTAACAATGTTGGAGAAGGTGGTAAGAGACGCTGGGGTAGAAACGACGGGATCCATCTTTAACAAGTCAACACAGACAATGGCTTATGCTGATGATGCCACTCGAATAGGTAGGTCTTTTGCGAGTGTCAAAGAATCCTTCAAACTCGACTCGGGTTTAACCACTGACATATAGAATGGACTGCTCATGAGGAATTTTCATGGCACCAATTTGTTCCATAGGCTACAAACCTTTTTTCACTTTTGAAATTTACATTTTTTTAAATACGTACTTAAAACATTAAAACAACACAAATATTTTGTTTAAAAAAATTAATAAACACTATTTTCACCTTTTAAAATGCCTTTTTTTCATTAATTTGCAAATTTTATGTGTATCTGATTTAAGTTCTTAACGCCTGTTTTAGCAACTGACATTCTGTATGTCAAAATCCGGGGGTCTATGGGGAAAAGAGCAAAAGATATAAACATCACTATACCCGTCTATTTTTTTCTAATTGATTTAACGCAAAAGATATAAACATCACTATACCCGTCTATTTTTTTCTAATTGATTTAACCTGATTTTATTTCTGAGTGCTTCTGTCAGTTTGGGGGCTTATGGATGAGCGAGTCGACTATACCTTTTTGGTGCCATCGGTTTGTATGGGAATAATTGCTGATGAGCAGTCCATTATTATATGTCAGTGGCACTGACTGACTTACTATATGTCAGTGGTCAGTGGGTTTAACGAAGAAATCTCTGGCGGGGATGGAGCGTAAGATGCAGTTCCGCTTTCTATAGATGTGAAGAAGATCTGGGGCCTTTTCATAAATGCAGGTTGCGTGCGCAATTGACTTATTCAGCTACACATTCTCAATTGCTGAATAAGTCAATTGCGCACGCAACCTGCATTTATGAAAAGGCCCCTGATTTGTCATGTGAGAATAATTGCTTCGGCAGATGAGGCCCAGTTTAGCCCTGTTTTCAGTGCAACAGTTAATTTTTTGGAAATTAATGCACCAGCCGTAACTACATGTACCTTTGCCTAAGCCTCTTTAAGATTAGTGCGAACGCCTACGGAATTCGTAAAGGAAAGCCCTGAGTCCATTTTAGCTTTTTTGATGGCTCGTTTTGGAATAGCTGAATCCAGAAGAAACCTTAGGAAATTAAACAGGGAAGGATAACGACGGCGAAGCTGCCAGCATCCGTTTTTAGTCCTTATCAGAAAAAGGATTTCGCGTGTCATCCAGTTGCGTTGGGATGACTAACAGGGATGAAAACGGACACGTTTTCTGAGCTTAGCCGTTTCCTGGTTAACATTTTTTTCGACAGGACAGGTTGACGACGGGTCAAACAGCCTTTGTCGAGAAAAGATTCCATTTGGTTTTTTTAAAGAAAGCTCGGAAAGGGAACTTGTAAGAGGAGCTAAAAATAAGGTCTATGGATGTTAGGGTGTGTGGGTGGATAGATGCGTGCAAGAGGAGAGCCAAAGAATTCTGTAATATATGGGTACCAACAAAATTACTCTTCTGTTTTTCAGTCCGCCCTATCCTGGAATATGCGTGCCCTATCTGGGATCCTACATTCCAAGTAAGCAACAAGAGGATTGAATCCGTTCAAACGAGGTTTATCCTTTTCTCCCTGAAAGATCTATACGACCCCCATAACTATCAAACCCTACCGCACTACGTGGCTCAAAGTGCTTGATCTCATGCCGTTATCTAGCAGGAGAAGACTGTTCATATCTTGTGTTGCCTTTGACGTCCTAAGTGGTAAACTTAAAGTGCAGTTTCTGTCGGACAAGATCAAATTTAATGATATATTCCGGCACACTAAATTACTTAGGGAATATCGCCGTACCGATTAGGCTAAGAACGAGCCCATCAACAGATGCTGTATTCAATAGTCATAGTTCCCGTTTATCCCCTTCTCTCAAAGAAGGCATAATATGTATAAGAAAATACTCAGATCCCTACTAACAGAACTCCTCCTCTATTAACAATAGTAGGGGCGCTTTCAGTAATGCAGGATGCGTGCGCAAATGACTTATTCAGCAATTGAAATTGTGAAGCTTTCAATGACTGAATAAGTCAATTGCGCACGCATCCTGCATTACTGAAAGCGCCCTAGGTTTTCAATAGTTATAGTTGTTAATCAATTATTATAAAAAGACTGCTGTAAGACGAGTTCTACCATTCCAGTGGAATGCGTTCGAAATCGGAATTCAATTTCATTCGAATTAAATATATGTCACATATATGAAATTTATCGCAATGTGGAACATCAATTTTGTTGTACATACTTAGTTTAGTGTGGCTAACGTATGAGACGGTCCTTCGCCCACCATAAGCTTAGTTTCGTGCTTTACATTTGTACTAGGAAGGTACTGCATATGCTTTCAATCAGGCAAGCAACCACTCAAATAAGCAAAAAACCCCAACTTTCGACTAGAAATGCGGAAATCAATGCTAAAATGAGAGAAGGGATGCACTTGTGAGGAATTAGTTTTAAGAATATTTTATAAAATCGTAAATAAAAACAACTATTCATTAAATAAAATTTTACTTCACGTCTTAAAATTTAATAACAAAAATAAACTAAAACAGTCTTCGATATAAGTATAAAAAAGTATCAAAAGTTAATAAAGTAGAAAAATGGGTCAAAAGTTGCCGGACCCGCGTATCCAAAACTGCAGGACAACCTGCAAATAAATATAAATTAATATAAAAATTATAAAAGACTAATATAAAACTAGAAACCCTTTTAAAAACTCAGTTTCTGATGAAAACTTTCGCGGCATTGAGCAATTTCGCATGCTCTTTGTTTATCTCCTCATTTAAAGAAAGAATAATCTGATCCACGACGAAGAAATGCTCGTCCATGATATCCTCTTTTTGAAGCTGCAATTTGTACCAGTTTCTTTTTCTTGGCCGCCTTCTTGTCGGTGGATATGCAGATGCCGCCAACCTTGCGGAAGATAATTTACTAGCAGATGGTACCGCATTATTGGCTGTCTCCGAACTTGGGGAGGTTGGGTCGATACCCAACGGATAAGGCACAAAATTACTACTAATAATGCGCCTGCACCTAATTATCGCCCTGTAATTAGCATAAAGCGCTCAAGTTTCTAGAATAATAATGCATTTATTTCCTTTTTATACTTACGAATTTAAATCTATCATTTTCGATTTGTTTTTAGTTTTTTATTTACGTCCTATTATTATGACACCTTCCTGCTATTTTCAATTTTTGACATTTTTGAAAGAGCGTTCTCCTATTGCCGTGAAGTTTGTCACATTCTGAAAAGTAGGGAAATTTAAATATTAAGCCCTATAAAACCTCTGTTTTGGATTTGTTTGCATAGAAGCTATATATTACATTAAAAATTTCAACTGTTAAAAAATTAAAACCCAACATAATTATAAAAAAAAACTATAACCCCCAACAAATAAGTTTCCATATTTCAGAACGTGCACTTTCGTCCACTTTTCAGAACATGCACGTAAAATTCTGTTTTCATTTTGACAGCCCGAAAGAAGTGTGTTCACCCCAGAGGAAATAGTAGGACGCGGTTCTTCACTTAATTTCCTGAATTGTATAAACTTAAAAATTACGCCACCGATTAGCAATATTTTGCTCAAATAATTTTAATTTACTGCTGCGATATAGAAGAAAGGATTTAAAATATTTTTAAATATCAGCATAAGACAAGCAAAGCTTAAAGGTAAAATTTAGTTCAGGCCGAAAAGTGCAAATTTTCGATTGTCAAACTTTTAAATTCCAGGAAAAGCTAAATTAAAACTTGTTTTGCGGTTATAAATCTATCTTTTGTCCCAACCTATGCGTCTTTAGTTGTTTCTAGAGTTTAAGTCAGCCCAAATTAAAGAAGTGCTCAAAGTTGTGATACAAGCTACAAAAAGTTAACTTTTTCTCGAGTTCGAAGGTCTTCTAATCAGAATTGTTTTGTGATCTTAAATTCGCTTGGTTTTTATAGCTTCATCATCCTTTCTTAAAAGTGCATCGACATCGACTAACGTGAAATATAATAAATCTTCATTTGGGCTAAAATATCGCACCTGTATGCAAGGGAGGGATTCCAGCTGCAGCTTCTTCCTTGTGTCTAATTCGTATGCTTAGCATTGATTTGATACATGCATAGACCATAGAACCCACGAAGTTTACTTTTAGATCTTAGCATCCTCGGTCTGCCGATGTATCTCAGTCTGGTGAATAGTGATTCTGTTTTTGCAACCATTGCCTCGATATCCTTGGAGGTGCCCCTGTCCTCAGCCACAGTTCCTGATAATCCAGATAATTGATTGAAGTTCCCTTGTTGCAATGTATTATCTACAACCATTTTGCGAATTCTGAGTCGTGCTCTTTATGCATATGTACTTTGTTTGTGGAGTTTTTATTTTTAACCTTATTTCTGACGAGTTTTTATTTACCTTTTTTGTTTTTTGTTGTATATTCTGAAAGGATAGTGGCCCCTGTTCTGAAAGTCGATTCGTCACGACGCGACAATTCATTTGAGTTGAACAAACTGAGGTTTCAGTCGAATGACGACTTTCAGTACAGGGGCCTAAGCTCAACTTAGCATTTCAAACCATCTGCCGAAAGTCGCAATTCGACTAAAACGTCACTTTATTCAACTTACAACTTGTCACGAAACATGACGCGACTTTCAGGACAGGGGCCAGTAACTTTGCATCTACATATGATCTTCTTCGATGGCTCTCGAGCCTTGGCCTCCATCAGTTTCTTCCTCCAGACGTCTCTGCTTCACAACTTGTGGCCTTAACATTGTCTTCCTACCTTGATTGTGGTTTGCCAACTGGTCTTTTGCCATCTGGTAGTAGATACAGGGCTTTTTTGGTATCCTTGAGTCATCCATTCTTTGGACATGACCGGCAGTAGCTTGCCATGTGTAGAAACTTTACACTCTATATAAATCGTACAATTTTTGATTGTAGCGTATTCTCCATGCATTATCTTCATTAATTGGGCCGTATATCCTTCGGAGAACCTTCCTCTCAAATGTATCCATGTTGTCGGTGGATTTCTGGGAGATACTCCATGCTTCACATCCATACGTAGCTACTGTACGTATGATGGCTTTGTAGGTTCTTATTTTGGTTTTTCTGTGGATGTCTCTGGATTTCATTACTGGCAGTAGTGAGAAGTATGTCCTGTTTACTGTGTTTATTTTTATTCTTCTTTGTACGTCTATCGTTTCATCGTTGTCTTCGCTGACTGGGGACCCCAGATCTTCTAATTCTGTGAATATTTCTCTAAGGTATGATAGTGATCTGGCAAGGCAGTTTATGTCGTCGGTATATCCTGTCAACTGTTTGGATTTGTTAAGCAGGGTTGCGTTCGCATAACTGTTATTAACTTTGCGAATTACTCCAACGCCATGCTTTAAGCCTTGCTTGACTGGGAAGGACTTCGTCAATTCTCCTTTTATTCTGACTCACTGCACACCTTGTATTTTCCATTGTCATTTTTACTATCTTTAGGGTATTGTTGCATACATTTGTTCCTTGTCGATGCTGTCGTATGCTTGTTTAAAGTCATGATCAATTCAGCTTGAAAGCACACGGTGGCGAATAAATTGTCATACCTCTGGCCCATGCTGATAGTTATGAAAGAAACCTATGAAAAGATGCCCTTATCACTTTGTCCCACTTCCATGTAACCGATCAACTTGAAATTTTGCACATATGTAAAGTTCGCGCGACAATGCGATCTGACCATTTTGTAAAAAAATCAAAATGGCGGTTCCAATATGGCGGCTGAACTTCGCAATTGTGCTCCCCGACCCCCGGGTATCAAATGAAAAGGTATGACAAGTAGAATAAAATTAGTTATGACGCGTTATTCAAATGGCGGCTAATATAAAATAATGGACTACGTTTTTCTTTACAACCCACTCGAGAAAAGTTCTGGTTTTAATAAAATAAGAATATAGGTAAAGAGTCCCTCGATTAGACCCAAAAATTGGACCCATTGTCGAAAGAAATCGAGTGAAGATTTTTTTTATCATTCCAATTCTAGTCCTCAAAGAGCTCTATCTAAATATTTAGGTTCGCCAAAGTTGACGTACTATATGAAGCCTTTTTCTTTTTGGTAAAAGTTGTGTGGTAAGGGCTGCGTATAGTCCGATATGTATTTAGGCGCCAGTGGATAGCCCTTTGAGGTCTACAATTGAAATAAAATTTTGAGGTGCAGACCGACGAACTGCAAGAGAGCGCAGAGGTAGCCATAATGAACCGACTAAAAATTAAATCTCTGTGCTATTGGTAAATAAACCATGTGATAACCGAGACATAATACTTATTAGAAAAGATAACAAATTACAATGAATCACAGAGACTCACATATAATATGATATTTGTTTATTGGCAAAAAGCATATAATTTTACAATCTACGCGAATGAAATTCTGTCACTGCCAGATATTGTTTTTTGAATTGGTGGTATCATTATGGTTTGCCATTTTCACAAATAATGGATGGGTTTGAAGATAATTTAAACAGAGAATATATGGAACACAATAAACCAAACTTAAACAATAAACTAAAAGAAGTCTATAAACGTGTCATCAACAGTGTAAATACGGGTGAATTTTTAAGGCCTACCAGGAGGCACTGGAATGACTTTCTTAATTAATCTCAAATTGGCCAAAATACGTGTAGATAAAAGAGTTACCGCAGCAGGATCATTAGCAGAGATTGCGGCAACTTTACTCACATAAGCAAAACCAAATAATTCTAAGTTTCGTTCGGAGAAGATCACATGGAAAAGTCTCCACCACAAAGCTGAAGTTTTAGAAGATTGCATGATGGTTGTTGAGAGTGGGATGAATGTACCATTGCAAGTAAAGCATATATTGAAGCCTTTAGGAGAACACTTCAAGATTTAACAAGTAAAACCCTACTGTAACTGTTTTATCGGCATAATTTAGCAGGGTGGGTGGTAGACACCCTTAATGGTCCACTATTTTTGTCGGACGAGTTTTGTTTCGCGCGTATCATCGCCATCTCATGCGGTTATGATTGCTAAAAAACAGTATCTATAAATTGTTTGGGCACTATAAAAAATTATTTTTTTCTATCTATTATTAGCCTAAAAACTACAAAAATTACAGTCTTTCTTTTTTATTTAGTAGAACAAAGAAAACCCCCAAATAAAACTAAGAAAATTTGTTTAAGGACCACTCAAATAAGTATACGTTGCCCAGCTCTCACAACGTGCCCGTAGGGGTTGGTTATTGAGGTCCTAGGATAATCGAGTTTAAAAGAATTGATATTAAATAAATAATACAATTTATAACTCAAATTTTAAATAAAATATTAGTTTATGTTTATAATTATATTTCACTCACATTTTTGTTCAAAAATCTCATATCGCTATTAATTTTTTTTTAGATCAGAATGACTTCAGTACAAGAAAGATTACAGCTAAAACGCATGGCTTTAGATAAGTGGTCAACTCGTGAAAAACTGTGCCTAGCTTCAGCAGTTTCCTGCAGTGGGGATCAAAATTGGATGTCTGTAAGCAGATCGTTAAAAATGCTCTGCGGTGCTAATCGTCCAAGTGATTGGTTTTCTCAAAAATCATGTGCTGTGCAATATGGAGAACTTCTAGAAAATGTTGATCATCCAAAAAGGAAAAAACGTACCGCTTCCGAGAGAGATAACCAAACGGCAGAAACTCCAACTGAATCAATATTAAGAAAATTAACAGAAGAAAGAATTACTGAATTACAAGCTTTAATAACTAAAGGTCAGGAGGAGTATGTTAAATTATGGGATGACATTGTACAGGTGCAAGGTTTTTCAGAGCCCCAATTAAAAGAGATGTGGGTTAAAATTGAACAAGAACAAGAACAAAAAATTATTGAACAAAAAAAATATGCACAATGGTTGAAAGAACGTGAAGAGAGGAAGACAGAACTACAGAAAGCATGGAGGCCTGGTGCTTTTCAACAGGGTACTTCAAGTCAAGGTATTCAACAACAGCAACAACAACAACAGCAGCCGCAGCAGCAACAGCAACTTCTTACAAAACCTCCACAGTTGAATTTAAATCAAAAATCTGAAGAAATGGAAGTTGACGATCAGAATTCTAAGCCAGGCACTTCACCTTTGTTAACATCGTTATTAAAGTCACCGTCACCTGCTCCGACATCAACGGCACCAATTGTTCATCCAACAGTTACTACACCTACAAATGCCCGAATTACAGCACCAACTATTACAAATTTACTTACTGGCAATACAACAACTGCACAAATCCAATCAAGCGCAAGCCAATTGGTATCTAATCAACAATTTAGTATCATTAATATGCAGCCATTAACTGGACCTGTGCCGCCTGTAGATCATTCGCAACAGGTAAGATTAGTTTTAGGTGTTTTTTAAGCGTATTTTTAATTGCTGTCTAGGATTATTTTTTTTCTAAACAAACAATCTTATGTATTTATTGTAAAATGTACTAATAGATATTTTAAAATAATAGAAAATTTGGAAAAGGAGATTGTTTTGCGCAAGAAATTTTTAAGGAGTTTTTGGAAGGAAACAAGTACTCCATCTTAATCGACATGTGATAACTGAAGATTTGAATTAATTATATAATAATATTATCATTCTAAGTTAATTTTTAATTGAATAAATTAAGCGTTGATATTTCTGCGTTTTGTAATTAAAAAACTTGATTTGATTTTTTATTTCAATTTTAGTAGCTCAAAATGCTCGGTGGTTTTGGTATCAAATATTATACATGGTAAACAATTTTATTAGCACATATATTTCTTTTTAAATTAATTTTTACTGCTGGGCTGACACTAAAACGTTTGCTACTGCGCACGTTAGCTACAAATTAAATTTATGTTTTTCCCCGATTCCTTTTTAGTCCACAAACTTAAGTTGAGTTTTAATTTGTTGTAGAAATGCAAAACAGAAGTAACAAAAAAGGATTTTGCTATCTAATGTATTTTTAGGGCAAATTCATACTAAAACAGTGCAACGCTCTAATGTTGTAATAGCACAGAATTCCTTTGTTCTTATAATTAATTTTATTTGTACGAAAGTATAAAGACGTTTGCTTTTGTGCATAATTAGGCCCGCTCCACACTATCGGGCTGTTCTCGGTCTCGGTCTCATGCCATTTTAGGACCAGTCAAATATTTTTACATGAAAAGCAATCGGCGTATTCATGATTTCGAGTGTGACTGGCTCGGAACTTGAACGAGAGCGAAGTTGTGAATACGCCGATTACTTTTCCTAAAAAAATATTTTATTGGACCGAGACTGGTGCGGTAGTGTACCTGGAATGGCACGATAATGTGGATCGGGCCTTAGGGCCGTGCCGTTCTCGGTCCAATCTCATGCCACTCTCGGTCTAGTCAAATATTTTTACAGGAAAAGCAATCGGCATATTCATTCTTTCGCTCCCGTTCAAGCTCCGTGCCAGTATTTGACTACGCCAATTGCTTTGCTTGTAAAAATATTTGACTGGACCTAGAATGGCATGAGACTATACCGAGAACGGCACGACAGTGAAGAGCTACCCTTACACCCATTTTTATCCAAAACCGGAGCCTAATCAATTGGCAAAGCCTGCTTATATATTATAAAGGACTAAATAAAAACTGAAGGGTACAAAAGATTAAGTTTTTTTCAATTCGGATGACTGTAGTTCTCTAGGACATAATGTACATAAGATTGAAAGAAAAAAACGCATTTTCTATAAGTTGAAAATTCAACATTAATAGATTTCAAACTTCTCCGCAAAGTTTATATTTATGTATATTATAGAATATAAAGTGTGTTGAAAAATGAGAGGGAATATTAAGAAGAAAAATGTTTTTATCAAAGCAGGTAATAGTAAAATAAAAAGATTGCTTAATTTCGTAATATATTAAATATAAATAAAATGATAAAATTTATAATATGGTTAAGATCTTAAAATGTATAATTTTTCAGGTTACACCAAGTCCATCACAAACAGCACCTACACTCTCAATGCTTCTCGAGAACAAGAATAAGGAATCTGGTGTTATAGATCATTCAGATACGTCGCAAATGGAAGATATTAAAACCGATTCTACATCAGGTGAAGCAATGGAAACAGAAGAAGATAGTGGCTCACCAAATAAAGATGATGATCAGCAGCTAATGGAAGTGTTCAAGGGTTTAATACCAGATAATATCGAAGAGTTAGAAGATATTTTAACTAATAACAATGCAATGATATTAAATCCAGAACTACTAGAAGAAGAATCGATATTAGAAGGTGTAGAATCATTAATGGATGATCAAGATGATATAAACAATAAGCATTCTCCTTTAGAAACTGAAGAAGAAACAAAAACCTTAGAAGATAAAAATTCAAAAAACCTGCCTGTTTCTTTAGATTCAAATAAGATCAAAGATGAAGTAAAGGAAGAAAATGAAAGTGCATTAGATCCACATGATCCACCCAAAATAGAAGATAGTTCGGGTGGTGGGAAAACAGAAATCGAAATTAAAACTGAAATAATAACAGATCAGGAAGCAGAAGAAGTAAAAGTATCGGAAATAGTAAAAAATGAAAAACAAGACTTTAAGGAGGACAAAGAAATAAAACTTGTTAAAGTGGAGTCCAGTGATGATTCGAGTGATAATACATGCTTACAATCGTTAAAAGATAAAATACAAGAAGATATTAAAACTTCACCTAATGAAGATAGCAAGGAACCTTCGGACGATGATATAATAATGGAAGAATTATCAGAAAAAAACGTTTCGCAGCCAAATATCTCAATATCAGAAAGTTCTACCGATGATAAAAAATCTGACGATGCACAATCAGAAAAGGAACAAGCAGAAGAATCTCCTCCTATAATTATTGTTAGCGAGTCTAAAGCTGAGAACACAAAGGAAGAAAGTACTAAATCGACTAGTGAAAGCTCCGATGTAATCATTATAGCAGAAGATGACGATTCGAATGAGCAAAAAATGGAAACCTGTGAAAAGGATGAAAGTAATATGAAAAAATCTGAAGTAGTGAAATCTCCGAAAAAAGATATTGATGACAAAAAGTTAATCCAAATAGAGGAGAGCTCAGCTCTATCAGTAGATGTATCTAATACAAATCCTACTTCACCACAAAAGTCTTCCAAAATAGATATGGATACTACGCCAGCTCCAGTAGAAATGCCTACAACAACTATTACTATCATAGATACCGACGAGGAGTCTCTTAATGGAAATACAAAAGAAGATAAAAATAACAAAAATAAACGCGATTATTCTAGAAAAAAGTCGGACAGTCTTCCTGAAAAGAAATCGGAAGACACATTCGATGATAATAAGCAATCATTAAGTATAAGAAAGATAAAAGAAAGAGACGGCTCTGAGAGTCCTTTAGTAGATGAAGATAATTCCGACATAATACCGAGAACACGGCGGCGTTATTCATCTACACCAGTTATTGATAGCATACCTAGTTCACCAGCTTCTAGTGATGACCGAGAATATAAAGCATGGAAGAAATCAATTCTTATGATATACAATCGTTTGATTACGCACAAGCATGCATCAATTTTCTTAAGACCTATCACGGACGACGTTGCTCCCAATTATAAAAATATTGTCTTTCGCCCGCTAGACTTGCAGACAATCAAAAAGAATGTAGAAACTGGAGTAACACGAACAACTAGCGAATTTCAGCGTGACATAATGCTTATGTGCCAGAATGCAATGATGTATAATAAGCGAGGCAGTGTTTATAATATGGCTAAAGAAATGATGGCCGAAAGTGTTAGTATTATAGAAAATATTGTTGAGACGGTAAACAAAAAAGATTTAGAGAAGATCACAAGCGGTTCTGGGGTAAAGCCGCGCGGCAGGAAAAGTCATCGATTGCCATAAGTATTAGGATTAGAATATGAAGTGAAATAAATTGATTTGAAAGAAATAGTTATATGAATAAAATATCTTCAATTTTCTTGTTTATTTAAATCAAATACATGGTGATGCAAGGTTTGTAATTTTATGGCATATATTAAATGTTTTAGCTGAAGCTTACCGCTTGATTGTGGGTTTTTAAAAATTGTTGCTAAGTTTTAGTCGGCCCCTGGTACGACTGACGATCAAATGCGCAACGAATAACTCAGTGGTGAAATTAAAGATCTAAAATGTAGTAAAGGAAGAGTTCGAAGTACGAGAAGATCTTAGACAAGGGGCTGGCCAGGGGCCGGTTCGCGTAAGTCGAAAAAATTGAAAATTTTCGTCTGAAGCCGGCGAAAGGCACTCGAAAGCTCTTGGGTTATCGAGTTTTTGCATTAGGGCACGAACAATTTTCTTTCGACTTACGCGAACGCTAAAATTTTCGTCGCCAAAATTTTTCGACTTCAATTTTTTTTCGTTCGACTATCGTCGTTCGCCATACACGAACCGGCCCCAGCCCCAATGTTTTTCAATCTAGCCCTAGAATGGGTGAGAAGGAAAATGTGAGTCCAAAGAAGTGTGTCGATAGCAACGCAGCCTGTACATTTGTTTATACAGATGACGTGAACATGGTTGGAATGTCATTTTCGGCAACAAAAGAAGTTTATGTCGAACTGAAACAGTTCAAAGGTGGAAGAATTAGAATTTTTTTTATGTGGCATGGTCAAGCTCAGGAATCACTCTTTGTACCACTAGACCGTCATGTCGTTCAACTCATGGTGCAATGTCTAGTAGTAAGCTTAACCTGAAAATAGTAAAAGAATAATAAAGGTTAAGGGTAGTCTGGTGGCAGTGAGCCTCGCGTTTGCACTACTGAGTGTTATATGAGTGCATCCATTTTTTAACAACCGGGTGAGTCACAACCGTCAAGGCTAGCGGAGACTGTCTTGTTGGAGTGTTATGTTTCCTGAAACAAGTGAATTCCACTAACCAGCCGACAACGGCTGTAACGCCAACAGTACCAGGATCTGGCATGAGTCTGTCTTGTATCGTAGCTGTAAGAGTAACGCAGGGTACCGTCGTCAGCGAAGCTGAGAAGTGGGTTGGAGGGGATTGAAAGTAGATCATTTATAAAGATAAGAAATAGGGCTGGTGATAAAATTGACCCTTGGGGGACCCCCGCAGAGATAGGGTGGGGTTCAGATTTGATGCCATCCAATACTACCTTAATTGAACGGCCGGAAAGGAAATTCTCAATCCATTTCTGTAAAAGAGAGTCGATTCCAATAGCTTTGAGTTTAGCTAACAAGGCTAAGTGCCAGACTCTATCAAAAGCCTTGGAGATATCCAAAGCAACCAGACTGGATTCACCTGATCCATGCAAACTTCGGCTGAGGTGTTCTGTAAGACAAACTAAAAGATCGCCAGTGGATCTTCTGTGTCGGAAGCCATACTGTCTGTCGTTTATGAGTAGGTTGGATTCTAGATATCCCATAAGTTTTTTGTTGATTATCGTCTCCATTGTTTTGGAGAGAATAGAAGTAATTGCTATTGGGCGGTAGTTAGAGGGGTCGCTGGAGTCACCTTTTTTCGGTATTGGCTGTACATGGGCAAGTTTCCAAGAGTCTGGATAGACTCCGGAAGAGTATGATAGGGCAAAAAGTTTGCGCAGAGGTTTAGCCAAAGGTGAAGCGCATTGTTTTAAGACGATAGGGGGTATATTATCGGGTCCAGTGGATTTATTGATATCGAGCTCCTTGAGGCACCTGTACACCTCGCGAGCCCTGAAGAAAACCCTGTCCATTAAATGAGCGCTGTGCTCGAGAACCGGGGGTAGCATATCAATTTGGGGTAAAGAAGAATTGGAAGCAAACAGAGATGCTAATAAATCGGCCTTGGATTTTCTGTCTGTTATCACCTTCTTATCGTGGATGAATGAAGGAGTTGTGGATGAAGTGAAATTCTTCTTAATGGAGCTTACCAAGGACCAGAAGTTCTTGCTACCAGAGGTTGCATTAAAGAGTTTACTTCTAAACTTGTTGTCAAATGAATTTTTGACATTCCTGATGGTGACTTTACAGGAATTTCTTAGTTTTATATACTCTACACGGAGCGATTCACTAGGGGAGCTCTTGTAAGCTCGAAAGGCGGCTTCTTTATTTCTGATTGCATTCATACACTCCTGATTAAACCATCTGTTGGGCCTAACCTTCACAGATTTGGTAGAATGAGGAATGAACAAATACATTCCTGCCTGTATGATCCTAGAGATACGGATAGCGGCAGAGTTGACGTTTTTGTTTCGGAAACACTGGTTCCAGTCAGTAGATTGGAAAAAATTAATAAGCCCCAGCCAATTGGCCTTCCCATAATGCCATACAGTTCTTTTAACTGGTTTGGGAGGGGTGGGAAATTTGAATGGGAAACTAGCGCTAACTAAGGAGTGGTCCGAATTGCCGAGAGGTGAATCAACTTCAACAGAGTAACGCGCTGGATGAGAAGTTAAAAAAAGATCAAGGAGATAGGTTCCTTGATCAGCAACATCAGGGACTCTAGTGGGACGATCCATAATTTGATGCAAATTATTGGCGTCTGCAAAGAGCTCGACGTCCTTGCCAGAAACACTGGTGCCATTTGAGTAAGTCAGCCATTTAACGTTGTGAACATTGAAATCACCCGCAACGATGATTTCACACTCAGGATTGGACGACAAAAATCCCGAGATTTGTTCGGAAATGGTATCAAAAGATGAAGTGGAGGCTTCGTTACTTATGTAAGGACTTCTGTATAGGAAGCAGAAGAATATGACGTGGCTTTGGAATATGATTTTAACCCAAAGATAGTTGAAATCTGAAGTCGTGTTTGAAAATATTTTACAATAAGCCACGTCATCCCTAACAAATATGGCAATACCCCTATGGGGGGAGAGATTGTGCACTAAAGTGTACCCCGACACCTGGTAATGACCTAAGTCAGTATCGGGTGATATTTGGGTTTCACTAAGTGCGAGGATTGGGGGTTTATAAGTCAATAAGTGGCACTCAACAAAAGAAAAATTCGCATGAAGTCCACGAATGTTACAAAAATCAATAGCAAAATTTGACTTGTAACGGGACTTCGGTTGCGCGGGCTCAATCGCCACGTTTTCGGGGATATTTCCCGGCATTACATTTGCCGCAACCATCAGAGTCAATAAAATTTGTCCGCGTCAAAGTGTTATGCCTTTTGAGACGGGGCAAATTTTATCGACCGACAGATTTTAGCCGCGGCACTTGCAGGACCAGCTAAGCTGATTAATTGTAAATATACGTGACAGATTCCACGATCAGTGACGTTAGTATCTTAAGAAAACGAGGGGAAGTTCATCACAACCTATGCTATTGGAAGAAATGAAAAGCAATATCTCAAGGACTTCAGCCAGTCAACACAAGGGAAGTTAAAACTAACAGAAGTAAGTGAGTCAAACTTGAAAGGACTAGAAAAGGAGATGGATGCCGAATCAGAAGGAGATTGAATGAAAAGTGCATTGAGATGGTTTACTTTAGCATCAAACGAGATGGCCGCAGTAGCATGAACGCCCAGGGAACGAAAATTAGCCCAGAGCATCAATTTTACCTGAGAATGTAACAATATTGTCAAATTAGTAGGTAGCGGATTTCACGAGCGAGCCAAGGACAATTAGAGGAAGGACTACAGGCTCTTGTAATAAGGGGGACACATTTATCATAAACGGATAACATGCATGAGGTCTTTTCAGTGTGAACCAGAAGTTGCGTTGTAGATAACGCTACAGGGCATATGGAATATGGTGAAGGAGAAACAACGACTAATTTTATGAAAGCTTTGACGATCCAGAACTCAATCTTATAAAAATTAACAGACTAATACTAGCCGGCCACGCGCTCAAGATGGAGTACAACCGCATCCCAAAACGGCTCATTATAGCAAAATTTTCAGGAGTAGGCAAATTCAGGAGGAGATGGATAGGACAGCTGCATAGCAGAACATGAGCCTTTAATAAAGCGACAGAGGTCAGGAACATCAGTGTTTTGCAGCTCACTCAATCCGTAAAGTAAAGGTGAGTACAGATGTGAGCAAGGCGGCTTTAGGTATTTTGGCGCCCCATGCGAGCTATTTTTTTTTATGCGCCCTTAATTTCATTTCTGTCTGTCCAATGTGGGTATTTCTTAAGCATTTCTGTATTGCATTGTGTCGAGCTGGATTGTATCGGACAGGTATTGTACCTTAACGGAATCGTTTAGGACGTCCAAAGTAAACCAAGAAATAAGCACTTTTTTTTATGTGACAGACTAGAAGCTTAGGGAAAGTCCCTTTGTACTGTCGACAATCTATTTTTTCCGTATACACTGTCGGACAGCAGCTCTAGCCGGAAGATAGAGAGAAGAGAGGAAGGAACTGTCACAACCTAGCCACGATATTTTTTTTTATTCCATCACCATTTCGCGACTCTGACATCGGGGCATCGAGAACAACTCGCTGGAGTGTGCCTTGCCTCCTATGTGACAGCGGCATGAGTTCCAACATCTTGAGTCCGTGATTGGAGGTCCGTGAGCTACAAAAATCGCGTCGTAACTGTAGGTTTCTCAGGGCGAAGAGGAGAAATTTCTTCTACACTGATTCCAACCTACCACTACTTACCTGAAATATAAGGTCCCAGTTCGGACACGCATATTCCAGGATTGGGCACACGAGCGAACAGAAAAGAGTTTTTGGGGCCCGAACGTTATCGAATTCTTGGCCTCTTCCCTCTATAAATCCAAGAAGCTTTAGGCTCTGGAAGCAATATTATTATAGTGCAAGTTGAAATTTAATTTATTGTTTAGAACAATGCCTAGATCTACAACTTGATCGACATGATCTAAGGCCATAAGGTTTGTCGTAGTCGATCGCTCTTTCTGAAACCATGTTGCTGTTCATTAAGACACGGGTCGATTAGAAGAGCAATCTTTTTGTAAACAGAACAGAACTTCTTGAGAAGTTTAGTAATTGTTGATAAGTTGACAACATCCCTGTAGTTTTCCACCGAGTACTTATTAGATGTTTTGTGGATTGGAGTGAGATAGGATTTTTTCTATATCTTGAAGAACTTTCATTTCGATAACGGTTTGTTGAAGATAAGATGGAAGGGAACCAAAATTTGATTTGAAAAGCTCTGCAAAAGAAATGAGGCAGGTTGTTAAGACCATGAACTTTATTAGTGTCGAGATTCTTTATACCGCTCATTATATCGTCAACAGATAGAGATACACCAGTTATAAAAGCTTTAGTGTCAGTGTGCGTACTTGTTGGGTCATTGTGCATTGCATTAGACTTTAGGCAAAAAACTTCAATAAATTTGCCAGCAAACATGTTACACATTTCTTGGGGACATGTATATTGCCATTTGTAACAGTCGAAGAGGATAAGAGAGAACAATAGAGGGTCATATACATCTCTTTATTAAACTCACAAGCAGGATTGGAGGGATCTGCAACTTGCGGGGAAGTTGGTGTGGCTCTCAAGAGCTGCTTTTGCCCATCACTGGTTTGTTGGTAGAAACTGAAGACAATAGTTGCAAAGGAACGTATAATAAAGCGCCCTTGCCTGCTGTCTTTTACGTTTTTTCAAACACAAGCTTCCTGTGTATATTCGGCGTTGTGTTTTTTATTGTGGAGGTGTTATCATTTAATAACTAAATGAATGAACGCATTACTGGATCGCGGCGGCGCCCCATGGGAAATGGTGCCCTAGGGCGGTCGCCCGAGTTTGCTCACCCTTAAAGCCGGTAGTGGAGGGAGACAGTTTCTTCCTCATCTTCATTACCACAACATTGTCAGCATAAGTCGTTGTGGGGAAGTCCCTATCTTTCGGCGTGCGGGACAAAGGGACAGTGACCGGTCAGCACCTTCATAACATAATTTATCTCTTTTTTCTTCAACTGAACAAGATATTTTGAACGCTTTTTGTTCAAAGTCGGCCATATTATGTGAAGAGTGCGGCTGTGGTCCATCTCAGCCCGGCTCGAGCTAAGCTGATTTTTATCACAGCCAGTTTTCTTCATCTTTGATCCGTTAGCTGGCGGTCCGAGCGAGACGTCCGCGCAACGGTTACTTTGCTGCCTTTGGGTCTCGAATTTATGATTCGTTTCCATTTTCGACGATTATTGGTGACGTCTCAAGTCTCCTAACTGTGAATCGTTTATTTTTTAAGTCATCCTCGATATTCTTTAGCCAGGTTTTCTTCGAAGCTGATCGGTGAATTCTCCAGTCTGTCGGACGGTCTCGTCAGAGAAGTTTACGTGGTAAGCGGTTATCATCCATTCGGCAAACATGTCCAAACCACCATAGTCAACGTTTTTGTATTTCTTCTTCGGTCAGTGTCTGTTGATCGTATCTTTGTCCAACTGTCTTGTTTCGAAGGCGATCGCGGAGTGAGATTCGGAGAATCAAGCATCGCATTTGGAAGACCTCGAGTTTTTTGACGTCCGACTAGAGCAGTGTTTACGTTTCCGATCCATAAATAAGAATAGGAAATATCAACGTTCAGTAAAGGCGTACTTTCGTTTTGATGGTAATATTTGTTCGTTTCCATTACTGCAAACACTTAACCACCACAAGATCGACGTTGAGATGGATTGGTAGTTCAGGTAGGGTTTGGAGAATACATAGAAGCACGCCCTTAATACATAGTGGTTTCTCAAGTATTAATATGATAATGAAAAGCAACAACAAACATATGATTCATCATTGAACTTGAGCAACAATGCTAGGCATGCGTGAATCATTCCGTAACTTGTATTTCATTTCTCAATGTCATCCTTGCATGCTTTTGATACTAATTAGATTTAACGTAATATTATCGTTGTTTTCAAGCTTTTGCACTCTCGTGACTATTTTTTTTTTAATAAAAATATTGGCATCAAATTCTAAAAATTTTATCAAATATTCAAGCAATTATATAACAAGATTTCACCTCCAAATTTCGCAGAATTTTTAGAGAAGAACAAGAAATTCGGAGATATTTTTCATCTATTAGCTTATAATACGGTTGTAGTATAGGTAGGAAAAAATATGAGAAGGAATTAAAAGCTACAAGAAACAGCACGATAATCACAAATCTTTCTTTAGATTCATGCATTCAACAATATTCACACATAGTCTCTCGTTATAAACAAAATATCTATCAGCTGGACGCGTGGTTTAAAATTATCCTCCTTCAAAGTGAAAAGAAGTGTTTATAATATGTAGAGGCTCTGTGCTGGTGGTGCTTTGCTGTATGGGATGATATGTATTTAGAGAGTATTCGCATTTTCAGATACACCATGGCCAGAGGGAGATATGGGATTGGAATGGGAGAATAAATTATTCTTCTGTAGAAAATGGGTGGAAGCAGCATCTCGGCCGATTCATTCTAAATTAATTTTGTGGCTGCCGAAGTCAGTTTTACATCCGACTTGACCGTGTTTCGAACGACTAAAATAAAACATTATTTTCGAATTGGCCGACGTTGTTTTGGGCTCTATACACATATATGTAATAATTATCATCTAGCAAAGTTTAGTAAGAAGCTAGAAGATATTGAAGAAGAACAATTCTTATTCTATATGGAAAAAATACGTCGTCGTCAGACTCGCGATTATCACCGAAAGGGAATTTTTAGAAAGATTTCAAACGAGAATGAACATTTAAAAATATATAAAATAAATACCGAAAAACAGAAACGAAGGAAGAAAATAAATAAATAAATAAATAAAATAGACGTGTGTTTACATTTGAAAATATTTTTCTCAGATTGTGAAAAACGAGGACAAAAAGTCGCGGTTTTATTACAACGAACCAATTTTTCCGATTTTAGTTTTTGGCAAGCCACTAACACGCGGATGTGCTCCCGTTTTTCGCGGTTACTTTAAGTGCCTAAAGATAACTCAGTGAAAAGTGTAGAAAATAAAAAAAATATATATATATCTTGTGCACACTTTTAGTTTCACTTAAGAAAAAGTTGGTGATAATTGATGAATTTCAAATAAAAGTAACGAAATATTGATTGGTGAAAAACACACACAACTAAAACAAATATCTAAATAAGGACCAAGAATATATGTGTTTTGGGTGCCTCTGTGTTCGCAGTTCCTTTTTATTATAATAAGCTGGTGTCGTTCCTGCACACTAGATGAAAGTTGTTGAAGATTTTGTATATATTTACATATTTCTCCAATCATATCATAATTTTTCCTTTATAAAATAACAAAAATACTGTCAATTCCTACATCTAATTTCGTTTCTTTTGCTACTGCATTCGCTTGATTTATTATCCTAGAAAAGGAGATTAGTTTAGATAATTTTAGATACAACTGTGTATCCAGGTGTTATATCACAATCTGCATCGCTATTTGTCATCCACTTTTAGCATTCCTTGCTCTTTTAGATCTTGCAATAAATTACTTCATAGGTGTGCTGATCTCTAGTCTGTTTCTGACTCTCTCATAGTAGATTTATGTTTTGACATTTTTATGACCTTGTTTCAGTAGAAATAAAATTATTTTTTTAGTAGAAATTTTTAAAATATTAAGTAAGCTTCATTAGTATCTTGCATCTATGCACCGCCCAAGTCATTAAAAATTGGTATCGTTATATATTGGCGTATTTTATAGAAGCCACTACCAGACCAATTATTAATAAATTTGAAGATGTAAGTGGTGCTCACCAATTTAAAAATGAAAATCAAGCCAGCCCACAGGATCGCTATTTTCTTATACTTATATTTATACTTATTTACTTATTATATTTAACAAGTCCCCATTTAATTTTACTTCCAATCTTCTTCATTTAATATTGAGTCATCTCTAAAAATTTATATAAAAAAATTCACGTTATAAAAATAAAATGCATTTTCAAGTGAGGAAAAAATGTCACACAATTTTATGTGTAACAGGTTTCAGCAGCATTCTTTTAAAGCCGGGAAAATTTCATTTCCTTTGTGTAAAGGCTTATTCTGCGTTATAGAAAATGAATTTCCGTAGTAAAAATTGATTTTTAAAGGCTGCCAAAATCAGTTTACTAGTAGCTTTTGATGTAGGATATATGCAGGTAATTTACTGATGATTGCTTTTTATTGGACATAAACTACAAAAGCAATTTTAGCATGAGAAAAAATGTGTAGAAAATTTTGTAATAGAGTGTAGATAACTTAAAAGATCCTTTATGCAACTCTAACCTAGTATCTTGCCGGTTCGTTCAAAAAATAATTACGGACTTTTATAATTAATATAAATAAATAAGATTTTAAATTTAGTTGATTTTTTAAACAATAAACGTGGCTTCTGTCTTTGTCTTTCATTAACACTATCCCCCAAACTTTTACTAATTTAGTAATTCCTTCTTTTTCTTCGATGGCCCTACAGCCCAATTCGAGACTCGGGCGGACTAAGCCCTTCAGAGGCCCGGGCGGCTAAGTTGAATGGGACCGCTAGTCTAAAGCCTAATGCCCTCTATAGAGTTTCTTGTAAAGTGTATACACCCTTTAGAGCTCTACACATGGGCTCTACACCCATTCTACGCGAAAGTTTTCTCTACTAGCATGTTTGATAGAGTTTTTCTCTTTACAGTATCCATTCACATTTGCGTTTCGATAGCGCTTAAAATTTTTGTACTTCGGCGTGTTAAATAACAAAATAACAAATAAAACCTATCGATGCAACCATTTGCAGTTACGCTCAGGGCCGGCGCGACCGTATTTGGCGCCCTAGGCGAGGAGAATTATTAGCGCCTTTTGCTTTCCTTTAAGTAACATGATAGTATCCGAATGTATTCATCGTTTTATTATCCTTAGAATTGAGACATCTGATAGTACTTGAGAGTGCAGCGGTGTCGAGCGCGCGCTCAACAGTCAACACAATTTTTTAAGAATTGTCCAAAAAAGTAACTCGTAAATTATTGTATCCACTCACGAAGTGACCAGTAAAGAAAAAAGTTGAGTTAATTATTTTTGGGCCTCACAAATTCTATTTTATTACGCCTTCAAAATGGTTAAAAGAATCAGTAAATAAAAAAATTTCCACTTTTCTCTGTTTCTCTTTTTTTGCTTTTCATAAATTTTGTTAAAAACTGAAAGCCGGAAATCTGGCGCCCCGCAAAAATCGGCGCCCTAGGCGACCGCCTAGTTCGCCTTAATGGTAGCGCCGGCCCTGGTTACGCTTCGAAATTCGAATATTACATACGCAGAAAATTTAACGTTTTCATTGTCGAAACCTGATTAATTTCCTTTAAATTTTTAAACTATATGTGAAAACACGCACCTTTGAATAATTGAGAAATGAAATGACATGCAAAAGCTGATGTCCGCCGTCGGTTGGTTATCCGAGGAGCGAGGAGGTGACGGTCGATTTTGTCCCCTACAAAACCCCTCCACTGTAGATCAATCTTCTACAGTTTTACAATTTCCGAAGTCGTGCAACATCCAGCTACGGTATGAACGGCGTGATGTCCTTAGGATCACTTAGATTAGAACAATTAAAAACCACCTCCCGCTCTTCCACAACACCTCACAGGATGAGAAATAGTTGTATTACAGTAAAACCCACGTCGAACGAAATCAAGTTCATTTATAATCAACTGTTTTGTGTTCCGAAACAATATTTACCCGAATGAATGAATTATGCTGAAATAATATCATAACGCCTGAGTTAACATTAAAATAGCACAGAATTTTTCCCTTTCGAAAACTGATTTAATTAACATTTAGCTGCATTATAATTAGTTCCAACATCATAAACATAGATTTTAATATTTATGTATTTTACCCATAAACATTTCTGATTTGTTTCGCTTGAAAAACTTTATTCAGAATTTCTAGCTTACATCTATGTATCTATACGAGAAATGTATAATAACATCATTGAAAATCAGAAGGTTCTGTAAAATAACTTTAGAGAAATCATAACCTTTTGAAGCAAATTGTTTAGTCTTCCTTAGTCCATGGAAATAAATGTTTTGACCTTTAAAGTTAGAAAGTAAAGAATTCTATCAAAATTCCGGAAATTTTACTTCTCTATAAACTTTTCTTTTATTTACAATTTCTTAACACAAAATTTTAAAACTCTTAGAAAATAGTTTAAAATTATTTAAACTAAAAGCTCCTTAACATAAATAAGGTTTAATGAAATTCATTAAGACTTTTAGAAGAACTTCAATTTCTCAATTAAAATCTCAGATTAAAATTTTCCTTGGAGCCTTTTTTGTTATAATAAAAAAAAACAAATATATTTTTGGGTGAAGTCCTTAACAAATTAAGCGCTGAGTATTAAAGGCCGGTTTCTGGCACTTGACCAAACTTTTAAACTTTTACCTTTCTATAAAATCGGTTAATTGCAGAATTTGGCTTTTGATGTTCATTTCAGTATCTACAAGTCAATTTTCAGGCTCAAAGGGTTTTCCCTGTGGTCATCTGTATGCGCTTCAAAGAATTATTTACAAATTACCTGCAACTTTTACAGAAGAGTTGAGATAAAGAATTAAAACATTCTTTTAATAATTTATACACGGCCTTAGGCGACGCTTCAAAGTTAAACGGAGCATGAAGGCCCCCTCATTCATGATATACCTCCAACTACTTGGCCAAGTAGATTTCAACTTGGCTCCTCCTGGCCCCGGCAAGTCTTAATGCTTGGGCTGTTTTGGCAGCTACTAGCTTTCGGGAATATAGACGGGCTCTAATAGGATAAGGATAATCAACTTTAGGTTTTGGCGCTATTAGAAAGGATAACGATCTTTTATCTGCCCGTTATTATTAATGAAATTAAAAACTTAAGGACTTCAACACAATCAGTCGACATTTTGCAATAAAATACTGATAAACATTTTCCTCATTTTCCGCATTTAAAAAAAAGATCTCAAAACGTATTTTTTGGTCACGTGTTTTACTACGTCTAGTTGGCAATAGGATCATTACATAGCGCCTCTTTATTGTCACCTTTTCAAGCGTCGACCTTGTCAATCAATTATTGAAAATTCAGGCGTCACACTGGGAGTGGAGATTGACAAGTCAAGCCTAGTTGAAAACTCCTCAATTTTCGCTTCTCAAAATTTTATGTTCTCAGAAGATATTTTCTTCACTTTGAGAATTTGTTTATCATTTTTGCGGTGGGAAAAATTTGTTGGCGTTATTGAAGTAGAATTTATTGATTTTTTTTCGAAAAGGAAAGTGTGTCTTGTTTGTCAAGTTTCAAGAAGCAGTATATTTTAAGTAGATCTATTTTGGTAGATACGATCTAAAAACTCCGTAAATGTTTCTTCTAAGTATATTTTGAGGTAGTAAATCTTTACTGCTGTATTAATTTTCGACTTGTTGAATTATCCTTACTAATATTATAAATGCGAAAGTAACTCTGTCTGCTACGGTATCACGCCTAAACCGCTGAAACGATTTTGATGAAATTTGTTACAGAGATAGATTGACCTTAGAGAAGGACTTAGACTACTTTTTGTCCCGAGAAAAAAACTTGAAGGAGATGAAATAGGGGATGTAGGTTATGTTAGGTTAGATATGGTAGATCTGTTGGTTTAAGCTCATACACTTAGTTCAAAAGGATAGGTCTATAGTGATGCCATAGTGATCCCAATTTAAACTTAGAAGTGTCGTTTCTTTGCTAAACCATCTCGAGGAAGTAATAAATCTTCTAAGTTGCTGGATCCCAATCTTCGAGATTTCCATAAGCGTGCTTAGAAAGGGTTCACCAAATGTGGTTAGTCTCCTTCTGCTTACTGAACTGTTGAGCCATCTCGTTAAAGGTGGGGTTTTATACCTCCTTGTGAAGTCTACCAGTTCCGTTTTTAATGGGTTAACGCTGAATCCGCGGGTGGCAGTCAGCTTGAGAGGGTAACGTCGCGTGCGTCATGAGATCACAGAGGACTAGAGGAGATTTTCCTTTTTTGATGATAACAACGTCATCCAAG
This sequence comes from Thereva unica, assembly GCA_949987705.1. Classification (NCBI taxonomy): domain Eukaryota; kingdom Metazoa; phylum Arthropoda; class Insecta; order Diptera; family Therevidae; genus Thereva; species Thereva unica. The sequence continues at coordinate 48,829,157 of OX465283.1, forward strand.
TACGCCAGGACGTGATGCCCTTCTGCCTCCATGCGTCGCAGCAGCAGTTCGCAGGTTGCAGTTCTGTCAAAAATAGGGGATGAAAGCTCGCATGGAAGTCCAAACTACTATTCGTATTTTCATATTTATCCTTAAAAAAATTTCGGACTGATTGTACTGTTTAATTAAAAGTTATGACTTTGAACATTTACGTTATTTGCTTCGGTTTCAAGTATTTTTAAAACTTTGATCCCGTTTTTTTCGAAACGAGCTTTTTGCAGATAGGCCATTTGCAGACGTGTCAAACTAGTTTCTTTTTAGAATTTCGCTGTAGGGTGTATTGGGTGGTACCAGACAGGCCAATCTACTTGTTTAGCTGTGTAGCTGGCTGCCTGCTCTCTCTGTCTGATTTGTAGGTAAGCTTGAGTTGCGTGTGTTTTTAACTACTATTTTAACTATTATAAAAAATCGTTGGCTTAGTTTCAAAATCTAATTTGTATGCGAAACCTCATAAGTTCACCACACGGCTAACATTTCCCAAGACACAAACCGAAGCTTCAGCCCCAAGACACAAACGAAAAGCTGAATTGCGCAAGAAGTGACACCGGACCAATAGAGCTCTACTACTAAGCATGGCTTGATGGGCGGGGAGAAATATAACATAATGTTATGATGAAAATTTTTTGTATAATATGTACATATACTGCATCGGAGCGCGGAATTAAAATGTTTCGAGAGCAGGAATATAGGAAAGGTGAATATAACATCTTTGTGAATTTACAGTCCAATCGTTAAATGACGAAAGTTCGTTGCTTAACAAACTTTTCATCATTCTATGATTGGATCCTATACACTAAGTGAAAACTAAAGGATGCGTATTTTATAAATTTGAAATATTTATTGAGTTGAAGGGAAGTTCGTGCCGTCAGCTGGCCGAAATCCTAACTTATTGCCGAGCTTCTTGCATAGTTTCAAATAGCTCGAGTTCTGAATATATATTCAAATATGTAAAATGTAAATATTTCAATAAAAATATAACTAATTCGCTTCCGGCTTCGCCTGTGCGGCACAGTCGGTGTCTTATGTTATGGACTGCGTAAAATTTTTTTAATGTGCTGCGGGTTTATGGTGTGGCCTCTAAGCCAGCGCCTATGTTTTGCCTCTGCTTAAATCTGGCCCTGCGTTACAAGTGCTCAACTGTGCGAACTTCTCCAAAGTCGTGATCAGATCTCGTCGGTGTCCGGAGATCGAGGACCGGTTGATAAGCAATGGCTCTTATCACCGAAAACCATGGGCGCCGTACATCTCAATGTAATTGAAATTTGGCCGAATTTGGTATATTGAAGGAGATCGCAAGGAACTATGGGTTTGAATTTTTGAATGGTTTATGAGTTGGGAAATAATGACTACGAAAGATTGTCGAGTTGTTCTATTTATGAACGAATTTGCTTGCTTGCGCGAAAAGAGGAGCTGTAGACAAAATGAATAGGTCGATACTATTATTAGATTTTTTCCACCAGTTCGCCTTCGCCGGTTTAATCCACAAGCGTCAAAAATCGCAGGGTAAATTTATTTCAATTTTTAAATACTTTTCCGCTATCTCTCCAGGACTATAACCTTATTTTACAGAGATAAGATTGCCGTGGAGCGAGAAGAGCATTTTTTTCGTACATGTTTAGTATAAACGATTTGGCAAATTCCGAAAAATCTTTTGGAACAGAAAAATCGCAACCACATTTGTGCCATATACTTTATATAGACCAACTAACATAAATATCGCTTCTGTGTCATAAATTCATTTTGTACCAAAATCGGATCCTAGATACTATTCCCGTAGACACACAGCTAACATAATCGATCGATCTTGGGATTTGCTGGCATAGAATTAATTTGTATCACCTTCACCCAAAATATCCTTTTGTATGTAACGCATTTATATTCAAAACAAGAATTATTTTTCAAGTCATAGTGGTCTCTAAATGTCTACCTAAACCGAATAGATCATACATCACAAGAAAAAAAATTTCTTTGATGACTCAAGTCTTTAAATTATACAAATAAAAATTTGTTCTAATTTTTTAATTTTGAAAAAAAAAACCTTTCGGATTAGAATCTTAATTTTTTTTTAGATGTATGTAATATTTATTAAAAGCAAAGCAAAATATTTCATTCCATCTCATTCAAAAAATACAAGATTTCGGTAATCAGGTTTTTTTAAATCAAATCGTAGCCAAAATAAATTTGCAAAAATATTCTCACCCTTGAATTACATTAAAATTTAATAATAATAATTTTTTATTTCAGTGAAATTAGTGTTGCAATAACCTAAATGATTTCATAAATAAAATTGTGTTTACACACAAATGCAAATACAGAGGCACACCGTCGGTATTATTGGATAAATGCCAGAAGTTCTCTATTTTAATAATATCACAACGGTCACGGTAATTGTGAATTTTATAATAAAAAAATAAGAGTATTCACAAGATTATTATCCCCGCTTGCACGGTGACATAGTAAGGAGAAATATTTTTGGTTAATAGATTTAAAATAGACTTTCGCGAGTTTATTTATAATAATAATAAAAAATACTTAAGGTCAAATGACGGCATTGTTCATGGACACACCAGGCCAATCGCCTGTTGGCCGAAATAGTATGACCAATATAAGTGTAAGCAGCAGAGTTAGTAACAGCAATAACAACGATAACGGCGACCTCCTAGAGAACACAATTAAATTGAAATTAAAGAAGCCAAAGACGTGGAATTGGGAGCTAACAACATCAAAATCATCCCCAAATATTGCATTTCCAAAAATTTTACTTTATAATGAAAAGGGGCATCTCCTTGCCGAAGCAAACGAGGCTGATTGTGTCCTGAAAGGGAGGAATTCATCTGGATCATCCGTAAATGTTAGTGATGTTCACAGTTCATCAAATTCAAATGCCAGAGACAGAAGCCTATCAACTGGATCGGTATTATCTGGAAAATATAAAAAGAAGCGACGTTCATCTACCACAAATTTAAATCAAGTTAATGAGAGCTTAGGAAATTTGGTTGACCAACTTAAAACGCAGGGTATCCCTTACAAATTAAGTACTTCCACTCCCCAAGGATATCTACAGTCAACATCAGAGCCAGGGATGGAAGGATGTAATGAAAGGAAACTTAAACGTCACGGAAGTATAAAATCAAAAAACAGTCAACTTGAAGAAGATTCCGTATCCGTTGACCTGCATACTAATGAAGTTAATGAAATTTCCACAAACGATAGTAGCAACAAATTGGAAAAGTTAGCAGATAATTTAGAGCAGAAGCCAGATACAGCGACTGGGCCACCAGAAATTTCTGTATCAAGAAAAAACAGCGAAAACAGATTACAACGAAATTTATATGCAAAACAGTTTGATCACAAGAAAAGTTTATCCACGTCAAACTTAAATTCCAAAGAGTTCGGCTCAAGAAAAGATTTAAATGTAAATGATTTAAAGAAAATGGAAAAATCGCCTAATAAAGAAGTTCGATTCGACTTGCAGAAAAGTAAAAGTGCCGCTGATGTCCTTGTCAGGGAGAGAAAGAAGTTCCGCAGATCAAATAGCACATCGATACCATCGAAATTTTCCGGGTCAATACTGGAGCGACAGAGTGCATTCAAGAAAAATTCATCATCATCTGACAGCATAAGCGAAGGATCACAGTCAGATACCCAAACCAATAATCCTAGATATTTCCTGCGAACGTCTAAAGCTGGAACATTAGTCGTATGCGAAGAAAGTTTTCGAAATAGAAAGATTCGTCGTCGGCATCGTTCGATAACTCGAATATCAGAAACGGAAGAGAATGAACTAAATCGAAGTCATGACAAAATTATTCAGAAATTTGTTTATCCTGGAAACAGCACAAACAGCCCCAATAATAATAATAATGGCGAGGGTGAAAAAATTCAAAAGGACGACAATTCTGTCGAAAAGCCTGATCGACTTGTACCAAAAGTACCCTTGGAACGCTTAAATATTTCCGACAATTCTGCCCCAGACAATGATAAAACTCTTAAAGGATCAGCAGTTGTTGCTGCTCCTGGTGTTGTTGATAATAAAGACAATAACAGTTCAAGGCAATTTCTCAGTGTAACAAAGGATACAAGCAATTTTCATCGTGAGCATAGTGCTGCTAGTGACCTTAAAGTGAAACGGCGGCGGAAAATTAAGGAGATACGTCGATGTGTAAGTGCTGGAACAGTTTGTCTTTCTTCATCAGAAGACGAAGAAGATATGGAAATAAATCGCTCTGTCGTTCCTGTTGCTGCTGGCGGCAAGGATTCGAAATCCCGTACCAGACGGAAGGCAAACTTAAGAGCTGCGAAAGGTGAGTACTAATATTCTCAAAATAGAACTGAAAGAAGATTTTCAGTTTTTCTTTGTTTCAATAATAGTCTAATGCTTGTTTGCTTGTTGTTGATCGTAGGGATGAGGGTTGGGGGTACAGTATTCTGAAAATGAGCATTATGGTTGTAGAGAATGTGTATTCGGATTAAAGGATGCACGTAACTCTTGTTTCAAGTTATGGTGATGGAAATTTTAATGTCTTTTGAATTAAATTAATTTTAATTAAGTTTGTGCGCTAATTGCAGTCTCGTTTATTTACTGTTAGTTAGTTTAGAAGTAGCTTTATTTCTTTGAAGGGAATTAAATCTTATTTAATACTTATCGTAAGTAGTGTTGGTTTGCTCATTAGTAAGTTATTATTAATTACGATTCTTAAAAAGCAACAAACCTCTAGGACTTTAAAAAATCTCAGCAGAGTTCATCAAGTGAGGAGGTGACCCCCTAAACAGAATTAGTATGCTGCATATGGAGGAACGAAAAAATGCTTGAAGATTTGGAGAACAGCAATATCTGTCCAATGTACAAGAAAAGGGACAAATTACCGAGTGAAAATAAAAAATGGGCTTGTGGCGGGCGAATCACGGCCGCTTTTCTTTGACGATATGACGGCCGTAACTTGTTTTGACCTCTGTAATCTATGTTATAAAGAAATAAGCTCCTAGAACAAAAATAATGGTATAGATCTTTTTAAATATCATGACATTCCGCGCATCCTGGGGTACAAAGCTGCGAAAGCTCCATTTAACTCCTCCTATCAAATCAATTGCTGTCATTTAATCAGTCATGACTGCGTAATGCTAGAGGGAGGTGTATTTTTCTGGGGCTTGATTATTTAAAAAATTTACAAACTAAGAGTGAAAAACGTCCCTTTTTATACATTTTTTTATTTTCAGTTTTTGAAGGGAATATTTTTTTAGGCACGATTGGCATTTTTTGGCCCAGGGTAAAAATAGAAATTCGCGTCACGCCCACATTTGTTGCGCACCCTTTTCTGGGCACTTGTAGCCATGTAGCTGGCTAGAGCATGGCCGAAAGCGATTAATCCAAGCAAAATATTTAATTGTTGCGGCCATGTAGCTCGCTGGAGCATGGCAACTTTTGGTCGAGCTCCAGCCACGGGCAGCAGCGTATAATTCTACGGTGTGCGAAGCAAAATAGCTGCGGGATGTGAGGGATTGCGTTTCAATGTTGTAATTCATTTCATATTCCTGCACACCGTACGCTGCTGTCCGTTGCTGGAGCTCGACCATACTCGACTGGGCATTTGTATTTTACTTATATGCGGTAGTATGTTATGCACTTTTTTGATCATACATTCGTTATTTGCAACCTTAAAATTCCCCAGATTTCGGTTCTTATTGGAATCGGAACGCAATTGGCAAACTCATCGGCCATATTGGCACGGTCATTTTGAAAGTTTTGATCATATATTTATTAATTGCAACCTTAACAACCCCTAGATATCCAGTTTCATTGAAATCGGAACACAATTTTCGAATTCATATTTGAGTGGCCATTTTGAATTTCGGTCATTTTTCGGCGGCGACCGAAATTGTGTGAAATTTTGGCCAAAAGTGATTTTTGATAGCTTTGACCTTGAATAACTTTAAAGGGTTAATCGGGTCCATATTTTTGTAAAAACTAAAGTTGTAAAGAATTTTATTGCCAACTTGGACTTTTTTGTCCTTGCACTGGGTTGTTGGTAGAAACCGAGATACACGGAAAATTCGGGAAAACGCGATATCTCCGGCGGCCATGTATTTTGTATTTTTGTAGTATTTTTTTTTGGATTTCGAATTTTTTTTCTGAAAAAGTCGCAAAAAAGCTGTTGGCCAATTTTCAGCTATTTTGGAGTTTGGTCTCCCTTCGTGCGTCTAGCCCCGTGCGTGCTAGTGCGTACCTGTTGCATGCTAGCTGCTTTTATGGCACTCATTTATAAACAAAATCAAACTCAGTATTCTCACATTTTACAATAATTACAACAATAAAAAAGTCAATATCCCCGAGATTATTTCTGATACCGGAGACAGACTAGCACCCTTAACCCTGGTTATGACATCAAAACGGCGACGATCCAAAGATATGGAAATAAAATGGTGTCTACGGCATTTTGACGTCATAATCCTGCTTAAACGTGGTAGTCTATCGAGGGTATAAGTTAAAACAAAAAAGTATATTTCTTCTGCTATGGGTGATTCCACACGAGCGTACACACGACACGACAAGAGTCTGCTGCAAAAGTGGTTTATGGAGAATTGGGTAAGAGAGGGCGATGGAAATTGTGACCATTCCATTGTCCTCTCTCACCCTCTTCTCCATAAACCACCTTTGCCGCCGACTCTTGTCGTGTCGTGTGTACGCTCGTGTGGAACCAGGCTATCCACCAAAATTTAATTTTATTCTAGTGCAGGCGACTTTGATTTTTTTTCATCGTAGAAAAAAATCGATGTATAGCTGAAGTCTGGGACAGAACAAACCTCGCTCCAAATTCTCTTACCACTTGCCCGGCTGCAACAACGAAGTGGTGAGAGCAAGTTGAGCTTTTTGGATTGGTAAGAGCTGCCTCTTATATCATCTCTCCGTAAAAGCACGTAAAGGCTTAGCTAAAATAAAAGTGATAACACTTTCTGTTCGCGGTTATTCCGTCTGTATATTATGTCTGATATGCTCCCTCTCGTCTACTGCATTGATTCTGCTCCTTTCTGAGACAGATTGCCAAGCATTTATTCAGAGTTAATAGGTTCACCATTTGAAGGTCGTAGTGGGAGATTGAGAGTGAGAAGTCGGAGGTGTAATATCCGAGAATCCGCCACTAGGTTGCATATCACTTTCCATAAGACGCTAATGTTTATCTTACTAAACCCAAATACTGCAGAGATTTGATAACATAAAAACGTCATATTTCTTTTAAAAAAATCCATCACACTTATTGGATAAACCATTATTTAATTGGTTTTTGCTTGCGAAACAATCTGATTTCTATTGATTTTCTTACATCAACCTTTCTACGTTATATTCATGCTGTAATAATTCGGATTTATTCACCTTACACAAAAAGCTCGGGCATTAATTCCCAATAAATTTCACATCACAACAAACCTCCGATGTCATATTTTGTTGGTTCGTTATAGCAATATACTATTATACCATTCCTTTTTATCAACCTGCAAATCCTCTGTACAACCCATCAACATATTGGAAAAACGGTTTTGAAAAATGCTCCAAAAACAGAATGTTAAAGGATCCGAATTTACTTAACTAAATCCAGAAGAAAAAGTAATAAGTACAAAATCCTTCAATTTTTTTTTCATGTAATCAGGATAATATCCACACTGAAAGTTCTGTAAACATGAAGCGCAACAATTTTGAATTTAGCCAAGACACGTATGCTCACATTCATAGCGGCTTAGCTGAAGCTTATGGGCTATTGAATATCTCCTGTAGCCGCCCTTTCTGCTGATATGTGCTGGGCGGTTTTGTAGACGGGGGTGCTTGGTTTGGTGGATAATCAATTACACAAATATAGAAATAAAGGCCGTGTGTATATGGCCCAATTTATACTTTTCCAATTAACGAGTCATCTAGCATGAAAATCCATTGAATTAGTTTTGACATATCAATTTTACCACGTATAGAAAACGTGATATCACTGGCAGACACGTTTAAGTTAAATGAACAAATTTTATCCCATTATCCCCCCACCCCAGAATCCAGCATCCTTGGTGCTGCAGCAGCATACCTATTCTCGTCAATTTGTTCGTTCAATCGTTCGTTGACTCGGTGTGTCGCGTTCGTTCGCGTTGGTTCGTTTGTTATTTCAATTATTCAGCGAGAACAATAAGGGGGTTTCTCTATATTGATTTCGATTTATGTCCACAATATAAATTCTAAAGTTATTTTAGATCCCCTTTATTGGTTAGAAGAAAGTAATGCTATCGGAATGGATTTGAATAAATAAATTGAGAAATTCCTCCCTCTTATCTAGATGTAAAGCAGCGCTCCATGTTTGGCTGGGCAGAAGAAGCCTTGCATGTCGTATAAGTAACCTGACTGATATACTATAGAGCACAATGCTGTGACATCACGTGAACCCTAAGCAACTTTTAAAACCGAGAGATTTTCGTAAATGATATCACGCAAAAAAGAAAATAGGGTACCTAGCAAAATAGGCCTATAATTCAGTTTGAATGTCCTTTGAGGCAGGAGAGCCATAGAGCCTATAATAGACCGAGTCACCGAGAATTCCTTCTTTGTTTGGGGATGGAAGAAAATAAATTTTATCAAATCAGTTTTCATGTTCTCTTCCTCTCTATTTAAATAAACTATGTACAGGATAAAAAAAATAACATAGAGCCTATGATGTAAGAAAATTAGCTTTGCCGAAACGAACGCGATTGACAGCCTTTCACTTACCAAAAAGAACAATTTTCCTTTCGACGTTATTTTTTCGTTCGTTCGTTCGTTCTGTGTTGTTGTGCTAAAGCTATTTTTGTTGATTGATGTATCCCTCCGGCAACTGAAAATAATGGAAAACATTGTTTACACAGGCGACTTATTTTTAATTAAAGAAATTCTATTTTCGTCACTTTCTTCTTTATCTTTGTCAATGAATGTTTCACGTGCTTTTTTATCTTGGGAGATGTACAGATATTTTGGCAGTCTTACAAAATGTTGAATTCCCCAATTTTTTCATTTTGTTTACTATGGGGAGATTAAAACTGCTATTTGAAAATTTCACTTCTCTTTTCTTTTTTTTAAACAAAACGGCGGCATGCGGCAGTTCGCTTTCAGATTAAAAATTTTATGAAGGAAAATTGTAAAGAGAAATGATAACAATAAAAGAAAACGAAAAGAACAAAATTTTCTTTAAAAAAACACAGTTTCTGGGAATTTCTTAAACGATGATAACAATGGTGATAGACTGGTAATGTTTTTTGCTTAATTTCTTTCTGTAAAATCCTCAAGGGTGGGTGTACAGAGGCGTGTATTATATTTCCAGCTGTAACCAAGGCTCTGTAAGCCTTAAATAAATATTGAATGAATATAATGGAATACACTTTGTCATTAAGGTTTGTACTAGCTGCGTTAAGAATTCTTGAATTATTTAAAGCGGTTGCACGGGTATTTGGAAAAGGTTACATTTTTTATTTAGTAGTAGAACTAATTTATTTAAATATTGTAACGTTTGCTTTCTCGTTTGTTTGCTATCGACATAGCTAAGGAGGAATTCATTTAACAGAGAGACATAGATTATCTCTACCTACAATCAATCGGTGGTATGTTTAAAATATCACCAAATTCTGTTAAACGGCTTGTCGTTTTCGTTTCAAAATTTGATGGGACTCTGTATCACGACTATTGCTGTCTATTTCGCATCTATTTCGGGAAAGGAATATATGTAGATACATATATCCCAGATATTTCTCGACTTTTATTTAGCGGGCTTATGACTCGATCAACAGATAGAGTCTGTACAAGGTCTTATTGGAATTATGAGTCCCCTCAAAGCTGGTACGACTGATCAAAGGCGCAACGAATAGCTTACTGGCGAAAGTAAGGAAACAGAATGCAGTAACAGAAGAGTTCGAAGTACGACAAGGTCTTAGACAAGGGAATGGGCATGGTACAATAATACAAGGTAGGCTTGCAAGGAAAAGCTCTGTTTCCATCTTGAAAAGCTCCTACCATTTTTATATGAGAAAATATCTGAGTGACGTCACGAGAGAGCTTTTTTCCTTTGTGAAATAAGATCTGAGTGACGTCAAGGGGCCCTTATGAGCTTACCTTGTAATTATTGTACCATGGGAATGGGCTTTTCAACCTCGCCCTAGAATGGGTGATTAGGAAAACGTCAGTCCAGAGAAGTGCGTCAATAGCAACACAGTCTGTACAACTTGGATATGCAGATGACGTGAACGTGGTTGGAATGTCGTTTTTGGCAACAAAAGATGTCGACCTAAAAGAGGCGACATAGCCTTGGGCATCAACGAAGAAAAGACAAAGGTGATGAAACAGTCCACTACTGGAAGATTTAGAATAGGAGGAAACGAAAGAAATAACTAAACGACCCAGGACATAGAGGAACGAGTCAACAGGTGTGAGAGAAAAGTTCTCAGGTGCTTAATAGGCCCAACGAGAGAGGACAGAATATGGGGAAGGAGATATAACAGCGAGTTGTTTGAAATTGTTGTCGACCCAGAACTTTCAATGTGTATAAAACTCAACAGACTTCTCATTATCACCTCACTTTTTTTCTTACCTCATTTTTTGTCTCGTCACGGTGCCAGGTAGTAGTGACTTTCATCGCACTAACTGTTGCTTCGAAAATTGTGTTCATTTCTTTATTAGGCGTATGCACTAAATACATCACCGCGATAACAGGTGTTAGCACCGTCTTCAAAAGTGATTCTTTTTTTTAGATTAATTCTGATTGGATTAGTGTTGTTAAGAATTACAAAAAAAAATATTATACTTTTTTGTTCATCACGCGATTTGTTTTTTTCTGAAGCCGGGTTTTAAAAATTTATTTTGTTTCGTCATTTTTAATCCATTCATTTTTTTCGGGCACAATTTAAAAATAATTATATTAAGGTAGGTCCACACGGTGTGATTTACTTGTGCAAATTGGCTTGCGCAAGTAAATTGACACAAAAAGATCGTCGGAGTAATTTAAAAAAAGCGGATACAAGCTGTATAGGGATACTGACAAATGACGTGAATATGGAAATTCCAATTGCGGGGATTATATAAAAGTTAATGTTTTTAAATATGCTTATTCTAAAAAATTGGGTCACTTGAGGAGAAAAGCAATAATACTGTGAAAGGCCCAGAATGGAAGCAAATTTTATCAGAAAAGCAACAATACGTAAAAAACAATAAAACTAGCATGTGGTATCTGAGCTACCTGAGATGGTGATATAATGAAAAAAAAATATTATTTTTTGTTTTATCTAAAAGTTTTATCAGGTTTTATCCACTAAGTTTCTAGTAGATTATTGTTCTTAACAGACTAGCCTATTGTAGATTATTGTTTTCAGCCTTTTAAGCCGCACTAATATTTATATTTTGACATAAAACAATGAATTGGTCAATTTATGTTATGCTGATTTTGTGTGCAGAGTCGAAATATCATTGCACAGTGCATTATTGACAGTGCCCACACTGAGTGATAAATGGAGTTTAACATCCCTATTTTAAAATTGTGACCAGTCGTAAGTCACAAGCTTTGGGGCCTCGCGTTTATTTCTTATGAACTTATTATTTTGGTTTCTATGTCAATGTTGACAGAAGTAACGTCTACTTCGCTTCTACGTTACTCTTTCTATTTATTATAGGCTTACGTTACTTTTTATTTAGTCTACGTGATGGCGTTGTGACTTGTGACTTGTGCTTTTGAATACGTACAGAAAAACAGAAATTGCTTGTCTTTCAAATGACCAATTCTGGGTACGTTTTACACAATGTATACAATTCTGTACCTAACAGAGTTTAATGCGTTTAATTCAGTTCAATATCAAAGGTGGATTCATAGATGCCTTAAAAATGAATCAATGATCAAGATACCAAACGTATAATATTTTAGACAGTGGCATATTAGTGGACAAAATAAAACAAAATAAAATGCTTAGCAAATTGTTCTTGGGTATTTGTTTTTTTGAAAAAAACTTGTGCCAAAAATACTTTTATGGCTTATGATATCTGGCGGGGTTTAAATTGCTGCAGCACTTTTAATACTGTTGCTGTTGACTTTGCTTTGCTGCCAAGAAAAACCACATAAATTTACTTTGCTTTGCTTTACAGCAATCATATTTTCAATGAATTTGCTGCAGGCTGTGAAAGCTTTTATGTTTCATATTGCTGCGAATGCTGTTGCTTACAAATGCTGGAGCATGCTGTTCCGGCTGCGAATGCTTCACATACACATACAAAAAAAGTAGCATTTTACTATATAAAGTTGGACCATGAAAAAAAAACTGAAGGAAGCAACGTATTTCACAGGCTTTGCGGAGGAAAGCTTTCAAAAACTATAAGCAAACAGAAAGCTTTTCACAGCAAAGTATTTTAAAGCTGAAGCATTTGCAGCCGGACCAGTATGCTCCTGAAAGTAATTTGAAAGCAACAGCATTCGCAGCAATTTGGAACAAACAGCTTTCATAGTCATCAGCAAAGTAAGCGTAAAAATATGGGATTGCATCATTAAATCAAATAGGGCCCAAAACTTGTGAGTGGTTCGAAGAATGTCCATGCATCTGAATTTAAAATTTGAATCTCAAATAATTTCCTTTGCTAAATATTTAAACCATTATATGAAAAAAAAATTTAATCTTTAAAAAAATATACAAATCAAAGTCGTGGGGCAGCCCATATTTTTGCAGAATTCTATATTAGTAATGTTATTCTATTATATTTTTTAGCCACTAAGAAGTAGGTGTGAATGAACCATAAAGTCAAAATCTTAATCCCCAATGTGACTTTTCAATTTGATCTTGAAATTTTTTGTGTATTCTTACCTTATTTCTTGTGAACTCAAATAAATAACCTCTTTCTTCTTGAACAATCAAACATCTTCAAAATCATCTAGAAACGCTTTTGGCAATTTTATGGATAAAATCACCTCGGGCTTAGCAAATTTTGGCAAACATTTCGTCTATCCCAAGTAGGTGGCCGCTCGCCTCTTGTTGAAAACTTCTCTTAAAAGCGATTTTTTCTTGACTTACATAACACAAAAATTAGTTGCTGGCTTAAATTTTGGCTTGAATTTTTTTTAGCATAATTTACCTTCTTTTAAACAATTTTTTTTCTCTTTTCGTTTTGCGCCTTTGAAATTATCATTAATCATTGAAGGAATTTCGGAGCTTTCATAAAAAGTATTAAACAATTTTCAGGCATTTTTTTTCATGGCTAAGAAAAAATATTTAAATTTCGTTTTCTTTCAATATTTGACTTTTACTTTAAAAATAGATTAAAAAAAAAGAGAAGAAATATTTTGATGCTTGCTTTTTTCGGCCGTTTACTTATGGGGCGCCTGATTTCAAAACTAATCTTTTTGCTTATAAAATTTGTTTGTAAACATTTCCAGATGAAACTGGCCTTGCGAATTGCGTTTGGAATTAGTTTGTTTAACATTCGCCTTTCTTCGATGTGATTAGTATATTGAGTTTGGTGAAATATATATCACTTATGGGCCTTTCGAGATATTTAGAGATTTGGCTGTTGAAAGTTGAAAGATATTAAGTAATAATATTTATTAAACAATACAACGTAAAAGTATACCCAATATGCATATGTTTAAGTTATCTTTCTCGAACATCCAGGCCAGCAAAAATATTGGTCAAATTATTCTGACTACGGATTATTTTCTAGTCTGATCCCTCTGACTGATCCTCTCTTTGTCATAATTATGCAATCAACCTGATCAAACAAAATAAATGCATGTTAATATGAAAGTAAAGGATGAGTTTTATTTATTATACGACACTAAGAAAAACTACACGATTGGCTTCAGATATCCATAAAAGAATTTGCGTATTATCAGATGACAACAGATGGTGATCAGGAGCGTGTTCAAAACTCTTACTATGTTTAACCATGGTTAACTATGGTAAGCTTTTGTCGTTCAAAAACTCCGTGGTTAACTACAACATAACTACGAACATAACTTTTTGAAGTTCAAAAACTCCCGTGGTTAACCTAATTTAACTAAATTTTAACTATGATTGTGAGCATGGTTAGCGATTGTTAAGAAGAAGAAGTATCAAAAATTACGCCGGAACTTCTTTACTTTATGATTGCTTCTCTAATCGACCCATGTCTTAATGAACAACAACATGGTTTTAGAAAGGAACGATCGGCTACGACAAACCTTATGGGCTAAGACTGCATAAATCAAGTTGTATTATTTCTTGTACTACGGCTTTATAGAGATAAGAGCCCACGAACTCCATAACGTTCGCGCCCCAAAAACTCTTTTCTGCTCAGTCGTGTGCGCAATCCTGGAATATGTGTGCCCGATCTGGGACCCTATATTTCAGGTAAGTAGCGGTAGGTTGGAATCAGTATAGAAGAAATTTCTCCCCATCGCTCTGAGAAACAACACGGCCCGCGCGATTTTTGCAGCTTACCGCCCTCCTGACTCAAGAAGTTGGAACTCATGTCGCTGTCACATAGGAGATAAGTGTTTATCTTTTGGTTTACTTTGGACGTCCTAAACGATAACGTTACGGTACAGTTCCAGTCCGATAGAATCATGTTCAACGCCGAAGTTCTACACAATAGGCATACAAAAATGCTTAAGGAATACCATCATCGGACAGAATATGTAACGAACGATCCCGTACACAAATATTGTATATGCTTCTCACCCACCAAAAAAAGTAATCCTTTAAACAAAAAACTTTATACCCCTCTTGACATCACAAATGCCATGAATTAACTATAGACTTAAGCTGACAATGCATAAATTAACTATGCAGCATTTTATACCGTGGTCTTCCTTTATTTTCTTCGAGTGATTAAATAACAAAATTTTCCATTAAAATAGAAATCACAGACCAACACGTGCCAGATACTTCCTGATACAAACTGGCCACTGGCGAGTTTGTTTCTCTTATAATCTAAAGGACGATTGTACAAAGCGAAAATGATCAAGTTCACATGAAACACATTCAAGAATATACATCTCCAGTAAAAAGCCAGAAGTGCTTAAGTGCAAATTTTACGATTTTGAGTTTATTGCATTTTTGTATTCAATATGTTATTCTTAATCATTGCTATAATTCTTATCTGAAACTGAGCTGTGGTTGCTGAGTTATTGAACCGGCAAAAGTGGTTTTGTGCACAATTCTGTATCTGTATCTAACCTTGAATCTCATGAACCAATCGATGACACTACAAATCAGGAATGTAAAGAGGGAAGAAGAAAGAATGAAAGTTATATAGGTAGGAAAGGCAGGAAAGTAGAAAAGGCGAAGGACCGTGGTCCTGCCAGGATTCGAACCCGAGATCTCTGGTATGGTAACCAGACGCCTTATCCCCTAAGGAAGCTACAGAGGCCCGGATTTGTCAGAAGGATTTCAAAGGAGCATTTTCCTATAAAGAAATAGCATTACGTATGCTCCTCTGCACTGCAATTTTTTACTGCACCTCTGCACGTTCAGTTTTCAAACTCACAAAAAAAAATTATCTAGGTTTCCTGATAAGTGAAGAACGTCTCAATAATTTAGCCATACTTCATGTAGAAGCTGACTTGGCAAAATCCGTTAATTATGGCAATGCTATTGACGAATTCGTCGACCAATTTGTACATCGCAAAATATGTAAATATTTAATAAATGGTGTTTATTATTTTCTATGTAGTTTTTCATTATTAAAATAAGTTTTGCTTTTTTTCCGTTACTTTATAAGGCGCCAACTCTTACAGCCCCGGGTCGACGAGATTTAAAATTTACCACTGCAAAGAACCGTCTATAACTGTCTCTTTTATTCGTACTCAAAAGAAACAGATATACATATGAATAAGGGGCTACCTAAAAGGATGCGTTGTACTAAACTAAAACATTTGCTGATGGTGCCCTGCAAGAGTCAACGATTGCCTGTCCCTGATACTAATGGTTAAAAATTGTGAAGAGTACTTAAATAGAAAGCAATAGTCTAGGAATTTCTCTATGTTATTTATAGAACGATAAAATAAAAAAGAATTGGTGCCAAAAATTAACAGCTTTGTAATTAAATTTTGCAAATAAGTTTCGTTTTATTTTTAATCTTGATTACATAAATATTTGTTATGTTACGCTATCCATCATTTCCTTTATTTACATCATACACAAACCTTTAGTGCCTCGTCCTGATAAGTTTTTTGAATATATTATTGTGACCGTCAATCAGAGCCGTAGGCGCAGCAATACACAGGCATCGGAATAATTTTTGCCTTTGTGCGAGCTTATATCGTGGGTTAAGAACTAGAGAAGCGTAAGGGCAAAATGACAACTCCTCAGGAGCCGAAAAACAATTCAAATTTACCTACCGTTATAAACAAATATCTTTTGTTTTTATACGTTTTTGTTGTACTAAGCAATCTACACACTACAGCGTTCCAGTTTTTTGGCACATCAAAATATGGGGATTAAAAAGCGAATGGCGAAAAAAAATTTTTTTTTGTATTTTTGCCCTTACGCTTCTCTAGTTCTTAACCCACGATATGGTGTAATAAAAATGGGTTACTTTCATAGATTTTTATGTAATACATGATGAAAATATAGTCATCGGAATTTTCAATTTTTTGTGAAAGTTTCAAATTTTTTTAAACACCTTAATTTCTGAAATTGCGCCCGGTGCAAGTGCACCAATTGCACCTATGAAAGCGCCGCCCCTGATGCTATGGCTAAAATTTGGTCTCGATAATCCAGTACTTAGTCTTCGAAGAAGTTTCATGATGTCCAGCTCCAGTTTTTTTAAATAGACTGACAATTAAATTTAGTCATTACCAGGATTCACACAGCGATTCTCTACATCAACAACAAAAAAATGCGAACTTTGATTTAGTCACCAATTTTGTCACAATTCACACAGGCCCTAAGTAACCATTTATTCAAGGCTTCCAGAGCTGATGACGGGGGGGACTTGGGTGTGTCACCCCGCGCAACCTGTTGCCCGGTCCATGACCCCATGGACTCATCGTAAATACGAAACTGGCCTTATGCCCCTTTCAGTAGAACTAACAAGCAAGACAGGAGGGCTCTGGAACTACCTTAGGAGCTCTAGTGTTTCCCAAGATTTGCAATTCCCCAGCCCTGCGTTTACTTTATTCAAATTTTACCGACGCTTGCAGATATTTCCAAGAATACCTTTTACCACTTTGTTTTTCGTCTATGCCCTTTTACTTTGAAATATCTTAAAAATTTACACCAAAATACTGAAATTACATTCCTTTTTGTCACTCAACTGGAATAGAGCAAAAGTTGGTTTCTTTCTTGTTTTTTCGCATAATCTAGAACACTCTCTGGTATACCTGTATTTGTCACATACCTGAAATTCAATATCAACACATACTGAAGTTTGATTAAAAATGAATGTTATCAGCATATTGCCAACCAAATTCCAAGGTTTTCTTTTTCTACCCAAAATAAGGAAAGAAGAGAACAAAATAAGTAAAAAAGGAACGATTTGTGTTAACCTTCGACTCAACCCTTAATAGTCCTTCTACTTTGCGGCATATACAATTGATAAATTCCTGAACCCTGAAAGTGATGCCAAAAATAAAGTGTTAAAGTGGTGTTCCATAGATTTCTTCACTTGCAGGTGAACGGAAGCCAGTGTCTACGGTTACAAAGTACGACACTTGAAATTTTGATCTCTGAAAACATTTTGGGATTCTATAAAAAGAAAATTTCTGGTTAAATGCAATTTCTATGTAGTTGGAAGCTAGAGCTGGTTGTTTATGCATGATTACATCGCGTCTATAAAAGCAAGCGATCAGCAACCACCTACCTGAAGCTTGAAAAATGGTGGTGTATAATGCTTGCCAAAAACAGATTGAAGCCCGAAGCAATCTTCTCCGTCGAAGTGCTGTCAAAAGTGTCTAAATGTAATGAAGCACGAAATAAAAATAAATGCCGTTTTGTGTCATCTAAAGAAAAACAATGGAAAAAAAGACGACTTGCCATTTTTGTTTTGTCGTTGAGTGCTATTAGACGATGTCCGTTCCTGATGAGTAATGACGCTTTTGTTTACACGACTCCGGTTCCACCCACCTTGAAGTGGAGAATCAGCTGGCTCCGGCGTTTGGACCGATCTCTGTGTGTGCATCTATTCTGGAGTGCATGTCATGCAGAACGGCTCAGAAGCGACACACAAAACCTACCGACGGCGACAATTTGCCGTCACGAGCTCCGGCGTCCGGCGATTCATGTGTGACTTATGCTGAACGAGTGAAAATTGGGGAGCGGCAAGTCGGTGCGGCGGGAGCTCCCCTTTGTTGTTGTTGATAGCTCCTTTTTGCTCACATATGGAACGGTTCCGGTAGACCGAATCGGTACAGGGAACTGCGCAATTCCGAAGGCACAACAGAAGCATGCCAACCGATTTCCCCTCCCTGAACGGGGGGCCGACACAACATGGGTATGGTATTATTGTTGGTTGGTGTTCCTCCGATGGTGTTGTGTCGAATCGGTTCATACGTAACCGTCAGGTCGAATGCCGGAATAGGAAAATTCTTATCAGTTTCAGTTCTGTCGAAACTTTACGGGCATTCGAACGCTTCGATTCCGGGACTGTGTGTTTCTCCTCGTTCGAGTATCGAGAAGGAAAGTATTCGATAAAAAAAATTTTAAACAAAATCTCGTACGGGTTTAATCTTTTATGGTTTGTTGTTTATTTATTTATTTATATTTTTTTGAAAGAACGGGGGAAAAAGAATTTTATGGATAACCCCATGTGCGAAATCCAATTGGTTTACGGTCATATATGTAACGCATTCGATTGAGTGTTTAATTTCCGGTTACCGTTTCTATTCAAAACCTACGAGTTTCGGATCTCTCGATAGGGTCGTATTGTGAGCAAGATTATATTACGGTTAACTATTTTTAGGTGCCGTTTTATATAGTGGATAATTCCAAGTGATCGAAGTTCAAGGGTCTTCTTCTTCGGTACGTGAGGTTGTGGAGAATGTGTTATAATATAAATGTTTCTGCTAGGTGCTAGGGCTCCTGTGGTGAATTAATTTACGAATAATTTAAATATTAGTTCTGAAAATTGAAATTCGAAATTCTAAGTGCAAATGCATATTTGTAGTGTCCATTGTTCACAGCTGTTACATATTCACATATAGGACTTCCAACCAGGCTGATTCTACTCACTCTACCATACTCAAACTTTTGTAGAGAAGATATTTTAAAATACAACATTTTTAGGTATGTATGTGTATATGTGCAGAAATTTCGGAATTCTTAAATATTATTTTAGTTTTATCTTTAGATATTTTCTGGCTATTTTTATGTTTACATACATATGTATATAAACACATAGAGAACACATCAGATTCCTCTATACAACATATTTTTTGGGATTCGCCCAAGTTTGAAAACGACTCATGCTATTTTATTTATAAATTCAAGACCATGCAATGACCACTTTCATATGGTCAAATGCAATTTTAATGACGTATTTAATTAAATCTAGAGAGATTTTATTCATAGATAAAAGTAGACACAAATAAAAAATATGTTTATAAACAATGTTTCGCCTCATTAGTTATATGAAATTAAACAAACAAAAAATTGATCACCCAGGAAATTATATACACATATATATGTTGTTAATACATAAATGATGAGTTCTGTGATACCTTAATTTTCTTGTATAAAACCCTCTAAGCAGACATGCATAAAACATAAAATCGATTTCTAATGAAATAAGGCAGAAAATTAAGGGTTTGCTTACCTCTTACCTACCGTTATATTTCAGGTCTTTCTATCGTGATTAGTTTAGGGGCAGTGGGTGGTGGTGGTGAATGGTATTGCCCTCTTATGGTTTTTGTTTCTGATTACCCCTTTTGTGTTGTTGTTGTTATTTTTTTTTATATTTATTTTCGTATTGGAGGGGGAGAAGAGACGATTTTCTATGCTACTTTTGCATAAAAACATAGTCCAGGTGGTTGCTAATAAGTTTTCTTTTTTTCTGCATTATTTTCTTGCTACATATTTTTTTCTTGTTCTTACTTCTGTATTTTGTATGTATAGTATATGTATTTCTGTATTTTGTATGTAGGTATATATATTTCCATTTAACTCATCCAGTTGGGTGCCGGAAAGTATTTATATTGTTGGTTCACGTGTTTTGGTTATATTAACGTTGATAACTGATGATTTAACGGTAACTATGAAGAAGTTTGTCCTAGATTGTGGTGTATAAAAAGTTGGATCAACATATAAACAATAAGATAGGGTATAGCAAAAACAAAACAAAAAAAGTTTTTTTGTTTTTTTTTTGGAAATTTTTGCTTTCAGGACATGGTAGTAAGTTTATCGTAAAGCTATATGTATTGTATATACATATATAAAAAAATAGGCCAAAAACGACAGGGCGTCAGAATTATATTACAATAAATTAATACCATTTGTTTATGAGATTCGAAAAATTTTTGTTTACACATTTTATGAAGTTAGTGTTAGGTGATGTTATATATAGTATAGGGTGTTTTAATTGAGGACGGACCTTTAGGCGTAGAGTGAGAATTACCGTTCGCATCGATATGATCTGCTGATAAAAATTAATAGATTAAAAGTTATTTGAGTTTCATGGGTGTTTTTCATTGCCGGGTATTACACGAGCGTACAGCGGACGAACAAAATGAATAAACAAAATGGGTTTATGGAGAAGAGGATGACTGAGGGGCTGGTTCTCCATCGTCATCTAAATACCCTCTTCCCCATAAACCCCAGTTTGTTCATTCTTTCTGTTCGTCCGTTGCATACTCGTGTAAAACCGGTCATTTACAACATAGCGAGACATAGTGTATCACACAGGGTGTTTCATCAACGCAATGTTTAAATAGATCTCACCCAGCTGTGTCTTTGATGGAACACCCTATATGACTAACTATGTCTCGTTGTGTTGTAAATGAAAAGGCCAGTGTATTTTCCGATGAACTCTGGTTTGGCTTATGTCTAAACTATTGGTACTATCTATTTCCACGATTGTTTTTACGGACATAGTCCAATAATAGTCAATCATATCATACTTATATCTCTTTATTGAAAATATTGGAAGAAAAAAAGGCCTTTCTAAAAATTTACTCAAGTTTTTGGCTTTTTATAGCGCTATAGCTCTGGGATGGTAGCCAGACATCTTAAGCTACCGGGAAGATAACGCATTTTCTTTTATTTTCATTTTTGATCTGTGATATTCAAAACCTCTCTACCTTCGAATTGGTTGTGATAGATGTATATTGAAAGCACTACCACAACCACAAGAAGCGCAACACAGTGGCTAAGTTTATTATTGGAAGAACCGCTGTTGCGCGCCTGGAGACTATAAAAGGAAAGGAGTATAAACTCTTATGGGAAAATCATGTGCAGAATGAAACTAAACAACTAGTTCATTTTTCGCTACAGATGTTACCTTTGTCCAATGTGCCCCATATGAAGTTGACCCATTCAGCGCCGTAGCGAGGGTCTCGGGGGCCCTTGTGCAAGATTTCGTAAGGGGCCCTTGAAAATGAATTTCTAAAAAAAATGTACGCTCGACGCTTGACGCTCCCATGAAATCTCTATTTAAAGGTCTTATTCATAGGGGCGTCAAGCGTCGAGCGTCAAGTTTGTACTGGTTTTTACGAAACAGAAAGAGAAAGATATATTTCTGCACTTGTCTGTTGCATTGTAAAAAACTTTACGCCCAATGCCTGACGCTCATCCCATGAAATCGCTACTTAATGCATGTAAATAATAAAATCATAAGCACTCTTACAAAGCAGCGTTCATTAAAAAAAAGGGTTCTCGAAAACATTTTCTATTAGATACTAATAACAGCGTTCTAGAAAAAAAAGTTTCCCAGGGGCCCTTTCCATAAAAAAGTAGATCCAATTTTATACAATGTTATAAAAACGTTATCGAAGATCTTTTCTAGCTCATATTTTAAAACGAATTCTAAAAAAAAAGAAATCTTCGGGGGCCCCTCAGGGCCGGGGGCCCTGGTGCGCCGCACCGCCTGCACTCCTGCACATGCCTAGTTACGGCGCTGGACCCATTTCGACGATTCCTTCAAAATTAAGTTAGTCGAAATGGAGCAATGCAAGAAAAAAATCATTGGAAAATCGAAAAACTGATTAAATACGAAATGCATTGAAGCTGGTTTTTCAAGTTAGACAATAAATCAATTAAATTGTTTATTAAAATATTTTTATTTTCAACAAACGAATTTGTCAATCGCCATGAACCGGATGAATATAATCGGCCATGTTTTTTGGGGTATATGTGACTGTGGCGCCCTCATTAATCAAACGAAAATTGGCGAAACGAAGTTTATACTCCTTGTATAGTCTCCATGGTTGCGCGTATAGTTTTTTTCATATAGTCGGCAGAAATTTGAACAGTTCAAACAGGAAGCTTTTGAAAGATTTGATTTTATCCCTTATTGTTGCTCGTTTTCTTGCTACAAGCATTTAATCTTTTCTCTTCATCTATATCAAGCTACATTTCCACAAAGCTCATATTTCTAAATTACTTTTTGTTGAACTGAGCTGACATCTATTCAACTAATTATGTCCCATTTTATCTCCCTCACTTTTTCTTGTCACTCGACTATAAGACCACCACTTCAAAAGTGACGTGACAAAAAATATGAGGTGAGAAATAAAGTGTGGTGACTAGTGATGCAAAAATGGTCTTGTTCTTGCAGTCTTGTCTTGTTCTTGTACAAGAACAAGACTTAGTTATGCTTGCAAAAACAAGAACAAGACAGACTGAACAAGAACAAGACAAGACCAAGACTAGATTAGTTCTTGTTCTAATAGTAGTAGTTGTCTCGTTCTTGCGTTTGCTCATCACTAGTGGTGGCCATGGGAATAAAGGCCGTGAACTACTACAATTCAGTGATCTGCCACTTTTTGGCATTCCCAACTACTTGAGTTATGATTCCGTAAACAACAAGCTCAATTCTGTAAATAATAAAATAAATAAATTCTTTTATATCAACGATTGCAAACTCGATGTTTAGACTAGATTTAAACTTGATTAGTACAAGATTAAATAGTCAAATTATATGTTGGACACACCATATACCATATAATATTGCAGATAGGTTTTGCACCCATGTTTATTTCTTTGTAGAAAGTCCTAGCATATTTATTATTGTAATTTTGCTTCATTGCTTTGATTATATCGTTTTGGCTTATTCTTATTCAGACTTTTGACTTTCCATGGGAATTACAGACTGTGAAATTTGAATGCCACGGCAGACGGAATATCTGCAGACATGCCAATGGAATGTCTCTGGGGACTTTTCCAGCGATATTAGTTTGGTTCACAGACATAAATCCATAGAAGTATACTACTAACTTCAAAACGAAAGGCCGTAGCATAAAAGTTATCCCGACATTAGGGGTCATCCATAAATTACGTGAGGTGATTTTTGGGATTTTTCGACCCCCCCTCCCCCCTTGGTGAGATTTCGTGAGATTTGGCTCGACCCCCTCCCTCCCCCCCTAATCTCACGTGAGATTTTTCAAATTTTAAAAAAATCTAGTATTTACACTAAAAATACGTATTTACGGTCGTAACCACAGCAAAGTGGGCCTTTTCTTAGAATATAGAACTGCAGGAAAGCCCCTCGAATTTAAAATCCTTGTTCGTAACCGTAGTGAAATCCGATTAAAATTCGGAGTGAAAGGCGTGTAAAAAGTTCATCTGAGCGGAAGGGGGGTGTTGGGAGCAAGATTTTATTTGAGATAACTGATAATTTGGACGCCTTGCCCTCCTCTATTCCACTCACTTTTCCGTTTGTAGTGGACACACAAGTAGTTCTAAATTCTATGGGCCTTTTTGCGGGTTAGTGTTACTTGGCTCGTACTCTGCAGCATTTGACGAGACACATGTTTGACAAACGACAACCAATTTTTGTGTAGGATTTACCCCTATCTTAAGGCCCCAATTTACACACAGGTCGCCAGCAGGCCGTGGCCTGAAAGTTTCCGCCTTGAGTCCTAGTATCCCTAAACACTCACTGGCCGCCGACTGTATAGGGTAGGGATGAGTAAGACTTTTCTTACAATTCTTCCTTTTATTGTACATTAAGCAAGACCAAAGTAGGAACAAGACAAGACAGGACAAAATAAGACTACATTGCTCATCACTAAATGCCTTGCAGTGGTGAGCAAAAAGCCTTCGAAAAAGTCTTGCTAAAAGTCTTGCAAAAAGTCTTGCAGTCTTGTCTTTGTCCTGCTGAATTGTCTTTGTCCTGCAAGACAAGACGTTTTGCTCATTACTGGAAAACTTTTGCCCCTTAGTGATGAGCAAAAAGCCTTGCTATCCTGATCTTGCAGTCTTGACTTATCCTTGTCTTGTCTTGGTATTTCTTGGTCTTGCTAAATGTGCAAGACTAGTCTTGCTCATCACTAGTATGGGGCCTGCAGTTCAAGAAAGCTGACGAAACTCGCATTTATCGTCAGTTCGGGCCTGAAGATCTGAACTTCTATTCACTAAGAATTCACACCGTATGCACTCGGAACGGAAAGCAAGGCGCGAGCTAATCGTGAAACCCATCCACCATCGCGTTTGCGCTTTTTTGCTCTTTTGTGTTCAAGGCGTGAGGCTTGAAGCTTTCGTTGGGGCCATGAGCATTTTTGCACTTGAATTAATAACCTGATATGCTAAGAAGTCGTTTTCGCCTGTGTGTAGGGAATCAGGACTTTACCTACATGCCACGGCTTGTCAGACTCATCCCTCAGTTAGACTGAGTCAAGCTTAGTCGTGCCGGCCGGCCTGTAAGTCAATGGGGGTCTTTAGTGGAGAAACACGTTTTACTTAATTTAATCCAATTTTCGCGCAATTTTACACCGTGTGTTTTTAAAAAAAAATACGTGAGATTTGCCGAGACCCCCCCTCTCCCCAGGTGAGATTTGGTGAGATTCGGCTCGACCCCCTCCCCCCCCCCCCCTAAACGCCTCACGTAATTAATGGACGACCCCTTATTCATAGGAAATTATCCAAGCTTTTCAATTTTGTAAAAAAATATATTTATTAACTACGTATTTTTTTGGAGAAAAAGGTGGGTGTAGTTAAAATTTTAATGGAAAAAAAACTTAAACTTTGAGTTTGACGACTCATAACTTTGGAAGTTGGTGGGTTGCAACCTTGACTTTTACAGTTTTAAATAGGTGGGGTGTTTTGCGTAGATTGATACATTACTCATAGAAATATCTCACAAGTTTACAAAATTCAGGGTGATACCAAAAAAATTTCAAAACGCCCCACTGGCTAAATCGTTACGATTTCCCACTCCTACATCCTACGATTTTTTGTTCGTCTATCCAAATCCTATCCACCCCTTAAGTTTGTACCCTAACAAATATACAGGGTATTTGGAAGTAACAATTTCTATGGTCATTTTCAATAGAAACATAATCTATATGCCTCCACCTGCGCGGCCTTGTCGGTGTCTAATGTGCGAGCGTCTATGTTCTTTTTCTTTAATGGCTCTACAGCTGGGATCCCGCCCTGGCCCCTCGAAACTGCTCTCTCCACCGGTCCCGATTCTGAGCCGATTTCATCCAGTTTTTGAGCTAAATGCCCTCACATAAGGGGCCAACAATCCTCTGATTAGAACTCATAGAGCCGGTTTAGACGATGCGCTTCAGCGCATGTGCCTCACGAACTTTGTGGATGAAGGGAGAAGTGGGAATGATTAGAGGTACCACCCCACTTCTCCCTTTATCCACTAAGCTCGTGAGGCATATGCGCTAAAGCGCACCGTCTAAACCAGCTCATAGGTTCATATGAAATTCTTCCACCATATAATTCGAACGACCCCAACCATGAAAACTGATTCAATCTTATATCTGTTTTGTCTGTTAAAGTTCAATAATTTCTCTTATTATTGTGTGGCTATGTTTATGAACAAAAAGTTATGTTATTCCTTTTATTTTCATGCTTATATTTAGAAAAAAAAAAAACACAAAAACTTTGCGGATTTTCGCCAGCCAGTATCGGTCTAATTATATTTGCGTGAAGAACTTTAACACGTCAGAGCCGTGGTTGTGGTATTTTTACGCGATATTATATCATACTGATATGAAATTCTGATTTAAAAAAAACTTTGCATTGTTTGGCACGTGGGCTGCTATAAAAGTACTCGTGCTATTTTTCAAAGAAACGGAAGTAGAGGTAGTCCACTGAGATATGGTTTTGTGTGATTACGTTTATTTAAATTTATTTAGCTTTTAGACAGTTTAGACAATTTTTCTTCTAGACTTCTTGAACTGTAGTTCCATTTCAAGTTGTTTTACCTACTCCCAGCCTTAACTAGTAATGTACTCTTGGACAATTACTTGAAATACAATAATGAACGGACCTGCAATCAACACTTAGCCAAAATACCATGACGGCTCCCCCATGACTTCAATTTCCTTCCCCTGAGAAATTTCCTTAGTTATCATTGTATACATCTCTAACGTAGGGACTTCACTCTTCAAGGTAATTACCTGTACAATCTTACCCACTTCTATTAATATTAAAATCGTCCTGGAATTTTAGTCCACATGTAAATTTCGACCTAAGAGCCTCCAAAACAATTGCAAAATTTGAATGATAGTATGATTAAGGTATGGGCGATTAATTGAAGTTTGGAGTGATTGTTTTGGGCTGTTTTTTCAGCGTTTCTAAAGAAATTTACTTGTGTTTTTAGGCAATTTTTGAGAAATTACTTAATTTTTATTTTAATGTAAAGAAAATATTTTGCATTAGGCTTCGGGTAGAAAATCAAAAGTAAACATTTGCGGGCAGAATCTCAGTTTCTATTGTTTTCATTCTGATGAAAAACCTAAAAGCAAGCATCTTTTTGGATTCTTCGCATGGAGTGGAGACTAAGAAATGATTCGAAATTTTACTTTTCTCTTTATTCAACAATGAAAATGATTAATGAGAAGAAAACAGCATTATTTTTATTAATAAGAACACAATTCTGTATGAAATGAATAATTATATAAGAATTTCAAAATTGCTTCGTTCAAAATTATAAATTTTAAAATGGCGGGATGGACTTCAGTTTCTTAATTTTTTGGTGGATTGGAGTGCACCACAAGACGGTAATCAGAGAAAACTGTCGTAGTACGAAATTAAGTGGTTTTGAGTTTGGGTAGTCCTCGAAGCACTATTTTAAAGACTTTTTGCCTCTAAGTACAGGCAAAAGCCCCTAAAATTCCTCTTAAAAAAATGTATAATGTTGTTTTAAAAAATTGCTGGACTCATTCTAATCGTTGCCTTAGTAATATTTTAATAGAATATTGCCGAAAATTATGCGGCGACTTCAGTGAAGTACCGGGACCATCAGTGAAAAAAAAAATCGGCACGATGTAATTCCATGGAAACAAGTTAGGATAGGCGCCACATGTTCCCACACATCTCGCGCAGTGGGTCACCAACGTTCTCAGTACCCTTCATGCGTTCGTGAAAAATACAAAAAAGAAAAATACCTAAAGCAATCTTTCCTTACTTTTTATACAAAATATATATTGTTGGGAAATATCGTTGTATTCCGCATAAAAATAATCCACAAAAAAAATCGGTGCTTAACCAGATTTTAGTGTATTATTTGGTGTACTGAGAACTTCGGTATACCGTTGTGTCAAATGTGTGGAAGCATGTCGCGCTTCATCCAAAACAATAAAACCAAGACTATGAGTATTGCTTATCCGAAGATAATTTTGTTTTCGTTATATCCAAAACATTAGTTGCTTTGTTCAAGAAAAAGTTTCTTAAACTAAGAATTTGTTTTATCAGTGTATATCTACTCTATTGCAACGTTACTTTAGCTCCCTCGATTTTTTTTATGTAGGAGACTAGAGACTCAGGAAAGGCCCGTTATACTGTCGACAATCTATTTTCTTCGTAATTTCGAACAGTAGCTTTAGTCGGGAAGAAAGGAACTGCCACAACCTAGCTGCGATATTTTGATTCAACCTACTCCCAACAATTACTATCGCGACTCTGACATCGGGGCATCGAGAAACAACTCACGGCTCGCCTGAACTCACAAGTCTCACCCAGTCTCACCCAAACTCACTCTCAGTCTCACCCAAAAGTTCTGGCACTTCTGATTTTATTGCGGCAACACTTAAATTAAACTTTCAGAAACTCAAAAAAACTAACAAGAAAAACATGTGTCGAGCTATTTTAGATTGCGAGCGTTTTTTCGCAAAAAAAAACGTTAGGTGATTTTTGCAATTGATCGACAGCACCCCCCCCCCCCCCCTCCCCCCTGGTGAGATGTCGTGAGATTTGGCTCGACTTCCTCCCCCATCTAATCACTAATGAGGTTTTTTGTCTCTAATATTTACATAACCACAGGAAATCGGGCTGGTCGTGTGCAAGATTTTATTTGAGATAACTGATAATTTAGACTTCTTCGTCTTTTTCTTCTTTCTTTAACGGCTCTACGGCCGGGATCCGGTCCTGGCGTTTCGCAACTGTTCTCTGCATCGGCCCCGATTCTTCGCCGATGTCAACCAGTTTGACATCCCTAAGCTCTGAGCGTCCTGGTTTACACCATCCTTCCAGCGAAGGTTGGGTCTCCCTCGCTGGCGCACCCCATAGGTCTTACTACTCCTGACTAACTCCTTCTTACCTATCCTCTGTTCCACTCTCTTTTCCGCTTGTAATGGACACACAACTACCAGAACGTCATCACACACTCGACAAGAATTTCATTACGCTAAAATTTGGTGTATGCCTTCCTGTATTTCTATATTCTAAAGGACTTTTCGTGATTCAGTGCTACTTGGTTCGTACACTGCAGTATTCGCGGAGTCGTACTTTTTTAGTACTCTTTTTCCTAAGCTTATGTCGAAAAAAACCAAGTGACAATTTTAAAGTCAAAATTGCTTGCAATTTCCCCAAATGAGGCCAGTTTTAGCATTTAAATTGCTTATAACTTTGAAAGTAAAGGCCGTAGCATAAAAATTGTTTCGACATTATTCATAGGAAACACTCCAAGCTTTCTTATTCTGGGAAAAAAACCTTAGTTGACTATGAATATTTTGGAGAAAAAGGTAGTTGAAGGTGACATTTTTGTTAAAAAAACAAAATTTTGACTTTGACGACTCATAACTCTGGAAGTTGGTACTGTGGTACTGTCGCTTTTACAATTTTAGATAGGTGGGAGTATTCTGCGTACACCGATACCTTATTCATGAAAATGAGTGGTGGCGTTACAAAAATACAGGGTTAATTAGTCATTTCGACCGAATAAAAAGAAATAGCATTAGTTACGGGATATAACAACTACACAGAAATTTAATACTCATTATAGCCGATAATCTGAGATACTTTTCTTTTGCGCCGGGCCTGGGGCAATTTTGACCCACCTCCTTTCAAATATATAACAAAGAATTGCGTTCTTCATAAAACAAAGAAATAAACAACAGAATTAACGGGTTTCTTTTCTTTTTCGAACAAACGCTCGCAATCGAAAATAGCTCGACATTTTTTTTTCTTGTTAGTTTTTTTGAGTTTCTGAAAGTTTAATTTAAGTGCTGCCGCAATAAAATCAGAAGTGCCAGAACCTTTGGGTTAGACTGAGTTCAGGCGAGCCGTGAACTCGCTGAAGTGTTATGCCTCCTGAAACGAGTTGAATCTCATCAACCAACCGATGACATGCGCTTTTTGGTGGAGCGGGGAAGGGCTAAGGAGGGCTATGGCAGAAGGAATCAGGAATGTAAAGAGGGAAGAAGAAAGAAGGAAAGTTATGTAGGTGGTAAAGTGGAAAAGGCGAAGGACCGTGGGGCTGGCCGGGAATCGAACCCGGGACCTCTGGGATGGTAGCCAGACTCCTTACTCCCTAGGCTACCGAGGCTCCCGGTAAAACTTTTGAAAATCCTGTATGATATTCTTACATATAACAGAATCCAGGCTATGTAGCATTGTCGAGATTGCGTGTAGCGTCAACAAATTGGTCTTGTACCTTGACGGTACAGATATTAGTTCCTAAGCTCGGGAAATACTTGAAAATTCCCTAATTGATCCATTTGATCATTCGTTGGATAGATTCCTAACATTTTCTCAATCGAAAACTCATTGGTTATATTGGTTGAGAAGTATTGTAAGACGTCCAAGCCTCATTGCTCCAACTCTGAAGACGTTTAATATATCGGTGAATGTCGTGTCTCCTGGTTGTCTCATGGCCTGTCTTTCCTCTTGGACATGCTCATTATTCGTAGCTTGTTCTGGCAATTCCTTTTCTTCGTATTCAGGATTTATTATTTCAGATTGTTCAAAGATATTAAATGCGTTTACATGATTGAATACCCTTGATGTTATTGCATCGCTCATTGATTCCAGTTGATCCTGCCGAACTAAAAAAGCATCTCTTGCATTATCAAATCTAACTAGACACCCGGGGGCCAACATGGTCCGCCGGCAATGCCCATACGTCAACTCCATGTAGTAACCCGCGACTAGTGATGAGCAAGACCGGTTTTGCACATTTAGCAAGACCAAGACAAAATAGAACAAGGACAAGACAAGACTGCAAAATCAAGATAGCAAGACCTTCTGCTCATCACTGGGTCCTAAAAGTCTTTCAGCGATGTGCAAAAAATCTTGTCTTGCATATTTAGCAAGACCAAGACAAGACTGCAAGACATTCAGCAAAACTTTCTGCAAGACTTGTTACAAGACTTTTTGCTCATCACCGTAAGACTTTTGGCACTTACTGATTTGTTTAACAGATGGAGCTGAAATTTCGCGCTTGGTAAATTTCGAGTACTTTTTCCCAGTGTATACAAAATCAAAATTAAATCTACTCAAAAACATTAATTCTTTACTGTCGACTTCACCTTTACCCAACCGAAAGTTAAAAATAATTCAAAAGTCGCTTACTTTTAACACTACACTTAACAGTCGGTAACAAAATTAAGTTGTATAATCCATGTTAATATTTTCCAGCTGTACAAGCCATTTTGAAAGTCATGTATGTAAGGGTTTCAAGTAGTTATTTAAACCTCCTGCTTACACTGTTTAGCCTTGGTCATTAACTATTTAATGTAATGTGAACGAGATTACATCTAGGGTTGAAAAAGGGTATCTGAATGTTATTCGTGTAAAGAGTTTATGTTCTACTAGAGTAAGCTTCGCCTATAAGAGGAGCACCTATTAGCGTGATTTACACCTTTATATTGCTACTAAACACTTACCGTCCACATTTAATTTTAAAAAGCGTTAACTACACACATTCTCTTTAACTTCATACGAAAAGGTCTTACTAGTATCACACACCCTATTTAGCTTTGATTACTGCAATAAACTTCCGGTCTAGTTCGGTTCAGTATAACGTGTAAAAACTGCTTGCTCTTAATTCCAAAAGAAAAAATCGATTCCTAATGAAATAAGTGAGACTAAAAATAAGTTAGAAAATTAGAAGGGGTTGCCGTTGCCTTGCCTTTGGGTGATTAGTTTGGTAACCTTCGGTGGATGTGGTTTTCAATGGTTAATTTCAAATTACCTCAATGTTTTTTTCCCTCCTACTTGCGCTACTGCGTTCTAAGGGCTTTCTGCTTCTGCATCAACATAGAGGAAGTGTTTGCTGATAGGTGAAGTTCGTTCTATTTATTTTCCATTTCTTCAGGTGGTATAGCTGTAGCGATGTACAAGTGTTTCTGTTGCATGCTCACGTGTTTTGCTTACATTAACGTTGCGAATTGATGATTTAATGGTAACTGGGGGGGAGTTTTTGTTGATTAGATTATATTCTACCTCGTAACTGAATAGAACCTTAAGAGTAGTGAAATCTAATGTTTTCATCTGCGAAGTAATGCGATTATATGTATGTATTTGATTGCATAAAAAAATTAATGGTAGGGAAAGGTTTCAAGGAGATGGGGAATATGGTTCGAAAGGAACAGTGGTAGTATGGTGTAAGTTGTTGTGTTGGTTACAGATATAACATTTCAATAGAAGATAATAATAACAGAATGTTATTTATCATTACCACGCAAATTTTTTTATTTGGTATCAAAAGTATTTTTTTTTTCTTTCTAATCCGTGCTGAATTACGTTATTTCTGCGAACTTTACTTATTCTCGTATTTCAGCATTTATGAATGATGAAAATAGAAATACAGAAATGAATACAACTGAATCGAACTTCTGTTACAGTCTTTTTCTATGAACTTATAATCTATCTATAGAAATATAATTGGAGTGTCTGTCTGTGATTACAAAATAATTGTGTTTTTCTAAGTTCATATGGTTATTTGCATGTAACTAAAACCAAAACAAAATCAAATATTTTTAAATTTTTTTTGTCTGTATGTCTGTCTGTTTGTTTGTCCGGGCCAATCTCGGAAACGGCTAATGCGATTAGTATGGGACTTTCACTGGAAGATTCAGTATTTTATCGCGGTAATGTTTTAGGCTACTTGTATAACCTTTATATTATCTTCATCTGTATGTATGCATGTATGTATGTATGTAGAGATATCTTGCAAATCGATTAACTTGAAATTTTGCCTATATGTATGTACAGTCCACGAGACAATGCAATCAGACCATTTTATAAAAAAATCAAGATGGCGGTTCCAAAATGGTGGCCGAATTTCGGAATTGTGCTCTCCTACCCTCGACATGGGTATCAAATGAAAGGCTAGGATAAGTAAAATACAATTAGCTATAAGGCTATTAGCGATCATTCAAAACTCAAAATGGCTGCCAATACAAAATGGCGGACTACCGTTTTCCTTACAACCCCCTCGATGTGGTATCAAATTAGGCGCAAGCGAAAAGTTCCTGTGTTAATAAAATAAGAATATATGTAAACTGTCAGTCCCACGCTTTTTACATTTCGAAAGGTAGGTTCTGCACATATACTGACTGGACCAATAAAAACTTTACATTCAAACTTATTTTTTACTTTTTAATTACTTTTAATATGAAAGCATGTTTTTTAGATTTGTCAAACTGTTTTTACTGGAGTCTGACTCTCCGAACCAATTGTCGATTCCAACTATTGTATCTGACTATCGGATTAGACCGAAAACTTGAACCCATAGTCGATAGTCGAAAGAAAGCGAGTGAACAATTTTTTATCATTCGAAAGGCTCGCCAAAGTTAATCTTGACATACTATATGAACCCTTTTTCTTTTTGGTATGATATTCTTGGTTAGAGCAGCTTATAGTCCAACCAATATGTACTTAAGCATCAACAGAAGTTACAAGATGCAGACCGACGACCTGCAGCAGAGCACAATTGGTGGAAATACTAGGGATCATTATGGTTTGCCATTTCCATAAATAATCGGTGGGCCTGGAGATAGTTTAAACAGCAAATACATGGAACACAATGAACCAAAGTTAAACAATGAACAAAAATAAGTCTATCAATGCATCATCAACAGTGTCAATACAGGTAAATTTTTAAGGCCCACCAGGAGGCACTGGCATGATTTTCTATTGGCCAAAATACGTGCAGATAAAAGGGTTACCGCAGCTGGGTCATTAGCAAAGATTGCGGTAACTTTACTCGCATAAGCAAAAACAACTCATTCTATATTTATGATACCGATCGAAGAAGATCATATGGAAAATTTTGCTTGGAACAAAGCTAAAACCGCCACAAAGCTTACTTCTGATAGTTGTCTGGGAATAGGATGAATGTATCATGGTAAATATATGTAGTATCTATTGAATCCGTTAACAGAACACTGCAAGATTTAAGAAGTTAAACCAATTATTTTGGTAAGTAACTGATTTATTGGCATAGATTACGGGTCAAAGTTGTCAGTTGTCTCGACAGATACGCGGGCCGATAAATTAATGCCCGTCTAAAATGATCACTCATTTAGGGACAGATTGAAAAACGCCAACAACATATGAGATTGCAATCGGAAAACTCAGAATTCAGTATCAGAATCATGTTTTGCAGAACTGGGTTTAGCTTTTTCATAAAAAAAAGCTTATACAGAGGCTGTGTCCGTCTGACTGTCTGTCCGTCTGTGACCTTCTTTCATCTCTGAAAGTACTGTCGCTACAGACTTGGGCCATATCTCAAATTGCAGCTCTTGATCAAGAGAAACTGAGAAAATGGTCTGGAAATTCCAACCGGAAGTATATTTAACGACAAAAAAAAAGATTTCTAATAAAGTACACATATCTGTAGCCTAGAGCGCTGGAATCCTATCCCTGGGAACCAAGTTCAATCCTCGGCCGCGCAATGGTGAAATATATTTTTTACTTTGGTGGAACATGTTTTGAATCTATCACTAAATTATATTATTTAATAATGATACTCACAAGAACATAAACATTTACTTAATTAAAAGTGAAAAAATATCATTTTCTTGATTTTTTATGGTCTTCCAGTCTGAAGTGTTATTCAACAGAAAGAATACCATGAAAAAGCGGAATTAGTGGCTAGTCTCTAGGCACAACATACCACTAGTTTTGTTTCATTTATTAGTCCATGGAAATGGTACTTTAACATTGCAAAAATGCAGGACAAGGTTTTATTTTTGGGATGTGTAGGGGAAGGGGGGGGGGGGGTCAGTGTGAGCTTAAGTTTGAGTTTTCGGGATTCTAACCCCCCCCCATTTGGCCGCCATCTTGGAAAACGTGTGCAAATGGTTTTTCCACTATATCTCCGAAACGGTACATCTTACAGAAAATTTGCAAGGACACTTTTTGTTTAGAATTAAATTATTTACAACTTACTAGTTATCACAACAGAATGAAGCACGTTTTTGTGCAGCCCTAACACAAATTATTTTAAAAAATCGGAGTAACTATAACTAATACATGTTATTATTCAAAGAATTTCATTTTAAACCATATCGTACCTTGTAAAACATAACATAACAGCAATAAAAACCCGAAAAAAATGCGAAATCATTTTATTATATTACCCAAACATCGGCATTTCTCATAACGTGTAGTCATTCATTCATTATTATTACTTGCTACCTGTAATTGCTAATTTCTAAGGAAAGTAGGAGGTCAAATCGTAATAAAAATATTCA
Source organism: Thereva unica (assembly GCA_949987705.1). Lineage (NCBI taxonomy): Eukaryota > Metazoa > Arthropoda > Insecta > Diptera > Therevidae > Thereva > Thereva unica. The sequence goes on from OX465283.1 coordinate 48,864,232, forward strand.
GAAAATCTGTCACTTTCATACATTCGGGGCGCTGTAAAATCCTTCGTAGGGAATGAAATTCAAAAATTAATGAATGAAAATTATTCCTAATGAAACCCTCTACAAAAAACTTGTTATTATTTTTTTTGTTAAAGTTGAAGGAAAAAAAGTTATAGCCTTTAAAAGAAAATATTGTGACTAATTTTTGTGTTCTAAGGCTTATACCTTCTTAATTATTTATTTTACCAGAAAATTTCATACTAGTAAGTTGTAAATAATTTAATTCTTAACAAAAAGTGTCCTTGAAAATTTTCTGTAAGATGTACCGTTTCGGAGATATAGTGGAAAAACCATTTGCACACGTTTTCCAAGATGGCGGCCAAATGGGGGGGGGTGTTAGAATCCCGAAAACTCAAACTTAAGCTCACACTGACCCCCCTACACATCCCAAAAATAAAACCTTGTCTTGCATTTTTGCAATGTTAAAGTACCATTTCCATGGACTATATACTCTTATCTTATCCCAGACTATGCACACACAATTAATTTTATTAAAAGCCTTTGCAACGCACGCGGGTTTTTGCTATATTTTTTATATAACATTTGCCGAGCTACAAATATTTATGGTATTTAATTTTTTTTAAACTTAATATTTTTAATTTATATTTATCAAAACGTTTTACTGAGAGTACTATTAAATAATTCTCCGAAAAGCGCCTTTTGATGTCTTTTTTTTTTTTAAATCTATAAATAAAATATTAAAATTTGAATAGCACTCTCTGATGGCCATGAATATGAGGATAACAAGGTGGTTCGGGAAGACTCTTTTGTATGGTATTATATTGTGTACCTTCTGAGAAGGGATTGAATTTTTAATGAGCGTTTATTTATTGTCTTTCATGTACATTTATGTATACTTGAATTAATAATGGTTTTTTTTATTATAATTGATTCGAAGGACATGTTTTAATACAAAAGGATATGAATACTCAAGATTGTTTATTTTTAAAATAATTTAATAGATTAAAGGAGACAAAAAACATTTCGTAAAAAGTTATATTTAAAATCTGGTAGACTCACTGATGATATTTCATATTTCTTTAAGGATATTTTGTTCCTTGAAGTTAAATGGGTTTAGCTTGGCAATGGAAAATCATTTTAGTCTGCAAAACAGCAAACAGTAAACGCTAGAGACAAATTTGAAAAATGCGGTTTGTGGAGGCACCATTCGACACTATTTTGATTTTTTGAACATAAGTGTACTTTTTTTTACTAAATGAAGTTGTTTCCACAATCCAGAAAAAAACCATTTAAATACCACTAATCTGTTTACTTTTAAGTTGATTATAAATAAATGTTTCCACAATCCAAAAACCATTTAAATACAAAACTAATATTTTACTTTAAGTTAATTATAACATTTTTGCACAGCTACTTGACACTTTCGTGGTTATTAATAAAAAAGAAAAAAAAAACGAGTCTGTGATGGGTTGCATTGTCTGCTTCTCTCCGCGTGTTGTCAGCAAGTGAAATGTCCCTCTGGTTTTTTTGTTGTTGGAGCTTGAAGAAAAAAACGAGGCCTGCCGGAAATGTTGAGTCATGAATTTTAGTTCTTTACACAACTTGACTGTACTAAAAGTTCTGGAAAGAAATGCGTTATTTTTTGAATACAATTTTTCATATAAAGTTTGTCTGGTGGTTGTGGCTCCAACATACTCCGCCGCCTTAACACAACATGGTTGTGTTAAAAGAAGTACCCTTCGTTTGTGATGCTGCTGATTAAGGCGGAACATGTAATGTATAGATGTCGAAGCGCGACGTGGAGCTAACTGACAATCGAAAAAACTAATAATGTTACGGTTAGTTTATTATAGTTCACTATAGTTAACACAATAGAGTTAATTCATTATATATAGCTTTTTTTTATATTTAATTCACTGAAGATTAATTCATTATATATAGTTTTTATATTTAATTCACCGAAGATTAATTCATTAAAGATCTGTTTATTATACACAAATTAATTATAAATAGATTTATTTGGGAATGTTTAGTTTGTAGTGTTGTGTGATGTCTCATAATTATCAATTATTGGTAATATGCATAATTTAGCGATAGGGCGTTTTAGCGTGGTTTTTTGTGTTTTGACCAAAGCGACTCTCACTAGTCCATCTCTTCCTGGATATACTTCTATGATTCGGCCGAGAGGCCATTGTGTGGGGCTCATCCTTTCGTCTTTAATGATGACAAGGTTTCCAATTTGTAAATTGTCCTTAATCTTGGTCCATTTGGGTCTTTGTTGGAGGCGCGCAAGGTATTCCTGAGACCATTTCTTCCAAAACTGATGCATAAGACGTTGTAGCAACTGCCAACGAGATAAAAGGTGAAGTTTTGTATCTATGTAATCTGGTTCTGGTGGTGCTAACAGTGAATCCCCAATTAAGAAATGTCCTGGGGTTAGCACAGAAAGTTCTGAGGAGTCAGTCGACATAGGGCAGAGCGGCCTAGAGTTAAGGCACGCTTCGATTTGGGATAAAACTGTTGCTAGCTCTTCAAATGTAAGCGATGTGTCTCCGAGTACACGTCTAAGATGGTGCTTCATCGATTTTACACCAGCCTCCCATAGCCCACCGAAATGGGGCGAAGATGGTGGAGAGAAGTGCCATTGTATGCCATGATCGGCTATGCTTGCTGCCGTGCTTTGAGCCGCTGATCGTATAGCCTTCCGACAGTCCTCTTGAAGTGTTCGATTAGCGCCGACAAAGTTGGTGCCACAATCCGAATAGATGTCCGAACATAATCCTCTTCTGGCCGTAAACCGTTTTAGTGCCGCCATAAAAGCTTGGGTGGACAGATCACTCACCGCTTCTAAATGTATCGCCTTCGTACATAGACAGACGAATAATGCGATGTATCCTTTCGAGACCAGTCTGCCTCTGCCTTTTGAGACTCGTGTAAAAACTGGGCCCGCGTAGTCTACCCCTGTGTGTGTAAAAGGTCTTGAAATCTTTAAACGTGGTGCTGGTAAATTAGCCATGAGCTGAGAGGATATTGCAGCTCTTTGTTTAAAGCACGTTATGCAGTGGTGAACCACGTGCCGTAATAAATTCCTCGGATTTGGTATCCAAAACGTTTTACGCAGGTCAGCTAACATGAGTTGAGGTCCCCCGTGTAGGGTTGTGTGATGTGCGTCTAATACAACCAGTTTCGTAAAATAGTGTTGGTTTGGCAGTATGATCGGATGTTTTTCGTTGTAACTGAGATCTGAATGCTCTAGCCGTCCTCCAACCCGTAACAATCCATCTGGAGAAAGAAATGGATTTAACGACAACAAACGGCTCTTGGCATTAACACTGTGATTAGTCTGTAAGTTTTTGATTTCAGCCCCGTAGACTTCTTGTTGTAGAATCATAAGGCAAGAGGTACGTGCTTGAAGAATTTCTTTAGCAGTTAACCAACCATACTGTCGAAATTGTTTCTGTTTTTTACAATTGTTTGTGAACCGGAAACACCAAGCTACAATCCGTAAAAGAGTGCTCAGATTAGAATATTTTGTAAGTAGTTCGCACGGTGGCGAAAGTTGTGTTGTTAATGTTTTAATGACTTTGGTTTCGACATTGGTTTCGTCATTGGTGGTGGTGTGGTGATGAAATGTTTCTGGCCAATCGTCCTTGGGATATTTCAGCCATTGAGGGCCATGCCACCACAAATGATGTTCTATGAATTTGGATGGAAAGAGACCTCGTGAGCCGCAGTCTGCTGGATTGTCCGTAGATGGCACATGACGCCATCGATTGATGGATGTCTTGGCGTGAATGGTAGCTACTCTGTTACATACGAACGTCTTCCATTTCGTGGGTTTCTCGTGAATCCAACTAAGTGCTATCGTCGAATCCGTCCAGGTATAGATATCCAAATTGCCATGACACATTAAGCCTTTAACTTTATGAAGTAATTTTGATAACAAAACCGCTGCGCAAAGTTCAAGCCGAGGCAGTGTTATTGGTTTAACCGGCGCGACTTTGGTCTTTGAAGTGAATAGCGAAACTTGAACCTCACCGGATCGGAGTGTAACTCTAGTGTAGATGACCGCGCAATATGCTTTTGTGGAAGCGTCGCAAAACCCATGTAATTGTATAGATGTAGTATCTGTAGTTGACCCAATCCAACGTGGAATCCGTATACTTTTGAGTAGTTGCAATTCGCCTCGCAACTTGTCCCAATCTTGTTGTATTTCCACCGGTAGACGATCATCCCATCCGACACCTTTTAACCAAAGTCGTTGCATCAGGATTTTGGCTAGAACAATGCAGGGTGCCAACCAGCCGATGGGATCGAATAAAGATGCAATTTGGGAGAGTAGAGAGCGTTTCGAAAGATGAGTTGAGTTTTGAATTTCCGAAATTTTGACCGCGAACACATCATGAATGGGGTACCAACAAATTCCAAGGGTTTTGATACAATGATCAAGATCAAGCAACATCGGATACGAAGTTTCCTTTTGTTCAGATGATAAATGTTCGGTTAAGGCTGGAGTATTGCTAACCCACTTTCTGAGATCGAAACCTCCAGATGCCAACATATCATTAAGTTGACTTTGCAATATTAATCCTGCTTCTAAGTCATAAGTACCAGACATCACATCATCTACATAGAAATCTCGACTTGCAACGGTGTGTGCTAGGGGATACGCTTCCTTCTCATCGTACGCCAGCTGCTTTATGGTCCTCATAGCGAGATAGGGGGCGCAGGCTGTTCCGAAAGTGACTGTTGATAAATCATAATCCTGGATTCTCTCATTAGGGTTGCTTCTCCAAAGTATGCGTTGGTATGGTATGTGTTGGTCAATTACTTTGATCTGTCTATACATTTTGGCTATGTCTGCTGTAAAAGCAATTGGATATTTTCTCCAGCGCAAAATGACATCGATTAAATCTTCTTGCAGCTTTGGACCGGTTAGTAATGTATCGTTCAAAGCAATCCCATTGGAAGTGCGAGCTGATGCATCAAATACAACTCTCAGACGTGTAGTACTACTTTCCTTAAACACGGCATGGTGAGGTAAATAATTTAGGGTGTATCCGCTGATCCCCTGTAGGTCCGTGGTCAGATGGTCGAATTCAGTTGTGGTGGAAGGTTTCATATGCCCAAGTTCAATGTATTCTTGAAGGCATTTTGTATAATCTGCGTAAATGTCAGGATTCTTTTCCAGCTTTCTTTCCATAGCCTTGAGTCTCCTTATTGCAAGCTCTCGTGAGTTCCCAAGCACGGGGGGCTTAAAGTCTTTGAACGGGAGATGCACAATATATCTTCCATCAATGTCACGACGATGAGTCGATGCATAGTGTTGTTCGCATTTGACATCTTCCTCGCTTAGTTGTCGGGGCTCCATACTCTCTTCGACTTCCCAAAATCGTTGAAGAAGCTTATCAGTTTCGATGTTACAGTGTAGTGATGTAATAACATTAGATGGTGCGTTCTGTTGGAGCTCGTATATATCAGTAGGAAGTTCGCCAAAAAGGATCCAACCTAGCTGAGTATTCTGTGCAACTGGACAACAGGGAGGTCCAGTTCGAAGATCAGCTAATAATATGCGGGCATAAACCTCAACTCCTAATAAAACGTCGACCTTGCTGGGATTGGTGAAGTGAGGGTCGGCTAGAGAAAGATTATGTATATGAGGCCACTCTTGAGAACCTTTAATGAGTTTAGCAGGTAAATGAGAGGTGATTGAGTTGATCACCAAAGCTGTAACAGTTAAGGAGAAATCGCTTTTCCGAAGGGATTTGATTGTAAAGGACACTTGACTGCTTGACTTACTGACTGGGGAAGAGTCAATTCCTTTTATCTGTGCCTGAATGCGGGTTCGTTTTAGCTGTAATTGCTGCGCAGCATCTTCAGTGATGAAAGATCCTTCTGAGCATGGATCTATTAGGGCTCGTAAGGTGTAAACTCCTGTTTGTGTGGGGATAGTGATGAGTGCTGTGGCCAAAAGCAGATCACGTGAAGAAACATTTTTGTTCACATGTAGTGTATTGATATTTTTCTCGCTAAGGTTGGTTGTGGTGTGGTGTGATGTGGTATGTGTTGTGGTGTGTTGTGGTGTGTTATTTGTTGTGGTATCTTGTATTGTGGTGTGCTGCGGGGTATTCGGCCGTGTTACATTATGTGGCGAAAAGTTTGATTGTCTTGTATTGTGGTGTGGAGTGTAGTGTGATGATCCAGAAAATCCTGGGGAGCGAGAATTATTTACAGCTGTGTCGTGTAATAGTGTGTGATGACGCTGAGCGCAGTGGTAACAATTTCTAGGACTGGTGCAACCTTGAGTAGGGTGGCTGGATGCTAAACAGTTGAGGCATAAAGAGTTTCGTGACGCGAATTCCATTCTGACCTTGGCAGTCATATTTAAAAATTTAGTACATTTCCTCAATGGATGCTGATTCTTACATAAAATGCACCCATACTGAGGTTGTAAGTGAAAGGCTTTTCTTTCTCGTTTAAAACTGTTGATTTTGTCGCGAGTTTCAAGATGTGACGTGGTCTTCGAATGTGACTTTATCATTTCCAAAGTTCGAAATCTGTTCTCTAAAAATAGAAGAAAAGTACTAAAAGTGGGTAAATCGATTTTACTTCCAAGTGACGTTTCCCATAGTTCTCTGGTTTCAGGTGACACCTTTTGAACCAGGGTATAAATGAGAATCGAGTCCCAAGTGGATGTGTCAATTCCTAAATTTTGTAGCGCATGTAGTGACTCTTTCGTTACATCAATTAACTGTTTGATCGATTCATGTGACTCGGTTTTTGCGGCCGGTTGAGACATGAGATGTCGTAAATGGTGGTTCACTATTATTCTCTTATTCTCGAAGCGTTCCGATAGTATATTCCAAGCAGCATCATAATTATCCTCTGTTGCTTCTAAATGACGAATTAGTCTTGCGGCTTCACCTTCTAAACTGGATTTTAAGAAATACATTTTTTGCACTTTCGAAATCGCACTGTTGTGTATAGTTGAAACAAATAAATCTCTAAACGACCTCCACGATTTGTAAGAACCCGAAAATTTAGGAATATCTATTCGAGGCATTTTTACTTCAGGTCTAGCCACTTGTAACGGCGTTGATTGGTGGTGAGATGTGTTATACGGCGGTGAATTGAGCGCAGTTGAAGGAAAAAATAGCTCTAAATCATCATTTAATTCACCAAGAAAATTTGCGTAAATTTCCTCTGATTCACTAAACTTGTCGTCCAAGAAGTATGCGTTTCTTCTATCTTTCGCGTCGGCCATGGATTCAAGTTTACAATGATTGTCGCTAAATTTTCTCCAACAGTCATTAATACCTGAAATTCTTGCTTGAATATACCCTTTGGTGCGAGTATCTTTCGAGCGTTTCCTATAATTCCTCCTATAAGTTTCAATTTGATCAATTAAACTCACTTGAATTTTAAAAAGCTCCATCACACTATCAAGTTCCCCGAATGTTGCATCTGTGTTCGCCATTTGAGATTTTGATTTATTTCCCTTATGTTTTCCACCCATTCCAAAAGTTCACAACAATACCCGAATCAAAACAATGCCAACAATATTTGACAATAGAACGCTAAATCAAGGTCAATGATTTACTTTCGCAACAAACATGCAATTTCTTGCTATCTGGTATATGGAATCCCAACAACGGTTGCAATGAAATCACATTAAAGGTTATAATTTACTCTGGATTCCAGCCGCTTATAATTGTCTATGTATATACCCAAATGTACAAACCAAAAAAAAAGAATGAAAAACCAATAATTTTATAAACAGATTTATGTTCAATTATATGTTTTTATGTTGATTGTTTTGTGATGTTATTGTAAATTTATGACATAATGTTCAAATGTTATCTATGCTATAGATTCTGATGTTGCGAATAATTGGATGAAACATGTATAAATATGCACTGCATTTTTTTAATGGTTATAAATTATGTATGAAATTTTGTAAATTAAGAAAATAAACCAACAGGAATTAAGAAATAAACTTTATTTTATATAAATTATGATTGTATATTGTTAGTGAATGTGTTAGGACACGGGTTAATGTGTATGTATTTTATATATTTTATGTATATTATGTTTATTTATATATGTTATGTTTATATATGTTATGGGTTGTTAGCGTTTATGTAGGGCTGTTGAAATTTATAAATTTATGTTTAAGTACCGAAATATGCTAGTGCAATTCATGTTTAGGAAAATGTGTATAGTATATGATTCACGTGTTAAGAAAATATATGTATATGTGTGTGATCATTTTATCCCGTTACGTTATATGTATAACTTGTATGGTTTAAAAACAGTTATATTTAACAAATTTATGTTGCAATGTTCAATTTACTTTGTTATATAGCCTTTTATCGCACTTGGAAAAGGAGTTAGCACATGTGTTTCATATTTTATGTTAATTATTAGATTATGTTAGTTCAATTTTAGAATTTTTTAAAACATATTTAATTGCATGCACGTTTGATTGTTTAGGAATTGCACTTTATATTCACTCGAATTTAAAGAATATCATTAATATTAAACCGTTAACTAACCTTTGTCCAGAGTATTTACCGTGTTAGCTCCACGTGTTTGACGACGCGTTCTTGAACGAAAATTTTCCAATTGTGTTCCAAATGCAGGTAATTAAATGCAGGAATCCCACGCAGGTATCCATGCAGCGATCCAACGCAGGTATCCAGCACAGGTAACTACCGTTACATCCGGCTCGAAGGACCAAATAAATGTTTCCACAATCCAGAAAAAAACCATTTAAATACCACTAATCTGTTTACTTTTAAGTTGATTATAAATAAATGTTTCCACAATCCAAAAACCATTTAAATACAAAACTAATATTTTACTTTAAGTTAATTATAACATTTTTGCACAGCTACTTGACACTTTCGTGGTTATTAATAAAAAAGAAAAAAAAAACGAGTCTGTGATGGGTTGCATTGTCTGCTTCTCTCCGCGTGTTGTCAGCAAGTGAAATGTCCCTCTGGTTTTTTTGTTGTTGGAGCTTGAAGAAAAAAACGAGGCCTGCCGGAAATGTTGAGTCATGAATTTTAGTTCTTTACACAACTTGACTGTACTAAAAGTTCTGGAAAGAAATGCGTTATTTTTTGAATACAATTTTTCATATAAAGTTTGTCTGGTGGTTGTGGCTCCAACAGAAGTTGATATTTCTTAAGGTGCGTAAGGTGGTTACTTAGGGTGAAATGAAAAGTGTTTAAAATGATGTAACTTATAAACAAATGGTACACAATCGTTAAATGCTACTTCAAGTCTATGGGCATTAGAAGACTTAATTCATACCTACAGCCCTTTTCAACAAGCCACAATGATAACGAAGTGTAGACAGAAGTCCGTAGGTTTTACTAACAGTGAAACTAATGTTATCGCAGCAGGTCGATTGGAAGAATTTAGCTGCAGCAAGTTTAATGACGACGACTAGGATACACGATGAAAGTCAACAGTAAGCTTCTTCACACACATGTGTATTTCATCTCTTGGCGCAGGAAAATAAATCTATACATATAAGTATAAATCTTGGAATATTTTAGTATTAAGTGTAAGTCACATCCACCGACTTCTCCCATCGACCTGTTCTCAAGTCTCAAATGGTGCTGAACGGAAAGAAATATGGCTCCAATGTATGTATCAATAGTATCATCGAAACTAAAGCGTTTGGTTTGATTTAGCTTCACCTCGTATATTTGTTTATATCTTTGCGTCAAATTTTGCGTCAGCATTTTTAACTACCGATTTTTATGAAACTTTGCACAAACATTGATTTACCGTTACAATGAATCTGATAATTTTGTAAAAGAAATCACCGGGGGGTTTTTATGAGCACAAATGACGATTCTGTGGTCAAAATGTAAAAATTCAAAATGTCGTTGCAATACGGCGGTACGATTTTGACAATTACAATTCGATGTCACTGAAAACCGCTATTTACGGGTGTTTCAGGTCGGGAAAAAATAATTTATACGAAAAACGACCAATCGAACTCCTGGATTGCGCACCATGACCCTATTCGAATTCGCAATGCTATTCGAGTCATACTACGCAAGGCCAGCACAAACCAATGAAGACAATATTGATGAAGATGCTTATGTACAACAACAACAAATAACGAAGAGGCCTGTTATTACACTTAAAGACAACATGAAAATGACAATAAGAAATAAACACGTCCTTGAATGCGTACCAAACTTCGTAGTAGCGACCGACTCATTGTTTATTATTGCAGTATATGCCTTACTGTAACCAGAGAGGTGATTAGACTCTATCCTGAGCGGGATAGGAAGCTGGAAGTTGAGTCTATTCGATGAAGTAGAAAAAGAAGTACCACACTTGTCAAACTAATTCGAATTAGCTCAACGAGCTAATGAATGCTGGTTAAAGAGAAATATTTACCAGGTAACCAAATCAATTTAAACTCAGATATCTGGTGGTGGCGAAAGATTGAGAATATTCTTTACTGTGGTGGAGCCGTTGCAGGAAAAATGTTCCTATTGAACTTACTGCGAAATCAAATCAATAGATGCTATGTAAAGCACACATTCAAAGTAGCTATGTGTAAAAATTCGAAACCGATTCAAATCGGTTTCATTGAAAATTAAACTTTGAAAACCGGTTTTTTAAAAAATCGGGTTTTGTATAAACCCTACAGCATGTAAATTATTTAAACCGTTGTAGTCAACTATAAAACGGTTAGCGGTGTTTAATGAAAGTAGACACTTAGACACTTAGGTTGATGTAAGTATAACGAAGCTAATCCTAAATTGTAAGTCTTAAATGAACTTAGGACATTTACTATAAAATCCAAGCAATTTGGTAACCTTACACGGCGTTCGATATGCGTAACTTCTGAAACCGGAGTTATTTCCAATGTGTAATCTGAGAGCTTTTCTGTTAAATTACAACAAAAAATGCCGTAGTTTGAGATGAAAGCTGGAAAGCTTTTATTTTGCATGCCAACAACCTTTAAAAATATTTTAGTGAGCTTTACATTCGAAAAGATATCCAAAAAAAGGTGCGATACAAAATCCGCAATTTTTTATCAAATATGATCCTTTTTTTTCTGTTTTTCCCCATCATACACTATTGTTTTTATTAATTAAATGAAAGCCGCGTTCCTAACCGTTATATTACCATAAAATTGTCAAATATTCAGACAACCAGCGAGCAACACCTAAAGTTCAGCCGGGCTTACATAAGGCAGTACTTTTGTCCCTTACACAATGGTAAATTGTACTGAGGTTCATAAATAATGTTCTACCGGTATATGAATGTGTAACGAGGTAATCGCGAGTGGTGATTTAAAAAAAGTAATGGAGAGGAATTGAAATAAGGCGGAGGAGGTGTGAGTGTAAAATAAAAATATAAATTGTGGAGGCATATGCTTTTTACTCACTGTGTGGCAGTTTAATGCATTTTAGAATTAAACGCGTAAAAAAAGCTCTTAATTGGTATTTATTTTCTTTCTTTAATTGGCTTATTTTTGTCATTATGGCCTCGCCTCATTTGAAGTATGACATTGTACTGGCTCAAAAGAAAAAAAAAGGGATACATTTTACATACTCATTTAATAATCGTGTCCTACTCAACATTTTATACCGTTCTAATCAAATTCTCAGTCCCCATAGTGTTATTCCTGCTTTCCTAGAATCTTCTAACAAATACCTAAAAATATATTATCGATCGTCCTGAAAATACAAACAAACATACCCATTCCACATTTCCCTATTAAATATTTTAAGTGACACTTTCAAGACAATTTAAATCAACTTAAAGATAGACATTCATTTATTACATAATTTGATTGCAAAAGTTTTCTATCTCAGAAACAAAAAAGGAGACTTCGACCTAAATTCAAAACTTAAATATGTACCATCATAGTCATAATCCTTTTTGCCCTTAAAGCATATAACCATAGCAAAATTCCACTGAAGAGCCAATTACAGTTTCTCTTCATTTTTGGCGAAAAATTTCACAAAAACAGAATAGTAACAGAACAGTAATAATAATGTGAATCCCCTTTTGCAGAAGCGGGTGGAGAGAGAGAGTTAAAAAGGAGCACAGAAAGGACCCCATTCACTTCCACAACATTCAACATGAAATTATTATAAAGACGGGATTCGTAGTAAGGAGACCGACCCTTTGACTGCGATGAACAAATTTTTGATGTAGTTACGCCCTTTCGGTCTGGCTAGCACATTGCAATAAAACGGGTGCTTTGATAACTATTTTTATAGAGAGATGAAAGGCATTGAATAAAAGGATTTTATTCTCTTAAGGAAATCTCTACGCCAAACTACGCAGACATATGATTCTTGTAAGAATCCTGTTTTTCTTCGCTTATTTATTTTTTTTCCTTTCTTCAAAGTTTTATTATGCGGACACAGGAAGCTAGAGGGAGAGAAGTTTTATGAACTTCTGTTTTTGTATGTTATTATCCTTTTGACAATATTTACCCTCTTAAAATATTGCTTGCTTCCAGTACTGCATTTTATAGTGTACTTTTGTTTGTCGATAATAAAGAAGCGACCTTTATAAATTGCTAGTCCTGCAGGAGGTCATGGGGCGCCTTTTTGTGTAGCAATAAATCATTTTATTTGTTTATTTGAAGACTTTTTACTTATATTCTGCGCTTTTCAAGCAAGTAACCAAAAATTGGAATAAATTTCGTATTCGATTCAGTTAACAAAAGTTGTGATACTATTAGGGAGGTACATACGATCCCGGTTTTACAGCACACCCCTGGCCCACACGGGTTGTCTTTCATCACGAGGAAGATATCAATGCATGTTTCAAATCAAAGTTATATAAAATTGCTTGAATTTGGGTTAGATAGTTGCCGGGAAGTTAGAGGAGAGGGATCGAGCTGCAGACCTTAGTATCTGGAGAGCGTCAGGTAATTAAGCCATAATCATAGTGCATCCACACCAGCTGGATCAGAAAAATACACACGAAAAACAACAAAAAATTTCCACTAAATAAAATTACAAAAAATTTTCTTTTTATTGCTTTAATTTTAAAAACACACAGAAAAATTTATTCATAAAATCTTAATTATAATAGTAGTTATTAATACCGTTGTAATATTTTTTTATAATTATTGGTGAATTTGTGTTGCTCCGTGTCGGATATTTGTTGTTCTTAATTGGTTCCGAGAAAGTGTTTTCTACTAATTGATTTCTTTGGATTGTATTCATTTGTACAAAGCGAGGAGTATTGGCCAATGCTGCGCGCTTTATGGTTATCTTGCAGACTCATGTGCACGTAATTCGTAGGTTGTTTTGAATTGTATTCGTTCACGGTCAATATTTGATTCATCAAATTGTGATTGTTAATGCTCCCATGTAATGTTTGGGATGATATTGTATTAGAGGATTATATTTATTAAAATGACCATGCATTAAATTTGTTTCTTGTGGAATGGGTGAGGTAGGGGGTCGTTCTTTTTCAGGGTGATGCGGCTCAGGCGATGACGGGAGGATGATGGACGGAGGTCAAAATTGCACTGGCCCAGGTAAGTGGTGAATCAACCACGGTAAGCCCCGGCCACACACCCCACGACCCCTCCGGCGAGCTAGACAACTCCGTGTGGCCGGCGTAGGAGTTCCGGATTTTCTTTTCATTTCTTATGTATGGTGTTGGCTCCTTGGCCATGCTCTTCCGGGCTTGTGGCTAAGGGGGTAACACCTCGCATAAGTGGCGCCCACTATTTTATCGCGCCATTATGCTAGTTACAGGATAGAAGAGAAGGTATAGGTTAGGTGTCTGGAGAGTGAGCGTGACTTGATGAGCCTTGCGTATGCACACGAAAGTGTTATATGAGTTCGGAAACACCGACTGTGGAAGACAGTTCGAAAATCGTGTTGTTCTATTTTAAAAAGAGCTTCCAACCCGTAATGTGCGCCCAGAGGAGGTCTGGTTTGGGGGAGCCGAGTTGGCTAGTCTTGTGTTGCAGCGTAAGTGTTTTAACATCCTAGGTTTTAGGTTATTTTAAAATAAGTAGCTGAAGTTGATATTTTTGTTAAAAAACACTAAAGTTGGGCTTTGACGACTCATAATTCCAAAAGTTGGGAAGATAATACCATCAATTTAACCATCATAGATAGGAATTCTGAATTCTGCGTTCATTGGTACCTTACTCATGGAAATATATTATAGGGTTACACAAATACAGGGTAATATGTAAAACTCTATATTTGTACAGTTCTGACCGTATTACTCAAAACGAACAAAGACTACGAACTAGGCACTATAGTAACTTATATTCAATTCAAAAATAGTACGTATCCAAAACCATATTACACATAGCTCTTGGAGGCGGGTACAAAAATTTGCATTCTCCTTGCCTGCTGTATGTCAGTTTGTATACCTCGGCCATTTAAATCTTTTGATCATTTGGCCGTCGTGAGGTCGTATGGGCTCCCATTAAAAACAGTTAAAAACTCAACGAGCATCATATGCCTCTTAAAAATCCGAGCGGCGGGGGTTCGCCCGTTGTAAGGTAATTTTTTTTTTATTCGGGTATTAGCCGATCCGTCTTAGGACAGCCTACAGTGACTACCAGACTGCTTTACAGGATCATCAGTCTGCTTAAACATTTCTTAATTACACTTGTTTGGTCAAAACCGGTCTTCTTCGAGTCAGTTGGGGTTTCTGACCTTTCTGTAGGCCATAGAGGCAGGGCCGGCGTTTACCTTTTTTGCGCCTGGCATGTTTTCGATCGTCCGAGCTGACGCACTAGGCGCTGTGATTGTAGTACCAAAAGATAACCTAAGTCAAGTCATTACTATGTATTTTCCTTTTACAATTCTTTCAAAATCTAATATCCGTAACTAAAACTATCCGAAATTATCGGATAATCCGGAATAATTTCTTATCCATAACCGTATTTGAAACCGTTATCATATCTAGATCCGACATTCCATATCCATAATGCCCGCTACATACGGCCTACACACGTTCAAGTAAAACTGCGCGATCTTACAGTTTTTGCCAATAAGGCCTCCATAGAGGACACTTTAGCGATCGTATGTGTATAAGCTGGATCTTTTTTTCTCGATTACGGTATTCCTTGCTATTGAAACGAAAGCTTCGATTGGTATAGTTGTATAAACTCTTCCAGTCATTCGCGTTGAGCCATGTTCGACGAGATTTCGTAATTTATTAATTATTAATTAGAAATAAAATGCGTGTTTACTTGACACTCTTTGCGGCCCAGCTGACAAAACTTTGCAGTTTTCTGCTGCACACTCTCAGTTTTAATTGTACAGTTATATCTACACAGTTTTATCTATTGGTATTTTGATTAGACCTCAGTTTAACTATACAGCTCAACTGTTTGTTCTACACATCAAACGATTTAACTGTACAGTCCGACTGCACAGTTAAATCGCACAGTTAAAACTGAAGGTGTGTATCGGCCATCCCTGGTCTGTACGATCTAGGCGGCTCCAGGGAGGGGTATGTTGTCCTGTTTGGCTGTATGTTACCTCAAGTATTTGCGTTTCGGAATTTTGCTATTTTTTTTAAACAGAATACCAAACTGGATCTGGTTATCTTTGATATGACACATTGTCGGTCTCACAGACTTCCATCGAAGCTGGTACCCACGATTCTTTGTTTATTTTCGTAGAAATAAGGTTTGGAATTTAATATTCTAATTTTTTTTTTTTACTCATTTATGTTAAGTTCGCCAAGCAAAAGATGAAATGAACGTGATATTTTCTTTTGATGTCGAATGATATTATAGCAACCCTAGGGGCTAAATATTACGAAGCTGCCAATAAAAACGATACCAATAAAGTTTGATTGATGAAAATTATGATTTGCATTTAAGAATCCCTTAAAGGACTTCCCAAGAATTTTCCGGTCGTTATAATACTGATTTCCAGAAAAGCCTTTTTAAATTTTCTGCCTGGAGCTTTATTTTACATACACATTTGGCAATCGACTCATTACCTCAACAACAATAAAAAAAATAAGGCCTTAAAGAATAAAGTGAAACAAGATGTAAAAAATTCTCTTCAATTTTTATTAAACAATTCAAACCGAAATATTTCGCCATCTAAATCGCCATAGAACACCGCGTAAACTTTTCTATGGTTTCTGCAACAAGTGCAAATGGCGCTATTTTCATAAAACTTTCCGCAAACAAGTAACAAGTTGCGGAGTTATTTCTACTTTGGCATACCCTGAAATAGACTCGGTTAGTCCTCTGGCATTTGTATATGTCGCGCGTATTTTTGCCCGTGACATGTTGTCAATGATATGAACGAGAACGAACGCAATGTGACACCTCGCAGTTTTATATGGAAATGAGGTGCTTCTGTGGAATTTACCACGAGGACCATCTCGCATTTTCCGAGTGAGAGTCAATGGAGGCCCAACAACCACAAATTTGCCAAAAAAAAAAACAGCCTAGCATCCACGACATCATCCCTGTTCAGCCCCAGAGCCGGGAGAGATGTGTTGGCAGCATTTTACGCTACAAAGATAGTACAACTCTCGAAAAGTTTGGCATGAATTTGGTTAAGGGGCTTTTTAGTGCGGTTTTTGCTATTTTAAGTAGGGTATTTCACAGAAGTGATGTCACAGTAATTTTAGGTACAAATGAGAACTGCTTTCTGGGTATATAGTCTCGAAAATTAAATGTACCATGAATATTGTTGAAACTTATGAATTTGAAGAATGTTACGAGTGGAGTGTTATTAAAGTTTCGTCCTTACTAACTGTGGCGGGTGATAAATTTGTGTTGCTTAAATTAGTTTCTGCTTTTGGAGTTGTAAAATTTGTTAATAAGAAAAAAGTTCGAGATATGAAAAGCTGAAAGCGGAAGGGAAACAAATATTTATGGTATTAAAGCATGACTAAATTAAAATCTGTTGTTGAAGTGTTCTGAGAACAGGATATAAAGTTTATCCTTGATTTTTTGATTTAACTAACTGGGACGAATGTTATGACTGTTATAAAATTTCCGTCTTTATGTGTGCTCTGTGCAACTTGAAAGCAAACGAACATATGTTTGTACGATTCGATTTAAAGCGCGTCAAACTTTTATGAAGGGCTCGTAAATAAAAAATATAGCTTTTATCAAGCATCAAGCATTTTAGGTGTGTTCTGACAATTTGCGGTGAAACCAACTTCCATGCTGAATAGTTTTAATATTTTGTATTTTTTTTCTTTAGTTGAAATATGAACACAAGTGTTTTCTATTTTTGAAATGATTGTATTTAATCGAATACGTAAGACTCCGCTTAGCACTGTTTCAGTAGCTGCGTTCCTTCTCTGCGTATTTTACTATTTCTTACTGATGATTACTCGGAACTAGTTGTGCTCTCTATGGGCCTCGGTAGTCTAGGGGTAAGGCGCCTGACTACTATCACCAGAGGTCCCGGGTTCGATTCCCGGCGGTGCCACGGTCCTAGCCTTTCCCAATTTCCCGCCTACATAACTTTCCTTCTTTCTTCTTCCCTCTTTGCATTCCTGATTCCTCCTGTCATAGCCTTCACTAGTTCTCTTCCCCGCTCCACCAAGCGCATGTCATCGGTTGGTTGATGAGATTCAACTCGTTTCAGGAGGCATAACACTCCAGCGAGTTGTTCTCGATGCCCCGATGTCAGAGTCGCGAAATGGTTGGGATTAGGTGAAATAAAAATACCGCAGCTAGGTTGTGACAGTTCTTTCCTTCACTTCTCTCTCTATCTTCCGACTAGAGCTGCTGTTCGACATTTAAAAAAAAAAATGCATGGTCGACAGTACAAAGGGGCCTTCCCTAAGTCTCTAGTGTGTCACATAAAAAAAAAAAAAAAGACGAGTAAAAGTACAGCTATAATCCGTCATTTTGAGTCGTATTTATGTTTTCCCTTATACCCTCGACAAACGGTAACTTCGTTACGTTGAAAATTCGTCGTTATGAAACCACTTCTATGCTGCTACCCCGGGAACAAGTAACATTTTGTATTCATTTTGAAATAAAACTCAAATCCAAATCAGCTGACACCATATAAAACTAGAAAAATTCTTAAAAGCCAGCGTTTTGCAATAATCTATGTACCGAGGTGGCCTTTTGTTTGAGTTTAAGTTGTAACGACGTAAAATTTGCGTCGTTGGTTTTCGTCTTCACGATGCTGAGTAGCCGTCGCAATGATCATACGCACAGCAGCTACGTATGGGTGTGAAAAAAAGCGTTATCCTTCTAGCACAGAAGATGCACTTCTTAGCTGGGCGGAGAAACATTTACCACTGCTCTCTGGCTTAGCATACGGACACAAAATATAATACAGAGAAGCGTGCAAAAGTAAAGAAGGACTGGGGCACACAGGAAGTGAGGCCACATTAACAAGCTAAAAACACTCCTATTCTTGTTAAAATTTATAGAAGGTGTTTAGGTCTGCTTGCAGAAGTTTGTAATCCTCTATACTCCTTATGTGACGGTACAGTTTGATGTCATCAGCGTAAATAAGGATTTTAAAGTGCCTTAGCAAGGTAAAAATGTCATTAATTGATGAAATAAAAGAGAGAGGGCCAAGATGATTGCCTTGCGGCACACTAGAGGAGGCTTCTATGTTTTTAGATTTGAGTCCGCGGAATAAAACCTTATATCTGTCGGTTAAGTACAACTGCAACCATACCACAAAGGCATGCGGAAAGTCTAATTTTGTTAGTTAAGATCTATAATAGTGTGAAAGACCTTGTGAAAAGCCTTACTGAAGTCTGTGTAAACACAGTCTCTTTGGCAGCCAGTGACAAAGCCTCGAACTGTGTGAGAAGAGAATTCCAGTAAAATAGTAGTAGTGGAGCGAGCTGCAAGAAACCCATGCTGGTTAGTTGAGATAAGTCTCTTGCAGATAGGGGCGATAGCAGAAGAAATAATATATTCGAAGAGTTTTGGCATACACGATAGCTTCGCAATAGGTCTATAATTGGATAATTCGTTTTTACTATTACTATTTACTAAAAATTGTAATAGTGTATTTTCAATATAGAGGTAATGGTTGTAGTGTATTTTACTGCAAATAACGATGAAATTTCTGAACACAATGGGTTGTAAAAAAAGGTAGACAATCAAAATGTGGCTGCAGCAACCTCAATGTGTATTGATTTCACACATCCGCAGAGTGACGGTGTAAGCCATTCAAAGTTAGCTTCGTTCGCTGTAGATTATTTAAAATTACCGGAATCTACCGATTTTCGGAAAAGACGTCGAAGAAACTCATCGTTGAAGAAGACTTTGAAACCTCAGTATATGATTAAATAAGTTTTGTTTTATTACTAGTTTTTCCTTTTATGGAGTGCGGTAAATACGGTATTGCAATTTTGAATAACACATTTTTTAGCCGATTTCGATTTCTCTATATTCAAACTGTTTTTGAATACAACGTCGATTAAATGATCACCTCTATCCGATACGCAAAAATCAGCTCAGGGAGTGTAAAATGAGCTTCGTCCGTCATCAAAATTTTGTCCCAAAATCAGGCTCGGCATCGATCATTCTTGCGATGGTATTTCCATATTTATTATTTTAAATGTAATACATCCATTCCATAACCGTGAAATCTTTCGTATAGTTAATAAAAAAATCTGCTCTAATCCATGTTGAATATTCAATTTTTTATTTAATCTACCGGAGGAATTTGACTTATCAAACATGTTGAAACACTTCTGAGTTTCGATCCAAGTCGTTATTAGCTAAAGTTGCAGTTTCACCTAGATCTAAATTTATTGAGGGGCGGGGAGGATTATTTATGACACATCATTGATAGAAAAATAACGGAACGGGTGCGAGTATTATTTAATTAATTTTGTTTTTTTGACTAGAACAGAAACCCTTAAAGCAGCCTTACTCATGATAAAGGTTATATTGCGTATTTGGGGTAATCATAGCATCCAGTTTAATTTTTTGCAGATCTATATTGTCAATTCAACGGCTACATTTCAAGTTTTAGCAAAGAAGGTCAGTTTTAGTGAATAGAAATGGGAATAAAAGCTTGTTGAAGTGAGTAGGTAACGTGGCACTTGAGCATGAGAAAATTTTAATACCCATGGGAATTAAGTTATGTGTACGCTGAAGCAATAGTTGAGGAGATGTGTTTGGAGTAATGGCCTCGATTCCCAGATCCGGTGGAGCGGAAGTGAGTGCGGATTTTACATTTTGCGATTCTCAAATCCGCAGCCGCGGATTCAATTAAATCATAAATTCGGAGTGAAAACTCACGCGATTATGAAATACGCGATGTCGGATTATCTTAGGCGCATTGGTCGTTTCAAATCCGCAGAAAATTTGTTGCGGATCACACTTTTACAGCGCTGAAAATGTCAAAGAGAGATCCGCGACTGCGGATTTGAGAATCGCAAAGTGTCAAATCCGCACTCACTTCCGCTCCGCCGGATCTGGGAATCGAGGCCAATAATTGATAGTGACATGTAACTATCACATAAGTAATTGAAAATGAGCACCTGTGCACCTGGTTTTAGTTCGTAATAAAGAAAATGTTCAGAGCTGTAATTTATTCAACTAAAAGTAAATAAAAAAATTGAGTTCGCACAGCATCTAAAATTTTCCCATGTCCAAGTGTCGCCTTACCTGCTGAAGTGATGACAATCTGCTTATTAGTAGTAATTATAAATAATTACAAAATATAAATTTTTCCACAAGCATTGGTTTATAAATGCAAAATAATATATGTATAATGTTATCTTTAACACTATTTTGTTACTTTTATTAGAAAACTAGCTATTAATTTTTTTTTTATTTCAATTCCAGGTGAGTGGCAAAATGCGATTTCTTTTTTGGTGTAAGTATATAAATATTTTTTAAGTTAAATTGTGTAAGATTAACTTAAACTTATTAACTATTTTAATAATCAAGCTTATTCTTCAATATACCATATGCATTAGAAATAAGTTTTTAGTTTTTAGAATCAAAGACTTAGGCCGAACATGATCGAGCAAAAATAAATTTTTACTCGAATTGCTTGTTTTGCAGGGATCCAGCTCCACATATTTCAACCATTTGTCAAAGCTCCGAATACTTACATTGGTAGAATCCCTGTTGCTTCATAGATGTCCTTTAATATCCTAACACGATTTTCTTTAAGAGGAAATATGTGCGTTGATCTGTTGATATTGTCGTCCTTCCCGGGCTTGCATCGTCATATAGCCTCACATTATTAGAGATTAGTAAAAAATTAGTAACTATATCTATTGGACTCCGAAAACGCCGATGCAGTCCATTTCATTGTATATCGAGGATATTTTAAATATCTTCGAGCTTCTTGAATTTCCAGAAATTAATCTTCAAACAATTTATACACAAACAATGGATATAAATTGTTAAATTCGTAAACTTCAAAACTTCTAAAGATTTATAATATCACAGTACGATTCCCCACAAAGTTCAACCAAAATATCTTCCTTCTAAATAGCCTACATTAAATACACAACATAATCCTTTTCATCCTTGTGAAACTAAGTGTGTAGAAATTTCATGTTTATGTATCTGAATTGTATTTTCTTGTTACATTTTCCTTCTCTGATTAATATAGTATCCATAAATTTCAACGTCAAGCCTATCATTAGCTTCTTTCTACTTCACGCATTAAATTCCGCATAATCTAACTTTCTGTCATTAATTTATTTTTAATCATGACTTAGCTAGGCTGCAAGCTGACATAATTAATTATAAGTGTAAGGGATGTCACTTACACATGAATTATCACATAAAATAGCAAGTAATTTTAATTGTTAATTAATTTCATCCCTTTAATAATAAGACGCCATGTTGTTGAAGTGTAAACTTTATTTAGTATTAGCTGTAATTAGTTGGATGGTAACGATTGTTCTTTCGTGAAAATAGTTCGTCATAATATTCGTTGACGACAAAAATTCCCACGAAAAATATCCCTATTAAATAATCCCCGCAATAAATAGGAAAGGGTATTAAAAATAATCCCAGTTTAAAATATTGCAGTACATTGGCAATAATATTGGATAGGGTGAATGTGGAATAAATAATGACATAATGTTTTTCTTCGAATATTTAATGTTGTATGGGCCGACTTTAGGTATTTTGGCGTCCGGTGCGAGATAGTTTTTTGCCCCCTTACCTTTTTAGGCATTTATTTTTGGTAGATTACCCACAAATTATACAATAACCCGAGTAGGAATCAAAGATGGCCTTACAACGGGCGAATACAGGCCGCTTGGTAGCACATATGGGCTTACGACGGCCAAACTTGACCACACAAATGAAATGGCTGAGAACTAAGCTATTCCCACGGGCATACGACGCTTGCTTTATGTGAACTTAATTCATGGTAATTGTGATGTCAAGAGGGCTATAGGTTTTTTGGTTTGTTTTTATTGGATGAGAAGCATATACGAAATTTTTTGACGGGCTCGTTCTTTGCAGCATATTCTGTCCAATGAGGGTATTCTTTAAACATTTCTGTATGCCTATTGTGTCGAACTTGATTCTATCGTTTAGGACTTCCAAAGTAAAGTAAGAGATGAGGACTTGCCTCCTATGTGGCAGTGTCATGAATTCCAACTTCTTGGGTCTGTCCATGGAGAGCGATAAGCTACAAAAGCGCGGGTCGTGTAGGTTTCTCAGAGGGAAGAGGACAAATTTCTTTTGTACTGATTCCAACCTACCGCTACTTATCTGAAATATAGGGTCCCAGATCGCGAACGCATATTTCAGGATTGGGCAGACGAGCGAACAGAAAAGAGTATTTGGTGCCCGAACGTTATCGAATTCTTGGATTTTTCTCTCAATAAAGCCAAAATTTTTTGACTGTGGAAGCAATATTGCAAGTAGCGCAAGTTGAAATTTAATTTATTGTCTAGAACCGTGGTCGGGAAATCTCGGCTCGCGAGCTTTATGTGGATCTTTGACCCGCTAAGCGTGGCTCTTCCACAAAATACCATGTGAGGATGGCGTCGGTTTTCGGCTGGGATGAGTATAATTTGAAGAAGTGTCGTTAAAGAAGGCGGTAAGTGAAATTGACATTTTCTGGCGATTCAGGTAGGTAGGTAGGTAGGAGCGACAGTCCCGTCCAGGTCGTAGGCTGGGGCTTATGCCCCACTAAGGTGCTGCGTCGTTCTGTAGCTGCACCCGTGAAAAACTTTTGCATGAAAGGAGCAGTAAGTTAGGGATTTAGATCTAAATTTAGGTACCGGATCAAATCTCCTATTTTAAGTTTCGCAACATCCTCCAAATCATATAGGAAGATGCTACCAAATGCAAGGTATCTGATATTGGCCTGAAGCGGACATCCGAAGAGAAAAGTTTCGGTTGTCTTATTAGCCTGTTCCTCTACGCAGCTGCGGCAGTGGGTCTTATGCGAAATTCTCAATCCTGCTGCATGTTGCTCAATTGGCAAGTGACCCAATGCCTTATTATTGACACGATTCTGGCAATATCCTTGCATTGCATCACCAAAAGATCTCGCGATCTTTGTTTGTTACATGATCATAGGCTCCTTCATCTGGAGCCAACTATTGAGAAAAAGTATGGCGATGTTTTTCTTTAGCACGCACAGTTGCTTGTGTATATTCTCCGCCGATGTGCCTGCGAGAGCTGACTTTAGTCTGGCTAATTTATCTGCCTTCTCGTTTCCCTCAATGGTCCTCTGACCCGGTTCCCACTGTGGAGTGTCCCTGTGCCTCTCGGTTACTGCCGAAATTTAATTTTGTGATCATGTAGTCGGTAGATCCTGATACCTGAGAGCGTAGTATATTACTGTGCCAATAGGTCTTTTCGACCCAGCAACTCGCTTCACGCAGCCGAAGTGTGGTACAGGCCGCCTTCTGCCATGTATGTATTACATTGTCAACGGCTGCTTAGCTGAGCTTATAGATTCTAACTGCCTCTCAACCACAATGACTTTAAATTCATCCACCGAAATACATATATAACCCCCTGCCTCCACGGCAATGTTTTTCCTGCAACACAAGACTAGCCCTTTCGGCTCATCCTCACTGTCTACAGTCTTTAAATTCGGTCTTTTCGAGAACAACTCGATTGTGAAACAACCTCCCACAGACTTTATTGTCGAACACATACAACATTCAAGAGTTCATCTCCATCTTGCATTGACCCCCCAGACTCCCTTTAATGTTTTATCCTTTCTCTATTCTTCGAGCCAACCTTTCTACCAGACATCTGACCGTGACGTGTGTGGCATGATGAACTGGTAGTACAAAGAGTAACACCTGAGCTTAGACTTACACATAAAAACAAAACACCGCCACCTCTGCAGCTGTTCCTCTGTTGCTCTTGCAGCCCAAGGACGCGTTCCCCACTACCTCGCCGCCCCGCAAAATCAGCTTCCTTTACCTTAAATTACCTCTTAGTACATTATAAAATATGAGGATATTTTTGCACGACGGATTTTTGCGAGGGGACACTTTTGTACATATAGGGTAAAGTATTTTTGAGATTGTATATTTTAACAGGGGACATTGTGGTATGGGATGAAGTACCCGACGGATTTTGCTACCAATTCGTAGTTAGAATGATATTTTAAAATAAATTTGAATAAATTTGCGTTGTATTAGAATTAAAATTGATAAGAAATTGATAATAAAAATAACAGTGAAAATTCCTCTTAAACATATTATACTGCTTCCATCTCATACCAACGAGGGTTTAGTAAATTGAAACATTAGAACCCATCCTGCAATTGTAATTATCATAAATTGTCCCCCAATTCAAATTAATTCCTAAACGCCTTGAAAAGTAGAAATTCTATTGTAAAGTTCAATCAGTATTATTTTACCCTCCTTAATCTTCAAGTGCTAACTAGCCTAACACTATATTTCGGTTTTCAAAAACCTATTAGGGACCACTTCAACCGCAAACATGATTACAAACATGATTATATAACATGATAAAATTTCCCTTCGTTCACTGCCAAGCCAACCCCAATTTACAAATTTTTAATACCCCAACAAAACCCCTATTTACCATTCTAACGTTTTACTCCAATATTATTTTCCTTGATCTATTAAATTACGGTTCACAGGACCTTTGGTCTATTAATTTTCCACAGCACATACGGGTACTAAAATTCCGATATATTGAAATCAACATATACCCTTTCTGCCTATAAGGATTCTTGGAGCCTTCTGTGCCTTCTGCCACAGTTTTGAACACATACAATGCCTTAGAAAATCACATAAAATAAAATTGGGTCAGGTATGGGTAGGTGTACCAGTCTCCTCGGCTAAAGCGAGTCTGAGCACAGCCCCAAGGATTAATGAGCGAGACGGAGTAGTTCGTTTCATCTGGAATTTCGTGAATGCCTTGAATGTCTAGAATGTCTCCTAGGTTATATCCTTGTCTAGATAAATAAATATATGTGTGCGGTCGGGTTCTATTTCCGCTTCCCAGACGAGTCAACTCATGCGTATCTATTGTGATGTGTTCAGGGTAATCAGCCACAAATAAAAATCAAAGAATTTACTCAAAGAGGATTACATGAAGTTGCTGAAGGACGTTTGTAACACACTTCCCTTTTGCTGATAGGAACCAATTGTACGTAAAAGAAGACGGATCAAGGACTCTTTCGCAGAAAGATTTACTTCTAATGATCGACTTTCGGGGAAACTTTCGCCCTACTTTGTTGGCTGCAGCTGAAATTAATTTTCTTTCGTGATTGGTGAATATTGCGGAATGTTTACTCAAGAGTGAATATGAGTTGATTTGGGGAGAGTTTTTCGTATGTGGTTTTAATTAACATGTTAGTTTCTGGGGCAATGAGGCAAATGTACCAGGATACATAATAATAGTGATAGAAATTTGTAAATGGTATTGAATGGGATCCTAGCTTCAATACGAATTATATTTAGCAAATAATCTACCGCAAATTAGGGGAATTTGATCAGAAGGAACTATTTGAGCTGCTGATTTTATAATGGGTGGGCTGAGTTTTTTAAACCATGTTGCAAAAATAGATGAATAGGCTTATTAGTTTCTAGTCCAAATTTCCTATTCTTACAAATTCATTGTAAAATGATGGGCAATGTATTGCTTTTCACTTTCTATAAGATAGTTTTGAGAATTTTATCACCTTTTATCAGTTTTGCTACCGTAACTATTGCACCGAAATGAATAACATTCTTCCTCAATGGCTCAATTTTTCCTACAAGAAAACGCTAAGTCACTCGCACAATCCGCAATCTCACATCGGTCCTGTAATTCTCGAACTCACACAACATCCAAACGCAGGGTTTATCATCCCCTCCTTATACATACCTGATACTTCTCTGAAGCCGTCTATCTTTACAGCTAAGCTTATTACTAGGCGTTGCACCATGACTTGAACGACACGACGAACGACGTAGTCAAGGTTTTACCACTAGAACTGGTGGTTTAGATTTGCCTTTAGTGGGAAAAAATCGTATCTAGTCGCTAGTGAGCTTTTTTGGCTGTAAGAGGAAAGTATACAAGTACACAAAATTAGTGTTGGCCATGCCCTAAGGCATTAATTACTACTGACCTAATTATTGACTTAAATATAAACCAAGAGTTTATTGTCAAAGTTGATGAGTGGCGTCAAATCCATCTTCTGAAGTGAAATGAAATCAAATATACGAACAAATTATTGTATGGAGTTGTGCATTTTAAAAACGACGATTTACTAATTTTAAAATATTTACTAATATTAAAGGAAGCCCAGGGATGCATATGGAGGTGGCGCTGAACCTCGAGTTTGAACTTTTGATATTGTATGAGCTGAAAAACAAACGGCGGGGTTAGCGGCAGATATCCTCGTCTCTCCAGAAAACGGTTAATCTCGCTACCCAGCTCACAAGGGCTGTGACGGCGGCAGTGCCAGAATACCAGGCGGAGTAAGAAGGTGTGTCGTCCGCTAGGTAAACCCCCAATCTTAGTGGAATTTTGCTACCCCTGATTAACTAGTTAAGCCGACAAGATGCGCCATTAGAGTGGTGTATACCCTTAGAATGCCGGCTAAAGCCACCGCTTCACCTACTTCAGTTCAATCCACATAGCTTCATCGGCTAAAGTCCAGTTTATGTTCAGTTCGTGCTTCAAATGATTGTTGCTTTGTTGCCAAAAGTTAGAAAAGCAAAAGCTCACTGAAATGGCATTCTATTATACCAGTTGTTTACTCTCTTTTGAGCGAACTTTTATGTTTAA
Source organism: Thereva unica (assembly GCA_949987705.1). Taxonomy (NCBI): domain Eukaryota; kingdom Metazoa; phylum Arthropoda; class Insecta; order Diptera; family Therevidae; genus Thereva; species Thereva unica. Next base: position 48,891,425 of record OX465283.1, read on the forward strand.
CTTAAGTTCGAGTCCAGTTGGGCGAACTGAGGTCTGTTTATACTCAGTAGAATATGCAATTGTATGCGAACTGATGTTATTTTAAAGTTCAGTTCACCAATTTGCTCTAACTTGCGCAGTTCGACTGATGAAGCCAGGGTATAATGATAATTGGTCAAAGCAATAATGTTGATTCTATTATTAAAATATTGATATTTTATAGCATTCGGTGCAATCATTATTTTTTGGAGCTAACTAGCTAACTGATTATTTCCATTTAAACAGCGCCCTTTAAACATTAAGTTTGATAAACTTCAGATTTAGTGGACTATCTAACTACTTTTGGCAAAGAGGAAAATATTTTAGTTGTTTTCTGCTGGTTTTAAAAGTTGGTCTCTTGAGAAGGAAAGAGTTGGCAACGCTGCTGGTATTGTACATTGTGACACCTGAGCTTAAACTTTCACATAAAAAACAAACTCCATAGATCTTTTTTTGGCTTTTCTTCAGACAATCATATATAAAAATTTTGTAATGTCGGATAAGAGTCCACGACAATATAAGCAACTTTAATGTTGAAATTGGATCTATTTCGTCTTTTTTAGTACTTTTCCACCTGAGTTTTTTCGAAAAGTACAAAATAAGCACCAAATAAGGCCAATTTTAACATTAAAATTGCTTATAACTTCAAAAGTAAAGGCCGTTGCATAAAAGTTGTTGGACACTATTCATAGGAATTTGTCCAAGCTTTCCAATTTTGCAAAAAAAAGAAGAAATATATTGATTAACTACAATTTTTTTTGAGAAAAAGGTGGTTGAAGTAAAAAATTTGGTGAAAAAAAAAACAACAAAATTTTGACTTTGACGACTGATAACTCTGGAAGTTCGCGGGTTGAATCCTTAACTTTTACAGATAGGTGTAGATTGGATCCTATCTATATCTAATAGGGTTACAAAAATACGGGGTAATATGATGTAAACCTCTACCAAAAAAAAATTCAAAACGCCCTAGCGGCTAAACCGTTATGATTTCTCTCCCCACACACATGAATTTTTGTTCGTCTATCAAAGACCTATTGACATCCAGGCTTTTCGACATTTTCACTGATACACCGTTTATACTATGTACTAAGTATTATGTAATAGTACTATATACTACGAGGTGTGACAATTAAGTAATGAGACTGATTATATTGCCGCGATTGTGGTAACCCTGCGACCTTGAAATTCCCTTTCCCTTCTCTCGGCATCCTTCCGCTCTCCATTGATATATTTGCCATCGCTCTAGCTTGTTTAGTTCGCCTGCTCTGTCGTGTTGAGTAAACGTGTGTTCGTGGTGCTCGTCACGAAAATGGAAAAACGAGCTTTTCTCGGGCGGGGGGCGTGCGGAGACAACCATTGTGAGCTTTGGCGTTTGGTTTCCGGGTCGTATTGCAAAAACCAGCTCTCATCGCCTGTAATAACTTGGTCAAGCAGCGTGGGATCGTTTTCCACTTGTTCCAAACAGTCTTCTGCGACGGTCATTCGATGCTGCTTTTGCTCCTCGGAAAGGTTCCTTGGAACCATCTTCGCGCACAACTTTCTCATCCCTAAATCGTCGGTTAAAATTTGTCTGACTGTTTCACGGTTCATACCCAGTTCCGACGTAAACATTCGAACTGTTAAACGCCGATCTTCACGGATCAGGGCGCGCACACGCTGCGCATTCGTGTCAGTCCGCACCTCGACTGGTCTCCCGCTCCTCGCCTCGTCTTCCACGCTTTCACGCCCCTCCTTAAACTCTTTATGCCATCGAAACACCTGGGCACGACTAAGAGCACTATCACCATGCACTTTTACAATTTTAGCGTACGTTTCCGAAGCTGTTTCGCCCAATTTGACGCAAAATTTTATCGCGACGCGTTGTTCTTGATTTCGTTTTTCCATTTTCGTGACGAGCACCACGAACACACGTTTACACAACACGACAGAGAAAATATATCAATGGAGAGGGGAAGGATGCCGAGAGAAGGGAAAGGGAATTTCAAGGTCGCAGGGTTACCACAATCGCAGCAATATAATCAGTCTCGTTACTTAATTGTCACACCTCGTATGTACTAAGTATTATTTACCTTGTACTATGTACTATGCCCTGTGAATTATGTACTATGTACTATGTATTATATATTATGTACTATGTACTAGGCATTATAAAAATTTTCACTTCCAACGTATGGTCTTATGCACAACTTTCTTTTCTAGGTACGAGTAAACATGAGTGAGTTATAGTGGAGTCAGATAAGCATCAAATGTTAGTGGAAGAGGAAGGCTACGTTCAGACCGTATACGGAATTTTATCACATATAACAGTGGAAAAGATAATTATATTAATATGTTCGCACTAGGCCCATACGGTATAATCCCGTATTCGTGAAATTTGTGTCCCTGTATTCCGTACGAGCTTGTCACTAAGATTCGATAAATCTTGAATGTATTTTATCGAGTAACGTGAGAAAGTAGCTTTTTCTTTAACGGATCTACAACCGGAATCCGGTCATGGCTTCTCGCGACTGTTCTCTGCACCGGTCCCGATTCTGAGCCGATGGTCATCCAGTTTGGCATCCCTAAGGTCTGAGCGTCCTGGTCTACGCCATCCTTCCAGCGAAGGTTGGGTCTCCCTCGTTGTCACAACCCACAGGTAGGTCTTACCGCAGAGGACCTTCCGAGCAGGCTCCTCTTCACTCATACCAGCTAGATGCCCTGCCCACCGGCCCCTGCCGAGCTTTATTTTCGTCGCGATAACGCTCGTAGAACTGGTATTTGTTGTTGAAACTCTTCTAGGCACTTTTGAAAGCAAAATTATATGTACAGTATTTGGCGGTGTCTGCGAAAACGGGCAATGGAGGAGGAATTATACCAACTGTACCGGGGACACGACAGAATTAGGGCTATTTTTCCTTTTTTATTTTATGGAATTACTAAAATATTGTCTAGACTTATGAGATATTTAACAATTCAGAATTTCCATGTTTCAAAGGTAATTGAAGTAATATTGAATCACCCTATTCAATCCTCTCAATCGACGTAGAATGACTTCTGTTCTCACCTTTACATAATAGTTAATCTAAATCGCTATTCAGGAACATTTAAGGACATAAAATCGTCAAAATACATCATCAATGTGATATTACCAGTGAATACCTTTAATGGAGCATTGAAAATTTAAAAATATATCAATCCTGATAAAAGCCTTATTCCTGGAAATGTCAGCCAATTTGTTTCTTGGAAATATCGGCGTTTGCTGTCGATAAAGAGTAATAATAGTCTTTCAGCGTAATGCATGTAATTCAATATTTCATGAATATTTTGTTCGTTTTTATCCACTTATGTATGTAATTTCATTACCCCCAGGTGCAGTTAATTGCTATCAGTTCAGCGGCTTAACAAAGCTTCAAAATTATATTCCATTAAAGTGGATCGATCCACTTTCAACACACAATTAGATTTGCTAATAATTTCAGTACACATAGCAAAGATTAAATTTAATAATTATTTATGCATCGCATACCTTCAATCTCAATTGATTATACTTCAAAAGCAACAAAATCTCAAGCATTCACACTTTGAAATCTACATCAGAATTTTTAATCATTCCCCAAACTACAAGTATATTAAGTACACACAACTTGCGTGTAGTCCTTGAGGCTATGTTAATTAAAAACAATTTTACCGCTCGTAACTTTATTATGAACACTAACACTCGCATATCCACCGGAATGGAAATTATCCTGAAAATTATATAAGACCATTAGAAACTTGATTATCAAGTCTAATATAAGTTGAAGTTTTAATCATATAATCTTGATGTTATCGTCTTTTCAACTTCCTCCCCCGAAAACTCCCCCTGCCCCCGCACTCTTTTTTTTTAAACCAAAAACCCCAAACACGTCACCAGAAGGAACCAAAAGAATCTAGAATGTAAACTTCCTTGAATTAATTAGTCAACCTGGATATGCTTGTGCGAAGGTAAAAAATGTTTCGTGTTTCAGGCAACGCGAAATATTAATTACAAGTGCCTAAAAATTTCCCATTTTCTTGAATAAACAATTTCGTAATGTACACATTGTAGTCAGGATGGCAATGAATTCTGGTTAAGGGTATCAAGGAGGGTTTTTTTCTTGGTTTTATTTTAGGGAATAAAGGTATTTTGCGGGATTGGGGGTGTTTGCCGGTGTAGCTGCAACCAAAAGGAGAGGGTTCTAAATCCGTTCGTTATGTACTATCACTTCATATCTAATTTCTTTTAATAATATTTTTTTCTAATATATAAAATGATAATCTGGCCCCTGCCTCTGTGTGGCTTCGAGCTCGACAAATTCTTGTAACTCCATCAAGAAAAGGTGTGCTATATACGAGAGTTGGGGGAATTTATGGTTGATTACCTATGGGAAAGGAAAGGGCTGGTACGTGCTTGTGTTATGTTATCGAAAACGTAAAAATAATGTGATGTGCTATCTACCGAAAAAGCTGTCGATAGTATATAGAAAGTAGACGATAACCGTCATTTATGAATATTAGACAGAGATTGGGTACAAGTCTAGGGCAAATTGGGCAGACGGTATGGAGAAGAAGTTTTGATCCTTAGAGATGTTTGACGTTTGAAATGAAAATCAAAGTAACACGTTGGTTCAGGATTTAATTAATGTGACGAGTGTTGAAGCGTCAAATGATTTAATGAAAATTATTAATTAAAAATTATATTGCATGCTCATATTTTGACACAGCATTCAATAATTGGTTTCTCAGAGATATAAAAGGAATCTTCTTTCATTTATTAAAAGATTCTATAATATAAATTAGTTAATGGAATTAGATATGCAATTTCAACAAGAATGACAACAGCCCATATTCATTAAAATTTGTCGTTGAAGTATAGTTGGAATAAGCGGACAAAGCAAGCATTAGGCAATCGCTGGCGGTTACATTGAGCTCGAAAATGATTCAAGCGGTTTTGCTAACATAGACACAGGAATCAACAGAGATATACCACAAGCTGGCTTGATCTCAATTATGCAACCCTAAATAAAGTTTGCAGTCGGGCTGCGGCCGGGTTTAGCATTCAATCCGGGAAAAACTGAGCTGCTGCTTCCCTATTCATAGGGAAAACGAAAATTTTCATCTTCAACCTCCCTCACTTTATCCTCCAGAGTGAAATTTCTGGTTCTAACACAAGAGCGAAAAGACTACTGGAAGTCGAACATCGAGGAAACGGCATAGACTTCTACGATTGTGAAAAGACCTTGGTGGTATGGTCGCTACGACCCCGGACTACCTTCCGCCTAAATTGACCTCTAGTAAGGACTTCTACGTCGAAATACCCTCAAGAAATGAGTGAAGAAATGGAGATGTCCTGACGGAGTTCGTTAATCGAGTTCACCGGCGGCGGCTCAAGACGTTTGACGGTTCACTGTCCTCACCAGACAATGAACTTTGAACCTACACATTGGAATTTTTATAGATAGCCAAGATTCTATAAAAGGTCTGGATGATGCGCTCTAAGCTTATAGAGCGCTGCAGATCTGAATCTGAGATAGATAGGCTTGGTAAACCGTTGAATCTTTAAATCGCCCTCGATATTCTTTAGCCTGGTTTTCTTCGTTACCGATCGCTGAATTCTCCAGTGTGCCGGACGATCTCGCCAGAGAAGTTTACGTGGCAAGCGGTTATCATCAGTTCGGTGAACATGTCCAAGCCGCCTTAGTCGACGGTTTTGTATTTCTTCTTCGATCAGTTGATCGTTGATCGCATCTTTGTCTAAATGTCTCGTTTCGAAGACGATCGCGGAGTGAGACATCGAGAATCTGCCTCATGCATCGCATTTGGAAAGCCTCGAGCTTGTTTATGTCCGGCTTGAGCAGCGTCCACGTTTCGATCCATAAAGAAGAATTGGATGGATCAACTTTCGATAAAGGCGTACTTTCGTTTTGATGGTATTATTTGAGCGAGGCGAATGTTGCTGTTGTCTGGCCGATGCGGCTGTGAACGTCGACTATCGATGCCACTTTCTTTTCTTCAACCAATGATCCTGAATATTTGAACATTTGAACCTGTTCGATTTGGGTACCATCGAGATGAACACTGGCTTTCGATCCGTCCGTTATAAGCACTTTGGTTTTTTGGCATTGATTTTAACCCGTATGACCGGGCGAGGTAGGAAATGCCGTATAAGATGTCCGTTGCTTATGCATCCGTGTCGGCGAAGACCGTCCAACCGAAGATCGTCGGCGAACATTAAGTCGGTTACGAAGATGTCGTCGTAACGAGTTCCGCGTCGTCCATCGAATGCGAATGTTGAAGAGAAGTGGCGAAGCGACGTCTCCCTGTCGGACACTTGTTTGAATCGGGAATTTCTCGGATAAATCCTTTCGAATACGAACGCTGCTGGTTGAGCCATCGTGCGACACTAGGAGATGTTTGATGATTTTTAATGGATCCTGTTCGGTTTCCAAGGCTCCCCACAAGCTGTTCCAATGGATGCAATCGAAAGCGGATTTGAAATCGATGAATACGACGACAGTTCGCTTGCCGCATCAAATTCTTTGTTCCATTAGCTAACGGAGAGTGAATATTTGATCAATGCATCCTCTATGTGGTCTAAATCCTGTTGGTTCTGTTCAGCTCGGCTTTGGTTATCTCGGCGGTTACTTGATCTATTCCCGGTGCTTTTACATTTTTCAGCGATTTTATTGCCGTCTTCCCTCGATGATTGTCGGTTCGGTATCGAGAAACTGAGTTGTCTGTTCAATAATCGGCAGTTCGGATGTGTACGGAAGAATTCTCTCCACAGCTGCAGACGCTCTGGAAGACTTAAAAGAGATCTTCAGACTGGAGATCTGATCACAGATCTTAAATTCCAGTGATTGGCTTTAGGCCTTAGGATGGCTAAAAGTAAGCAAAGAATTGCTATAAATAGGAAAGGAAAGTAAAAACGAAGTTGTTTAGTTAAGAGAAGTCAAACTCTAACGCATTGCAAGGGTTCAAACCCCAACTGAAACTGTAATCTCTGCAATGACAGCGATACGGCTTAACCGCTAGGACAAACAAAACCATGCTACTATTAATTTACGAAGACTGAAGCTAATAATCCCCAAGAATTTAGTTTGCCTCTATTCTACATATTTCTTTTGCACATACCTTCTTAGTGTTCGTGCAGAACACCTTATGTGTTATGCCTCGTTCATCTTGTTTAAGCTAACGCTCAAGAATAATATCTCTTTTAGATCAAGAGATAGAGACGAGACTTGCAAACGATCTGTGACTCTTCCAATTTTGTTTTTAATATCTCAAGAGGATGTGGGGGAGCCATTTTCGACAATGACGGATAACCACCTTGGTGCATAAGCTGGGGTGCGAGGGTGAAAGCGAAAATCTGCCCGTGATATGTTACTTTTCCACCTTTTTCCTCTAGTCTATCACATAAAAAAATATAATTTAGATCTGCTAGGAAATCAAAATCCAAGTGGGCAGGTAACTACGTCTTGCCAAGGGGCTGGACAGACTGATATATCAATATATAGATAATAATCGATATTTTACAAGCTTGATATTAACCTCATTCCCTGTGGGGAATTAATATTGATATCGATTTTTCGATAACTTTCCGATATCCGGTGATGCTCAAATTGGGCACACAACTTTGTTTCTGAAGACAATACAATATAGTATATTCAAGTTTATGGTGCATCTAATATGGCGGCCACCATAAAATATTGGAGTATCCTTTTATTTTCTACTCCCCCGGGTATCAAATGAAAGAGTATGACGAGTAGAATACAGTAAGGTATGTGGCGACATTTAAAATCCAATATGGCGGACACCACAAAATAGCGGATTACCTATTTCTTCGTCTGCTGCCTAGTAACGCTACCAAAACTGTTGCGATGCAGTAGGAAGGATGTCATAAGTTGGCTTAATAACATTGTGCGTTAAATTGCAATCTAAGAAGGTTCAGAAGAGCAATGGAACCAGCGTATAGGCTTTGCTTTGAAAATTATGAGCTTCCTTTAATTTATGGATCCGATAAAGAAAGAAATAAACTGCATTCATTCCAGGCCAGTTTTGCTATTTCTATGTTACGTTTGGCTTATTTCTAGCATTGTAGCCGTTGGGTCCGACTTAAACAAAGTGTCGTTTTCGCATTATCTACACCCATATCAGAGATTTTGCCCACTTCTAAAATTTGTCTAATTAAAACATTTCAGTGTGTATGGCGTTAACCATAGAATCAATTTCATGAGTAAGATTTCAGTCTATAACCTTCAGTTGAAGTGGGTGTACCTTTTGAAAAACGAACACGTGTTCCTTCAATTACGCTTGTATTTTGGGTTTTCAAGGAAAACTTCTACGATTTAATTCAAAATGGAAAATTATCCCAGAAATAGAGCAAATCTCAGGTGACAAGGACTCTACGACCGCACACCTTATTTGCCTAATTTCGTTTCTATTAATCCTTCCTAAAATAAATTATTTCATTTCGGTTATTATTCATGGAATTTGAATGCAAAAAAACCCTTTTCTAACAATTTGAGAAGGTCCTACCTCATTAATTCCTATAAAATCTCCTGTTACTAATTGAGACGTCTCAGAAACAATTAACTGACACAAAAACCGCCGTAGTTAATTTAAAATAAACCTCAAATTACCTCCCATTCCAGGCAATCTGCTTTTTAAATGAAAATCAATTAGGGAACAAAATTTAATAAATTTTCATAATTTAACCTACCTTCCAGGTGTGAAATGTGAAGTGACTAGAAAAATTCATTTTGTTTCATTTTCAACATTTTTATTCGCTCTCTTTCTCTCTACGAATTTGTTGCTACAGGATCCTATTTAAAATTTGAGTAGGTTTTTGGACGCACCTGTAGATATGCTTCATATATGCTTTATTAACAATTCACTACGCAATGTATGGTGCGGCAGTAGATTGGATATTTAACGACCCTTTTTCCGTTAACGGGTTGACTGAGTATATTTCGCTGTTTTTTTAGCTGCCCTGAAGGGAGAGAGGTGGCTGTATGCGTACTTATGGTTATTTTTAGTCCGAATGGAAAAATTGGTATTTCTATGTGGATATCGATCGTTTGCATACTGGCAGAATTTTGAGGTAATAGATTTCCATTTTTAATTAAATCCAGCTGGAAGGGCTGCATAGGGTAGTTTGCATTGTGAGTATACAGTGAATCATAATCGAACAATAATTGCAAATATTGTTTCTTTTTGTATACAATCAAATTATCTACAAATTTTGTTCATAACTGTATTTCGTAATAAAAATGCTAAGAGGAAAAATCTATAAAATATATCAAAAAATGAATTAGAGCTAACCTGCTCTAACTATCTCTAACCCGAGATAGCCTCGAGATTTTGGATTGTAAGAAAACATTGCAAAAATTATGTAAAAAGCGGCGTATTTATTTCATGTTTTTAATTAACGTTGAAAACGATGGCGAAAGTTCTAGAGAGGCATATTAGAGAGGGTCTTACAGCGAACCCACTTCACTGCCTGTAATTTGCCTACCGGCCGGGCAGATCTACAGAGACTGCCATTCATGTGCTAGTGAGAGATATTGAAAATTCCCTCATGGCCAAGGAAATCTCACTCTCTTCGTCTTTGCAGATATTAAGGGCGCGTTTGACAACATCACCTTCGATGCGACCAATGAAGCAGCCGTAAAGAAAGGCATTCATCCATCCTCCCACTGCGAGATGGATCACGTCGCTTCTTAGAGCAGATTGATAACTGCTGACTGACATTAATGGTGAATCGATTACGGTTATGGCTGCTAAAGGCTGTCCTCAAATGGGCGTCCTATCACCCCTCTTATGGTCAATCGTGGTCGACAAACTTCTTGCCGACCGATAGATGGGGATTTAAAACATAGTCCTATGCAGACGATGTCATAACGCGACGATATCGTCATTAGCGTCATGATAGTACCATTTCATTGGTGCCGTAGCAAGAACTTGGGTATTAACCCCAAAAAAACTGTCATCGTACCATTTACTAATAGAAGGAAGCTAAATTTGGAATTTGGAAACCCCAAATTGAGAGAGTAATTGCCAAAGCAATTTCATCTCTCCATATTTGTCGCCAATTTGTAGGAAAAACCTGGGGCCTCATAGATACCATTTCCGTATGTCTTGACTTTGAAAAACCGTTTACGACGATAATTCGAACTAGAAGAAGTACGGCCTTTTGGTATACGGACGGTTCCGAAACCGATAAAGAGGTAGGGCTGGTTGGGTATATGGCTACCCCCACTGTTTTTCTGGCTGAGATACTCGCCATCCAAGTGTGTGCTCAGACTTGTATTAATAGAGCTCCAAATAGCTCTAACATTGCTATTTTCTCGAACAGCCAAGCTGCCCTGCTGGCCATTAAATCTCACGGAGTTCCATCAAAGACTGTCCTGGATTGTTTCCTATATCTGAAATTCCTCAGCAGGAACAACAGTGTCAAGTTGATGTGGATGTCACATTGGTAATTAAATTGCCGACAGCCTGTCTAGAATAGGGGCAAACTCATCACCTATCGGTCCGGAACCTTTCTGTAGCTTAGCAAGCTGCCACGTAAGAACGGCCATCAATAATTGGGTCGACCAGCTGTTTCTTCATAGCTGAACTAGGATCCAGGATGCTTGTCAGGCTAAAAGATTCATCCAAATCGATAAAGTTAAAGCGGGCAAACTTTTAAATAGCAGAGCTCCTGACGGGCCACTGTTCGCTTAGCTACCATCTAAATGGGACTGGTAGCCGATTGTAGCTGTCGATTCTGCGGGGCAGCTCCCGAAATTGCGAGGAAGAGATTGGGGCACCTCCATCGCGACTTCCCTACTCCCAAGAAGGTTTGGGGCAGGGACCCTACTCAGCTCAAATAGCTCCTCGTAATAACTGCAGTCATTTAAGCGAAAGGTTCATTCCTCAGGATAATAAAATCTTTTTTTTTGTGTAGACGGCTGGTCCCACACGGGATGCGTTTTCGTACGAATTTGTCTTGTACGAACACGTACGAATACGCCCGAACAATTCCGATACTCCGAGTCCGATGGTACCTCGCACACTAGCACACTAGGTGCGAGCTAGTTTTACGTATACAGAACTCGAGCTACACAACATCTGGCCGATACCCTGTCAAAGTATAAAGCTGACATTACCGCCATTCAGGAGATGAGATGGACAGGGAATGGTGTTTTGCAAAAACCTGAGTATGACGTATATTACAGCTGTCATACAAAACTCCATGTTCTAGGAGTAGGTTTTATGGTTAGCAAAAGAATGAAGCCTACCATTATCGGCTTTAAAGCAATAAACGAAAGGCTATGCTCCCTTCGTGTGCGAGGTAAATTTAAGAACATCAGCCTCATAAATGTTCACGCACCTACAGAAGAGTCCCCGGATGATGATAAAGAAGAATTCTTCGAATTAGTTGAACGGGAACTTAATGCCTGCCCCAGGTATGATGTAAAAATCATACTGGGAGATCTGAACGCCAAAGTAGGCCGGGAGCCCATATACAGGCAATATGTCGGCAACCACAGCTTGCACGAAAACACTAATGACTATGGACAGTGAGTTGTACAGATGGCAGCAAATAAGAACTTGGTCGTTGCAAGTACTAGATTTGTGCGTAAAGATATCCATAAAGCCACCTGGGTATCTCCTGATGGAGCCACTCGCAACCAAATAGATCATGTGTTGATAGACCGCCGCCACCTTTCGGGTCTGATGACGGTACGAACGTACCGAGGTGCCAACTTCGACTCGGATCACTATATTGTTGGTACGGTGCTCCGAGAGCGCATTACAGCGCTGAAAAGCTTTGTATCCGCTGATCAGGCTCGAATCAACACAGCTGCACTACGCAATGAAATGACCAGAAACAGCTACGGTCATGCATTAGAACTCGCCCTAAGTCCTGGGGATGAGATGCCGGGCGTCGACGAGAACTGGACCCGCCTTAAAAATACTGTCATTAGTACTGCTGATTCCATCTTAGGTAGAAGTCGTAAAGATCGGAACGACTGGTTCGATAATGAATGCAAGCTGGCAACTGAACGTAAGAATGCTGCGTACCGAGCCATGCAGCAGTCTCAGAGAACACGGGCACGTGAAGAGATATATAAAGAGCTCAGAAAAGAAGAAAAGAGAATTCACAGACGGAAGCCTGGAAAAAAAATCTCGTCTGTGAGCTAGAACAGTACAGAGAACGACGGCCGCACGAGGCGCGGGAGTTCTACCAAAGAGTCCGCAGTATTACGCAATTCACACCACGTTGCACATATTGCAAGGGCAAAGAAGGGAATCTGATCACCGATCCTAAAGGCATCTTGGAGCGATGGGAAGAGCACTTTCATGAATTGCTAAAGGGCGAGCTAACTGAGGATTCGGAGGCTCCACCAATATCTGATGATAATGCTATGCTGCCGCCACCAAACATAGAAGAAGTTAGCAAAGCCATCAGCCGGCTCAAAAACAGCAAGGCCTCGGGTGCAGACGGCATCGCAGCGGAGTTGGTTAAATATGGAGGGCCTACATTACACCAAGCGATTCATGAATTAATTGTGCAAGTATGGGAGCAGGAAGTGATGCCAGAAGACTGGAGAAAATGCATCCTCTGCCCGGTACACAAAAAAGGAGATATCACAGCGTGCACAAATTATCGCGGTGTAACGTTGTTGAGTACCGTGTATAAGATATTCTCCGCTATCCTACAAAACAGGATGGCCCCATACGCCAGAAACATCATAGGCCATTACCAGTGTGGCTTCAGCCCAGGCAAATCAACGACTGATCAGATTTTCACCTTGAGGCAGGCTATGGAAAAATGTCTAGAGTTTCAAAACTCATTTCAACACCTCTTCATAGACTTTAAAGCCGCCTATGATAGCATAGCCAGGGTAGAACTCTACAAAGCCATGAGAGAATTCGGCATCCCCAACAAACTGACAAGACCATGTAAGTTGACCATGATCAATGTGTCAAGCCAAGTAAAGGTATCCGGAACACTGTCCAGATCAATCAACATCTATAATGGACTCCGACAAGGGGACGGTCTGGCCTGCCTCCTTTTCAACCTGGCGTTGGAGAAAGTGATCCGAGATTCGGGCGTGACATCAAGGGGTACAATCCTCCACAAGTCCACCCAATTACTGGCTTACGCAGACGACATTGACATCATTGGAAGAACAACAACAGCTGTACAAGAAGCTTTCACTCAGATTGAGCAAGCGGCAGGAAATCTGGGACTGCACATTAACGAAAGCAAAAACAAAGTACATGGTGGCCTCGTCTGGAAGAACACCTAACATTGGTCCCACAATCAAGGTAGCGGAACACGAGTTTGACGTGGTAAAATCTTTTACCTACCGTGGGTCAATAGTAGCAGCCGACAATAGCATGGAACCAGAAATACGCGCACGACTGCTAAAAGCCAACAAAGCCTACTATAGTCTGTCAAGGCTCTTCAAATCCAAATATCTAACCATAACGTCTAAACTTTTACTATATAAGACGATGGTCTTACCCGTTCTCACATATGCATCCGAAACGTGGGTGCTTAGCAAAAAGCACTCAAACCTCTTGGGCGTGTTTGAGAGGAAAATACTTCGGAGGATTGTTGGCCCCGTATGTGAGGAAGGACAATTCCGGAGACTCTACAATGACGAGATCTACGAGCGCTATCGCGACATAGATGTTGTGAAAAAAATAAAGCTCGGTAGGCTCCGGTGGGCAGGGTATCTAGCTCGTATGACCGAAGATGAGCCTGCACGGAAAGTTCTCTGCGGTAAGACCTATGGGGTGCGACAGCGAGGGAGGCCCAACCTTCGCTGGAAGGATGGCGTGGACCAGGACGCTCAGAGTTTAGGAATGCCAAACTGGATGACATTGGCTCAGAATCGGGACCGGTGGAGAGAACAGTTGCGCGAGGCCAGGACCGGATCCCGGTTGTAGAGTCGTTAAAGGAGAAGAAGACAAAACATTAGCCAGGAACCGGTCGGCAGGAACAGAAAGCTGGAGGAAGCCAAGGCCAATAATAAGCTGTAGAGCTACAAATGATGATGAAAAATATCTCATATGGGGCGCCAGAATACCTAAATTCGGCACTGGTCACAGGCCGCAGGTCACAGTAAATACTGGCATTTAAACGGAGAAAAACACAATCAGTTCGGAGGTCCAATAATGTACTTTTACGTACTATACAAAGTATCCAATGTGTGGCCAGCCTAACCGCCTTAAAGTACATTTTTACAAAAAAAAAAAAAAAACTCGAATTGCCCTATCTTCAATAACGAGATATAAACGCTCTTTTTTGTTTTTTTTTGCCTCCGATCTATCATTAACAGTTTAAAGGTATGGGAAGACACCTGTATGCTAGTTGAAAACATTCCCTGTCGGATTTTGGTCTTATCTACAGTATGATAAAATTTTCCATTATTTATCAGACTTTTTTTGTTTTTAAGAAGAATCCTGAGAAAATTGTTATTTCTGCTATCAAAGCATCCTAGTTGCTACATATCTTGTGTATGAAAAAATACTTCTACTTGTTTGTGTAGACATGGCACAGCCCATATTAAAAGAAAATACATTTGTCCTTTAAAAAACGTAAAAAGAAATGACAATTTCAAAATTTATTAACAAGATATCTTCGATTCCAAATCTATTTTTGCGTATACATACATATATGTATGTTGAAGTGTACCCCAACCTCGTGTGATGGAATCAAAACAATCTTCTTCTACTTGTTATGTTTTGGAAATTGTTTTGCAAAAATGAATTCAATACGAGGGCTTTTAAAAGTCAACCCAGTAACTCAATATTTCTCTTTAATCGAAGATAACGATTGAGTTTTGATAGGCCTATATCTCGATACATACATATGTATATGTACGTACTATATACTTACATATATATTTCTTGTTCTTTTTTAAATTCTTTTATTTAACTTGCACTGTTTGTCGTCAAATCTTGGAAGTTAAATTTGACCCACTTCCCGGTTTCGGATAGAGCTGAAATTTTGCATACACGTTTAGTTTGGATGACAATGCAATCTGGCCATTTTGTAAAAATATCAAGATAGCGGTTCCAAAATGGCGCCCGCTTTTATTTTACTCACACTGTTTGTCGTCAAATCTTGGAAGTTAAATTTGACCCACTTCCCGGTTTCGGATAGAGCTGAAATTTTGCATACACGTTTAGTTTGGATAACAATGCAATCTGGCCATTTTGTAAAAATATCATGATGGCGGTTCCAAAATGGCGCCCGATTTTTGAAATTGTGCTCCGCGGCCCTCTGACATGGGTATCAAATGAAAGGATATGACAGGTAGAACACAATAAGCTATGTGGCGTCATTCCAAATTCAAAATGGCGGCCAACACTTGCACTGTTTGTCGTCAAATCTTGGAAGTTAAATTTGACCCACTTCCCGGTTTCGGATAGAGCTGAAATTTTGCATACACGTTTAGTTTGGGTGACAATGCAATCTGGCCATTTTGTAAAAATATCAAGATGGCGGTTCCAAAATGGCGCCCGATTTTTGAAATTGTGCTCCGCGGCCCTCTGACATGGGTATTAAATGGAAGGATATGACAGGTAGAACACAATAAGCTATGTGGCGTCATTCCAAATTCAAAATGGCGGCCAACACTTACACTGTTTGTCGTCAAATCTTGGAAGTTAAATTTGACCCACTTCCCGATTTCGGATAGAGCTGAAATTTTGCATACACGTTTAGTTTGGATGACAATGCAATCTGGCCATTTTGTAAAAATATCAAGATGGCGGATCCAAAATGGCGCCCGATTTTTAAAATTGTGCTCCGCGTCCCTCTGACATGGGTATCAAATGAAAGGATATGACAGGTAGGACACAATAAGCTATGTGGCGTCATTCCAAATTCAAAATGGCGGCCAACACTAAATTGCGGAAAGCTTATAATAGACTAAAAAGTAGAAAATATAACCGATCAACTTCCAATTTTGCACACACTCGTAGTTCGGGTGGTTAATGTGTATGAATGATGAGATGAATAGTTGAGTTAAGGGTGAGTTGATAATAAAGAAGCAATACACGTTACAAAAAATCACAAACAAACACAGAGATGCTGCTGTCAACTAAATTCAACTACTCAAATACTGAACTCATGTCCGTATGCATAATTTCAACTAAACCCAGGTAGCAGAGCTGAGTCGAGTTCAGTCAACCTTAACCCAACTCGACTCCCGTTTACATGTAGTTAGACTTGGGTTCAACTTGAGTTCAACTCATCATGTATAAGTACTAAATGCAATCTGACCTTTTTGTAAAAAAATCAAGAAGACGGTTCCGAGATGGCGGCCGTTTTTGCAATTATGTTCCACCGAGCCCACGACATGGGTATCAAATGAATACAGTAAACTGTGTGACGTAATTTTAAATCTAATAGAATTGCCATCATAAAATGGCGGAATACATATAATAAACTAAAAAGTAGAAAATAAAATAAATGGTTAAAAAAATTTTTTAAAAAAAATTCTTTACATTAACTAAAAAATGTACTGAAAAGTAAAAAATAAAAAATATTTTAAAGAAAGCGTGAAATTTCAATTTTAATGAAAAAGTTAATTAAAAGAATGGCGCATTTTTCATCAAAAAATTTTGTTAGAATTTGAAATTAACAAAGCAAAAAATTGAGGGTTATTGTAAATCTCACGCGATTTACAGTTATATTTTCAATTTTTGATGAAAAATGCGCCATTCTTTTAATTAACTTTTTCATTAAAATTGAAATTTCACGCTTTCTTTAAAATATTTTTTATTTTTTACTTTTCAGTACATTTTTTAGTTAATGTAAAGAATTTTTTTTAAAAAATTTTTTTAACCATTTATTTTTTTTATTGGAATTTTGCTTACAGTATATGCATGCTTTCGTTTTATTAAAATATGAAAAATTTTCTTCGACATTTTAAACTTGAATTTGTGAAAAAAAATTACATATTTTGATCGATTTTATGAGTCCTTAAGAATAATTCAGGATATTATATTAGATTTTCGATTTATGCATATGTGTATGTCATATATACGTACGTAAAGACAATACCGCATAAGATTTTGTAGCATTTGTTTGTATGAAATGAGTTCTGTGAACTGATTCTAAATAAAAAGAGCCCGGGGCCTGCTTTTGTTTTTTGGGACACACTTTCACAAGAATATAATTGGTAATCTGTGCGATGTGAATAAAATAAAAATCAGGGATTGGAAACTAAGATATTAATAGTGATATAAGATTTTTTTGTAGGACAGTTTATTTATTAACCGTTCAGGGCCCTCCTCGTATGGGTGCCTGGTCACCGATATATAGAGGGAAACTGTAAAGCTGACGAAATGGCTAGAAAAGGCACGACCGTCGGGAAAGGAAAGGGTCGGTATGCCTTGGCCCACCTTTAAACTCCGATGGAAAATCCACACAATGCAGGAAGCAAAGAACTGTTGGAGGTATCTTAATAAATGGATCCTGGCCAAAATGACCTCTTATGATCTCATGCGGACCACTTCTTCGGACCACTTCGAAATTTCAAGCTATTGGTATTGGTTCAGTTCTAGGGAACTGGATTGAGAGCTTTCGTTCTGGCCGTTCAATCAAGGTAGTATTGGATGGCGTTGAATCCAACCCCCATTCCATTTCGGCTGGCGTTCCCCAAGGGGCGATTCTCTCGCCTACTCTCTTTCTTATATTTATTAATGATCTGCTCTCAATCCCCTCCAATCCACTTCATAGTTTTGCCGATGACGGTACTTTGCGTTACTCATACCCCTCCGACAACACAGGACAAGCAAATGCCAGACCTTGTCTCTTAGAACGCGAACTCATGTCCAACTCTCTTAACGAGGATATCCAACTCATTCTTGATTGGGGCCGCAAGAATCGTGTCGAGTTCAACGAAACCAAAACCAAGTACTGTCTATTCTCCAACAAAACCTGCACCAACCTTCCCTCCATTTCAGTGGGCGAGGATATTATAACAGCTGATCCATATCTGAACATCCTCGGCGTGACTCTATCCAACGATCTGCGATGGTATAATCACATACTGCAAATCACCAAGCAAGCGTATCAATGCCTCGGCTTCCTTAAGAGATGTAAGTTTCTCCTTCATCCAGCTGCCTTGGCTACAATATACAAATCCTACATTCGGCCACGCCTTGAATACAACTCGTATATCTGGGCAGGCGCCCCTAAAACCACCTTGGCTTGGCTAGACAAGGTGCAAAACCGCGCCATCAAACTCATTGGCGATAGCACCCTTTGCATCGATTCTTTAAGCCACCGTAGGAATGTAGCAGCGCTCAGCAAGTTTTACCGCTATTATCATAGCGACTGCTCCACTGAAATCAAAAACCTCCTGCCTACACGGCAATTTTTTTCCCGCAACACAAGACTAGCCAACTCGGCTCACCCCTTCACCCTACAACCCTCCCCTTCACGCACATTACGGTTTAGTAGTTCGTTTATAAATAGAACAACTCGATTGTGGAATTCTCTTCCGCAGTCGGTGTTTCCGAGCTCATATAACATCTCAGAGTTCAAACGCAAGGTTCATCGACATCTACTCATGCACCCTCCAGACCCCTAACCTATCCTATTATCTTTCCTTCAGATCAAGCTTACTACTATACGCTGCACCATGACGGACTAGTAGTACAAAGAGTGACTCCTAAGCTTCATCTTACCAAAAAAAAAAAAAAAAAAAAAAACTTCACTACTGACCCCCGGGGGACAAGACCTCTCAGTTATAATGGGAGTGCTGCCCAGACACTGTCTAATAGGGACGCATGCGGCTTATTTTCAGAATCTGTAAAAAAATCGGTTTACTACATCTCCTCTGTCGTTGCCCAGACTAGAAAGAGACTAACCACATTTGATGAACCCCTTTCTAAGAGCACTTCCTGAAATCTTGAACATTAGGATCCCGCAACTTAGAAGATTCGAGTGTTCGAGATGGGTTAGAGAAGAAACGAAACTTTACCATCAGGTTTAAAGTGGGGTCATTATGGCATCACAATGAGCCTACTCCTTTGGCCTAAGTGGCCTAACACCAGCAGCTCAGCTATTTCTAACCTAACCTAACTTACCATGCGCCTAATGATGGTGGTGCATATGGCTTTCACTCACTGAGATTGGCGTGTCCAACTCATAAGAACATCCATATGATTACCCCCATCCAGATTAATAGATGGTTTTAATAGCGATATGGGCTCGCACCTATATGTTTTTGAACCTCACCTTGGAAGCTGTTATTAGAGAGACATCAGTTCAACGAAATAACACCTTGCTAAACTAATCTGGTAAGGTCATCGCGTTTGATAATGGCACCAACATATTAGGCAGGTCAGTCACAGAAGTTAAGGAAAAATACCCTGAAAATAATGAACCTGCCAAAGAAGTAGGCCTAACAAACGAGTTCAAAGACCACTGATTGGAAGCAGTATGATGATAAATCGACACAAGCAGTGACGAATAAAAATAAATGAGCCAGAAGAAATTGGTAGAAAAACTAAACCGCCAATTGTACGGTGTAGTACGAAAAGCATGAGCAATTATACAAAATCTTCAAAAATGAATTTTAAGAAGCATAAGAGGCCCAATTTCTGTGGTTCTTAAGAAGTTTAAGTTGAAAACGACGCGCACATGCCCGAAGACGGCATTTGCAACAAGTATTGATCGAACTGAAGAACTGAAGTATACATCGAACTGAAGAACTTGATTTACAAATGGAGAGAGCTGTAGAAGAACAATAGAGAAACTAATAATAATAAGAATAGCGTTACCCTTCTAACACCTAAGACGCACTTCTCAACTGGTCTGAGAAACATTTACCACTGTCCGGTGGCTCAGCTAAGGCATGCACAAAATTAATAACAAATAATAAATACTAAAAACTCTAACAAAGAAGGAGTGGGGCACACCAAGGAGTCTTGCCACATTAAAGAGATTCATTTTGAAGGCCACTTCACTTGTAGACATGCTAAAAATAATCATATTCCTATTAACGTTAATAAGCATTCGATTAACAGGTTCGTACTTGCCATAATTGGTATTACAGGAGTTAGTGTGCAAGAGAGGTGCACCCCTCAAGTTGTAATTACTCACTCTTAATGCAGTATGGCTTCGTAGGAAACCTGAGTCCACCTTGTGATTCAGTAGCCGATGAGCAAATATAACATCAGCAACTTCACGACGCTTATGTAGGGGGCTTAATTTGAGTAATTTAAGCCTGTTTTGTTGTTCTAATGTTTTCAGTCGGAAGGATAAGTGAGACATCCCAATGAAGATGACTGAGTACGAAACGGATCAGCTTTCTTTGAACCGACTCGACTCTTCCAACTTGGGAGGAGTATTGTGGAGGCTATGCCTTAGAGGCGTATTCGAGTAAAGGCCTAACTAAAGACATGTACAAATGCTTAGTGATGACGGGGTTGTTGAATTCCTTGGACCACCTTTTTATAAACCCCTGAACTGAGCTTTTCTTGGAGGAAATATAATTGATATCTTACTGTCATCCTTTCATTCAACCCTTCCTTCAAACCTGACCCCCAGATCAATCACAGAGTTAAGGCGAGAGACTATGTTGTAAATGAAAATATAGTCATATGTTAGCATATAGTATAGTCGTTTTCTGCAAAAAGTCATGACCTCATATTTACTAATATTAAGTATTACCAAGTTGTTGTTGAAACACCAAAAATAGAATGTGTTCAAGTGAACTTACAAAAGTTTGCAATCCTCAATACTTCTTATATGGCAGTTTAATGTCATCTGTGTAAATAAGGATTTTGCAGTTCTTTAACAAGGCAACAATGTCATCAATTGATAGAATAAAATGTAGAGAACCGACGTGACAGCCTTGAGGGACACCAGAGGACGCTTCAATGTTTCTAGACTTGGTAACGCTATCGATAAAAAAAAAAATATAGAAATAATTTTGCAGTTAACACATGAATGCACCATTCTTCAATGTCATATTTACATAATTTTCAGAACTTTTTTATTATAAAAGCCTCTGACATTACAGTGACGGCTTGCAAATTACTCTTTTTTAATAATGTTAAAGCTACATTAAAAAAAATTAACGAAAATTTCCATCCTTTTTAGGCTGTCATCAAGCAAAATTAATTTTTTACTTTCATCATGATTATACAGTATTCCTCAGCAATTTCATTTAAATGAAAATAATATTTCATGTCTGTCACGTTTTAAAATACCACTCAAGGGGGACTCTCTCATCATACGAAAAGAATCCTTTAACAATTTTGCCTAGGCCGTATGAGCACTTATGGTGAAAGCAACTAGCTAGTATAGACGATTACCACTACAACTTTCACCGACAGACAGGACTGTCTGTAGAGGAGGAGATAATCAAGAGTTGTTGTATATTGTATAATCCTGCACGGGTTATAAATCACGTCAAAGCCAGAGATTTGGAACTGGCCGAGATTGTGATTAGCACAGAGGAAGATAAAGCAGAGCCATACAGATTCAATAACATATTGAACAAGTCTAGTTATGTATAAGTTTATCAAATAATGTAAATAGATAATGTTTCTTTGGAATCAGTATGTGGCCGGAATAGCAATGACGGGCTACGGAATTTTTATTGTTAGCAAAAATCGATTCCCGCCTTGATACATAGTTTTCGTGTTCTTTCTCCAGGGGAAAAGTTGCTTCTATAACTTTTGATATGGATGGTGTGTCAGCAGTAGG
This sequence comes from Thereva unica, assembly GCA_949987705.1. Classification (NCBI taxonomy): domain Eukaryota; kingdom Metazoa; phylum Arthropoda; class Insecta; order Diptera; family Therevidae; genus Thereva; species Thereva unica. Next base: position 48,913,179 of record OX465283.1, read on the forward strand.
TCATTAAGCAACATCTTGGAAATCTTGAATACTTCACAAAACTTAAGAAATGTTTCTTGTGGTTTATATATACCATGATATCGCTTAGTTTGGTAAAAAAAAAAGACGAAAATTTGATTTGCCTTAATGAAGTAGGTCATTATAGACCTCCCTGATGAATGGTAATGTGTTGGTAATGCTATTCTTATAACTCAAACAAAACGCTCTTTTTAGTTTCTCCAATAAAACCGTATACACAAAAGTTCCACTTCAGATAAACTTTGAAGTTGTCTTCTAGAAACTTGAATGAGTTTCATAATGTACATTTCTCGATTCACAAAAACCATAGAATTGATTCTATCGGAAGGACTTGTATATTTAGGCCTAGCCTAGTTTTAGTTCAGTGTAGAGTTGCCTGAAACCTAAATAGAATGGAAAACAATTAAGTTTCTGAACTACAAGTGTTAGATAGTTAGTTAGAAATGGTAAAACTAAAATAAATTGTTCTTTACATCTACTTTTGATGTGATAATGTACGAAAGTTATTGGGTAAATATTATGGCCGTAAAAGAACAAAGGCAGTAACTTAAACATGAAATTTACGAAGCATTGTAAAATTTACAAAATTTGTGGCCTCAAGCGTTATCAGCAATGTGATAGATTCCATGAAAAGCTTTATAGGAAAACTACTATATTTTACTCTTAAGAAATTTTCTACGTTTAAGAAAGAAAAAAATTGAAAACGCCCTCTAGTTTCAAGAAAGAATATCTATATTAATAAAAGAAAGTTTTTGTATGTATGCATGTATGTATGTATGTATGTGTGCGCTATAACGGGCGCACCAGTCATTGCAGAGCTTCGAAATTTTGCATGAAGGTCCGTGGGGGTCTTCCCACACCTCGAAGAACGATTTTCGAAATTCAACATGGCCGCCGAAATATGACCGAAATTCAAAATGGCCACACGAATATGAATTTGCCAATTGTATTCCGATTCCAATGAAAGTCTATATTTATAATTTTTAAATTTTGGGGCCAATATGGTGGACGAATTTCGCCAAATAAGTGTGATTTCCCGGTCAGCTGTATGTAGGTTGTTCAAAAGTTGAGAAATATGAAAATCTTCACATCCTAAGTCCAAATGGAGGAACATTGACCAAAGAGTATCCTGGTCAGTTTGCCCCTTCTGAAACGTAGGAAATTTCTTAAATTTCCTCTAACCAGTATAGAATCAGTTAAAAACGGTAGAAATAGGTATTGAAATTTGTTTGAAGAAGATTTCTATTTAGTTCAATAATTAAACGCTGTACAGGACAGCTATCCCCAGTTCTACCGATCCCTGCCAGGTGATTTAAAGTTTGGAATCGCGCCACAACCCCGCTCAACAAGAGCGAAATTAACAGAAATCCATGAAAGTCCGGGGAAATCTTTAATCTGTCAGCAGCATAATGCAGACCCGCTGCGACCTAACGGCGAACGGATCTGGATTTAAAGAAGGCGATCGAGTCTACCTTTAAAATCCTCGACGAATAAAAGGTAAATCACGAAAACTACAAAGAAAATGGAAGGACGTTATCCAAAAAGTTCGATCGGTAAGAACAGGACCTCTAGAAACCTGTGTTCGGGACGTACACTAAGTAAGAAGGGGCAGTGTAACGACTAACCGAAAAGAGAAAGTGACAATTTCAATTCACAGAGAAATTTCATGTTCAGAGGCATCTACTTGAATACATAGGTACATAACGCAAGTGTCACAACAATTTATGTTTCGAAATGTAAAAAACCGTGGAACTCTTTACTTATATTCTTATTTTATTAACACTGGAGCTATTCGCTAGCACCAAACGTTTTTTTACATTTCGAAAGATTACTCCCATATATTGGCTGGAGCAATAAAAACTTTCAAACATTCAAAATTATTTTTTACTTTTTAGTTCATTTTAAAGTAAAAGCGTATTTTTTTAGTTTTTTTAAACTAAATTTTCCATTTTGTCCTTTTTAGTCTATTCAATTTGGAATGACGTCACACATCTAATGGTATTCTATTTGTCATATCGTTTCATTTTATACCCATACCGAGTGGGCTGTAAAGAAAAAGGTAGCCACCATTTTGTATTGATCACCATTTTGAATTTTGAATGACGCCATATTGTTAATTGTATTCTACTTAAGTTGGGAACACAATTGCAAAATCCAGCCGTCATCTTGGAGCCGTCATCATACTAGAGCAACGCAGACGAATAAAGAGCGCTATCCAATTAAAGTGCGAAAACGCGAAATAATCAAATTTTTATTTCTAAGTGACTGTGAAAGTTGCAGGAACTGGTTCAGGTATGCGGGTGAAGTGAAGTACACAAAAAGACTTTGCTCATTGTATGTTCACACTTAATTTTGACAAGTCAGAAATATTCAAAGCAAATTTTGACACATAGTCGTATGACATGTCAAAAACAAATGTCATTTGGCATTTTATGTTATGCTTACATTATCTGACTTCGAGGTTTCACTTCATTGACAATAAAGTCATATTACAAATCATATAATGTGAAGGTACCTGTATGGACAAACCTCAAATGGAATTCAGATAGGGTGAGATATGGTCAAAACTGCGTAACTTTTTTTTTTGTTTTTTTTATGTGACACACTAGAGACTTAGGGAAGGCCCCTTTGTACTGTCGACCATGTATTTATTTTGAAATGTCGAACAGCAGCTCTAGTCGGAAGATAGAGAGAGAAGTGAAGGAAAGAACTGTCACAACCTAGCTGTGGTTTTTTTTTTTTCACCTACTCCCAACCATTCCGCGTCTCTGACACCGGGGCATCGAGAACAACTCGCTGGAGTGTTATGCCTCCTGAAACGAGTTGAATCTCATCAACCAACCGATGACATGCGCTTGGTGGAGCGGGGAAGAGAACTAGTGAAGGCTATGACAGGAGGAATCAGGAATGCAAAGAGGGAAGAAGAAAGAAGGAACGTTATGTAGGCGGGAAATTGGGAAAGGCTAGGACCGTGGCACCGCCGGGAATCGAACCCGGGACCTCTGGGGATAGTAGTCAGGCGCCTTACCCCTAGACTACCGAGGCCCCAACTTATATACAAAGCGTACGCAATCATTAAAGGCTACCTGAAGCTTTTTCCGAAATATGAATAGGCCCTGCATTAGATGAGGTATGGCTCTTTAGTGCAGATATTATAATAGTTGTACAGCATCAGCGTACATATGAATCTTGAAATCTTTTACCATTAAAGAAAGATCATTAATAAAAATGCTGAATAGAAGTGGTCCAAGAATGCAACCTGGAGAGACCCCCGAGCTAAGTAGAGCTATTGAGAACTTGCAGGCACCCAGTTTAACGTGTTGAGAGCGGTTCGTTAAGAAGCTATGCAGAAGTTTAAGAGCTGTTTGATAAAACTGGACTTGTGAAGAGAGTTTTTGCAGAAGCAAAGTGTGATTAACGCTATCGAAGCCTTTTTAGAAATCAAGCAGTATTAGACAGCACACACATTGCTCATTTGGAGAAGTACGAATATTATTGCTGACTTTTGCGGGGTCAGTAATGCGGGAATAGCCATGTGGGATTAGCAGGATTTGGGCCATCTGTTGTAAGAACCGGGACTTAATAGAGAAAAACTAACAATGTTGCAAATTATTAATAAAAATTGGTTTAGGCCCTCTGAACATAAATCGACTGGTTTGCAATTGCAGCTGCACACGCAACTGTTTCGGGCCAACAGAAACGAGCCTGATTTGAAACTAGTTTGAGCTGCTCGAGTGCTGTTCTTGCCAGTCGAAAGCCATTTCATTTGCCTGGTTGCACTTAATCTAAAATACTTGAAATTTTTCCAACACCTCATGACTTAAAAAACTATGTGAACACAGAACACCGATTATTGTGAAACCAGCTTGAAATTGGGATTGTATATCTTTGTTAGTTGAAGATATCTACGTACTAAGCAATAAGAAATAGCACAAAATCTTCTAAGTATACCTACATATTTATGTTTGTGTATCCGAACGTGATCAATTATTGGGTTTCCATGCAGAGTTTACCCTGGGGTAACTCAGAGTAAGCGCCCATGGAAACGCGGGTTGAGTAAAGTTTCGTTAAATACAACAAAACTCCACGAAACACGTCGGATTAAGACGGGGTTTGCATATGGGTTTGTTTAAGTGGGTTTACAGCGTAATCTAGAATTGGCCTGAATTCTTTTTTTGACTGATCCAGTAGTTTGTTGTGCTTTAATTTTATAAATTCATGAACTACTTAGAACAAAATCTGTGACATTTTTGCAGCCCCGCAAATCCCGCGGATCTGCGGGATTGTTGACTTCGATCACGCAAGCTATCGGGATTGAGATTTTGATGCAGGATTGGATTCCCTACTAATTTCGCTTATTTGAGTTACATGTTTGACTTTACCAGAAAGGATCATGGTGGTTAAAACAATAAAGCGATTTAACCTTCATTAATATGGAGTGTAAATTCACACTGACTTCTATTGTTTGCAGAATTCTTTACCCTTCATGTGCTCCATTTATCGATTAATATTTGTCTCATTTTTCCAGTAACAACTTAACCTTTAAACTTTAATAAATACCACTTAAAAATAATCAACTCTAATTAAGGTTTACTGCACTTTCGCAGAACAAAAGTCTGGTTAAAATTCTCCCTCGATTTTAAACGTTACCTTACATACATACCTGCAGAAATTGCTAAACGATTTTAAAGCACCTCAAAAAAAAAAAAATAAAAATTACATCATAACTTCCGGTCATAATAAAAGTTATGCTCAAGAATTCACCATTCGCTGCATTTAACGTTTGAAAATCATAAAGAATCAGAATTTTTACCTTCCATCGAGGAAATCTTTTGAAGTTATCGTTTTTTTTCTTCTGTCGCACAGAATTTCTTATGAAAAGGTTTTCTACCTCTGCTACACACAAAAAAAATGAATACCTTTCTTTGCAACAACTTTACTTTATGGCAGGCAGTTAAGAATCGGTATGGTATTCTACCGTGACCAGTCACCACCCACCGGTTCGTTTCAGACGTTCCTCACTTTTCGCTTTTATTTAGCGTTTTGTTGCTGTTGTTGTTGCTGCTTTTATCCGGCGAAATGCATCGTGCCAGAACATTCCACGAATGTAAACATAGTCATGATCCAGAACTTGGTGCTGTACGGTCTGCAGTTTTCGCGGGAGTCTGGGCCTGTATTTGAGGAAGAGAAGAGCTTGTCTGGTTGATATGAGAAGCCCAGCGCGATGGGAACGCTATTAAGAATGCATTACCTTTCTGGGCTCCTGCCGTCGTCGTCGTCTCCCCCCGGGGGAGCCCTTAGACACAGCACTTTTATAGCATGACTGTATTCAGCTAAAGTTTTCCCTTCCGCTTACACACGGTTCCCTTTGATCCTATCGCGTGTATTTTAAACGAATTTTCCCTCCATCCCTCCTACCCCCACCCGCACAATTTTCCCTCTACAATGTTAAGAAGCTCCAGGGAAATTGTTTGACTACATCATAAACGACCGACGAAAATCTTTGTTTAATAGTGGCAAAAGCGAAAATTTTGATTCTGCCGCGAGAATTCTGTTCTGTGTGCAACTGGAGCGATGATGGCGTCGCATTTCCTCCACATACGAACTCAAAGTGCATCGCCAGATTTTTAAAACACTTGCATTGAAAATTTGAGTTTTAAATTTCTGCTTCTGGTTGCATTATTATAAAAATAAAATTTTTAGCAGAACTTTCGCATAAAAGTACATTTTCGCGGAACATTGTTTCTTCTTAAAAACGTCGAGAATGTCACGTTTCCCACGCTGATTGTATAATATTTTGAGGGAATTGTTAACAATGCTTTGTAGAACCGACGCTGTAAGCAATTTTAGACACGTTAGAAGCTGAATTATCAGAAAATCATTTCAGTTTAAAAATCCCTTTACTGACGTTTCCTCCCGGAATTTCTTTGTACAGTGTTGCAATATTCGGAATGTGCATAATATAGCTCGAGCTCCATCCATGATTCATCTTCCTCCTCAAACCTAGAAATTAAATAGAGTTGAAGTATTTATGTTTCGTGCATATAAAGCTGCGTTCCTTTTTCCTTCCTTTATACTAATTTTAACTATTCTGAAGTAGTCAGAACACTTTTGTTTTAACAGACGTGTAAATCATTTCGTTTCCATGATGTCTTGAGTTCTTAATTTGAAATTTACATAAAATTGAAGTTATGTTTAATATCTTGAATTTAAAATGTCTTGAATTTCGCTTCAACTGACATTTAACGCTTACTATAATATATAACAAGGATGGGCAACACCTTTTTATAACATGGGCCAGTATAAATTTTACGCTTTTTGCAAGGGCCGTAGTAATCAATTTACACCTTTTTGTGACCTGTAATTTTTATGGTGTTGAGCCGGACTTACACGAGGCAGTACATTTGTCCCTTACAATAAGGTAACTTGTACTGGGGCCTTAATTTTGTGAAATAAATGTCCCAGTTCAAAAAATATGTCCAACTGGTGTATCAAGCTAAATAAGGCGAGATGTGATTTTAAATTTGAACTGGAGAAACTGCTTTTGCGGCAGCCAAATTTCCAACTGTACTGTAAAATATAAGTATACATTGTGGGGGCATAGGTTTCTCTTTCTCTGAGGCAGCTTAATTCATATTAGAATGAAAATCTTAAAAAGAGCTTCGGTATTTATTTTCCTTCTTTCTTTAATTTGCTTGTTTCTGTCATTACAATGGCACCTTGCCTCATTTGTCATTGTACTGGCTCAAAAGAAAAAAGAGATAAACTCATTTTATAATCGTGTTCTACCCAACACTAAATTGCATGGAAAGTGAAAGATGCTTTAATGACATATTCCAAATTTTTAAGTAAGTATCTCAGTGCTAAGGTTTTTTTTAAGAAATTTAAATTTTTGCACCAGCCAGCCTCTGAAAGGTGCGAAAATGCGCGCTTTAACTGATTGCGTCTTCATGACTCATTGAGCCACCATCGAAAGGGCAAGAACCTAGCTGTTTAATGGTAATATAGGAAGATGGAACTATAGATAGTAATGTGACAATAAACACGACATGCTTTATAAAGAAAAGGTGTAGCGCAGCTGAGGGATAAATATGTAGCAGCATAACATGCACGTGCGATCATAACCTGCTAGCGGTGGCCACTGATGGTAACTATGGTATGAGATACCATATGCTAATATGATCGGGTTAGTCCCTTCCAAGTAAAGTTGGCGTGAGGCTAATAACTTACTCGGAAAAAAGAATTTTTACGGAAAGAGCAACATTTGTGTCGTTCAATGTAGGAGTGGTGGGGCTTCGTATTTTGGAGTATTGAAGGTTGATTTGCTTTGGAGTCGCATGTTGTCATATTTTTCGCTGTGGGGGTGGAGCGGCAGGTCCAATTATAGTACACTTTTGGAGTTGCTTTGGTTTTGTAGCGGGGATGTGACAGAATGTGACTCGAAAGCGGGTCAACCTCTAGTGTTTTGAGGTGTAGAGCTGCACGGCTTTTACAGTGATCGACACATTTGTTACGATATGTTTCTCGAAAAAGTTAGGTCAGAATTGTAAAAAAATATAGCGGAACACCGTAAAACAGAAGAGAAATACAAAGCTTAAATTCCATAAATTTCACTCAAAAATCAGGTTCACGACAAGGAGATGCCGATTCTTTTTAATATTGCTTTGAAAGCTACAGAAGTACCTATATGATGGGGCAGCAAATATCATATTTACTTGATATATTCAGATACTAGCTGGCGCAGATGGTTCGTTGATTGAAGTGGCTAGGCTGCGTACCCAACTTCCGCCCTCCAATTAGCACATTAGCGTCGTTTGGTTTTAGATCAATAGAGCAATAAAAAATTTGAAACCCCTAGCACCAAATGGAACTTAAACTCAGTAAATCACGAATAAATTTCTCAAACGGAGAAAAATGGGACAATGTTACCAGTAGAACAAAATTATAACGGTATTTTGAAAGAATTTCTCTCTTCTATCTCATTTTAGCTTTTTCAAAAAAAAAAAAGCTTATACAGAGGCTCTGTCCGTCTGTCCGTCTGTCCGTCTGTCCGTCTGTCCGTCTGTCCGTCTGTCCGTCTGTCCGTCTGTCCGTCTGAAGCCTACTTTCATCTCTGAAAGTACTGCAGATACAGACTTGGGAAATATCTCAAAATGTAGCTCTTGGTCAAAAGACCAAAAACTGAGAAAATGGTCTGGAAATTTCAACCAGAAGTATATTTAACAACAAAAGTATATTTAACAACAAAAAAGAGATTTCTAATCAAATTCATTTATCGGTAGCCTAGAGGTAAGGCTCTGGAGTCATATTCCAGGCGAACCAAGTTCAATCCCCGACCGCAAAATGGTGAAATAATTTTTTTTTTTTTACTTCGGTGTAACATGTTTTAATTCTATTTCTCACTAAATTATATTATTTAATAATGATACTCAGGAGAACATAAACATTTATTTAATTAAAAGTGCAAAAAAATCATTTTCTTGAGTTTTTATGGCTCTTCGGCGGCTTTATAAATCATTAAGAAATTTCGCGGAAATAATATAAAGTATTTATTTGTTTATATGCATATTTTATATGCTGTTCATTTTATTATAGTTTATAGTCATGTAGGTGGTGCTGTAGACCAAAACAAAAATTCAATTTTATCGAACTTCGCTGTGGATTTGTCACAATCAACCAGAAGTATATTTAAATAACAAAAAAGAGATCTCTAATGAAGTCCATATCGGTAGCCTAGAGGTAAGGCGCTGGAGTCATATCCCAGGCGAACCGAGTTCAATCCCCGACCGCAAAATGGTGAAATAAAAAATTTTTTTTTACTTCGGTGTAACATGTTTTAATTCTATTTCTCACTAAATTATATTATTTAATAATGATACTCAGGAGAACATAAACATTTATTTAATTAGAAGTGCAAAAAAATCATTTTCTTGAGGTTTTATGGCTCTTCGGCGGCTTTATAAATCATTAAGAAATTTCGCGGAAATAATATAAAGTATTTATTTGTTTATATGCATATTTTATATGCTGTTCATTTTATTATAGTTTTTAGTCATGTAGGTGGTGCTGTAGACCAAAACAAAAATTTAATTTTATCGAACTTCGCTGTGGATTTGTCACAAAAAATATGTATGATTTAAACGAAACATTTGGTAGGTTTAAAACGAAAAGTAGATATCTAATTTTTACCAGGGCTTATAAACGCTTACTGAAATGAATGAAAATTTTTAAATTTCACGAACGATGTATTTAAGACCGTCCTTATAGTCCATGAATATAAGGAAGTGATTTTTCTCAGAATTTTTAATATTTTACAAAAATTTTACAAACGATTTGCCCCATATCTAAAAAATTTTGCAGCCCTTTGTTTAAAAGCATATTTTTAAGTTTTTATTAACTAAATTTGTATATATCTCTTCAGAATAACAAAACAAAAGTGGGATGTTGTGCCTAGAGACTAGCCACTAATTACGCTTTTTCTTGGTATTCTTTCTATTTAATAACACTTCAGTCTGGATGACAATATATTAAGTGAAGATTGTGAAGAATTGCGAAAATATTCAAACAAATAACTCGAAAAACTAACGCATCTTTCATGGAGATGCTGCTGCAAGAATTATACAATAATTGCCCGCCAAGAATTTGAGAGAATTGATATATTTTAATTGCACCCCATCTATGACAAAGAATAGTGAACACCATCTATGGCAATATTACATTACTCTTCGTTTTACCTATGATTATCAATTAAGTACTTTTTTTTTAGCTTTTTTAGTTATGATGATTTATTGTAGTATAATAAACTAAGCCTGCGTTGATGATAAAATCTCAAAGCGGCGACTAATTAAAACCTTTGGGACATATTTAATTGTGAGCTATAACTCAATCTATAATAAGCTAAATAAGCCAAATCCGTTTTTAACTAAAACTTTTATTTCACGTTGCATTGATTTAATTATTGTCATAATGCTGTATCCTAGTGTGGCCATGGAGATTCATAAGTATTACACTGACCAACGCTATATATAATTAATCTTGCAAAGTTTTTGTTAAAGGCTTATGTAGGTTATAAGTTGTGAGACTTTGCGTTATCTAAAACTTAACAAAGTATTTAACAAACACTACCAAAATCATCATAACTTAAAAAAAAAATAGTACGCGGCCATCGCCAGTATCGAACCCGGGTCCTGTCGCACCCCGAGCTAGCACCAACCCATTACTCCAAACTCTAACTCGTAGGAATGTGGCAATAAACCTATTTATTCATGCTTTCATAAAAAGGTACATTCCAATGCAAGATATGTATAAACTTTAGAAGGAAGTAAACAACTGATTTATGACAACAGATTTTCTATTATTTATGAAATGTATTTTGTATATTTTATGGAAATTGATAATCATAGGTAAAACGAAGAGTAATGTAATATTGCCATAGATGGTGTTTACTATTCTTTGTCATAGATGGGGTGCAATTAAAATATATCAATTCTTTCATATTTTTGGCGGGTAATTATTGGTGTTGGTCTCTTGCGAAGTGGGGGTACTTGTGTGCGTGCACGTGCATATATGCTATGGATAAACAGGTGCCTGTGTTTTTCAGTAGATGTTCTCATTTAAAGAAAAGTGAAGTGCGTGATAATATTTTCTTTAAAAATAAAAAATAAAGTTAAATTGAAGTGTAAATAAATACAAAAGGCGCGGTAAGCTGAATTTTTAACAATAATGTATGTTTAAGTAAAATAATACATCTAATTCTGCTGTGCAAAGTGATTTTAGATTTGCCTCCAATCCATAGAAAAATGTTTAGATTCGTTTTACATAATTATATAGTGTTTACATGTGTGATGTGTTTTTTTTTTTTTCAATTTGACACTTTCGATTTATTGGACTCGATTCCCAGATCCAGTGGGGCGGAAGTGAGTGCGGATTTAAGACTTTGCGATTCTCAAATCTGCAACCGCGAATCTCTCTTTGACATTTTCCGTGCTTTAAAAGTGTGATCCGCAAAAAATTTTCTGTGGATTTGAAACCACAAATGCGCCTAAGATAATCCGACATCGGGTATTTCATTAGCGTGTGAGTCTTCACTCCGAATTTTTGATTTAATTGAATCCGCGACTGCAAATTTCAGAATCGCAAAGTGTCAAATCCGCACTCACTTCCGCGCCGTCGGATCTGGGAATCGAGGCCATATTATTTTGTTTTTCCATAATTTTTGAGTAATTGCTTTGGGCAGTGGCCTCGATTCCCAGATCCGGCGGGTCGGAAGTGAGTGCGGATTTGACACTTTGCGATTCTCAAATTCGCAGTCGCGGATTCAATTAAATCAAAAATTCGGAGTGAAGACTCACACGCTAATGAAATACCCGATGTCGGATTATCTCAGGCGCATTTGTGGTTTCAAATCCACAGAAAATTTTTTGCGGATCACACTTTTAAAGCACGGAAAATGTCAAAGAGAGATTCGCGGTTGGAGATTTGAGAATCGCAAAGTCTTAAATCCGCACTCACTTCCGACCCACCGGATCTGGGAATCGAGGCCAAAAAGAAATTTGCGGTTGCGGATTTGAGAATCGCAAAGTGTCAAATCCGCACCGCCGGATCTGGGAATCGAGGCAAATAAAATAGAATAGAATATTTCAATATACATAAGTAGCTATTAGCCGTGTTTTTTTTTAATGAACTACATATATAGTTACTTTATCGAGTTCATTAAAAAAAGCTAAAACGACAAGAAAAATTTTTTGGAGCGTCTACTTCGATACTTAAAAATTTCAAAAGTAAATGTAAGTTAATACCCTCGACACACCAGCACTCATAATCTTGATTATGACGTCAGAATGACGTAGATTGCATTTTATTTCCATATCTTTTGTATGGGTCTACGTCATTTTGACGTCATAATCAAGATTAAGAGTGCTGGTGTTTCGAGGGTATAAAAGTGTCAATTTACTTATGTTTCACGAAATCCCATGTAGAAAATAATAAATAAGTTTCTAAAATATGAATTATTTATTACAAAATTGCTCTCAACACCTCCCTGTTGTTTTTAACCGACTTCAAAAAAAGAGGAGGTTACTCAATTCGGCGTGTAGATATTTTGTAGTCCTGTTCACGCATAACTTAGTAACCCAATAACTTTTTTGCTTTTTTTTGGTTCATTTGAAGGGGGAGTTTCCCACAGTGGTCCCGTTAAATTTTTTCGAAATTCTGATAACGGAGTTCGAAATTAGGCATAAAGAACTGTTAAAATTAATTCAACCTAAACATTTCATAGGCACCGAACAAAATACTTTATTGTTGCGAAACTGGTAGAAGGCCGGTGGGAGAGTGCGTAGCGCGCTGGATACTCGATCCAGCGGCGCGTAGTGTTGCAGGTTCAAGCCCTGATCGGTCGGGGCAGATTGTTTTCTTTTTCTCTTTTTCTTCTTTCTGAAATGATTTATTAACATATTAGTCAACCACTGATAGTATCAGCCATGGCGCAGAGGGCTAGGGAGAGGTACCTACGTCTAGGAGCTTTGTGGGGCTGCGAGTTCGATTCTTCGGCTCGCTGTGCTTTTTTTTCGTCATAATAATTTTTTTTTTCAATTTCCTTCGGGGATTTTGTTTCATATGAAATAAGTTTTTGACGTGAATACGTCTCTAAATTTGCTTCCAGAACAAAAACCGGTGATAACGAAATTATGGCATATAGTTTAGATTTGCAGCTCAAAAACTATTCTTTATATTGAATAAAGAAATATACCATGGCGTGGGTGAAGAATCAAAGAATTTTATTTTTTACATTTGATTTCCCCAATATCAATGGGAATTAGGCTTATATTTCCTTGATTTGTATATGTGTGTACTGTAAACAAACGTTGAACTTTGACCAACTTCCACTGCAAATTTTACACATACTAATAGTTCGCATGACAATACAATCTGATCATTTTGTAGAAAAATCAAGATGGCGGTTCCATAATGGCAGTCGAATTTTGCAATTGGGTTCCCCGACTCCAGAAATGGGTATAAAATAAAAGGGTAAGACAAGTAGAACACACTTCGCAATGTGACGTCATTCAACACCCAAAATGGCGGCCAACACAAAATGGTGGCTTTCTTTTTCTTTAAATCGTTCTTGTTCTGGGTATCAAATGAAAGTGTATGACGAGTATAGTACAGTAAGCTATCGACTTCACAATAAATATTTCTTTTAATTTCCCCGGAGAATTTTGTTTCATATTAAATAAGTTTTTTTTTGTAAATTCGTTCGAAAATATGCAAATACATTACTGCAAAAACCATTTAGTTACTGCTTAGATTTTTTCGATGGCGCGGCGGCGTGTTATACTTCCCAGAATGGATTTAAAAAGAAGAATCATTCACGCAATACGTACGCTGCATCGTCGGTTAAACGATACTATGGCAGCGTCTCATATATATCGTAAAGGTAGGCTCATACGCAACAATTTAGTTTTTTTTTGATTTGTCTAGTCTGGCGCAAGTCGAATTGTGGAAATAAACTGAGTGCAAATGACGAGTGAAAACTACCTCCATTAGTTATTGCGCATTATATTTATACTTATCTACGCGTTGTATTATATTACATTGATTGTGATAAGGTCGGAGGAGCAAGTGGTTGAACATCACAGACATATTTGGTACAATCCAAACATTTTACATTGTGCAAGCCGAACAGTTGAGTTCACACGCAACGATCTATTTGTGCCCTGTAGACCAACCTTAATATTTTTTTTATATTGCCCCCGAAAAGTAATTCTTCTTCAAAAGTGATTCTCCGTCTTCAAAAGTGATTCTTCTTTCTAGATCCATTCTGATTGGATTAATGTTGTTAAGAATTACAAACAATTATTTCATCCTTTTTTGTGCATTTTGTGCGGTTTTTTTTCTGAAATCGGTTTTTAAAATTTTTTTTTATTATTTTTAAATTACCTTTTCAAACCGCCGAAAAGTATGGAACATTCCGAAAAGAAAGGGATATTGAGAAATTTTCCAAAACCTCGATAGAGACCCCGATAAAACTTAGGTCTTGAGATTTGTATGGGGAAGAACTATATAGCTCATTAAAAAACACGGCTATTAGCTATTTGAAAGTAAAAATAATTATATTTTATACAAAGTAGCAGTTGTAATGGAATATAAAGTTGTGATCATTTTAGTTTTCTTCTAAATATCAATAAAATATTATTGTAAAATATTTGATTAGAGCATATTATACGTTAAATTTTTATTATTTCAGATTAGTTGTTTTACAACAAACTGCTACGATTTTGTCAGGTAAAATTTGTTCGTTTTGTGTTTGTATTAAATCAGCTGTTTTCACAGCTATTTATTATTATATAAATACATATAATAAAATTTATAGTACAAAGATTTAGAACAAAATATGCCTCGAAAAAAATACTCGATAGCGCAAAAAAAAGAAGCAGCCGAACGACGTCGTACTCTTCGCACCGCGTCGCAGCGAAATAGACGTAGTAATAATGAATACCGTCACACACAACGACAAGTAGATGCAGAAGCTCATAAAATTGCACGTGAGCATGAGCATCGTCGTCGGCAAGAGCAAGAACGAAATACTGAGGCCCACCGACTTGCTCGCAACGATGAAGATCGCCGTCGACAAGAGCAAGAAAGAGATGCTGTAGCCCGCACATTTGCTCGTATGGAAGAAGATCGCCGTCGGCAAGAGCAGGACCTAAATACTCAAGCCCGCAGACTTGCGCGTACAGATGAAGATCGCCGTCGGCAAGAGCAAGAAAGAGATGCTGTAGCCCGCACATTTGCTCGTATGGAAGAAGATCGCCGTCGGCAAGAGCAGGACCTAAATAGTCAAGCCCGCAGACTTGCTCGTACGGATGAAGATCGCCGTCGGCAAGAGCAAGAAAGAGATGCTGTAGCCCGCACATTTGCTCGTATGGAAGAAGATCGCCGTCGGCAAGAGCAGGACCTAAATACTCAAGCCCGCAGACTTGCTCGTACGGATGAAAATCGCCGTCGGCCAGAGCAAGAAAGAGATGCTGTAGCCCGCACATTTTCTCGTATGGAAGAAGATCGCCGTCGGCAAGAGCAGGACCTAAATACTCAAGCCCGCAGACTTGCTCGTACGGATGAAGATCGCTGTCGGCAAGAGCAAGAAAGAGATGCTGTAGCCCGCGCATTTGCTCGTATGGAAGAAGATCGCCGTCGGCAAGAGCAGGACCTAAATACTCAAGCCCGCAGACTTGCTCGTACGGATGAAGATCGCCGTCGGCAAGAGCAAGAAAGAGATGCTGTAGCCCGCACATTTGCTCGTATGGAAGAAGATCGCCGTCGGCAAGAGCAGGACCCAAATACTCAAGCCCGCAGACTTGCTCGTACGGATGAAGATCGCCGTCGGCAAGAGCAGAACTTAGATACTCAAGCCCGCAGACGTGCTCGCAATGACGAGGATCGCCATCGGGAAGAGCAAGCTCGAAACACTCGAGCACGTCTACTTAATCGAGAAAATTTGAACCAGTCCTGGCACAGTGCCAGTTCAACTTTTCTTAATACGATCAAGGAAGGCCCAACAGTATCATGCAATTGCTGTGAAGGACTTTGGTTCGCACGGTCTATAAAAACAATGTCCTTACACCAACTTGAAACTAAACCAGCAGATTTCAAAACTAAAATTGGATTTATATCCCAGTCAAAAGGGTTATATAATCTATGTGGGACGTGTTATTCTGCCATTAAAGGGAACAAAATTCCGAATTTATGCCTCACTAATGGCCTTTCATTTCCATCGATCCCCATTGAAGTCTCACGCCTTACTAAGCTCGAGGCACGTTTAGTTTCACCTCGTCATGTGTTTCAATGTATTTGGGCTGTTTACGGAATTCGTGGTCAATATCGAACTAAGGGGCAGATTGTAAATGTGCCTGTCTCTATTGACACGACTGTCTCATCATTGCCAAGACAAGTCAATAACTCGGGGTGCGCATTCATTCGCCTTGCCAGACAAATGCATGTTTTGTCAAACTATGCTTCCGAAAATATACGTCCACAGCTCGTCTATGATGCTGCTCGTCGCCTCTCAGCTTCACCTCTTTATCGAGAGTACGGAATTTCACTTAGTTCCAACTGGATGCAAGAAGTTCAAAGAGTTGGTACACAAATTCAGGACATCGATGGAATTTTATTAGGATCACCATGGGCTGAAGAAGGTAATGCAAGTGTTGTAGGACATAATATTCAAAATATTATGATTGAGGCGCCAGATGATAGTGAGGAATTAAATCCGGGCGGTACTGAGACATTGATATCCGCTGAGATTCAACAATTGGACTCTGTAGAAGGAATTCGTTTGGCTCCTGCCGAAGGAAATCGGCCGATTTCTGTACTTTTCGATAAAGATTCTCCGTTTTTAGCATTTCCAAAACTATTCGGAGGGGAAAGGTTATCAGGCAAAATTAACGCTGCAGGAAAGGAAAAGGAACTCAGCAAAACTGAACTCTTTAAATCTTTGGTAAGGAGATCAGACAGAAGAGCAGCTGAATCAACTGAATTCGTTCTTTATGCTGCAAAAGTTCTTGAAATTAGTCGAATTTCAAGTAATCACCAAATTTGTCTTCGTAAAAGAAGAAATACTGGAGAGCAAGTTGTCACGGCAGCACAAATTTCTAATCCCGACTTTGTGGATGGTATGCTGCGTGATGACAATGCATATCGCATTTTTCAAGGAATTAGAAATTCCTGTCATCATTGGCATCAAGAGGGACTGAGAGTACGAGCAATGGTGCGTCAATTTGGTTTACCGAATTTGTTCCAAACTCTCAGTGCTGCTGAAATTAAATGGCTGGAACTTATTGTTATCCTTAAGAAAGTTCTTGACGATGAGGAGATTTCTATAGAACAAGCAGGTGAAATCACTAAGCATGAAAAAGAAATTTTAATTCAGCGTGACCCTGTAACTTGTGCAAGATACTTTGACAACCGATTCCAAGCGCTAATGAAAACGTTCAAATGTTCAGAAGGCCCTTTAGGAGATCGAGAAATTCTCCACTACTTCTATAGAGTGGAATTTCAACATAGAGGCTCTCCTCATGTTCACATGATTCTCTGGGTCGGTAACGCTCCCATTTACAAAGAAAACGATGTTCAAAATGTTGAAGCAATATGTCAATTCATAGATGAACTGATCTCATGCTCAACAGACTATCCTGAAGAGGACCCTATTCATCAACTCTTGCCTCTAAATACACATCGTCATACTTCCACATGCAGGAAGAAAAGTAACAGAGGAATAAAATGTCGGTTTGGAATTCCATTCTTTCCTATGGACCGCACACGAATTCTTACTCCTCTTCATATATCAGAAAATGAAATAAGGAGTTGTAAAAGTGAATTAAAACGGATCAAAATATATCTTGAGTCAGATGGACCTCTTGCATTAACCTCTTTCGATGAGTTTCTTAGAGCTCTTCATCTTGACAAAGAAACATATATTAATATAATCCGTTCTTCACTAGCGAGAGATAAAGTCTTCCTGCGTCGCCGGCCTTGTGAGATATTCATTAATAATTACAATGAAAAAATACTCAGAATTCACAAGGCCAATATGGATATTCAGTTTGTCTTGGATGCATACGCTTGTTGTTGCTATGTAATTGACTACATTAACAAGAGTGACAAGGGTATGAGTGACCTTATGAAGAGAGCACTGGAAGAACATCGATCAGGTAATCAAAGTCTTTCATCTCTCATGCGTAGACTTGGGTCGGAATTTCATAGAAACAGTGAGTTATCAGCCCAAGAAGCAGTTTACAACATTCTGCAAATCCCGATGAGCAAAGCTTCTGAGCAATGCCTTTTCGTTCAGACGGGTCCGCCTCATGAGCGATCGAGAATGTTATTATCGCCAAAACAGCTTAAAGAGCTTGCGGACTCCAATTCAGAATCGTCTGAAATCTTTGTGGCTGGACTTATTGACCATTATGAAGCGCGCCCGGATTCTCTTGAAGATATCAGTCTGGCTTACTTCAGTGCTTGGTACGAATATTCGAAGTCGAAAAGATCGACTCGAAACCAGCTTGATGTGAATGAAGATGATATTCAAGATTGCGATGTAGAACACTCCAATCCATTTTTAAGTTTAAAACAAAATTCTGGTTTTGTGAAGAAGCGATCTTTTCCGAAAGTGATCCGATTCAGACGCTTTAATGTCGCTCAAGATCCAAACAATTATTACCGCGAAACAATCATGCTATATTTACCTTGGAGGAAGGAAAGTGAAGATCTTGTAGACTGTGAGGCCAAGTATCGAATAAACATAGAACAGATTATCTTGAATCGAAGTGAATTCAATGCCTTCGATGATGAATTTCTCGAATCTCAAATGAGACGCGCCAATTCAGGTCACGAAAATCGGGCTGATCCAAATGACTATGATACTGATCGTCCCAATTACGATGAGTTTCAAAGATATGTTCTTCAAGATGGGATTGAACAAGTCAATGAATTTGGTGATTACGAGAGAAGATCATACTCAGAGAGATTCGTTCTTCCAAATCGTGTATCAAATGAAGACTTTTACAAGATGCTTTCTTCTCTAAACTTGGAACAACGTGATTTCATAACTCATGTTGTGTCTCATTTCAAGTTCTCACAACAAGACCCTTTATATCTCTATCTCAAAGGGGGTGCTGGGGTAGGAAAGTCTCATGTCATCAACACTCTCTACCAGGCTCTAATAAGAATTTTCAACTCAGAAGTTGGCGATGATCATGATAAACCTACCGTCCTTTTAACTGCTCCTACTGGGAAAGCTGCTTTCAATATTCTCGGGCAAACACTTCACACAGCTTTTCAGTTGCCAGTGAACCAACACACCGCCCATCAACTTTCAGACTCTGTATCAAATACAATGTCTACTTATTTATCATCGCTTAAGCTTGTCGTGATTGATGAGATAAGTATGGTCAGCGAGCAAGTTCTCCGAATGGTTGATAAGAGGTTAAGGGATATCTTCAATAAGAACAAAATGTTTGGAGGAATTTCCGTAATCGCTGTCGGAGATTTCTATCAATTACCTCCTGTCATGGCCACATCATTAATTTCCACTAAATCATCCGACGCATTTGTCGAGCTTCTTCAAATACCTCTTTGGCATTATTTTAAGGTTCATGAGCTCACAACTATCATGAGACAAAGGGATGATGCTAATTTTGCAACAGCTCTTAACAACTTAGCAAGAGGAACAATGACGGAAGCAGATGTGAGTCTTATGCACTCATGACAAAGGTCTAATTTGACAGCGGAAGAGAGTCAGCAGAAACCAATTCATCTTTTCTATAAGAATAAAGACGTCGATGATTTTAACACTTTAGCACTTCAGTCCATGCCGGGAGAAGCAGCGAAGAGTGATTCATGGGATATGGCAAGTGGCGAGGGAACTCCTAGTGGCAAACGAGCAATCCTCGAATCAGTGTCACGACCTACAGTTAAGCTTTCGGAAACTCTGGGCCTGGCAAAGAGCCTATACCTTAAAGTGGGTGGACAGTATGTAATGACTTGCAATCTTGATTGCTCGGATGGTCTCGTAAATGGCGTCGTTGGAATTTTAAGAAGAATTGATCGAGGTATCATACCTAATAGTCCATCAATGACAAAGCCATTACGAATATGGATTGAGTTCGAGACCCCACGATCTGGTCAGAAACTTCGACAGAAGCATCAGAATTTATTTTCAAATTTAGGAGTGGCGAATACTTGGACTCCAATCGAACCAGTGGCTTTAATAATCAAAAGAAAAGCCAACAGCAGCCTTCAAGTTATTAGAAAACAGTTTCCAGTAGTGCCTGCGGAAGCAATGACAATTCATAAGAGCCAAGGTTCAACATACACAAATGTTGCTGTACACTTACAGGGAATATCTAAGAGATCCCTGCTGTACGTGGCATGCTCCCGAGCAACAACAGCAGCGGGTCTTTTCTTAATCGGTACATTTGAAAAGACCAAACCACCTTCTGCGACAGATGATTTGACACAGGAAATGAATCGGCATCAGAATTCGATGCTTTGTCCTCAATTCCTTTTTCTACGCTCTGTAACAGAGAATATTCGACAAATCATATTCCACAATGTGCAGTCTCTTCATAAGCATTCTCAGATTTACTCCACAGATAATGTGTTTATGAACTCCCAAGTAATACTAATGGCAGAGACTTGGACTACTGCAAATGATGAACCTTTTCTTTCCGGACACTCGTTGATTGGCTCTGTCGATTGCACAGGTCGCCGCCACGCAATGGGAGCGCGATGCTACTTGAAGGAAGGCTATCGTGATTCTTCGTCATCCGCGTTGAACATATTCTCCAGCGATACAGATGGCAGTGTTAGTGTCTCGAGCTTCATCTTAGAAGGAACTCTCATTGCTTCTGTGTATCGATCACCAAAAAGCACTTTTGAGAATCTCCGGAATTGTCTTTCCAATCTCCTGTTAGAATATCCAAATATGCCTACTGTAATTGCAGGAGATTTCAATTATAATCTTCTTGCATCCGACGGTGATCACCTTCGATTATTTTTAGCGGTATATGGATTGGAGTTAGTATCCCCATTGTCAGCCACAACTCGAAACGGTACTCAACTAGATGCCTTTTTTTCCAATTTAAGAAATACGAGTTCCGGACTGTATGTGTCATGTACAGGAGTACACATTCACGAACCAATCTGGATTCGTTATTTAGCCGAAAGAGTGTCGTGATAAAGCTTAGTGAAGGTTTGGCTTACATATCTGAGGTATGGAGCCTGCGTTAGAATACTACTTGAATTGAGTAACTGAATTTACCACTGCAGCTCTGTCAGCTAGTCCGATTCACCGCGTCCACGCCGTAACCCCTGGTTAATACAATCTAATTTGACAAGCTCTCCCATTCCATTGTAATTCTAAAATTAAGAATGCTTGGCTTTCCGCAAGCCCTTCTAGTATGGTTCCAGTCTTACTTTGCTGACAGGACCTACCAAGCTTGGTTCGTTTTCGTGGTTCCAAATCAGTAACCATTGAAGCGACATCCGGTGTCCCCCAAGGAAGTTATCTTGGCCCTCTTCTCTTTAGCTTATCAATTGATGACATTGTTCTCTTGCTAAGACACTGTAGAATACTGATTTACGCTGATGACATAAAATTTTACTGTCACATAAAGAGTATTGAGGAGTGCAAACTTTTGCAAGTTGACCTTGACACCTTTTATTCTTGGTGTGCTAACAGCAACCTGGTTCTTAATATTAGTAAATGTGAAGTCATGACGTTTAGTAGGAGATGTGGTCCTATAATTTTCAACTACACCTTTTCTAATGAGGGTATCACCACGTGTTAGTTTTGTTAAAGATCTCGGGATTAGATTTGATAGTAAGTTGGAGTTTTCCACTCACATCAACTCTTCCAGAGGTAGTTTAGTCCTGGGTTTTATAAAAAGGTGGTCCAAAGAATTTAAAAACCCTTGATCACTAAACACCTTTACATTTCTCTTGTTAGACCATTACTCGAATACGCGTCCAAGGTTTGGTCTCCTCATTACAATTCGCATGTTAGAACTATTGAATCGGTTCAACGAAGGTTTGTTCGATTCGCAATGAATCATCTTCCTTGGGAAAAACCATTAGTTCTTCCATCATATGAATCACGGCTTAAGTTACTCAACTTAAGCTCTCTTCATAAGCGTCGTGAGGTGGCCGATGTTGTATTTGTTCATCAGCTCCTTAATGGAAAGGTTGACTCTGGTTTTCTAAGCCGCCGCGCGTCGTGTAGAGAGAGTCGTTATAATCTGAGAGGATCACCTCTTTTACAAATCAACTCTTCTAACATGAATTACGGCAGATTTGAACCTGTCAATCGCATGTTCATTAACATGAACAACAATATTAATATGCTTAGCGTGAGTATTAGTAGATGTCCTTAAAAGGAGTCTTTTAGCTTTTTAATCTCATTAGCCGTTAGATATGTTTCCTTTTGCTTGCGTGGGTTACATGTAATTTGGATTTTTTTAACTTTATTATTGCATGCTTAGTTGTCCTCATCAGAGCCTCATCTCAGCGCTTGGTTGTGCTAAGTAGGTAAATTTTTCTTGGCCCAGCTGAGAAGTGCGCCTTCTGTTCTAGAAGGGTTTACTCTATTATTATTAATCATAATTCTAAGAGCCGAAACTGCAAGCGTTTGTGCTCGATGCGTAAAAACTGATCTGACTGGTTGGCCATCTAACTAACAACCGGAAAAACTTTATGCTAAGGCATCGACGTACACTTACAGTAGAGGTATAGCTACACTAAAATTTGTCTTAGGACCACGGCCCTACATTAGAACGACCTTGGGTTCGTTCATTGGTCAAATATGTTATATAATTCTTTCAGCAGCATCTACTTGAAAGATGCGTTAGTTTTTCAAGTTATTTGTTGGATTGTTTTCGTGAATCTTCACAATCTCCACTTAATATATTGTCATCCAGTCTGAAGTGTTATTCAACAGAAAGAATACCATGAAAAAGCGTAATTAGTGGCTAGTCTCTAGGCACAACATCCCACTAGTTTTATTTGGAATAAGCGTGGTTTTCAGAATTTTATTCGAGCTGTAGAGGTTTCTTTCGAGCTATAGAGGTCTTGTAAAAACTATGTAGTGAAAGGAAAAGATCTTCTTACTACAACTGCAGAGGTTTTCGAATTATAAGAAATTCTAATCAATTTAAGGTGCTTTTAACCCTTAGTCGAATTTTTTTCATTTAAACAAAAAATAGGGCTCGACCGATTGCTATGAAATTTTGTTCAGAGCATGTTTTCGTTAATATTCTTCGATAGGTTCCTCAAAGAAGTCGATATCATTTTTAGTTTAAGCGATATCGTTCAGGAACTATAATCAAGTCTGTCGTTGAAACAAAAAAACGGCTCGACCGATTTTTATAGACATCTTTTCAGATCATACTTTCGTTATAACACTTCGAACGGCATCTCAACAATGTTGATATCATTTTGTATTCGCGCGATATCGTGCAGGTAAAAAATAACATACGTCGTTTAAGGAAAAAAAAAACGAATCGACCGAATTTTATGAAAATCTTTTCAAATTATAGCTTCTGTAATATACGCTACGATCGGAACCCCAACCAAGCCCGGTATCACTGTTAGGTCATACGATGTCGTGGAGGTACAAAAATCACATAAGTCGTTTAAACAAAAAAATGGCTCGACCGAAATTTACGAAAATCATTTCAGATCATATTTCCGTTAATCGGCTTCGAAGTACAAATCAACGAAGTCGATATCCTTTTGGGTTCGCGCGATAACGTGCAGGAAAAAAATACCCCATACCAACGCACACACACACACCAACATACCAAAATACGTTGAAAACGACGATTTTGATTTTCGGCCCGCTTACAATAACTTCTCTATAAACTGGAAAGATAATAAATAAATAAACCTTGTCCTCAAAGTTCTTTATAAATGCTTATTTGTGTCCTGATATAAGCTCCTTCTGCAAACAATTTTCTAGTGCAAACCTGCTACTGAAACTATGTCCAAAGTGCAGAATTTGTTCATCAAAATAATTTCTATAAAAATTTTCACCAAGGAAATTTTCTAGAAAAATATTTTGCAGTTTTGATTGTCTGTTTTGCACGATCAAAGTAAAATATTGAATCAAAGTCACATTACACATGATAACTTTTAAGAATTTTTTGCCACCTTAATGCTAAACATTTTGTTTTTCGATAACTATAAATTTTCCAAAAATTCCTAAATCAAAGCTGAATAATATTATTTCTAAAATAGCCAAAATTAAGATCAATATTATGCTCATATCATGCATAAATACACCCACGCATTAGCATGCCTCAGAGTCATAGTCGAAGTTCATCGAACTGCTTGACATTAAACGGGAAAAAAATATAACGAAGAACCTTTTATCAATTAACACCTACGAAGGAGAAATATTGCTCTCATGATCGCTTTTATAGTTCAGCCTATCCAATTTATCAATCTGAGATCGAAACGATCATCTAGTATGACTCACGCACTGTGAGGTGTTTATCAACATTTTTTTTTACTCCATTGCTATTTATATAAAAACATCTGAACCATGACTAATGTTGCATTGACATAAATTTTTGGCGCAATCTTTGGTATTTACCCTAAATTCAAAATGATCTCGATCGGTAATGTCTCCAGCTTGTCGTGATCAGACAATGTATTAGAATTTATAGAGTTGATATATATAGTATACATATATATGTATGTATATTTATTTATTTACACAGGTGAAGTGGAACAATGCGCTTCTGCTGAGTTTATTATGACCCAAGAACAGGTTGGTTTTTTTTTGGAGGTAACATCTCTTCTCTGGTAAATGTAGGTTTGAATATAAAATGTTGGTGTTGAACAGGTTTTCAAACACTGACTTTAACGCTGGCCCGATCTTCAGTGTTCACTGTTCGAGTGTAAGGTGTAAGGTGCATGCATAGGTACCATAGTATAGTCAAGAAGTCAGTAGTGTAGCAGCCGTTTAGTTCAGAGTTGACTTGTTATATTGGATTTACGGGCATGCCATAGCACGCGAAACATTTACACGGCCAAGAGAAAGAAAGAAGAAAATAAAAAGGTAGAAGTAAAAAGTAAAAAAAAATAAATACAAAAAAAATAAAGAATGTGAAGCGAAGTCAAGGAAAAGTCCGCTTTAGTCACACTAGGTTGCACCGCTCGAACCAAAAAAAAAAATAATAAAAAAAAAAATAACGCTGAATGATCGAGAAGACGTTCATTTCGGTTGTTCGAGTTTTCGTTGAAGATTTAGTTCTTCAGTTCGTCTCGATCGGCTTATTGTGTGCGCGCGCTGAAAGTCTGCGCAGCAATCTCAGCATAGGTATATTTTTCTTTCGTATCATAGTAAATGTGGCAATATTATTCAGCGGCATTCATTAGAGCAAGTATCCGGTCTTTCTGCGGCATTATTCGGGAATTTAAAATAGACTGGAAAAAATAATAATTACGTTGCATTTTTTTTTATTTTGGTCGTAACATATTTTTTCGGGGGAAGATCAACTGAGAATGCGCTAGAAAATATTTACGTTTTAGTGCTATATATATTAATAAGTTAAGTGGAGTGGGGAAGAAGTTTATTTTAAGATCTAGTGTTCTATAGAAGGAAAAAAATATATATAGTCAAAAAATATCGGTGCAATAAGTGATCTGTCAGTATAGTGCATGGTGGCTAGTGAATTGTTGAAGATCGATCGATCGTTTTGTGTGGTGACCTGATTTTTCACTAAAGTGCTTTATTTATTCATATGGATACAAAATTCTACTAAAATATATAAAAATAAAAATGGGTATGCTATTATATTAATCTGAATGTTTACTTTAAGTAATTTTATTCTTAAAAAAAATGCACCCAAGTAAAAATAAAAAACAAAAAACCTTATTCCACTTCCCGATTAAACACCATCTCCAATGTCGGTTGAGCACATTTTTCTGCATTGAAAAAACTGGTTTTATTTTATAATAAAAAGATAAATAAAACAAAAAAAAAACAATCTAAAACATAAATCAATTGCAACTTCTAGGTTATTCGTACTTTATTTGTTTATTTTATTTTTGTTCATGGTAAACATGATTTTTTGTTAATAAAGAATTTAAATAAATCCAGGCTCTAATAAATTTACCTTTAAAAAAATGGAGGGATTTTTAATTAAATAAAAAAAACCCATTACTTTTTTTGATTAAAAATATACCTTTAAAAAAAATTGTTGTTATTAAACTTTCAGCTAGATTGGCAGTTTTATCTAATATCTTAAAAGCGTTTTTGGCTGTGTTGTTGTTAGGAAAGCTAAACTCAACACAGGAAGTGAATGTTGAAGTCTTCATTTCTGAAAAAATAATTTTCTTCTTCGTCAGATTTTATCTGGTTGGGAGGTTTTACATCTTGCAATTACATGCATCAATTTCCTTTTTTTGTTTGTATAATTCGATTCTGTTTTGATTTTTTTGTTGTTTGTATTTCACATAATAATGAAACTTTGTGTAATAATAATGTGGGAATGTGAAATTGATCAATGGAGAGAATCCACAAAAATAATTGTGAACATCTATGGGAATATATTCAGACAATAATAATAATGCAAAAAAATATTTTCTTTTTTTTGTTGTTTAATTTACACATGTACACGCGTGATGATAATTAAAAGGAAAATAAGTTCAGGGTAAATAAATTTTATACCAATTTGAAGAGATTTTTTTTTTCACATATTCCCGCAATTAACTTTTTTTTTCAACTACAAACAATCCCTTTTCTCTTTATTATCACACATTCAATTTTTTTAATGAAATGTGGTATCTAAAAAAAAAGTGACTTGTGAAAATAATGTTTTAATTGAAAAGCGTATGTTGCTTGTTCAAATCTTATTTATTGACTAACTTACATATATATACTTTTTTTATGTGAGAAAACCATCCTTTGTACTACCAGTCTGTCATGTCGTTCAGGTCATGGTGCAATATGTAGTAGCAAGCTTGGTTTGGAAGATAGAAAAATGATAGGATTAGGATGGTCTGGGAGATGTTGGAGCAGCTGGCGATGAACGTTACGTTTGAACTCTTGGGTGTTGTACGAGTTCGGGAAAACTGGTCGTGGGAGATTATTCCACAGTTGAGTTGTTTTATTCATAAACGAACTTCTGGAACATGTTGTGAGCGAACATCTGTGGCTGTAGGGTATGGGGGTGAGCCGAACGGGCTAGACTTGTGTTGCGGGAAAAATATTGCCGGGCAGGCAGAAGGTCCTGAATTTCAGTGGAACAGTCGCTGTGGTAATAGCGTATTATTAGCTTCCTTTCGATCGTCGGCAAAGTATTTACGAAAATCATACAATTGAGGCTACAGAAACATCGAAAGCAAACAAGCCG
Organism: Thereva unica; assembly: GCA_949987705.1. Lineage (NCBI taxonomy): Eukaryota > Metazoa > Arthropoda > Insecta > Diptera > Therevidae > Thereva > Thereva unica. The sequence goes on from OX465283.1 coordinate 48,940,112, forward strand.
AAAAGGATAAGCTGCATTTATCGAGGATGTATTGATCAAATATTCGCACACCGCCAGCTAATGGAAGAAAGAATTCGTTGCGGTAAACGAACTATCGTCGTTTTGATCGATTTCAAATCCACTTTCAATTGCATCGATTCGAGCAGCTTGTGGAGAGTTTTGGAAACCGAACACGTCCCATTGAAAATCATCCAACTTCTTCAAGCGTCATACGATGGCTGAGAGGAGGAGTTCCCGATTGAAACGGGTGTCCGACAGGGAGACGTCGTTTCGCCACTTCTCTTCACGATGCGCGATTAAGCGTGAAGCATTTGATGGACGACTCGCAGTTCGATACGACGATAACCACTTGTTGGAATTTTCATCAACTACATTAATAATAACAAGAAACAAAAAAATCAGCTGAAATTACAGAACCTAATATACATACACCAACTCGAGAATTAACGTTCATCTTATCATCAAATATTTTCCTATTTGCCTGCATTTTTATCATGTCTAGTAAGTCTAGAATTAACCGCCATAGAGAGCAGATCGTGATAATCAATAAAGAACTTACATATATATCATTGATGAGTGACTTTTTTCCGCATTTATATTTTCTGCCCCTTAACCGACATTATCCTTCGAATACCTTTTTACAGGTACATCGTACACCACTTCGAAATCACTTAATGTTAGCCGACGATAGCGCCGTCTTCGCCGAGACGGATGCCGAAGCCACGGTCAGTTTATACGACATTTCCCGCATTGTCGTACAGGTTAAAAATCAATGCGGAAAAGACCAAAGTGCTCAAAGTGGACGGATCGAACACAAATCGAACAGGTTCCGAGCTTCTAGTATTTGGGATCATATACCCGACCCGCTTCGGCAAGGCAACAGCAACATTCGCTTTCCACAAGTGGTGCATATCGAAACGAACAAATATTTCCATCAAAACAAAAGTACGCCTTTACCGAACGTGGATCCTTTCGATTGTTCTTTATTGATCTGAAACGTGGACACTACTCAAACCAGACGTTAAGAAGCTTGTGGTCTTCCAAATGCGATGCTTGAGACAGATAAAGACGTAATTTCTAATATTTTGGGGACATATTGTCCCCACGGTCATCCTTTTCTCCTTTCCTTTTCCTTAGCTCCCTATGAATGGAGACTTTTTTTATCAAACTCCTTGAGCAGCGCGCGCGTCTTTCAAAACTTTCCACGAGTTTTCAGAAGTTGCTCTTATGAAAAGCTTGGCTGTGCCAGTCATCAGCCTTTTCCCATATATAAATCTGATTTTTGGATTCCATCGAAGAAGATCCGCTGATTCTTTAAATTGAATTAGCCACCCGCATATGGAGTAACTACCATCACCATTGAAAAGGTGAAACGAGTCTTCAATGTCCCTAAAAAATCAAATTGGTGGTGGTGAGGCTCTTTTTTTTTTTTTTTTTATGTGGCAGTGCTAAGCTCAGGAGTCACCCTTTGTACTACTAGTCCGTCATGTCATTTGTCACGTCATGGTGCAATGTCTAGCAGTAAGCTTAGTACGGGGGGGAGGGAGGGGGAATAGGGTAAGGATTATAAAGGTACGGGGGGGTATTGAAGAAGGTGGTGATGAACCCTGCGTTTGAACTCTTGGATGTTGTAGGAGCTCGGAAAAACTGACTGCGAGAGATTATTCCACAGTCGAGTTGTTCTATTTACAAACGAATTCATATCTTGTTGAGTGCGTGAAAGGGGGAGTTGCAGGTGGAGGGAGTGAGACGAGTGGGCTAATCTGGTGTTGCGGGTATAGGATTGCCGTGGAGGCAGGAGAGCGTTTAGCTCGGAGGAACAGTCACTATGATAGTAGCGATAGAATTTTGTCAGTGCTGCTACATTCCTACGGTGGCTCAAAGGGTCGATGGTGGAGCAAGCGGTATCGTCATTAATTAACTTAAGGGCCCTTTTTTGGACCTTATCTAACCATGCTAAGGTGGTTATTGGAGCGCCGCCCCAAACGAGGGAGTTGTATTCGAGAAGAGGCCGAATGTAGGATTTATAAATGACAGCACGGGCCGATGGCTGGAGGAGGAACTTGCATCTCTTAAGAAATCCCAAGCACTGGGATCCTTGTTTTGCGATTTGGAATATGTGGTCATTCCATCGCAAGTCTTTGGCTAATGTCACACCTAGGATGTGTAGGGATGGGTCGGCCTTTAGTACCACGTCATCCACTTTCAAGGATGGTGAGGTGTTGATCTTTTTCTTTGAAATAAGACAGTGCTTGGTTTTGTCGGGGTTGAAATCAACACGATTGTTCTTTCCCCACTCTAGAATGAGTTCAAGGTCGTTATTAACAGAGATGGACATAATTTCCCGATCATCAAGACAGGATCTGGCATGAGTCTGTCTTGTATCGTAGCTGTACGAGTAACGTAAAGTACCGTCGTCAGCGAAGCTGAGAAGTGGGTTGGAGGGGATTGAAAGTAGGTCATTTATAAAGATGAGAAATAGGGCCGGTGATAAAATTGAACCCTGGGGGACCCCCGCAGAAATGGGGTGAGATTCAGATTTGACGCCATCCAATACTACCTTAATTGAACGGCCGGAAAGGAAACTTTCAACCCACTTATACAGAAGCGAGTCAATTCCAATAGCTTTGAGTTTCGCTAACAAGGCTGAGTGCCATACTCTATCAAAAGCCTTAGAGATATCTAAAGCAACCAAACTAGATTCACCAGATCCATGTAAACTTCGGTTGAGGTGTTCTGTAAGGCAAACTAAAAGATCACCAGTGGATCTTTTTTGTCGAAAGCCGTATTGTTTGTCGTTGATAAGTTGGTTGGATTCTAGGTATCTGCTTCAACTTTCGACAATTTCGCAAATTGTCTCTTTAAGTTGCCTATTTCTTTCGTCCTGAGAAGAAGCCGTTTCAAGTCTTCCAACTCCCTATCGTCGTCCTCAAGTTGCTTGGACGTCTGTTACAACGGAGCAAAAGTCGTCTGCGCGGTCATCTGCGTCCCCATGTTGCTGCTTCGTCCATCTTTCCTTGAAAGCATCTGTTACATCCATTTCGGACATCCTGCTGACCGCTTCGTGAAGACTTAGTTTTAATGCTGATTTCAGTTTTGTGGCAGGGCCGGTGTTTGACTTCGATGCAGTATGTCATATCGCACCCCCATCATTTCTATTCATTTTTTGATCGCAGTAAAGGACAATGGAAAAAGATACAAACACTTGCTTACGCTTTAACTTCACAAAACTCTTCCGTTAATGCTGTTATTTAATGCTCCAGGCGATTTTTTGGTGTTAGCTGTTCCCTAACTATGTATTTCCAACACAATCCTGGGTTCCGAAAATCTAAAGTACTGGCCACTCGAATCTTTATAATAGAGGTCTCTATGTCGTTCTCCAAGCATTCATATTTCGAAGGATAATATATGGTTACTGCACTGCATGTATTAGTTTCTACGGTAGAATCTTGCATAGAAAAAAAAAAAACAGTCCACTTAAGAGCCTTACTGGACATAGAAGGCGCTTTTAACAACTTCAGAACAGAGGAGATATAAGTGTTTCTCGTCCAATTTGGATCTATAATAGTTTTACTAATACGAATTAAAAAGCAAGAACTATGGCACCGTGTGAGCCAAGAAAGAATGGAGGACGAAATCAAGCGAACTAAATGGAATTGGATTAGCCCCACCTTGCAGAAGACAATGGAAAAAGGCTCAGCAGGTGAATTTCCTGTAATATACCTATGACAATGAAGGCACTGGAATACTTTTTCAGTTTTTTTTTCGAAGTCTTACATTCTTGTAAAATCTGAAATTGCGCCCGGTGCAAATGCACTATTTGCACCTATGAAAGCGCCGCCCTGCCCTGTGGTTTCCAAACGTAATTAAATAAATGTTTAAATCATTCACCATAGCCTTCTCAATAAAATCTGCAACACGCACAGACGCCATTTTCTATTAAATTTTATTAGATCTGCGACGACCGATACGCAAGATAACGATGGACAAACTATTCCGCACGTGTCAACCGATTAACACTTATCCCTTAATAGAGAAACCTATTTCTCGACGCTCAATTTATTTTTTTCTTTTAAAAAAAATTACCCGGATACGGTAATTGAACATTCGGTTATCCCACTTTTTGGTTATCCCACTTGTGAAAATAATGATTTAATTGAGAAGCGAGTGTGTTGCCTTACGGATCTGGTTGCCTTAAATCTACTACAGAAAAAATTCAATCACATTTTATCTCATGTATTTTTAACTTTACAACAAAGCCATTACAACAACAAAAAAAATCAAACATACAAATAACAATAACTTGCGAAATGAACATTTTATTTATTTATTTATTACATTTTTGAGGCGTTTAACACAAAATATTAATAATAATAAATTCATGCTTTGTATGCATACCATTAAGCCATGCCATGAATGACGGCATTTATCCAATACACAATTTTATCAACATTGAATTTTAATGCTTTCATTGCTGATCAAAGTGTGATGATAATAATCAATATTGGCGATAACCGAGTTTGCTAATCGATAAATACAAACTGCTGTCATTATTTAATTGCTGATATAAATTACATAAAATGGCTTATCATTTTCTGTTGTATAGCAATGAATGTATGCTACGAAAAAAAAAATAAATAAATAAATAAAAATGAGTGAGGAAGTAGTTCAGGAAGCTAAACGGGCAATAAAATTTATTGATTTGCTGGGAGGAAGTCTTAATTTCTCGGTATTTTATTATAGGAAATTTATTGTTTTATCAGAGAAAGTTTTTAGTGTGGTACCAGAATGCAGTGATATAAATGTGAAGGAGAATGGTTTATTAGAGAAAAGAAGTTATTATCTCATGATTGTTAATTTCATTAAAATGGAATAAAATAATTAGCAGATATATTATTTGCCGGTTTATTGAGCTTGCAATATTTATTGCTTGCTTGCTCCTAGGCATACTTACTACAGCTGTTTTATAGCAGATTTTTAAACTGTTCTAATGTTCACTATATATATGAGCGTAATCCTTTTTTATGTGGAAAAACCAAGCTTACGGACCACCGGACGGACAATTTTTCGTGCTACGGACCAGTTTTGCATGTCGTTCAAATCATGGTGCAATGTCTAGTAGTGCGCTTAGTTTACGATGTTATACGAGCTCGGAAAAACTGACTGTGGGAGGTTGTTCCACAGGCTAAAGATTCTATTTATGTATAAACAAATTTGTAAACGGCAGTGAGAGAGAAAAGGGTCTGCCGAATGGGCTAGTCTTGTTTTGAGCTAAAATTATAAATTTTTATGAAAAATTTAATGAGATTAAAGTAGTAGTTGCACCTTTTCAACGGCCTTTCTTTGGACGCTTTGATTTATCAACAGACTCTAAAAAAAGGTGCAAACCGCCCTCTAGCAGCTAATCTGTGCGGAATTCCAAAAAAAGTGAAGTCACTGTAGGAAATTTTATGCTTTACATCTTTGCTCTTTTGATGTTTCCACCAAGTAGTTTCTCTTCAAAATAGAGAAATCGATCGGTGTAGGTCGTTCTTCTACAGATCCTGTACTATAAGCAAGCTGCCTGCCAGGGCGGATGTAGCCCTAAGCTGAACATCAGTTTATGATCATGAATACATGGGGTAGCGATTCATCCAATTACCACCAGGAAAATCGCAAATACAATTTATCATTAATAGTACTTCATTCTCGTAAGGTCCATTACACCACTGAAGACGTGTCGGTGCCGTAACTGTTTGGAGGAAATAATATAGTATTTACTTGGTTAGTACTTTCATTATTGTATCCATTTACTATTGCAGGACACCAGCACATTTTCTAAAACCCCGAGCGGCGGGCGCATAGTGCCGTAATCAGTAATTAACGGGTATGGGTTGATGGGACTAAGAAAAGGTCATTAGCAATACAGTGGGTGATAAGCTCGATCTGTAAGATACCGGCAGAGATGGTGCGGCCTTTGAATCTGAGCCTTATCCTATACTACATACCATGAAGAAGAGCCATAAAGAAATTAGAACTTTAATAGCAATAGCCTAGTATTAGCTATCCTTAGAGATATCTCAATAAAACGGCGAATGTTTTGATTCAGTTTTTCGGTGAGGGATACTAAAATGTCACCAGATGACCTTTTTCGTCGAAAGCCATATTGTTTATTGCTAAAATTTGGAGGTTTTGGGGAAATAAAAATCTTCTTTATGTTAGCTACCTAGGAGCAGAATTTTTAACTGCAGCAGGGCTGGAGATCTACCTTCTGTACCTGTCAGTAAAGGATGATTTAACCCAATGTACTCGTGACTCCTTTGGAGGGCACCTTACCTTTATATGCGGCTTTCCTGCATTCATACATTCCAATCTCCTCGGGCTATGCTTTTGTGGATAGATCTTAGTGGGCGAGATAGAGGAAAGGAATTAGTCCCATCGGAGCCGGATTATAGATCTGCAGGCTAGCCTAGTTTTTATACGATGGAATGATGACAATCTTACATTGGTCTAGCAACAGAGGGAATGTATGCGACCGCTTGTATACGTCTTCCATGCAGATTTCAGGTGGCAGATTCCTATTTACTAAACCAACCCATCTTTTTTTGCATGTCGTTCAAGTCCAGTCCGGTACGAGCCCTGAAGGCATTACTTCAGTTTGGCATCATCAGCATCACCTTTAAAAAAGGGATCTCTCAAAGGTACTCACAAGAACGGAAGAGTCTAGCCATTTAGCTACCTATTTGCTATCTCTCCTTGAATTTGTTTGTCTTTCTCTGTTTCTTTGGGACTCGGGCTGAGAGCGGATGACTTGGTCACCTACTTTAAACGCTACGACCTCCAAGTTTTTCTGCTTGCTGATTAACACTATTTCCGTTTTGTGCTTAGATAGCTGAGACCAACGTTCTCGAGGCACTTTTTTTATTGCCCATATCGCTTCGTTCGCGAATATCTCAATCTCGTCGAGTCACTTTCCTACTACAGTTAAAACAATGTCTGGTAATTTAGCTTCATACCTGATCATCATTGTCATTAAGATGACGGTTTCTTTTAGACCTATGTATCTGTGATAATACGGAAAGATAAACTGTCTTGAAGTTGTATATTGCCTTGTAGTTTATCTCAGTTTTACATAAATTCCCTTGCCTTTCTTTTTCTCTGTTTTGCCACAGACAATAAGCATAGCGAAGAAAGCCGACTCTTCTTTGATCATTGAAGCCATAGTTCTGCCACAGGGTAAGCCATGAGATGTCGTTGGGATCTTTAATTATTTTATTTCTACTATTCTTTTGAGTATAACTTACTGCCCCACAGTGCATGTTGTGATAGCATCGTCGGCGCCTCGGCGGCAGTACAAAGAAGGCCCTACTTCTGAGCTCCAAATCTAGAGTCTAGTTGACCTTTGCAGTACACCAGGTTTTGTTTAGTAGCTCCCTATTCCAACTTGTGAAAGAGGAATAGGACGCTGGGCACTCGTGTGGCTCGTATTGTTGCACGAAAAGTACCAGATATTTTTTTTCAATGTGAGAGTATAATTCTAATTGACTTTAAGGCAAACATTCATTGTTGTTCAATATGCAACATCCATTATCATCGCGAAGGCTTAGTTTTGGCATTAAGCCGTGAAGTATGCTAATCCGGGGGATAATTATTTTCGTTTTGTCCAAAACCTCTATGTTCTCTATTGAGCCAAACTCTACTCATACTGAGCCATTACTTTGATTCAATCTTCTTCTTATTATTCCCCTTAAATCCCTCATGGGGCATAGGGCGGAAACATTTGCCCTCCAACGGACTCTGTTTTGTGCAACAGCTCTCAGCTCCGACCACGATCTTCCAGTTGTTGCGGGCTTTGCTAATAGCCTAGAAAAAAATTTAAATTTTTACGGTATAATGCCTTTTAAAAAGTACATTAAAAAACAAAATTTTATAAAATACTTATGGACGCCATAGCAACAAAAAAAAATACTTCTTCAATCTTTCCCTTATGCTTTTCTTCTTTTTCCCTAAAGTAATCAAAGTTCATTAAAAACGTCGCTAAAATTCCAATTATAAAACTGCACTCGAGTCATGTTTTTATATGTAAACGAAAGAAAAGGGAAGTTTCAAGACATCCAACAAAGCAGGGATGTACAAAGTGAGTAAAGAATTTTTAGGAACTAGGTCAGAATGAAGTTCAGTTTTTAAGCGTATACTTTTCACTGAGCGAAAGGATAACTTTTTAATATCTGAAGTTTGGTTTAAAAAAGGTTGGGGTGGGTGAAGGGAAACTTTTATCTTAATTAGTGTTATATTAATTATTCGTCATTCGAATTTTTTTAGCTAGTGATAAGAAACTTGCAAGACAAGTTTTTTTTACTATAATTGATTCTACGCGGAAATATTTTGTAAGTTAATCGCTTTATTAAGGGACGTTGAATATCAGATTTAATAATCTCCATAGAGTTTCTAGTAATAAAAAGTTTCTTTTAAGTAATCAGTTTTTGATTATAGATGCGCAGTGGTTTTGTCAAAAGAACTTTAATCAAAAACTAAGTTCGTTGCTCCCACGGAAAATGTGTATCACGGACCTAGTGAAGACTGGGAGTGATTATGTAGAAGAAAATGATGTGAACATATTTTATGATAGGGAAGTCAGAATTTTAAATTATTAAATTTGAACATTTCGAACACGACAGAATTTTTTAAGATGTGCTGTTATATTTCAAACTAAGCCAGTCAAGGTCAACTCCATTTTGTACAATGGATCTACCCAGTGGCGGTTTTACCTTAGGGCATTTGCAGGGTTGGACGGAGAATGAATTTAGGGCCGGGATATTCAAAAATGTTGCCCCTTTTCAATACATTTTGTTTTAACTCATACCTATCTAAATATCAGAATACTCCCACCTATCTAAAATTGTTAAGGGGCCATCCATAAATTACGTCACACGAATTTCATGATTTTTTGACCCCCCCCCCCCCCGTCCTTGTCACAGCTGGTCACATTTGGGAGACCCCCCCTCCCTAGTGTGACGTCACATATTGTGCAATTTTGCATCTAGAAGTTATTAAACTAAAACAGCAGTTCTGAAATTAAATATATTTCTATTTAAATTATTTTTTAATAAAATTAACATAAAATCAACATAAAATACGCTCTGTAGGATAGAAAAATAATACACAGATCACACAACCGTCATTGCGCGTGAGTTATACATCTGACCCCACAACGTGATTCGCAGGAAGTCGCGGTGCCACCGGATCAACCGGACACCTTTTGCATTCCGCCAAAATCCAGACCAATGTCTTGGTAACAAGAATTGCCTTTTGCAGTTCTTGCATTCTTAGTTGATAAAGTGCAAGTATCATATTTCTGCTGCACTTTATCAAGAAAAATGCTTACTCTGGTTCCCTGTGGAATTTGAATTGATGAAGAATTTGACGACTGAAAATTAAATGAAGTCAGTCTGTCGAAAAACTTAAATTAAAGCGGTCGTCCCATATATATTTTTTGGATAATAAATAAAGTTCCAAGTTGTGAAAGAATAGTGTTTTTTTTATTAATTTGATTTCAGTTTTTTCTCTGGTGGTTTTTGTTCGATAAATCCGGTCCTCGGCGACATAATATAACTGGCGCAGTCGGTAAAATTGCTATCAAAAAGCAAGCAATATAGTAATTCGGACATAGTGAAAAACAAAATTGTATTTTGTTAATAAATGTACGAATAATAAATTAATAGTACAAAAAAAAACGGTGTTAAGAAAAAGCGGGAAACAAAGCAGTGCGATATAAAATTTATAGTGCTGTGCAGAAACAACGCGAAGTCACCAACAAACGGTAATAGAACGAACAACACTGGAGAGACGGAACCAGCGAAATAGAATTGTGGACGAGTTACGGATGGCGCAACCTGACATGATGGAGCAATGTTTGGCTGTTCTAACAGAACTTCTAAGTAGACAGACTCAACAACCGTCACTGCGGAACAAAATAGAGAAGGATCTTCGCTATTTGCCTTGTTTTGAAGGGAAAGCTGGAACGTTACCATCATTTATATCATCAGTAGACCGAGCATTGAGCGAATACGGAGACCAGGCACAACAGGCGTATACCATAATTTATAATGGAAAAATCATAGGATCTGCGAAAAATTATTTGGAAACTTCACGTCCAGAGTCGTGGGAAGTGTGCAAGGCGCAGCTCAAGTTGCAGTATAGACCAACCAAGGACCAGGGACAAATAATGCATGAAATTTCTATTTTAAAAGTAAGTTCTGTTATTGATTTATTAGATAAAATTAGGGATATTGTTATTGATATATCAGAGTGTGCCATATTTAGTGACCATCAAAGTCAAATTGCAAATAATTTAAGCAGTTTTTTAGTGCTAAAAATTAAAGAATTAACGGCTGGAGCCTTGGCAGCCGAATTAAGTAATAAATACAGTTTAGAACAAATTAGGGAAGTAATAAATAGATATATTGGACAAGACCAATATAATTTAAAATCATTTCGATCAAACTTAACGTTTAGAGAACGACCTCAACAAAAACATAACGGACCGAGCAGATATAACCATTTTTCGCATAATAATTCCGAGCATTTCCGACAAAATAATTTCAATAATAATAATTCACGAAATAATAATTTCGGTCAGTATCGTAACAGTAATTTTAATCGTTATAGTTCAGGACAGTTTCGCGGTAATAATAATAGAAATAATTTCGAACAATTTCGTAGAAATTTCAATAATACAAGTATACAAACTAGAAACCCACGGCCAAATAATAACAATAATAGTGGACAACCAATGGAAATTGATGCAATTGATACCAAACAGGAAGTAAATCTATTGGACGACGTTTTTTTTATCAATTAGCCTCGGAAGACAGAAAAATCTTTATAATAATAACAATAGAAAACCAACAATATAGTGCTAGGGTAGATACGGGGTCCACAATTAGCTTGTTAAACTCAAAAAGTGTAGGTAATGATATATGTATATGAAAAAATGTTGGGAGAAAGGGTACAAATTGATACTATCGAAGGAAAAGTTAAAGCACCTACGGAATTAGTAAAAACAAAGTGCCCAATCGAATTCAATCAACCCCATAATGCTAGGATGCGATGGGTAAAAATGTACCTTGAAAAGCCATATGATTTCTTAATCGGTATGGATTGGGTTAAAAATAATGTTAAATATATCGACATAGTAAATAAAGAAATTGTATTAAAAAATGATGTGAAATTACCATTTCTAAACAAGTTTTTTCAAGAAGAGGTGAATGTTTTAGAAGAGAGTGATATAGAAAATATTAGGCTAGAACATTTAAATGATGAGGAGAAGTTAGGGATTACGAAATTGCTACAAAAATATAAAAAGTTATTTTATAAAGAAGGAGATACTTTGACTAATACCAAGAGCATTGTGCATGAAATTAAGACCACAACGAATGAGCAAATAAACTCTAAACTGTACAGATACCCACCTCAACATGAAGATGAAGTTAGAAGGCAACTAAGAGAGATGGAAGCTCAGGGAATTATCAGAAAGAGCAATAGTCGATATAGCTCACCATTAATAGTTGTTCCTAAGAAAAAAGACAACTCGGGAATCCAAAAATTTCGAATTGTAATCGATTACAGAAGACTTAATCAAGTGACAATTGATGACAAGTATCCGCTGCCTAACATTGACAGCATACTCGACAAATTGGGAAAGGCTCAATATTTTAGTTCGGTTGATTTAGCGAAAGGATATCACCAGATTTTAGTGGCAGAAGAAGACACAGAGAAAACGGCATTTGTGTCTCCAGCAGGCCTTTATGAATATGTAAGGATGCCGTTTGGTTTAAAAAATGCACCTGCCACCTTCCAACGGTTAATTAATGAAATCTTAAGAGAATACATAAATAAGATATGTGTTGTATATTTAGACGACATTCTTATTTTTTCAACCACATTACAAGAACATCTTAATTCTGTGGAAAAGATTTTCAAACGTTTAGCGGAACACAACTTAAAAATTCAGGCTGATAAGTGCAGTTTCATGGAAAAAGAAACCGAGTTTTTGGGACACACACTGAGTAAAGATGGAATAAAGCCAAATCCAAGTAAAATAAATGATATAAATAAAGTTGAACTACCAAAGACAGAAAGACAGCTAAAGAGTTTTCTTGGTATGACTGGATTCTATAGAAAATTCATAAAAGATTACGCCAAGGTGGCTCACCCATTAATAAAGTATCTGAAAAAGGACACCAAAATTAATACTAAAGATCCTCAATACATTGAAGCTTTCGAAAAATTAAAGTTATTGATTGCGTCACCTCCTATTCTAAAATTTCCAGACTATGAAAGGCCATTTACGGTAACAACCGATGCTAGTGAACATGCTATCGGAGCCGTACTTTCTCAAGACGGACATCCAATATGTTATGTATCGAGAACATTAAACTGACATGAAAAAAATTATAGCGTAACAGATAAAGAGTTTTTGGCTATAGTTTACTCTGTGAATTACTTTAGACCATATTTATATGGCAGGAAATTCAAAATTATCACCGATCATGCACCCATAAAATATCTTAATTCCAAATACAAAGGTAAAGAATTCTCGCAAAGAAACCAAAGATGGATTCTTAAATTACAAGAATATAACTTCGAAATAGATTATCTACAAGGAAGAGACAACAAAGTCGCTGACTTTTTAAGCAGAGTGGAAAACAGTCCACCAATAAATGAGGATAATAGCAGTGAATCCAATATGGACCTGTCTGGCACAGTACACTCTGTACAAGAACAATTATTAGATCACATAGGTATAAAGGACGAAATAGTGAATAAATATAAAACCCAAATAATTTTAGCTTATAGTGCAACTAATGAAATGGAGATAATAAATAAAAGAAGAATCATACAAATTAACCCACAAAACGAAGAAGAAATAATTGCAAATATATTAAAACTATATATAAAACCCGGACACATAGGTATATTCTCAGAAGTGAGCGATAGGGATTATAACAAAGTACAGCAAATAATAATAAAATTATTCTCAGGGGATAAGAGAATAAAATTTGTAAGGGCTACAAAAAGAGCACAAGAAATTTCGAGCGAAGAAGAATGTCATAAGCAGATATCTCTTTATCACACAGTAGAATCATTGCACAGTGGCATAAATGAAACATATAAAACATTAAAAAACAAAATATATTATCCAAAATTACAGGAACACATTCAGCTTATAATTAACAATTGCGATAAATGTCGGGAAATAAAGTATGATAGGAATCCTATAAAACCATTTTTTAACATTACAGAAACTCCAAATTGCAAAAACGATATCGTCCATTTAGATGTTTTCCACTATAATAAACAAACATTCGTGACAATTATAGACAAACTTACAAAATTCGCGGTAGCTTACTTAATTAATGATAGAAATTGGGTTAAGAAAATTGCCATCATAGAAGGATATTTAGCAACATTCGATAAGCCTACGAAAATAATCATGGATAACGAATTTAAATCTGAGCAGGTAAAAAATTATCTTAGAGAGAAAGGAATTGAAGTGCACTGGACAAAGCCGAATAGTCATACAGGTAATGCCGATGTTGAAAGGTTGCACTCCACACTAATCGAAAAAATTCAAGCAATAGAAGGGGATATGTCAGTTGAACAAAAATTGCAAAATGCCATAGGAAACTATAATAATAGATATCACTCGACTCTAAAAATGACTCCAAGAGAAGCCCATAATCTAACAGATTTCGGAACCTTAATAAATACCGTAAATAAGAAGAAAGTCCAATATATTCAGAAAATAAATAAAAATAGAGAAAAGTATATCGAAAAAAGACAAGTAGGGTATATTAAAAATTATAAAAGGTTAAGACACAAAGATCAGCCATATTTCAGAAAATTCCCATTAAAAGATGTACATATACGTAATATTAAAAGACCGTATAAATTTTCAGGTGACAACAATAATATTAATGATGATAGGGGCAGCACAAGGGGTACTGCAGGTACAACCAATATTCGAGGAAAATGGATATACCAGAATAAAACTCCATCAAGTGGAAATATGCAACGAAACTGATACAATTTTGCACATCGCAAATACAATGGAAATGGCGTTAATATTAAACCAAATAGAACATAATGTAGGTTATTTAAGGTTAGAAGATAGGCAAGCTTTTGAAACAGAAATTAAGTTAGTTAGAACTAAACTCCGAATAATTCAAAACCCAAAACAACAAAAAAAGAGAAGATACAGAAGGGGTCTTATAAACATTGTAGGATCAGCTAGCAAATGGTTATTTGGTACGATGGACGACGTGGACAGACAAGAAATACTTGAACACTTACGAACGGTTGACGAAAACGGTCACAAAGCGATACAGAACTTGAACAAACAAATAAAAATTAATGAACACTTCAACAAAACCTTATCCGACCTAAGGACAATAATAGAGAATGATCGAAACAAAATTTTAGGTATGTTTAACTCCACAATTGAAGAGTTAAGAGAAATAGATTATAAAATTGTATTTTTAGATCAAGAAACTAAGTTACGATATTTTGAGAATAAAATCAATCAAATACTAGATAATATAATGGCAACCAAAAATAATGTAATCCACCCAAGTATGCTAACGTTAGAAGAGATAGAGTCATATGATATAGATTTTTATAAACTAAGATTGTTAAAAGCAGGAATTATGGAGTATAAAGATCAATTTCTTATATTTGCTATTAAAATTCCAAAAAGCTATGTTGTAGTTGAAGTTCAAATAATAAAACCAATTCCAAATTCAGAAAAGCTAGAAATTAAAGAACAAGAAGAATTGATTGTTGAAATTAAAGAAAAATATTACCAATATGAAAAAGACACTATATTGAAGGACTTGAAATTAAGTAGCCATTGTACTTTCCAAGATAAATGTTCCTTAGTATATAATAACATAACCAGTATAGAGGAAATAGATGATGAAACAATATTGTTAAAGAACATGTATAATGAACCTATTTGGCAAAATTGTGATAAAAGAAAATTTAATTTAACTGGAAATTACCTAGTAAACTTTAATAATTGTAGCTTGGGAATAAAGGACAAGAAATTTTATAATAAAAAGGTTCTATTTTCAGAGAAATTCTACTATCCAACTAAAAGTGTTAAGGACGTATATATAAAACCCATAAATTTTGATAAAATAATTTTGGAAAATATGAATAATACAGAAGAAATTCAGGAACTTAAATTTCACAAGACCATTATGTACGGAGCCAGTGTAAGCATTTTTACGATGATGATTATTTGTTGTTTATGCGTTATTTTGTATGTATTATGGAAAATTAAAAGAGAAAGAATTCATATTATTAATTTGAAGTCGGGGACTTCTGACTTAAAGCGGGGAGGAGTTATACATCTGACCCCACAACGTGATTCGCAGGAAGTCGCGGTGCCACCGGATCAACCGGACACCTTTTGAATTCCGCCAAAATCCAGACCAATGTCTTGGTAACAAGAATTGCCTTTTGCAGTTCTTGCATTCTTAGTTGATAAAGTGCAAGTATCATATTTCTGCTGCACTTTATCAAGAAAAATGCTTACTCTGGTTCCCTGTGGAATTTGAATTGATGAAGAATTTGACGACTGAAAATTAAATGAAGTCAGTCTGTCGAAAAACTTAAATTAAAGCGGTCGTCCCATATATATTTTTCGGATAATAAATAAAGTTCCAAGTTGTGAAAGAATAGTGTTTTTTTTATTAATTTGATTTCAGTTTTTTCTCTGGTGGTTTTTGTTCGATAAATCCGGTCCTCGGCGACATAATATAACTCGTGTGTCTGTCACCAGCTTTAACGCGAGTTTTTTCGGAACGTATCCTTCGCGTAATGAGCAGTATTACTATATTTAGATATATTAGATTTTGAAATGTGACGTAACAAAATTTAAGACCCCCCCCCACCCCTTGTCGCACAATGTCACACTTCGCCGACCCCCTCCCTCCCCCCTAACGTGTGACGTAATTTATGGATGGCCCCTAAAGTGATGGTTCCACCCTACCAAATTCCAGAGTTAAGATTCGTCAAATTAAAATTTTGGGTTTTTTTTTCACGAGAAACATCTATTGGGCGCGCCTTGGGGTTAAAACCGACTAGTATGCCGTGATGGAAAATTGTTGAGTTAAGAGCTAAGTTATGAGTTAATGGGCGAATTGAGTTAAGGGTTTCATTTGGATAAGTCGAGTTGAGCTAAAATGAGTTAAGAGAAGATAGGGGTTGAGTTTAAAGTTTAGTTAAAGATTGAGTTTAAAGAAGTAGAGTTGAGCTAAGAGTTAGTTTAGGACTTGCGCTAACAGTTGGGTTAACAATTGATCTTAAGGAGAAAGTTAAGCATTAAATTGAGTTTAGACAAGTTGAGTTAGAGTTGGATTAAAAGTTGAGGTAATAGTTTAGTTGAGTTGTGTTGAGGTAAGAGATAGGTTAAAAAATTAGTAAATAGTTAAGTTCAGTAGAGTTCAGTCCATTTTTAAAAGCCAAGTTAAGAATTCAGTTAAGAATTTGGCTGAGTTAAATTGAGTTAAGTTAAATGATGAGTTAAGTAAACTATTAAGGGGAGGTCCAACCCAAATGGCTAAAATCTACAATTTTTCATCGAATTGCATAATTTTCAGATATATTGTGTATCTTAATTGGCTTTAACAGAAAATGTGTACGAAAACCCTCTCCAAAAATTCCCCCCACCATTTTTTGAATGAAAGAGTGAAAAATATGCCTGTAGGTGGATTAATTTTTCTCGGCCAATTTTCATCCGATTGACGTGAAATTTGGCACATATCATCTTTAAACAATAATGAAAGTTTCTGTAAAACAGATTTTTGAATTTTTATTTTGTTACGAAGTTACGCTAGTTGGAATAATGACATGCAAGAAAAACGCTATTTTGAGGCTATTTTCGAGTGTTTTTCACTTTTGAAGCGATATAACTTTTTTTTAAATAACGTTATCAAAAATCTGTTTTACAAAAATCTTTATTATTGTTCGAAGAGGGTGTGTACCAAATTTCAGGCAAATCGGCTGTAAATTGACTGAGAAAAATTAATCCACCTACGAGAAAACATGACAAATGACATTTAGAGATAATGGCGATCAAAGAAAAGCAACGCTTTTTTTAATTTTTTTTCGAGTTTATTTACATTCTAATCAAAGTTTAAATACTAATAAATACTATACTAGAAGAATCATAGTATCTGAAAACACAATAAAAAAAAGTTTTTTTTTTCAATTTTTATCATTTTTGGGTTGGACCTCCCCTTAAAATTTAATCAGGAAATTGGTAGAGCTCCGGAATTTGCGATATATCAAAACAAAAATATATCCCGAATCACTACGGAGAATATAGAACTCACAATACCAAAATGCAGGTGAACTTTATGTTATCCAAGCAACTATTGGTGATATATGTGTTTCACAAGTTAAACTGGATGATGGGAAAGAATTTCTTATGGATGTTTTGTATATTTCACCAAATCCAAAACTTACAGAAATCATCAAATTTTTACATTGGCGCGTCGGGTACTTATACACATAATCGCTTATACACATCGATAATAAGGATTTAAGAAGATAATTTAGGCGAACTTTCGATGATTTTAGCCAGAGATTTTTTGTTACATACTTCAGTTATTATCGCTCAATCATTTTTTAGTGCCAGCTAATAACCTTAAACATCTAATATTACAATACTATTTGGCCCGTACATGGGCCGTAAAAATAATATCTTTGATTCCTACAACTTCGAACTAAAGTTGAAAAGAGCTTAACCAGAAAGGTTTGATATATCACAGCGTTCAGTCCTGACCTCACATAATCAAACTATAATTTCTTTTCCTTTAGTAGAAGTGATTGATTATTTTTGCACTCCAACTCCCGCAACTTTCAAAAGTTCAAACGCAGAGTTTATAGTTATCTCCTTCAACATCCTCCTGACACCTCATGACCCAAAAATGTTCTATCACCCTGTGTTAAGCTTATTACTATACTGTAGTGAAGGCTGGGCACGTACTACTTTATTTGACGCCCGCAATTATGCAATTTTAAAATACACTATAAACAGTCATCGCGTCTCATAAATTATGCAACTGGTTTCCAATTCAACTATCTCCTAAAAATCAACTCTTTTCCCTATCAGCTAAAATTTCACAAAACACACACACTTGCAACCGCCACGAAATTCACAAAATCTTCGTTGAAAAAAAATGCACTACATGCATTTCTTTCCCCAACCTCAAGTTCAATTAATTTCCTACACGAACCATGAACAAGTGTCGAATGATATCCCATTTATTTTCAAACCACAAGTATTCTAATTTACAAAAAAATGGGGAAAGTTAAAATTAATTTCATAAATTAATATGAACTGAATTAAAAACTTTTTTTCTTGTCATACGGCAAATGAACTAATAATTTCGGGCCTAACATCTACACTTAGAGCTAGCACGTAACAAGTCCCAGTGGAATAGGGCAAATCCTTACCACAAAAGATTGGTGGCAGCGGTGGGATCATTAAATTGTGTAAACACCCAGTGCCTTCAACGGGGATCAGCAGATATAATTTATCTCCCACACCGCAAAAACTCTGACGAAACACCAACAACTTTAGCCCCTCTAGAGGACAGGAGCTAGAGTTGCGGTGGTGAAACCCACTAGACAAGACATTGCACCATGACGTGACCAACGACATGGCTGGCTGGTAGTACAAGGGATGATTCCTGATCTTAGATCTGTCTTATAAAATAAATTTAAGTTAGACACAGACACAGCTTCTGTGGTTTGGTGTCTGATGTAAATTTAGAACACTTGCAAATTTACACAATTTAAAAAAATGTCAAATATTTTGATTCTGTTAATATTGTATGTGAAACAGGGGCTACTTTAAAAGTGCATACAAACTTAACTCCACTGGTTCTAGCATTGGACTTCGACACACGGAATTAAAACCAGTTTTATAGATGAGAGAGCAAAGGAAGTGGAGAACTTAACGAAACATTTTTCACGCAAAACCTAACTGGTGAAACCAACACTACTCCAAACAACTAATTCCCACCTGGAGAAATACTTTTAAAATTAGTGTAGCATTCAAAATATTACATATAATATTACGCCTTGTCCGCGTTTTTATCAGTGCAGTAAAACCGTTTTAGTTACCATAATTATGGTTTGGTGTACGAAGGTTCATTGAATACGACATCAGACAACAAGCTGAAGTTGGAACGATGAAAGAACTCGCTTCGAAAGAGAGGCGAAAGAACTCCCAATATCCACACACCATTTTATCACATTGGATCTTATCCAATATTATCGCGACAGAATACTGGCTTCGATGTTCGAACATGTCTATGTCGCGGAATGGAATCGAACTGTGGTCCTTTTTGGGATGGTGGTCACTCGCCTTATTCCCTAGGCCAGCGGTTGGCAACCCAAATGCATTGGCGTACTGCAAACTAGATAATTAAAACTACTGCATATTAAGCGTGCCACAAAAACATTGTAGATGAAAATAATTTCAGTTGGGTAGTAAAAAATGTTCACAATGCCTCCATTCACATTCAGGCGGCCCGCAGGCCCTGGCCTTTAAGGCCAGGTCCGCAGCTAAGGTCCGATGAAAGCCACATATATGTGACTGGGGGATGAGGACTTGAGGCAACCGCCTAACAGGCCGTAGACTGCAGGTATCCTCATGATTACCTCTATACAAACAGACGAAAATGACAGTGTAGCGTAGCAGGTTGTTAATTCAAGTGCAAAAAAATGTTTGTGGCCTCAACGAAAATTTTAGTTTTATGTGAATTTCAGAACTATGCGAAAAAAGACTCGTTGTCGAATTACACGAACCGGGCCTGGCGTCGATAATCGTTGGAAACGAATTTGACAACGAAAAAGTTTTTCAAGCCAAAATAAAGCAAAGAAATTTTTCGTTTTCAGTAAAGAAACCACGTTACTGATACACGAAATGTTTTACTAAGCCTATCCAGTGCTTGCATAATGTATAACTGAGATCTTTCGAGAGCTTTCAAACGAAAATTAACAATTTTTTCGAACTATGTGAACTAGTACGAACTGGGCCTAGACGTTCAGGCCCGGACTGACGATAAATACGCACTCTTTAACATCTTTCAATCAATCATCAATAACATAAAGATTTTTGTCAGTTTTCCTGAACCTCAGACGCCATCCAGTTGGGAGACCTGATGAGGTGAGAAACCTTCATGCCACGGCCTTGGCGGCCTTTATATCAACGTTCGAGTGAACTGTATCCCCCGGCGGCTTCGGTAACCTATGTTTCTTACGTAGTATCTACGTCTGGGTATTCTGATATACATATATGCATCAGAAAATAAGTACGCATGCCTCTATAACAGTCGCGCAGGAATATGAAAGGGTATGCCGGCGCGATTGTTACCTTTTCATGTCAGCATATACTTTCTTAAAATAAATTTTAGTAAATTGTCACTTTCGTGGCGTACCATCTTCTGATTTTCTCTCGTGCCAAATAGTGGCACAAGTGCCGTAGGTTGACGGTCGCTGCCTTAGGCTACCGGAGCCAGCGTGTGGAATTAACGTCACAATTTTATGCTTGAACGAAATAAGAATTGTGTAATTGTGAGATTTAAAATTAGAAATTTTATTTTGTAAATTTTATCATTGTACGATGACAATTATTCTGGCAAAACTCCATGAAAAACCGCGCATTTCAAGTATTGCAAAAAAAAATTCTTTAACGACATGCACATAAATCCCTAAAGGACATTTATCATGTCCTGGCAAAAAAACACAACTTTCATAATTTAATGCTTGTATATTATTTTCTACACTTTTCCCGACAAGGGCCACAAGGACTGTCAGGAGAGGCATAATACTCGAGAATTGTCGATGATTCTTTGCAAAAAGCACTCTCCCATTCATACCTCCATCGAGGGAATTTTCATTTTCTAGAAAATTATATTATTTTTAAATCCCATCCACAAAACTCTTTTATGGTTTATTATGCATGTGCGAATGTACTATGTATGTAGTATATTCATAACAAATTTTAATTTAAAAAAAAAAAATGTTGTACAACCTTGTTTCAAAGTAGACTGAAGGAGAAGCCGAAGCGAGAAGTGAACTCTGATGTTTTATTAACAAAGTACATTGGAAAATGTTTTTCCACCCTAACAAACGGGGTCCTTAACCATAAGGACGACGTAGAAGATAGAGGCTACAGTGAAGAGTATGGTGAGTAAACATTCACAGCATGTACTCGTTGTTGCCATCTCTTTCATGCCAACTTGATAGCATTAACCATAAAGCAAGGAATGGATGTAATTTTCAAACATTATTGCAGGCATTCAAGTCCCCTGAGACATAGACTCCATTTCGTGTTAAGAAAAGGCTCATTTCACGACACTCTGGCAGTCAACCTTTTTCATGTTTGTAATTTTCGCAAAAGGTAACCTAGCGTAAGGACACTTTGTTTGAAGGCACACTAAAACAAATCCCCTTCGAGGACACAACTTGTGATTACACCCCCCGATTAGGGCCGCTGCTGTGCCCCACTATTACAAGGACACTGTCGAGCAATAAACTTCTGTGCAATCATTAAGCCACAGGACAAAAGTGTTGATAAACTTCCCTCTATGCTGTTGCTCGTGTGGGTTCGGTTTAGTGTACACGCTGCCAATTCTGGGTGCTACGACCCCAAATTGCCCTAGTCCTTTGCCATAGTCCTTACACATTCAGGGGATCGGATTTTGATACAAATTAGGTTGACTACAAAAAAAATTTTTTTTTTGCTCTCATGGTCATGTTTAAATTAGTTCTTGCCTCCCCAAGAATGATCCTTAATTGGGTCCCGTGTAAAGTTTTTAATTATGGTTCTGTTCAACAAATTTAACTTGTTGCCAAACTTTTACTTACCCCGTGTCCATAAATGAATTTGTTAGCTGTTAGGGAATCCGGGAAGACCGCAAAAACCACCCCCAAATGTGTAGGTAGGTGCACAGAACATTTAACTGGGGATGCAGAGCCGTTCTCTGTCTGTATTTAGAAGGGGCAGAAATGTAAAATTCAATGCTCTTGAGGTTAACATGAAAATTTTAAAGAAAAGTTCTTATCCTTGCTGGCATACAACCGAACCAGGTAACAGTTCAAGGAATTTCATTTGGTTACTCGGGGATATAATACTTACCCTTTTCTCCCGAAAGTCATGATAACGGGCGTTTTGTTCACAAGATATTAGATTAAACTTTCACCTTGAACCAAGTGGAATATACCTGGGCTCTCGGTGGTGTTATCCTTGAATATGGGGCGAAATAAACGGATATCACCGCCGCAGTATATGTATGCAACTCTGCCCTGCCCGGAAAGAGGTTTTTATTAGTTTGCTGCTTCGCATCTGGCTGGAACTGTGCCAATATTCCCGCTCATACATAATTATTATGCCTATGTTTTTTATGTTATTTTTTTTTTTTTACCTGGCTTCTGGGTATTTTCGCCTCTGCATGGTTTATGAATATTTTAAAATGTTTTATCGTTAATGGAATTTCTTATGATATTTCGGCTTTTGTGGGTCAAATATATTTTCTTTCTTTTAATAAACGATTGCCGATATGCGAAAACATTTCTTTTATTATTATTATTTTCTTTTTCCTAATATAAAAATTTGGCACAGAAATTTATATATTTAATTTTAAAAATGATTTGAAAACTTTCTCTCTTCTCTATAAAATGTTATAAAAATTCCTTTGCCTGTTAAATAAAATTATTTTTTCAACAAACTGAATGCATGTAACGAAAGTGACAGGTATTTATTGTTTTGTGCAATTTAGTATTCTTTCTTTTCTTTTTCCTTGGGGGATTTATGATAGTGAAATAGTATTGTTGGAGCTCGTGCACATAAACGTGCGCTATGCTGCTCTGCTCTGCCAACAAAAGCGTAACCACCTTAAGTTATTGAACTTTTGTGTCCACCATTGCAGAAAGTGCTTCTAAGACCGCAGCATAGTCTTTTTAGAAAGAGACTTTTGGTGTGTATTTTACGGTTGTGATTTTCACGTGCTAAGTTTTTTTTTCTTTCAGAATATTTAAAAAGAGAGAAGTTATTGTTATTTTTAACTTTTTAGCTGTGTTGATTGTTATTTATTGATTTTGTTCAAGAAGGTAATGACAGGCTATTTAAAGCAAGCATTTATTGATTTATTTGCCTTTAGGTATTCAATTATTGAAGTATTTTTAATAAAAGGTTTCATATCGTCGATATATATTTTGAAAGGAGTCTTTAAAGCGATCATAATGGGATATTTCTAATGCCGTTTGACATATTCATTATTGTATGTTTTAAACGTTGATAAAGATAAATAAAAATAAATGATTTTATTCAGTGGTCAACGTTTTGAGTATGGATACACCCTTCATCAGGCCTTTATTAAAAAAGAATAATACAAGTCAATATACAAAATAAATATACAAATGTCTCTCAATATAAATAATGCATATAATATAACAGCACTTTAAAATATATTTCACGTAGTAGATGCTTATTGTCACTCTCCAGTGGGAAATGGAGTGCTCCAATAGCCATGCTTGAGTACTCCTTAAAAAGCTTGCAACGCTAGCGTTCTTATACCAGTTCTATATATACTTTTTAATATTGCATGTCATTGCAAGGGAGCATATCTACCTTTTTATCCTCCTTCAAAAGCGTTCTATGAACATTATAAAAAAGCATTTTAATAAATAATATTAATGGACGCCTGTGGATATGTGAATTACCTCCGGATGTCGAAAAACTTTTATTTTTGTTCGCCTTTTGCAATTGTTTTTACATTTTTTTTCCAAACACAAGTGTCGATTTTCTAAGCGGTCCCCGGGCTAAGTACTAAGCATGGTCTAATGCTGCTTAACTTCTGTAATCGAACAACAACCGGCCCACTGCGTATGCTAGTGGCCAGTTTTACTCTTTCTGTAAATTTTCTGAAAACTCTAGCAATGCTTCCTTGGGAGCATAATTTGCAGCGCTCAAAATAAGCTCCCCTGAACAGCGCTCCCAATTTTTGCTGCTGAGCGGAACTTATTTTGAGTGCTGTTAAATATGCTCACGAGGGAGTATTACTGGAGTTTTCATATATTTTATAGAACGAAGGAAACGGGCGATTATCTTCGTGACCATAAAGGCACAAACAGAATGACGGTTGTGGCAGCGGCCGCCGCACAGTGCGGCCGATTCCCAAAAAGCTGGCCAAAAGTCGAAAAAACAATTTTCTTATAGGGGTTTCTTTTTTGTTCAGTTGGCTTCAGTACACCCACAGCCACCAGAAATCACACATAGCGTTATGTTTTTTCTAGTACTTGCTCCAAAACAACAGTCGCAACGATAGCTGTTTTGATTTGTCAAATGGTTCTCGCGAAAGTGCATTTAACAGAGTGTTGTTTAAACATTGTGTAAAAAATTAAGATCGTCGTGGATAGCCATACCAAAAATGGAATCTACTTCTGAATGTAAGTAGAATGTAAAAAAAAATAACAAAGAGAGATTTCCCATGCCAAAAATTTTAGTGACACCACGATTATTACTAATTTTTATCGCTTGAAATCAAATAATCTGTGTAAGTCATCATGCGAATAGAAAAATGTTCCGCGTTGTTCCGCTCTGAAATTTGATGGAGGTTATTCCTTGAGGTATTAGTTACAGAATAAAACAAGATTTAGCTGCCCCAACTTGCCCGCTTTTTTTAAAGAAGGTTTTGAAAAACCCTATAAATTGACATTAATCTTGATTATGTTGAATAATATACGCTATCTCACGCGAGGGGGTGGCCAATAGGAGTGGAAGGGGGTGGCTTTTCAAATTTTTAATATCAAATTCGTAATCAGCGACCCCGAAAACCTATAAACTGACATGCATTTTGATTGTGTTGAATAATATACGCTATTTCACGCGAGGGGGTGGCCAATAAGGGTTGAAGGGGGTGGCTTTTCTAATTTTTAATATCAAATTCGTAATCAGCGACCCCGAAAACCTATAAATTGACATGCATCTTGATTATGTTGAATAATATAGATACGCTATTTCACACGAGGGGGTGGCTAATAGGGGTGGACGGGGTGGCTTTTCTAATTTTTAATATCAAATTCGTAATCAGCGACCCCGAAAACCCCCGAGTAAGAAATTTTGTATCAATTACTTGATTTATCGACTTTTGGCCAGCTTTTTGGGAATCGGCCGCACTGTGCGCCGGTGAGAAAATTTGTCATACATTTAATTTCTTCGCGCCGCCTGCAAATGAATGTGAAACTCTCACAGGTGGCCGCCGACCTCCGTGTCAATGTTTTTGTGCCTTCAGGGATGACATCAGCACACTCAATGGACCGGAAATTTTTGGTAAGAAAAAGTTCATTCAGAACATAGATATTGAACGGTCGGTTCTTGATTCGCGGATGAACCTAAAGTTACTTAGCCTAGCCTAGAATGGAGCAGCGCGTAAGTTGACAGTAAGTTAGCTCTGGGGCTCAGCACTCATCTTTCTCTTGGCTATCCCAGCGGGTAAAAATCGAAACGCTACCAAGAGGCGTGAGTTTGGAGCGCTGTTAATATGCTTCGATTGGATCTTTAATGAATTGAATAGGGCGAAAAAAACGGACCGGGTAGATCGGTTCTCGTTCGATGCGATGGTCGAGCAGCATATTGGACGTGGTTGGTACTTAGTTGGGCGACCGCTCGGTAAAACTGCTGGTGACACTCGCGTTTAGAAAGGCAAAAAGGCTTTTGCAAAAGGATAACCAAAATTAAAAATGATCAAAAATTATCTAAAGTCATGTATGAGACACGTTTAAATTACTGCATGATATCAATAGAACGAGAGCTGGCAGAAAATACATATAGACTATGATGGTGTCATCAACGACTTTGCGGAAATGGAAGCAAGAAAAATAGTGTTTACTATTTAAATGTGATGATTAGAAGAATCCATACTATACACGAACATAACATATATTTTAGCATGCTAAGTGCCTGTGGTTCAGGCTCTAGGTTACTGTTGCTTTACAATTAAAACGCAGGGATATGGCGGTTTTGACTTTCTAAGTTTCAAGATAGTTTCGGGGCCTTTGTGAAGGGGTCTGGTGACATCATCGGGAATTGAAACAACGCTACATTAATGGTGTCCGTACACTGCATTCAGCAGATAGAAACACCTACATGTAACATCAGCAAAACTCCCGTATTACCACAGTCCCTAAAACAAGAAAAATTATAATTTGGGATGAATGCCCGAAGGCTCATAAAAAATCGCTCGGAGCGCTTGACAGTGGTTTGCGAGATTTCCGAGGAAAAACCAACTGATGGGAGGCGCTCTGACACTACTTGTAGGGGATTTTCGCTCAAGTTTGCCTAGTTTGTTTTACCTCAATCAACATCTGCGAATAAGCTTAACGCATGCTTGACAGAATCATATCTATGAAACAATATCGAAACAAATCACGCTCCAACGAATATGCGTGTCCATTTGCTACAAGATGCTTCTGCTCAAACATTTTAAAAAAACTTTTGGATGTTGGAAATGGCGAAATTCCAATCGATAGCAGCACATTTTATTATTTTATTATTCGGAATCATAAATACGAATAAAAAATGTCTTTAATGTCTCCTAGTATATATTAAAATTCTTATCACTTCAACTGCAAAGTAAACGGAAGCTATGCGCACCAAAAAATTGAAAATTTAAACGCAGGTGGGGAAATGACATTTCCACACTCATTAACATTTCGTGTATGGATAAAATGTATGCGCACGTGCATTGTAATTTCCCCGTAATTGCTTTACGGGCAACAATACTCCCCTGTAGCATCTGACCACGACAAGAGTGGCAGTGAGACTATTGAATTGTTATTGGGAATATAAATGAGCGCGTAATTTGGATTTTTAAATGAAACGGAGTGACACTTTCCAATGTATTTTCGTGGTGGGATTTAGAACTCTCATTGCCCAAGGAAAACCAGATTTTGAGATTCCCAATTGTTTTGGCGCACGCCATACTATTGGCTTATGAGGGCCCCGAGACGCACCTGGTTCCAGCTATTATATATAAAAAAAATTAGCTAGATTAATTTTACAATTATGTATATTTTTAATTAATTTCCATTAAATTTTCATTTCCAAAACTTTGTCAACAAGTTCTCTAAAAATAACTTGAGCGACATAATACAAGAAAATGATATTAAAATCATTAAGTGAAGAGAATTTTAATTGATCACTACAAGAAATTTGAAACGTTCCTAGAAAGTCAATATTCTAATGATTTTAATAACTAATTTATAAAATTTTCCCGGAAAATCATGAATAATACTTAAAACACTAAAAAGGTAAAGAAAATCAAACTGAAACTTAATCCTGAATCCAGGACATATTTAAAATTATGAATGCAAACACCTTCAGAATATTCAATGAAGTAGAAAGTTAAGCTTTCTACCAACAAAAGCATTTTGTAGTAGCCTTGATGTTTACCAAAAAAGTATCCTTAAGCTCCTATAAAATCCATCATTTTAGGAGATTCTTCGCTCAAGAATTAAAGCTTTAAAATATTGGGCATAAAAAAAGTGTGCCTCCTTTTTTTGTAATTTTTTGTAAGAGAAACAAAAAAATCAAATTAATCTTGCCTTAAAACTTTTCTTTTTATGAAATGAAATTTCCCTCGAATTTTCACTTTAAAATATTATCAAAAAAGAAAGAGGAAAAAATAAGAGCATTGAGGAGCCTTCAATTTTCATAGAAATATGTATGTATGTATGTACAGAAACAAATACTTTCATTTATAAACTTTTTGCTTAAAATTTGGTTCAATCGCAGTCGCAGCCCTAAGTTGTGCTCAGCAAGAGCCTGGAATTTAAATTAAGCCGACAAACTCTATTGCTGGATTGGCGATAAGTCAGTTGTAAACGAGCAGATGGAGCAGTAGAAAATTGTTTTGATATCACAGAAGATAGAATAAATACACTTTACAAAAAATGGATGAATTGCGACAACAGTCAAATTATTATCTCCACTCCATTGGGGAAGTGTTTTACTTCATTAGAATTTTGATGAGATAAAGGACAAAACTTTAAAAACCACTCCTTTTCAAAACCTGCCTGAAATGAAATGTGGGGCCATGATGCCTTATTCCGAAATAATTTATGGCCTATCCTTGTCTATGAGATCTTCCAAGCCTATGGACCATATGGGGATGAAACAACATTATAGGGTACTTTGTAAGTAATGATTTATGTAGATTCGAGTCATATACAGTCCGTCTTCATACCGAATTATTAATTTCTATTCAGAATCCTTAACTTGAAGTACTTTCGGTATCTATGTCAATTGGTACCACGGGAAAAAGTTATGGTCCATAAGCAATCTTCAGAAGGAAAGTTGTATTATGATTTTGAAAAGGGTCGATATTATGATTGTGCAAAAAGAGGGGGGATAAAGTTTTCTTGAAGTAGAAGACACGAGACGAATTTGGACCATCTTGAAATTGATTAAAAAAGGAATAATTGAAATTTCTCATTTAATTCAAATTTGAAAAAATGCACTTGATTGGATAAGCTTTGTACCCTTCAACTCCCTTGGGGAAAAATAAATAAAATGAAACTGTGACAGAAGTTAATCCCAAGATTTCCAAGATTTCTGCTGAGACGTGGGGGGAATCAATTCCAATATTTCAATATTTGACATAAGCAATTTCCAAGTAGATAAAATTTTGTGTTATTTATTTTTCAATAAACTAGAAGTGTTTACGGATTTGCGCCGCTTTCTGTCGTTTTACAATATCTACTACCGAAAAAATAGCACTAGAGATTAAGAAAGTGCTTCGTAAATTTGGTATATGTGGAAACCCTAAGCGTAGGAACTACTCTCACTAAACTACCAGCACGTCATAAATCATGGTGGTATGTCAAATAATAAGCTTAATTAGATTGGAAGTGGGATAAGATGGGATGCAGCATGTATTGAAGAAATGGCGATGACCCTTCCATCTGTACTCCTGCATATTGTAAGAACTCGGAAAACCTGATTGTGGAAGATTGTTCCTTAGCTCAATTTTAGGAGCACAGTTTAGCACCAGCTGCTTGTTATTTACGACACAAAATTTAAGGCAAAATCGAACACATGCTTGTCTTATGATATCGAAGGCACAGGAGTAATGCAGAATATTGTCCTCAGCTTGGAAGGGGACAGAGAGAAGGTCATTTATAGAGGTTAGGAACCGGCGAATGAAAGAATTGACACCAATACCGAAATGACGAGAGCACCGACAGACATGAAATTTAGATTTGACGCTAAGCAAATCTACTTTGATTGAAAAGCCTGAAAGAAAGGTCTCAATCTAGTTTTTTTTTATAAAGTACTAGGGCCAAGTAGTGTAGTCGCAACAGGGTAGGGCTCCATACATGGTTAAAAGAAGATATCTAGGCCAACAAGTTCAAACCTAGAAATTCTATGAGGTCCAGCACCCGAACCGCCTATTATCAAACAGCCGACGAATCAGTTTCTCGATACTGAACCGACCATTATGGAGGTATAGACCAAACGAGCCGAAAGGAACAAGTGAGATTTAGACCACATCGAGGAAGCATTGATCAAATATTCGCTCTCCGTCAGCTAATGCAAAAAAGAATTCTTTGCGGCTTTCCACTGTCGATCGCATCAGCTTGGAACAGCTTGTGAAGAGCCTTGGAAACCAACACGCGCCATTGAAGATCATCCTACTTCTCCAAGCATCGTACAGTGGATCAACCTGCAGCGTTCGAATTTGAAGCGAGGAGTTCCCGATTCAAACGGGTGTCCGACAGCGAACCCTCGCTTTGCCACTTCTCTCCAACGTCGTGACCGACGCGATTATGTGTGAAGCAATAGATGTATGACACGGAGTTCAATCAATGCCAAAAAGACCAAGTTCTCACAACGGACAGATCGAAGGCCAGTGTTCACGTCGATGGAACCCAAATCGAACAGGTTCCGATGTTCAAATATTTGGGATCATTGGTTGAGGAAAAGAAAGTGGAAAGAAATACAAAAACGTCGACTACGATGGTTTGGGCATGTTTGCCGAATGAATGATAACCGCTTGTCACGAAAACTTCTGTGACCGTCCGGCAGACTGGAGAATTCAGCGATCGGCACCGAAGAAAACCTGCTAAAGAATATCGAGGGTGACTTAGGGAATCAACGATTATCAGTTATCAAGGCTCCAGGCGCCGCCAAAAATCGTCAAGATTGGAAACGATTCGTGAATGAAGCTCGAGACTCAGCGGCACCGACAGCAGGGTATCCATTGCGAGGACCTCCCGCTCGGACCGCCAACTAACGGATCATAAAAGAAAGACGACAACTAAATTTGAATATTTGTAGAGTAAGCTTAGCCAGACATATCTTCTTCTTTAAAAGCTCTACAGCCGGGATCCTTTCCTGGCCTCTTGCAATAAATGTGTCGCTCACTGCCACTTCACCCCACAGTGAAAGATACGACCAAATGCGACTTCAAAGGAAGTCAACCTCCAATACTCTAAAATGCGGAAACACAACACTTTTACATTGAACGACTTAAATGTTGCTTGCTTCGTAATAATTCTTTTTTCCGGGTGAGGTTATTAGCCTCACGCCAACCTTACTTGGAAGGGACTGGCGCAACCATATTAGCCTATCATAGGATAGTTACCAGTGGCCACCGCTATGAGGTTAAGATCGCATTTCCATCAGTCCGAAATGCGTCACATGCATGTTATGTGATTCCCCTATACCCGGACATATTTTGGATATTGCTTCAAATACAGGGTGAGTAAATATTTAAATCTGTAATAATTTTTTAACGAAGTGGTAAAAACTAACGAAATAAATTGCAGATCAATATTTATCCCATGGATGCATTTACATTTGGTATGGTAAATGATATAGGTTGTGTCTGTTATTGGAATTCATGCGCGCATCGGTACTTCTCATGGCATTTTTCATCACTGCTTAAAGTGTACCCGTGTAAACAAGTGGGGGGTGGTACGGTTTGGAATTCATTTTTGCAACATTCCCTCACGTGCGGTGGTCTAGCTGAAACCAAATGTTCCTATTTTTGTCTGCTTGCACAAGTAAAAAGAGGAAGTTCTGAAGCATTGTTCTATAGCGATGCATCGTACTGCATGCAGCTGCATCACTTTTTTTTTATGTGGCAGACTAGAGGCTTAGGGAAAGTCCCTTTGTACTGTCGACAATCTATTTTTTCCGTATACACCGTCGAACAGCAGCTCTAGCCGGAAGATAGAAAGAAGAGAGGAAGGAACTGTCACAACCTGGCCGCGATATTTTTATTCCACCTACTCTCAACCATTTCGCGACTCTGACATCGGGGCATCGAGAACAACTCGCTGGAGTGTTATGCCTCCTGAAACGAGTTGAATCTCATCAACCAACCAATGGCATGCGCTAGGTGGAGCGGGAAAGGACTAGGGAAGGCTATGGCAGAAGGAATGTAAAGAGGGAAGAAGAGAGAAGGGAAGTTATGGTGGGAAAGTGGAAAAGGCGAAGGACCTTGGGGCTGGCCGGGATTCGAACCCGGGACCTCTGAGACAGCAGTCAGGCGCTTTACCCCTAGACTACCGAGGCCCCTTGCGAAGAAATATAGTCCATAAATCTTGCGCGTTTATGCCACACACCAAACAGTAAAACGAAGTGGGTGTACGCGATATGGCTAACTGTGTTGAACGTCGTCGTGTTAATGCTCCAAGACTAGATGCCACACTTTTACCCACGAGCTGGATGTTTCAGGCGACCGTTCAGAACAAGTCTGCCTGCACGTCTCACATATCCAACATTGTAATATTAAAATTTGGCCACTACAGCACAATTTTCGGGAGCTCTTGCAGCATTGCAAACTTCATAAAATTCGGCATATGCAAGTAAAGTTTAACTAATTGGCCGACCGTTTTCCAAAAAATAATGAGACCATTTTCGTTCGTTGTGCAATTCCATGTTAAAAAATTCAAGTTTAATGTCTGAAACAAAAATAAAACAATGCATAAAAAGTTATTATTGTTTTAAATTGGAAAGGGAATTTTGGTCTATCCTGAACGCATTTGAATCAGATCTTCTCTATAGCACTTACTAAGCTCTTTGTGATTTCAATCTACAATTTGGTATTTACACTGACCATAATCTGAACACCTTTGTTAGCATTTCAATAGAAACAATCAACCTGGTAAATGTAAGAGTTAATTGCTCTACGGACTATCTAAGTCCTTTAGATTATGGTAGCACCGATGTCAGCCATGATTGTTCAATAAAATATTTGCACATTGATGTCTTTGTAGTTCCTGTCGATTTTATTGTAGGCAAATATAACATGCTATCGCTATCCAATAACCTTCAATCAATTGAAATTTGACAGTAATTCATTTTGTTAATCACGTGTAATCATCTTCTAAAAGCGATTCTATTCAATGAATATTAACTACATTACTTGACATGACATCTATGAGGGCATCCCACGTCTCTACTCAACGCAGAATACCATTATATCGAGCATCTAGTTTTCAGCTATAATCCCGGCTGTAACAATGAGTTTGATCTCATAGCATTATAGAAATAAATACAATGTTCTGGTCGAAAATCCTTTTGTCACCTTAATTCCATTTTATGTTATTGGGCAACTCACCTGTGGGAAACATTCCGGAAGCCTGTTTCACCACCTCTCATACCTATGAATAGATTGGTGCGAAAACGAAAACCATTAAGGCCACCTCTTAATGGGAATAATGGGAAGGATACAAAGTGTTTCCGTTCCAGCGTCACGGATTATGTCAGAATATAATGTAGGTTTTCATATTAAATTTTCCGTGCTTTAGCGTATTTCTATCTCATCCATTTGTGCGGGGGCGGCGGCACGGGGGATATTATCGGAGTATTTTTATTATGAATTTGTGACATGCATCCACCAACGTAATTTCACGGTATATGTATGCTCTGGAGGGGTGGAAATTAATTTAGTATTCATTTATATCGGATCGACCTACGTTTGGTTGCCAGTAGCATAGATAGTAGGTTTTGATGTAGGCCAGAGAATTGAGATGACATCAAATTGTTTTTTCTTCATCCCCCGCATATATGGCAGGATTAAATTTTAAGAGGACAAACAATTTCGGAGAAATCCTGCTTAAATATTTTCTTTCATAAATATTTGATACTTTGAGTCGGAAATGTTAAATAATGTATCTTTAAAAATTCTATAAAATTTTCGGGTAACTATTTCACGTTGCCATGGGTGATGAATATTTTCAGCTTAGCTCTTATCTTTCACATGCGTCCACATTCATGGACCACCCACTGCTTTTTGGCTGGGTTAATATTACGCGGCTCCTACGCCGCTTCGCGAAAACATCAAAGGGCTCATATTACGCAAATTGCAAAAGCATTTCATAACTTTAATTAAAAGTATTTTTCATCCAGATATTTCCCTACCATTCAGGCAAATATTAAATTTTCTTAGAACGGAATTTGTGCAAATTGTTCGATAATTTTTTGTTGTCCATAAAATGTCTGGCAATGAAAATTAGTGAAAATTTAACATTAGAAAATCAAAAAAAAAAAAATTCAAACTTGTGTTGGCAGCAGATTTAGAGTTACCCCCGAAGTAAGTCCTGCTAATGTATTCTCTGTCCTCTTCTTTTATTTAATTACGGTTACACATTAATTGGCTTAATTAAAAATGAAGAAAATTTAATCAAACAAAAAAAAGCAAATATTGCCGGTATGTTTAAAATTTCAGTAGGATTAAACAAAATATTTTATTTTATTTGCTAATAAAAACGCAACAAAAAAAAATTGAATTTTTATGAAATCAATTAAGGGCAGATGTAGACGGTGTATGTAGAGAGATACTTTTCTGTGCATACAATTACCCAAGGGTGTTTT
The DNA here is from genome assembly GCA_949987705.1 of Thereva unica. Taxonomy (NCBI): domain Eukaryota; kingdom Metazoa; phylum Arthropoda; class Insecta; order Diptera; family Therevidae; genus Thereva; species Thereva unica. The sequence goes on from OX465283.1 coordinate 48,974,058, forward strand.
GTATGTAAACAATTCCAAAGAGTTTCAATATGGAAATTTCTCTTGGAGAGAATGTAAATTTATAATTTACGTAAATTAATATTACATCTGAATTTGAAATATAATTTGATTTGCATAGAACAAATATTTTGGTCTCTATATGCTCATATTATATTCTCTGTTCTTGATATTATTGAAATTTTATATTTTATGTTTTTATGGCAACCTGTTGGAATTAGATGGTTTTCTTGATTATTGAGTAACATATTAATTTTTGTTCTGACTGTATGTTGAAATGGATGTGTTTACTAAAGGTGTTGGTTCTCCAAGGTAGAAACCAGCCTTTGCATATGGCGTTCTTTCGACCACCGACTTTTAGAGTAAGTAAAGAAAATCTTAAGGTGCCTGTGCCTGTAAACGAGTAACAATAAATGGACATTGCCGGTAATATTTCTGAAAAAGATGGCACGGTAATATTTTTGAAGATGTGTGGCCGATACTATTGCTGAGAAACTTGTAGTCAGACATGTCAGGGCGGATCCAGAAAGGAGAGGAATTAAATTTTACTGAAAATCTAAAGATCATGTTATCTGAAATAGTATTCGGTGCACAGTCTCATTTTCCACCGTCCTGCACGAGCATTTGTTGTTACTCCCATTCTTGCAATTTTTCGTATATAGACCGTATCAGATTCAATTTTTTGAGCAGCGGCATAAGCAGAATTCTACTTGCTGAAACAAATCCAAGCTTTAAAGGCATGTGGAAGAAATGGAACTAGAATTACTGTAGGCTAATAAAAAAAGCGATCAAAATTGCAATTTCCCTAAAATTCCAAAGGGGTTTCATTTTAAATTCTTTCTTAAGTTTTCTAAGGGTGAGTTGCACCAGTTAACTTTAACGGTAACAAAAGCTGGATCAGCTGTCAAGCCTCCGGTTAGCCAAAGAAAAAGTTGCACCGTTGAATCATTGCTAACGTGACGTAACATTTTGACGTTAACTTTAACCAAGAAAATTTGGCTGGTTAGTGGTATTGTTAGTGTTAACTTATGGCAGTTGCATAGACACAGACAGGTGTGCCATTTTCAATAAACTCACTGTCATTAATGACGCGGAAATGTGAAAGTTTGATTTCAGAGTTACCAACATCACAAGAAAATCTCTTTTTTGCCAGAGGAAATTTAGGGATATTTTGCGACAAAGCTTTGTACGATAACTTTAACAAACAATTGGGTGGTGCAACTCATTGTTACAAACTGGAACTTTAACAACTTTGTTATTGTTAACAATTACTTTGATCAATGATTTGGTGCAACTCACCTTAAATGATATGTTATACATAAAATCAGCAGGAACGAAGATATCGAAAGAGATATAGAAAAGGTGCCTATTTTATGTACAATAAGTTAATTAAAAAGTTATGCGGTCAACAAAGGATGTAGGTCACAGCACAGCCCATACAAAATTACCGCAGCCCCCGCGCAAAAGAAAAGTATCTCAGATTGTCGGCTATAATGAGTATTGAAATTCTGTATACTTGCTATATTCCGTAACTGTGGCTAAGGTGCTAATATTACTATTTCTTTTTATTCGGGCGAAATAACTAATATTACCTGTATTTTTGTAACGCTATAACATATTTTCACGAATAAGGTAACAATGTACGTATAATACTCCCACCTATCTAAAATTGTTGATGGTCCCACCGTACCAACTTCTAGAGTTATGAATCGTCAAAATTAAAATTTTGTTTTTTTAATCATTATTGATTGAAAGGGTCAAAATGAATGTTCCTGTGTCCCTTGAGATTCGTGGATTTGGGTGGGTGATGGTGCAGGTTTACACCTGTAGTAGCACATTATTGAAGTGGGACATTTAAAAAAATGAGGCTTCAGTACGACAGTTCACAGTCGTGAAAATTTTTAAGATTTTTTTTCATTAATAATATTTTATAAGATTATATATGTCCCTCATCCACAAGCATAAGCGGTGAGCGGACTCCTTCCTGGGGTATGCGTCGGCCTTTGTTTCTACCACTCTACTCTTATCTAAGCTATTGTTGAATCCCATAGTTCTAAGTATGCGGAAGATCCACTAAATTAAACCATTGTATATCCCTCGAATTCCGTCAGGGCTATCTAGATGCTGGCACTGTTGAAAGTGATACTTCAACCAATACGGTGTCAATCGATTTTCCTTTACAATATGCGTTTTCTGTTGTAGATTTTATAAGGAAGGTACATAACTCACATAATGTTCTAGAATCTTAAGGATAAGGGATGACATGATGATATCAGCATATAATTAATGTACGACATCGTAGTACTGTAATAAGTGCCAAATTATAAATTGAAATATAAAAAAAAAAAAATTTCATCCTATTGCTGGGAGACGGCATTGCTTTAGTCAAGGGGGTGATGCTAACTACCAAAGATTTTTTCTCCTCCTTCAATTTGGTCAATTTTGCAGTTGAGATAAACCAGTAAACTAAGTTCCTCTATAATATCACAATTTACAAAAATTATACATGATTTATTAATTTTTATAATTAATTACTAGGCAACTTAAATTTAGATTCTCTTATCTTTCTGAAATTTTTATAATAAATACCTAATATTTTTTTCTTTTTCATTCCAGGTAAGTTTCGTGGGAATTTGAAATTTATACTTTTCCTCAAATGGCGCAAAAAATGAAATGTGTTCTTCGATCATGTTTCATTTCAGGTCAGTTTAGTGTCTTTTATTTGTTGTTAATATAATCTCATCTGAGAATTGTTACGTAATATTAAACGTATAATGTTCCTTTAGGGAATTGTAATTGTGAATAATAAAAATTCAGATTGCAATAATTCAAAGTGAACTACAAATGTGACTTATCAAAGAATTTTTCGAAAAATCAAAATTACTTAAAATATTTAAAATTACAGAGACCATTGTGTTACTTCTTTAAAATCACTAGCCTCTCCGGTCCAGTATAATGAAATACCCTCCATTCCGTTTTGCTAAAAACGTTCTACCTCTACTTCTCTATAAATATTTTTGGCCAAAAATTTCCTAATTGATTTTATTTACGTTAAAACCAGCTTTTTAATAACAAAATAATAGTGATTACATAAAAGCACAGTACTATTGTTATGCCCTCAAAGCATTTATTCCAACCGCATCATTTTTAGCTCAAAACAATTTTTCACAACCTTTTATTTATGAATATAATTTCAAATGGTAATAATAGTCAAATTTTACACACAGTGGTATTGAATAATGTCCATACAAGTATTATAGGTACACGTGTAAAATACTGAATAAAACGCATGCAGTATGAAATTGTATCTCCATAAATATTAAAATAAGTTGAAGCCCTGTGCTACTTCATTAAAACAAATTGTTAATTACCATAAACCAAACAATTAAATTTGTATGTTTTTATGCGGTATTACAACGCTTCCTTCGGCCAGGGTATAAATGTACCGAGAAATTTTATTTATCTCATAATGAATTTTAAGCAACAAAAATCAATTGGTGGGTCGTGATCAACTTGAAAGTTTGTACTAATTATACTGAAGGGAGGAAAAACAATTGAGTTGTTAAAAAACAGCAACAAACAGGTTTATTATAAATTAAAATTAGCGAGACAAATATATTGTAGGTTATTTATAGGTACAGCAATTTCTGGTAAATTTTTAAACTAAATTAAACCTGGATAAATTCATTCACTATTCATGGGGTTGTCATGTCGAAAATGTCATGTTGAAATGGCTAGTAATAAACTTAGTTCGATAGATAAATCAGATTTTGTTTAGCTGGATATTTTGTTTTTTCCAACTGGATGATTTTTAATATGGGGTTATACACTGCAAATCCTTCCTTAATAGCATGCCTAGCGATATTAGGATTAAGAGTTCGGTGTTCCTGTTGACTGAGTTAGTCATGAGGTCTGGCATGCACATATTTGTATTACATTATCCAAGTAGTATAACAATGAGGAACACCCGTTAAGAGCTCGTTTAATATATGGATTACGAAAAAAATATCAAGCTAAAGCAATTGAACTAGGAACTTTACCTCTGTATATAATAATAAAAACTACATACGGTCTTTATTTTTAACGAAAAAAAAAAATCTTAAAAAAATGTCAACCAATTTTCAACTTGTAGCAGCTTAACAGAAAACTCATTTCAGAACCTACGTCTACCATCAATAGCTCTATGAGCTATTTGGTTAACACATTCCCTACGGTTAGACCCGAGGGCGACTTATATGAGGCAGTACATTTATCCCTTACACGACGGTAAATTGTACTGAGGTCTCAATTTTTTGAAATGTTCCATTTTTGTGCTCTATCTACTGTCTGACTTGAATAAATAAAAAATCCCAGACCAATAGAAGTAGGCAAGTTAAGATTCCTAGGGATGTACATGTACAATTTCTATCGGCGTTTCATTGCACATGCTGCAGAAAATCAGTTGGTTGTACAGAAGGTCCTCGGCCGTTCAAAGAAGAATGACGCTGGGGCGCTGGCTTGAATGAAGCGTCCAAAAGAAGTTAAGCAGTCTGTCGGCAACAACAATGTGAGCATTTCCTGCGTATAGCGCCTCAATCTCAATAGTTATACCGACGCGTAAAATGCAGTATTAGGTGCCACTTTACTTCAGTTTGCTTAGTAAATCCTGGACCAAATATGACGTGCCGTGCCGCAGCGGTACGTACCCCAACAATCGAATATATTTAGATCTACGTCATATGAACACTCATGTTCGTACGCTCGGCTCTTTATATTGCGGTACATTTCTTTTTTAACATTGAATGTCCTAGCGCGGAAGCGATTCGATTAAGTTTATTTGTAACGATTCGAAAGTGATTAATAGTATTATAATTCAGAAGGAAGCACAATTGGTTCGGTTTCCTTTTGCCTCCTTGCTAAACGAACAATCGAGCAGCCATTCCCTTTTGCGCACTACTAATAAGAAGCATTTGTGTAGGTGTTAGTTTTCACTCGAAAAAATGATGCTTAAAAAGTTAGAACTCCTTTCTTTCTTCCTTTTGCCTATCTGTTCTAAAAACCGGTCTTATAGTGTTGTCGTTATGATCCGTGTATGCCGCCCATTGGAAGCAAGAGAGGCACCATAAGTTGCAAGAACAGATAAGTGCGAGAACTTTTTGCAATAATGCTGACTTGCTGACGGGCTTGTTTTAAGGAAAGAGGGGCAAAAGGAAGAGTGAAAGTTGTTGTAACTTTTCGAACATAAATTTTTGGCGTGAAAACTAATACAAGCACAAATTTTTCTTCTTATATTCTTCTTTTTTGTGTATGGTGATTTTGAGTTGTGCTTATTTTTTGGCGAATACTATAGCATTAGTAACTATATTTTATCCAGAGGGGGCATAGACAATCCGAATATGGATTTACTGTTAATGACCATTTTTATAATGAAGCTCTGATAATGTTAAAGGATCGTAGTTGGATCTGAATTGATGAAAGAGCTCAGTTATAAAATAAGAGTCCATCGTTACATCAAAGAAAATGAACCAACATTATCGTGAATAGAACGGATTGTATAAGACACCATCATAAATCGTATTGAAACAGATGAAGGGGATATTATCTTTTTAGATATACAAGGTAGCACTGGTAAATCGTTTCTTATTTAATTGGTTATAGATCAAATCTGAGTGAAAAAGCACTAATCCGATTTGCATTCTCATATAAGAATCATCTGAAAAAGCGGCTACGTTAATGGAATGCGGAAAAAAACCACATTCTGCGTTAAAATTTCCATTAAATGTTGCCGAAGATGAGTATCTAAAATTAAAAGTATTTGAATGCATGTCTTTTATATTAAATATATAAAAGAAAACTGCACAGAAATACCAAAAAGAATTGCAGCGAAGCGGGTTGTCCTCAGCTAGTTCAATAAAAAATTACTAAATTTTAATTAGCAAAATATTCAGAATTGATACGCTAAAATACTTTTAGATTCTAATAGCTTAATAGCAGAAAACAAAGAAAAATTGCCCACGTATATGTAGTATTATACACTGGAGCAAGATTGTCAATTCGTAAAAGTGCAGTCTATACATTTTTTAATTAATGGGTGAACTAGAAACGTACAAGCGCCGTGCTTTATTTTTCTGTTTCCGTCTAGTCCTTCTGCGCTCGGAAATGGAAGTCATTATTTTAGAATTCACTACGAATGTTCTATGCGAGCAGTTAATTCGCATCGAATTTTTGAATACATGCTATAAATCCTTTTTTCGTGGCCGCATTGCCGAAACGGGTAACATGGGTCTTCTGAAATTTTAAAGCTTGTTTCTCGATATGTGAAAAAACGAGCGAAAAAAAAATTGGAAATGAAATGAAAGATATTTAGTGCCGGGTCTCTTAGCTGCTTTAAGCATAATAAAAAATTTCCATAAATTCAAATGTTTTTGTTGCGTGAAAATTTTATGATTTTATAATTTAAGGTATAATTTGTTGTTTCACCCCAAAACCTCAGCAAGAAAACCAAATCTTTTCATAATTAATACTCGCACAAAGCTACGAAGAGGTTAATATTAATTCAAGGTTCCCATTTTAATGAGGAATCCTAAGTAAAAATAACATGTTAGGGAAAACATAAATATAATGAAATTGAGAGAATATTTAATACTCCCATGCATACTAAAGAATTGGGAAGAAGAATTTCATTTCATCTCCTAACTCTTTCGTTTATTTAAAAGGGAGAGGTGATAACAGAAAACAAGCTCAAAGCCGATTTATTATAATTTTGGTTGGCCTTGAATTCTTCTTTACCCGACGCTGAATTCATCTTCATGATACCCTTGCTAGCAAGTGTAGCACTTTCACTCAAAGGAAAGATTTTGATTGACAAGTTATAAAGTGTGAAGGTGTATCAAAGATCTCAAGGTCAAAAAATCCAATGTACTCAACAATATCATAGAGACAATAATTCAAAAAAATCTTGGGGAATATTCATCTGGAATGTAGCCAAATAGTAGGGAAAACTAGTACGGCTTTAGACAAAAAAGATTTACTGACCAAAGTGTTAACCTCGCTTTGACGAACCTGGCCCGTCTCTACTTCCCTCTTCATCTAAAAGCCCGCGAGAAACGTACTTAGGAACGAACAGTCTAATCACGGTCTTATAGCTCGTCGTTCAAACATTATAGTTCTTGCCCTTAATAAAGAAAGGTTATGGGGTGCGCCATTTAGACCTTCGGTATTTTAATATTGAATAACTTTGACATTTTGAATTATTTTCTGAATACAATGTCGGTTAAATGACCACTTCCATTCAAAACGCAAAAAGCACCTATTTTAAGCCCGATATACCCTATTGCCGTATTACTCCGCCTTCGTTGAATATCGTTGTCCGAATGACGATAGAAAATTGCAGTGGGGATGACGAAGCCATGTTTTTGGCCCCAGCGAAAAATCACATCCTAGTTGATGTTTCTCCGTACGGTTGTACGCCGCATCATTCGTCGAGGCGCGCGTTTGGCTGGCCGGTAACGGCTAAACAATCGAGGGGCTACTATGCTACGTTCGGATAAAAATTTTGGTGTAGGATTTAGCCATATCTTAAGGCCCCCTTACCCATACAGGTCGACGGCAGGTCATGGCCTGAAAGTTTTCGCCTTGAACTCAAGTATATCACCGCGCTCTCACCGGGCGCCAACTGGATGGGGCCTGCAGTCCAAGAAATCTGACAAAAATCTTTATGTGTGTGGGCATTTATAGTCAGTTTGTTCCTGAAAATTTGTACTTATATTCAGTCTCAAGCTGTGAATTTACGGCACGAATTCACGTCGCCCACTCGGAACTGAAAGCAAAGCGCGAACTAGGTGCGAAATCCATCCACACTCGCGATCGCGCTTGTTGACGGGTATTCACGGAGTGAGTCTCCAGCCGCCTTAAGGCACAAACATATATAATCGGAGACGGTAACGGGCGGCTGTTTGCTACAAAATTACCCATAAATTTAATTTCTCTGCGCCGCCTGATCATTGTGTTAGCAAATACGATGGTGGTAGATATTTGTAGAAAAATGAAGAAAGCTTGTAACTGACCGCAGACGTTAAAAGGTGAACATCGAAGAACACCGTCGCTTGCAATGGTATAGCAGTTTATGAACAAGCGACCTTTTTGAATGTCTAAACCAGTGGTTCCCAAACTTTATTTCGTACGAAACCTTTCTACAATGTATAAAATTTGGCGGAACCCAACGATGAACAAATAAAATAATATATGTTATATATTTATCTTTTAATATATTTTAAAACGTTTTTATTAGCCCGCTTTCTTGTCTGTCTGTTTCGGTACATATCTTGCAATCGATTTTTTGAATACTTCCGATCACCCTGAAATTTTGCACACAACTTCACCTCTGATGCAATATGGTATACTCATTATACCGTTAGATCCATGGCGGTCGTCTCAAGAGGACGGATTACTGTTTTCTTCACGGAACAAATTTTGCAATTAATTTTTCAAATACTTCCGGATATCCTTCTTCTTCTTCTTTACCGGCTCTACAACCGGGATCCGGTCTTGGCCTCGCGCAACTGTTCTCTCCACCGGTCCCGATTCTGAGCCGATGTCATCCAGTTTGGCATCCCTAAACTCTGAGCGTCCTGGTCCACGCCATCCTTCCAGCGAAGGTTGGGCCTCCCTCGCTGTCGCACCCCATAGGTCTTACCGCATTCCGCATATCCTATCATGCTGAAATTTTGCATACAGCTTTAGCTCCGATGACAATGCAATATGGTATACTCGATATACCTTTACATTCATGGCGGCAGTCTCAGAGGGGCGGATTGAAATATTCTTCACCACCCCTTCGACATGGGCATCAAACGAAAGGGTATGATAAGTAGAACACCATAAGCAATATAGTATACTTAATATATCGTTTGGCCCATGGCGGCCATCTCAAGAGGACGGGTTACCATTTTCTTCACAACCACCTCGACATGGGAATATGGTATGGCGGCCATTTTCTTCACAACCACCTCGACATGGGAATATGGTATGGCGGCCAAAATGTTACGCGGCGTGACGTAGATCAAATTTCAAGGAAGAGTAGTAAGAACGCGTTAAACGGTCGGCGCAGCGCCAGTGAGTCTGCGGATGTATTTGCGCTTCAGCGCTGGTGACACGGAACCCTAAAATTTTGTCGTGGAACCCACTTTGGGAATCACTAGTCTAAACGAACCAACTTGTATCAACGCATTAACCGGTTTGACGAGTCAGTTGCCTAGTTGTACCAGATGTCTTCAAATTTTTTGACAGAGTATAGAACAACTAGTCCACTAGTTTGTGGGGTCGCAATGGGTCGCGGACATGAAACGACATAGAGTTTCGTCAATAGCCCATTTTAGAGATATTTTTTTGGTCGTATTACCGTATTACCGCTATCTACTATAGCTTCGAATTCAGTCCAAAGAGCAGCATATCACTCTAGGCCGCAATGTAGCCGGGGATGTATGCATTCTGACGCTAAAGCTATTTTTCAAATTCTCAGACGCACCTCACCGTTTACACCTCCGTTTACTTTGATTTAAGATTTTTCAACTGCACTCTTCGACATAAAATAAGAAGGACGTTGCTTAATAACGAACGAATGACATTAAACCGCGTATCGATTTTATGAGACATGTAATAGCACATAGCGGCTTTATGAACATTAACATACTCTTGCACTGTTCAATTAAAAACCACATTTTACAAAAGAATCATAATTATATGATATCATTGTCGAAACATGAAAATCATTCGCGATGGAATATGGTTTTTATATTTTTTATTATTCCTTTAAAACTTTATTTTAATAAAACTAAAGAAGATTGAATTATATGATAAAAAGTCCTTTATTATGAAATAATTGAATGTAAATCGAATGTCATGCAGAAATATGACAACGAAATATTCCTTTTGGGCAGATTATTGTTATACAGCAAAAAAGAATGAATATTTCGAAGGTCATCCATGCTAGAGTAAAAATTGTCCTACATAATCCTCAAAGTATTTTCAGTGTGGCACATTGATTTATTGTGAAGGATTTATTAAAAATAAAAATGGGTGTGGAAAAATTGTTACGCAGAAGTAAATGGCATCGAAAAAGACCGAAGGCAGTTTGTCAATATCAATTAATTTATTTAATATACATAATGCTTTTTAAACTCCATTCATTTTTTTGTATGTAAATTTGATCTATAAATCTGTATGAAGTATATCTGTGTTATTGAGTATCTTTGCACAGTGGAAGCAAACATAGTTTTCTTTTGTTTTATACACAAATTAATAAGGACCAATTGCAGAATAGCAAGAAATTAAAATATAAAACAATATATGCAAAAACTATGAAATTTTTGTATAAAGGACAATTAGCTTACTATTTAAATATCTATTTGATATGATTTAACAAACGAGGTATGAAACAGACCGTCTACCCATCAGCAATCACACCTTTATGATTACCTGCCTGAAGTTATGACTTCTCTTGCTATGATAAACGAACAGCCCGAAGTGCTGTTGTTGAACCCACGTGTCTGCACGCTCACGGAATACTTGAGAATTCTGACTTTTCTGACTTCCTGTTTTTTTGAAAACATGTCAGAGATTAATAATTTTAAGAAAAGGAATATTTGAACACAGACAAGAAGAAATGGGAAATATAAGGTGGAACATTAAGGTATATGATAAAGTAAGAAGAAAGCTGAAAGTTTTTATATACATATGTATCTTTTCTGCTAATAAAAGCAAAACATCGTAGATGGAGTTTTATCCGCGTATATTCTTTATGTTCCTTAAAAGGGAGATCCTGGGATGTGACGCCTCCCACTGTCACCTCTAACTTCTACTGCGCTTTTCAACTGTTGACGCTCTGACGCTGTTAACTGATTGCCCAATTTATTCTAAGTGGTTCCTTCTTCTGTCGTTTCTTAACGCGGCTAAGGAATTGTTGGGGTGCCGCAGAAACGTTATCAGGGCCTTTATTCTTTTTGTCGAGTGACGTGACAACGTTCGTATTGGCTTTAATCTCACATTCTCATTGTCGATCTAAGTGACTGATGATGTCTACATCGCGAAGTGGAGAATTCTAATTTTCAAAGTGACGATGTGTGAAGTAATATTTTTGTCGAGCCCTTTGTTGGTAGGCACTGGGCTATTATTAGTTTAAGTATTTCTTGGTTAATGGTTATTTTGAGGAAATTTTAATAAAAATTACATTTTTCTTCTAATAGAAGCACAAATCAATTAATACTGCCGCATTGACCGCTTCTTACTTCACCCTGCAATGAAGTATGAAACAAACTTCGAACAATTTTTAAAATTTGTTGAACTGCTGTCAATTGAGAAAAAGAAATTGTAAAAACGGCGGCAATGAATAAAATTAAAAAAAATATATATAGTTTAAAAAACTAAAAAATACGCTTTTACTTAAAATACGTCTTTACTAAAATGTAAAAAATAATTTTTAACGTAATGTTTTTATTGCTCCAGCCAGTATGTGGAAACAACATATCTTTCGAAATGTAAAAAGCGTAGGACTCGTTACCTATATTCTTATTTTATTAACATCGGAACTTTTCTGTAGCGCCCCAACCTTTTTTTCATTTCGTAAGGTAGGTTGTTTTCACATGCTGGCAGACCAATACAAACTTTACACTCAAAATTATTTTTTACTGTTTAGTTCATTTCAAAGTAAAGGCGTATTAGTTTTTAAAACTATATTTTTAATTTTCCACTTTTTAGTCTACATATGTGTTCCGCCATTTTGTGGTGACCGTCATATTAGATTTAAAATGACGTCACCCAGCTACTGTACTATACGCATCATACACATTTATTTGATACCCATAACGAGGGTTTTGTAAAGAAAAAACCGCCACATTTTGAATTTGAAATGACGCCACACAGCTAATACTATTCTATTGGTCATATTCTTTCATTTGATACCATACGGAGTGGGTTGTAAAGAAAATCGTATCCGCCATTCTGTATAGTCCGCCATTTTGAAATTTGCATGACGCTACGTAGCTAATTGTATTCTACTTGACATTCCCTTTCATTTGATACCCATGTCGAGGAGCACAGTTGCAGTCTTCGGATCAACTTCTTCTCGAATATATCAATCTTGTCCGTGGATTTTTGGGAGATACTTCATGCTTCACACTCCTACGTAGCTATTGTACTTATGATGGTTTTGTAGATTCTTATTTTGGCTTTTCTGTGGATATCTCTGGATTTCATTACTGGCAATAGTGAGAAATATGTTCGGTTTGTAGCGTTTATTCTTTTTTGCACGTCTATTGTTTCATCGTTGTTTTCGCTGATTATGGACCCCAGGTAGTTAAATTGGTTTACCCTTTCGAAGTTATATTCCCCCAGGTAGTATTGTAATTTTTTCTTCTTTCCAACCTTGACTGAATAAGAATCTTACTCTTGTCTGCATTTATTTGCGGTCCTATATGTTGGCTAATTCCGTCAATATTTTTCTAAGTTATGATCTGGCAAGGTAGTTTATGTCGTCGGCATATTCTGCCAATTGTTTAGATTTGTTAAGCAGGGCTGGGTTCTCATCAATGTTTATTTGAGAATTAATCCTTCTAGGTCCAGCATTGTCGCATACCTTTTTTCTCTGTCGATTCTCTCATATGCTTATTTGAAGTCTATGAAAAGTTGATGCACGTCGATGCTGTGTTCCTATTATTTTTGGAGGATTTGCCTTATTGAAAAAATTCCATTTTTGATCTATTTCTTCTAAATCCTGATTGGTATTCACTTATTGCGGCTTCAGCATAAGGTTCCAGTCTGGCTTTAATCATGTTTAAGCCAAAATATGACAGAAAATATTCATAGAGTAAGTAAGTTCGAGCACCTGTCAACGAAGCTAGATATACGTCGAGCCTGCGAGATATTATGAAAAACATGCTAGAAAGCTGTTCTTTATACTCTAGTGTTCTGCTATACAGTCAGGGGCGGCGCTTTCATAGGTGCGAATGGTGCGCTTGCACCGGGCGCCATTTGTCGGGGGCGCAGTTTCAGAAATTAAGATTTTAAAAAAATTTTAAACTTTGAAATATAAAAATTGAAAAGAATTCTCACGGGTGCAAGAAATTGCACAAATTTTATCCAATTTCTGTCCCTATACTTTCTTATGCAAGATAATACGGGGAAATTTCACTTTTCCTCGTGCAAGAAGTTTCCAGAGATTTTAGCTTGGAGATTCGAGAATTTTGGGAAAAAACTCTCTCAAACTCCCTTTTTTGAAAATTCTGTAAATAGAACCATATTCACTCACACAAAGGAAAAATTGTTCCATTGGCTCTGTACTATGTATTGCTGTTTACCGTGATTGATATAAGCTTGAAGGTACTTTTAAATTCTGTTTCAATTAAAGAGGTAAACGAACCAAACGAGGAGAACAAAACTCCTTGTGGCGAGAACTCCTCTTTAATTGCTCTTTTTTATTTGTTCCTTTATATCCCGGTTTAACCGGCTCAGTTCAGTTCAATCCGCATAAGTGGCTTCCGCGGCTGGCACGTTCCGTTCATGCTTGAAATAGTTGCTGTTTTTTCACCAGAAGTTAGAGATGCAAAGCTCACTGGAATGATATTCCCTTATTCCAGTTGGTCATTCTCTTTTGAGTGAGCTTTTATGTTCCAACTTAATTTCATGTTCTGAACTTAGCCTTTATTTTTCCTGAGTTCATTATGTGAAAACTCAGGCAAAAATTGAGGTTCAAGTACACCAATTTGCTTAAACTTGCGATTTCGGCCGGCGAATTCGGGATAGTAATATCTAATAAATATTATGGCCAGTTTCACACGGACCAACCAACCAAAATTGGCTATAATCGTCAATTACCTTTTGTAGTTCGATGAAGAATCGCATGGGTTTTTACAAAAGCCAAATTTCCCAATAAACTATCGTTATACCCCGGCTTCACCGCCAAAATTTCGCAAGTTCGAGCAAATTAGTCTACTGTACTTTAAAATTTCCTGATTTCCCATACATTTTTCACATTTTAAAGTCAGGAAAAAATGCCTGCTTTGGGCCTACAGAACATGAAATTGAGTTTCCAAGTAAAAGCTCGCTCAAAAGAGAGTAAAAAATTGGAATAATTCCAGTGAGCTTTTGCATTTCTAATTTCTGGCGAAAAAGCAACAACAACTTCAAGCACGAACTGAACATGCTAGCCGGTGAAGCCACTTATGCCGATTGAAGTGAACTTGATTAATCTGAGGCCGGTGAAGCCGGGGTATTAGAGGCTTTCAATATTAACTCTCCCTTTCTCCATTTCTTTTCTTTTCTTTTCCTAGTAAAAGGGAGACAAAAAACAGCGACAACCACACAGCTATCAAAAAATTGATTCAACAATTCCGATGGTGAATGTTGACCCATGTGAAACTTACTATCTACATAATCTTTTTAATGTTATACGGGTTAGTATAGTGCAATCTAAAATTTTGCGCAAACTATAAATTATTTCTCCCATTCAACGAATGTTTGTGTCTTTTTCCCTTATCCTTCACTGCGTTCAAAAATGAACAGCTTATGGGGCGCAATATGTCATAGTGCACCGGGCGCAAAAAATCCAAGCCCCGACCCTGTATACAGTCACATTTTTGATAGATGTTGTAACACTGTTTGCGAGTTTTTAAAATTGTGACTACAAACTTGTGATTGTGTTGTGACATGTTACTGCTTTTAGAATACGGGTATTAATATGTGCAATATGAACAGATCTTTGTCAACATATTATGATAAATCCTACTAAAAGTACATATAGTTGTAAATTTACGCGATAGAACGGTGACTTGCTTCGGTGATGGCCAAAAACAAATAAGAACAGCCGGAGCCATAACCTCTCCACTATCGATGCCATAGCTCTAAGGACCCAAAAGGAAAAGCTTAGTTTGAAACTATTTTTTTTGGTTTTTCTTTCTTCTTGAAAATGTAATTTCACATATTATACACATATGAGTTAACACGACAGTTTCAGGTCAGCTGTAAATGTAACTTCCAGTGCCGATTTCTATGGTTTAAAAGGCAAGTGCAAGAAAAATTCTTATTTGAAATGGGTCTGATGGTTATTATTCCTGTGAAAAGAAGCCACGATATTCAGTGTGATGATCCAAATGAAAGCAAGCAGAAAGCTACGGTTAGTTTTTCTGTGATGGATGGAACAGGTAACATCGTACATGTCTGTAAGAATTTGTTCATGGAGGTTTATGCAGTGGGGTTAGACAGAGTGCTGAGACTCTAGCTGTAAGGAAGAAAAGGGCCAGTCCGACTGAAAAACACAGCAGAAAAAGAGCAGCTTTACAGTTGCAAATAATGACCTTATTCTAGAGCGTGTTACATCCCTTTTGAGAGATGAAAGTCGTTATGGGAGGTTAAAAGGTTAAAACTTTAAAAAGTAAAAGAATTTAAGCCAAGGTTTAAATATCCAGGTGATTTTTTTCGTGCTTTTACAGAAAAATTTTATGACTCTTCTATCACCTACAGGTTTTTCTTTGAAAGATTTTCAACGGCAACAAAATCTCGTTAAGACACGAGCTAAACTCTTGGCACAAATTCACCGCAAGAAGTCTGAAAAAGCAAGGCAACAAATGAAACAAGACACTGAAATCATCTCAACTCCCTGCCAGTGATGTCTGCATCTTGAAAACGTCCTTTTTTGCCTTCTTTGACGCATAGCCAGATATTTAAGGCAGCTATCCTGTTACAATCTGTGTGCACGTTTTGGCAACAATTCCCAGTAGGAAATTCAGTAGCGATGAAATTGGAATGTAATCATTGCTGAGATACGGAGTAATGAAAATTTGTTTTTGTTTGGTGTAGATGGAAATGCAAAATATTCACATTTCGTAGTAATTACTGAAAAACGAATCGATATTGTTATATAAGGAGTAGAGAGTACACGATACAGATTCGATTCCGGTAGATTCTTCACTGGGTAACAAGGATCACATAATCTTATGGTATGGTGATATTGCAGATGAAAATGAAACTCTCCACTATAGCCTAAAAATTTCAACGGTTTAAGAATATACGAAATCGATAAATATCAAAATGTTCTTAGTTGGTGAAAGTGTTTAATTATTTACACTTACTAATTCACTGCAAATCCAAGTGTTTAGCAGGTGTTTAAAAATAAAACACTTTAGTGTTTTATATCTAAACGGTAAAGTGTTTAGGGGTGGAAAACGAAATATTGGGTGATTTTTTTTATTTATTTATTGCTAAGCAAGGCATTTAAAAATGGATTCTAAATTAGATAGAAAAATACATAATAATATTATCGCAAAGGAACATTGTGAATATTTAAGTATTAAACTAAAATCTAGGTCTAAAGTGTTAGTAAGAAACCAGGAGAAAGCAGGGAAATTAGTTTTCTTTTATAGGACATTTTAGGGAGAGAAACAGGCCGCGTAGGTACTGAAGATAAAATGCAGTACCTGTTAACGGGCTTATTTCTAGAATATTCAGTGCGATGATAGTACTATTTAAGTAGTTTGGAATGCCTTGTTTGTCGAGTGTCGTTAAATTGGAACTGCACCTTAAGGTTATTGTTCAGGACATCCAGGGTAAAACAAGGCACAAGAAATTTCTACCTAAGGACTCTATCCAATTGTATTCTTCCGGAGTCGAGAACACACTTGTATAGGCAAGCGTTGTTCACTACAACGGTCCGATGAGCATCGTGCCGAGGGCTGACCGATGGACCGATGTATAGGAAACGGATGAATGCCCGGTGCGTCAACAAATATTCACACTTCTCCAAAGAACTCTGAGCGACGGATAAAGGTCCTTTATTACCTTTGAGGACATACGAGTAGAATGGGAAAATTTATAATATCTTTTTTTTTATAGATAATCGTACAACCTACACACTTTGGAAAAACTATTTTATAGTACGACATAGCATTTAGGATTGAGTTTTTAACCTTTTGAATAAATCTTTTTGCTCGTAGGGGAAATTCGACATTTCATTGATGTTTTTAAAGGCTATTCCAAATTTTCAACGTTCTCGATTTATGCTGCGGTTGAATGTATATTTTGACTGGGTATAAAAAACCTGGGTACACTTATATTTAGGCCTGACTCAATGCGATCTATCAGCATACATATGGAAGCATCATCAGCATATGGAAGGAACAACGTTGGATAACAGATATGACATCATTAACATATAATGAGAAAAGAAGGGGGCCAAGAATTAAACCTAGTGGAAACCCCAAAGGTACTGGTAGAAAAGAAGATACAGCGCCATTATAGCGCGCACACTGAAGTTGATTTGATAGAAGAGATGAGAAAAGTCGAAATAGAAAAACTAGTATTGCTATGTCTCTCTGATCTAGCACTGAACGAATATCTGAAGTTCATTTCAATATAGCAGTTTCGCAACTGTGGTTTTTACGGAAGCCTGATTGGAACTTGAGAGGAAATTATTCGATTCGAGAAAGCGCGTTATCTGAGCCAAGGGAGTTTTTTCAAAAACTTTGGCAAGGAAGGGAAGAATGACGATAGGGCGATAACCTTTTAAATCTACGGGTGAGGATTTCTTTGGAAACGGAATCGCAACAGAATTTTTTCAAAGCAGGGGTACTCGGCAAGTTGTCAGCTAGTAATTGAACAATTAGGGGAGAAACCATCTTGAAAGAACGTGGGAAATTTTATCGCAACCAATACAGTTAGATGAGATCGACAGCAATGTTTCAAGAACTTCGCAGGAGTCCACCCAACGGAAGTTAAAACCATCAGTGCTGAATGAACTAGATGATTGTGAGCACGACTGAGTGAGGAGTGTAGGATCAGGAGCAGATTGAATGAAGGAAGTATTGAGAAGATTTACATCAAGATCAAACGGTATAGATTCGGAAGCATTAATATGTAAAGACCGGAGATTCGACCAAAGTGGTTTGGAAGTTAGGGCAGGATCAAGCTTGCGGGAATAAAACTCACTTTTAGCAAATTTTACTTTACTAGTTGAGGTTGCGACGTTGTTTGTAAGCACTAAGACAGCTAGGAATCTTTTTCTACGATAACGTCTGTACATAAACAATAATTTTCAGCTAAGGAGAAATTTTGTGTCGTAATTTGATTATTGTCGCTTTACGTTAATTTACAAACACGTTTAAAATTCTCTATTTGCAACAGTATTATTTTTTTAACGAATACCATCATTGATTTTTAACCAACCATCCATCCCGTTAAATTTTTTAGTTTATTTTTCTTCATTAACGGTCATTAGTTGCTTCACTTCCAATGACCATCCAAAAATAGTATGTTAGAAGTACGCTCTACAAGATATCATGTTAACAGGCTAACAATTCCTAAAACATTAATTGATGAACAAAATGAGATTCAGTATCCAAATTACTTAAAAAACATTTTCCCCGGAACTAATTGATATCACAGACGGAGCAAAAAATGCTCCAAATTAATTAAGTAATTGTACGTTAAGTATAATTTATTAAAATCTCTTTACTTAGGTGAAAGTCAACTACTAACAATAATACTAAGCATCTAAAGAGCAAATCCTCGTTTAATTTATTCCGTAATGGCAAAAGGACATTTAATTCAACGTCTCGGGCGTAGGCGGCAGGAAGTCAGGATAAACTTTATGAATTTTACATGAGGATAGGCCTACTTGCCGCTCTCTCCCAATAATTCTCAGGCTTTCGGTCTCCTCGTCGAGCAGAGACTGGTGACACAGATGAATCCTCCTATTTTTTGCTGCTACACGTCGTCATACATAAACCGTATTGTCGGGTACTTAAAAGAAATATAACAAAGGTGAGGTTTCCGTATAATTGAATTCGTTATTATCAGTGCCCACGAATAAATTGATACACATGCACCAAGGAACTTGATCAACTGTGAAATATGTATTCGAATAATTTGATAAGGACACTTTTATGTGCGTTCGCATTCACATAATATACTTGCGCATATATTTATGTATATAAAACTGAAATTATGTGTAGTGTATGCGGCATCGTTATTGTCTCCTCAACTGAACTGTTTCACTTGACTGGCATTTAACGTTTCATTACGATTTAAATAATTGAGGGGCGTCGTCAGTAGGTAATCATTCATCTGTGATAAATTTTAACCTTTGATTCTATAGATACTAGAATTTCCTCTGCCTGATGCCGGCAAAGTATGCGGATAATGTTAAAGGCTCCTTTAGCGGAGAGGAGTTTTATTGGAGATGGAATCTCTTTGCTGCACGCTGCTTAGTTAAGTGTAAATTAATGAAACTTTTTAATTTATTTAAAAAGTTATTGGGGAAAGTTGTTTATGAAGATTAAAATATTCAACGCGAGCTTTAAGGATAAGTAAATGAGAAAACTTGCTGGGACATTAGGCGAACTTTATCTGCACGTATGTATATTTTATCTAACCCCAAGCTAGCATATTTTATATGTACGTGAGTTCAAAAAGTGTAAGTTGGTTATTTCAAATAACTTAGTCGTTCGTACTAAATTGTTCTAAATTAGACTTAGAATGCCGCTAATGGCGAATGGTTTTTGTTTAAGTTAAAAAAAACATTGGTTCAGGAATCACCCTTATACCACCAGCTCGTCATGTCGTTCAGATCATGGCCTAGTAGCACACATAGTTTAAAAGATAGAAGGAAGGATTACGAGTTTGTATGGTGTTGAATGTCCTGGTGGGCAAAATCAAACTGTCACATTTTCGTGGTGCCCACTGGAGAGCCAACTAACGACGGTAGTAGCGAGCGTGGAACGCTATATTCCTGCATACCGGCGAGGGGCTGGCAACCTGTTCTGGCATTACCACATCGCCATGATTCCTACAACAGAGCCTCGGATAGAAATGACTACACAAGAAGACCCGGATATCTCGTATCAAGGACCATGATATAAGAATTTTTTCTTAAAATGTAAGGACACTGAATTAACCTGGCAGACTAAAATTTCTACTATACGAATAAGATAAATATAAAAGTGATCTTACAGCTGTACACGAGGTGAGTCGGATTGGCAAATACAAACGAACAATATATTCTATAGCTGTAACGAGAAAAATCATACTTCTGGGGCGGCATCGGCACCGCAGAGAACTTTCCGAGCAGGCTCATCTTCACTCATACGAGTTAGATGCCCTGCCCACGGGAGCCTACCGATCTTTATTATCTTCACAACATCTATGTCCCGATAGCGCTCGTGGATCTCGTCATTGTAGACTCTCCGGAATTGTCCTTCCCACATAAGCCGAATTCTCTCATGGCTTTGTAGAGTTCTACTCTGGCTATCCTATCATAGGCGGCTTTAAAGTCTATGAAGAAGTGTTGAATTGAATTTTGAAACTCGAGACATTTTTCCATAGCCTGCGTCAAGGTGAAAATCTGATCAGTCGTTGATTTGTCTGGGCTAAAGCCACACTGGCACTGGCCTATGATGTTTCTGGCGTATGGGGCCATCCTGTTTTGTAGGATAGCGGAGAATACCTTATACACGGTACTCAACAACGTTATACCGCGATACTTAGTGCACGCTGTGATATCTCCTTTTTTATGTACCGGGCAGAGGATGCCTTTTCTCCAGTCTTCTGGCATCACTTCCTGTTCCTATACTTGCACAATTAATTCATGAATCGCTTGGTGTTATATAGGCCCTCTATATTTAACCAGCTCGGCTGGGATGCCGTCTGCCTTGCTGTTTTTGAGTCGGGTTATGGCTCATTGGTGATCAGATTCCCTTGTTTATTTCTGCAGTATGTGCAGTGCAACGTAGTGTGAACTACGTCATAATGCGGACTCTTTGGTAGAACTCCCGTGCCTGGTGCGACCATCGTTCTCTGTACTGTTCTAATTCACAGACGAGATTTTTTTCCCAGGCATCGTCTGTGAATTCTCTTTTCTGAGCACTTTATAGTTCCCTTCGCGTGCCCGTGTTCTCTGAGATGGCTGCATTGCTCGGTACGCAGCATTCTTACGTTCAATTTCAATTGCCAGCTTAACGAGTCGTTCCGATCTCTACGACGCACAGTGGGGGAAAAGCCCGAAATCCTGGCCAAAAGTCGAATTATGAACTTTTGATTTGAAGCCTATGGTTGGTAGGGATCGTTTAGGGACTAACCTTTCTACACAAAACCGTTAGGCCGAGCCCCCTGCTTCTTGTGGTTGTCGAAATATTTCAGTCTCAAGTTGACCTCCGACGACAGATTTTCGACGACGCGCGCGTGAACGGATCGCAGTGAAAAGTTTACATTTGTATAACTTGAAAGTTTTCATCAAAAAAGAAAGTCGAAAAAATGGATGCGGTTCCTGGAGGTATGTAGAATATTACGAATATTTTACTTTTCCAAAAAAAAACGTTGCTTTGTTTGTTTATTACATATAATTATACATCGAAAAAGTGACTACTCTTTTGAAATAAAGCTGATGATATGTATACCAAAAGTACCAAATCCCGCTGAATCCCGCGTTCATTCTGCGATGAGCTTGAAGTATAAACTATTATGAACTCATTGTGCAAAAATCAGCTCCTAATTTTGCCTAGCCTTGATGTGAGGAATTTTTTTCACATAGCGCGTTTTCTTGTTTTTTAGCCTTTTGTGGAGCTCCCTGGCCCCCTTAGAGGCAAGGTGGGATTTTTCTGGTATTTTTTCCTAATAGTAGGGACTGTTACGCAAATTTTAAGGGGTCATAGAGCCCCCTACGATTTTTTTTGGGGCCGTGGGAGGCAAAAATAAGGTAAATTTTAGGGCATTTTTAGTG
Organism: Thereva unica; assembly: GCA_949987705.1. Classification (NCBI taxonomy): domain Eukaryota; kingdom Metazoa; phylum Arthropoda; class Insecta; order Diptera; family Therevidae; genus Thereva; species Thereva unica. The sequence continues at coordinate 48,995,794 of OX465283.1, forward strand.
CATTTTATGATGCACCTATAAATCGATGTGATCTATGTGATGCGCCATTTTTTTACAATAATTTGGATTTCGGATTCGTAATCAGCGACCTTGAAAATCCGCACATACCAATTTTTGTCAAGGTCTGACACCTTTTTAACATCCATGTCCGCCATATTGGATCGGCCATTTTGTTTACAATAATTTGGCTTTCGGATTCGTAATCAGCGACCTTCAAAACCCCTGTATGCCAATTTGTATTCCCATCAGAGGTCATTTGAGGTTTTGGCCACGATTTCGGTTTTTCCCCCCACTGTGCGACGTCTGCCTAAGATGGAATCAGCAGTACCCGCATCTCATCCCCAGGACTTAGGGCGAGCTCTAATGCATGACCTGATATCTTTACGCGCAAAATGGATATCTTTACGCGCAATAGATATCCTTACGCGCAAACCTAGTACTTCCAAAGACCAAGTTCTTACTTGCTGCCATCTCTACAGATCGCAATTGTCATTAGTGTTTTCATGCATGCTGTGGGTGCCGATATATTGCGGAATTTCCAATAGTTACCGAAAAAATGGTTCTTTTTGGTTCAGTCTGACAAGTACTTTACATTGATTAGTTTTGCTAATATCTCCGGAAAGCTCTGGAATTTGCAAATGAAGTCATTCGCTTCCCAGTTTATAAGCGGCGCTCCAACACGCTCAATACGAATTCGAACACCCGCTTTAGTGTATCGAACGAAATACGAAGGAAATGTATGTTTGCTAACGTTCAGGAAAAACAAATTCTATGGAAAAATCTTGTGGATATACCACTATTATAGTTATTTGAACTAGCTTCTCTCAGTAATATTTTGTCACCAATCCTGATACTAGTCAATTTCCCACGAGTGCTAAATGTATTACTATTTTGTAAGAAGTCAGTTTATTCCGTCTACGTTCATCATACTGGGAAGTTGATCGTGTGAATCAAAGGGGTTAAACCCACATCCCAACTAGTTTTCATGGTTTGTTACTCCAATACTCCAATAATGTGATTCTAAAGTTTAAAATGGAAATTCAATATATTAATGAGTTAGTATATCTGCTAGTCAAAAGCTTCCTACCAAGTGTTTTCTAATTGCATAGGCAATCAAAGTTTCATTTTTCGCCTAGCTTTTAAAATAGTTAAAACACCTGACTGCTCGTAACTTTGTTGCTCCATACTGTGCAAAACTTGAACTCTTTGTGTAGATTTACTGGAGTTAGGATCTTGTATGCAACCATTTAATGTCATATACAAATACTTGGTTCTTTTAAGTGGAAATCCTGTGCTTGAAAATAGAAACATATTGAAAATGAATTTAAAAAGCAGAACGAAATCTATTCTTGATATGGAATTTTATTTCTATCGCCCGAGTTTTCTTTAAAGTTTTCTGAATATTTTACTTTTGTGACGGAAATACCCACACAAAATATGACGAAGAAAATAAAATAAGGATATGATTTTACATACACCCAAATCCAATTTCAAGTTTTTTTTTATCTTCGAACTTTTCCATCGGATTCGCATATATGGTTACATGTGTATAGATGGAAGTTTAGAATTATTAGCCAATTCCTTCAAAGTTTTGTTCTGTCCATATAGCCTTTACCACAACCTCTCAATTCGGGAAGGGACCAAAGCATTTGAAATTCTTGGAAAGGATCAAATTGTTTCTTTCCATATGGAAGTGTTGAATTTGGAAATTGGTTTGTGTAATGCTTATGCGAATGTTTATTGTGAAAGGAAGTGTTTTATAAATACACTTTTTAAAGAGTTGATTCAAGATTAGATAGTCAGCCACCTAGGAGCACTTAAACATATTCATTTCCGATCTATCTGAAAAATACACCTCTTTTACGCCAATGATTTAAAAATGTATAGTGCTATAAAGTCTCTAATGTATATGTAACTAATGTATCCTTTATACTGTCGAAACTTAATGCATTACAAGACTGGTGCACCACTAATAATCTTCTTCTTAACACCAGTAAGTGCCACGTAATTACCTTCTACAGCTGCAAAATTAATATCTCAATGACAATGTCTTGGATATTGTTGATCACATTGTTGATTTAGTCATTGTCCTCCACATATCTTGTTTTACCCAGGAATTGGAATTTTGTGATCTATACTAATAAAAGTGCCTGTTAGCCTGTGTGTGTCTGCTTGTGCGTACCTCACGCTTTGGAGCCAAACTAGAAGAGATAGAAATCTGATTTTTTTTTGTAGATGCATGGATACCCCAACAGGTGGAAGTTTTTTTCGAAATATTAATTAGTTTTTTTTAATTAAATAATTATACGAGGCTTCACAATTTTTTACGTTCTACGCCTCTTGCAACTTGATTATGACCCACCTTCATATAACCGATCAGCCCCAAAATTTTGCCCATATGCATAGTTCGCGTGACAATGCAATATAACATTTTTGTAAAAGAGTCAAGATGGCGGCCAAATTTTGCAATTGTGTTTCTCGGTCCCCGGCATTAGTATCAAATGAAAGAGTGAGACAAATAGAACAAAAGCTGTGAGACGTCATTCCAAAATTAAAATGGCGGCCAAGGCCAACAAATAATGGCGGTTTACCTTTTCTTGTAAAGCTTGTAAAGCCACTCGGTATGGGTATCAAATAAACGGGTATGACAAGTAGCTACTATTACCTGTGTGGCGTTATTCAAAATGGCGGCGAACACGTCTTGGATACCAACAAAAAACAGGGATTACCTTTTTCTTCATATCGCCCTCGGTATGTGTATCAGGCGAAAGTGTATGACGAGTATAGTACGTCATTTTATAAAATTAGATTTATAAATCTGATATAGCGGTAGCTGTGTGACGTCATTTTAAATCTAATGTAGCGGTCACCACAAAATGCGGAAGACATATAATGAGCTAAAAAGTAGGAAATAAACTGTATAGTTTAACAAAACTAAAAAAATACCATTGATTAAGAGCCCTGAACATTTTTTTACCTCTTCTGCTCGTCTCAAACCGAAATCAAAAAAGGAAGAAAAGTTTTTTTAGGAGCACCAAATGTACATTTTTGGGCAAAATTGATTACTTTTTTGGCCATTTTGATAAACAATTTGGGGCGGGAAGGGCGCCATGTGCGAAGTTCTGCACAGGGCGCCGCCATAGCAAAATCTATGCAGAATATTCTGAATATGTTAGGTGTCTGTTGTGCACGCAGTACGCAATTTTTCATCATCGAATCTTAAAAAAGTTGTAACATACTCTATAAATTTTTTAATATCCAAAATCGATTGTTGCAGATTTGATTCATTATACATACTCGTATGTACCTTTTTCCTACCGTGGATTGTGCACACATAATCATTTTTTATTGATAGGCGATGCAACGCACGCGGGATTTTGCTAGTAGATATTAAATAATATGTAAATATTAAAGAATTGACTACTTCAAAAAAAAGTAACAGTTTTAGGACTAGTGAGAAATTGCCTAGTACCAGAACTAGTGCCAAAGTAATCCTGAGAGGAGCTAGTTCAAAAAACCATGAACGTAAGCAAACAAACATTTCTTTCGTGGTTCGTTCGCTGCACTTGAGCCGAATTCAAGAGATATTAGCGAAACTAATCAAAAGATTTGTTGGACTTAACCGGAAAGATCAAATTGTTCGGTAACTACTGGAAATTCCGAGATGAACTTAAATTACAACAAACTTTGGGACGCGGAAAATAATTCTCAGCCCAAAAGTGCTGACCTATGGTTTGAAAAATTTGTGGTGTTTGTAAAGGGTTTGTAAAAGTTTTGCACTATTTATAAATAGTATCAGGATTTTGACAGGTGACGTCTTGATGGGCGATTACAATAGCTTCCCTATAAACTGGGAAGTTCATAAGAACAAAAATCATAACAATAAAATTGAGTAAGAATATAACCCTACTTTAATCCATGAACAAACTTTTGTATTCTTAATAGCAGATGACAGGATAGCATAAGATGGCCATTTACAATCTTCCTCGAGAATGTGCCTGAGACGTTACATTTGTTCTTTATATTAATTTCGACATGAAGTTTGCACCACACAATTTTGAATGTAATAAGAAAAAAAAAACGTTAATCCAACAAAGTAGAAACGTTCCTTAACACATAAGTTTAACCCAAACGATAACTTAAATTGATAAGTAAGTGTTTATGAAATTTGACCTAAAAATATTGCATATGAAGTCATAAAACATTTTGACATGAACATGAATCTACTATAGGTTCCTCAAAAGGTAACAAACATTTAACAAATGTGGAACTTGAAATTCTACTCTTTAATATGTTTTAAAAGTTCTTAAACTCCTTCTTCCAAGAACATTTTACATTTTAATTTGTTATTACACTTAATGTCAGATTCCAGGTAGTATCTTCAGTCGTCGTCACATTACACAAGTATCTTGTTTCACAGTAAAGCTTTTCTCGTCTAAGATAAACCCTTTAAGCGTTCAAGTTTTTTGGTGTATCTGTATTTTTTGTTGTTGTTATCCAAATAAACCCTAATTATGTTTTTCAAAGAAGTAAGGACAATCTGTGGACGTACATATTTCGAACAATCTAAATTTAATAACAACTTATGAACCCAAACTTAAAAAAAAGTTCCCAGATTTGTATCCACAATTTGATAAATTTTGTGATCAAATAGATTTTTTATTCCAGTTTTTTTTGGTTATACAAACATCCCTTCATTTAGCTGAAAAAAAGGTCCTCGCAGAAGAGGCTTTTCAGTACATGATTGATAATGTTAACAAATACATATACATACATATATATTTTTTTATGAAAGATGTAAAGCCACTTTAATCATTGAGGTAGGCAGAATATTTTCCTCAAAGCTAGTTGATTACCTAAAGCGTTTCTATCTACTATAATTTATCTCTGTCAAGGTACTCGTTACATCCTCTTAGATCGATACTTTAAAGGAGATTTTTTGGAATTCTGATTTGTAAATATATTTATGTCATGTTGTGTATCTTTTGTAACATATGTCAGTCTTTGTAGAGTTTTATAAAATCCAAAAAAGATTTTTCAATCTTTATTCTTAAAAGAGAAAGACTGTTCCACTTGCTTAACCACTAAAAGCTCTTGTTTTCAAGATTATTATAAACTTGACCTTATCTATTTTTCCTTTTCAATTGGCAAAACAATTCCTGAAATTCTGTGAAAAATGTCGAAAAGTTTTCTGTCATAATCGTAGTATACCCTCCAGGACGAAAAAAGAAAAACACAAAATCCTTATGACAAAACGCAAGAAAAAAACCATTAAATTCATATAACATGACTTCACCCAGGGAGAAAAAGGACCTTAAGTTCGGTATAGAGCTGGAAGGGAACGAAAGAAAATATTACAAACATTTGATAAGATGTGGCTAGGGCGGTTTGCCGGGTGTGGTAGGCTACCACCAATGAAAATATCACTTTGTCTAACAAATTTGCAAATTCATCCATTTTTCACACCAGCAATTCTTCGAGTTGATGAAATGTCATCATACCCCGAAGAAAAGAAATACGTTGGGTTTGAAACGATGTCAGTGATGGATTACCATTGTGCCTCTCATACCAATACTAATATAAAACGGAAAAACAAAAACAAAATGGAAATCAGACACTTCGCAGTGACATATTTTAACTACATTGCCTCCTTCAGTCTCCTGCCGACTGATTGGTGTTAGTTGTACATCTGGTTTGAACGTTCCAGATAAATTTATTTCATCAATTTCTGTCTTGCCGTAAAGTTGTGGAATGCCTGTGTCGCTCTCTCTCGTCCTATCCATCTGTTGTGATGGCATTAATTTGTTCTGGAGGAAGCTCAATGGTGTGACCTGGGAAATAATCAATTTTCATCCTTCCATAACTCAGATAAGACCATTCAGGAAACAATGACTTGGAATTTTTAAATTTCGCTTTGTAATTGCATATGGTATTTCCCGATAGTCGTCCCTCTTGCGGTCGAGTGCTCAAGCTTCTCTAATAATGTCTGAACCGAAAAAGTCTTCATTTTGTGGTTAAGGGTATTCACTGGACAGTATTTACGTCTGAGTGCACTTTTTAATTGACATGATTTGTTAGTATTTTTGTTATATCAGTGGCGGACTCATGGGGGGGAATGAGGGACATCCTCCCCCCAAGAGCTCCGAGTTTGGATTATTTCAGTTCTGAAAAAATAGGTCAAGTGAAATTGAACTAGGATATTTACTTCTATATACAGGGTGTATCAGTGAAAATTTCGAAACGCCTAGCTGTAGATTGGGCTTGGATAGACGAACAAAAAATCATATGGGTGGGGGTAGGAATTGTAACGGTTTACCCGCAAGGTTTCTTCCCTAGATTGTGTGAAAGAGCCATCGGTTCTCCTGATAGATCCATAATCTCCCGAAAGTCCCTTTAATAAAGCTTTGTGGAATTTTGCTGAGCCTCGAATGTCTTCCACACTTTTGCAGAAATTTCTTCAGCTATTTGCTCGTCTGATCGCCCTGTTATAGGTGGTTAGCAAGCCTTTATAGCTCTCCCAGTTGCTGCGCTGCTCTTCTTGGCTGCGTTGAATAATTTCTTCGTAGCGGATCTCAGCTTGGAGAGCTCGTTATTCCACCATGGAGTTTTCCTGTTACGCGTCCTCATCAGAACGGGGTAGTTATTTTTGTAAGCAGCAGTAACCGCCTCCGTAAGGAAGTATGCGGATAGTTCAACATCCATCGCAGATTTGATTGTTGTTCGACTACGCGGCTAATATTTTCAGGGATGATTCCTCGACATAAGTGAATTAAATTGTTCTAGAGAGGGAGCTATCTCCACTGTCCACCAACAAACAGGGTATTTACGAAACACATACTACGTATACATGATGAGTTGAATAGTTGAGTTGAGGTTGAGTTGAATTTTCGACTCGCGGAACAAATCACAAACAAAACATAGAGATGCTGCTGTCAACTAAATCCAGCTACTCAACTATTGAACACGCCATACACATAACCTCAACTCAAGCCAGGTAGCAAAGTTGAGTCGAGTTCAGTCGATCCTAATTCCACCACGACGGCCAAACTTGTCCAAAAGTATTAAATTGTTTAGTACTGAGCTGTACACACGGGCATACAACGGTAAATTTAAGCCAAAAAAGGAATCTGAACCAATGTTTTGTTGAGTATGGTTTGTGGGAACTTGATTACACTTGACATGTGCACCAGATTTCATGATGTTTTTCTCAATAAATATACAGCCGTTCAGTCCGACAAACATCCTTCTGATGCCCGGCACATGTCTTAGCGCTATGTTTCAAACACGGCCGGTGTTCGCCCGCTGTAAGGCCATCTTTTATTTTCACCCGAGGGATTATTTTATTCTTATTAAGTAAATTTTTTTACTATCATTTTTAACTGTATCTACAGTACTATTTTAGATAACATCATCTTCAGATTTTGAGTAAAATTTCATCCCCCCCCCCCTAAGAATTGCATCTGGATCCGTCCCAGGTTATATGACAGACCATGTAGAAATTTCTTACTTGCCAAACTATTTCCGAGGAAATTAATTGGATTTCGGAAAAGACTCTGTTTTATAAGACACGAAACTAAAATTGAAAATCTTTTTAGTACAATTTCTTTACACTCTGGTAACTAGAAGATAATTTCGAGGACGAAATACAAGACCTAAAGATTCTTGTGTGGACATCTGACACCCCGCTCCTTCACAAAGTTTTAGAAACTTAAAGTCGGAATTTTGTTTATAAGTTGAGTAAAAAAAATACACCCAAAATCGATTTTTCTTGGATGTACTCTAACATTGTTCAAGCTAAAAAACGTGTTATTTTCGAAGTTGTGGAGAACTACCAGGCCGCAAGTTTCGTAACAGCAAGGAAAAGTTGTGCTAAACCGGAAACAAACTTTCTTCTGCAGAGAATACCAGTGGTCAATTGATTCCAAAAAGAAATATGATATACGAATTTTAACAGCATCTAGTGACTTTTAGGATAACATAAAAGTGTAAAAATAAATCCCCAAGAAAGTTTCATATTCAGAGGCAACGACATAATTGTTCAACAATTTTGGAATTTTAATTTCACCACTGTCCAAACTATAAGCAAACACAATCTGCTAATTTTTTATGTTCAAGTTTAAGCACAAGAGTAACCCTTTGGCATGATCCTCTCATAGTGTAATTTGTAGATTAAGTTCAAGAAGATTAGTTGAAAGATTCATTAAAGGAGAAAACAAGTTAAATAGAACCCAAGGAGTACTGCATGAGATAGAGATGAATTTTGTATTTGAACTTTTGTATTGTTCCAAGAGTTTGAAAATATTGATTGTTGCAAGTTGGTTTAATATTGTGTTTTTCTATAGATGAAAGGAATTTCTTGACTGAAATGAGCATACAAATCTTATCACATGTTCCGTCAATAATATTAAGCAAAATCAAAATATTGCATAATATTATTGACAATCTAGGGCATTGCTTGCCAACCTGGTGGTCGCGACCCCTAAGGGGGTCCCCATTAGACATAGAGTACAAATAACCATCGCGAGAGGGACATCAGTACTGCTACATGTTAGTTCGGCTCAATTCTAGTTACAACCAATATTATAGTAAGGCGCTCACATGAGTTTTTCTTTCATTATCAAAGGTTGAGAAACGATGGTCTAGGGGCCCCTTAAAGGTGGATGATATTAAAAAATTATCTGGGGCAAAGAAAGAATCCGTCAATGTTTAGCTCAATATTATTGCACAATATTATGGATATAGTAGCGGGTGTGAGTTGGAAAAAAACCCGAAAATGGGTCCGTTTTTGAGAATGCTGAACCCGATTGCGAGGTTTGTATTACTTTTTGGGGTTGAGCAACCCCCGAAAACGGCCAAAACCACCCCCTAGAGAAGTTAAACCCTCTTTAAACGGTTTCTTTGTGGAATAAAAACACTCTTGAGCGAGTTGTGGTGCTGGATATCGACACCTACCCCCATCAACCCCTCTACCGGCCAATACTATCCCCCGCAAAGAGTGATTTTTTTGTAATATCAGCGTCATCATTTATTTCCCCTCGTTTTGGAGGAAAGAACGAGCGATTTTCCTCGGCCGGAAGGTCACGTTTCAGTGGGTACAGGCAGATTGATTGGGAAAGCTAGGGGCAAGTCTCGCAAGAACGCCGGTGGAGAATATACAGGAGCATTTGTGCGTGCTAAAGAGAGACATCCTCATAAGTATATCCACTTTCTCTAGGTTGCCGGCTCCAGGTGGAGGCCCCTATCATCATACTTTATGGCTAGAAAGACTTGGCCAAATCCACCGAACACCAAAACAAAAAACAGCTGACTGAAGTCGAAAAAGGGATCAGCGTTCCCTTTGAAAGGGTCTCGACATTGGAAACCTATTCCCAAACAGCATCTGATTGAGCTGCTGGCCTAAAAAGCATCACTACAAAGCTGGCTGAAAATATGCGCCACCTAGACGATATACAGCTTACTCAAAGGCTCAGTGATATCATAATCCGTGGCATTCCAACGAAGCAAGATGACTCGCCATTGAAGATCGTGGCGAATATTGCAAGACTGATCAATCACCGCCTATCAGACTTCACTCAGGCCTTTCTTTTGCGTTTATGGATGCGTTTGAGGAGTGGGCAAATTGTCGTTATTGAGTGGGCCAATCACCGATCGGAGTTATAGTGCTTCAAACTTCATATATCACTTTCTTTGCACTATATTTCGTTAATGGTTAATTCTATATGAAAAATCCTGCGTAAGATTTATAGAACACACGATTATCTATAATTTTTGTTATTATTATTTACCGTATCCATCGTCGCTACAAAAATTAAGATGGCTAAGAGAAGTTATGCTCGTAAGCTTAATCCTTCGCTCCCAGCCAAAACTGTCTGGAGCAATAACTTACGCTCCCTAGGCGTGCATTCTAAAAATGTAATTGCGCCTCATTCTGGACGAAGGTCCAGAAAGCCTCAATCAACATTTCATTGGAAACCATTCGACGGCCCAGATTAAAACTCTCCCCGCCACATCCCCTGATGGCTTTTGCTTTCGCTGTGTCGATTCCGTTGAGGTTGTCTCAGCTCTAAAATCAACTAAGTTACAAGCGACCGGTACTGACAATATATGTATCTCTTAGATTCCTAAATATGCTTATACAATGTCTCTTGCCGGTCTTGACTCACATTTTTAACACATGCCTCACTGGTTTTAAGTTTCCTTCGTCGTGGAAACTTGCTTTAATCACGCTTATTCCTAAATGCCCGTCCCCTGCCACCCCGCGGATTTCCGTACGCCGTCTAGTATACTTCCTTTCCTTTTTTGGCTAAGGTTCTTGGAAAAATTATTGCTGCTCAAATACTAGAGTTTTGTGTACGAATCCAATTCATTTACGAATGGCAATCTGGCCATTACTGGTATGAGCGTGTATCGAACGAAATAAATGATGCGAAGTGTGATTTCAACGTAGTGGAGAGATATGGGTTTCCTCTTTCTTACTTCTTTTCCCGATTAAAAATGAAATTCGCCCGCAGCTAGCACGCAGCTGGCATGCACTAGCCCGCACGGCGCCCGCAGCTAGCATGCACGCCTGAAGACTAGCCCGCAGCTAGCATGCAGCTGGCACGCACGAATATTATAAATCACGAGTAAAAATGAAATTCGCCCGCAGCTAGCACGCAGCTGGCATGCACTAGCCCGCACGGCGCCCTCAGCTAGCATGCACGCCTGAGTGAAAATAACACTAGCATGCAGCTAGCATGAAGCTGGTACGCACGAAACTCAAATTTAAAATGAAAGAAAAAAATTTTTTTTCGTAGAATAAAAATTCTACGCCTCTTAAAAAAGATGGAGAAGAGTATTATATATGTACTAGCTGGGATCCCCGTTACCGAAATTCGGTTACAAAAACAATAAATATATAAAATTCACGATTTGTTCGAATTTAAATTCAATTTAAATATTTTTATTTCAAAAAAAAAAATTATAGGTACGCAATGGCGAATTTTTAATTTTACACAATACAACTCAATAATACTATACACAAAAAAGTATAAAAAAATGCACGCACAAAGTGACCGAGTTTTTTTAAGTCAGTTATGCCGCCAAAAATCTACACAAACGCTTGTTTTTCTCTGTTTCTGACCCTGTTTAGATGTTGCGCTTTGTCGCGCGCTTTGAGTCGCCTCAAAGCGCACATTTGTTTAGACGATTCGCTTTGAGTCCAGTCGCTTCCTTTACAGCTGGAACAAATGGAATAAAAACAATTTGCACAATTTGCTATCTACGAACTATTGGCGTGTTTTTATAATGTGTGATAACAATTTTTGCGATATCCAGATTATTTCCGTTTTTTAAAATAAGAAAAGTGATATGGTGTTTTTGTAAATTGCCAAAATAACGTTTCTTAAAAGTTTTCTCGCACGTGTTTTTACTTAGAAGGCTGAAACGAAAGTGAAATGAAACACGAAGATGGAACAAAATGAAATTAAAACGCCAAAAAAGCGCAAGTGAATCCCTTTCTGATCAAGACTCACTTCCCACCGCCCCGAAACCTCCCCGCGCCCACAAATTTCGTGAGGCACTTGCGCTGAAGCGCACCGTCTAAACAGGGTCTCTCATTCGCTTCACTGAAACGGCATTTGTGTCAATCGTAGGCTACTCAGCTCTACGTTGATGCTCACAAAAAATTCAAATTTTCCAACGGCTTTTTAAAATTCGAAAAATTAAAATCGTTATAACTTTTTTATTCGTGAATCGATTTCGTTGAAATTCCTTATTACAAAACTATGCCATAAAAAGAACATTCTCTGAAAATTTAAACGAAATCGGTCCACGAACAAAAAAGCCTTAGCGTGTACAAACTTTTTGTTTGCCTATTAATATATAAGATGTAAAGTCGTCATCAAATCGAACTTTTTCATTAAATTTTTTTCAAGTATCTGCATTAAAAACAAATAGGAATTTTTCATATTTAATTAGAGAATACATTTAATGAATCAAAAACAATTATTCATCATACTCAAACTTATTACTAGGCGCTAATACATATGCATCGCTTAGGTTCTTTATAAAAAAACATAGTGTAATAATACATTCAATGTCAATAAGATTTACATCTGATTCTTCACTCATTATTTTACATATACAATATATGGTATAGAAATTCGTTCATCGTTAAAATTAATATTTGGCTGAAAAAGGAAATTGAACATCTACTTTTCTAAATAAAGAATAATAGCTTGATGTAGTGCAATTTTTTCGACAACACTCAGAACAATAACATATTTTTACGAATTTTTCCACAAATCCAAAATTTTCACTATCGCGTTTAATTTTTATACAATTCGACACAGTTTTCAACGTGGAAACTTCTAAAGCAGAAAATTGTGGATTTTCTAACCGCGTGCATCCTTGTGGCGGGAGCATGCATCCCTGTATCGGGAGAGTGCATGCTTGTGGCCAGATCCTACACATTTTAAGCAGGCACATTTTGAGATTTTCGTGCGTGTGGCGGGAGAGTGGATACCTGTGGCGGGAGAGTGCATCCCTCTAGCGAACAAATTTTTAGATTTTCGTGCCAGTGGCGGGAGCGTGTATCCCTGTGGCGGGAGCGTGCGTACCTGTGGCGGGAGAGTACGTACTTTTGTGGCGTGCCTGTTTGTTCGCTATGCGTGCTAGCTGCGGGCGCGTGCGTGCTAGTAAGGAAATTAACCATGAAATTATTTTTAATCGGGTTGGTGCAGTAAAATTTCCACCTTGAAATGAGGCGAGATGAAATTGTAAAACATAAATATGGGTGCGTTCCTTTTAAACACAGCGAGAGACAGGGTGTCCCACACGGTGTTCCGTAAACGACATGAGTAAAGTTGATGAAACACTGAGTGTATCCTTGTCTTGTAAATGGAAAGCACCCCATATGTATACATCATGGAGGTATAGGTTTCTTACTCTCTTACTCTTACTCTGAGGCAGTTTGATGCATATTAGAATCAGACTCGTGAAAAAAGCTCTTCATTGGTATTTATTTCTTTTATTTTTTTTTTAGGTTTGGCATGACAATGGTATAGTTGTTTTCAAACCTCGTGACATCCCGCGCATGTTCCCCAGCTAAGCTCTTAAAAATGTTTAAAAGCTCAGACAACAGCTTCACTTAACTCCTCCTATTAATCACTTGCTGCCATGTAATCAGTCGCGACTGCGTATTGCTAAAGGGAGGTGTATTTTTCTGGGACTTCAATGATTATTTAAAAAATTTACAAATTATGACTGAAAAACACCCGTTTTGATATATTTTTTTTAATTTAAGGTTTTTATATTTTACACATATGCCACAGAAATAATTTGTAGCAATTTCTACTAAAAAATACGAAATTTGTATTTTTATCACTTTGATTACTTGATTGTTGACATTTTCCGCCAGTCGCATACGCGCTTTTGCTTGGGGAGATTGTGTTGCTTGCGGCTGCAGAGAACTCTCAATTTATGAATGAAAATGCTCATATATTTAAAAGAAATTTTTCCAGCAATTCTTTTAATTTATTTTAAATTTAAGGATGAGAAATATTTAGCATAATTATAGTAAAATTATGCTTATTACGATGGATAAACTGACTTGGTTGAGCAGGAGTTTTACATGTATTTAAAAGCTCTGCTCAATACATATAAAGATTAGTTAACTTTATTCATCCGGCATGCGCACATCCCTTCCCAAATTATTTTGTTGAGTTTTTTCTGCGTTTGTTGCCTTTTTAAGTTAAAAGAGGGGAAATGATAGAACAAAATTTATGAAATTGGGCAACGAGGTGCGCAGAACCCTTCAAATTATTTGTGTCACGGCGTTTGAAAACTTCTATACCTCGCCTCGTTTGAAGAGGGACATTTTACTGGGTCAAAAGAAAAAAGAAACACCCCTTACAAATTCATATTAAAGGCATATATTTTAGTGACCGTGAATGGTGTCATTTAGCATACTCAACTGCTATACTATACTGGTTCGATTACAGAGGCTAAGCAGCATTGAACGTGAATAGCATTCAATTGGGGGACCGCATTAATAAAACGACATTTTTAAAGTTTTCGATACCGGCGCAATTAGTACTTAACATACCCACGACGAAATTCTCAAATTGTTACGACCTCTTTTCGACTGGGATTGATGGTGGCCAAATAGGGCACTCCTTACGAAGAGGTACGAATGAGGCGTTAGATGCCCTGGGTGAGCCCTATAGGGCAATCCACATGAGGTCCACATAAAGTAGTGAGGCTAGTCTCATAGGGGCCGTATCTGCACCTCCCTTGTGGGGCATAACCCATAACAAACGACATAGCTCAACAGAGCTTTTAAATAAATTGACTAATTAACTTTTCACATTTTAACGGATATCTATTCACATGCTCCCCACCCACAATGATTAAGGTCCGCTGCCCCTGGTAATGCATCCTTCAATCTTGAAAACAGCGTAGTAGTTATTTAAAGAATATGAAAGTTTTACGTTTGTTTTTCTATTTCTAACAAGATTGCTTGTTAGATAAATCAGATGAAACCTCATGCAAACAAAAGTAATTTAGTTTCGTAGGCAGAAATTTTAAAGAAGATTAAGAAGAAGAACATCTTTACTTTATATTTAAGATTTTCTATTTATAGGTTTATTGTGTTTGAATTGCCATAAGTAAAGCAAAACTCTAAATATACCTTAAATAATTTGTGCCAAGCACAAAATCGATTGTTAAAGGAAGTACTACTTATGGTTCTCCCGTTTACTTACTTCAATCCAATCCTTGAATTAATCTTCCATATTGAATTATTCGAATTTTGAAAATAACCATGAAATATCGATTCAATTAGGATAATAGCATCCACTTAAGATTATCTGTACTACATTTAATATTAAACTTGAGGCTTTGTTAAGCGTTAAAAGAATTACAACTAAATAATTGGATTTCGCCCACACATATAGGGGCAACTTATCGGTGTAATGGACCATTGTCAGATATTCACAGAAAACGTTGTAGAAATTGATACATCCTTCCGGTACAGCTCCCATTAATCCCATATGTTCGTTTCTCATAAATTATACAAAGGCCAAGAGAAGGGAAAAAGTTGGGAATCAGTTTACGGATGGAAATGATATTCGAACCCAAAACGGATAATCATATCCAAGTGCTTGTAATCATGTTATCCAATATGATTTACTAAATTCTAAAAAAAAAACATTGTGTGCATCACTTACTTATAAAGACATTTCAAACACCGACTTGTGTTATGGAATTGATAATCAGCATTTGCCGTCCTTTAATCTTATTTTTATGTACAACACACATTTTCATTTTCAGTTGATTAAATGTTAAAGTCAATAGGAAAAAACATTTTACAGAAAAGTAATTAAAGCCGATATTTGACAAAAGTTTCGTCTTGTTCAAATGAGGCTCAGATAAACACCAGTAGTGGGTGAATTTCTTATCGATTTTCTTTTTCAAAATGAAAACAAAATTTAAATTACTCCAGGGGCTGGGGGAGATAACAGAGAGTCCTCTAGACCGTAAAAGTTAATTTCACTGTTGCATTAAAAAAATGAAATGAAGAAAATAATAATTATTCTTTAGATAATACTGTTATTAATTAGCAAACTGAATTTGATTAGAATACTTAGGGGTGGATTTTTTTTTCATATATTTTTTCCGTTTTTACCATTCACAAGTTGTTGTTTGTGATCTGTTATTCAAAATCAATGCCATTTTGTATTGTACGAACTTGTATGAACTTTATAGTCCGAGTTTTTGGTAAGCACACAAGTCTCAGATTCATATCGCCTTATACTAGATGCTTGGAGCTTTAGGCCTGAACTACATTGAGAAGCAGTGCATTGCAGCACTGTGCCGTATGTTGCAGTGGTTTATTAGAGAAAGCATGGTAAAACACTTTAAATAAGCAGTGTTTTGACATTGACTGTTCATATATAGTCTTTTGCCTATTTTTTGTAGTCCCTGTGACTTTTGTTGTATAGAAATTCCTTATTTTTCACTAATTCTATAAATTTTTCATCATCCATTTCGGCAATAATGGCAATGTCAAGTTTTTCAAAAATCGGTACACAGTGAGAAGCAGTTTTTTTAGAAATTAGCCAAAGACAAGTCAGTGCAGTGCAAGGCAGTGAAGTTAATGTGAGTTGCCACATTCTGTTACAAGAAATCTAAATTTCACTGCGTAGTGTTGCACTGCACTGTTTTTCAATGTAGCTCAAGCTGTAGCCTGCGGTCGGCAACCTATGACGCGTGCCACACGTGGGAAAATCTCTGGTGTCACGAAGACAATTTGGAAATGTGGATTAAACTAAAATTATCAATATGTTTAGGCCCCCATTCATATACAGGCTGCCGGTAGGCCGTGGCCTCAACGTAACTCGCCTTGAGGCCAAGTATAACTACACAATCACTGACCGCCAAATGGGTGGGCCTGCAGTCCAGGAAAACTGGCAAAAATCTTCATTTCGGTGAGTATTTAGCGCCAATCCGGGCCTGAAGATCTGAACTTCTATTCAGTCGTTTTCCCCTGTGTGTTTGTAGGGAATCATGAAGTCACTACGGCCTCTCAGGGCCTGCCTGTAAGTGAATGGGGACCTTAAAGTGTGGCCTTAATCGGGCCCTACCTGCCGAGCTGGTCTGATAGGCTACGGCCTGCCGGCAGCCAGCATATGAATGGCCGCAAGAGGAAGTCCCCAAAGTAGACATAATAATGTTTAATTAATTTTTGGTGGCACGCTTAATACGCAGTAGTTTTAATTATCTGTTTTGTGGCACGCCAATGCATTTGGGTTGCCGACCGCTGGCTAACAGACTTTGTTTTTTGTATAGGAATCGTGCCGGTTTTAGTGGTTCCATGTTTCTATCGGATGTAATTACTCTCCCAAGGTTGGTTAACTACGTCTAAATCACGCTCTGATCTCTTGATTGTGGAAGCAAAGCTAGATAGTCTTGTAACCCCGACCACCAAGTAGTTCGTTTTGCTTTCATTGATGTATCTTGTACAATTCTTAACGTTCTTTTGATTCTTTCAATGTTTATCACTTCAGCCTCTGTGAACTTGTTTAGTATTCTACTTTTTGCTGTTGGTCCTGAATCTCGAATTATTTTCTCCAACCCAACCTTGAAAAAAAGCTATTCTACGGTCCCCTTCATAATGTGTAATGGTCTAGGTGGCATTCCAGATATCATTATTTGGCTTGGCACATTGCATTGTTAACCGGTAAGCTTATCAGGAATATAGAATATAGAATATACTTGGCGATTTATAGAGGTCAACCTATGGGGTAGAGATCTTCCACCTTATGAATGCTGCCTAGGTGACCTAGACCAAGTTGTTGATTCTTAATGACAAGAGGATCTGACGAACGTAGCATCTGAACGCTAGCATTAGAGCAGCAGTTAGTCAAAGCAAATCCATTCTTTTGAAGCATTGTCGTAAGGGCAATTATAAGCTTGGTGGCACTAGCGTGGACTCATTATCAGATATTGTTGCGGTTTCCACTTCAGCTAACTCGCCATTCATCGATTTTTTATATAATGTATTCTTCTTGTGAGAGCTCTTTTCAATCTCTCAAGGCAGAAATAATTAAAACTACGGAACTAGTTCATTTTCGAGAGAATGCCTAAAAATTTAGCCACAGACGCATTTGCATATAGAAAAGCACGATCCTGCTTCATAGATACCCGGATAATACATCGAGATTACATTAGGAATAGGCTCTTTTCACATCAGTCAGAACACATGCTATCTGCATTATCACTACAAAAAGCAAACATTTACACCATTGGACATGGTAGGCTAGAAAAGGTTTTGATGCATTCAGGGTGTCTTTATACCCTTCTTGCGGTACTATGGAAACATAAAGCTCTGGTATTGTTGTTAGATCCCGAAGCTGCGTATTATGTGGCCAGATAATTTCCAGGACGAGCTCAGAGCCCCCAGCTTCATTTTTCCGCCAGACAATACATCTGTTCTTCTGGCAAGGATCGTTGAAGAATAATTTTGAAGCACCGAAACACCGATTATTTCTTGGCCAGCCCAAAGCACAGACCTGAACCCAATTTAAAATCTTTGGCGAGTTGTTATCTGTTGTTATCTTTGACAATTTGTAACCCTTCAGCAACAAAAAAAAATATATATTGAATAATTCAAATTTAACAACTTAGTTGCTAGTACGGATTATCCAATCAAACCAACTCTACCAAAGGCGCTTGGAAGATTTGTTATAAGGGACATGCTTACGAGATCCAGTTTTTAATACGTGTGTTGCAATGGAGCTTTCTGGAAATCTACAAATTGAAGATAATTATTGTGATTTAAATAACTTAAATAATTTTTTTAGACACGATAATCTACTTGTATTACATGTTAATATTAGGGGTCTCAATGCAAATTTTGCTAAGCTAGAGATTTTTATTGATAGCTTGTCTGTAAAACCTGATGTTATCGTATGTACTGAGACTTGGTCTCTACCTTGTTATTCCTTTTTTGTTTTAAGTGATTATGATATTCATTATAACCATAGTAACATAAATAAAGCTGATGGTGTTGTCATGTACATTAATCAGTTACTAAAGTATAAAATAACTATTGAAGAGTTTAATAATTTTAAATTTTTGTCAGCTGAAATTAAACTAGTAAATAAGAGTGTAGTTAAGATCTCTGGAGTTTATAGATGTCATGATGTTTGCAGAGAAGATTTTATTAATTTAATTACAAACTTTATCTGTGATAATAGGAATTTCAAAAATCATATCATAGCCGGTGATTTTAATATTAATCTTATGCTAGCTGATGTTATGGTCAATAACTTTTTATCTATACTTTTAGATAATGGTTATCTTCCTTACTTTAACGGCGTTACAAGACCTAATGATTTTGAGGGTTCTTGCATTGATAATATCTTCATTAGATCAAATTTCCCTAATATTCAATCTGCTACATATACTAATGTTCTTACAGATCACTACCCTATTTTCGTCTCTCTTCGTTTACGTAAAGAAAAATTAATTTCTAAGGACATTTTTATTATCAATTATAGTAGGCTAGTAAATTTAAGTGAACAAATTAATTGGGGGTCTTTTTTGGATATTGAAGATCCAGATATTTTCTTTGATCTTTTTATCAGCTGTCTACAATCACTGATAGGTAACGCGACAGTCAATAAAAGTAATACTAAGTCCAATTTTTTTCCTCGTAGCAAGTGGATTACTAGAGGAATTATGATATCGTGTAAGACTAAAGAAACTTTATATCATATCTGGAATTTGGATAGAGGTAACCTGACTCTAAAAAATGAATACAATGATTACTGTAAGATACTTAATAAACTGGTTAAATTAGCTAAATTAAACTATGAAAAAGAGAGAGTTAAGGCTTACTCTAAAGATAGCAAAAAGCTTTGGCAATATGTAAATACTATTCTAGGCAAGAAATCCACTAATTCACAGGATTTAGATTATATTATATCTGAAAATGAAACTATTACTTGTAAACAAGCTATAGCGGACAATTTTGTCACTTTCTTTAGTGATATAGGTGAAATTTTGGCTAATGAAATTGTTACTAATAATAATAACGTCGAAGGCAACTTTATTGATTTCGTAAATCATAATGATAGGAGTTTTTTCCTAAGGCCTACTGATCGTTATGAAATTCAAAAAATCATACTTAACTTGAAAGATAAAAGTGGTGGAGTTGATGGCATTAATAGCAAGGTGCTAAAGTGTCTGGCTAGTGCCATTAGTTTGCCATTGGAGCACATTTTCAACATATGTATCAGTAAGGCAATCTGGCCAACTCTATTAAAAAAAGCTGAAATAATCCCAATATTTAAATCAGGCAATAAGCACTTTACAACAAATTACAGACCTATCTCCTTAATCTCGAATGTGGCTAAGATATTTGAAAAAATTATATATAGTCGACTCTATGACTTTCTTGCGAATAATAATATTATTTGTGATAATCAATTTGGCTTTATGAAAAATAGAGGTACTAATGATGCCCTAGTTTGTGTTTCAAATTTTATAATTAATAACATAGATAAATGTAAACCAACTGCTCTGTCATTCCTTGACCTAGCTAAGGCCTTCGATACGGTTAATCATAAAATTTTATTGGCCAAATTGTGGAAGTATGGCATCAGAGGTATCCCTTTCGATCTTGTTAAAAGCTACTTATACAATAGAATGCAATATGTTAAGTTAAACGGTTGTACAAGTGTATCAAAGATTGTAAAAGTGGGTGTTCCGCAAGGAACCATCTTGGGTCCCTTACTTTTTATTATATATATTAATGACATTTTTAGTTGCCTTCCTGTCAAATCATTGGTATCTTATGCGGATGACACTGTTGTGCTTTGTTCTGGTAATAGTTGGAATGAAGTCAGGCTTCTGTTAACAGAAAGGTTAAAACAATTAGACAATTGGCTCAAACTCAATCAACTCTCATTAAATTTAGATAAAACTACATTCATAACTTTTGGTAGTTACAGCGATAGTATTCCATCTGATTTCAGTGTATGTATTAATAACTGTGCAATAAAACGTGTCTATCAATATAAATACCTAGGCTTGTACTTTGACTGCTGTATGAGATGGAATAACCATGTTATTGACCTAACTAAAAAAACTAAATACTTCACTTTTTTATTCTATAAACTTAATAGACTACTTAAGCATAATCTATTGAAATCGATCTATCATGCCCTTTTTGAGAGTATAATTAATTATGGAATAATAGCGTGGGGGGGTGCCTACAATAATTCGACAAGGTCTTTATCACTAATTCAAAATAAACTGCTTAGTTCTTTTAGAACAAGTAATTTTCGTAATACACCTTTAAATTTTATAGATTTTTTTGTTGTAACCTCACTATTATATTACTACAATGAATGTCGTAAGTTGTACTTAGAAAGGCATGATAGAACGAGGCATAGGTTATTACCATTACCTAAAGTTAAAAAATCAATTAGCACTAGGAATGCGTACTATGTAGCAATTATGTATTACAATTTACTACCTCAGAATTTGAAATTACTGAATGGCTCAAAAAAAAGTATAAAAGTTAAGATTACCAAATGGTTCTATGATAATTTTAAGAAGACTAATGTATAAGAATATTTTCAACCTGTTAATCTCTCTTGATTTTTGAACTAACTATTCTTAAGATAAATTTTTGTTTAATTTGTAGCAATGCACTTAAACCATGCAATAATGTTATGAATGAATGAATAAGTATGTATATTTTTGTATAAAGATATTTTTCCGGTTCCAAATACAGGTGCTCACACACCTCTTTGGATTTCTGTATACTGGAATTAAATAATAAAAAATAAATAAATGTAATATCTCTCAAATCAACATAAATCCATTATACAACTAGTTGGGCTCTGGGTTTGATCCTCACACGATCAACTTCACTCTTCACAGTATGATGAATGTTGAATATTATGAATGGATATTTTAATAATAAATGAACAATAATAACAACAAATTGTAAGAAAAAATCGCGCCAAATTCTTACACCTGGGACTTCAAACTAATGCAACTCCTATACCGAACAACAAAAATTTTGTGATATTAAATAATATGTGAATATTAAAGAACTGACTACTTCAAAAATAATAATAGTTTTAGGACTAGTGAGAAATTGGCTAGTACCAGAACCAAAGTTATCCTGAGAGGAGCTAGTACAAAGAACGATTAGATTTTTTAGACAATTTGTGGTTCCTGAACATAACCAAAAAACATTTCTTTCGTGGTTCGTTCGCTCGCTGCACTTGAGCGCGTGGCCGAATTCTAGAGAGATTAGCGAAACTAAACAATATAAAAGACGTTGGACTCGACCGAAAATACCAAATTGTTCGGTAGCTACTGGAAATTCCGAGATGAACTTAAATTTCTACAAACAGTGGGACGCGGAAATCATTTCCCAGCCCAAAAAATACTAACCTATGGTTTGAGCAATTTGCTGTGTCTGTAAAGGGTAGCGTAATTTTTGCACTATTTTTAAAGAGGCCTGGGATTTTGACAGGTGACGTTTTGATGGGATGCTTTCGCTCTGCTGAAACCAGAAAAGACAATGTCGTTTATTAAATATTGACAAAATTAATCAATTTAAGATCCTTGTGATTCTTAGCTGAAGTCTTTCCATTTAAACCAAAAAGGCTTTATCGAATGGTATAAAATTGTGTTCAGAGCGAACGAAAACATTAATTTGCTTCAATCGGCAACTCAATGAAGTCAGTATCATTTTTGATTTACGCGATATCGTGTTTTGAACAGGAAAGCGGCTCGACCGAATTTTATGAAAATCTATTCAGACTATATATTAGTTGATACAGGTATCGGCACCTCAACGACGACTTTTTAAGTTTGTTTACTGGCATCCAAACTTTCAGACTTTATATCAATTTCGCAGTAAAAATACTTCAAAATTGAACTGTAACGGTTCAAATGAATACCGTTCTGCCAAACAGAGTTCAAGGAGTATGAAACTTGACAAATTGCCGTAAGCTTCAAAACATGGTACCGGGCTTCTCATTTCCCGTAAAATTCGAATTCCGGGATGCCGGGATACAAATTATTCTCTTCCCGGGATCCCGGGATTTCCCGGAATCCAAAAGATTATAGTATAATTAAAAATATAAACAAATTATAAAGACTAAAATTAACTTTTTAATTCAATTTAAGCAATGATTTTTATAATAGTTTTTCAGAAAGCATAAGCTCTCTATGGCGCTACCACTTATAGTACAGGTAAATTAAGCCGAAAAAAGTGAAATAGCAGAAATGATTGGGTACAGGCTGAAAATTGATACAGAGCTTCCTTTTAGGGTTCTTAATAAGGGATTATAAAGTCGACCGATTTTCTACCCCGGGAAACTCACTCTTAAGGTCAAACTATCAGTTTTTTGTTAAATACATATTAAACCGTAAATCCTATCTTAAAGTAATGTTCACAAAGTTTGTAGATCATACGATTCCCTACAAAAAAAACGTTATAATACATTTTCCTGTATGAATTACCATTCATAAGATATCAATGTATTTTTTTTAAATTTATTTCGAGTTGAATAATCCCTAGACTAATTATCGCAAACCAATATACTTCTGCCGACATTATGTATCTTCTAAACGGAGTCACGCACACTTCCTCGGTTCGAAATTATTTATTAGGGAGATTCATTCTGTGAATTGGTGAATGAATTAAAGAAAAAGACCGCTTCACGGGAATTCCCGGGAAATGTTGCGGGATAGCGGGATCAATTTTACGCCCGGGATCCCGGGAAAACGGGACATTTACATTTTGACATAAAAAATTATGACGATTATGGTCAATTTTATCAGTCACACACGCAAATGATTTACCTGACGTTATGCTGATTGGGTGTGCAGAGTCAAATAAGCATTGCACAGTAGTGCGTTATTGTCAGCAGTCATAATTAGTCATCTAAGCATCTTACAGGATTCGAATTTTAAATCGACGACCATCTGCTCTGACATACTAGAGGCCAAGATAGATTTGAAACCCTTTTGCTATGAATATCGAGAGCTGTGAAGAATGGAAATCTAAGGCCCTCCGGACACGAGCCGACCGATTTGTAATCCTAATTGCAAACTAGCTTCACAATAAACATTTTGTCATACAATTCCCTAGACAAACGTTTTTTTTTTTTTGCAAATGTTTGATAGTGGACCCGCCTTTATTAGGCGCAAACCTGGTGGTGCATTGCCCATTGCAAATCGTTGTTCACTGTTACTAATTTAACAACATGTTTGGGACACACATTAAGTTTCCTATTAAGTCGATTTCCTCAGTCTTTTCTGTACGCAAGTGAATAAAACATATCTGTGGTTCTACAATTACTCTCAAAAAAAAAAAAAAACCAAGAAAACACTGGACCCTTCTGTACGCTTCCGCGAAATGCCTACATATAACCAAATATTTTTTGGTAAAAAATACATCTAAAAAATATTGTTTTATTCCAAGAGTCTCAGAAAATCAATTACAATGTTATGGTAGGTATTTACTAATACCTAATACATATTAGTATCAAAGATCAAATATCTAACTATTATCGTATTTTACTTAGTTACTGGCAGTATAAATAAAAGTAGCAGGGAATTAACAATTTTGTTTTGCAATCACGAATTTCAAAGCTGATATTTTAAATATCAATGAAATAATCCCAATGTAATTAATCCTACTACTTAGGCTTATAGCCGCTTTCAAAATCCACTAATACTAAGTCTAAAAAATTGATTTTTCAATGTGATTACTTTTTGATTGTGTTCATCTTAAACATACTAAAAATAAATATGGTATCATTTATTTTTTTCCAATATTTTATTGTTAAAAGTTTTTAATTATTATTCATCTATAAATATTTTTCTATTGTCTAAATGTTAACTAGTGATATTTTGCATATATAATTTGTTTTTATACACATGGTTGTTGTTTGACTTTCAAAGGCCTGTTATCACCACAAATAGTCGATCAATTTTAATTACCATAAAAGCAAACAAAAGGAGCAGATTAATCTCGAGTTCATTTAAAGTCAGTAAATATTTTCAACCAGTGGTCTATTTACTTTTGATATTCCCTATTCAATATTTTGATAGAATAGCAACTACCAGACATTATTTATATAATTAGCACAAAAGCTGCTGTATTTAAAATTTTGCACCCATCCATTATTATCATTAAAATAATTTTCGAGAACTTGTTAAATGTATGAATAATTAATTACTTTTTTTAATTTTATTTCAGGTGATCAAATACTGGCATTAAAGAACAATTTCCCAACTATAAAGCCAATCGGCTCGTCAGCCAACATTATTGACGAAACATCTGATGAGGTAATTTGCCGTCCACCTGATGACACGAGAACGTAATTGAGCGAGAAAAAATATGGCCATTTCCGTCATGAGCTCGTTTCATCGCACTTAATTAGAATTTTTTCCATCACTCAACACAGTAACTGGGCCACTCTCTAAGCTTACAAATATACTCTTTTTCCTTCAGATACTGCTTCGGTTCGTGCGACGTCTGGAATCATTTAAGCAGCAAAACAGTCTACAGCAAGACTTTCAACAGCCCTCAGTTACCGGGAAAACTGAATTGAAAATTGATGAAAATCGAAATTACCACTACAGAGGAAGTGCGGAGAATATTTCACCGAAAAGCGAAACATTTCCTGATATTAACAACAAACGCCGTGCAAGGAGCTCAAACCGATCGGAGGATGCAGTCAACTGTAATGAGGACGACACTCATCGAACATCAAACAAGTTTGCTGGGCTAAGTAATGATAGACTTGAAAAAGGATGCTGTATTGAGAGAAGTTATCAGGATCACAAGGACACTCATGACTACTTAACCGAAAGCAAAAAAACTAAAAACGATAACTTCAATGGAGAAAATGAATCTGTATTGAGGAGGACAACAACTCGTAATGGTGATGAAATTGGGTCAGACTGCGATAAGGAGAATTTCTTAGTTGATAAGGAGAATATGGGATCAAATGTGTCCCGGAACACTAGTAAGGGACTATCAGGACGAAGGACTCAATCATCTGGTAAGGATATAAATTTTTTTGCCACCAGCATAGAAAATATTTTATAGCCCCTTCAGGATATAAATTAGTAGAAATGTGCCGATTTCGTGTTTTGATTTTTTTATTGAATCTTATTAGATTTGTAGCAATTTTTATTGGGGTCAGTTCTGTTACATAAAGTGAGTTATGTCCGGCGATGTTTTAAGGTCTCGATGAGCTTGTAGTGTTGTTTGGGGGTCATTTCATTTTATTTAGTAACAGCATGAAATTGGTTTTTCTGTTCAACATTTTTTATTGCTTACTGAGCGAAATTTGTTTCTTTTGACGAGATAATGAAAATTATCTTCTGAACAGAAACAATTTGTCATTTAGCTGGTCGTTGGGATATTAACAAGTAGTCAGGAGTAAATAAATTGGTTTTTGAGGACCCATTAATGGTTTTGCTGGGGATAATGATATTTTTAAATATCACCCTTTTGTACTAACAGTTCGTCATGTTTTGGGGCCTCGGTAGTCTAGAGGTAAGGCGCCTGACTGCTATCCCCAGAGGTCCCGGGTTCGAATCCCGGCGGTGCCACGGTTCTTCGCCTTTCCGACCTAACTTTCCTTCTTTCTTCTTCCCTCTTTACATTCCTGATTCCCCTGTCATAGCCTTCCCTAGTCCTTCTCCGCTCCACCAAGCGCATGCCATCGGTTGGTTGATGAGATTCAACTCGTTTCAGGAGGCATAACACTCCAGCGAGTTGTTCTCGACGCCCCGATGTCAGAGTCGCGAAATGGTTGTGAGTAGGTGGAATAAAAATATCGCGGCTAGGTTGTGACAGTTACTTCCTTCTCTTCTCTCTATCTTCCGGCTAGAGCTGCTGTTCGACATTCACTCTATACGAAAAATAGATTGTCGACAGTACAAAGGGACTTTCCCTAAGCCTCTAGTCTGTCACATAAAAAAAAAAATGTCGTTTGGGTCATGGTAAAATGTCTATTAGTTAACTTAGTTTTGAGTGAAAGAGGAGAATAGGATATTTGGCGGTGAAAGATTGCTCCATAGTTGAATTATTCTATTTATAAACGAAGTTCTAGAATCTAGACCATAGTGTGCATGAAAATGAGGAGTGCCAGATGTAAGAGTAAACAGTCTTAACCCGAGTAAAAATAAAAAATGGGCCGCCAGCCGTTTGGCTTTTTAAGGGGGATATGATGGCCGTAGAGTTTTTAATGCGAGCACATAAGGCCTTACTGTGGCCAAACTTGACTGAACACGCGGGCACTCTATGCAAACGTTGCAAGTGAAATATGTAGTGCGTGTTGATTTATATTTTAGTGGGTAATTTTCTTGAAAGAAAACGTACAATCTAGTTCTTTAGAAACAAATTGATACTAGTAACTTTGGGTTTAGTTAGAGCAGGGTGCTATAGTCTGTCAAAAGCCTTGGAGATATCTAGCGGAACTAGATAAAATAACTAGATAGCGATGGGTGCACTGCTGTGGTTGAAATGCTCTGTAAGAGACACAAAAGATTGCGTGTAGATCTATTTGGTGTCAAGTCAAGCATTGCTTGTGGTGTAAGCATTGCTTATTGAGCGATATGTCACTGGTCAATGTACAATGTATTTGTACTTATTGAGTTAAAAATTCTACAAGGTTCTATATATGATAATCTATATTTTTGCAAAAACTACTACTATTATATGGTAGCACTTCATGGCAGCACGAAGTACTACGTTAAACAGAGAACCATTCAATTCTATCCTTATTTAGTGCTAGAATAACAAAGCTATATGTTAAACATAGGACTTTGCTTATACAGAAAAGCTTGTCTTTGACCAAAGTTCTATGTTAGTTTTCAGTGTTACCCTGTACGTTGCGGAAAATTTACTGATTTAGACCATTTGTATTTTTAAAAAGTAAGTAGATGAAATATACATGGAATTATAGATTATGCGAATGATAACTCATTGGTAGATAAAGATTTCATGCCTCCTGCTCCTCGTTGTCGTATAACCTCAAGTTTCACAGACTCGGACGAAGTTGGAAGGTCAGTTCAGTTAAATTGCATATCAAAATTTCAAGTTAAAGAAACTAAAAGATTCACGAAATAAGGGGTTAGAATACCTATGGGTCTAGTAGAAAGAAACTAATTCCAGCTAAGAAGATTAGAAAAAGCAAGGATTGCCTGAATAAATGTGTGCTTAAATGTAGCCAAAAAATTACTGATTATGAAACATTAACAATTTTTACCGATTATTGTAAACTATCATCCGAAGAAAAGCGAATGTTTTTGTTGAATAATACTAGCTGTTTATAACCTGATAGAATTGTTATGCATTACTTTTACCAGGAACTTGGATTAAAAATGAAGAATATTATGATGACCCCGCTAATGTTTTAATATTTCATACACACATACCAAAAATGCTATCGCTAGTGACGATAAATCCCATGAAATGTATGACAGAAAACGGACAAATGAATTTGATGGTTTTTAATTATGCATCGCCACGTAAAACAGGGAAAATTATGTTTAGCTGTGGTAAAAATTTCTTTAATTTTTCCGAATTTGACCAGACTTAAACAATACTTAAACAAATGTGACGTTCTTAAGCAATATTAAACAAACGTTCTTTCTAATTTCTAAACACGAATATGTTTCAAATATAGTTTCTTTTTGTAATCAAATGTACAGTTTGTTCCTTACAAGTAATTGAAAACACGAAATTCTTCTTAGGTCTTACCCGACTGACAATGATTTTGATTTTGTCAACATTTTCTTTTGATGCTATCCTCAGTATCAGTAGTCTTTATCATTCAATTTAGGGATATTTTAATCTTCTTTTTGATGTCTCTATTGTATACTCCTAGTAGTACATGGGTTTCTTGAAACTTCTTCTCACCTAATTGTCTTTATGTTGTCCACTTCTTTCCAGTTGATTACAAGTAGTTTTCGTTATTTTCTCGCATACCTTATATATACCATGAAAATTTTCATCTCCTGTTATTATTAGCGTAAAAAAATATTGTTGACATATATCTTATAGGGGGTAATCGATTAAATTTTGTAAACTAAAATAATTTTTATTTTAAATTCATTTTCGGTTCTATTTCATTTTTGTTATACAGTAAAGCAAATGTCATAAAAATTAATATGACTCAACATTAAATATTATAAGACAGTTAAAACAAATTAATTTATTTATATATGCCATAATCTGACGTAAATCTAAATAGATCCGCAAAATCTACACCATTTTTGCTTTTGTTGCGAAGAACGCTATTAGAATAATAAAGGACAATGTAAAGGACAATAACAACTAAGAGTATCTTAAGGCATGCCGATTGAATTTTTTAAAGGGTGAAACTATCTATCCATTAAAAAAAAAATATAAACATATTTCTGGAAAACTAGTCAGCAGCCATGGATTAGCTCCATTAAAACTATTACGATTCAAACTGATCTTCAATCTTTGGATATAGCGACAATGCATATATTTTTGCCGTAACTCGTTGTAAATAAAACAGCTTTCTTAAAATGTATGAAATGTGAGAGAAATAATGATAGTGAAAAAAAAAGAATGGAAACGACTTAATTTTGGATGCGATGTTGTTATTGGCATTTAAGAATAGAAATTTGTAAATTGCCACAATATTCTAAAGTATTTGAATTTGTTGCTATTCATCCATAATCAAAATTATAAATATATCGAACTATAAAAAATGTTAAGATCTAAGAACAAAACTGAAAGTGTAAGTATTTTAACGAAAAATAAACTGTTAATTATTTAGATAATTAAAAAACTTTTTAATACACCACGTTTTTAAAACAAATTAAAAAGTATAAAATAATTTCTCCTAGCTCCACACAGATTTAGAGCCTCATACATAATTTTAACACTATACAGATACATAGTCCTTAAAATTTGTGATAGTGAATTTGTAATAGCTATGAAAATATTTGTAAGATTAAAAACGAAAACACATTTCTCAACTTTGAATAGATATATTTTAATTAGGTTTAAAGAAAATAATTAGACAAAAATCAAATAGCAAATATTAAAAAATAAGTGTAGAATAGTTGTGAAATAAAACAATAAGAAGAAAATACTGAATATTTTATAATAAAAGTAGTAAAATTTAAAAAACTTGTATTGGTACTGATCCCGGACCTGGACAACATACACTCTGTAGGTAATGTACCAATTTGTTTTAGCCGCCAGGTCGGATTTACAATGACAGCATATAGCTTAATGTATTCTACTTATCACACCCTTTATTTTGGTACCCATGTCCCGGGTGTTGTGAAGAAAATGGTAATCTGCCACCACGGATCTAACGACATAGTCTATTGTATTCTACTTATGATACCCTTTCATTCGATTCCCATGTCCAGGGGGTTGTGAAGATAATAGTAATCTGCCCTCTGGAGATAGCCGCCACGGATCTAACGGTATATTTAGTATACCATATTGCTTATTGTGTTTTAAAATTGTATTCTACTAAACTTTCATTTGATACGCATGTCGAGGGAGTTGTGAAGAGAATGTTAATCCGCACTTTTGAGATGATCCGCACTTTTGAGATGGATCTCATCGTATATTAGGTATACTATATTGCTTTTTGTATTCTACTTATCATACCCTTTCATTTGATACCCTTGTTGAAGGTGTTGTAAAGAAAATGGTAATCCGCCCTCTTGAGACAGCTCCCATGGCTCTAACGACATACTCTATTGTATTCTATTTAGGATGCTTTTCATTTGATACCCATGTCGAAGGGGTTGTAAAAAAATGGTAATCCACCCTCTTGGGACGGCCTCCATGGATCTAACCCTATATTAAGTATGCTATATTGCTTATTGTATTCTACATATGATGCTCTTTCATTTGATACCCACGCCATCCTCATCCGCCCTCCTGAAATGGCCGCCATGGATCTAAAGATATATTGAGTATACCATATTGCTTATCGTATTCTACTTATTATAACCTTTCCTTTGATATCCATGTCAAAGAGGTTGTGAAGAAAATGGTAATCCGCTCTCTTGAGGTGGCCGCCATGGATCTAGCGGTATATATTGCTTATTGTATTCTACTTATGATGCCCTTTCATATGATACCCAAGTTTCGGGTATTCAGTTAGTAATCTGCCCTCTTGAGAAGGCCGCCAAGGATATAACGATATATTGCATTGTCATCGAAGCTAACGCTGTGTGCAAAATTTCAACATGATAGGATAACCGGAAGTAGTCATAGAATAGATTGCAAAATTGGTACCGGACAAACAGACAGACAAGAAAGCGAGTTAATAAAAAAGTTTTAAAATGAAAACGTACTTATATTACGAAGTAATAAATTTTTGATACGTTTAAATCAAATTTTTTGAAAGCACATGCAAATATGATCAGATACTACGGACAGAGCACGTACAGGAAGATCTATCATGAGTTCATTTTGCTGTAGTTAACCTTAGTGTTTTTCATTTGCATTCTTAAATTGCTAAAAAGTAGAAACTATAAAAATCATAATTTTAAGAGCGCATTCAAATTACCAAAATAACATGCTGAAA
The DNA here is from genome assembly GCA_949987705.1 of Thereva unica. Taxonomy (NCBI): domain Eukaryota; kingdom Metazoa; phylum Arthropoda; class Insecta; order Diptera; family Therevidae; genus Thereva; species Thereva unica. Next base: position 49,026,918 of record OX465283.1, read on the forward strand.
ATATTCAAATTTAAAATATATCTTCAATGCCCAACATAAAATATAAGCGTATCGGCAATTTAATCAAAAATCTCAAAATCCAGAAAATACAATTAAAAATTAGTAATGAAAAATTTTCCTTTAGGAAATTTATATACTGACAAAAATGGCGAACCCTACCAAACAACAAAATCGAATCGCTACGAAAAGCAGAACTCAGTGCCGGCAAATGAGTCGTACATCGTCAAGTACAACACAATGGACAGGCGAGATGTCCCTGATTATCAAACAGAAGCATACCCCGAAAATTTAATGCCACACCACGACCATCAACAGATACAGCTGACACAGTCTGGTGTAACAAGACAGGATCGAAACAAATTCTGCGGAAGTCTTCCAAATCACTTGGACAATGATGACAGCAATGTTGAAAAGGATATTGCACCAAACTGTACGTGCATATTAACCATCATATCCCAAGCATCTGAGGTAGATTTCTTCACAATATTTTCTTGTTATCTGTTGCAGACAACCAGGCTGAGAATACTATCAGGACGATGGATAGGATGGAATACGTGACTCCAGGTTCAAATAGACCACAGCACAAACAGATACATCAGCAGTCACCATATAATAGTGTTAGCGAAAAGGAAACAGCATCGACAAGCTCTGAAAGCAGCACGTTTAAAATCAATCAAGGTACGAATACTATACATATTTCATTCTTTCCCTGTTATATATTTTTTTCTTCTTATTTTATTGTTGTTGTTCAGTTATTTTTTTGGGGGGATATGGGGTATTTATTTGCGGGGAAAGATTATACTTTGAATATTCTCAAACATTGTGGGGATTTATTTCGTGACTTTGCAGATAAACCGGATATCCAGCTAAAGCTGCCTCTGACACGTTCGAATTTCGACCCAAGCTGTGATCAGGGTTATGGATCTGAACGTTCACCAGAGGATGAAATGCCTCCGCATCTACCTAACATGTCTTCTTCACCTTATCCAATGCATCACACTCATATAATGGATATGGCCTTGGAAAATGGAAATCCATACGCTTATAATTTTATAACTAAAGGTTTGAGAAATTATTTTATTTAATGTATTATTCAAATTTATATTTAAATTATTTTATTTATTTTGTGTATGATTTTAAATTCATAGTCCTGTTGTGTCGTAGTGTTTTTAATATTATGTCCCCATAATGGGTTTAGGAAACATGCTCGTATTAGTAATTATTGGGTCTTTGTTTTAACAATGTATTCTGCTTTTGTATACCAGAACTATCCAAATTAAAATAGCATCTACCAATCTAACTTGGGTTATAAAAAAAAATTAGCTGATTGCAGTATCACTTTAGTTGTTGAACCCTGAAGGATAATAAATTGAAAATTTTAACATAAGAATATACATACATAGGCAATAGGGCGCGGGGTTCACCATATGGGTTGCCGCCTCATTCCTTAATAAAGGGTTGTCTATTAATGACGTGAGGCTATTTTGGCGTTTTTTCAAATCCCCTGCGCCTTGGTGAGATGTCGTGAGATTTGGCTCGACCCCTTCCGCCAATTATCTCACGTGAGATTTTTCAAATTTAAATACGTTAATCTGTGAATGATTGCGTTGTGTTTATTTAAAAAAAAAAAACATAATTTGTGTTGACGAACAAAATCATCCCAGCAGCAACTTACATGCACCCAATATAAACCAGGATTTGAAATCAAAATAAACTTAAAGCAAAGCATATTTTTGTAGACTTACTTTGCTGTAGACTGTGAAAGCTTTTTGTTTCGTATTTCTGCTGTTGCTTTCAAATTACTTAAAAGCTTTCAGGAGCATACAGGTTCCACTGCAAATGATCCGGCTTTAAAATACTTTGCTGTGAAATGCTTTTGCCCCCAAAGGCTGTGAAATACTTTGATTCCTACAACTTTTTTTCAAGATTCAACTTTAGATAGTAAAATGGTACTTTATTTAGAGGGGTGACAACTTTTGTTGTGTATGTGAAGGAGCATTTGCAAGCAACAGCATTCGCAGCAATATGAAACAAAAAGTTTTCACAGCCTATAGCCAAAAGTTTGATAATATGATTGCTGTAAAGGAAAGCAATACATATTGCTGTGGTTTTCTTAGCAGCAAAGCAAAGACAACCACAACAGCATTAAAATTGCTGCAGCAATTTAAACTCTGATATAAACCATAGCGCACCCGTCCAATATCTAATTCAATATAGCCCAACCGATCAGGCACAACTCCAACTTAATAGTAATGGTAGAGACATTTACTACTCTGGAGATATACAAAGTTCGGATCATCCTTCTATAGACGTCACCTTAGTGTAAAAAACCTGTGACTGATTGATCCAGGACTTATAAAGGCGGAATTTGAAGTCACCGCCAGCTTGTAATTGGCGTTTCAGCCGCCTTTACACCGGGATTTAGATTCAAGAAGTGCGGTTTTGCTAGACTTCCAATCATAGCAAAAGATTTTCAAAATCTATCTGGGCCTCTCTTGTTAGAGCAGATGGTCGTCCATTCAAAATTCTATTTCTGTATGATTCTTAGAAGACTAGGTATATGTCGCCTGGTGTAAATCTCTGCCTTTTATAGTGACAATGCACCGCAGATAGCATGTGTTCTGACTGATGTGACAAGAGTCGATTCCTAATAAAATCTCTATGATTGCATTAGAATTAGGTATATTATGTACTTGAGATACTTGCTTTATGTTCTAGGTTTTTCAAATGGGCCTTTGCGCCTGCGTTTTGTTCCAGCTCCAGGTCATAGTCGTATAAGTCAATGCATTTGTTCGTTCCAGGTCATCGTATAAATGATTAGAAATTTTCATCACGTCATACACTCTTCATTCCCAGATATTTAAAATATTTTCATTACTTTTTTCTGGAAACGGCAGTGGCGCATACTTTTTATGTAATGGATTCATTATTCCTTCTGATAATTTTCCAGTGTATCGTCTCTCTATGGGCAATATGTATTGATAAAACCTTTCACCGTGTTCATCTGATACTACAACAAGATTTTCGTGGATTTTTCGGTTTAATTTACCTGTACTATTAATTCAACCCAGACTTCTCGCAATTGTACACAGTTTTTTGCGGAAAAATAAAGTGATATTTGCCGAGACCCCCTTCCTCCTCCACGTGAGATTTGATGAGATTCGTCTCGACCACCCCCTTCCTCCCTAAAGGCCTTACGTAATTAATGGACGACTCCAAATAATTAAAACTAGTAGGAAAGCCCGTTACCGAAATTCGGTCACCAAAAATAAATAAATAAAATTAACGATTTGTTCGAATTTAAATTTTTATATTAAAAAAAAAAACAACTAGTCGCAATGGCGATTTTTTAATTACCCGATTAAAAATAATTTCATGGTTTAATTTCCTTACTAGCACGCACGCGCCCGCAGCTAGCACGCATAGCGAACAAATAGGCACGCCACAAAAGTACGTACTCTCCCGCCACAGGTACGCACGCTCCCGCCACAGGGATACACGCTCCCGCCACTGGCACGAAAATCTAAAAATTTGTTCGCTAGAGGGATGCACTCTCCCGCCACAGGTATCCACTCTCCCGCCACACGCACGAAAATCTCAAAATGTGCCTGATGACGACTTTACATACATATATAATACTCTTCTCCATCTTTTTTAAGAGGCGTAGAATTTTTATTCTACGAAAAAAAAAATTTTTCTTTCATTTTAAATTTGAGTTTCGTGCGTACCAGCTGCATGCTAGCTGCGGGCTAGTGTTATTTTCACTCAGGCGTGCATGCTAGCTGCGGGCGCCGTGCGGGCTAGTGCATGCCAGCTGCGTGCTAGCTGCGGGCGAAATTCATTTTTAATCGGGTACTTTGAAACATTTCCATTGTCGCTTCAGAGCGTCTTAAATTTCACAGGACTTATTAATCTCTTCCATCAGTTCTTGCTTGACTATGAGGTTTGCTGGCTTTACATCTATTATTCTAATAAATGCATTCTATCACTTTGTACTTAACTTCACTGCCCAAAATACGAACAACAGCACCTTACATAATACAACAGTACAGGCACAAAGTAATCGAGTTTTTTATGTCAGTTATGCCGCTAAAAATTCACACAAACGATTGTTTTCTCTGTTTCTCATTCGCTTGAATGCAGCTGCGTTTGTGTCTATCATAGGCTACTCAGCTCTAGCGTTGATACTCACAAAAATATTCAAATTTTTCAATACTTTTTCCAAATCAGAAAAAATTCAAATCTGTATAATTTTTTATTCGTAAATCAATTTTCTTTAAATTCCTTATTACACAACTATTCCATAAAAATAGCATATTCTGAAAATTCGAAATCGAACGAAATCGGTCCACGAACAAAAAAGCCGTCTACAAAACATAGGCACAAATCAGAAACATAACAGATAAAACAATCTTTCTTAGTTCAGTACCCCTTTTTCCAGTAACGCCTCCAGGCTATCTGCAAATGCTCTACCAATATTGGCAAAATTTAAATGCAGTTTCTGCGTTTTCTGATCCAATTTCAATCTTTCATCCTTAATGAAACTAACTATCTAACAAGTGAAATGTCTTCCAAAGCCTTCCTTACTATGGCGGAAAATTGGGATTTCACAAAATTATCTGTAATTTTCAGATAAGTATCGCTTACTTCATTAAAATGGATGTTACTCACACCCAACGGATGAATCGAATCCTGTACCTTTTTTATATTAAAAATTCTCTGTGAGTATTTAAGGCTCCTACTCCCGAATGTAATTATGCTAGGGAATTGGGAAATCATAATATTACTGTCAGTCTCGCTGGCAGTTAATTATATGTATTTGAAAGGTTCATTAATAAATTGTATCAGATTGGGTAAAAGAAAAATTGATACCAAAAAATCTGGTGATGACAGCACGAGTAAACAAAATTTAAGTGTTCCGAATTTAAGCTTTAATTTGGAAAAAGCGCTTGGGATAATATAGGGTTTTATTTTGGTGAAAAATTGAAGAAATTATTATTACTGACTTTATTAGAAAAACGTACATCAGAGTTCGTGCGATTGTTAGTACAGATATACATACGTACGTACTACAGTACGAATATACGTTAAGCTGTTATTTGATAACACCTGTTCTTATGATAGCATCACACTCCATATCATTTAAAAGGGATTTGTATTTCCATCGAACTAGTCTAAAAAAAATCTTTTATGATCTGATAATTATTTTAGTTATTAATGAAAGACTTCGATTTATAAATGAGTATTTGTGTGAGTTGCTGGCCTTAATGCATTCGAAATATTTGCATGTTTTCTATGGCTGCTTTGGGCTGCCCGGCTTCAGATGCATGGTTACAATCTTATAAGTAGTTCAGATGCATGTCCGGGGAAATTAGAAAAAAAAACGCACTAAAGGAGGCAAAACTACAAAATAACTCTAAATTGGTCCACACCTTCCTTGTGACTTTTTAAGAAAATAATTTTGGAATCCAAAAAAAAAACATGGCCGCCGGAGATATCGCGTTTCTCCCGAGTTTTTCATATACATATATCTCGGTTTGTATAGGTCGTACAAGCGCCCAAAATGTTGACAATGAATTTCTCTATAACTTGAGTTCTTACAAAAATGTTGACCCGATCAATCCTTTGAAAGTCATTCAAGGTCAAAGATATCTAAAATCACTTTTTGGCCAAAATTTCACTTAAAACTGGTATTTTCGAAAAAATGTTTTGATAAGTCAATAAGAAGCGTTATTGCCAACAAAAAGTCCTCTTGTCATTTTTTCGAAAACTTAACCATTTTGAAATTATTCAGGGTCAAAGGAGAACCATTTCCTACACCAAATTCGGATCGGGCACAGCTAAAACTCCTTTTTCCGTCACATTTTCCCTCGTTTCGAGCTCTTCCTCAACATGTGAAAAATGTTCCCAATTCTCTGGGGTTGCCAGATTAACTATGTATAGGTAATGTTCGGTCCCATACAGCTAAAGGTAAGCTTTCCTCATCCTTTTCCGTGTTGTTTTGTAAACTACTGTGCCAGGGGTAGATCATCTGTATTAAAAGAATTTTCTGTTGCATGTAAATTAAATCCAGCATGAGCAAAACAATTTCCTATTGCGCGTTAAGAAACTTGAACCCAAATTGCCTTCAGGATACCTAGCTTTTGAGAAACACCTTTTTCGTCGATGTCCTTTAACAGCTGCATGATTTGAAATTTTTTTAAAAGTGTTTTTAATAACTTCATAAATCCTGGTCCATTGGTTGAGGAACTGACGGGGTATTTGGTGGAAAGAAACCAAGTTTGTTAACTTTTAAATTTTGAATATGTATGTAGGTGCGCTGGACAGTTGTCCAAAAGCAATAGAATTTACTTATTTTCCAAATGAAGGTACAACTATTTTTTTAAATAATGCTGATGCCTTCCATGCTCTTGGGTTGTTTTCATATTCAACGGGTAGAGATTTTACATTTTTAAAACATCGAGTCTGCTTTATTAGCTTTGCCAATAACCATAAGTTCTATTGTTCCGGTCATATTTGCTGCTACAAGAATAATCAATCTTTCCTCATAAAGTTTACCCCCAAACCATTTTTCTCCTTTAAATGTCATCGTTTTGTCTGGGATCATTCTGAAAAAGAGTTGTAAATTTATCCTTTTCTTAAATTTGGCCACACTATTTAACCAGTCGTTACAGAGATTGTTCTTCTACGGATCGTGTACTAATACTCATCACCTTTTCGTCAACCTGCTTGCAAACACTATTTAATTTTAAGTTTTTGATTGCAAAGCACGCTGATGTTCACTGCTCAACCTCACGATTTAAAATGACGTCACCAACTATAGTTGTCAACGTCACAGACGCGCAAACTGGTTGCCAATCAGGAAGCTCCGCCTACCAAAAATTCCAAATTTTTGATTTTGCTTCAACCATGCTTCAATCATTTATCAACGGTTTTTTCAATCATAAACACGACTACAGTCGTGCAACTCGTTCACAACTAGACCTTGTTGACAACTGGTTGAAAGCCCAAGTTCATAGTCTGTAGGCCGCTTTACACGAGGCAGTACATTTGTCCCTTACAATATGGGAAATTGTACTGATGCCTCAATGTCCCGGTTAAGAAATAATGTCCTACTGGTGTATCGAGATAAAAGAAGCGACGTGTGATTTTAAATACGAACTGAAGACACATTTCTTACTTATTTTGTGCCAGCACAATTTCCAATTTGAAATTAAGTGGTGAGTTTGTAAAATATAAATATACCTATGGAGGCATAGGTTTCTTACTTACAGTTTTATGCATATTAGAATCAAACTTGTAAAAAGAAGCTCTTTATTGGTATTTGTTTTTCATTTTTAAATTTGCTTGTTTTTGTCAATGGAACCTCGCCTTATTTGAAGTATGACATTGTATTGGCTCATCAGAGAAAGAGGCAGCTCTTGCGAAGTCGTTTTATGATCGTGTCCTACCCAACACAAAATTTTTGGTCTGGATTCGAAGTGAAAGGTGATGGGGTAAATCACACTATCCATCACCATGTCCTCACTCAAACAGTATTATATATCCACACTCTATCGCCTTCTCTAAAAAAGCTCCGTTCGCCGTTAGGTCGTAGCGGGTCTTCATCCTGTCACGATCCTGTAGATTTCCGACAATTCCGCTGTTAGTGTAGAGGAGTATTCGCTGAGTGGTTGGCTTATTTCTGAATAGGTGTTCTGTAAGAAGAACGGTACATAGCTGTCCCAATCAAGCTGAATGGTCATTCACCACCTTCCTTAGATGTTCACCAATGGTCCGGTTGAAACATTAAATTATTCCATTAGATTGTGGAGGAAGTAACCGTCGCTCGCTCCTATCTGTTACTCTAAATGCACCCGCCATGTCAATCGCAATTTTTTCGAACATTGTATTGATCGCTCTGGGTTTCGTCAACGCCCCTTTGGCTGCCGTGCAAATCGTGCAATTGTGACACCATTCCTTGACGTCGTCCTTCCTATGGAGCCAGTAAAAATGTTGTCCAACGGGTCGTCGTTATCCTATTTTAGAGTGACGAAAATTGAGAGATAGTTTTATTTCATATCGCTTGATACAGTCTATTATTGTAATTTAAAGGACGTCACCCGCTTGGCGATAATCTGTTTGTGTCTTAAGTTTGCTACCTTTTTATATCAGAAATAAGTGTCTGTTCTGATGTTCAATTTGAAATTGCGGATTTATAATTGGCACAATATAAATTAGTTCTATGAAGTAATTTTAGCATTCGAGTAACACAGTTGTCGCAAAAGTAAATTTTGAAGTATCATCGTTCGATACCTTCCACTTATACATTAACTACAACTTGAAAGTTATTCTTCGGCACTAATGGGATTAATTTAGCAAATTCGTTCATAATGAATGTTTTTATTTCAGCGTGCAACTAAAAAGTTAACATAATGACTTAATTCCATTGATGAAGTGGTTCTTAAAAACAATTTTCAACGAGGAGCAAACAAGTTTAATGTTTATGTTTCAGCTATGAAGTTTTTCTTTCGTTAAAAGCTTTTAAAACTGTTCGTTTATTATCAGGTTTTCCCATTTAAATTATTCTGCGAAATTCAGAGAAGGAGAAGCAATCCTTCGATATTGCTATAAAAAAGTCCACTCAACAAAAAGTTGTGATAAATAAATAAAATACAGGTGCTTGTCAATAGTTTTATTGTACCTTCTTCAACGTTGAATAAACTGTTCGATTTCATTTGAAGCTTTAACCTTTTCTCTTCATTTCTAATACCTTGGCACCTCTAGAGAAATCAATTTTACTATCCGAAGAGAGGAGGAAACTATCACCATGCATAAAAGGTCGCACAATAATTTATATCCTGTCATCAATCCAAAGTATCCACTGTGAAATAAAACTAAGGTCACAGCTATCTTAGAAAATATAAAATTTACGTTCGTGCTGCCATGAAGGATCTGGCGAAGGAGCAGAAGAATAAAGGCTTTGCAGGAGCTTCCTGTAAATTATTTACGGAGATGAGAAAAGATTTGCGAATATATTTTTTCTTTGTATTTTTTTTTTTTTGAAGCTCTCCGTACTGGAATCCAGATAAGAAACCCCAGGAAATAGACTGCGGCAGTAAATAACTCAGGGGTGAGCCGACATTCGTACGTGCACAATTTTTTATATCCTGTTGATAAAAATGTTAAAGAATTGACATAGCTCATTGGGTATTCTGTCAAACCTTCGGTATAGGACGAGTTCAGTCTGTCGAATCCGGTACAAAATATGAGGGATATGAATACGTGCCCAAACAGAATTTTGCTCCTATTCGTTCCTCGAAAACCATGTGAACGAACGAAAATAATTTGGTTACATTACGACTATTTACCATGTAAACAAGGATGATGACATTTCATTAATGTGGTTAGAAATTTGATGATTTGAATATCGAACAAGTTCCTTTTAGCGCAGGATTTTTTATGGCATATTGTTATCTCAAATCAAATTAGATTATATGTACGATTTATGAATGCAAATTTAATTCATTGCTTTTTTCGTAAATTAATTTTTCCACAATTTTTTGACGAATGATACATTTCATAATGAATGTGGATTCTATAGAATATGCACACAAATGTTGCCATCGCAAATGAGTGAAAGCCAGCTTGAATAGCTAATTGAATTTTTTTTCAACGATTGATTTGAAATATGATACTTGAAACAATTTCTCAGAATTCTCTACCATTTGTTGAAAATGTATACTGGTTAAATTGGTTCGAAAATGAATCTCAGCTTGTAAATACTTCGTTACGTTGGCAAAATCTTTCGTTCCATATTCTTTCCCGTACTCTTACGGAAATTATTAAAGGAGCTGAACATTGAGTTTCAGCCTGCGATAAAGAATAAAGATCTTTGAAGAAATCCTTACTAATATTATAAATACTAGAGATGCGCCGAATATGGGTTCGACCCAATACGAATATTCGGCGGAATATTCGGTCAAATATCTACCGAATATTCGGTCCAAAATCTACGGAATATTCGGCCGAATTATTCGGCTCGTTTTTGCGCAATTCATATAGATCGGCGAAGCGATCTGCGAGTAGCAGCGTTCGCCCACCGCTTGAGCATTTCGCGCTAGCTCGGCTCGCTCACCCAATGCGCCTCACTTTCTTTCATTGCAATGTCTCGCGCGACAGAATTATCGTCAAAAAATAAGGGACTAAAGCAATAATTCCATAAACATTGAGGCCCTACGCACATGGGTCGACGGATTTTTACGCCCAGTTTCAAACTGGTTTCACCATTATCTCGCCCACAATCGGTTTGCAACCAAAATGAAACCTTTGTCCACACATAAGCGCAACTGATTTTTCATCAATCGGTGTTCTGTTCTCACGAAGATTTTGTTGAATAAACTTTGACACGTACAAATGCAACCACGCAACTAAAACTGGTGACATTTCCAAGCCTACATGCGTTGCAGTGTTGGTGACAGTCTGTCACTGACAGACAATATAGAAGTGTGTGTATTCAAATGCGACTTGACGGAATATTCCATGAATGGAATGCATGCAACGCAAATGTCGGTCAACTTTTTCTATATTTCCGCATTCGATATAGAACACACACAATCATACACTCGTTCTTAGATTTTTGGATTATGTCGGGACGGAATGCAGCTACGAAATTAAGTGTTGGTGGAAACTCGCCGCATATCATGGAACCGCTGAATGCAACGCAAGTACGCAAATACAAGCTTGATATGTATTGCTTCCGACCGGCAAGAACAGTCGTACGCAAATTAGTCTCGTTTCTGTCGACTCGTGTGTGGATTCTCATTTTTTTAATTTTTGATGTTGTGAATAAATATGGTTACACAGAGAAGCGTTGGTTTCATTTTCAAATACTACCTATGTACGGTTTCAGAATAAAGCCTCTTTAACATATGTAACTCGTAAAATAATTCTATTTAAATATTCAGTAATTATTCGGCAAACTAACAGAATATACGGCCGAATACGAACATTAAAAAACACGTTGAATTAACCGAATACAAATATTCGGCTGAACAATCGGCGCATCTTTAATAAATGCGAAAGTAACTATTTCTGTCTCTCTGTTATGCTTTCACACCTAAACCACCGAACCGATTTTGATGATTATCAATAATATGACTTTAATGACGTTGGTATGTAAATTTAAAATACGGAAAATGAATTTAATTATGCCAAAAACCCAACGAAAGTTCAATTGTTGAACCTTTTTATTTAAAAAGCGACGTTTCGACCGTCAGATTCGGTCATTCTCAAGCTACAATAAAATTTTTTTACAATAATAAGTTTCCTCAATATAGCATACTTGACAAAATTAAACAAAAATAATACCTCTTGTGTGTAACATGCTTACTTCTATGGTCAACTAATATTAATATTGTCTAACAATAATCTATAACAGAACAAAAGACATGAATCAGAGGTTATGTTTGGTCATCAATAACAGTTCTTGTCATAATTACAAACATACCGTTTTCTTCAACCTGACTTTTGTTGAGTAGTATAAACAAACTTTTACAAAGGTTTTCGTGTTGTTAGACTTAGTCATAATAATTTAAGTAATAATAACTAATGTTATCACAGTCAGTTCTTTGGTATCGTTGACGGCCGACATTTCGCTATGTTACGAGGCAAGGCTAGTAATTTTGATGAAATTTGCTACAGAGATAGAATAGACCTTGGAGAAGGACGTAGGGAACTTAACAGTGCATCTCTTTTGGATTTTTCGAAATTCAACCCCTATGTAGCAAACCGGCATATGACGATGAAAAGCAGTTTTGGAATACGGCCGCCGGCTTTTAAGTTGCAATATAAAAGCCAATTTCCATCCCAGCGGAAGCGCAGATCTGGGGCGGGTTCGTGTATGGCGAACGACGAAAGTCGAACGAAAAAAAATTGAAGTCGAAAAATTTTGGCGATGAAAATTTTAGCGTTCGCGTAAGTCGAAAGAAAATTGTTCGTGTCCTAATGCAAAAACTCGATAACCCAAGACCTTTCGAGTGCCTTTCGTCGGCTTCAGGCGAAAATTTTCAATTTTTTCGACTTACGCGAACCCGAGACGAAAAAAAGTTTTCGTTTTCGACATACACGAACTGGCCCCTGAGCTCCTCGCTGAGCTCATAGAAGATAATTATCGCATAGAAGATAGTATGGCCCTGTCTTTGTTTCACCAAAGTGGAAACAACAAACGGCAGCCTCAAAGTAGAGCTCTACTCTACAACGAATATGTAGACCAAAAAAAGTCCTTTAAAAGCGAAACGGTTTCAAAAAGCTTTTATTTTTTTCAACTTTTGCAAGTGCTTTTCGCTTTCCAAGCGCGAGCGTGGCAGTCCAGCAGTACCTCAACTAAATTCTAATCACTTCCAAAGCTGCTTGTCCCCCGTATCGAACTCTCTTATGAAAACTCCAGTTATGCTCGGGAGCATATTTAATAGCGCTCAAAATAAGCTACCCTGAGCAGCGCAATAACTTATTACATGATTTATGGTTTACAGTGAGACAGCATTTCATTTATGGATTTGATAAATCATTAAAGCGGTGCAACAAACTAACTTTTTAAAATTTGGAGGCAGGGGGTCGAGCCAGATCTTTTTTTTAGTAATAAAGTTAACCCTTCTAATACAGAAGGCGCACTTCTCAGCTGGGCCAAGAAAAATTTACCTACTCAGCACAACCAAGCGCTGAGATGAGGCTCACAGCTAAGCATGCAAACATTAAAATTAGTAAAATAAAAAAAATCCAAATTAACATATAACCCACTCAAGCAACATCTTTACTAATGCTCACGCTAAAGACATTAATATTATTGTTAACATTAATGAACATGCGGTTTACCTTTACAGGTTCAAATCCGCCGTAATTCGTGTTAGAAGAGTTGATTTGTAAAAGAGGTGAACCTCTCAGATTATAGCCACTCTCTCTAAACGCGCACGGCGACCTAGAAAACCTGAGTCGACCTTTCCATTAAGGAGCTGATGAACAAATACAACATCGGCCACCTCACGACGCTTGTGAAGAGAGCTTAAGTTGAGTAACTTAAGCCGGGATTCATATGATGGAAGAACTATTTGGTTTTCCCAAGGAAGATGATTCAGTGCGAATCGAACGAACCTTCGTTGAACCGATTCAATAGTTCTAACATGCGAAGAATAGTGAGGAGACCAAACCTGGGACGCATATTCAAGTAATGGTCTGACAAGAGAAATATATAAGTGTTTAGCAACCAAAGGGTTATTATATTCTTTGGACCACCTTTTTATAAAACCCAGAACTACACCACCTCTGGAAGAGATATAGTTGATGTGAGTGGAGAAATCCAGCTTACTATCTAATCCCGAGACCGTTAATAAAATTAACACGAAGGATACCCTCATCAGAAAAGGTGTAGTTAAAAATTATAGGATCACGTCTCCTACTAAATGTCATGATTTCACATTTACTAATATTAAGAACCAGGTTGTTGTTAGCACACCAAGAGTAAAAGGTGTCAAGGTCAACTTGCACAAGTTTGCAATCCTCCATACTCTTTATGTGACGATACAACTTGATGTCATCAGCGTAAATAAAAAATCTAGTGTCTTAGCAAGGGAACAATGTCATCAATTGATAAGATAAAGAGAAGAGGGCCAAGATGACTTCCTTGTGGGACACCGGATGTCGCTTCAATGGTTACTGATTTAGATCCACGAAAAAGAACTTGATAGGTCCGGTCAGCTAAGGAAGACTGGAACCATACTAGAAGGGCTTGCGGAAAACCTAACATTCTTAATTTCAGAATTATAATGGAATGGGAGAGCTTGTCGAATGCCTTACTGTAAAATCAGTGTAAACACAATCAGTTTGACAACCGGAAACGAGCCTTCTACAGCATGAGCAGTGAACTCAAGAGGATTGGTGGTTGTGGAACAAGCTGCAAGAAAACCACGTTGATTCGTTGAGGCCGGCCTCTTGCAGATAAGAAAGAGTGTAGAATAGATAATTGATTCAAAAAGTTTCGGTATAGCAGACAACTTCGCAACTGGCCTATAATTCGATATTTCGCTCTTGCAACCACTTTTGTGAATAGGAATTATGAACGAATTCTTCCAAAGAGTGGCTAAGTACCCTTTACCCAGGGATTTTAGAAAAAGGATTTTCAGTGGAGACTGGAGAATTTCCAGACAGGACTTAAGGACAGCAGGAGGGACACCGTCGGGGCCACAAGTGAAGTAAAGTGAAGACCGTCAATATGTTTTACGATATCGGCACTGGTAATTGAGAGAGGTAAAAAATGAGCCTGTTGTCCTGAAAGTGAGAAGGTGAGAAAGATTGATGAAAGAATGACGCAAACATGTTGCAAATCGCAGGCGACTCACAGCTAGACCAGTTCTTGTGCTGCATAGTATTATGGTTATTATCAACTTTTTACTTAGAGTTGACAAATTTGAAGAAGTTTCTTGAATCAGTACCTAAATACTTTATCACTCATACTGCTAAGATATTCACGATACAGAATAAAAGAGAGTGAACGAAATTGGTTATAGCAAATGATAAATGAATTGAGACTCGGAGACCATTCTCTTTAAATACAGTGAGTCACAAAAGTAAGTATACACATCATAATAAATGATCGTCGTTGTATTATAAAGACCGATTGAACCCAGACGCCACAATTAACGGTAATTTTTTGTGTCGACTAGTCGCGCATACATACAAATAGTTGTTTAGATACACAGTGGTGGCAATTTTTCCATAAACATTAGTTCTTTTTTTAAGTACTATACTAAAAGAAAGGGTGTATACTTACTTTTGTGACTCACTGTAAGTTTTCCAGAGTCTATTCTTCTGATGTTTCAAATGCTTGAGTTCATTATTGAACCAAGGTGGAGAAGAACTGGCCAACGATATCTTAACGAGGGGAAGGGGGAGGGGACCGTTGGTCGTAAAATCGTCAATATCTTCTCACCTTCCAAGGCTGGATTTGAAGGAAAATTATTTCGAAATCGAATTTGCTCAATTCAACCCGATTCAAGACTTGAAGCAGGTTGCAATAAATGTCCCAAAAAGGCAAGGAAATTTGTTAGAAAGCCCCCGATATTACAAAGCTAGCGCATTACTTAAGCATTTTCACAGAAGCCTTAAAAGATTTATAGGTATTCTTAAAAAATATTCCCATATTGTTAACTCACATAAGTATCGTCTTTCATTGCAACAATAAACGACTCCGTGCTTATCTTCTTTTAGTAATAAAATACAAAAATGTACATACCTATAACTTCCCTAAAAGCATTCCTTATACCTACACATGGAAAATCCTTACCTTTTCAAAGCATCAAAATTAATTGAATGAAACTACTCCCTTATCTAACAAACCATTTGCGAATAATGTCATAATGGAAATTCATAAAAATGGACCTTGTTAAGTTTTTTGAATATGTTCATTCAGGAAGAGAAAATTTCCTAAGAGGAGAGATCACAAATGATTCAAGTATTCTTTTGTGTAGGCAAAGTATTCTAAGGAAAGATCCTAAGAAGACGTTTTGCTGAAAAGCACAACTAAAGCACATAGAGGTTCTTAACCTCCCAATAAGAGGATTGTATTTCTTTGGATAACATCAGCCCAGTTCTGCCAGTAAACCATTGAAAATTATACTCCTTTTAGCATCCAAAAAAATATCTGCTTTGTGGCATTTGTCCGTTTTTTAACAAAAGAAAAAGCCAAGTCATCCTTAAGCATAAAGAATACTTTTTTGATAATGTTGAGGTAAACAGGAGATAGCTTTTAGTAGATACTTTGCATACATTTCAAAAGAGCTATTTTGAAATGTTCGTAGTTCTGTTGCCCGTAAAAAAACACCAGGTAAAGACTCAAGCTATGTTAAGAGAAAACTAAGTTAGCTTTAATTTGCTAAAATCGTTTGAAAGGTAAATTTAAAGTAACTTAGTTAATTAAAGGAAGTCTGGGTTTCAAGTGAAAATTGGAATCCGGCTGCAAAAACACTTCAAATACATCAATTCTCACAATCAGTGATGCTGAATGTAGTACTTTAAGATTCCTAGTAAAATGAAAGCTTGCACGGGTGCCGTTCAGGAATAGCAATGTTTGGTACAAGTTCAGTGCGAAAATGCAGACTATATATGTCTTTCTTCAATGGTTCTGGGAATTCTCTGAGCATGTAATAACGACGGTGAAATATTTTATTCAATAGATCAGCTTCGTTGGATTTATATATGCCAACCTAGTTAAAACAATCTTATTTCCAACGGATTCCGTGGGACTATTAAATCGTGGCAATGCTCAGGTTTTAATTCAATAAAGTCCTTCGCACGCAGAGCCATTCTTAATAACAAGTTAATAATAATATTTCCAAAATTAAATTTGCTTCTTATTAGAGATACCTACACCATGAGTTAAGAGGCCTGAGTTTTGTTTAAGTGAAAAACTAACGCCCAGACGTCTGACTTGACTTATTTCCCTTTAATCCCTCATGGGACATAGGGCAGAAACAGTTGCTTTCCAGTGGACACTGTATTTCGCTACAGCCCTGAGTACCGTCCAGGATTTCCCAACTGTTGCGGCCTCTGCTAATAGAGTTCTCCTCCTCGTTGTTCTCGGTCTTCCGGCTCGACGGGTTATTTGCGAGTTCCAGTCAAGGGCTTGCTTGGCTAGTCTTACCCGTAAGGCCGCTATACTGTCACAAAGTTTCCATCATTGAGTGCAATGTCGGACAGCAAGTTCTAGTCGGAAAGATAGTATCGAGAATAGTGAAAGTGATAACGTAAACACCCAGGTTACTTCCGTGACAGACCTGTGATTTCAGTGATCGAACAGGATATGGCTTCCTTGCTTATTATGCTTAGAGGCGATGGCAGGAGCAAGGGCAAAGCGTTTTTGTAAAGAGGCAAGACAAGAAAGAAGAATGGATTCGAACCACGCACCTCTGGTATGGTATTCGGACGGCTTTGCCCTTAGGGGTCGTCCATTAATTTCGTGAGGTTTAAGGGGGAGGGATAGACCCGAATCTCACCAAATCCTACGTGGGGAGAGGGGGTCTCGGCAGATAACACGTAATTTTTTTCCGCAAAAAACAGTGTTAATTTTTTTTATGTGAAAAAACAAAGCTTAGGAGTTACCCTACCAGTTTGTCTTGTCGTTAAGTTCATGGTGCAATGTCTAGTAGTAACCTTGGTATGAAGAATAGAGGAGAATATGAAAGGTTAGAGGGGGTCTGGGATGCTCAAGGTAAATTCGATGAACCTTAAGTTAAAGCTCTAAGATGTCATACAAGTTCGGAAATACTGACTGTGGGAGATTATTTCACAGTCGAGAAGCTCTATTCATAAACGAACTTCCCCTTTCGTTTGCAATGTACCAAATCGCTCGCCGCTTTCAGGAGAGGATTGCTCGCACATTTTGCATCACAGAATGCATAAAATGACACAATTGCTTGCTTGCCTGCACAACATGCAATAGCATACATCCTCCTTAGTATGCATCTTCTCGACAGCGAACACCGGCTTTTTTTGTTTCTTGTTTTTTTTTTATTATTATTAATTTTTGTTAACTTTTATTTTAGGGAAATTTTAATTTAAATTTAATTTTTTTCATTTTCTTTTATTTTTATTATTTTTTTTCCTTTTTCTTTTCTAGTCATATAATTAAATAATATTATATTTTCCTTTTTGAATTGTTTTTAATTTGTATAGTACTAAATAAGACTTAAATCTTGTGTACTTAAGCATAAGTAAATAAATAAATAAAATAAAATAACTTCTAGGTCGTAATATGCCCGAGAAGGTTGGGCTGTAGGGTATGGGTGTGGGCCGAGCGGGATGATTTTGTGTTGTTCAGAGAGAAGGTTCTGAATTTCAGTGGAACAGTCGCTCTTGTAATAGCGATAAAGTATAGAAAGGGTTGCTACATCCCTACGGTGGCCTAAAGGGTCTATAGAGGCGCGAAAGGTGCCATCATCAATGGCACGATTTTGCTCCTTATCGAGGCAAGCCAAAGCGGTTTTTAGGGCACCTGCCTAGATATCTGGTTATCGTGATTGATATAAACTACAGGGCGCTGTTGCTGCACTTTTAAATTCTGTTCCATTAATTAATAAAAGAAGTAAATGAACGAAATGAGAAGAGCAATATTCCTTGTGACGAGAATTTCTCTTAAATTGCTTTGCTTTGTTTGTTCCTTTATTGTCTAACAAATTAATATGGCCAGTTTCACACGGGCCAAGCAACAAAAATTGGCCGTAATCGTTCATTCCCTTTTGAGATTCGTTGAAGAATAGGGAAACAAAAACCACACAGCTGTCGAAAAGTTGATTTCAGGGGCTCAAAAAATCTGCCTACCCCATCATCTCCTCCTATTCTGTTCTCCGCAAACAACGTTTTCAGCAGATTTTTGATTTTTGTTGGAGGTTGACCCATGTGAAACTTCCTATGTAATCTTTTTTTATATTGTACGCATAATTAGGGTACAATCTTAAATTTTGCGCAAACTATGGAAATCATTTCTCCCATCCAGCGAGTGGTTGTATCTTTTTCCATTGTCCTACACTGAGTTGAAAAATGATCAGCTTATGGGGCGCAATAAGGCATACTGCACCGGGCGCAAAAACCCCAAGCGCCGTTACTGTATACAGAAGACCTAATATTAGTCTTTACGACGTATATTCATCGTTACGATGAATGCCAATTTAACATACGGTTAAATTCGTGATTAGGTTTGGACAGTTGTAATAAGTGGAGGTGTTGTGAAGAAAGTTAATGAACAATTTTGTCTAGTCACCGGTCTCTCCATCGGCTCATCTAGAAACAAGTAATATTGCTGTTACCGCATGACAATGGGAAAAGCCTCAAATCGATCTTTTTGCAATAATGTATCGATCGGATTTATTTGAATAAATTTTGCGTCGTTAGTTTTTGACGTTACGATTCTACATATTCCCCCTTACGACATCTGTGTGTCGAGGGTACAACACAGCTTCCAAAAGAATTGTCTGGAAAAGCCAGTTGGTTGTCACTTATTCGCTACCACTGACTGGAATTGGAAATTAGTACGATCATAAAAATTTAAAGTTTCGTTGAAGTTTCTTTAATTCTAGGGCAGGGCAATAGTTCAATTTTTCAGAGCACAGCAAGTGCTTCGTTTTAGTACAATCTTCCACGTAGCCCCCTATTTTACTTGTGAGATTGAGTGAACGAGCACCTTCTATAGTTTTCTTTTTTCTTTAAGCCCAAAAGAAGAAAAGAGGGAACAATAGAGGGCTGTATACGTCTCTCACTCGAACTCACAAACAGGATAGGAGGGCTGTGGAACTTCGAAGCTCTTGTGGCTCCTAAAAGCTGCTGCTTTCCAAAACAACGCGACTCTGGAACAACCTTCCACAGTCAGTATTCCCGAAGTCACACAACGCCCAAGAATCAAATACAAGGTTCATCTCCATCTCCTCAGACTCCCTTTAGTCTGGTTTATCCTTTATCCTTCGAGCTATACTTGCTGCCAGACGCTGGTAGTATAAAGGGTGACACCTAAGCTTAGACTTTTTTCAGCAGTGCAAGACTACCCTGCTAGGCTTATACGCACAGTCTTCAGAAGACCTTTTCGCGCACATTATGGTCTAGCCAGAGGATCGTTGAACAACCCGATTATGGAATAATCTTTCACAATCATTATTTTCAAACTAGTATACCTAACATCGCAGATTTCAACCGCATGGCATAATCCCAATTTTTGGAAATTTTCCCTTGGAAATTATATTAACTTAAAAAAATTATTTATGTCCTTTCGATCATATCTATTCCTTTTATCATTTTTATCCACTATATAAAGGATTAAAATAGAGTAATTTTTAGAGAAGTTACAGTCTTTATGGCAGAAAAATCTACGGTAATGTAATGCGTTTTGATTGAAGACCAATTCCAAAAGAAATAAGGATGTTCTAATTATTGCAAAGCCTAAACAAATTTACGATCCTTGTTGAGTAATTAATGTAACCAATATAGTTGCGAATCTCAATTCCGCCTTTGTTGATTATTTATTAGCTCGTCAGGATCTTCTAAATTTAAATTTAATGTTCTTGCTTTAAAGCTGAAATAATAAACGAAAGGAGTTAATTTACTAATTCTACAGAACGATAGGTGCCAGCACTTAAAACAAACTTCCCTATATACCCTTTTTGCCCTAACCAACCCTTATAGGATTACATGTCAAGTTTCAGCTGCTTTTATATTATATAGATACTAAACAGAATTTATTGTGTATAATAGTATACTTGATCAAGCCTATGCCAAGTCTCTTTATAATCCTCGCAATTCCCAGCTCGTCGTTCCTTAAATGAAAACTCGTGGTATTCCTCTATTCTTTTTTAATTTAACCCCCATGTGGCCTAAAAATTTGTTAGGATTACTCCGTTCCACTTCCGGTTAGGGTTAGGGGTAAAGGATCTAATTTGTCTAAAGTTGTTTACATTTCCCCAAACGCAGCGTCAACGATGGCTTTTCGGGGGCTTTTATGACACGACCATACCCGAAACTGGGTATTATGCTCCTTTTTAAGGATTTGCAAGAAACGGTGTAGCTTATTGGGTGATTTTTCATTTTGTTTCCATTCCTTTTCATTACCCAAACTGGTGTGAACCGTATACAAGCGCAATCCTTATACAAAAAAAAAGGGAAACGGAAAATTTCAGTTAAATATAATGCAAAAATCGAAATAGAAAGAATGATAGAGCGAAGAAGAAGGAGAGCGGAAGAAATAACTTTGGAGAGTGTATTTTTCCCTAGGATATTCTGTGAGGATTTTTGTCCTGATAAGAATTTCTATAAATAACTTTTTTTCTTCCTCAGGAACATTTTGCTTGCGGCCTGGCCCAATATCCTTTCCGGTCTTAAGAGACTTGAAAATGGGTTATCTGAGATTTTTATATCTTTGTGTGCGATGACTACACACTTGAGTGGCTTAGAATCAAATCGATTTGTAGTTGAGTGGATAAATTAGATGCTGGTCAATCGCAAGTTATTTTTGGTAGATTGTGGAACTACATCTTGAATTTTTAACGATTTGGGTTCCTGATTTAGAGTTAAATGTCCTGATTGTACCATACTTTTAGCTGCCTCTGATTTCCTTTGCGAGCTCTAAATTTAGTTCGTGTATCGATTTTTCCTTTTAGAAAATTCATTGAATTTATGTCAACAAAGATCTACTACAGCCATAGATATAACATTGCTCGGGCGCTGCTGGGGTTATTTGAGTATAATCAGTGTCGTTAGAGCAATTTGCATCAGTGCACTGTGCAAGTGGGACTCTCTATTTATTCAAAAGAAGATTCCTTTAACTGAAATAAAAATATTGAATGGTTTAAATTTTTGTAGAATGATTCATCATTTCCATTCTTCAATAAATCTGAAAGGAGTCGTGATAAATGCTGTCTGTATCGAAACTAGTGAAATGCCATTAATTGAAGTCTCATAGATGGTAGAGTAGTTTGTATTCAAGGAATTTGTTTAGTTTTTTCAATTTCAGTTGATTAGGTTTCTTTCAAGTGTTTTTTTGAACTCCTTTCAGCTTCGTTCGGGTTTAAATAGAAGTTTTCAGGATTCTTATGGATGATTTATAAGGAATTACTTTACTTTCCCATTTAAGAGTTCAATTGGCTAAGTGTACTATAATGGGTAGGTATAATGAATTAAATTCAGAACAAAACCTAAAATCTACACTTCTCGAAAACCACCCTACGGATCTCGCAAATTTGAATCAATACGATAATTTGAATATCTTGATTCTATTACAACGTTTAATAACAAGTTGAATTATTGTGAAATAGGACACCAATTAGGGCAAATAGGATTACGGCTGCTAACAGAGCCCATCCCAGTCTAAAATTAGCTTTCACAGATTAGAAAAGAATTTATGTGAAGAAACCAAATCAAAATGAAACTAGGTCGCACAGAGCATGCAGCTGGTACGCACTAGCCCGCACGTTGCCGGCAGTTAGCATGCAGGCGTGAGTAAACATAAGAACTTATGATCTTTGGAATGACAATTAAACTTGTTAACTTCTAGGTTAAAGATTGGCAATGGTTTAAATGAGGCCCAAATGAAAATAAAGATCAAATTACACGTGCAGTTACTTGATCTTGCACTTAGACAATGTATCCAGAATTCTACTAATTCTAACACACTAACTATTTTTTCCATGACGGTTGAGTCCAAACCGACACAGGCTGTAAAGGAAATTTTTCGATCTAGCGGCAGTGACGTGACCCTTAAAAGCTTCCCGCGTAGGTGTACTCACTAGAGCTGGAACAGTGAGGCATATAGATCACCGACCTTCCGCCTCTGCTTCCTTTGCGAGAAATATGACTTCGATAGAGCTCGCTACCCAATTCTTTGGATATATAAGTTTCTATAGATGCATTAGAAGGTGGTGGACAGTATTATACCGAAAATATCCAGCTTATCGGTTCTAAGGGTCTGCAACACCTTCTAATAAAAAAAAAGCACGTCTTTCTTCTCTTCTATTCTTCCCGCGTATACGGCTTATGGGGCCCATCCACGGGCCAACTAGTTGCCCAAACTGAGTTGTGTAAAAAGTTGTTGTTTAGCCACAAACGCTTCAACTGAGTTGATATTTCAACTGTCAATGCGATATTTTATAGGAAATTTGAAAGTTAAATGAAATTGTAGAAAACCCGCGACTAAGTTTTATAATAATAAAAATTGGAGAAAGATGATTTTTTAGATTAATTATAATTTTTTTAAATTATTAATATGAATATTTATATTTTTTAAAATATAAATTAAATTCTAAAAGTATAAATTATGAAAATAATTTAATATTATGTGAACTTTCATAATTTAAATTAAAAATAATGCAAAATAAACTTTCAAAAAATATATATTCTTCGAATTCAGGCTTAATTCATCCAAGTAGTTTGCCAAACTGCAATACACACAGTGCAACTAGTTACCCAAACTCTAGGCCCCGCTCCCATAAAATTAAAAGATTTTGATTTATCCCAACTGAAACCCCAACTGTCAAATCAGTTTGCCAACTGCCCCACACACGATGCGATTCACTGACAACACAACTCAGTTTGAGCAACTAGTTGGCCTGTGGATGGGCCCCATTACGCCTTTTTATCACGACGCTGGATCAGCTATCTAGATGTTATCTCTTCTGGCGTTTCTTTGCCTTTATCTACCTCTTTGAGCCTCGCCCTCCTTAAGCTTCATGTAAATCGCCTTATCTCCGCAAACCTCGGGCTCCGTAAACATTCTCGGCGTCCTCTTTTTCGTCCGGGCTTTCCAGGCAGAACTGTGAATCATCCAATCTGAAGTGTTGAAGATATGCCCTATGAACTCAATGTCTACTAAGAAACTGTGTGAGGTGGTAGCTAATTTCTGGATGTTCCCTCATTTCTCCACTTCTCCACATTTGGTATGAGTCGGTGGGTCCATCAGCCCTAAGTATATGACGCACAATCTATTCCACTCTGTCGCCAGATTATCTAGGGGTATCATTCCTCCTATCACGCATTCTGCTTCTTGGGACGTGGTACAAATCGTATGGCACTTAACCAATTACGCTACTTTTAATCTACTTAATTCTAAACTTACTCCTAGAACTATCTAGGCGGGGGCTACGGAGATAAAATCGTCTCGGTGATCCCCGTCTAGGCGACGAGCTTCCATTCCGCTTAATTAAATCTAAAAATATTACTAGGTAAAAACTAGAACTAGATCCTATCTAAGGCCCAAGCTAATCATTAAAATTAAGTAACAAGCTAAACTAATCTATTTATACTGTTTTTAGAGCGAATACGCCTTTTTGAAATTCTTATTCTGAACCTACATAGCACGCCCTTAAGCATTGGTTTTCGAAAACCCCTAAGCTCTTCCATATAAAAAGGGGATATGTTGAACCACACTGGACAGCCATAAGTTAAAATCGGTCTAACCAAGGCTTGATAACAGATCACTTTGACCCGTGGGCTTAAGAGTCTGCTTCAAAAAAGCCTCATGTAAAACGCCCTGTTTGCCTTGGCAAGAGTAGTACTTATATTTCTATTGATATGTAAGTATTGGTCCAGAAAAATTCCGATATATCACTTCCAATTTCTTATCTAATGCCTATTATTCGAAATTTCGAGAGTTTTCCAGTTCTTTCGCACACGAAAATGACCAACTCGCATTATGCTAAAATTGATTTTCAACTTCCAGTCATCGCTGTAGCGTTCGATTGTTTCGAAGCCACGTTGAAGGAGCGTCTGGAAACCCAATCTTCGGCCCCGTCCTGTACACAATTAGGTCATCCGCGTTCGCTAGTGCGAAGCGAGGTGAAGTCATTCGTGAAGATATGAAATAAGACCGGTGAGTTTACCGCGCCCTGTTCTGTTGCAGACCATTTTTAATGTCAAAGACCCTACTTGATGTGAAGTAGCCACTTTTGACGACGAACTTCTTGGTAAAACTATTTTACTAATTTACAAACTCCGGCGGCACAGGCAGCTACCGCTTAAAATTGGCCAGGCGTGGACCTCTAGTGCTCTATAGGTTTTATCCACGGCCGATCAGTAGGGAACCTATTGAGCAAGCTGGTGGTGACCTCAACAGCCAGTTCGGTGCCAATGAATGCATTGTCAGCTATCCATCAAAATAACTTGATTGAGAACTCCCAGTGACTTTATGGACCCGATTGCCGCATCCTGTGTTTTTCTGATGTGTGAGACTTCGTAATCGTGGCATTTTTTATCTTAAGGCCCCCATACACGTTCAAATTGGATGTACATCCAGATTTTCTTCAAACCCATAAGCCCAATGTATTTTGATCGGCCGACCGGCCCACAATCGATAGTTTTGGTTGTACATCCGCACTTCGATGTACATCCAATTTGACCGTGTATGGGGGCCTTTACACTTTACTAACCTTTATCACCTGCCTGCAGGAACCACGAACCGCACCATATAGCAAGCGGTATAATAACTTTGATTTTTAATCCGGCAATATTCGATTAAAATATCAAAATTTTAGTTTATGTATGAAATGACATTTTTTTCACGGGCAACATTATGCAAACGTCTTTAAAATAGAGTGTATTTGACGATATACAGGTTAATCCGTATATCGTCAAATACGTTTAACTGGTTTAAAAAGAAATTTTAGAAAGTAATATGAAAACGTTTTAAGCCCTTCGACACAATTTTATCCAACACTTCATTATTAGTGATTAAAACAAGCAGAATTCATTAGCATAGGGCATGCGACCACTTAATTATTTGGTTATAACACTTAAAGGTTTAATAAGTTTATTACAAATTTTAATTACGTCCCCACTAGGATAATAATAACTTAACAGTCTCTGCGGCTTGTTAAATATAATACTAAATTCGAAATTAAATTTTAATTATTTATCCTGCGGGCAAAATATACAATTAGGTACTAAAACCTGTACGTATTCATTACCAAAACAAATTCAATTTAAACTCTAAATTCAATTACCACATCTAGAAAATAAAACAAAACATATCCTTAGAATCCTCGTGTTATACCCAAAAACCCAACAACACTAATTATTGTCTGTTAATAGTGACCAATAACTAAATCTCATTACAGACTGTACATTTAGCGTTCAAATAAACAAAGGTCCACGTGGTCTAGGGCTATCGATATCAGGTGGAATAGATTCAAATGCACCATTTCCCGGCTTAATACGAATAAAGCGTTTATTTCCTCACCAAGCAGCTTGGTCAACGGGAAAATTGCAGCCAGGTGACATAATTTTAGAAGCCAATGGTGTACCACTAACAGGTTTAACTAACTATGTACGATTCACATGCGATACCATAAGTTGAAATCTAGATCCTAACCAAACAATTCTATTCAATTTTAGGAAGCTTTAGAAGTGCTAAGGACGATGCCGAGCGAAGTAATTCTATTCGTTTGTCGACCTAATGATGAACAATACAAAAAGCTTTCACCACCCGCAGAACCACCAAAGCCCCCGCAACGTACCCAACAGCAATCTACACAAACCATGCCAGAAGTGTATTTTCTAGATCCTGTTCCGCCAATCGAGACCAACTTCAATGGTGTATGTGTTGGAATGAATCTGTCTTGTGTATAATATACCCGTTGATTTAATACAATTATTTTCAGGAATTCGAAATAATTATGGTGAAGCAGCAAGGATCCTTAGGTTTTACACTACGTAAAGAAGATGAATCTGTGTTAGGCCATTATGTTCGAGCGTTGGTGAGAGAGCCTGCAACAACAGACGGCCGGATAAAGCCTGGTGACAAAATCGTTGCTGTTAATGATGTTCCTCTGTCTCCAATGACACACGAACAGGCTGTGATATTCCTTAGGCAAGCATCAGATACTGTAAAATTGAGATTGTATAGGGACGAGGCTCAGACACCTGTTGCAGCAATGTCTCCCACATCTGAGAACAAAACAATTTGCGGTTCAGGAAAGAAGACTTATTTAAGGTAGGATGGTGTAGCATATACATAAAAATTCAATAGATATTTAAGTGTTATCTGGAATACCCGTTTAGGCCCGAAGCGATAAATCTCTTAAGTGACTTAGCATACAAGAAGCAGAACACTCCTGGCGATTCAACAGAATCCTCTGTGGTATCCAGTAATACATCACCACGTCGACTGAAAAGGGGCAACAAACAAAATTCCGGAAATACTTCACAAAGTGAACAGGATGTAACAGATTCAAAAAGTAAGAAATCTTTTAATCTTTTCTTAAAGGTATTTATATTTTTTTTTTCTTACATACAGGTTCAAGTAATACTACTCAATACCTAGTGGGCAGTCAAACAACATCTGTCTGTTCTGATTCTGAGCAGAGTATAGCTAGTCAATGTTCATTTATTATTCAACCCGCCGATGCATCAGATACGGATACTTTGAATACACCTGATACAGATAGACCGAACCGTCCGAGCTTTTTGAACTTAAGTAGTCAAAGTGGTGATAGTACGCCAACATCAAATAGAAAACCAAAATTACAATTTTCAGGTGATGAGATGTAAAATATTAAACTTATCGAAGTAACAAACTTGTAATGATAAAAGTTTTCAAATAATTTTGCTAGTCTATTTTATAAAATGTTTCCTGAGTGGTGTGTCAGATGTGAAATAATTTTGTTTTAGAGGAAATTGTTGCCATTAGAAATTTATTTTAAAAATTCAAATGAAAATTTTTAAGAGTTTTCAGTTTAGTTTTTTTTCTTTACCTCTTCATCATCTGTAGGACTACAGCCTATTATTGGCCTTGGCTACCTCTAGCATTTCTCTCCATGCCGTTCGACTCCTGGCTAAAGCACTTCACCTAGCTTTACTAAATCTTCCTCAACGGATTGCATGTATCGGTTCTTTGGCTGGCCTGAATTTCACTTTCCATCAGGGGCTCGATTTAGCGCTATTTTTGTAGGGTCGCTATCGTCAAGCCTTTGTACGTGTGCCACCCATCGTAATCTACTTAATTTTATACTTTTGACAATGTCGCGTCCCCGGTGCAGTTGGTATAATTCATGATTATATCTCTTTCTCCATTGACCATTTTCGCAGACACCGCCAAATATTATGCGTAGAATTTTTCTTTCAAAAGTGTCTAGAAGAGTTTCATCAGCCACTTTAAAAGTACACTTCCAAACATCAGAACGGGCTTGATTAGCGTGGTATATAGTTTTCACTTCATTCCTCTAGACAAAATGCGTGATGTAAAATGTTCTTCTTCTTCGATGGCGCTACAGCCCAATTCGAGCCTTGGCCTCCATCGGCTTCTTCCTCCAAACGTTTCTCTGCTCCGCAACTTGTCTCCAGCTTCTGGTATTGAGCAGTTTTGCTGCATCGGCCTTCACATTTTCTTCTCACCGCGACCGTATAGCAGTATAGACTCTCGACCGTGGTTTGCCAACTAGTCTTTTGCCATCTGGTAGTAGGTACAGGGCTTTTTTGGTATCTTTGAGTCATCAATTCTTTGGACATCCCAGCGTAAACACTCTTTGTATAAATCATACAATTCGTGATTGTAGCGTATTGTCCATGCATTATCTTCATTGATTGGACCGTATATCCTTCGGAGATATCAATACGTAGCTACTGTACGCAGGGGCGGCGCTTTCATAGGTGCAAATGGTGCACTTGCACTGGGCGGAATTTCAGAAATTAAATTTAAAAGTTCGAAAGAAAAAATTGTAAAAGTGTTCCCGTGCCTTCATTGTAATTAAAAGAACTGCACAGAGTGTGGCCAATCCAATTCCATTTCGTTAGCCTGATTCGTCATCTATCTTTTCTTGGCTGGCACGGTGCCATAGTTCTTGATTTGTAATTCGTACTAGTAGTACTATTACAGATCCCTAATTCGGAGAGGAGCACCTAGATCTGTTCTAAAGTCGCTTTCTATGTCCAAAAAGGCTGTTAAAGTGGACTGTTTTTTTATGCAATATTCTACAGTAGTAACTAATACATTCAGTTCAGTGACCACCTATTATCCCTTGAAATATGAAGGCTTGGAGAATGACATAGAGACCTTTATTATGGAAATTCGAGTGTATACTACTATGAATTTTCGGAGCCCAGTATTGTGCTGAAAATAGTGAGAAAAGTGTAGCTAACACAAAGTGCAATATCCTGGAGCATTAAACGGCATTAGCGGGTGAGTTTCCGTGTAGTTAAAGCGCAAGCAAACTCAGCACAAAGGCAAGATCGCTGGCAGGGGCGGCGCTTTCATAAGGGCACTTGGTGTATTTACACAGGGCGCAATTAGGCGGGCGCAATATCAGAAAAAAAAAGTGAAAAGTGTTCACGGACCTTCATTTTCATATACATATAAAAGGAACTACACAGAGTGTTTGTGTCTTTTCCCATTGTCCTTCACTGCGATCAAAAGGTGAACAGCTGATGGGGGCGCAATATGGCCAAACGCCGGCCCTGACTGTACGTATGATGGTCTTGTAGACTCTTATTTTAGTTTTTCTGGGGATGTCTCTGGATTTTATGACTGGCAGTAGTGAGAAGTATGTTCTGTTTGCCGCGTTTATTCGTCTTTGTCCGTCTATCGTTTCATCGTTGTCCAGGTAGTTAAATTTGTTTACCCGTTCCAAGTTATATCCTCCCCACAGGTGGTATTGTGATTTCTTCTTTCCTCCCTAGACTGAGTTATAATCTTACTCTTGTCGGCATTTATTTGCAGCCCTATATCTTTGGATCCCTCTTCTAATTCCGTGAATATTTTTCTAAGGTATGAGAGTGATGTGGCATGACAGTTTTCATCGTCGGCATATCCTGCCAATTGTTTTGATTTGTTAAGCAGGGTTGCATTCGCATCAATGTTTACTTTGCGAATTACTCCGTCTAGGCAGAGATTAAATAGCATGGGTGCCTGCCCATCGCCCTGCTTTAAGCCTTGCATGACTGGGAAGGACTCCGTCAATTCTCCTTGTATTCTGACTGTACACCTTGTATTTTCCATTGTCATTTTTGTCAGTTTCACTATATTTAGGGGCATATTTAGGTCCAGCATAGTCGCATACATTTTTTCCCTGTCGATGCTGTCGTACGCTTGTTTGAAGTCGATGATACACGTCGATGTTGTATTCTCAGCATTTTCGGAGTATTTGCCTTATTGAGAAAAGTTGGTCCATTGTTGATCTATTTCTTCTGAATAGTTTTGAATACAATGTCGATTCAATGACCACCTCCATTCGATACTCCCACAGGAAAAAGTCTGATGCCGTTAAATCCGGAGATCGAGGAGGCCACTCCAAATCACCATTTTTTCGACACAACGTGTTTCGGCAACTTACGCTGCAATAACTTCATCGTAGCAGCTGCCCTGTTGCCGGATGCGCCGACTTGTTGAATATAGAAGTTCGTCAGACCTTTTTCACGCATTTTCGGACACACAAAGTGCGCCAAAATGCAACGATAACGTGAGCCGTCGACGGTTTTTCCAACTCTCCGTCAGAGAGTATAAAATTAACTTTCGGTGTGTACACACCATATCTAAAATGGTACTCAATGACGTTTCAGAATAGTGTACATATGTCAAAATTGGTTAAAAAATGTCAGAGTTATTCAATGTTGAAATACCGAAGGTTTAGATGGCGCACCCGTATCATAAACAAACATGTTAACTATATTGTCAAAATCAATTTTCAAGAAGACTTGTTAAACAAAAAAATGACTTCAAATAGAAGCACGGGACCTCCCCCGCTTCCACCTTGCACACTTTTATACAGTTTTGAATATTTTTGCTCCCATGTACTTTGTACCGCGCAGTCAGAAAATTAGAGTCAAATTAGAGAGAACATTGTTTCCATTAGAAATTTATTTTAAAAACTCATATGACAATTTTTACCTGTTTAAACATTACTGCAAAGCCACCCTAAACGTATTTTTATAAGAAAAAGATCTCGCACCTTTACATCTTTCCATGTTCAGATTTTTTCAAGAAAAATGTCTCCTATCAGTTATAACATGATAAATTTGCATACGTCTACTTCTAGATTTATTCCAATTTTTAATGTTGGTGTCGAGCCATTGCAAATATTACTTCTTTAACTGTATACACACACTAACTTGAATACATTGCAGATACTTCTTGAAATAATTTAGAAATTTCGTAGGGTATTTCCACCTACTCTAGGTAAACAAGATTTCTGCCCTGCTAAAATTTTGCTGATTCAATTTCACAAACCGCAAAATAAGCATTGATTACATCCAAGACATTTGAATCTATATAGTAACATTTTCTTATATGTAGATAAAAAAAAACTAAGAAAAAACTCAATAGACCCTATTTAAATGGATTTTATCCAACCAGTGGAGCACATAAACTTAGGCACACAACAGAACTTCCACGTGATGACCAAACAGAAATTGAAGCTGTCGAAAAGCTATCAAATGAAAAGGTTTCAAACAAAATCAATAGACCCAACAACTTGGGATTAGGTCTAGAAAAAAAAAATTAGGACATAAAAAAGACAACACGTAGATGTTTCAATTTCTTTTATTTCACTTTTATTTTCCCCCAAAAAAAACACTCACACACACACATAAGGCTAGAAATAAATTTTCTTTAATTTATTGCAGTACCTACGAATGCATATGAGCTAAACAATCTAGACAATGATGCCCTAGATGCCCCAAGGTACAGCAAAGAAAATGATCTGGAAAGACCCTTGGAAAATCAACTGCCGGAAAATAATGAATTCACCAGTTTGCCATGTGAAACGTTCCTAATTGCTTGTAAGACTGAAAGTGACCTTAAGGATGAGGAGAATTTTAGCTATAAAAATCCTATGTACCAATCTGCACACGTTCAAGTTACGCTAAACGACGTCATTCAACAAAATTCAGCAAAAAGAGACGGTAAGTGGAATTTGTAGATGGGTTTTATATGTATGGGTTGAAAAACGGGGTTTCTTTGAGGATCCAGGATTTTTTTCTCCTGAATTAGCCTAATAACAGGTAATCACTATCAAAGACATCTACACATATAAAAATTTTGTTTTCGTTGCATATTGTGAGAAGTTTGTATGTCTTAAGAAGAATTTTTGTTGCTTTCAATATACAATACAATATTATACATATAAAGACGATAAGGAGTACAAATAGCACTAATCATCAGATTAAAAATGCTAAAAACTTGCAATGCTATCGATCATCTAACGTTCGTTGCCAGTTTTATATATATCTCCTGGTACGTTAATACCAGAATGTTCCGACTTCTCTTATTGATTTTATACGATATCTTGAAAATATTTGATTGCATAATCTTGATATTGTAACATAATGATTATTACTGTAAACACTTCCTTACTGTAGCGAGGGATCAACCCTCATGCTAAAAACTGCCCCACAAGCGGAACAGACTATAAGCCTTCCGGATGAAAGTAAGAAGGCCTTTAATTGACGAAGACCGGACTTGAGCAGGGCTCATAAACTCTCTGAAAACACGTTGTTCTTCCAAGCCCGATCAGAACGGGACATTCAATAAGGATATGTGTGAAAGTCTCGTCGCCGGTGATATCGCAGTCCTACATGTAGGGGCGGCGCCTTCATAGGTGCATATGGTGCACTTGCACCGGGCGCAATTGGACAATTGAAAAAGTGCTCCCGTGCCTTCATGATTTACCCTTCGAGTAAGCGAACTGGGAACTATGTAGAGGAAGAAGAGCTCCAGCCTATACCTAATATGAAGGTAAAGCAGCCTCTCCACCGTTTTCAAAAGAAAAGAGGCTAAGCTGATAGGTCTGTACGATTTAGGTCTTGTTTGGGGATCAAAACCACCACGACTTTCCTCCAGATGGTTGGAATGTATCCCCAGTTGAAGCTGGCTCTAAAGAGAGAGACTCACATGTCGAAAATCAGATCAAGTCACGGTCGAAGATTTTCTCAGAAAGATTCCGGGAATAACGGTGGTTTCTTCATGGTTAGAGGTGTATGAGCCATCCTCCTTTTTGAGGAGGCCCATTCCGTTAAAGAAGTCTTTGAAAAGTAGCTTTTGAATCGCAGGCGCAAACGCCTCTGGTAGAATCTGAAGGCTCTCACAGTGTTTACTCCAGACAATCCATTTGGAAAGTCTCAACTCTTTGTTGTAAGTCGTTATGGTGAATCTATATTCATCCCAATCCCAATGTTTTGCCCTATTGAACAATCTCCTAATATCTCTACGCATTGCAGCTAACCTGTCGTTCCACTAGGGCACTTTACGTCACGACTGAAAGGAAGGGACAGTGTTGCTGTCATGGTAGGAAGAGATCAGCACATCAGTAAGCTACGTGGCCGCACTCCCCAGTTCACGCACTGAGCTGATAGAAGCAGCAAGTAGGTCTGATTTCGAGGCCACAAGCCCCTGAAACTTAAAACAGTTGGTTATGGTATCATCCGACAGTGAGGTCTCATCCAGAACACGCCAGTTTTCAATCCTGTCGGAGAAAAGCCCGCTCGTGAAAGTGAGGTCCAGCACCTCCTTTCCACTAGCAGTGATAAAAGTGGGTTTGCATCCCCTATTTTGAATATCTATGTTTTTCTTAACATGAAATTCTAGAAGACACTCACCCTTTCCTTTACATCGGTACTTCCCCAGATGGAGTGGTGAGCATTTGCATCACAGCCGATGCCGAATTGGCGGTTCGTCTTGCGGCAGAGCTCAATGAGTTCCTGAACCTCTTGGGGTGGCACTATTGCTACATCCCCGGAAAGTTGGTAGAGGTTTACATATCACCCTGTATTTTTGTAACCCTATAAGATATTTTCATGAATAAGTAGCAATCTTCGCAGAACGCTGCCACCTTTCTTCAACTGCAAAAGCCAAGGCTCACCAAGCCAAGGTTGTGTAGGATAATAAGTCAGCAGATTCATATTATCTTGATGGAAACCACATATCCACTGATTATGTGGGGTAACCTGATATTATAGGGGTTACATTTAATTAGACCACCTGTAATAAGAATTTTGAAGCTGGATAGTCGGAGTTAGAATAGCTATGAATGTTATGTATTGGGAATTTCCAAGATTATTTCAATTTTTAAAGGAACTTTAAAGTTTATAACCAAAAATTATTGTTCCGAAGTAAAATGTTACAAAAAGCATTTGTTGCTTTCCTACAATTAGTACGTATACATGATAAGTTAAACTCAGGCTGAACCCTAGTCAAACTTGAAGTAGACTCGATTCGAGTTTAGTTACCCGGCCATTATACGAGTCAGTTCTGGGCCAGTATTGACTCTGTTTGTCAAATCCACTGACTCTGAGTTGATTTCGTTCGATCCACTGCCAAGTCAGTTCATTTCTAAAACATCGTCGACCAGTATACATACTTCCTTGAATGCGTAGAGATTAAATCACGTAAGAGGATTTTCGTCATACTTTTCTATTAGGTTTTTTATTTGCAGGCGACTTAATTGAGTTAATTGTAGGCCACTTAATTGAGTTGATTGTTTGCCAGATTTGGACATTTCATTTCACTTTGACATTTCATTTCAATTTGACATTTCACTGACTAGGCAGCACTGACCAAAACTGTCTTGACTGTGATGACTTGTCAGTAAAAAAAGCCCGTCAGTGAGTGTTTGCAGGAGTCAGCGTTAGCGATAGTGTCAGTAGAACTGACCCGTGTAATGGCCGGGTTAGGGACCCGTGTTATGGCCGGGTTGAACTCGACTCAGCTCTGCAACCTGGGTTGAGTTAAAGTTATGCATATTGACGCGAGTTCAGTAGTTGAGTAGTTGAATTTTTCAAACTCAAACTCAAAAGTTATTTATTCATTTAAAACATAAAAGGTACAAGGTTCAGTACAAGTTAAGTTGATACTCGCCATGAGGCAGACCGTATAATGTGATAAGAAAATACTTAAGTACTAAGTTTATATAAAGATATAAAATATGCGCATGAATGCAACATATTACTGTGATAGTAAATGTCGAGCCAGGTGAATAGGCTGACTACAAGTATGATAATATTTAATCATAATCTTAGAACTAACTTAAAACTAAACATATACAAACAAAACAAAACTTAAAGCTAAAAAATAAATATTTTGCATCCTGCATATAATGTATTTTATATACTAGTAAATGTAAATAGTTATATGTATAAAGTAAAGAAACTTATGCTAAAGATAATGGTATTGGTGAAATCCCCTCACTCTCTGGCTCTCCCTGGTAACACCCTGATAACTCTCTGATAACTCTCTCTGATAACTCACTGAGATTATAGAAATCTTTATATGAGGTTTGTTATTCGTGACGTCCGCCATCTTGGACGACGCCATCCTAATGATAAGTAATTTTGATGACGAAATAAGGTATCCGCCATCTTGATGACTCCCCAACCTGTTGTTGAATCCTCCTTTATTTTTTATTTTTAACTGCCCCCTGAAGATCAATAAAAATTTGACAAATCCGGTGAAATATTTTAGTAAATTTGATGACGAAATTATGGTATCCACCATCTTGATGACTCCCTGCAACTTGTTCGTTGAATCCTCTCCCTTTTTTTTTTTTTTACGACGAATCCGATGAAATAATTCAGTAAATTTGATGACGAAGTATTATCCGCCAACGATGACTCCCTGTCCGTGAACATCTCCTAAATGTGATGAGTCCAATGACCAATAACTACAAAGTTATCTAAAACTATAAGTTAGCCCGAGTTGCGATCACTAATAGGTTAAATTAACCACACGTGGTTCAGATGTTAATTGTTAACAAGATTAAGAATTGGTCGTCCCCCCATTTCTTATCTGTTATTATTGTTTTTCTTGTATAATTATTTGATTAAGATATTAATATTAAGCTGATTTGCTTAAGACTGCACTGTATATTATTTAAAAAAAAATTTTGTGTTAATACACTACTTGGCTTAAACTGCCATTTTGTTTCGCTGCCCGGAGGGCACGTCCGTCTAGGACGGCTCTCCAACTTGAACTCCGAGTAGTTGAATTTAGTTGACAGCAGCATTTCTGTGCTTAGGTGGTGATTTGTGACAAGAGTCGAAAATTCAAATCATCATGTATAGTACTAAATACCTACAAGGTTACTTTGGTCGGTTAAACGGCTAGAATTACAGCTGTCATCGCCGCAAATGTCATTTTGAGACTAAATTTTTTTAGAATATGGAGAAAAGAAACAAAGTATGTATTTTGAGAACAGCCTTAGCTGATTTTTTTCTATCGTTCACCGTTTTCAAAAATGTAGAGAAAAAACGACTGGTAATCAAAAAATCCAATAAAGGTAAGTATTGGGTAGAATGGAAATTTAATATAATGTATATTTATATGTATGTACATTATATATTTGCATATATGTACATACATACATATGTATGTTAAACAAGGTGATTCAATTTTTTGGTTTTTTTTTTCAATCAGGTTTAATAGTTGTAGGTACATGAAAGAAAAATTCTATGAAAACGAGAGCTCATAATATTAATATTTACTGGTGGCACATCGGGCTTAAAACTTTTCCAAAAGAATAACATGGTATAGAATACTTTACTCCAAATATTCGTATGCATGTACATATATCTCGTAAAAGAAACGTCTGGCGTGAACGGGACCAAGCCCATGGGAAAGAGCATCAAATTTTCAGTAAAAAAGTTCTTATTCGTTTTTTTTTTCATAAAGATAACACTTCGTCAGTTTATTATCTTTCAAAGTTTTGGAATATTGTTTAGATTGAGAAAAAATTCGATTTCATAAGAAAAAGATTAAAAATTATGGTTTGATTTTTTTATGGAAAATTTGATGATGTTTTCAACGGGTTTGGTCCCGGTCGTCTAAGATATTCCTTCCACGCGATATACACAAAAGGGACAAGTAATGGATTCTGATATGGAAAAGTAAAAAGGTTGAACCAGTAAATAGTAATTTCGTTTCACAGAATTTTCCTTTCATGTATCTGCAAATAATAATCTGTTAGAAAAAAAAATTTTTTTTTTCACCCTAATGCACATTACGTAGGCGAATAGTAAAGATAATTTTCTCTTAAAATGAAAATGTATACATAGTTGTAATTAAATACCATTTTTCTCATTAAAATTGTTTTTAGCAGAGAAAAAGTTTCATTGTAATTTAATCCTTTTCCAAAGGTAAATATTTCCAAAATTTTTGTTGTGCTCCAGCTATAATTACTTGCAAATGATCACAAGGCTTAACTTTTCAGTTTACTAATTGTTTTTAAAAGTTGTAAATTATAAGTTTTTAGAGTTTAGGTATAAAGTAAAAAATTGGTTATCCCAATTGTCGTTTGCTTTTCGTCTAATATAAAGTTAGCATGAAGCTTATTTAGAATCCATTTTCTCGAAACACTGTTTAACTTGTTTAAATAGTGGTTGGATATTGGAAGTTGAATTCATATTATGCGTTATTCAATCAATTAATGATAGTTTTCCATTAAAAGTAATTCAAGTATGCTTCTAAGGAACTGGATTTAGATCTTTCTTTCTGGCCGTTCAACGAAGGTAGTATTGGATGGCGTCGAATCCAATCTTCATTCCATGTCAGCCGGCGCTCCCCAAGGGTCGATTCTCTCACCTGCCCTCTTTCTTATATTCATTAATGACCTGCTTTCCATCCCCTCCAACCCACTTCATAGTTTTGCCGATGACGGTACTCTGCGTGACTTCCATACCTTCGACAATATAAGACAATCACGTGCCAGACCTTGTCACCTAGACCGTGAATTTATGTCCAACTCAATTATCAGGGACATTGAACTCATTCAAGGGGCCTTAAGAATCGTGTCGAATTCAACGCAGCCAATACAAAGTACTGTCTTATCTCTACAAAAACCTGCACTGTCCGTTCCTCTTATCTCTTCTTCTCTTCTTTGATCCGTTAACTGGCGGTCCGTGCGGGACGTCCCTGCAACGAATACGCTGCTGTCGGTGCCGCTGGGCCTCGAACTCTAGTCACGATTCGTTTCCATTCTTGTCGGTTTTTGGCGACGTCTCAGTGGGCAAAAGGAATGCAATGACTAACCCATCTCTTAACATCCAGGCGTAACCTTATCTTCAGATCTGCGATGGAATAATCACATATTCCAAATCGCTAAAACAAGCTTACCTGCCTGGGATTCCTCAAGAGATGCAAGTTCCTCCCTGGCTACATAGTCCATTCAAAACGGGGGGGGGGGGGGGTGTTCCAAAATAACACCGTTAGGAAAATCGAACCTTAAAGGTTTTTGGGGCCGCTGGTCACGAAAATCGGGGTCCCGCGGTCCTCAAACATGGGCGTCACCCCTAAAAATGCAAAAAACACCCCTTTTTAGGGGTTTTTCGCGATTATTTCAATAATAATGAAAACTAATGCGATGAAATGCACTTTTTTAATATTTATTTGCGAAGGTGGTTGATTTGTACTAAATTAAGGCGAACTTTATGATAAGGGGTAGTCCTAAAGGGTTGAAACTACCCCTAAATCGGCCAAAAATGGAAAAAATTGTAAAAAAATTCTTCTTTTTTTTCAAGTTTATGCTTCAAATTCGATTGTGGGCGTGCTGTCAGGGAAAAATAAATTATTTTCAACCCTTCAGTGACCCCAAAAACGTTTAGGGTTCGATTTTCTTAACGGTGTTATTTTGGAACACCATAACGCGCGTTTTGAATGGACTAACAGTCGACAAGTCCTTCAGCCTGCCATTTCGCGCAGATTACAATTTAACAGTTTCAACCCAATCACTAAAATATGTGGTAAATCCATTGCAGATCCGTTGTTGATGGCATGTTTAGGATCCTAAGGGATGCATTACGCGTTAGCGCCACTGAAAGGGGGCGGGGTGGTGCAGGTTGTATCGGAAATTAGTACGTACTTCAATTTGGAGTTGTTGGATTTCACACGACTCTTTCACACGCATAGTATCGTTATCAGCGAAGATGTGAAGTGGATTGAACTGATAGTAAGATATTTATAAGCATTAGACAAAGAGCAGGTGATAGAATTGGTCTATGGGGACACTGACGAGATGAATGAGGAGTTATATTTGGCGTATGTCAGAGTCAATAGCGATAGCTAGGGCATTAAATGCCAGGTCGACGTGCCACAGTCTCTCGCAATTCTTGGAGGTAAGTGTATATTGCAACTGGACCAGTTTCACTAAATCGATGCAAATCTTGGTTGAGTTGTTCTTTAAGACATACTTTTACGCCTAAAGCCTACATATTATCACCATGGTTTTTTTTGTATGTGCTGAGGATCAAGATAAAGTTCCGGAATATATAAAAGGTATGCGTAGAGGATTGCCCAAAGGTGAGACGCATTTGTTTAGAGCGATAAGAGAGTATATTGTCAGAGCTATCAGATTTGTTTTCATCAAGCGCTGCTACACCATATACATAGTTCGAACCCTGCCCATTGGATTGCGGCGAACAGAGAAGTTTGAAAGACTTCCTTAGCTTTACTATCTTGTTGATCGTTACCAGCTACCACATTTTTTGCTGCGCGAGATTGCAATAAAGAGTTTACGTTTCAAACTGTAACCAAATGATGATTTGATTTTCATGGCGATGGATTCTAAACTAAATGTACCCTCTCGACAAAGTCCTTCACTTTCGGAATGCTTATGTCCTCTTAATTTGGTTAAAGGGGAAATGAACAAACGCAATCCTGTCTTATGATCCTGGTGACACGGTTAACGTTTGAGTTACCTTTTTTGTTTTGGAAACAAATTTTAGTCACCCTATTTGAAA
This sequence comes from Thereva unica, assembly GCA_949987705.1. Taxonomy (NCBI): domain Eukaryota; kingdom Metazoa; phylum Arthropoda; class Insecta; order Diptera; family Therevidae; genus Thereva; species Thereva unica. The sequence goes on from OX465283.1 coordinate 49,066,131, forward strand.
AACTAGTAATCCTAATTGGACTTCCTATAATTCCCGATAATTTCCTTAGCTAATTAGACACAAATTGATTTGGGATGTTTGCGTTGACTCGTCAGCGATCGGGTTCATCTGCCTATCAAGTTAAATGATAGGTTAGCATTAAATAAGATGGGTTCCTTGCAAAGGTGGAACAACCTGGGGGCCTCGGTGGTCTAGAGGTAAGGCGCCTGACTGCTATCCCAGAGGTCCCGGGTTCGAATCCCGGCCAGCCCCACGGTCCTTCGCCTTTTCCACTTTCCCACCCACATTACTTCCCTTCTTTCTTCTCCTCTCTTTACATTCCTGATTCCTCCTGTCATAGCCTTCGCTAGTCCTTCCCCGCTCCACCAAGCGCATGTCATCGGTTGGCTGATGAGATTCAACTCGTTTCAGGAGGCATAACACTCCAGCGAGTTGTTTCTCTGCAAATGCCCCGATGCCAGAGTCGCGAAATGGTTGGAAGTAGGTGGAATAAAAAAAAAAATATCGCGGCTAGGTTGTGGCAGCTCCTTCCTACTTCTCTGTCTCTTTCTACTCTCTATCTTCCGGCTAGATTAGATTGTCGAACAGTACAAAGGGGCTTTCCCTAAGCCTCTAGTCTATCACATAAAAAAAAGGTACTATCATGCGGCGATCAAGAATTTTAGTAAGATTATTGCATCTGGAAAGAGGTCGGTATCTTTGCCAGAAATACTTGAGATATTTGAATAAGGTATCGTGAAATCTGATTGGAAGAAAACGATCGGAGACTCGTTCGGAAATATCAAATGCTGAAATATAGGGTGTGTTACGTTTGGACTTCTGTAGAGAGCAGACGGACATGGTTTCGGATAATAATTTTAAGCTAGAGGTGGTTAAAATCAAAAGACGTACTATTGTATATTTTGTGGCTAGTCTCCTCTTTTCTAACCATACCCTTAAGCTGCTGATAGATGCATGTGTCCGTGAGGTGGTTCCGAAGTATGCGACGAGTTTTGTTTCTTTCTTTTTTTATGCTCCTTTAATCCCTCATAAGACATAGGGCGGATACAGTTGACCTCCAGTGTACCTCCAGCGGACTTTTCACTGACAGGTAATTGCAATCTTGCTTTCCGTCTCGTTTTTGATACATAACTAAAAAATTGGTTTTCGGTATGTGCTTGTGTGTTGGTATTTGAGGCTATGTCGAATGGAGCAATGCGAAAAAAAGCTGAATGTTGATTGTTTCGTTCCTCCGGTTCGTGCAAATATGCGCGAGGTGCCATTTAAATACACGAACCATGCCGGACTATTTGTACAAAGGGGGATTCCTAAGCTTCATCGTACCACAAAAAAAATCTATTACTTCATGCACCGCCCACACGCTCCTCTAGCTTTATGGGCTGCGCTTAGGAGTACCTTGGCACCTGATATTGACTGAGTTCAGCATCAGGCTATATGTTAGTTTTTCTTTGTGCGAAAATATTGGTAGCAGCAGATTTTATGATTAATATATTGGTTTATGAATGGCAAGTTTGCAGCGAGGTTAGGCTGACCGTTGAAAATTCATCTCTGTTAATAATAAAATAAATTTCTGAGGCTGAATAAATTTCCAAGAAGCGATTCATGGTTTGATTGAAAAGCAATTGAAGGTTTTACTTGTATTTTTTTCAGCAGTAAAAGTAACATGTACGGTGCTGCGTTGTTATTTGATCTTTTTAGAATTTGCTACATATGAAATGAAAACTCACAAAAAGAACAATCCAAGCCGAAAATGTTCAAACTTAACAATTGAAGATAAATACAGTTTCATTATTCTCTTATTTTCTTTCAGGAAATAAAAGCCTTCTAAAATGGAAAGGTGTTGTATTTTCACCGGATGAAGAGGAAAAAGTAACACCCGGGAACGATTCTAGTTGTGCAGCAACAGATGGAACAAATCCAACTCCAGCAACTGAAAGAGATTTCGATTTGCGAGAATTTTCATCAAATCCCGAAGGGTACAAAGTAAGTATTTCCATTGTCGTCATATTTCTTTACCTTTACGAGTGCAGGTACTTTCACCTAAACGACTTTTCATAGCACTAAATTCAGCAATAACATTCCTTCCAATAGAATGTTCCACCATCCAGCACCGAGGGGTGATCGGCTGTAACGACCAAGGACCCGCTGGCCTCATGCAAATTCTCCTCAAGAGCGTTAAGAAATTTAAAGTTTCGTTCATTTTGCACTTTTGAAACTGATTAGTTCTGTTCAAAGTTAAATTAACCCTTTACAGAACTTATAATTACACAGAATTTTAAGATTACTCGGAGGGTGGGGGTCTGCAATTGTTTGCTTAATTCCCGTCCCCATCGTCGAGTTTTATTCTTCCCCTTTATCATTAGAATTCAGAAATTCCAATTTAAGCCTTCCGTAAGGCGGTCGTTTACTTTTGTGGGGAAACAACCCCCCATCTAAAAAAACGCCCCACAACATTTTTAGGGGGTGTGGATTTTTCCAATTCAAAATGCAAATAAGTTTTGTGTACAGATTAATAATTAGCTTGCGGAGTCTTTGATGTTTACGGAGTTAAGGCGTCAATCGATAAATGATTTAGGGGCTGCAGGTTAATGGGGAATTCTCTTAAAGGCAGCTTTTGTTGTGCGATTGGCGATTTAATTAATTAGTTTTTGTTTTGCTCGTTAGTTAAGTACTTTCTCTGGTTTGCCTTGCGTTTTGAACAGCTGCGAAAGTAATTGCTTTCGATTCTTTCACGGTGAATTAAGATTTAATTTTAAGTGAGATTTTAACCGAAATATTGAGCAAGATTTATTTTTCTTTCCTGTAGATTGATTGATATCATTTTGTTTAGAACTTTTTAGTAAAATAAAGAGGGCCCGTGATGAAGGCCAACGAAACCAATTAAAATTTGAAAATTTAAATTAAAATAAAACGTTAGTAATATAATTGATGAAACGGAGCTAGATAGTAGTGTTTTCTTGAAGAAATTTACAAACAAAAATCTCGATAGCTACATTATATACAATACTGGCGCAGGTGCCTGAGTAAAAATAAAATATGGGGTTACAGCGGGCGAACACCGGCTGCTTGGCTTTTTAAGGGGATAAAATAGTCATCGAAGTTTTAACCATTTTTACACATAGAGCACATACGGCCAAATTTGACCAAAAAATTTAAATGACCAAGTACTGATCTGTTCAAACGGGCATATAACGGCGCATTTGATCTCAAAAAAGGGGATCGGGGGCGATGAAATATACATAAATTGAAAACAGGCGGGTTTTCTTTGCGGTCCAAATATCGTTTGCTTCCTATGAGAGATAATGAACTATAATTTTCAGATTTCCGCGCGAATAACTCGTGATATCATAAGATTTACCCCATGATTCACTCACACACAGGCCAAAACGACAGCTTAGAATAGCGGGTTGTTAATTCAAAGTGCAAAAATGTTCATGGCGTCAACGAAAAATTCCAGGCGGTTCCAGACTCACGCAGTGAGCACCCGCAAACAAGGGCGAACGCTAGTATGGGTGGTTTTTGCTTCTAGCTCGCGCTTTGGTTTCCGTTCCGAATGGATACGGCATGAGTTTTTGCAGTAAATTCACGCCTTGAGAATGAAAAGAGAAGTTCAGATCTTCAGGCACAAACTGACAATAAATGCCCAAACGCAAAGTTTTCGTCTGCCTTCTTGGACTGTGGACACATACAGTTGCCGGCCGGTGAGTGTAGCAGTCGCTACGCATTACTTTTGTTTTTCTCTTATTATTGTTATTAATTTTCTAATTCAAATACATGTACTTACAATTTTGGAGTACAGTGTGCGTTACGTCATCGGTTTAGATTTTCACTACTACTTTGAAAATACACTTTAGGGAAATCACAATCACGTACGCTTACACTTTATAAGTATTGAATATATAAAAACATAGATACACGGATTTATTGACATGTAAAATAAAAAATAGAAAATGTATTAGTATTAAAATTGTAATTGAACTAATCTAACATAACTTATCGTAGTATTAGTTAGAAGTTTTTATTTTAATTAAAAAAACTTCCGGTTGTATATTTTAACCGTTTTTAAGAGAAAGTTTAAAATTAAACTAATTAAAAATATAATACTCAAAAATAAATCAAATAAAAATAATTTAAAATAAATATTTAATGAAATAAATATTATTAATATATTTAAAAAAAAAAAAAAAAAAAAAAAGTAATGCGTAGCGATTGCTACAGTGAGTACTTGGCCTCAAAGGGAAACGAAAACATTCAGGCCACGGCTTGCTTGTGTATAAATGGGGGCCTTAAGATATGGCTAAATCCTGCACAAAAATTACGCGGTTATGCGAACTACAGAAAGTAGCATAGTAGCTCCTCGATTGTTTAGCCGCCACCAGCCAGCCAAATACGCGACTCGGCAAATGCTGCAACGTACGAGGCCTCAAAAAGGCCCTTAGAATGTAGAACTACAACCCGAGAAGTGAACCTCTCTTGCACATTTATCTCTCTAGTACCAATTATAGCATGTTCGAACCGGTTAATTGCATGCTTAAAAAAAGAGTGTTTTCAAAGGGAAAGGACTCTTCTTAATGTGGTGTGACTCCCTGCGTGCCCCACTCCCCTTTTTTAGCACACTTTTCTGTTTGAGCCACTTAGCAGTGGTAAAAGTTTGTGCTCACGTTTTGGTAGTTGTGTGCCCACTACAAGTGGAATAGAGGGTCAAATAAAATCTTACCCGCCGTCACACCGAATTCTAATCAGCTGATGACATTTCATCTTAATGTAAACAAAGCAGATATAATTTGACATTTAAATGACCCAATTTGACCCAGATTTCACTATGGTTACGTACATGGATTTTATACGCGAGGGCCTTTCCTGAAGTTCTACATTCTAAGTATAGGCCCGATTTGCTGTGATTACGCTCGTATTTTTAGTGAATAAACTAGAGATTTTTTTAATTCTGAAAAATCTCACGTGTTTGCTGGACCCCCAGCCAAATCTCACGACATCTCACCAAGGGAAGGGAGGTGGAAAAATCGCCTCACGTAATTTATTAATGACCCCTAAGTCAAATCATCGGTATCGATGCGACTCAAAGCATACAGCAAAAATTATGGGAGCCTTGTTACTGTACAACACTCCTGAGGCTTGACTTTCCCGGACAATATCCAGACATTAAATCCATCGAATATCTCTTTGGGAATTTTTGGACTGAAGTATGGAAGACTGACAATAAGATCCACAATAGTCGAATGACTGCATTATCGGAAGAATAGGAGATATTGCCCGAAATTTCTTCAATTCGATGCGAAGCCGATTGGATGTCGTCCTTAAAGCAAAAGGAGGTCCCACGAAATACTAATGCTTGTATCTATTATATGACTGCATCTTATTGGACATTTGTTCTTTTGCAATGCATCATACTTGAACTGCCTATTTTTTTAAAATTATTTTAATAATTAATAAAATTACTAATCTATAAGGTTTACTTTTACTTCGAAATATTTCCGTTATTATTTGAACTCAATATGCGTTGTTTTAAACTCAAGTTTATTTGTTTTAAGTCTATTCATATCAAACATATAAGATTGAATCAAAATCAGCAACCTGCTAAAAATAATTCAATAGTGTTTTATCTCATTTAGATAAAGCAGTTTTTCTTACAAATTAAACTAGTACTACACAAAGTCCATAGCCATGTGTACATTAACAAACTTAAAGTAAAAAGGGAGATGAAATTACAAGTATAATTTTTAAACAATTTTCTAGGGAAAAACGAAAGTAGTGTAAGTCCCTCTAAAAAGTGGATAAAATTGAAAAGCCTTTACATTCCAGTGCTTATGCCCTTATCATCAAAATCTAATTAAAACCAAAAGTGAACCAAGTCAGTACTGACTCACATATGAGGCCAGTGCGCTCTCATGGTTGAAGGTGGCTGGGATATTTTTACCGGCCGACACTAAAAAGCCGAAGCAGAAGTCTGCAGGGAGGTTATACACTTACATATATGGCTGTAAAAAAGGGAAAAGGGGATGCCCAGCGAAATACAAATGATGGCAACCTGCTATCCAGCACCTTGCTTTTTGTGAATGTTGCGTGCTTTAGATCGACTTAAAAAACAGTGTGCAAAGATGCTAAAACATTTATAAATGAATACTTCTTGTGTGCAGATGCCATAGAATGGTATATGTATTTGTAAATTTTTTCATTCATTCTCTAAGGATGTTCTGTTGTTGCCTTTTGGTCTTCAATGAAAAATCTATTCAAGGTAAAGGTTTTATATTTTATAATACCATACTTGTTAGTAAAATTGTGAATAAGATGAAACCATTTTTCATGTGGGGAAGAAAATGTTCATTTCCTGCAGTATTTACAGGAAATGAAACTAGCGAAAATATGCTTGATGTTGGAGAACACTCAAATTCGCCAAGATCCCTTAGTACTTCATTCCCTAGTACTTCTGAAACGCAGGAGTGGCGAAGGGCGTGGGGATGGAAGAAAAAGTGCACACTCACTTTCACTTTGGGTGGGAAAATTCACATCCAAAATATTTCATGTACATCTAATAACCAGAACGTTGAAGATCCATATCGGTCGCTAGCGACTAAGGAAGCGTTGTCGAAGAGCCGCACACCAGCCAGGGTTTTCATATGAAATCTAAATATAATTGACCCCTGTGCTAAAAATCGAATGGTGTGGGGTGACAAGTCGTTTGAGTTGAAGAAAGTGACTTTTTAGTCGAATTACAACTTTCAGCAGAGCGGCCAAAGAGTGGAAGTGCTAAGTTGAGTTTATGGCCGATGTGTACAAAGTCGTAATTCGACTGAAATGCTCCTTTTTCAACTCAAACGACTTGTCACACACTACACCATTCAACTTTTAGCACAGGGGCCATTATATAGGCCAGTTTACACGGGCCAACAGTCAACCAATAAAAATCTGCTGTAAACGTCCTTTCCCTTTTTAAATTCGATGAAAAGTCGCATGAGCTTTCGCAACCGCCAAATATACTATAGAATGCTTTGGATTATTGTTGTTATTTTTAATATTAATTAAGATGTCCGTTGCTTCGGCATCCGTGCCGGCGAACGAGGATGGCGCTAACGTCGGCGAACATTAAGTCGGTTACGAAGTTGTTGTCGTCGTATCGAACTCCCGAGTCGTCCATCGAATGCTTCACGCATAATCGCGTCGATCACAACGTTGAAGAGAAGTGACGAAGCGACGTTTCCCTGCCGGACACCTGTTTGAATCGGGAACTCCTCGGATAAGTCGCTTCGATTACGACGCGTAGAGAAGTTGGATTATTTTCAATGGCGTGTGTTCGGTTTCCAAGGCTCTCCACAAGCTGTTCCAATCGATGCAATCGAAAGCGGATTTGAAATCGATTAAAACGACGATAGTTCGTTTGCCACAACGAATTTTTTCTTCCATTAGCTGACGGAGTGCGAATATTTCCTCAATACATCCTCGATGTGGTCTAAATCCAGCTTGTTCTTTCCGGCTCATTTGTTCTCGATTTTATTGCCGTCTTCACCGCGATAATTGTCGGTTCGGTATCGAGAAACTGATTGGGCTGGGGGCTGTTCGATGATCGGCGGTCCTGGTGCCGGGTCTTGTGGCGGATCGTGGTTGTACATACAGCTGATGGAAGAGTTCTCTCCACCGCTGCAGGCGCTCATGGGGAGAAGCCACGAAAGTTCCATTGTTTGATGTTCGTATATCCATGCGGTTTCTTGTCTAGTTTCTTCGGTTTTCCCGATTTTGGTCAATTCGGCAGGTCGACCATTCTCCCCCTTTCACACCCTGGATTAGGGACCAGACGACTGTGGAGTTGTGTCGAAGCACAATGGTTAGTTGGAGTTATGAGGTGAAAGTTTTTGTAGCGCGATGTTGCATTGATCAAAAGGTTTTTGTGTTCCTCGTCAATTCCTTGTTCTTTTGTTGAGTATTCATGGCTGATATCTGATAAGGAGAAGATAGCTTGAGCTCTCGACATTATATCGGCTCCTACGTTGTCTTTTCCTGATATATGCTGAATGTCGGTTGTGAATTGTCCAATATAGCTCAGATGCCTAAGCTGACTTAAGCCGCGTCTCCACCAACCGAACATGTTTGCCGAACAGTGTTCGCGAACATAAAAACGGACAAACATTCCACATTTGCTTTCCAAACATGTTCGGCGAACATTTTCAATAGCTCAATAGCGGCGAACAAATCAATGTTCGCTACAACACCGAACAATGTTCGGCGGACATCACAAATGTCTGTCGAACACTGTTCGGCGAATATGTTCGGTTGGTGGAGACGCGGCTTTAGGGACGCCTTTTTAGATTTTTGATGGAATAAGTACGCCAAGGGTTTAATGTCAGTCTATAAAGTCAAACGTCTGCCTTCCAACAAGATGTTGGAAGTATTTCACAGCTGTACAGGTTTCTAATAAATCACGGTTGTCTTTATGTTATTTTTTGAGAAAAGAAATCAAGAGGTGGCCATCCATCTAGAACGAGTGTCGTACAACTGCCCCTACTGTCGTACAACTGCCTCTGCATCTACCATCAATTTCAATAGAGTATTTGCTTTCGGATGAGCGAGGAGGATTGCGTCGGGTAATGGTTTGTACCACTCAAAAGTACTGATGAGTTCTGGTGTCCACTTGATAGGAGTTTTGTCCTTTCCGCTGCTGCGTTTGGTACAAAGCGCTACTAATAGTTAAACATGCCTAAAAACTTAAGGTTTCTTGAAATATCTGATGGTGATTAAAGGTAGAATTTGACAAACAGGGTTCTCCGAGATAAGGTAAGTAGCCCAGGAATTTCACTGATGACGCCTCAAATGTACTTTTCGTTGGATTTATTATGACTCCATACTGTCGAAATCGTTGGAAAAGTTGTCTGAGGTGTGCCCGATTCTCTTCTATGGTGTTATAAGCTACGAGAAAATCATCCACTTAAGTTCAGCAGAAATGACTTAACTTATTTTTTTTCTTCTGAATATTGTACTTACCGGTAAGCTTTCTCTCCAAATCTCGAGTGGTACCTCTGATGTCGACTGGAGTCTGTACCTACCTCGGATGAACCTTCGCTACCACTATAGGCATATTTTAAATTTTAAGAAAAGTGTTCTTTTTTTACTTACTTACTTACTTGCCTTATTTTAAAATTATTGTGTATAGCATCGCGAATTTTGAACTTTGAAATGTGGTCATCTTACTAAAATGGGCAGTTCATAAATAAAAGTTTTCAGTATTGCCATCTCATCAGCTTCCTAGAACGGCTTCTGAAAGTTAAAAGTTTAGATATAAAATGCAGTATTCAGCTAAAAGGACATATCAGGCAGGTTCATATGTAATCCTCTTCTATATAGGTAACGAGAAACCAACATTTTCTATTATTATCCCGCATAATGACTTCCGCATTTCTTGGCCCGTTTTTACTATCGTCTGGCACCATTTGATGGGCCAATAATTAAAGTAAGAGAAATCCCTCGATTAGAGCTGCCATAAATCCAATCCTGCCATAATTCAAATTCATTCTTTTATCTTTGATTTATTTAATTCCATGCATTGTAAATGAATTCATTTGCATTCATTTTGGGCATATAATTTTAGCTTGCGGATTTTCCGCTCATTTCATATTCTAAGCACAGCCAGGAGGACTGTCTTGTTTCGCTCATCTCTCGTCCCTGAGGACATATTTTTATTTTTGTTTTTCTATAATATGGAAGGTATTCGAACATAAAGCAGCCGAGCAAAAAGGACGAAATAACAAAAGCGAGAAGAAAAAACCCGGAACACGATGGTGGAAAATTGTGCGACAAGAAAAATTCCATTAACTACAAGGAAAGCGGTACTCAGCTTCCTTATATTGATTTACAACGGAAAATTTCTGCTTATGTGCTAAAAACGAAGGATCTAGACGACGGAGTGGGTGGGGGTGGTACTTGTCTGTGTTTGAATTATATTACTGCAGCATAAAAAAAGGAGCGCTTTAATATTTTTCTGGTTTCAAAGTATGCCTTTGAAAGGATTCTTTTAAAAATATCTTTTAAAGCTAGGAATTTATGAAATGACCGGAATTTTATTTCGTTTATTAATTAAATTTTTTTGTTTGTTTTCGTTTGAAGGATTCCTTTTTATTGCGGGTGTAATATTTGCAATGATTTTTTTTGGAATCTGAATCTAGAAAATGAGAAATGTAGAAGGAATTGGCCAATATAGTGGTTAGGCAGTATTCACTCATTTAATAATTCCTCATAATTAGCTGAGATTAAAATAATGGAAGTTTGAAAATTAAATAATTAGGTTATTGATAGAGAGTAGATAAAAAGTGATCAATTAATTGCCGTGTGAGATTTGAGAAAGATATTCCCATAGAACAGTGATTCTCAACCAATGTGCCGCGGCACTTTCGTATGCCGCAAAATTCCTGAACTGTGCCGCCAAATTTTAGAAATGCAGACAACACAAATTATTTTGTATGATAAATTATTGGAACAAGAACGCGACGGGAAAAATATTTTTGCCGCAATCATTACAGCGTGTCCTCGGTATTATTGTTATGCCGATTCAATTATTCTGCCGAGCAGAATCTAACATAACCGCTATGCCGGCGATAATTTTTCTTAGATTTACTACACAAAAACGGGGATCAACTTGTATGTTGCAGCTACAGAAGAATTCTGTTACTGAATGTAGCATATAAAATATTCTTGTATATCCTGTATATTACGAGCTGGCTTTAAATTCTTTGGTTATGGGATTATGTCCGCCTAGCATTTTGGAAGGGGCGCTTATGAGCCTAGCCCGACCGCCTCATGTGGACCCCGAGTAGATTCCCCTATAAGGCCCCACACCGAGTATCTTATCCCTCGCCTCATTCGCGCCTTGTCATACGGTAATGCCTCATTTGGCCACCCGGAGAAAAAATCATTGCTCCTCGATTCCGAGTGGAAAAGTGATTCCGAAAATTTTGAGTGGTTCGACGTGGATATGTGAATAATAACTGCGCCTGTGTCGAAAATTTTATATTTTTAAACGCAAGTATTGTTTTAGCAATACGGTCTCCCAACAGAGTACTAATTACGTCCAAGACTGCCTAACCCCTGTAATGGAATCAGAACCGGTCTATTGAGTAATCCTTCACGGTCACCAACATAATTCCCTGAACCATGAAGCTATACATAAGCAAAAACTAAAGATTTGTACGAGTTAAACTAAAGCTTAATGGCCCGGCTTCACCGACCTCACTTCAATAATGTTCAGTTCAATCCACGTAAGTAGCTTCACTGGCTAAAGTCCAGTTTATGTTCAGTTCGTGCAAATTGTTGCTTTTTCACCAGAAGTCAGAAATGCGAAAGCTCACTGCAATGGCATTCCACTATTCTAGTTGATTACTATCTTTTGAGCGAGCTTTTACATTCAACTTCAGTTCGGGACCCGTTGTGCGAACTGAGGTTTATTTTTCCTCAGTTGAATATGTTTAAACTACATACATGCGAACTGAACTGAGGTTAGAAGTTTAGTTCGCCAATTTGCTTGTTCAGCCGGTGAAGCCGGGTTATTTTTTTGAAGGTTTTCAAAACGTTTTCTGAATATGTAAGGCAATATCGCCCCACTTAATTTGAAATAAGGTTTGCCTACTTGGGCCATTATAAAAAAACTGATAATGCATACCTCACTTCAGTATCGATGGTCTTTTTTTGAGTGGTATTTTTGAGGAAACTCTTTCAGAATGTCACTCATTTGCTAGCGCGCTAGCGAAGTTTACTACATGCTTTTGGAATGGAGACTGACTCCCCAAAAAGTGAAGGCTTGAGCGTAATTGATGGCTAAGGGAGGGAAACAAGAGCGTCGTAATAAATCCAGAATTTAACAAATTTTCTAACCCAAGCCCATCGTAAGTGTGAACATATTCATCGATACAATTCCTATAAAGATATTACCGTGAAAATATGGGCGAGATACGCCTCTTATTTCTGTTACGAAAAATACGTTACGTTACGTTATCGCCAGGAGCGGCACATTAATTTAACTTTTTCCAACTCAACATCGATCCACCTTTCGAGGCTAGCATGACAAAATGGGGCATCTAAATCTGTCACTAGCTGACGGTCTATAAGTAAAATTCTTTTAAATTTATTGTATTGTTAGTGTGCCGCCAAATTTTCAAATTGTTAAAAGTGTGCCGCAACAAAAAAAAGGTTGAGAATCACTGCCATAGAACTTGGTGGATGCATTCCTTTTTCTTTGTACATATCCTTATTCTAATGATAAAATTGCGAATTTTACAGTATGACCAAAAAACCTTTTAATTGTAATTAAAAATCAGAGTTTATTGCAATTTAGCTGACACAACCACAAAATTATGATAATGGTAATCACTTCCAGTAACCAATTTTGGCACTTAGCAGATTCGTAATTTTGTCTATGGTGGCAAATTCTTTTTCAGATCACAATTATCTATTATTTATACGTTGAATTTGTGAATCTGCTTTCTAGTTTTATATTTATCATGAAATTAGATTGATTCGATCGCCGCTCTTAATTCAAAAAAATAACACAACTACAAGTATAAATTTATATTAAATTTAAATGGCATGAAAGGCAGTGTAAAACACCATTACTAATTACTGGCAGAATCTTCAAATGCATCTGGCGCTGGTAATGCAACAGGAGCATCAGAAGATGCTCGTAAATATTCAGATACAATTTCTTGGAATCTGTGCAAATCTGTTTCTTCTTTACTGCCAAGATCATGGGCGTAGCAACTGGGTGGGCCAGGTGGGCCAGGCCCACCCCAGAATCCTTCTGGCCCACCCCACAGTAAAAGTGATTCACTTATTAAAAACAAGATAAATCCGCTCTAAAACCCGTGATGTTACATAATGCTTAAAACAATTTTACAAAAAATAGTTTTTAAATCAGCTTGGGTGGGTATCAAGTCCATTTCATACAATGCAGTGCCGTTTTTATAAGACAGCAGTCTTTGAAATACTACTTTCTTCAATACAGCGTTGCCTACTCTTGCCTCCAGAGACCACTAGATTCGACTTTTAAAACCACCAGTAAACCACTAAAATGTTTTCCTCTCGTCAGTAACTAGATATTCCACTAACCGCCTATTCTAAAATTGAGACCAGTCATACTCATAAGTCACAAGCTTTAGCGACTCGCGCTTACTTTTTATAAACTTCTTATTTTGGTTTTTATGTCGATGTTGACAGAAGTTACGTATAAACAACTTCAAAATAAATACCTTTAGAATACAGGGGTATATCTAAAGTTCCTCAAACTTAATGTTAGATAGACGCTGTTGCTGTTCCCAACTAATTCAAAAAACAAAATGATAATCACTGCACTAAATTGCTATAAAATAATAGATTTTAATAATAGAATCAGCATTATTGCTTTGACAAATTACCATTATAACCTGGCTTCATTGACCGAACTGCCTAAGTACGAGTAAATTAGTGAACTGAACTTGAAAATAGCCTCAATTCGCATACAATTTCCATTTATTCAACTGAGGATAATGGTGGATCCACACTACGCGAACTCAGCTCTTACGCGCTTTTGCCTATTTTTCATAAAGAGTTTTGTGATTGTTTTACTACCTTTTTAATGTCAAGGTTAGTGCGGCAAAACTGCGCGGACAATAGTCTGGAATTAGAAAGGTGCATTGTACGTTCACACAATACGGGCTTTACAAAAGCGCGTACGGCCTTTCAAATGAAAATTGGTTTTTTGTGAATATAGATTAATTAATATTCATTTTTAAAAAGATCATAAATTATTTGTTTTCAGATTAGTTCTTACTTTAGGATCCAACATAAATCTAATAATTCTAGATATTACTCTCAACTCCCGATTCAGAAAATGTTTCCCCCTGTTCTAAAATTGTAACCAGTCATAAGTCACAAGGTTTGGGGGCTCACGCTTACATCTTATGAAATTCTTATTTTGGTTTTTATGTCAATGCTAAGAAAAGTTACGTTTATTTCATTCCTACTTCGCTTCTAAGTTACTTTTGATTTAGTAAAGGTTTTCTATTATGATTGTGTTGTGACTTATAGCTGCTCTTAGAATACGGGGGTAAAAGTACACCCGTGCTCTTTTCAAACGCCTTACGGCCAAAAGCACGTGGAATCTAAGTTTATGTAGTGAGGACGTTCCTTAAAACAGACCTCAGTTCGCCCAACTGGACTCGAACTAAAGTTAAATGTTAAAGCGAGTCACTGTTGATGTGTCTTTAAGCTACAGAACTTCATACGAAAAATTGGTGGTATTTTTGGTTTCATTACACTTTGGCAAAAAACTTTTGTTTTTATTTAAGTGAATCATTAGGTCAGTGGTAATTGATGTCTTATTATGGTTTAGTGAATGGCCAATACTAATTTTGTATACTTGTACACTTTCCTATTATGTACCACCAAAAAAAACCTACTAACCCTCTAGATTTTTTCCTCACTAACGGCAACTATAAACTACCAGTTCTAGTGGCAAAACCACTAAGTTGGCAATGCTGCTTCGGAAATAACTTGCACGCTCGTAACGCAATGCAAAGCTTATTGCCAGCTTTAGACAAAGAGTATGATCTCTTACGGAAGAAAAGGCAAAAAGTCAGGAGCTAAGTTTATTTGATATATACGTAACATATAACGCGGAATACAACCAGAAATAAATAGTTAAGTCGTTGAGTTTTAAATTCAAATCCAACTCAACTCGGCTCCAATAGAAACTCAATATATGATATGAGGTTTGTTCCAGTACTTTTCCTGCAAAAACTTGTCGGGCAAAAACTTACTTGAATGGTGGGGATAATTTTGTCAAAAATCCAGAAAGTAAAGAAACCGTTTTTGGGTAATTTCCTGCAAATCAAGAAGAAAATAACATAAATGTCGATTGTCTATGTGTATGCCGCTTGTCAAGATATCCACATACATACAAAAAATTGTCAATTGACAACTTGCAAGAAATCGCAGGACCGAAAGCTTCCGGCTAATTCCTACACGAAGGGAAGTGAAAATTTCCCCGCTTTTTCTGTCATGAGAAAGTAAAGAAACACAAATTGGGCGAATTCTTGCTCCCGCCGGATCCCACATTCGAGTTCTGGAACAAAGCTATGTACAACCTTAAATGCGCAGTACAAATGTACTTTTTGGCGCGCTTCTATCTCCATGGTAACCGCAGGTGTATACATACATATATTAAACTGGGTAGCCAAAGAGCCGGCACACGTGGGTCTGGATCCTATGATTTGTCGCTAATTTGTTGCTAATTGTGACGTCAAAAATAATTTTGTCGCTCATCTCATTGATTAAATAATGATGAAAACCGCCATCATGATGTCAAGCTGGCTAGCCACACAGCGATCTTTCGAACTGAACACGATAAAAAACAGCATTGAGGATAACGTAATGCCGATTTTGTCACCGGTTTTTGGAGGAGCCGGAACACGATTATTATCGATCAGCCTATCAAGGTGGCTAGGTAACATGCATTGTGCATACCTCCCATTTAAAAGTTCTAAATACCTAGGTAGTCTATACTTAAAAATTGAAAAAAAAAATAGTTTTGTTATTTATCATCTGTCAGTCGGTAATTAATGGTGGTTTAAAATCTGGCCCACCCCAGCAAAAATTCATTGCTACGCCCATGGCCAAGATATTGAATCTGGTGGACTATGGATATACTGCTTGTCATGATGGTAGGCGGCTCCGTCTCATGACAAGAGTCAATTCATCAAATTCGTGATCTGTGAATTAGTTTTTATTAAAAATGCGTCTGGGTTCTTCCATTGATTCTGTAGCCGCCAATCAGACATAATTCTAAACAGCTATCAGACATCATTCTAAAGTACCCCTATCCCTTTCCTTGGCGAAAGCGAAAATTGTTTACATTAGCAAAATTTTCCTAGAGCTGGAAACCCTGGTTTGGGTGGAAAACGGTTGATAAAAGTGCGCCAAAAAGTAATTTACCATGATCGCGTTTATTTACAGGACCGAACCGCTCCAAAGTACAAAAAACGCATAAACGAGGCTTTAATTTGGGGTGGACCATAGCAGACCGAACGATTTCGGTACAGACACGTGTCCTTAACTACCGAAGAAAGTAAAAAATAAGTGAAATTTACGGCCATGTTCTAGAAAACGCGCGAATTCAAATAGCAAGTGAATTCAAAAACCCAATTATTTGAAATTGGTGTTCTTATTTTATTATTGAAATCTTTTTACAAGATTTCTAAAAATTTTCATTATATTCGAATGAGCACTTAGACTCAAAACCGGTTCAGTCTTGCATATTAGCGCACTCCATCATAGCCCAAAAAATCGACAACTCTTAAAAAGAACATGCCTCTTAGCTCCAGTAAATACGAAAGTGCATTTCATAAAGAAGTTTAAAAAAACGTATTGCACAGTAGTACCAACTTCTTAATTTGAAATTCGCAACTTTACATACTGTGGCTGTATTTTACAATTTTGACTCAAGCTTTGTGGTAAAGATACGAAACTAATTATTCGTATATTTACCATGGTTGAAGTCACTTGTCCTCATAGTTTCGTAAGACTGCTTTTGGTGATTCCAGGCTCTGTTATTTTCACACTTACGTCAGTTTACCATAGTGTGGCTCCAGTTTCTCTTCAGCGGATTATGTTTGTCATACTGTTGTAGAACTGGTTCGGAAACAGTTGAAAGAATACCAGGGCAGATATCCTCATTATCTTCAGTTTCTAGGAAAACCAACTCTTAGGAGCCACGCGAGCTTCCCAGCAAATTCCAGAGATCTCCTATCCTGCTTGTAAGGTCGAGTGAGAGGGGTAAACTTCCCTCTATTGGTCTCTTTCCTTCTTTCGGGTTTAAACAAAAAGAGAACTATGGAGGGTCCTTTACATCGCTCGCTTAATCTCACAAGTATAATAGGGTACTACGTGAAAAAGAAATAGACTAACAGAAGACTGTGAGACTTGGAATACCATTTGTTCACTGTAGGCAAATTATGATTAAGGTGCGTCATCTGGACCTTCGGTATTTCAACATTGAATAACTTTGACCTTTTTTAGCCGATTTCGACAAATGTACACGATTTTGGAACGTCATTCAGTGCCATTTTAGATATGATCCAAAACACACCGAATAATCGCGCTGAAATTGTAGCGCTTTACATTGAAAACAATCATTCAAATGTGAAAAAGTCTGCGAAACACATTTCGTACCCGAAATGCTGGTCAATGTTATGCAGGATGCCCGAAAAAGAGCTGCTTTGCATTTATCGAATTGAGGCGACCATTTAAGCCCGGGTCACACCCATTCTATTGTCGTTCAACGATTTCTGTACGAAAAATCAATCTCTGAGTCACACCAGAACCGACCCGGTTAATATTCCTTAGATGATAACAGCAGTTCTCATATTTACATTCGTTGTACAATTTGTGCATAATAACATAGGTAATCTACTTAAAAGAAATGTTTTTATAAAATTAAAGACGCACAAAAATATCTCGTACGGGGTGCCAGCCGGCACTGGTCATAGGCCACAGGTCACAGTCATTACTAGCATTTGAACGGAAAAGCGCAACCAGTGTGCCCACTCTGTTCGGACGTCCAATAACGTACGTTTTCGCACTACACTAATTCGTATCCAATGTGCGGCGAGCCTTAAGGCTCAAATAGAA
Source organism: Thereva unica (assembly GCA_949987705.1). Lineage (NCBI taxonomy): Eukaryota > Metazoa > Arthropoda > Insecta > Diptera > Therevidae > Thereva > Thereva unica. Next base: position 49,083,789 of record OX465283.1, read on the forward strand.
CCAATCCGTTCCGTCCGTTTTTAGAAGTTGGGAATTTGACATTTCCATAAATTTTCCATGAGACGAGCGGAGCGGTAGCCACAAGCAAGCGGACGGAATGTCAAAAAGAACAAAGGAGAAACGTGCGGAGCGGACGGAACGGATTGGTTCTGTTTGGGCATTTACTCTCTCTTTATTTTTACATTTTAATAAAACTAAGTTTTGAATGCTATATTGAAGCTTAAAAGTTATTTAACTTAGATAAAAAAAAAACTTTTTCTAATTATACTAATTTATTTTTTAGTGAATTAGTTCCTAAAATTCGTTGATTTTTTCGAGCTTTATATTAATTTTAAATTAATTTGCCTAAAATTGGTTCGCCCTTACATCTCTAGGAATAATTAAACAAAAATTGTTTATACAAGTTTTTTATTAAATAATATTCAGCGACCTTTAAAAGGTGGGCGCAACCTTATTTGATTTACATCAACCTTTTAGGAAGGACATTTATGCTACAAAAAAGCAGCAAACACATTTTTACAAAAAGGAAAAAAATAAACCTTGAAATTGTTGATATTTCAACAGATTTTTCAAGAATTCATCTAAAAGAATTATAAAAAAAATCCCCCACAAAAACATTTTTATTCAAAGCATTTGTTTCCAGGACAAAACACTAAAGGAATTTTAATTTTGCAGCAATTAAAGAGGGGCGGCCAACGGAACACATATTATACGAAAAATTTAAAGGCCCACGTAATACGAAAGGGGTATACGTTAGGAATTCCCACATGGTAGTAACAAATTGAATGAAAGCCTTTTTTAAACCTCACATTTGTGGGGGAGGGTTTTATAATTGCTTTTATGTACGCCTCACGCAGGGAAAAAAAGGAAATAGGATCAGATTTTTTTTTGTGATATGATGATTTTACGATTTTCCTTCTTTAATGTGTTACACGGAAGGTAAACATTATTATTATGTAAGAAGAAGGGAGATCTTTGTGGAGAAGATTTAAACTTGTTTGTTTTGAATAAAATTTAAATTGCATTGAATTAAATAAGCATTTATAAACTTGAACATAAACCGATAAACTTTTTATCTTCTTCTTCTTTAGGCTCCTGTAATCCCTCATGGGATATAGGGCGGAAACAGTTGCCGGACTCTGACTCCTTTCAGCGCCGACCAGGATCTCCCAGTTGTTGCGTCTTCTGCTAGTAGGGTTCTCCTCCACATTGTTCTAGGCCTTCCTACTCTACGGGATCCTTGCGATGGAATGATCACATATTCCAAATCGCTAAACAAGCATCCCAGTGCTTGGGATTTCTTAAGAGGTGCAAGTTTCTCCTCCAGCCATCGGCCCGTGCTGTTATCTATAAATCCTACATTCGGCCTCTTCTCGAATACAACTCCCTTGTTTGGGGGGGGCGCTCCAATAACCACCTTAGCATGGTTAGATAAGGTCCAAAAAAGGGCCCTTAAATTAATTGATGACGATACCGCTTGCTCCACCATCGACCCCCTGAGCCACCGTAGGAATGTAGCAGCCCTGACAAAATTCAACCCAATTCCATTTCCTTCGCCTGATTTGGCCGTCTATCCTTTCTTGGCCGGCACGGCGCCATAGTTCTTCGTTTGAAATTCTATCTTGCCAGCGGATTTTTAGGATACGACGCATTCATCTGTTGATGAAGACTTGTAGGCGCCTGGCGCGGATTCAAGGGGGGGTCACGGGGGTCATGACCCCCCCAAATGCTCGAACTATGCAATAATAGTTGAGATAAGAGAAACCAAAAGCTGCTGATACGCTTCTGCTACTTGTCGAACATCTTGAATGTCTCAACTGATCAACGTCTCGGTCCAACATGTCTGGAAAAAGCATTTCATTAAATTCGGTAACAATGTTGTCCAATAAAGGAATGAAGATTCTTCTTCTGGAGTTTGATTTTTTGACGATAAACAACCCGTGCTTCTTTGAATTCCTCATCCAATTGTGCAGCGAGATGTTGGGCTTCAGTAAATAACCGTCGAAAACCAGAATCTTCATCACATCTTTTGGTCAGCAAGGGTATCTTTGATCAAATCCGTTGCTTTTTTTAAATCTAATGAAGACGTTTGGAGTATTCGGCTCAACGGTAAAGTTGTACCGAATACGTACGAAAAGTAAAAGTTTATTATGTTATTAATGACTATGATAAGAAATCAAATAGTACGAATATTATACACGCCTAGAAAGTCATTTAACCAAGCAGATGAAATCGGAAACTCTAGGCTGAAAAGTAGAAGACGAAGATTTGACGCAGCAGATGCAGTTTTCGCGTCCTCCCACATCGAAATCTCATTAAGTGCGTCACACTTTTTTATTAATTGTTCACCCTCAAACTGCATGTGCCCAACGTGATTTTCTACCCAACTAGTAAAGTTGGTTTCTACCAGTCTAGCAAAGTCCTTAAGTGATTTGCCACCAAGATGTTTTTTAAAAACGTTTGAAAAGCCGTTAGCCAAAGCCAAAACTGCTCTCATTGTTCCTGAAGCATTGCGACAATTTGAAACTTTGGAAGATTTTAATAAAGAATTGTTAACAAATGATTACTGTAAGAACAACGTCTTGCGTGAATGGCTACTTTCGTCAAGTCCTGACATACCCCTTTCAAATCAGACGCCATTAGCGAGCAACTATCTGTTCTAATTCCAACCAAATATTTTAGGTCGAAGTCGAATTTCATCATCATAGATCGATGATGATATCCTCGGAACGAATTGCTTGGTATGCATCGCAAAATGTGATGAAATTCTCTAGTTTTACTGATATATGTCGTGATTGAACCTGCGGTTTCCAAATGATGCTGAAGAGTAAAGTCACCAAATTCAACGAAGAGTGCCCTGAAGTTCCTATCATTTGCCACCCGAATATCTACTTTTCCGTCAGTGTCACGATTATAGAGAAGTTCATTATCCCTACATAATAACATCGATCTCGGCTTTCTTTTACTTGTGAGTCCCGTTGTACACACAGATGCTGGGTTATGAAAAATCTGAAGGAAACTTTTTTCAGCTTCTACTACCCTCTGATGATATTGGTTCCGTTGGTGAAATGAAAGCGTTCCATTTTGTCCAAGTAAATCGTCAAATGCTTTCAGTGTTTCGCTTTCTTGGTTTACTTTTAATTCCGTGACCCCCCAAAACAAAATTCTAGATCCGCGCCTGGTAGGCGCCCTGTGATGAATTGGGTGTTTCGCAACCGTAAAAAAAACTGCCGTAACGTCGGAGTTGAACAGCCGCAATTTGGTGTTAGTTGAGAACTCCGTTAATCTCCATATGCGGAACATTCATGCTTATTCCCTCGTGCTTTATTTATTTTGGAACGGACGTCTTCTGAAACTGACTGTGTTTCTGTTTACACAGACTTCAGTAAGGCTTTCGACAAGCTCTCACTTTATTATAGTTCTTAAACTAAAGAAATTAGGCTATTCGCATTCCTTGTGGTATGGTTCCAGCTGACAGAACCTACTAAATTCCATTCCGCGGAGTCAAATCTAAAAACAAAACGTCCTCTGGTGTCCCGCAAGGCAGTCATCTTGGCCCTCTCCTTTTTATTTTATCAATTGTCGATATTGTTACCCTGCTAAGACACTGTAAAATTTTATTTACGCTGATGTCATCAAGCTGTATCGCCACGTAAGGAGTATAGAGGATTGTAAACTGCAAGTTGACCTAAACACCTTCTATTCTTGGTGTTCCGAAAATAACGTGGTGCTTAATATTAGTAAATGTGAGATCATGACTTTGTGTAGGAAACGTGGTATTATAATTTAAGACTATACTTTTTTCGACAACAAGGTCTCCCGCGCTAACTCTGTAATCGATCTAGGGGTTAGGCTAGAAAGTAAATTGGATTTCTCCACCTACATCAATTATATCTCCTCCAAGGGCAATTCAGTCCTGGGATTTATAAAAAGATGGGCAAAGGAATTCAAAAAACCCCTCATGACTAAACAATTGAATGTATCTTTGGTTAGGTCTTTGCTTGAATATGCCTCCCGGGTAGGGTCTCCTTACTTCTCTTCCCATGTTGGTAGAATCGAATCGGTTCAAAGGAAGTTCGTCCTGTTTGCACTCAGCCACCTTCCGTAAGATGATCCACTTACTCTTCCGTCTTATGAGAACAGACCTACTAGATACTCCATAAGCGTTGCGAGGTTGCTGACGTTATATTCGTTCATCGGCTGATGAATGACAAAGTGGACTCAGGTTTCTCAAGAACCCACACGTCATTTAGAGTGAATAACTCTAAACTGAGCCACTGAACGGTGCGTAATGTTTTTCAGCCCAGATGAGAAGCACACCTTCTGTGCTAGAAGGGTAACTCTATTTTTATAAAAACAAAAGAGTTAAAATTATTTGTTCAAAAAAATTAATAAACGTTATTAAATTTAATGTTAAACAATTTCTCACCCTTTACTTGTAACAACTAAATCTTGTGTTTTTGTTTAATGTAATCAATCCTTTTTTTGTGTGGAAAAAAACAAAAATCGCCCCAAAAAGAGAGAAAAAGGTTAAATGAAAGGACAGGTCGGATATAAATTTCAGGAATAATGAAAGACGAAATTACAAGACAGGGAAAAAAATAACAACGGTGTCCTAATTCCTTAAATGATTAAGGTTAAGTAATAGAAGGCAACAGCCCATCACTGTGCGTATTCTTTTTTATATTCCCACAGAATTTCTACAGTAAAGAGATTTATTTTTATACTTTATGCCTTAAAGCGTACTAAACTTAATAGTTCATGGGTAAGACTGCCCGAAATAAGTATATCTATCTCTAACGTTGTAAAAAATTACTGGAGCTCATTACTGCAATGTTGATGAACAAATCCAGCCTAAAGAAATAAACAAGAAATGTTATATGTATGTTCAACATAATTATGCGAGGGGAGCGAAGCCCTTTTCCTTTCTTTTGCCTAGTAGGGAAACTTGATTAATCAAGAATAATTATTTCTTGCTTAAAAAAAGGCAAGCTTTACTAAATTATAATCCCATGTGTTCTTGTTGTTTTACGCATAGCCATTGAATCCAGGTGGGCGAGGAGAACTTTTATTTTTGTAAAAGAAAAACATAAAAATGTCCTTTTGTAAAAATTTTATAATTTAATTTTTAGGCTCAGTACCCAACTGGTGTTCCGCATGAGGTAATTATGGTAGATTGCCGGTTAGACCCGTACAGAAGTGACACGTATTGTAGGAATGCGACGTTGTCCTTGTAGGATCCCTTTTTTATACTTCTATTGCATACAATTTTCGTGCTAGACTACTTCAACCATTTTATTTTAGTACTGTAGTGACATTTTACATGCCCGAAAAATTCTGCTGCTTGAGGTATAATCCTAGTTTGACGGTTGGTAGCATAATAATGTTGCTACTAATAAATGTAAACTTATAATATGCCTTATCCACAAATATTTTTCTCTATACTTTAGTTGAAACAAAAATTTTCATACCAAATTTAAAATAATCCGGCCACATTTACTTACATATGCAGTAATATTCTAATTGTAATTTTAAGTTAAGAGTCTGCACTATGCATTTGAGCTTTTTGAAAATAAAACTGAACCAGTAAATGAACCAGTTTTTTAACAATCAGCAAATAAGATGAAAGAAGATATCCACAGACGCTTCGCCTTCGTAGCGGCAAATAAAACATATTTCGCATTAGTCGCGGCCTTTAAAAAAACCAAGAAATCTCGAGACACTGCAGAGTGAGAATACATAAAAAATTAATCCGCCCAATTCTATGCCTGGACTTTGACTAAACAAACAGAAAATCATCTCAAGAGAAAAGAGAGAGCTAACCAGAACGAATGTCGCATTAGAACAAACGAAGAGGTTGATGAGATATAATAATATATAAGAAAAGTACCCAAGATCATACATCTTTTATAGTCCCTATACAACAATTCTAAATGCAGAGTTCTTCACAATGGAATGTTTGCCGCAACGGATACGCCGCTGAACGTTGAACGGCCGACATGGAAGCAACAGACAATCCGGGGGTTAGGCGGAAAACAGCATCAACAAACGAAATAATCAAAAAATGGATGGAACTTTCGTGATCTCTTCCTATGGGTGCCTGCAGCGGTGGAGGGACTTCTTCCACCAGCTGTATAACCACGATCCGCCACAAGGTCCAGCACCCGAACCGCCGATTATCTAACAGCCGTCGAATCAGTTTCTTGAACCGACAATTATCGAGATGAAGAGTGCAATAGAAAGTTGAAAAATGGAAAAGCGCCGGAAATAGACCAAGTAACCGCCGATCAAAGCCGTAGGTGGTCTTATAACAAAAATTCCATGTCTTCATAACACACATGTGGCATTCGGATAGTGTCCCGTCGGCATGGGAGAAAGCGATCGTTGTGCCAAATTAGAAGAAAGGCGGCAGTCGTCCTTTCGATCGTCGGCCAAGTATTTTCGAAAATCATACAATCGCGGCTACGGAAACATCGCGAGCAAACGAGCCTGAAAGAACAAGCGGGATTTAGGCCACATCGAGGGTATATTGATCAAATATTCGCACTCCGTCAGCTAATGGCAGAAAGAATTCGTTGCGACAAACGAACTGTCATCGATTTCAAATCCGCTTTCGATTGCAAAGACGTGCCATTGAGAATCATCCAACTTCTCCAAGCGTCGTACGATGGCTCAACCAGCAGCGTTCGTATTCGAAGTGACTTATCCGAGGAGTTCCCGATTCAAACGGGTGTTCGACAGGGAGACGTCGTCTCGCCACTTCTGTTCAACGTTGTGATCGACGCGACTATGCGTGAAGCATTCGATGGACGTCGAGGAGTTCGATACGATGACAACAACTTCGTAATCGACTTAATGTTAGCCGACGATTGCGCCGTCCGCGCTGACACGGATACCGAAGCAACGGACATCTTATACGACATTTCCCGCATCGCCCAGTCATATGGGTTAAAAATCAAACCGAAAAAGATCAAAGTTCTCAAAGATTTCTTCGTGAACACCCCTCAAAAAAAATCAACGATCGTGAAGTGATGTATGCCTGTTTTTCATAATAGCCCTAGGAGACAAACTTTATTTCAAATGAAATGACGCAATATCTGCCTTGAGGCTCGATTACATTCAGCTGCTATAGTAGCAATAGCCCGCGAATTTAGAAGTCGGCCTGTCAACTAGTGCGATAGTGACGATGTCACAAAAAGCTTTCCACTCGCTCAGTAGCCAACTATCTAGCCAGTTGAACCTACGTCTTATTATGGTTTTCCTTTGTTAAACTTTTCTAGATACTCACAGCTTTCACGATACTTGCACCTCCCGAGTAAAATTAAAACTAGGCCTTACAACGGGCGAATACCAAAAGTGATTGAAATATAGTCCTCGGCCATTTGAAGGGCAACAGAAGGCTCGTTGCAGGACTGTTCGGCCGTACACCACACACATACGCACCCCCTGACGGGTATACGTTTGTATATCATGCGATTAAAAAATTATTTCGAGCTCGTTTCTCTTGTGCATATATAATCTCGTAGGATTAATCGAAAGGACCATTCATTGTAGGTATATAACGAAAATGTTCATGTTCCCATAAAACAAATTCAAGAACACATTTTGGGGCAGATTTTTTTTTGGCCCAAATTTGCCCGTGGAATGCCCACGTGTAAAGCTTGGTTCTTGGCCATTTAAATCTTTTGGTCAAGTTTGGCCGTCGAAAGGCTATATAAGCCCCATTAAAAATGGTTAAATATTCTACGGCCGTCATATCCTCCTTAAAAAGGCAAGCGGCCGTTGTTCGACCGCTATAAGCCCGTTTTTTATTTTTACTCGGGCTAGTCCATAGCAACTATGACGACACGCGGCTAGTTTACTAGCCAACAAGTCCACACGCCAGAGAGTAGCGAGTAAAGTAGCCCGGCCTTCAAATTTCTCGGCAGATTGTTTACAATATAGCTAGTTTATTAGCAGTTGGTGAATTCGCAGACTAGTAGCTTGTAAACTCGCTCAATGTCATCGAGCCTTTATGTATTCGGAAAGCTTTTTGAATAGTTTTAAACAAATACCCTAATATCCCGGCCCATCGGACGAGCTGCGCAACTTCGAGCAAATTGGCGAACTAAACTAAATCCTCAGTTCGCATATAACCACCACCTATTCAATTGTGGATAAACAAACTTCAGTTCTCCCAACTGGTCTCTAAGCGAAGTTGAAGGTACAAGCTCGCTCAAAAGAGAGTAATCTACTGGAATAATGGAATGTTATTCCATTGGGCTTTGCATTTCTTACTTCTCGCGAAAAAGCAACAAAAATTTCAAGCACGAACTGAACATGAACTGGACTTTAGCCGATGAAGACACTTATATAGATTGAACTGGAAATTATTGAACTGAAGTCGGTGAAGCCGCTAAACTTAAGTTTACTCGTAAAAAACTTCAGATTTTGTTGTTGCATTGTGTGATATTTCAGGCAATCATGAAGGGTATCACTTAGCATACTCAATATACCGGGTATAGTTAGATTACAGAGGTGCAGCAGCATTGGACGTTAGTATACTCTGTTGGGAGACCTGTTGATAAAACAACACTCGCGTTTAAAAATATAAAGTTTTCGACGCCGGGACAGTTATTACTCACACATTCACGCTGAAATTCTCAAATTTTTCGACCTCTATTTTTCACTCGGAACCGAGGGGCAATGATTTTTTCTCAAGGGAACCAAATGCGGCATTCCTTAGGAAGTGTGGATGTTGCAAGGCGTTAGATCTTTTGAGTTATAGGGGAATCCACATCAGGTCCACATAGGACAGTTGGGCTAGACTTCTAGGGGCTCTATCTGCATCCCCTTCCAAAATGCCAGCCGGGCATAACCCCATAACCAAAGAAATTAAAATTCAACAGACAGCTGGTAATACAATTAACCGATTTGAACGGTTACGTGCTCCTACAATGATGATACTCCGCCGCCCCTGATACCAATAACCATAAGCCAGCGGTGACTCTGCTATTCTATAGAAGGGATTCTCACTTACTAACACAACTCTTCGGCTCATCACGGTAGGAAGACCTCCTCACTTCCTATATTTAACTAGACTTTACATCCTGTGTGCGGTTATCAAATTATATTCGAGAGTATTGAACATTTTATCAAACTAGACACTTAAGTTATCACGTTCGTGTAAGGCTTGCCTTTGGACCTCCCAACTCGTTCTCTTGGGAATACTAGAAAGCTCTGATCTGCCTCTTAGATATATAATAAAGGACATATGATTGTGGTTTGTATCTGCAGTTATAAGGAAAGGCCTTACACAAATTATATTTAAAGTTGGGGCAATATCGATAATTTCTTCACTCATTTTCTGAAATTGTCTGTACTGGACAATGGTCGTAGAGTTCTTTGTATTAAATCTTTGTACTGTCATCTGTGTAATCAAAAAGCGACTCACTTTCGATACTTCAATAGGGGGAAAAAATTAAAATATCTAAATCTATAAAAAGCCTCAATGTATTTTAATATTTCAAAATTATACATACGTATGAGGGTGCATAAAATTTGATAGAAAAATAGAAGCAATAATACACTCCTTAAACCCCAATAATCTGTTCAGTCTGAATAAATTTCGTATAACCTTTTATGAAAAACAAAAAAACAGTGTGGGTGGAGAGCTTGAAAGGAACAATCTTTGCCAACACATCAGAAATATACTTTCCTGAATTTCTTTAAGGAAGAGGAACGTAATTCGTTAAATAAAAGGGTCAACATAAGACATTTGAATTTCTATTAGCATATAGATAATCGATGAACACAATACTCTCTTTCTTAACTGTGGGCTTTTCTGTTTCAACTTTCAGATCATCTCCGTTGAGCTGAACAGGGGTTGGAACAGCCGTTTAGGATTCAGCCTTCAGCCAGACCCAAACACCCAGAAGACAGTCATAAGGGCGATATACAGCGACAGCGTTGCGGCAAGGGATGGTCGATTGAGGGTTGGGGATCAATTGATAATGGTATGTATGAACCCTTGTCTTTTCGGTTTATTACTTTTGAATATGGTATTTTCTTCTTTCCCTTTTTTGTTACTTTTTTTCGTTTTTTTTTTTTTATTATCAAAGAAACACACAGTTAAATATATGTGCATAAATATAAAACAGAAAAATTCAATTTTCCTTATAAACATAAAACATTATTTTTAATATGCATTATATATCCTTAAAAACAGGTCAATGAAGAATCAGTCGAGAATATGCCAACACAGCAAGTTATTGAGTTGTTAAGGATGTTACGTGGGTCAATTGCAATAACTGTTTTGCGCAGGGACACAAGCAAGGACACAACATAAAAATGTTTTTGGGGCCCGGCATATAAAAGTAAATAACCAAAGTATCAATCACATTCATTACTTCGTAAAGGTTTATTATGTTTTCTTTCCATGCGTGAAGGATGTAAATCAATATTGTATATGTAGATGTATAAGGTTTATGAATTATTACATTTTTATACACACACCAAAAACTCGTATAAACGCGCATAAACATTATTGATAGAAAAAGAAAAATAAGGACGAAGTTAAAATTTGTTTGTAATTTTTTTTTTGTTTTGTTTTTGTATAAAAAGTGAAGTAATTTTTAGACATCAATTCTTATTGTGATAATGTGAACGTTTAGAGAGATATACTGAAATTAACTTAAATGTAAAAAATAAATAATAATTCAAACAAAAAAAAAATAAAATAAAGCAACAATGAGTCATTTATATTAAAAATATAATATAAAAATAAAATAAAAATTTCGTACTTAATATCGTAAAATTACAAAAAAAAGATAGTTTAGAAATTGTAATAAATGCACGAAAAACACTAAAAAAATGCCATATTTAATAAAAATAAATTACATAGATTAATAATAATAAAAAAAAAGATTAAATATTTCGAATGTCAATCAAAATTTATATATATATATATATAAAAAAAAATAAGCAGAGAATGTAATAAATAAATAATAAGTAAATAGAATCATTTATTTATGTTTCAAAACTTCTAAAAAGCTGTTAATTATGATTTTGTCTTGTTAGAAAATTATAATAAAAAAAAAAATAAATAAAAATTTCGTTTTTGAAAATTTATACTCGATAATTTATTTATAAAACTAAACTATTAAAAAAAGATAAATATAGAAACAAAAATATAAAGAAAATTATATATACATATACATATATATATTTAAGTTATCTGTTGGCAATATTAAGATGATACAGATTTGTTTTTTAATTATGAGTCTAAATAATCATTTTTTATTATTTATATAAAATATATTTATTATATATTTATGTAAATATGATGTTGTATAATAGGGAAAAAAATATCGCGATGTTGCTACATAAAGACAACAAATCTTTTCTATTTGTTAAAAAAAAAGAATAATTAATATATGAGACAAAATTATTGTAATATAAAATTTATTTGTGAATTAATTATAAAGTTGGTTTTATTTTAGCCTAGTTCCTTCCAAAGAAAATGATTTATTATCCATTACAGAACACCAAGGACTTTGAAGATTGAATGCAATATCTGTATTATAAACAAGTCTTCTTCTTCTTCCAATGGCGCTACAGCCCAACTCGAGCCTTGACTTCCTCTAATCTTTTCCTCCAGTTTCACGAGTTTTCCAGTTTGATATGTGGAGAGGTGAGTCAAGTGGTACGCTCTTTTGGTTGGAGAGTGATGGCGCAAAATCCAAAATTTAGTGTTTTTTTATGTGTAATTTGTTCCTTACCACGAAATTTAACTTTGCAGACTTTGTTTGCAATTGAATGACCCCACTTCAAATCTTCCACTTTTCTAGCTGAAACCGAGCAAAATGAACGGCCGAACAATAGGTTCTATCTTCTTCTTCTTTAAGGGCTCTACAACCGAGATCCGATCCTGGTCTTATGCAACAAGTATGTTGTTCACTGTAAAAGCGGTGCAACTCAAAACACTTCAAAACACTAGAGGCTGACCCGCTTTGGTGTCACACTCCGTCACATCCCCCGCTACAAAACCAGAGCGACTCCAGAAGTGCCCTATAATTGCACTTATAGTGCACTTCTCAAGCCGTTCCACCTTTACAACCACACCACTACTACATTGAACGACACAAATGTTGCTCGTTCCGGGTGAAGTTATTAGCCTCACGCCAACCTTACTTGGAAGGGACTAGCCCGATCATATTAGCCTATCCTCTCTCATAGGATAGTTGCCAGTGACCACCGCTAGGAGGTTACGTTAATTACTCCGTATCCGAATTCTCTCATCGTTCCGGTTCGACCTGCACCTGAATGTGCATTAAAGTCCCCCGCGAGTATGATTACTTCGGTTCGAGGTTGAAGCTGATCGTAAAATTCGTGCTTGTTCGTGTCTGGGCTGATCACGGTCTTGATCGTTCCACCGATGGTTATAACCGCCAAACCCTCGGATATCGGTTGGAATGCGATAACGCTGCTGGCAGCCCATCGATCGACCACAAACCCGACGCCGCCCTCTCGTTTCGCACTACCGGAATAGTAAAGCATCATCGTTTCGTCGATTGTTGGTGAGACGATCGTCAATGTCCCGGTTCCGGTAAGTTATAGTTCCGATAGCGCAGCAACTGATATTTTTCAGTTCGATAATTCCATTGCTATGATTTCCTTTTGACCGACATGATATCCTGTTTGTACATTCCACACGGCGAATTTATTTTACATTTTCGGTGTGACTAATTTGGGTATTCGGCCCCACTCTGACCATCATCCCTGGTCTCGAGCGCTGGCTGTGTCGGATGCGATAGCATTATTTCGGCCAGTGGTCCATTTCACACCATCATCTCTGGTCCCCAGCGTTAGCGCATCGGCTGCCTCGGTTGCAGTAGCATTATACCGTAAATCGTTAGTTTGTATATGAATGCAGTTTCTTGCCCAGTTTCAAGGGTTTTCCGATTCTGGTCAATTTGGCTAGCAGACCTGTAACTGTCAGGATTATTGGGTGCCTAAGCCCGAAAACTCAACTGAAACGTAACTTTCTTCCACTCAAACGCAGTTGTGGCCTCGGTAGCCTAGGGGTAAGGCGCCTGACTACTATCCCCAGAGGTCCCGGGTTCGATTCCCGGCGGTGCCACGGTCCTAGCCTTTCCCAATTTCCCGCCTACAAAACTTTCCTTCTTTCTTCTCCCCTCTTTACATTCCTGATTCCTTCTGTCATAGCCTTCCTTAGCCCTTCCCCGCTCCACCAAAGCGCATGTCATCGGTTGGTTGATGAGATTCAACTCGTTTCAGGAGGCATAACACTCCAGCGAGTTGTTTCTCGATGCCCCGATTTCAAAGTCGCGATAGTAATGGTTGGGAGTAGGTGGAGTAAAAAATATCGAGAGAAGGTTGTGGCAGTTCCTTCCTCCCCGACTAGAGCTGCTGTTCGACATTGCACTCTATAAGAAGAAAATAGATTTTCAGCAGTATAAAGGGCCTTTCCTGTGACTCTAGTCTTTCACATAAAAAAAAAAAAAAAAAAAACAACTTGTCGTGTCGTGACGACTCGACTTTCAGCACTGGGGCCAATGAACATCAGCTTCCCGTTCCCCTTTTCCCCAAATCGCCCGATTTGTGGCTATTGACGGCGCACAGTGGCTGTAGTGGCAGAGGTCGTAATTTTTAAGTTATTGACAAAATTTTTTTTTTTAAATGTTTATCTTGAATTTACCTATCGATCCCTCTAGCCAGATTTTGAAATTTCATTTTCGTTTTTTTTAAATTTTTAACAAAAAGTCTCATTTTTTCAAAAAAATACTATTTTTTCTATTCAATTTACTCTAACGGGCCGAAAATTTGAGTTTCCGTACTCATGTTTTTTTTAAATGTTCGTCTTTTAGTTAGCTATTAATCTGTCTAAATGAATTTTTGATATAGTTTTAGAAAACCGTTAAAATTACTGTCAAATATCAAATCATTCAGTTCGAAATTTTTTGGTAGAGGTTTACATATCACCCTGTATTTTTGTAACCCTATGAGAGATGTTCTTGAATAAGGCCCCAATCTACGCCTATGTGAAACGGTAAAAGTTAAGGCTTCAACCCACCAACTTCCAGAGTTATGTGTCGTCAAAGTCAAAATTTTGTTTTTTCTTCACTAAAATTTCAACTTCAACCACCTTTTTCTCGAAAAAAAAGTAGCTAATTGATATTTTTTTATTACAAAATTGGAAAGCTTGGACAATTTCCTATGAATAATGTTCAACAACTTTTATGCTACGGCCTATAATTTTGAAGCTATAAGCAATTTTAATGCTAAAAATGGCCTTATTTGGTACTTTTAGACATAACCACAGGTTGTGAGGAACTGAAAAAGTACAAAATAGAGCCATTTTTAACATTAAAATTGCTTATAACTTCAAAACCGACACTCTGCAAAAGTTACGTTACCCTTTACACACATCACGAATTTTCCAAACCTTAGATCAAAACATTTTTGATGGGGAGTTGTTTTCTACGTCCTACTGTTTCAGGAAATTGAGGCTCATCCCGGAATTCCTAGGAGTTATCGAAAAATTTGATCTTTTTGGTCTAGTCTGACAAGTACTTTACATTAAGATTAGTTTTGCTAATATCTCCGGAAACTTTGGAATTTCCAAATGGTCATTCGCTTCTCAGTTTATTAGCGGTGCTTCAACTCGCTCAATACTAATTCGAACACCCGCTTTAGTGTAGCGAACGAAGTACGAAGGAAATGTTTGTTTGCTAACGTTACGTTCAGAAAAAACTGTCACCAATACTGATATTAGTCAATGTCCCACTAGTGCTAAACGTATTACTATTTTGTAAGAAGTCAGTTTATTCCGTCTACGTTCAGCATACTGTGAAGTTGATCGTGTAAACCTATAGAAAATTTCGCGAAATGACTGTAAGCCGGATTGAGCGTACCACAATTCCTGATGTGTTTGAGTTCACTGGGCTAGTAGTGGTCAGGCAGTGCAGGCGTATATATGTATGTAAGTATAATAAATACGTAATATTTAAAAATCCTGGTATAAACTCTATGCCCCCAGAATATTGACTTAGCACGCCACAATTTACTCAAGAAGTTACGCTGATTTTGTAGGGCTGTAAACAAAGCAATTCGGCAATTTGTGTTGCTCTTCCACACTATTATTGTCCTTTTAAACCAGCTACCTTTATTGTGGTCGCTCATGTACAGGGTATTTCACGACACAGTCGTTCTGTGTTAGTTTATATTTCTATGGTGTGGAGCGAAGCCATATCCAAACTAGTTTCAATTTTGCACCAATTTTGAATACTTTTTTCCTAGTATGAGTTAATTAAAATAGGAAGAGCACATTTTCAATAGCCCAGTTTTTGATTACACTATATTTGTCGACTTTTGCAAAGCGTTAAATGTGCGGAATGTACGCCGGCAAAGCAATCAAAATGTTGTATATCTGCTAAACCAACTAGATTACTGCTCAATCCAATGTGGAACTTATTTTCTAGTTTTGTTCTTTCCCTTATAAAATCTAAGTGTAAAATGAAAAGCCGAACTAGAAACTATAAAAAAAATCCATTTCCTCGCATGAAAAGACTGACGGAAAACAATTTCAATTCAGTAAGAGACTATGTCAACTGCACAGGATTAAAATTGAAAGTGAAAACAATTATGAAAGGGTTTAATTTTGTTAGTGGTAAAGGGGAGACGAGAAATTGGTTTCGATTTTGTATTGAATAGCGATTTTTTTACTAAAAATTAATGGTGTAAAGTTATTGCAAACAGAGCG
Source organism: Thereva unica (assembly GCA_949987705.1). Lineage (NCBI taxonomy): Eukaryota > Metazoa > Arthropoda > Insecta > Diptera > Therevidae > Thereva > Thereva unica. Next base: position 49,099,552 of record OX465283.1, read on the forward strand.
TTAAAGATAATCAAATGAAAAAAAGATTACTTTTTGAAAGAGCAGATGAAATCCTAGAATGAATATCCTGAATAAACATTGATAAGAGTTTCCCTTTTTGTTTGAAAATCGCCTTTGGACGTTCAAACAATTTTCTTAAGTTTTTTTAAATTATATTAAGAGCGCAAAATCTAAATAGCTTGATTGATAGCGTATCCTGAAAATCAGTTTTCAATTTACCGCTTTATAATTATCGAAAGACTAAAGGATGCAAAAATTAACGCTGTTGATTATACTGTAAAAACTCAAAGGGTTTTTTGCCGTCGGCGATTTCTGCATCCTACGTTTCAGCTTTAACATAAGTCCTTTTTCGAAAAATTTCTATCCATAGCAAGCAGACACGAAGTCCAGCATCTGACATGAGTCTGTTATGGTTTCATGGAAATAGGAGTAGCGCCCAAAGCCGTTGCACCTAGGTATGCATATTGGCTTAATCAAAACTTTTAGTTTGCATGATATGGTAGAAGGTAATTTCAAGTTAAGGGACTGTGCAAGCAAATTGATTTAGCACTGTTTTCAGGTCTCTTGTGTTATAATTGACCGTTGAAAGGTGTGCTCAGTCGATTAACAATCAATGACACAATAATAACTTTACTGTCCTGTTTGACTTTTTTGAGTTACTTGAGTTACTTCAGTTTTTTTTCGCATTGATTGTAACTCACTTTTGATCGAATATTTTTCAATATATTTCACTAACTCGAATAAGACCTCTGAGTTATTTTCCCGGACACCCATTTTTCTTAAAGAAAATTTAACGGGTATGTTTTTTGGGTGAGTTAAAATCCAACCGTCTCGTCGTATCGAATCGATAACCAACTATATATTCGGCTACCAGCGGAAAACTAGCAACCCGTTCTAGCATTAAATTCTAGCTATAAAACCTTCAGCACAACCTCGGACAAGACAAAAACTTGGGAAACTTAGGGCAAAGATATGTTCAATTACTCCGTTTATGAAAGTTGAGTTGAGGTTGAGATGAAATTTCGACCACCGTATACGATGCGAGTTGAGTTCACTTTAGGTTGAAATGGAGTGGAACTGAAATCAAAACATAACCTCAATTTTTCGTGTGAAACGTAAAAACTCAGAACGAAATAATTTTTTATTCCTGTGCAAGCAAAAACATCAAAGACAAAACTATCGCCAATGGCGGACTTCACGGAAGGTAAACCAACAAAGCAAATCTCACTTCAACCTAATTACAATTCAACCAACGTATATGAGACGAAAAATCTACACGACCCAGGTAGGAGAGCTGATTTGGGTTGAGTAGACCCAGTTTAAATTTGACCCGCGTTTATGACTGGCTTGAACCTAGTCATAAAGGGGGTAAATCGAAACAAGAAAAAGTAAACAGACACAGAAAATAAATGTGCCAGAATTAAAAGAAGAGCAAACTAGGGGTGAATATGAGAGTCTTCTGGACGTAAAGCGTGCACTCCACTACTCTCGAGTAGCTTCGACGAAGTATACTTCTCGAAGTTGATCGCAGTCCGAATCACGGTATACAGAAACAAGGCCATGTAAGCGAGAAATGTCATTTTAGCACTAAAGTCAGTTGGTGACCCCTTTCTATATAAAATTGATGTTGGTGTTGTTGTTCTTGCATTAGTGCTGAAGCCACTAGAGGACCTTTTTTACGGTATTCGAAGCTGTCAGTCTCTTTTACATTACTTTGTTTGTGTATACCGTGGTCCGAAATACTTGACTACACACTCGTGCAACCTCGCATACACAAAAGGGAAGTGGCTAAAGCGGCACAATTTTCTAGTATTTGGACATTAAAATCTTTTGGTCAAGTTTGGCCGTCGTGAGGACATATGTGCTCCAGAGCCGGCGGAACGTGTTAGGTTAGGGTGTTAAGGTGGGTAGTCAGACAAGCACAGCCCCCTACGAAACTGTAAGTAAGCATTTCACCTAAAAAGGAAAGTAGGTACGCCACTTCTTGTGAATCTGAGGATGGGCCAATAAAAGATGGGCAGAACAACATCCGGAGTTCTAATGATAATGATGTGCTTGGGCTACGCCTTCTAAAAAGAGCAGTTGCATCGAGATCGCGAATGGCATGGGGTAGGACGGCATCTCCATGAGATAGAATTATGGGCGATCCATGTGATCTGGGATATTAAAATGTGGCCTGAAAGCGGTTGTCTGACCTTTGCTGAGCAGAAAACTGAAGCTGTGATAACGAGGAAAACTAGTGTCCGCAAGAATCAAGGTATGGAATCAGATCATTCAGCCACAACCCGCCCTAGGGTACCTTGGAGTGATGATTGACCGCAGGCTAATTTTTAAAGCTCATTTGAAAGTTTCGCAAGTAAAGCGTCCGCTACTTGTGCAGCACTTTCAAGATTGCTGTCTAACGTGGGGGCTCTAGACCGAGTCGTCCCTTCCTGAAGCCGAAGGTGATTAGCTCAGTCCTGTTAAACGCAGCGGCTAGCAATAGCATTGAACAGGACAGCTAACAGTAGAAAATAGCGGGTCGCATGCAAACTAAGCGCCCTTTGCGCGTTTTGCGCCTACAGAACCATGTGAAACAATGTAGCGTGCATGATAACGCGGATGATCTCAATAACTTACTAGCGTAGAAGTCATGCGTATCTATGGTCCAGAATATGGTAGAGGGTAGTCAAATACATTGCGGTGGCAGATGACACACGGCGAGTCAGTAATGGTCTGACAATGATAGTGGAGCGAGTCTGTTAAGGATCGGTGGAGGCACAAACTTATGGGTTACGTAGAAGCATGGGAAAAAGAATTACGACTTCACACAGTTCTTGAGTGGACATGGAAGGATATAGCAAATGTGTACTTTCATCATTTCAAGTACTCACCGCTGTGCCTGACATGCTCAGGTATCCGGGATAAGGTAAAACACGTCTTCGTTGATTGTGCGAGGCTCAGTGAAATGAGATACTAGAGGCAATGTGCGGGAGTTACACCTGTACTCTAAAAGCAGTCACAAGTCACAACGCAATCACAAGTGTACGCTGAGTCTCAATCTGAAGTAAATTCTATTAAATGAAAAGTACAAGTGCTTACAATTTCAGAACAGGGGAAGGATATTAGCCATTATTTATATATCTTCTAGGCATACTGGATTTTATATAAATTAAACAGTTTCAAAAATAAAAAGATCATATTACATGCTTGGTTCCTCACAAATTCCGGGTGGGTATTTTACCCATGTGCTCCCATTAAAAATGGTTAAAAATTCTACGGCCATCATATGCCCCTTAAAAGGGCAATCGGCCTGTATTCGCTCGTTATAAGGCCATTTTTTATTTTTACTTCGGCTGATGTTGTTGTTTCCGCGTTAGTGCCGACGTCACTTGGTGACCGTTTTCCACGGTATTCGAAGCTGTCAGTGTCTTTTGCATTACCTTGCATTGAATTTATTGTTTCTCTAGCTACCCGATGGTTGCAAATTTTACTCAAAGAAGCATTATTGAATAACATTAAATTTAAGATTTCTCTTATTCAAATTATCTGAGTTGGCAACATGCTGCTTCATTTCGTAAACGAAAAAAAAAAGATTTTCTTTGGATCCTACTATCTATTCCGCAGGAATCTGCACATAAATTTACGGGAAAGCAATTAATATGATAAAAGACTTTTGTATGTCAGTTAAACGAGAAGAACAAGCCATTTAAAAGGTTGCCATCATCATGTTGCGCTGCTTCTTTGCATTTATATTTTCTCCACAGGTGTCTACTGGCGATATACATAAAATATGCACATAAATAAATAAATAGACTGCCTTTTATGGAGCTCCCCAAAAATTGGGATCCTTAGAGGGTGGCATCTTAAAATGAAATTTTTGTGTGCTCATACACTGCCTGTTGGCAGCTGGTCTAGAAAATTGTTATTCAGGAATTCTGTAAATCAACCGTTCTCAGCTGTTGACTTGACTCTGGTTCATTCATTATGGGGGCCATCCCCAACCCTCTAAAAAGCAGTTCAACTCTAACGAGGAGTGACAAGTGTACGTAAGTTAGCTTAAGCTAAATTCCAAAAGTCATTTTATTGACCAGCTTCCCATTACAGTTTCGAAGACGAATGAACGAGGGCCTAAACTGACTTTTATGGAGCACTTTTCAAAGTGTCGGCCAGGTACTAAGAATGACTAAGAATTATATACTTGTGGAGTTGGAGCCATATATTCGGATCCATTAGGAGGAATTGGGCGGCCATTCATTAGAGTACTGAGGGTAAGCGCACACAATGACTTACGTTGTAATGGACCAGCTCGGTCATTTTTATTTCTATGGAGTTTTCTTTAAGGTTGGAATGGGGGCGCATGAAAGAAACATTCATTTCTTAAGAAATGCTCCTTTATTCTTCTCTGATACGACTGCGAGGACAAATGGAAGCAATTTTTTTCTCAATGTTACTATCTTGTAATGAATTAGCGTCCTAATGTGAGCGCACCACCATTTACCAGATGAAAGAAAGCCCCTTTTGTGTATTGTACTCTATTTTTGTTAAAATACGCTTATTGGTGTCCCCCGTGCCATAAGAAGAAGTATAAATTGGGTTGGGGTGTCATTTTAGAACTATCACGTTTCAGCAATTCCTGCATCGGTCATGTACACAGTAATTGTTGTTTTGATGCTAGTTCATAAACTTACGCTTTCATGACCAACAACGCAACAACCCCTGAACATTTTCCTGCTTTTATTATCAATTAAATGTGCAGTTTTTTAATGAAAAGATATATGGTGGCAATAGAATATAATTAGTTACACGAACTGGTGGTCGTGTTATAGTTTTTGTAATATTAATAACACAATTACTTAAAGCTTCCTATATATTCTTGAAGGTGCAAAGAAGTAGCGACATAAAGATCGGCGCCAGTTGAGCTTTTTTAACCGACTTCAAAAAAGAGGAGGTTATCAATTCGAATGTATGTTTTTTTTTTTTTTTCTATGTATGTTACGCGATTACTCCGCCAATTATGAATCGATTTTGATGATTCTTTTTTTGTTTGGTACGTTATACCTCAGAGGTGGTCCCATATAAATTTTGTAAAAAAATGGCGGTCGGTTCCAAGATGGCGGCCGAATTTTGCAATTTTGTTTCCCGACCCCCTTCATGGATATCAAATGAAAGGGTATGACGAGTAGAATACAATTTTGTAAAAAAACTTAAACTAAAAAGTAAAAAATAAAAAATTTAAAAAAAAAAAAACCGACTTCAAAACTACATATACCTATGCATGCATATGTACAAACTTAAACTAAAAAGTAAAAAATAATATTTTAATTACCTCAAAGCAAGAGCCTTAAAGGACAGTTAAAAAAATTATTGATATTTATATATGTATGTATCTATTTAATATTTTTAAAAAGTTCATTTTGGAGTCGGTGCCAGCCAAAGGTATGTATTAACGTAAGTTTTCTTTTGCACCCAAGCTTTCAGGGTATGTATAAACGTAATTGTTCTTTGGCTGGCACCGACTCCAAAATGAACTTTTTAAAAATATTAAATAGATACATACATATATAAATATCAATAATTTTTTTAACTGTCCTTTAAGGCTCTTGCTTTGAGGTAATTAAAATATTATTTTTTACTTTTTAGTTTAAGTTTGTACATATGCATGCATAGGTATATGTAGTTTTGAAGTCGGTTTTTTTTTTTTTTTTAAATTTTTTATGTACATTGTAAATAAATGGTCTAGGAATGCTTCAAAGGATGTTATGTAGCAAATTTGTAAAATTTTTAACATGTACTACAACAACTGAATCAGGTCAATTCAAAAGTACAAACGAAAAGTAAATAAACAATTAATTTTCACTATATTTTCCCTTTATCATTGGATATTGTATGAATTGCGGCTACTATTTCTATCTTCGATGGGGCACGAGTGGTTATTCTTATTCGCATCTTTTGTGGCTTCTTCAAGCCCAAAATAAAACAAATAAATATGTCACTATGTAATTTATTAAAAACACGTTATTGATTTCTATGTTATTATTAATATGTACAATACTTTCTTTAAGATTATTTCAGATATTATAAAATGTGATTTTTAAACCGGCCGAAGATGCCGGAAGTCATGCAGGTCTAGATCGCTGATCAGTGATCTAGCCGTTTTTGGTCAATCGATCTATTCGATATTTGAACGGTTTTCGATTGCAGTGGCTTGTGTGAACTTATAGTGGTTCTGTTCTACACGGCCACTACACATCGTTGCTGTTTTCTTCAGGTTCCTGTGAAAATGAATCGTTCAGGTCGGCGAAGAGATATTCCTTGGAGTTGCTCTTTACTTTACAACATGTTTTTTGATAGAGTGTTTTCCCGAGAGCTGTATAGTAATTTAGTACAGCACGTTACTGTTGCACGTGTTTGCCGCGTAAAGCGACAAAAGTTTGGCCTTAGGTAGAAAAATGGTAAGCAGCTAAGGGAGGTGTACTGGACGCAATGTTATTAATTTTGTAGTATTCCGGTTACAAACATTTACTAATTGGAATAATCATCTGGCACAGCAACTGGAAACATTGAAGTGTAGCTAAAATGGCGCGCTCGTGTATGGGGCCCTTTAGACTGCTATTTTTTTATAAACTCCTTTAATCCCTCATGGGACATAGTGCGGAAACATTTGCCCTCCAGCGGACTCTGTTTTGCGCGACAGCTCTTAGCTCCGACCAGGATCTCCCAGTTGTTGCGGCTTCTTCTAGTAGGGTTCTCCTCCACGTTGTTCTAGGTCTTCCTACTCGACGGGAACCTTACAGATATCATCGGCGTAGTCGAGATCCTTTAGGTGGTCTACCAAACCCCATTGTATGCCGCCTGTTCTATTATCTAGAGCGCCGACAAGGATGTCATTTATTACTATAAGAAATAGTAATGGCGAAAGTAGGCATCCTTGTCGTACTCCTGAGCTCACATTAAAGCTGTCGGATAATTTTCCATTATGGAGAACTCTGCATTTGGAATTGTTATATAGGGCTTTTATAAATTTTATTATTTTATCAGGTAATCCACGTCGCCGTAGTGCCTGCCATATAAAGCTCCTACTGACCGAGTCGAACGCTTTCTCATAATCTACGAAAGCAAGGTAAAGGGGGGATCGGAATTCAGTAGACTGCTCCACTATTATTCGTAAGGTGTTAATATGATCAATGCAGGAGCGGCCCTTCCTGAATCCGGCCTGCCTGCTGCCTCCTAAGCGTTCGGTCAACTGCCTCACTTATCCTAGATAGTAATATATGGGACAAAATTTTGCCCACTGTAGATAGTAAACAGATGCCTCTCCAGTTGTCGCATATTGTTAGGTCCCCCTTTTTTGGTATTTTGACTATGATACCTTCCGTCCAATCCTCCGGAAAGGTACAGGTGTTCCATGCTATTTCCAGGATTGGCTGAAGCGCATCTGCTATGAGGCTTGAATCGGCTTTCAACAATTCTGGCGGGAGGCCATCTTTTCCAGCTGCTTTACCATTCCGTCTTGGATGGGGCCCGGGTGGTAATTCTTATTGGCTGTGCATTGTTGCTGGTTTCTTGAGGTTCCTGCGTAAATGAACCATTCAGGGCGGCGAAGAAGTAATCTCTCCATCTTTGGAGTTGCTCTTCGTCGCTGCACTGCAGCCTTCCATCCGCACTCTTAACGGCATGCTTTTTAGTAGAGTGCTTTCCCGAGAGCTGTTTAGTGATTTGGTACAGCACCTTACTGTTGCCTGTGTTTGCCGCGTTTTCCGCTTTTTCTGCGAGCTCATTTATCTGCTGCCTTTTATCACGCCGGACACTTCTCTTAACCTCCCGATGTAATTGGGAGTATTCCCGTTCTAATTGGTGACGTCTTTCCGGGTCGTTTGTAGAGTTTACGCTATTTTTGAGGGCCCTTCTGCGTTCTATTTTTTGCCAGGTTGTGTCCGAGATCCAGTGTTGCTGGTTTCTTTGGACATAACCGATGCTTGTTTCCGCAGCCGTCAATATCGCGCCCTTTGTCGTACTTCACAATTCTTCAATATTTATGTCGTCAGAAGCGGTTTGCTGGTTTAATAATTCTTGAAGGTTTCCAGCAAATTCCCGCTTTTTAACGCTCTCCCACAGAAGGTCTACGTTAAACCGTCTACGGGTTCTAGCATCATGCTGCACGTTTCTGATTGCGGCGATTTTAAGGCGAATAGTTGCTACAACCAAATGGTGGTCGCTTCCAGTATCCGCTCCCCTGAAACTCCTGACATCCTCAAGAATAGTTCTCTATCTGCGGCTGACGGCCACGTGGCCTATCTGATTTCTAACAATTCTATACAACTCGCTGTTGTATCTCCTTCGCCATATTCCATCCACTCTCGTTGGGCCTATTAAACATCTGATAACCTTTCTATGAAACCTGCTGACCTTCCTCTATGCCCTGGGTCATAGTCCAAGTCTCGTTGCCATAACACAGTGCTGGTCTTATTACTGTTTTGTAGAGTGAGAGTTTCGTTTTCCTGTGCACAAATCTTGAGTGAAGTATTTGTTTTGGGACATAAATGCTCTATTAGCCAGTAGTATTCGTCTGGTTATTTCTTGTTTTTCTTCGTTTCTTTTCGTAATTGTAGAATCACGATAGACTGTTTTATCGACTACTTTTAGCTTGTGCTAGTCGATAGTTATTTTTGTTCCCATTCTAAATCTTCCAGCTCTAGATTGTTGCATCACCTTCTTTCCCTTTGTTGATGTTCAGCCCTAAGTCCTTTGTCGCCTCTCTTAATTGGACGTGCCACGGATATGCCCATTTGTTCGGTAGGCATGTTAGGTGCGGCGGGTGCATGCTTTTAAGAAAATTAACCAAGATTTTTTTAAAGATTATTATTCGGGTTTGAATGGACTAGGATTAATTTTTTATTAAATATTTAAAGTTTTAGATGATGAAGAAAGAAATTAATGTATTACTTTTATCAGAAAGTTGGATGAAAAATGAAGAATACGACGAGGACTCCGCTAGTGTTTAACATCTCCTACGGACATACCAAAAGAGCTAACCTTAGTCAAGTTCAGGGATGTTATGGATATGAAATTTCGGATCTGGATCTGGATACGGATAAATGAATAATATTATTCCGGTTTCAGATACGATTACGGATATGAAATTATTTTGAATTATTCGATAGTTTCAGTTACGAATATAGATTTTAAGGGATTGCAAAAGGAAAATACAAATAGGTAATGATTTGACTCTACTTCCAGGTTATCATTTGGTCCTACAATCACTGTGGTTAGGTTAGTGTCGGCTCGGGCGGTGGAAAGCATGTCATAACGTGTTTACTGTTGCTAATATATGCTACGTGGTTACTGTTGCTAATATATTTTTATTTCGGATATCCGATAGTTTCGGTTATGTCCATAACCTCCCTGGTCAAGATGTGTAGGGAGATGTATGCCAAAAAATAGTCAAATGAATTTATTTATTTTATTTTAGATATTTATGTATCACCCACCGCATAAAACTCTAGGCGAAAAAATGGAATTCATACATGACAATCCAATCGAGGTTCAATTTTACTAGGTCGAAACTTTAACGAACTCCCCATGATTTTGAGTGGCGATTTCAATATTAATTTTTCCTCAGAAACCCACTTCTCCCTTTATCCACAAAGTTCGTGAGCGAAGCGTCTAAACAGGACCCCCACTGGATGCAATTTTTACGCCATTTTTAGACCAGTTTCAATCGAAAATATTTCAGTTATCATTTTAATGTAAATAGGAATTCCTAAATATCGATATTTTCCAATTGTACTTGTATCAATTGACTATACTTCCTGCATCTATCGGTGGCCTGACTTTTCCACTATATCTATTGCCTTTTACTAGCTGTTGGGCAAACAAAATTTAATCCTAAAGCAAAACTAGCAAAAAAGCCACATACGTTGCATATTATGTTTGCACAGCCTTCGGTAAGAAAAAGATATAATGAAAAAGAGAACAAATCTACAAAATTGATTTTGGATACAACCTTAAAAACCACTAGATATTCACTTTCATTGGAATCGGAATACAATTGGAAAAATTCGTCCGCCTTTTTGACTTTATAAGTATTAATCATAAATTCGTTATTTGTAACCTTAAAGTTCCCCAGATTTTGATTTTCATTGGAATCGGAATAAAATTGAAAAATTTCCCCCGATTCGATTTTCCTTTCCATTAGCGCGGCCATTTTGAATTTATAAGTTCTGATCATAAATTCGTGAATTGCTACCTCAAAAATCCCAGATACCGATTTTCATTGGAATCCGAACACAATTGGAAAATTAGTCATCCATATTGGCGTGGCCATTTTAAATTTATAAGTTTTGACCACGGTCGTATAGACAAGTCTGGGAACTCGCTCACCATCCCATAGAGTGAAGTGTGATTGATATCGTTCGACTTTGAAGTAGTTCTTGAATGGATCATTGGCGGCGCAGTAGTCTAATAATAGAGTTTCCCTTCTTATGAAGAAGGCGCACTTCTCAGCTGGGCTGAGAAACATTTACCACGACCACGTGGGCTCGGCTGACACATGCAAACATAAAAAATTAAGTACCAAAAAAAATTGCATGCGGAACACAAAACACAGTCATGAGAGAACAAAGAGACTCCTTTTAAGGAGATCCTTGTTAGTGCTCACGCGTAAGTACCAATCATTCATTTTCAGTCCTACGCATTTTTGGCGCCTTGTCACATGCCGATATATTATTCAGTTTTATTTTTATTTAATCGAATTTTTCTATGTCCTTTTTTTATTAAGTTGAAAGTTATTAGTTCAATATTTATCAAAAACACAAATTACTTCATAGACTTCATACTTCTGCAGTCTAAATCAAGAAGCTCCAGTAGCGATACGCGAATCAGTCACAAGTTGGAGCAGCGGGTTCCTATACCTGTCTATACGACCGTGGTTTTGACCACAAATTCATTATTAGCGACCTTAAACCCCAAATTCATATTTGGGTGGCCATTTTGAATTTCGGTCATTTTTCTCTCTGGCTACGAGGTGTTTCGTGGTGGACCTCCATGTTTAAATTTCAAATTTTTAGATTTTTTTTTTAAATTCCACACAATCTTTATTGAATATAAGTCTTCAACAAACAAACAAACAAACTAATTGATAATTTCGTAGAAGACGAGATTTGCGTTATTTAAAGGTTTTGTGATACGCTATAAAATTTAAAAACAATTGAAATTTGAATAGAATTTATGAAAATTGATTTTTTATTTAAAATAAAACGATTTAAAGGAAATATTTCGGATTTATCATTCGGCACGGCCCACCTGGAAATTCCCGGTAGCTTGGGACCCCAATTGGAGTTAATGTGAGTTGCCACATTCAGTTACAAGAAGTCTAACTTTCACTGCGCAGTGCGGCACTACACTGGTTTTGAATGTAGTTCAGGCCCAGCGGGAAATGATTGAAGGTATTCTCGATAAGCAGTAAGGAATTGCTTCCACATCATATCCTTTGGAAGGTGTTACCCGATTAAAAATAATTTCATGGTTAATTTCCTTACTAGCACGCACGCGCCCGCAGCTAGCACGCATAGCGAACAAACAGGCACGCCACAAAAGTACGTACTCTCCCGCCACAGGCACGCACGCTCCCGCCACTGGCACGAAAATCTAAAAATTTGTTCGCTTGAGGGATGCACTGTCCCGCCACAGGTATCCACTCTCCCGCCACACGCACGAAAATCTCAAAATGTGCCTGATGACGACTTTACATACATATATAATACTCTTCTCCATCTTTTTTAAGAGGCGTAGAATTTTTATTCTAGGAAAAAAAATTTTTTTCTTTCATTTTAAATTTGAGTTTCGTGCGTACCAGCTGCATGCTAGCTGCGGGCTAGTGTTATTTTCACTCAGGCGTGCATGCTAGCTGCGGGCGCCGTGCGGGCTAGTGCATGCCAGCTGCGTGCTAGCTGCGGGCGAATTTCATTTTTACTCGTGATTTATAATATTCGTGCGTACCAGCTGCATGCTAGCTGCGGGCTAGTCTTCAGGCGTGCCTGCTAGCTGCGGGCGCCGTGCGGGCTAGTGCATGCTAGCTGCGTGCTAGCTGCGGGCGAATTTCATTTTTAATCGGGTAAGAAGATTTTGGTGTTCTGTTCAACAGACAAATTTTTTAAGCATGCCCATATGAGGAAGTCAGTGAAGAAAGTTACGATACGGATAAGGTAAGGAATTAAAAAAAACTCTCCATGCGACGAACGGAGCGCTAGCCCTAATCAAGCGGACACAACTTCAAAGAAAAACAAAGAAAAACGAGCGGAGCGGATTGGTCCTGTTTGGCAGGAAAATTCTTTGACACATATTTTGGGCGTACAGTGTACTCTTTAGAAGCTTTCGAAAAAGCCCCTGCAAAAAAGATTCCATTGCGCTTCTCAAGAAGCTGTCGGGAAGAAAATTGAACGTTTCCTTCCGATGACATACAATTATAAAAAAGATACGAGGTGGGATACGGACAGGAAGGGCTCCAAAGCTTCAAAAGAAGACTTCGTCATGTCTTAAAGTAGGCTTCTGTGCCCCGGTGGGAAATAATGAAAACAAATTAAACACCAAAAATAAATGAATTTTGAAAATCCTGCAACAAATAATTCCGATTGCTTTTTATACATTATATTGTTTTGCACATAATATATCATAAAACGATTTCAAATTTTTCTAAAATGTATTATCTTCACAAACAATGCGAAACATTCACGTACTTAGGGTGATTTCTTTACGATACGTGACGAGTACATGATTCAATCGTGAATTTAACTCCCTGTTTTACGTGACCTTAACTCTCTTATCCGTTCCATGAAATTCATTTCATTTTCCTGCTCAACATACCTTATACACATATTATGTTCCCAGCGCATTTCTAATAAAATTCTGGATTTAACTATTCATAGCACAAAATCAGTTCATTTCAATTTTTTAACATGCTGAAAAAAGGAACGTTCGCATTGTACACAAACACATATAAATTCTAACCAAGCCAATTCACAAAAGAAAACAGAAATACTTCCGCCGTTTCTTAAAATTTTATCCGCACGTACCACGCCGAATTTATTATGAATATAAGAAGATAAAACTTGGCGAATTTTTGCCTGTCTGCTTATCGTTATATCTTCAGTTCATCCTCTTATGATTTCCATATGGAGTTGACAATAAGTACTACGGCTATAAAAATTCGAGCATTTTCATGACAAGGACGTTTTGTGGTGAAGCCCTTTCCTGTGAAGAACATTTGAAATTTGCTTTCACAGAACGTTTTTAAATATTAACAAATAAGGACGCATCTGTTTCGGAGTTGAGAGGGCGCATCCCTTTCATAAACCTTGAATTCGCAGACCTGATAAATCTATTGAATACGAGTTTTGTTTAAATTTAAATTCGTACTTTTTCCATAACTGAAAACGGACCTCAGAATTATAGGGGAAAAATTTCGTTCAGGAAATAATGTCCAAATCAAGAGTCTCCTCCTGCTCCCTTGAAGGATATTTCGCAACCCCTCATTAAAATTCGTTGTCATCCTGTATTTTTTTTTTTTTCATTTCTATTTTTATTCAGTTTTTTTTTTTGTGTATTTATTATCCTTCAACTGAAATAAGGAAACGGAATAAGAAGCTTGTAGATTGTTGTCGTCGTCAATAACACAATAAGTGGCATCACCGAGGAAATTGCAAACAAAAAAGGAAGAGGGGAACGAAAATTGATCCTTTGGGTACACTACAAGCACTGTTTATTATATCTGAAAATAGGCCATTTGTAAAGGAGTGGGGGCGAATATCCTTTTTATGGAAATTATTGAAAAATTTCTTCTGCAATTTTATAAAATTATTATCAAAATTTAAATTTAGATGTTTTCATTTAGGAGCAGAAACTTTTTATATCTTTAAGGCATCGTCTTAGATTATTGAATCGAGAAAGGAAACTTCAATTGTATGCAATTTGTAAGCGGCCTGAATGTCTCTTTTAGACTAATTTGGCATCATTAGCTGCAGATTTTCTTACGTCTGATGTGTATTGTATAGGCGCTTGAAAATCGAATTGAAACTTTTGTATTATACTATTTTCAACTTCAATTTCTGTTCTTGAGTAGTCAGTTTCATTCTTTTATATTAGTTTCAATAGCTTTTGTGAGATGTTTTGATTGCCTTTAATAGAAACGTCTGAACTATAAAAGAAAAGTCATTTTCGACTTGAGCTTTGGATTCTAGAAGTCTTCGCTTCCAGGGGAGCCAAGGGAGCAAGAAAATTAGATCAGATGTGTAATACGGGGATCACAAAATATAACCAATTTCAGGGATACGACAACTTATACATTTTATACATTTCCAAAGCTCTATGCGAGATTGAACCGCCAACAGATTATGTCGACGGAATGGTTGTGCTTGGGAAAATAGTTTGCGCGAACAAAGTTTGCGTCGTGTGGGCGAGCCATAAGGCTTATATGCCCAACTACCCAGTTTGATGAATATTTGATTATTACGAAGATTTTTACATTTATGGTTAATTTATATATCCTAGAGCTTTCTATTCTAGATATTTCTTCGTCTGAGCTTTCTAGTACTAACACATGCTAAAATATGGCCTTACAACGGGTGAGCACAAAACGTGATTAAAACATAGCCCTCGGCCATGTGATGGGCTGGTTACAGGACAGTACGGCCGTACACTACACATACCGACGGATATACATTTGTATTTAATGGTATTAAAAAAATCTTTTTAATATACATCTACATATTGTATATAGAGGTCTTTTCACACACCCAGGGGCGGATTGGGCTATGGCCCATTCGAGTAAATACTCGAAGGGTCGGGCTGCCGGCGGGCCGGAGGTTGAGTTTCCAGGATTTTTTTGTGTAGAAACTTAAAGTTTCGTCATAATTGTCACTACGCTTAAGAAACTTTTGTCTTCCTCGACACTCTTCCCGCCTTGACCTCGCCTTGTTGTACGGATTGTGCAGTATTTGCTCGAAAATTTATAATTCCTATTTACCCTGGACCGCCCCGTGCAAAAAGCGCACGGCGCACACCGCACTAATTTATCCTCTATCTTTTTATATGTGAACTTTGGGCCAGTCACTACCGAAATGCTCGGTCTCTAAGGAGGGGGGGGGGGGCAATCTGTCCCTGCACACACCCTAATGCAATTGGGTTCTCTATAACAAATCAGACGCATACACAAACGGAAAGTGGCTAAAGTGGGGCAATTAACTTACTTACTTTATTCCCCTTTAATCCCTCATGGGACATCGGGCGGAAACAGTTGCCCTCCAGCGGACTCTGTTTTGTGCGACAGCTCTCAGCTCCGACCAGGATCTTCCAGATCTTCCAGCCTCTGCTAATAAGGTTCTCCTCCACGTTGTTCTAGGACTTCCGACTCGACGGGATACTTGCGGATTCCAGGAAACTACTTGTTTGGCTAGTTTGCTGCGTTCTATTTTTTGCCAGGTTGTGTCCGAGATCCATTGTTGCTGGTTTCTTTGGACATAACCAATGTTTGTTTCAGCTGCTGTTATAAAAGCGCCATTTGTAGTACCCCCCCGCTCTTCAATGTTATTTTCGTCAGTTTTCGTCAGAAACCCTTTGCTGGCTTAAGGTTTGTTGTAGTTTCCCGGCTAATTCTCGCCTTTTAATGCTCTCCCGCAGAAGGTTTACGTTAAACCGACTACGATTTATGGTATTGCGTTGGACGTTTCTGATTGCGGCGATTTTGAGGCGAATAGTTACTACTATCAAATGGTGGTCAGGCGCACGGTAATAATCCGCAAAAACTGGTGGCCAGCTAATGAGACTGGACCTGAATTCTTTGGTGAGTATTACGGCAACGCCATTCCTACGGCTTTCAGTTTCATTTCTGCCAGAATATAAGAAGGTCTCACCATTTGGGCAAATATGTTCCCCCGCATCGGGCCATCTGGAGCGCGTTCAAAAACCTTACTATAGTAAACCACGAGGTAAGCTGTGGTTATGCTACAACACTTCACTTAACCACGAAAGCTTATGCTTAACCATGGAGGTTTTTGAACGCACCGTGGTTAACTACGTGGTAAAGAAAATTTAAAATTTTTTTCCATAAAATAGTGCCGGCTATTTGTCTCAATTATTTCCAATAATTATTTATTTAAAATAATCTCACAAATCTCACTTTGATTTGTTCATTATTAACATTAAAACAAATGTCAAAAAATTGTTTTTATTCTTCTTCTTCTTAACTATCGCTAACCATGCTCCCGAGCATGGTTAAAATTTAACTACACCATGGTTAACCACGGGAGTTTTTGAACGCCAAAAAGTTATGCTCGTGGTTATGTTGTAGTTAACCACGGAGTTTTTGAACGACAAAAGTTTACCATAGTTAACCATGGTTAACCATAGTAAGGTTTTTGAACGCGCTCCTGGTCTCGCTGAGTCCCATGACCTTGACTTTATATCGATTCATCTCGTTGAAGACTTCATCAAGCCTTCCATCAGCAAGCAGTGTTCTCTCATTTCATGATCCGATTCGAGTCCTGGGTCGAAATTCAAGGGTCGTCGCCCTGTTGTCCATCCGGTTCCGAGGCATTGTTTGCCGATTCGTAGCAATGGTATTTTTATGGGAACGGGTTGTTAACCCTCATCACAACCGACTTAAAACTCTGTTTTATGGCGCAGAGAACTCGCCATTCGCCCGTCTCTCGTTAACTCCTTCCGTTCCCAAGAACCTTATCGCGTGCTACCCACCCACAATGATTATGCTCCGCCGCCCCTGCAAAGTGTTACAACTAAAAAAATGAAAAAAGTGTTTAGGCATAAAATAAATATAATTAAAAATTAACAATTTTATTGACTTTTATCTCCATAATTTTTGGGCGAATAGAAATATTAGGTTAGTTAGAAACGTTGTTGGGCTCGCCTTCTTCCTTATGGACTGAAAAAGAGCTATTCAGAAGTCAGAATAAACTCCAGAGAAATAATAAAAGTCAAAGAGTTATGAGATTACCTTTTTCGGAATATCATTCACAATTCAAATCCCAAGAACCGAGTTTTCAAAGGAATATTTACTATTACTTGAAATTGTCTTGGGTGTTCAGAAAATTTCCCTTCTCTTACCTCACTGCAATTTATCACAAAGTAAAATTCTTGCAGTTCTACGTAATGTATTTAAGTGAATCCTTCCTTGATGGGTAAATTTCCTACTTGCAACTGGTGCACTTTTGGCACATACATATTTAGTTGTAGTGTAATATGTATGTGTATAGCAATATTTGCCTATGATGTAACAAATTGCTGTTAACGATTGCTATAAATCAAGCAAGAGAAAATTTGTTAGACTAGAATAAACCTGACAGAATAACGTGCTGACTTATTATCAGGCGTTGAGTTGAATGTAAAATAAATACCATGATCTCGTGCAAAGTTTCCGTTGCTGGAGTAATTAATCTTAATTTATCTTAACAATCACCTTGTCCTAACATATATGATGCTCTTAGGCGTGCTTTCCTTACTAATATACATACATTGATATTACAGTCTATTGTTGTTAAGACAGAAATTATAACGAAAATATTCATGCTCACTAACAATGCTTAAGTACAGGGATTGCTACTTCATAATTTGTAAACATCACGTAACTTCCTGCTTAATTTAGGGCACTAACAGGAGTAACGTCTGTCATATAACCAAATGAATTTTCATACTTAATAATAAAGTCTTCAAAATTCCCTAAAATGAATTTCTCAAAAATCTTCCATAAAACAGAAGATATGCAATAAAACATCCATCAAAACTTCCTTAACTTTCTTCATTCCTAAGACATAATAACATATTTCCTCTTCCGAATATGAATCAGGAGCAAGGATTTTTGGGAACGGGAACCAGCCAGGAACCAGGAACCAGCAACCAGGAACGGAGCAGCCAAAAGCCAGGAGCAGAGAACCCTTTATCCATTATTACGTCACGTTAACGTTTCACCAAAGTGAAATTTTTTTTCGCTTTTAGCTCGTTCCATCACAGGGTGTCAGATGCCATTCGCACTCGTGACAAATTGTGTAAACACTGACACACATACACGCATACATACAAATACACACATGCAGGTTTGAATCAATTTCAGTGTAAAAAAATTTTATATATATAAATACGAGCTCCTTCTTATTCCTGTTAGGAAGTAAAGAGTGCCATGACATCGTCAGTAATAAATTGAAGATGTAACGTCTGTAGGAAAATAAGTTATATCCTTATCGTCCTTTACGAAAGTTTTTACTTAAAGGCGAGAGATGCTTAAAAATGACAAAGATGAAAATCCAAAAAAAAAAACGTAGCAAAAATGATAAGAGATTGCAGGGTATACAAGGATTTAAATTTAAGCCCCCCGAAAATAGTACCAAAAAGGGCAATTCTGTTGTCCTTATTAATTTCCGGAGGACACGCAAATGGCACTAAATATATAACGAACTCTAGCGAGAGGATAATTGCTTATTCTTGATCTTAGTTAACTTTTTAAATGAGGATAATACAAGATTTTATCGTTCTTTTTTGCTCCTCTTTTCATCGTTTTCTTCCGTTTTAATTAAGCTCTTGACCAGGTTGAAGCGAAAGGTAAGAGTGCCACCACTATGGCGACACTACGACTACCCCCAGCGAGATCCACCCAGAAAAATGAAGGCAACTTTTGATAGGACCAAAAAAAAAATTAAAAAAAATTCCACAGCATCCAGGATCCTGGAAACAAGTGCAGGAAATAATTTCCTCCGTTGCCATCTTTCGCGCGCGGAGGATAGAATAAATTCTGCGCTCGTGTGCCACATTGCCAACAGGCAGTTAAAAAAAACACAGGATCCTGAGGTGTAATAAATTTACTTAATTGTTCGCTGTACTTTATCTCTTAACCAGAAGCAAGTGCAGATGTTCTAAGGTTGTTGACGACGACGATGAACACGGCGCTGGCGGGTGAAATTTGTCATTTATAGAAGTTTTTACTGCAGCTAACTTTGTTTTTTTTTTGAGGGAATAACCTACAATGGCCAAGTTTTAGGAGTGGTTAAACACTTTAATTGCATATTTTATAGGATAAAGTGTCCCTGGCCATTGGTGCCTAATGGAGCCCTGAAATTTTAGGACCCAAGTGGGGCATTATGTAAGATATGATAATGTTTTAAAAGCTTGTGAAAATAGGTGCCTGCTGCCGCCAGTGGCGCCGCGCTCAACTTGCCTTTAAAATACTGAGGCGATGTGGAACAGCAATTTCATTGTATTTTGTGGTTTCCGAGGCCGAAATGAGCTCCAGGGAGAAATGATTTGTTGTTTGTTGCTGTTGTTGTTGTTATTGTTGTCATTGTTGCTACTTTTGTGGGACTCTCTCTTTTAAAATGAGGTTAAAATTTATGTATCCCACAAAATTTATAATCTCAACCCCTTTTTCCCTTTTTTTTTAAACAATTTTCTTCTTGTTATTTAAAAAAAAAAGTGTAAAATTATGTTTAATTTAAAATAATCTGCGATAAGGTAAAAAAAAATACCTGAAATATTTTTTCTTCTTTTAAGATTATCTCCAAATTGCTTTTCTACCCAGGTATAATTCTAAAGCGATAAAGTATGTCACGTTTCATAGGAATTTGTTTTGATTTTCGTGACCAAAAAGGCTTTTTGTAAAAGTTGTGAAATTTACAATTTGTCACGTTTTTTTTGCAGAAATGATCAAATAAAATTATGAGGATGAATATGATTCCGAAGGGTGTTATAAGGGTGGAAGGGTGTTTACCTGATATTCCTTAAAATAGCATATTTTATTAACGGTACTTTTAATGTTCTAATTTGAACAGACTAAAATCTACTTGCTTTAATTTTTCGATTCAATAATGTTGATTTAATGTATTAATACCTCTCGTTGAAATGATTTGTACGTGCTATACTGTCAGAAATGTATGTTACCCATGCAACTTCAGCAGTGCAGCATTTATTGGGGTATTATGGTGTTTACAGTCGAAAAAACATGGTAATAAGTCATAATTTCACAATTCACTTTTTTATATGAAACACTAGCGCTCAGTGATAATAGTCCAGTGGATAGTGGTAAAAATAGAGTACTGCCTGCGAATTCTTTCGGGCAGCACTGATTTTTATGAAATTTGGTAATTAAACTTATCTTGCCCTCCTTTTCAAAAGATATATGTTCCTGATGTGTGCTTTTTGTTTTTGGGGTGTGAAAACTACCCCCAATATATTTAAGCAATATTGCGATTAAATCGTCCCCTTCAAGTCATAAAGACGTATCTCAAAAATTGATTTTTGAGATACGTCAGCGATGAACTCGTCTTACCTCCCTTTACGTCCTCTCTAAGTGGCGTATCTCTATTCGTAACGTTTTAGGAGTTATGTAACATTTTTTTCCCGCCGTATCTCATTAATTTAACTTATTAAGTTCACGCAAACTTTACGTTATTTGGCTCTCCTGAAAAGTTGCCAAAACTGAGATACGTCTATATCACTTGAAGGGGACGAAATCATCTATGTATATATACAGTCAGTGACTAAATTGAGAGGACACTTTTAAAAAAATTGAATCAACAAAAGTACGTGTTCTTTTTCCTAAAATAAAAGTAACTCGTTACAGTTATAGTAATCATTAACATGCCAGCACTGTATACAAATTCATAAATAAAGATACATACATTTATTTTGGGAAAAAGATGACGTACTTTTGTTGATTCAACTTTTTTACAAGTGCCCTTAATTTAGTCTCTGACTGTATATAAAAATTAATCATGCCAAAGGTCGACTAGTCGACGAAAAGTCGTTTGAGATGAAGAAAGTGACGTGTCATTCGAATCACGATCTTAAGTACAGGGGCTTAAACTCAATTTAACATTTCCAATCTAGGCCTCCCTGCTGAAAGTCATAATTCGTCTGAAACATCACTTTCTTCAACTCAAAGGGCTTGTCACGAGACACGACTCAATTTTCAGCAGGGAGGCCTTCTGTAGCTTTTCACCAGAAGTCAGAAATGTAAAAGCCTACTGGAATAACATTCCACTGTTCCAATTGGTTACTCTCTTTTGAGCGAGCTTTTAGGTTCAAGTTCAGTTTGAGACCAGTGCTGTTTGACAGTGTATATGGAAAAAATAGATTGTCGACAGTACAAAGGGACTTTCCCTAAGCCTCTAGTCTGCCACATAAAAAAAAAGAAGTTGGGCGAACTGAGGTTTTTTTATCTTCGGTTGAATATGTGGAAATTGTATGCCAACTGAGGTTATTTTAAAGTTCAGGTCACTAATTTGCTCGAGCTTGCGGAGTACGGCCGGTTAGGTGATTTCTTTAAAGTTTTTCAAAAAGCTTTCCGAATACGTAAGACAGATATTGCCCCATTTAATTTGAAATAAGGTTTGCCTACTAGGGCCATTATGAAAAACTGGTAAGGGATACCTCACTGCAGTATCGCCCACATATTACGGAAAAGAGAGTCAGTAGTCCGAATGCTTAGAAGGCAGCAGGTTGGACTCAGGAAAGGCCGCTCATGTATAGATTATATTAACACCTTGAGAATAAAAGTGGATCAGTCCACTGAATTCCGATCCCCCCTTTACTTTGCTTTCGTAGATTATGAGAAAGCGTTCGACTCGGTCAATAGGAGCTTTATATGGCAGGCACTTCGGCAACGGGGATTGCCAGATAAAATAATAGAATTGATAAAAGCCCTATACAACAATTCCAAATGCAGAGTTTTCCATAATGGAAAATTATCCGACAGCTTTATGATGAACTCAGGAGTACCACAAGGTTGCCTACTTTCGTCATTCTATTTCTTATAGTAATAAACGACATACATCTTTGTCAGCGCTCTAGATAATAGAACAGGCGGCTTACAATGTGGTTTGCTAGACCGCCTTAAGGATCTCGACTACGCGGATGATATCTGTTTTCTGGCCCACAGACACCAGTACCTCAAAAATATGTTAAACATTTTGGCAACAGAAAGTAGTCCAGCAGGGTTAAAGCTAAATCCGAATAAAGCCAAAGAAATGCGGAAATGGAATTGGGTTGACCACACCTTGCGACGCGAAAACGAAAATCTAGCCAAAGAGGCCCTTAACTGGAATGCGCAAGGATCCCGCCAAGTCAGAAGACCTAGAACAACGTGGATCAGAACCTTACTTGCAGAGGCCGCAACAACTGGGACATTCTGGTCAGAGCGGAGAGTTGTCTCGCAAAACAGACTCTTTCCCCCCTGTGTTAATAATTCAATTTAGACCATACTAACCACGGAACTCTCTGGCACGCAGCACGCGTATACAAAGGGCATATCCACGGATACTGCCCTTCACTCATTGGTTTCAACCATACAAAATTCACTCGAGGTCAAAGAGTATACATTTGTAGCTTTTCTTGACATAGAGGGAGCGTTTAACAACGTGCTTAAGGACGCCACAACGTAGCCTTGACGAAACTGAGGATCGAGACGTTGCTGGTGTCTCTCATCCATGCCTCACCGCTTTCCGGCCTTAGCAACTGCTCGGTCCGAAGGGCTGTCAACAGCGGTATTCCGCAAGGGAAGTGGGGGGGTTGAGTTTTGCAATGTTAAAGTACCATTTCCATGGAATATAAAAACTGAACTAAAATTTTTCTTAAAATTCCTGGTTCTGAAAAATAACTTGGGTCTGATTTTCGTGGTCGTAAAAAGCCATTACAAAGGAGTTTTGTGCAAGTAGGGTTGCGTCGTCTGAGCGGACGACTAAGACCATAAGAATGAAGAAGCACTCAGAAAATTTTACCGCTATTACCATAACGACTAAATTAGAAACCTCCCGCAAACAGGGAAACTTTTTCCCGCAACACAAGACTAGCCAACTTGGCTTAGCCCCACACGCTAAAGCCTCCCTCTTCGCGCACATTACGGTATAGTAGTTCATTTATAAATAGAACAATTCAATTGTGGAACTGTCTTCCGCAGCCTATGTTCCTGAGAATAACGTCTCAGAGTTTAAGCGCAAGGTTTATCTACTCATGTACCCTCTACACTTCTAACTTATTCTTTCTCCTCTATTCTTCTAATCAAGCTTAATACTAGACACTCACCATGACTTGAACGACCTGACAGACTAGTAGTACAAAGGATGATTCCTAAGCTTGACGTTACCACATGAATAAAAAACAAATTTGCATTTATGGTGGAAAGGAAGAGTGGAGGTACCCACTTGCCGGCTTCGTCTTGTGGAGGATGAGTCTGCCTCCTTTACGTTTACTGCGAGTTCCCCGCGGTAGCGATTAAAAACAGCGAAGAACGTCGAACATTCAAATCTACTTTACAAGCCAGTAGGCAGACTGCAAAACCTCTTCAAGCCGCCTGTCCACAAATATGGGGTAAAGGGGTGTAGTACAATAGTCCTAGCAATTGGCCGCGGTACTATTAAAAGAAAAAATTCTAAGAATTCATTAACATTTACGTATCAAAGCAAACGAATTTGATTGCTGGCATCTTTGCCATTATCTCCCATTAAAAATAGTGAATTGCACTTGAATAGCCTCATTTAAAATAATTTCCAAGTCAAGCAAAACTTAAATGAAGACAGCTCGCACTGCATTCTGTCGTTGGTGATGTTTTTCTTTATGTAGTAACTGCCATTGAAATAAATTCTTTCACTGCAGCGACCCAAATAAAATGAACATTTCACCTCACAATTTTTGAAACAGTGATGCAAAAGAACCAAGGAAGCGGAACTAGGTAGAATTCAAATTTCGTTTTACGATTCTTCCTTTAAAAACATTTCAGCGTAACACAAAAAGTTAATAGCTTGGAAAAAATAAACTTCACTAGAAGTTAAAAATACGCTTTTGTGTTACCCAGCTACAGACCGACGACGACGATGCCAAAATAAGAAGGTGGGGGGTGGAGATAAAGCTTCTCACTTTATACCAGGGAAATCCAGAAGCCTTGCCACTTGCCAACCGAAGAGAGCAATAAATCATTTTTTCCTTCAGATTCAGGTTAGTATAAGACAGTTTTTTTATGGGATACTGAAGGTTGCCATGTCACTCCCCGGGAAAATAGGCGTTTTTTTTGGAGAACCGATGACGTCTTCCATAATGGACACGGACAAAACAGTACGATAGCGAAACATTTACGGAGCATAACGATGGAAGAACTTCTCCGCCATCTAGGTGGATGGTGGATGCAATTCCAGGGATCCAAAGATGGGTGATACACTCTGCATTTTAATTAGAAAAGATCCGTTTTATCGTCGATATCGTCCTTGCTTTGCATTTATTCCACCCTTATGCTACCCCCCGGCTTACGCTTTGTTCATTTTGAAAATTAATGAAAAAGTTTGAAATTTCCCTTTTTTTTTTCTTTAACATCGTAATATTTAAGGATACGAGGAAAATGATTTTCACCCTGTTTTTTTAGTGAAATTGAAAAAGTTTTTTTTAAACAAGTTTTAACTTATACCATCCGAGCTATGAATACTGAAGACCTTTTCATGATCATGCAAAGGTCCTTATTCGGGATTTATAATCCCCGAAATAATGTTTAATATTTTCAACTATAAAACTTTTAATGCAGAGCCAGAATTTACGTATCCCCGACAGGATATTAAAATCATGATTAATGACAACTTTCCCCGAATGTTGCCAAAGAATGAATGCCGGTGAAATTATTCGGGAAATGATTTAAATTTATTTAAAAAAAAAAAATTGAAAAAAAATTTAAAATGACCGTCCAAATTTTTTTAAATAGTTAGTAATGAGTAGGGCTGCCATCCGTTCTGGTTTCCTGGATTTGTCCTAGTTTGAAGAGCGTCCGGGGGCCGTTCGGGAGTGGTTTTAAAAGTGCTCGGATAAAACCCGGGCATTTTTTGTGTATCAATTGATCAATTGAATGATAAGCAATAAATTAAAACAAATCTTAGTTAAAAATTGTCTCATAATCCGCATCCAAGCAAACTTCGGTGGCCCTCGTTTCAGTTCCAGTGACAATACATTATCAAACGGACACTGATCCGAACCGAAAAGGTGACTCAATTCAGTCGTTCAAGGAAACCAAGTTTTTAGTTATCAAACGAATAAATGTCCGACCGATTTCTTTTCCGATCAAAATGACCACGCAGGAGCCAATCGGTATAGGAGTTTTTAAGGTTTAAGTAGTTGTTAAACACTAAAATAAAAGGTAGTCTGCCTTGGCACTGGCACAGACCTGGAAGACTTTGTTGTCCTTACTATCCTTACTAATATTATAAATACGAAAGTAACTCTGTCGGGCTATCTGTCTGTCTGACGCTTTCACGCCTAAACCACAACCGAATTTTATTAAATTCGCTACAGAGATAGTTTAGACCTTGGAGAAGGACATAGGCTACTTTTTGTCGGAAAGAAAGGGTTGAAATAGGGGGTGAAATGGGGTTGAATAGGTTCTAAGGGGAATTTTATTTCTTAAGTCAGATTCTCTTCAAACTTAGTAAAAATACTCCTCACCATAAATAATGAACCACGTGTTTCAGGATTTTTCGGGAGGGGGTTGAAATGGGGTTCAATAGGTCGTAGGGGAATTTTTTTTCTTTACTTCTATTTTTTCTATTGCATAAAAAGTAAGAGGCTGACAGACAGCACACAGCACAAACCGCTAGACCTTAAGGGCTGAAATTTTGACAGTTCATCCCTATAATGACGTGGACATCCACAAAGAAGTTTTTCAAATTCACCCTCTAGGGGGTGAAATGGGGGTGACCCAAACGGCTGGACCTAAAGGGCTGAAACTTTTACAGTGCATCCCTATTATATCATGGACATTCATTATGCAGCGATTTTTCAAATTCATCCCCTAAGGGGGTGAAATGGGGCTGAAGAGGTTGTTATGGGAATTTTTTTCTTTAGTCAGATTTTCTTTCAACTTAGTGAAACACGTCTTTCGGGTTTTTCGTTAATCAACCCCTAAGGGGGTGTGAAACAGGGTGGAAAAATTTGTATGGGAAGCTCTTTATATTTCATTAGATTTTCTTCGAACTAGAAATAAATACTATACAGACAAATAATGATACACATGTTTCAGCATTTCTCAAAATTCAACCGCTAAGGAGGTGAAATGGGCTTTCAAATTTTGTGATACTGAAAATGGTAGCACCGCGCCATAACGCCATTGCCTTTATTTATGATTCGTTTTTGGTTGCTGCATAATTTCTTGCACCCACGTAAATGGACGAACAAACTTAACCAACTTTCGTCAAATCCTAAAATGTCACTTCTCTTGATAATATATTCATGCCAATGTATAGACTCAATTCCTGCTTTAATACTTGCACATTTGTTGAGCAGAGGTGGTTTACGTAGCAATGTGTTTACCATATTTAATAAAAAAAAATACAATATATTAAACCTTTTTGTGGGGTAATAACAGCTGTCTTTTTTGTATTTTCTAAAGGAAAAAAAAACGTGGTGGCAGTTCCATTTTTGCAGATTTGTCGTTTTTTCATTATATCTTTTTCCTACCGCGGACAGTGCACACAATACTTTTTTTTTATTTAAAGGCGTTGCAAGGTACGCGGGTTTTATGATAGTTTAGTATAAAAATGTCCAACATTTATTTTGGTTGTAGGTTGGAGCTCTTACTCGATATGTCAGCTGCAGTCCCAAAACAAGAACAAAAAAAGTGATGCCAAGGCATTAGCAACAGTTTTGACCAAGTAGACCAACATGTTTTTTTTACTCTGTTAGTACTAAATTTCCAGACCAAGATTTTTCTTATAGTCGCTGTGAGTAGGTACTAAGATTCCAAAAACATTTCATCCTCTTACTCGATGAGCACTTTTTTGCAGCCAGCTTTTGGTCTCTTAAGCATTTTTATACTTGCCATATCGTCACTTTGGGTTTAAACTTTTTACGTTGCTGATCTTTTGGTTCTTTTGCTTTCACTAGTTCGTTTGTTCGTTTGTTCGTTTGGTGGAGTTTCGCCCGTGAAAACACTCATGCCACTTTCCATCGTACTTCAAAAGAGAACTAATGATAACATCTAAGTTTTATCTGTTCGATGTCCCGCCGTGTAAATCCAGCCTTAGCATGATTTGGTAAGCTCTGGTTATTTATTCTTAAGCCTGCACTACACTACTGGCTAAGTTCATCGAAGTTGGTCGAAGTCGAGAATGTAGAGGCACTTCGATTCACTTTACTGACTTCGCATCTTTGGTGGTTTTTGCGACCGAGCTAAAGGATTCGATGTGTGTGGGGTGTCGGGTGTAGTCACGTAGCTCGAACTTTGATCACCTTCGATAAGTACTTCGCCAAAGCAACTCTGCGAGTTGTGTGGAAGGCTTTAGGTCCAGTAGGTTCTCAGATTCGCCCCTAAAGGGGTGTTTTTGTCAAAAAATATATGATTGTCCATACATTACGCAACGAGTTGCGCAAAATTCAGTTGCCTTTATGTTTTCATGGAGAAAACATGCCTGAAGCAGCTTGTTTGGCAATTGCAAGTGCAAAAAGTGAGACGATGTTTTCGATAAATTCTTTCCAAAATTCTTTATCCGCTTTCCTCACTGCCATTTTCTCATTTAATTTGAGCACAATACTTGAGCAATTAAAATTTCAATAGCTTTGGAATGCACCAACATCTCCATATACAAGGAAACAACTTGTGAAATTTTCATTAAACAGTTGCACAACACATCAAACCGCTCCATACACGGGGAAAATGTTTGCACAGCGGGCAGCATTTCGCAAATTGTTCGACCGTGTATGGGCCCCTTAATTTGCTCTTCTTTTAGTTCTGGCACATTTCTTTTCCGTCTCTCCTCTTCTTGTTTTTATTGTAGATATCTTTGTCCTAAGTTTCCCAAGTTTCTGTCGAGGTTGCGCAGTATGTTTAGCCATACACGCTCCGATATACCGGAGAGGTGAACTGTGCAGGTTTGCCGGTAGCGAGTATGGTGTCACTGAAAGAATTGATTTGCCTGCCCAGTTACAAAAAATTGCACTGGTCTATTCCCACACACGCTCCGGTCTACCTGCGCAGGCATGCCTGTACAGGTACACCTCTTCGATACACTGTAGCGTATATGGGGGCCGGTAGGGTTCATAGCAAGAACTTAATGTCAGAAAGGGTTGCTAGCCCTTCGGTCGTAGCGGAATATATGTATAACTGGATACCGATTCGATACCACGGTTGGACTTTAACTCGCCAAAAAAAGACTTTCGTTAATTTAAAAAAAAATGGGTGGGAAAAATTCAATTCCACCCAAACGCCCGAGGTTTTTGTAGTTTTTGTCCGGCCACGGCAATTTAGGTGATGGCAGCCCTAGTAATGAGTGCAATTCGTTAACAGTTTTTAGTTCACACATCAACCCCTTTGACTACATGACTGACAACACCGCTAAATAAAGTGTAAAAATCAAAAGTGCTCCCAGAATGTAAATTTAAATTCATCGCTATTTCATGAAGCAAATAATATGGAAAATTGTGCATTTCATGGTTCACATGACATCATGTCTGCTCCATACGTCGAAGTTATGGCGTGAAGTTCGCACTGAAGATAAAAGTTTGCCTAGGTATGAGACCTTATAACACAGTAAACGACGGGCAATAAATAAAATAGAGCCACAATACCATGTTAAACTAAGTATATATTATTTATTTCTACTTGAACTACCTGAACGTGGTAGGAGGAAATATGTGTGTTACAATGAACTCATTTCAGGAGTATGTGCTCAAAATGGCATGTGAGCTCCTATGTTTACATGGACGAATGTTGTGTGGAAAAGGGATCTCTTGCACAAGAGGTACGTTACGGAATGCACGAAATGCTTTGGGGCTGAATATGGATCCAATGTGAAGTATCAAGGTAAATTCTCATGAACATTTTGAACAAGATTAATTAAATGGAGCAAATGCTGATAAGCTGTTAATTTTATGTTCTTTGCAGCAGCGTAGTTCAAGAATGATATTTTCTCTTTTCACAATTATGATTAAACGTATTACAGTTAAAGTAAATGCACTAAAGTTTGAGAACTATAAAAGCAGAAAGTCGCGTCTCGAAGTCGTTGTTGTTATTTGGTGTAACCGTAATCATATTGCAATAATATCGATAACTTTAAATGAGTAAAGTTTTGCTGCATTGAAAGTTATTAAAATGAAAAGGCTAAGATAGGTAGAGAGCTCGTATGCAGCCAATATATGTGTACCCACAGCTTTCCTGAGAACACAAATTACAAAAGGGAATGAGTTTCTATAGATATCAGCAAATAAACATTAGATTTGCGCGTAAAGATACCCATAAAGGTACCTGAATATCTTCCCATGGTGTAACTCGCAACCAAATAGACCATGTCCTCATAGAACGCCGCCACGTATCGGACTTGATGCCGGTACGAAAGTACCGTGGTGCCAACTTCAACTCGGATCACTTTATTACTGGGAAGGTGCTCCGAGAGTGCATTAAAACGTAGAAAGCTGTAAAGAACCAAAGATTATCTATTACAATAAGATGTGACACTCTCGACGTTTTCGCTTATCTATTTTTGACCTTGGTACCGTTATTTAAACGACCTTGCCGGAATTGTAAGAAATAGATAGCAATAGAAAAGCCATTTGTAAGAAAAGGATGCAATATGATGAGGAACAAAGTGGAAATTGATACAATTTTTACAGGGTGTGCATATAATTTAATGAAATTTTTTGGTTTAAAATAAATTTAATGACATACGCAAATCAAATATGGCGATTTAAAAACTAAACCTTGGAATAAGAGCTAGAAGCTTAGTTTTTATTTCATTTTATGAAATTAATTATGCGGAGTGTGTTCGCTAAGTGGCAAATCGTTTAGGGGATTATTTCTGGACAAATAATTGTTCCTTGGCTATCGGGACAGACGTTTGGAAAAGTTTTGAAGTGAAATTTTTTTTGTCGCGGTTGAGTAAGTTTCTGTGTAGAGATATGAAATTGTCATGAAAAATGTATGGAATTGAGGGGAATCGACAAAATAGGCTGGCTGAGAGGAAGTACGCGAAATCCACTTTGGAGTTGTCAGGGCAAAAACTGATTCTGTTTAAGTTTGAGCAATATGTGGTTTTGCTGCCTAATTAGTTTTTGAGAGTTTACTTAGGGCAAAAGGTGGTTCTGCGGGGAAAACTAGCCTTTGGGGATTTTAGTATGAGCAAAAGGTTGCCGAATCCTGTTTTGGGGTTTTAGTAAGGGCAAATGCTAGTTCTGCAGGAAAAAATGGCCTTTGAGTTATATATCACTGACTAAAATAATTATAGTTAATTAATAGATAATAGAATACACGAAGCATTACTGTCATACACAACAGAAGGTCTAACTTTAATAAACAAAAATTGAAGTGAAAGGTCAATGAATTGAGCAGTGATTTTAGTGCAATTTTCGCCAAGCCAGAAGTACAATCACTGATAATAAATTCAAATTGAAGATGCATAATGACAAAACAATAGCAGCCCTTAACGTGTGTGGCGACCACGCATTCACTTTTTTAATTTGCTTAAACGTTAATAACTTCTAAACAGACTATTGTAGACTCTATTGTAGACAACACAGTTTGGATAATTTGTTAGGTAAATGTATATTCTTTTATAAACTAGAGAAAATTTAGTTACTGCATTTATAAGATAGATAGGCCTGATACTACTGATACTGAACTTTTCAAAACTCTTAGAATTCTAGAATTTGTTTCAGATGCACCAAACCAGTGCCTGAAATAATTTCAAACACAAGAATGGTCTCGGTCGTAAACTTTTCCAGGTAGTCAGTTGTAACGGAAGAGGTAAAAAATTAATTATTTTATTAATAGGTAGTCCGTAGATCAAAAAATTTATTATATTGTTTGTTCGATTTTGTTATTATTGAATTTACCTGGAAATAAGTAATTAGAGGGATTGTTGACGTAATGGGTGTTTTTTAGGTCTTTAGTTTCATTTTTACCTGTGCCGGCTAAAACTGACTACCTGGAAAAGTTTACGACCTAGACCATTCATGTGTTTGAAATTCTTTTAGGTAATGGTTTGGTGCATCAGAATTGCAAGTAAAAAAGGACTGTTAATTATCCATTTTTCATTGACAAAATTCTAAAATACCAAGAATTTCAAGAAGTTCCAAGGAAAATATTCAGCCTACATATCTTATAAATGGAATGAGCCACTGAAGTTTCTGTTGTGGTTTTTCCCCAAATACAGGAATTCACAAAGACTCTGTTTAGTGAAAATATGATAATTATATTATTGAAGTTAAAACGTTTTTTATTAATGAAAAATATTTAGGTATAGGTAAATATTATTTATATAAATTTATCAGATCACCTAAGGTAAAATTATGTGATTTGTAAAGATGTGGAAATTAAATATTTTGGATAAAAAGTAATTAATATAGTGTATAAGGATTAAGTAACAAAATTATAAATTCTTTTCCACACCACCATTGAGGTAGAATTGAGGGCGCGTTTTTTTAGTCATGGTATCCCCTGTAGGCCTAATCCATGTTGTGGAGAAGTAATTACCACCTCCTGTTCGTTGGTGTTCTTCTCTCGTCTGCTAGCCCATTTTCAGGGTATTATATTATAAGCGGATTTAGAAATAAAGAAAACAAAATTTTACAAATGCAGCACACTTAACATCTTGTGTCTGTTGTCATATGATTTTACTTTTTTGTTAAAATTTTTTATAAAGTTATAAATCCTAACTCTAATGTACAGTTTAACAAAATAATCTTTGTCTTGGTTTTTACAACAATCATAATTAAAATCATTTCTAATTTTCTCAAAAATTTTTTGTTCTATATTTTTTTCCGTAAATAAATTATTAAAACAACCGATAAATTTATTTTCTAAATTTTCCACACTATCCATAAAATTTTGTGGAGGCCTGATTAATTTTCCGGCAGCATATTCTTTGAAATCAATGAAAATTGTGTATTCATTGGGTTCATTATCAAGTTGAGCTTCACATTTATGATGGGCTCTATACTTTTTAAGTAGCCAACCGCCAAAATAAAAAAAAGCATTTTTACAACCAAAATCTATGGTTTTATAATCTGGCTCTACATTAAATTCATACAAAGGTTGAGAACTCTTTGGTGTTTCCTCATTATCTATTTCAATATCCGGTAATTCTAAATTTTCTGTAGGTTCACAATTACCTGATGTAATATTTTCCATATATTTCGCCGAAAAAGATTTTTTAAATGCACATTTAAATTGATAGGGCGTTAATAATTTTGAATTTCCACCTCGCTTTCGCAAAACACCGAATGTATTTTCCAAACTATCCTGATTCAAATTGCGAGTTAGAAGGAATGAAATATTTTCATATTTTAATTCTTCGTGTAAACTAAGTAAAACATTTATATTTTGCAACCAGCCCTTCAAAAATGTCATTTTATTAGTGACATTTTTAGTTCCGTCTAAAAATGAAAGACTTTTTATAAAACTTTTCATTTCATTTAAAAAATTTAACTGATCTGGATGTCCAGAAAATGGCCTCCTTAACTTTTTTGATTCATTGAATTTTGATGAATTGAATATATCAAACAATGAATCGAATTTGTCAATTACTTCAGCCGTATTAATACCGCTTGAAGTTGTTGCATTTGCACTAGCAAGTGCATAAATTCCTGATGCGACTGTTGCGCTTATTACTTGAGCAGCCAGCTTGACTCTCATTTTCTGAAAAGTATTTGGAAAGATGTTTTCGTCCCGTAATTTAGGGGCCAGTTTAAATGGTCGACTTTTATCAACTGAATAAAAGCTTTCAACATCTTTCCAGCTTGCCTGTCTATTATTTTCTAAAATAATATTATATTTTATAAAATTTCTCCATAACGACTTAAGTAAATGTGGAGTATCAAACATATAATATAGTTTAACATTATTTATGTACAAATAAGGATTTGTATAGGAAATTCCTTTTAATTTGTTAAGACCGATGAAATTCCCTCCTTGGTCCGAAATAATTATTCGCGGCTTCATATTAACGTTCACTAATTGTTTTACCGTTATTTCTATTATTTCCGCTATTGCTTTAGAAGGACAAGCTGATTTTACAAAATAATACCCTACCAATTGCTTATAACGATGAGTAATCCCTTTTACCATAACAACTATTGCGTAATTAGCTGGCATTTTGGTTTTATGACTCCCATTGTCTTCTAACCCAATAATTTCTCCGTTTGATTTGTCAAAAAATAAATTTGTTTTCAAGGAAATTTCGTCTAAACAAATTATACAATTTTTTGCCATGTCAGGTAGATGCTGAATTTTTAACTTTAAAGAACTAAATAACCCATCGTGGAATCCGGGTCCAGAAGGCCACCCTTGAATAAATCTCAAAAGAGTTCTTTTTGTAGGTAAATTCATATTTTTTGATAAAAAATAATAGGCGGAGGGTGCTATAAAATATATGCTTAAACAGAATTTTTTAAAATTGTTTGAATATCTCCACCCCTTATGACGGTGTTGATAATTTTTGACATGGTTTTCAATAACATGTGCTAATTCCGGAGGTAAAATTTGTTTTGCTTTTTCTATAAATGAAGCATTACTTTCCTTATCTTCACGTAATTTTTTTAATTCTTTTCTTAAATTTTCGCATTCGGTTCTCAATTTTTCCACTTCACCTTCCGCGTGCTTTAGACCCTTATTATCCGTTTGGGTATATTTATGAGTTGTCGAAAATGCATAATCACGAACATCAACCCCCGTCACCATTTCTTCTTCGCATTGCCCTGTAGAAGATGCTGCAGTTGGTGCTACTGTGACTTCGTTATCTTCTGTACCTCCGCCCGGGACCAACAAAATATTATCTAAAATTATAACGTTCGAACTTGTTGGATTTCGATCTATATTATAATTACTTACATTAATTGGATAAGCCATTTTTTTCAAACGATTTGATGTTTTTAAAACCATATTTTCATCAAAATGCCTTTCACAAACACGGTGATCCTGTGGTATTTTCACGTTAAGCAAATCGCATTTATTTAAATTTCTCAACCATGTTTCCCTCTTAGCGCTATCACGCGGTAATTTAAAAAATCTAATTTCTAAATCATCAGATTTTTGTACACCGCACACCAAACATTTAATGTGATGTTTACCCATTTCTATTATTATATAACAACTGTGACCTGCGTAATCTAACTCCAAATACAGGTAACACTACGACGATTGTTCCAGGTAGCCTTTAAAATACAAACAACAAATTTACAATCTACAAATTGATTAACAAAATCACTTACCAAATTAAAAAAAAAAAACCACAAACAAAATTTTCCAGGTAGCCTATAAAATTATCACTAACTGTTCCAGGTAGCCCTAATAAATTCCGTCCTCGCGTTATAATATTAAAAAACTACACAATTATTAATAAAGTCATTAACGAATTTTCGCCTCATTCAAAATACCAAAAAACTGCACAATTATTAATAAAGTGAAAGTCACTAACGAATTTTCACCAAATTCAAAATATCAAAAAACTTGCACAATTATTAATAAAATCATTAACCACTTTTCACCAAATTCAAAATGAAACAATAATTACCGATATAACATAAATAAATTGTCACAGATAGCCTAAACTAGTTACGAAAAAAATTATATTCTTCTAATTCTTCCCGCACTTTATAAAATACTTTACTTTGCTATATGTACTTTATAATAAAAGTGATTCACTTTCTTTTATAAATTACACAAAATTTCTGCACCAGCCTGTGATATTTCTATTATCAGTGCTAACACAAGTATGATTGCCGGGGATCGCCTTTAAAACTATGGGATGAAAAAATTTCCTGTTTGTAATGCGTGTACCCCTTGTACATGTGTTAATTTTGTGTCAGTTCCACATTTCCCTATAATTTACATTGTGTGGGGTGGTTGAAATTGAACCACTAACACCATGCCATATGCCGGGGATCGCCTTTAAAAATGCATTGTAAAAAAACCGGTGTTTATTTATTGTACACATTTTATGGGTGTGTTTTTTGTTTTTGCGATATGCTTCGTACTCTTTCGTTTTAATGGGAATTTGCATAAGACAGTTGTTTGGATAAAAAGCACTGTAGTTATTCTTTTTCAGCTAATAGGAGATTTTTGTTTATGTATTTATGAAAAATTTTAGGTGTGTTTGTGATTCGAGAGTGTCACATCTTATTGAAAATAGATAATCTTTGGTAAAGAACCGCGATTGATTACTAATAATCCCTCTCCCGACAAAGCTTTACGAAAAAAAAATATTCACTCATCAGGCCAGGTGATTCTCCCTTTAAAAGCTTCCCTTCGAAGATTTAAAGCTTCATACCCCGACGAGCTTTCCAACTATAAAAGAATCCGCCTTAGCAGTCCAAATTCTTTCACCTCACTTGTTCCGGAGAGGTCATTTTCTCCCGTCCTACACCGTATGATCCGGCACGGGAAGAACACATACCGTATACCTGTGGAATGTTGTCCAGGCCTTGTTGAGGTGTATGATCCGGCAATGCTCCTGAAAGCGTTTCCTATACCGTGTCGAGGTGTACGATCCGGCACGGTATCCCCAGGAGCGGCACCTTAATTTAACTTTTTACAACTCAACATCGATCGAGCTTTCAACCCTTTTCGAGACTAGCATGAGAAAATGGGGCACCTAAATCTGTCACTAGCTTACGGTCTAATAATGTTTGCAGAGTGAGAGCATTTGTTATACCGTATCGAGGTGTATGATCTGGCACGGTAAGAACCCACACGGTGCGGCAAAAGTCTGCAACAGTCCGATATAGCAGGGTGGGATGACTCTAAAATTGCAAAAGACAAACACCATTTTAGCATTGATTTCTGCTTCTCCGAAGAGAAATATGAAACTTTTGTCTGCATTTTTTTTATCCGAAGCCCCTGCAATCTAAAAACCATCTAATTCTTCAATGGCTCTGCAGCCCACTTCGACCCTTAAGGCTCAAACAGAACCAATCCGTTCCGTCGTTTTTAAAAGTTGGAAATTTGGCATTTCCATAAACTTTCCATTAGACGAACGAAGCAGTAGCCACAATCAAGCGGACGGAATGTCAAAAAGAACAAAGGGACGGATTGGTTCTGTTTGACCATTTAGCCTTCTCCGTCCAGACGTCTCTCTGCTCCGCAGCTTGTCTCCTCCGTTTTATATACTGAGCAGTTTTGCTGCATCGACCTTAACATTGCTTTCTCACATTGACCATGTCTTTCTAATCGGTCTTTTGCCTTCTGGAGGGCCACAAGGCTTTTTGGTATTCTTGAGTCATCCATTCTTTGGACCTGACCGGCTCAACGCAAACGCAGTAGCTTGGCATGTGTCGAAAGTTTACACTCTTTGTATAGATCGTACTATTCGTGATTGTAGCGTATTCTCCATACATTGTCTTCATTGATTGGGCCGTATATCCTTCGGAGAACCTTCCTCTCGAATATATCCATCTTGTCTGCGGATTTCTGGGAGATTCTCCATGCTTCACATCCATACGTATCTTCTGTATGTATGATGGTTTTGTTTTTTCTTATTTTGGTTTTTCTGTGGTTGTCTCTGGATTTCATTACTGGCATTAGTGAGAAATATGTTCTGTTTGCGGCGTTTATTCATTTTTGCACGTGTATTGTTTCATCGTTGTCTTCGCTGACTGTTAACTCAAGCGACTCGCCAGCGTACCATTGGACCACGCCTGCGACTCTTCAGTGAAGTTGTTGAAGCGGTAATAGATAATACAAATGTGCCGTATCACAGTTAAACGTGAGTGGTACGACTCTAAGTAGGATTATGAAGCAAGGTCTTCATCTCTTCCCATACAAAGTGCAACTTATTCAATGATTGTTGCCAATGAAGAAGCCGCAGGGCTTGCAATATGAAAATGCCGTCGCAAGAATGATCCATGCGATAACGGATGAAGCTCATTTTACAAAACTGTCGAATTTGGGGAACAGAGAACCCACTCGTCGTTTATGACATGAAATACCACTGCACCAATGAGAAAGTTACTGTTTGGACCGAAGTGTGTTCAGAAACCATCATCGGACCATTTTTCTTTAAAGTTCGAGAAACCGTTGACGGTGCACGCCATCGTTGTATGTTGGTGCACTTTGAGGGTTCGAAAACGGGCGAAAAAGTTCTGACGAACCTCTTTTCAACAAGACCGCTACACCGCAGCCACTTCATGTTCTGACAAAAGTCAAGTTTATGCCATTGGCGAACTCAAAGCTAAGATACCAGCCGAAGTAGCCGCTATAAGGCCCGAAAACAGCTGTTGTTTGCGTATCGAATGGAGGTCATTTAATCGACATAAATGGTAGAGAATAAAATCGGCTGAAAAATGTCGGAGTTGTTCAATGTTGAAATACCGAAGGTCTAGGGCGCACCCCACCTAGCATGAGAATTTACATATTTTATTGGGGGACGCCAAGGGTTTTTTATGTAACAGGGAGGTCGCAGTATCATAAAGTTTGGTAACCACTGGATTAAGCGGAGTCGGCGAAAGCGGTGAGTCTTGCGTTTAAACTCTTGGATGCTGTTTTTATGAGTTCATTTTTTAAGCAGTCGGCTAATCCATAGATGCAATCTTCCGAGTTTGCGAGAGATAATTTCATCTGAGTGTTATGTCTCTTGTAACAAATGAATCCTCCTAACCAGTTGACAAAACGTCAAATAAGTACCTAAAAACTTGAACTTAGGGCACTACATATGTATACAATGAAAGAAGGGCCAAAGTTTAAAAAAATCCTCCTCATGCTTCAAACGGAATTTTAACACCAGAAATACTAAGCATGTCAGCATAAATTATTTAATTGTTCATAATCCTCTTAAATTAGCGGAGCCCTAATCCTTCGGATCAATAAACATTAGCCCCCACCACAGTCAATCATTAAATATATAGCGTTGTCACGCGGCGGCGAAAGTCTCTTTTTAACTCATTGCGCTATCTGATGCCTCTGGAAGCCCCATTTGACAAGTGAATTGCTTACAATCCTTAAATTGAGCACAAACAGGAGTTCATGAAGTGGTATACCGAGGGATTTGGCTGCCTCAGCCAGTCACCATTCTGTTCATCATAGCAACCGCGATGAAAGCATCCTGCCACCAATTAAGGCCCTATGCCCTTTGTTGAACTTTTCAGCGTGTATTTCGGCAAAGATTTTTAAGCATAACTAAACCTTACACCAACACAGATTTGCGGAGTTTTAAAAGTAACACAAAACAAAGAAAAAGTATCATAAACTCCGATATAGCGGCGGGAATGGAAATATTGATTGATGAAAGTTTGTTTACGAAATTCGTTTGGAGATTTTTTATCGGGGTGTTTGGGGCTGGTGCTACCTTCAGTTGGATTCCTCCAGTTATTTTGAAGAAAAATCGTTTTTCAAACATCGGTTGCCCTCCATTAGCTAATTTTGTTTTAATTAAGCCCAGAAATTTATTTTCACCCGGGAAACCAGCTCGAGCGGCAACGATGCTGTATTTTTCATTATTTATTGAGTTAAGGTGTTCCCTCTAGCGTTGAGTAATTTCCCTGCTGTCAGCTTAAAGGCTCCTAAACTTTTCCCCAATAGATGCGTGACGGTTAAAATATCGGAGTGATTTTTTTCCCCATTGGGGAACTTAAAGATTTGACATAAAAATATCTCAAAATTGAAAATCCCTTCAAGTATATGTATGCTACAGCTACTACAGCCATAATTGAGTTTCGAATACAAATTTAGAAAAGAATTTGCATAAATTTAACTGCGATCATAAATAGAGGTTGACTTAAGGAATTTGGAAATTTCAAGCCAGTTTTTGTATTGTGCCAATTTAGAACATTACTTGTAGAAAGAAATTTGTTTTTGTTGGCTTTGTCAAACCAATTTAATGGTAGGGCGAAGACAAATGTTAGTTTAGTTTAGATTTATGGTTGATTGTAATGTAGCTAAATATATAATTGTTCCTTCTTAAAGCACTAAATAAGTACTGCAAGAAACAAAAAAATCTAAGATATTTTAACGCTATCGATTCTGAAAAAGTTAGGCGGGTTACAAGGGGGAGATATCATACGTCTATCAACTTCTAGCTGCGGTTAGTAGCTAATTTTGTAAAGCTCGAGTAAGGAGGATGATAGCGAAAGCCGAAAAGAACTAGAGGACAAGCAAGGCAGATCCATAGGCATTTATGACGCCAAAGATATACTCCTTCGTAGGTAATAGTAAGCATCACCCCTACTAAACCTAATAAGGAATCTCCCCGGAGTCACCAGTTAACTATAGGATAACCTCCTTGTTCCCATTCGGGAATGTATTTTTCCGCACTCTGGTTTCTGGCGTGCGAGTTATTACCGATGATAGTTTGGTTAAGTTAAATTAGATATGGCTGAGCTGCTGGTTCACAGCCCAAACACTGAGGCCAAAGGGATATTATTATTGGGATGCCGTAATGATCCCATTTTAACCTGACGTTAAAGTGTCGTTTCTTCGCTAAACCACCTCGATGACGTAATGAATCTTCTTAGTTGGGGGATCCCAAACTTCGACATTTCCGCAAACGTGCTTAGAAAAGGTTCCTTAGATTCTTACAGCTTCTGTTGAAATCGTAGATCTCGAGACCTAAGCGGACCGCATGCGTCCCTATTAAAAAGTGTCCGGTTAGCACTCCCACTATAATTGAGAGGTTTCGTCTACCAAGGCTTTAGGACCTAGTCATTTTGGCCAAGGTGCATTTATTAGGATCTCTTCAATGCTTCTCTGCCCAAGGCATACGAAAAGGAAGTTCGTCAGCTTTATAGTTTCCCTTTATATTTCGGTGACCGGGCACACGTACGTGGAGGGTCGCAAACTGGTGAGCCATCTCGTTTAGAGATATGCGACATTCAGAGATCGTTCTGGAGTTGTTAGTGCAAGAGCGCAGGGCTTTTAGAGCCGCCTGACTATCTGAGAAGATGTAGACAGTTCAAAACAGCCGTTCCCTAAAACTTCCGCCTGGTATACACTGCAGTGATTAAGTAGTCCTAATCCCAAGTTCCGCTGAGAACACTGCTCCTCTCACTCCACCCCCGAGCTTAGAGCCGTTAGTGAAGAAGTTTATGGCACTCTAAATACTATGTTTTATGTTACTCCAATGAAGGAGACCTCGGATATGCGAAAACCTGTTTCTGTGGGAATGGTGAATAAGTCCAGCACCTTAAAGTGCCCCCCTCCCCCTGGATTCCGGTCCAAGATCCAGATTCTTTTATTCTAAGGGCTACGGTAGTCGCGTTTTCGCTTGATACAAGGTTCAAAGGTTCAAAAATACTCTCTCCACGTTTTTTTATCCTATCAGGATCTGTTAATAAGTTCCCATCTATGTTTTTGCAGATGTCCGTTCTTGGCTGAAACTTATTATTGATCTGGCGAGTTCCTTTGTACGCTTGTCTAATTCTCCCTTCATTGAAGTCTTCCTGTATCTGTAAGATCCTGCTGTTTAGATATTCCCTCTTATTCTTTCTGCAAAGCTGCGATCTTCTCTTTTCCTCGAAGACTTCTATTCTTGCTCTTGTTGGCCTTGCGATGTAGTTTCCGTGGCTCTGGTTTCTTTGTTCAATTTCAGCTCTACAGTCAAACCAATCAATTCTAGTCTGACTGGGCCGCCTAGTACCTCGTCTGCTGCCCCCTCTTATGCTGCTTTTGATTTGCTCCCATTTCTCGTTAATGTTGTGCTGTTCTTCTACCTCTTTCAAGCATACTGGTAGGCATCTCTTATTTCTTCCTGTTTTAACTTATCTATAAATCGTATTGGTTGAGTTTGCCCTCTATGCGTTTTGGTTGCTATCCGGGTTCTCAATTCCACCTTGACTAGATAGTGGTCCGAGCCACACCACGCTCCTGTCCTTGTACTTACGTCCAGAATACTCGTGGCCCCTCTTCTCTTAATTAGGACGTGGTCAATTTTATTATTAGTTACCCCGTCTGGTGACTGCCACGTCATCTTATGGATATTTTTGTGCGGGAACATTGTTGATAGTAAGTTCAACGCTTGCGAGTTCGATCAATCTACTAGTATTGTCATTGGTAACGTTAACGGTTATGTTTTTCTATGACTCCTAGGAGCTCCTCTTCTTTTCCTACTTTGGCATTCATATCCCCAAGCACCATTTTAATGTCATTTGACGCTATTAACCTGATGGAATTTGTAAGCTCTTGGTAGGATTCCTCTTTCTCCTCATCCGTTTTCCCTTCTGTGGGCGCGTGGACGTTTATAAAAGTAATGTTATGTAGCCTTGCTTTAATGCGAAGGGTGCATATCCTATTGCTTACTGGCTTGAAGTCTAGAATCAGCTATTTCATTCCTTCTCTATGATGAATGCTACTCCGAAATATCTTCTTCCATTCTATGATCTATTGGAGAGTACCGTGTGGGTTTTTAGATACATTGTGGGTCCACTGTGGGTCCATTTGGTTTCTTGATGGGCGGTGATCTTTATGTTATATTTTTTTAGTAATAATAATATGTTGAGTCTGTTGAGCGTCCTGAAGTTCCATGTTCCAAGATCGAATTCCATATTCCGTTGCCTGAGTCGTTGCCTGCCGGGCCTTGAAGATTTGTGACGGGTGGGTTTTTACGATAGACAGTTGTCAGTCTGCCGCCCAACCCCCAACCTGGAGGACCAGTCCGGTATTTGCTTCGTTTTGAGGCGCGAAGCACTCGTCCATCACCCTCCTCGGTCTGTTACTCTTGTATAGACAAGAGTATCCAGGAGACACCCAATGCAAAGTCTACATCTTCGTGGTTGAGGTTGAGGTAGGATTCGGTAGCATATCAGAAAATCTTAGATCGTGTAGACCTTAGATCGCTGATGGCGTTACCCAGGATTTATCTCTTTGATGTACCGACACCATCAAAGCTCCCTGAGGCCGTTGCTACCAGTTAATTTGTGGATATTCATCCGCCCGGTATTGCATTTTCTTGTAATTGTCACTGTCTGTATTTCACAATAAGCTGCTTGATGAACTTGGTAAATACTATCCTTACTTTTTTCTCACTCTTCCTTAATCTTTGTGATGTACGAGAATTGGGTTGCTTTTGGTCGCCACATAGAGGGCTTAAAAATAACTAATCTATAGTCCTAGTGCGGAAACAAACCCATAAAAGCTTTCACTATTCGTTTCAATTTGTCATTCCTTCTGTAATCCGTTAATTTGTATTATGCATTAAAAATTGAACGTAATATCAAGCACGCAGCAAAGCGTGTTAACACAACAGCAGATAAGCAATTTTCCGTGTGAAGTATTCAAATGGAAACTGGCTCTGGGGACTACAGCAGCTAGGATTGCATTAAGCCCGTTGATATTTACAAGTCCCAACAGTTCTCAGATTAGCATTGAAGTACTAAAATAAAATTCACACCCTGCACAACAGCCAGACAGTAAAGGTTATCCCAGAATGTTTCTTTTTTCGGATTAGAAGGCTACAAGCCGGCCCAGAAGGAGGTCAAAATCATTAGTTTCGTAGATAAACGGATAAACCAAACCACAAGAACCATTGCAAAAGGTTTTTCTGTTGAGGTTTACTGCTTTGGCAGCCACCCAATATACATTGTGTCCATGAGCAGTGGAAAATTAAATTTTCGTGATTTTTCCCCTAACAGCACGTATGTAATGGAAACAACAACAGCAGAATCTAGAATTGCACTTTGGCGATTTATCCATTACGAAACTGGGTTGGCTTCAGGATGAAGCGTAGAGGATATCTAGTATCTACACCAAACATTGACGTGCACTCAAGCTGCTGGAAGTGAGTGTTTCCCGTTATGAGCACTTTATATTTGTATTCTTAGATACAACACTTATCTTAAGTGCTTTCAAAAACTTGGTCCTCGCCATCGCTCGACTTTGGAGTAACTTTGGCATTTTAAGATATCATAGATAATTCTGAGGCATTATCTTTGGCATGAAACTCAAAATCATCAATTTTTGTAGTCATCAAAGTCATCCCCTAGTTTTTTACCAATCATTCGATAGAGAATCTCTTCTTTATTATTCCATAATACGATAGTAGAGGCAGCTTTCGCAAAGAGTTGAGGCCTTTGTGTAATGTGGCCGAATATGCCGTGTAACACTGTGATTCGTTTCTGCTTACAATATTGAAAAGGTATAGAGGAAGCTAACATAGAAAAGTAAATTCAGATGCTGAATGAAAATACAAGCTGAGAACTCCTTTGATACGTGACGAAGCTGTTCACAGGCATATCCTGATTTCGAATTCACAGCCCATAAAAGGGAAGGATTTTCATCTATTTTATGTCAGGAATTTTACATCAAAGCTGCCTGTAAAGTATAGCCTGCCTTAAAGATGTTATTTGTGAAAGTAATAGAAGCGAAGCATTTTCTTACATTTTTTGTTTTTTTCTTAAGTTACTTTGAAAAAATTTTAATTTTGAAACAAATCAAAAGTGTGTTAAGAGAGTTATGGTACGTTCTTATAAATTTTAATAGCATAGGGCTTATGCAAGAATAAAACACTGAATTTTGTAGCAGTTATTTATGAAAAAGGTTTGGAAACAATACAAGTAGTAAATTTAATGACAAAGCAGTTTACGAGAAACAACTTGGTTCTGCATAGAAAGTTCATCTAAATCAATGCACCTACACCTTACGGTGATTAGAAAATACTCGACTATCTCGATGGTGATTAATAAGTGAAAGACACCTTATCGGCAGTACCACCTTATTGAACAGAGTAGAGGGAAAACACTTGACAAAGATAGGTACGCTCATCTCCTGTCCGCCCAACATAGTAGGCCTGAGTTTTCCGAGTGAATCGTTCTGTTTGGAGTACACCAGTACACTATCAAGAAAGTCAAAACCTTATTTGACAACAAATTGAGAAGTAAACTCCTTAATGCAACCTCCGGTAGCAAAAATTTCTGGTCCTTAGTAAGTTCCATGGAGAAGAATTTCACTACAACTTCAATCCCTTCATTTATCCACGATAAGAAGGTGATAACAGACAGCAAATCCAAGGCCGATCTCTGTTCGCTTCTAATTCTTTTTTACCCGAAACTGATGTGTTACCCCCTGTTTCCGAGCATAATGCCTATTCAATGGACAGGGTATCTTCAGGACTGGTGAGGTGTACAGGTGCCTCAAGGAGCTCGATGCAAACAAATTCACTGGATCCGGTAATATACCCCCTATCGTCTTAAAACAATGCGCCTCATCTTTAGCTAAACCTCTGCACAAACATTTTGCCCTATCGTATTTCTCCGGATTTTATTCCGACTCTTGGAAACTTGCCCATGTTCATACCGAAAAAAGGTGACTCCAGCCTTCCCTCCAACTACCACCCAATAGCAATTACTTCTATTCTCTCTTAAACTATGGAGACGATAATCAAACAAACAGCTAATGGGATATCTAGAATCCAACCTACTCATAAACGACAGACAGTATGGCTTCCGACAAATAAAGATCCACTGGTGATCTTTTAGTTTGCCTTACAGAGCACCTCAACCAAAGTTTGCATGTACATATCAGGTAAATGTAGTATGGTAAACAGATGCCTCTCCAGTTGTCGCATATTGTTAGATTCCACATTTTTGGTATTTTGACTATGATACCTTCCGTCCAATCCTCCGGAAAGGTACAGGTGTTCCATGCTATTTCCAGGATTGGCTGAAGCGCATCTGCTATGAGGCTTGAATCGGCTTTCAACAATTCTGGCGGAATGCCATGTTTTCCAGCTGCTTTACCATTGGCCATGGCATGAATTGCGGTTACTATTTCTGTCTTGGATGGGGCCCGGGTGGTGATTCTTATTGGCTGTGCATTGTTGCTGTTTTTCTGAGGTTCCTGTGTAAGTGGACCATTCAGGGCGGCGGCGGCGAAGTAATCCTTCCATCTTTGGAGTTGCTCCTCGTCGTTGCACAGCAGCCTGCCATCCACCTTTAACGGCATGTTTTTTAGTAGAGTGCTTTTCCGAGAGCTGTTTAGTGATTTGCTACATCACCTTACTGTTGCCTGTGTTTGCCGCTTTTTCTGCGAGCACATTTATCTGCTGCCTTTTATCACACCAGACACTTATC
The DNA here is from genome assembly GCA_949987705.1 of Thereva unica. Lineage (NCBI taxonomy): Eukaryota > Metazoa > Arthropoda > Insecta > Diptera > Therevidae > Thereva > Thereva unica. The sequence continues at coordinate 49,144,537 of OX465283.1, forward strand.
ATTACCTCACGGTGTAATTGGGAGTATTCCCGTTCAAGTTGGTAACGTCTTTCCGGGTCGCTTGTAGAGTTTACGTTATTTTTGAGGGGCCTTCTGCTTTCTATTTTTTGCCAGGTTGTGTCCGAGATGCAATGTTGCTAGCGCCCTTTGTCGTACTCCACAGCTCTTCAAGATTTGTGTCGTCAAAAACGATTTGCTGGTTTAATATTTGTTGCAGGTTCCCAGCAAGTTCTCTCCTTTTAACGCTCTCCCGCAGAAAGTCTAAGTTAAACCATCTATGGTTTCTAGCATCGTGTTGAACGTTTCTGATTCTGATTTCTCGATCTACCATCGGGCGATACCCAGGTCTCTTTGTGTATCTTCTTGTGACAAAAGTAAGTTTCACCTACTATGAGTTGGTGAGAACTACAAAAGTCAACGAGAAGCTCACCACTGTTATTGGTAACTTGGCTTAGGCCTTGATTTCCAATTGTTTATTCAAGGCCGGTGTTGTCACGGCCGATCTGTGCATTTAAGTTATACAATGATGTCTCCCCTTGGAATAGAGCGAAAAACCTCATTCATATTGAACTCTTCCTTGATGTCATCGTCTGCGTCTTCGTGGAGCATAGCATTGGACTACCGTAGTATTTCTTAGTTTGGTACACAGGCGCACGGTAATAACCCTCTCAGAAACTGGTGACTAGCTAGTAGGACTGGATCTGGCTTCTTTGGTGAGTATTATGCCAACGCCACTCCTACGGCTTTCAGTTTCGTTTCTGCCAGAATATAAGAAGGACTCACCCTTTGGGCAGATATGTTCGCCCGCTTCGGGCCATCTGGTCCAGCTAAGCCCCATGATCTTAATTTTATATCGGTTCATCTCGTTGAGGTCTTTATCCAGCCGTCCCTCATCAAGCAGTGTTCTCACATTCAATGATCCGATTCGTGTCTTTGTTCGAAAAGCAAAGGTCGTCGTCGTGTTGTCCATCCGGTTACGAGGCATTGTTTGCCGATTCGTAGTAATGGTGTTTTTATGGGAGCGGTTTGCTAACCCTCAGCCCAACCGACTTAAAACTCTGCTTTGTGGCCCAGAGAGCTCGCCATTCGCCCGTCTCCCGTTAGCTTCTTCCGAAGAAGTACCCCAGGGGCCACCACGGGTAGGTGGGATTAGGACTTGCTAACAGGAGCGCGATCAAAAACTTTACTATGCTAAACCATGAGGTAAGCTGTGGTTAAGCACCACTTCACTTAACCACGAAAGTTTATGTTTAACCATGGAGGTTTTTGAACGTCCCGTGGTTAACTACGAGTTAAAGAAAATAAAAATTGTTTTCTCCATAAATTTGACTCCGCTATTTGCTTCAATTATTTCATATGTGTCCATTAATTATTTATTTACAATAATCTCACAAATCCACTTTGATTTGTTGTGTTTAACATTAAAACAACTGTCAACGCGTTGTTTTTATTCTTCTTCTTCTTAACTATCGCTAACCATGCTCCCGAGCATGGTTAAAATTTAACTACACCATGGTTAACCACAGGAGTTTTTGAACTTTGACCATGGCTAACCACCGGAGTTTTTGAACTTTTGATTATGTTGTAGCTAACCACGGAGTTTTTGATCGACAAAAGTTTACCATAGTTAACCATGGTTAACCATAGTAAGGTTTTTGAACGCGCTCCAGGTCTGCTTGGTGTACCTATGCAGTGACTTTTCTCGGGTTTCTGTTTTGACAGAAATGACAAATCGGGTTCCAACATCTTCCTATGTCTTTGTTAGCTGTTCGCCCCCAACATACCCTTAAGCGTTATAATTAGTTTCTAAATGGTCAATTAACAAAAGACTTTAAGAAGTATTTTCTGTTGGATGAAATCATGTCTTGATTTTATCTAATTAACACAATGACAATCTGTTCATATTTATCTATGTCAAATATTCACACCACTTAATTCTGGATTTATTATGGTTGCAGCCATTTCATTTGAGCTGCTCGTAAAATATGCTTAACCGACCATTAGATATGTACATCAGCAATTATTAGCCTCGTTATATGTCACCAAGACAAGATCAATTAATTATTTTTAATGCAACTTCTTAATTATCCCCAGTTTGATTTGCTACACAACAAGAAAATAAAAGAAATTGCTTCTATTACCATAAATTCCTATAGGAATATGACACCTCATGCAGGACTAGAGACTTTTAGTGTCTATCTTGATAGCCCTGTCTCTCCATAAAAAAATCAAAAGAATTTATGTTAATAAAGGAAATTCTCCTATCAATAGTTAATGGATATACCAGATCCATGTGGGCCTTGCCAAAGTAACCAACGAAGCTGCAATGATTGGTACACACATATTAAACCGAAATTCCTTCAATATCTCTCTCTCTCTCTCTAAAAGGATAAATGAAAGTCCATATATGTATTTCGTTTTGTAATGACTGAAATAACACATTTGCAAATGTTAATTGAAAGGACGCTCTGTGGTATGATTTTCTGTACATGGTTCGTTTCTCTAAAACACTCCAAGGTTTATTCTCTGTTTACAAATGGCAGGGCGCATTTACCCAGGACGTAATTAAAAGGTTCTGACATTATAACTGAATATAAGGGACCACAAACAAATGTTCATACTGAATCTGAGCTGGATACATGCAGATACAGATTTCTCTACTTAACATCACATTCCGAAAATGTGATAACTTGAATATATCTCCCCAATGGGCTCCGAAAGCTATCTCTGGAATACATGGCTAATGTTCATTTTTAATGGAAAAGTTAACGTTGTTAAAAGATGTAATTTATCATCGTTTAATAAGATGCTGTAAAGATTTTATTTTGAGTTAAACATTTTTTTTTGTAGGTATAATACATGGAAAAACGTTTATGTCATGCAAAGAAATGTTTTTGTTTAAAGTACATATTTAAATTACGTTATATTTCATTTTCCGCTAATTACGATAAGGGCGTGATATACGTAAAATAATCTGAAAACCATTTTAATAAATACCTTCGGGGGTAAAGGTTAAGAGCATTTAAGCATTAATTCCACATAAAACACGCGCTAAACATTCGTTTTATACAAAAATACTCATGTTGATGATGATATATTCTTAATAACGTTCTCAAGCGAAAGTTTGTGTTCACCTTTGGTTTGGTTATACGAGGGTAGCCTGAAAAGTTTGGAGTATAACATAGGAACAAGTATTTGTTCGGTCTTTAGTTTCATTTTTCGACATACAGTGTAGGTGGTAATCCAATTAGACGGACACATTTAAATAATAAAGACATTGTTGGTTCTTCAGATGGGCTACACAGCCGTGGTAGGTCCTATCATCATGTACATATGTCGGCTCTGGACTAGTACCCAGAACTGAGGTTCAGTTTTTTAAACCATTTATTAACTTTTCATCCAGGGGCGGACCCAGAAACAATTCTTGGAGAAAAATGAAATTGTACTCAAAATCTGGAGTTGATGTTATCTGAAATAGTACTGGGTGGGCAGTTAAAAATGATAGTAAAAAAATTTACTCCTGAATAAAATAATTCCCCGAGTTAAAATAAAAAATGGCCTTACAACGGGCGAACGCCGGCCGCCTTTGAAACATAGTCCAAGAACATGTGTCGGGCATCAGAAGGATGTTTGTCGAACTGTACAGCGGTATATTTGTTGAGAAAAACATCATCCAGAAAATAGTTCCGTACGAAAATACAGAAAAATATTTAGGCATGACGTTAGATGCAAAACTCAGGTGGAAGCCGCATGTTTAGAAAAAACAGGAAGAACTAAACATGCCGTTACTCTGCTCTGTCAACGTACAACAACCTATTGCTATATAAACAAGTTCTAAAGCCAGTTGGGACTTATGGTATTCAACTCTGGGATTGTACTAGCCAAAATAATAAAAACATAATTCAACGCTTCCAAACCAAAGTTCGTCTTGATATTGTCGATGCTCCCTGGTACATTTGTAATGACAACCTACATAAGGATTTGGATGTAAATAGGATCGAAAGGGTAATCCAAAAATATGCTCAAAGTCATAAACAACGGTTTCAACAGCATATAAATGCCGAGGCCCTCCAACTCCTGGATAACGATTACTTAACCAGAAGATTAAAACGAATCAAACCGTTCGAACTAGTGTAAAAAGCAAAGTAAAAACCTCACAAAAACATGAACTATAGTGAATAGGATAAGTACTTTATAAATTTAAAAATCGTAACAAATTAAGTTAAAAACAAATAGCTTATAGTATATGTAGTTACTAGATTGCTACAACAATAAAACAAAACTAGTTGGGATGTGGGTTCGACCCTTTCGGTCCACACGATCAACTTCCCAGTATGATGGAAGGAAGTTCTTTGAAATAACGATAAGAATGGTAAATCCGCAAGGCTTTTCTAAAGAACTTTTTTTTTGTTGAACAGTAGCAAACAAACATGTCCCTGGCACTTCGTTCGCTACACTATAAAGCGAATTCATTTTGAGCGTGTTGACGCACTGATGATAAACTGCAATGGTAAAAACTTCATTTTCAATTCGAACGATTTCAGGAGATAGTACCAAAATTAATCAATGTAACGGATTTGTCAAACTTGTCCGAAAAGGCCAAACTGTAATCAATGGAAATCCCGCGATGAACTCAATTCCCAAAACTGTAGGACATGGAAGGCAATCCGCCGTTCAAACAGTTCTGAACTAAAGTTTGAAAATTTCGTCATGTTTGTAATGGTTAAGTTGAATGGTTTTTAAAGAAAGCTCGGATTTTGAAGAGTGATGACTCTTTGGGAAGCTATTGCTCTGCTGAATCCTTAAAAGTGAACTTCATTTTGAACGGGTGTCATTCCAACGCTTCGATCGGCACCTCAATGAAGTCAATATCATTTTTGGTTTGCGTTGTATCGAGCATGTACAAAAATCACTTACGCCCTTTAAACATAGATACCGCTTGATCGAATTTTATGAAAATCTTTTCAAAGTATACTTTGGGTAATACGCTACGATCGGCACCTCAAAGAAGTCGGTATCATGGTTGGTTCGTGCTATATCGTGCAGGTAAAAAAATCACTTACGTCGCTTAAACAAAAAAACGGCTAAACCGAGTTTCATGAAAATCTTTTCAGATCATATTTCGGTTAATACGCTTCGAACGACACCTCAACGAAGTCGATATCAGTTTTGGTTCGCGCGATATCGTGCAGAAAAAAATGACCACATCCGTACGCACACACACACACACACATACTTCCTCCCAATTTTTTGCTTAAAATGCTCCTGGGACCTTGAAAGATGAAAATACATACGTTGAAATTTTCGATTTCGATTTTCGGACCGATTACAATAACTTCCTATACTGGGAAGTTAAAAAAATGTCTTCGTATTCGAATGTTACAAAAATTCAACGTACTGCAATTAAAGGTTTTATTTTTTATCGATTGGTTTTTTCTTCTTGAACCGCTTAAAATAACAAAATTGCCCACTAAAATATAAACCAACACCAGGCGAACCTGGTTTTCTTATGCATTATTCATTTCATTATGCCTTTAACTATAACGAAAATGATCAATTTCCGACAAACCACATTCAACAATACATTGGTGCAGATTATTTTTTCTGCTCAAATTCAGTCACTCAAGTTTCTGTTAGCGCGTATACATGATTAGTTGAACTCAGGTTAAACCCAAGTCCAACTACATGTAGACGCGAATCGAGTTGAATTAGGATCGACTCAACTCGACGCAACTCTACTACCTGGCTTGAGTTGACGTTATACGTTATGAGTAGTTGAATTTAGTTGACAGCAGCATCTCTGTGCTAGTCGAAAATTCAACTCAACCTCAACTCAACTATTCAACTCATCATGTATACATTCGTAGTATGTGTTTCGTAAATACCCTGTATGTTAGTGGATAGTGGAAATAGCTCCCTCTATAGAACAATTTTTTTTTTTCAAATATATCGAGAAATCACCCCTGAAAATATTAGCAGCGTAGTCGCACAAAAGATTTTATTGAATGTTTGATGACGTATACAAGTAGCGAAAAAGGGGATATGAATATTTTAAATCTTTAAAACGGCGAAAATGTATATTTTTTGAAGACAATGGCATTATCTACAAACTTTGTAAGAACTATTTTATGATAAGGCTTAGCGTTTAAGAGATAACAAAACTGGTTCTTTATCTTTTGGATAAAGTGAAATGGGACATTTTAATAAATTGAGCGGTCAGTACAATTTACCGTCGTGTAAGGGACAAATGTGGAGGTCAGTCATCAGCAGAGTACGGGGAATAACAAGCAGCATAACATGCACGTGCCGCAACTATCAAAAGTCTTTCACAGCAACTTCCTCCAACCCAAACTAACTTAAAAAACACCAACTATATTTTTTTCGGTTTTTTTTCTTCAAAATTTTCTTTTTTCTCCTAGACGCTTTCAAAAAACTCGATCCCTTTTTATTTTTTCCCGCCACCTGAAAAAATTGTATTCACTTAGCCTCCTTTTAAATTACTCAAAAACTTCCTCACTTTCAAAGTGGCTTCTAGGTGGATATGGAAAGAGCCCCGCTGTTACATTGTGTACTGCTATTCATCGGTGGCTCTTAGCATGTTTGCAGGATAAGTCCTTGCCATCGTTTTACTTTTTCGAAAGCAATGCTTGCATTTACTCTTCTCAGTTCCTCTCTATCTTTGGTACATTCAGAGACATTTTTGCTTTTGACTATTTCCGGGGTCTGATGACTTATGCAGGTGCGTTGTGTTTATCGAACAATACTTTCTTCATCCTCAAATGATGCGTAGTATACTCCGATTATGCTTCGTCTTTTTCGGAATAGTCTAAGAACACAATTCCAGGACTATCACAAAAATCAGTCACCAACACGTTTCCTTCTTCACCTATTTCTGAGAAGGCTCATTCTTTGTCGTCCGAAGAGATACGGAATCTGTGGAGAGTACTCGATTAAATTCTCTTGAGTAGAATAGAAAGAAAATTACTCAATGAGTATTTTTTACTCGTTCAAAAGTACTTGATTCCTTGAGAATCGATCAACTTTTTTGCCATTTATGCGAACTACCTTAGCGTATGCATTACAAATACTTATGTAGCTTACGTCCCGAGTTAAAGTACGCATAGTGAACAAATGCGCCTGCCAACGGGTATGCACGCTTCCGTTACAGGCAAGAAATTCTAAAAATGCGCTAGCCATAAGCCTCTTTTACAAACATGAAAGTATTTGTAATCAACCATTTCATGTTTGTAGAGAATTTTTTTTTACTCATTCGTACTGTGCTTGCTGCGGGTGCCATGCAGTTCCGATGCGGTCCGTGCCTGTTGCAGGCTAGAAACGGGCGATCAAAATAATATTCTGTTTCACTTGAGGAAAATCCTACACTGTTAAAAATTTCTATTGTAATTTTTCAAAACAGTTGTTGGAAGTTTTTACGCATCACGATATAGTAAAAGTACAATCCAGTTTTGTAAATTTACTACACATTTAATTCCAATGAAATTTGGGAAAATTACAAAACGTGTGTAGCAATTTTACTAAAGAGTTATCAATACTCTGTTTTGGAGTCAGGTTGTTGATGTTTTATTTTCAAAATCCAAAATAAAATAGAATAAAACAACCGATTGCAAACAGAGAGAAAAAAACCCAATAAAAAAAATTCTGATTTCCGACGTGGATTCGATCCAGGGTCCACAAATTCCGTCTCCGATACAATTCCCGATTTTCCCTTTCGACCACTTCCAGTGTTGATGAGTCCTGCTCAATTTATATAGATAACCTTTAGTCCTATTTTTATTCCCACTTATAAAACTCAGAGTTACACCTTTAAATTTTATTTCAAAGTCAATTACACATTTATTGTCCCGATTAGATTTAATTCCAATATGAAAATTGTTTTATTTTAAATTTATTGGATATACTCTTTTTTCACGTTGATACAAGTTGTAGTTTGGTATAAATAATCACAAAAAGTAATTTTGTTAAAAAAAAAACTATACTGAAAATCTCCTGTATTTTCAATACGTTTTATTGTCCGAGAATCGTAATAACTCAGCTCGAGTAAAATTATAATAAATCAAATTATAAACAATGTTTGTAAATTCGAAATGCTTTCTATTGAAAGCTGATAAACAGTTCAGTAAAATCGCAATGCGTGTAGGATTTATACATAAAGATTGTAAAATTACAACTGATATTAGTAAATTTCCTCACATGTCTTAGAAAATTCCTTGAATTGTATTTTAATTTTGTATTGCCATACACTGATTTGTAATTTTACTCATCTTTTATTTTGTAAAACAATTGTAATTTTACAAACATTTTTAACAGTGTACATATGTATGTATATACTTAATAAAGACTGTACTGAGACGACCCAGTCCTAACCTTTCGTAGCTGCTCACCTATTCGACTTGATGGAATCCAGTTTAGAATGCGTATACTATCGGTGCCTGTTATAATTTCCCTTCACTCAAATAAGTTAGATGACATATTGAACCAACAATACTCCTTTGTGCACTTTGAAGGTTATTTCGTGAGATTTTATTGCGTTTATGCAATCGGGATTTAAATACCTAATTTTCCTACTTTTCACCATTTTCGTAGAATGACGAACGCGAAAATTTGTTAATGTCTGTAAGGTCCTGGTTAGATGTATAGCGGCAAGTTTGTGTTTATGTTTCGGAAACACAAGTCCTAGTCAGCGCATTAAAAAAATCAGTAAACTCAGGCCAATTGGGTTTCATTGTACCATACAATTCTCTCCAATATTTTGGTTGAGCTGGACAATTTATTTAGGAACTTAACGCTGATTGATAAATGATTTACGTCGTATAGCTAGAATTTTATTAACTAAAATTCCTAAAAGGGATAAATACTATTTAGTAAATTTTATAAAGCAACAAACATTAGAGCTGGAGTAGAAATTATTTAATATTTAACTAATATTAAATACAAACTCACAAAATTCCTTAAAATTTACCCTTCGTACAGAATTAAAACGTTTTCATTTACCACTGTTTATAATACCAAGCAGCTCTTCGTAGTAATTGCTTGTGCTAGTCTTATACCCCAAAAATACGTCTCTGAAAATGCTATTTTATTTTCAGCTTAAAAAATAATTAGAAGGAATTAGGGGATTCTCAAATTCTCTATATGCTTTAACATTTCTTTTAACCTTCAAACTTAAAGTTTACTGGAACGCTTTAAAGGCAACTCCATCCGCAAATTAAGCTCATCTTAAGTAAAGCGATATTTCGCCATATGCTGAAACAATTTGACAGCAATATGTTGGATCACCACCTACCCATAAATTATAACAATCAAAACCAGAGAGTTGTCACGTCAAAGTTAAGCACCATCTATTGTTTTGTAAGGCATAGATTTTCCAGGAAAGTCTTATCAGTCCACCACCCCCAACCTAGCATGACTCCTCCTTTTAACATAAAATCAATAGGGCACCCTATAATCTGACACATGATACATTTAGTCAAGCGTGAAAACCTATTCGAACGATGCAAGCAGGAAGTGCCGGGTTGTAACTTGTCCTTTAAAATGGTTAATGTAACCCAGTTACAAGGATCGTTACGGATGATTTACCTTTCATCCCCTTACAAATCTCACGTTAATCAATCAGCGAATTAAGATGAATATTACACCTGTTCCAGAAGTGAACACGGGACATATTTTCAGTATTTGGTACCTGAAGGACCTTCATAAATAAAAATTACTGTCAACGTGTATCCACGTACAATCAGTTAAGTCTCCTGTGACGGGGGCTGGTGTGCCTTGCTGGGAAGCATGGAGAATTATCACGGGAAAAGGAGATTTCGTAATAAATTACTACTTGGCAGATCATTTCTTGTGAATCCTTTCCTTTTCCGCAATAAGAGCGAACAGCTTTTAATATTTGTGAAAAAAACAAAATGAAAAAACAAAAAAGGATAAGATAGCGGGGTAATTTTTTAATGCTCGAAACACTTGTTTTTGGAAAAGTAAAAGGACTTTGAAAAATTATTGAAGCAAAAAAGGAAAGGAAAGTGAAATTTTTCTCTTTCATTTTCTTCTTTTTTTTGCTGTTATATAAAATGGAGTTTTTAATGGACAGATTGTAATTAATGCTGGGATTCTTTAAATATACAAAAACAAATTAGTTCCTTAATCATAAACCAAGGACGTAATAATCCTTTGCAGTAGGAGGCATCATTTATCTTGACACAGGTCCCTCAGATTTTGGCAATAAATCGAGTTTTTGCTATATACTACCCATTTTTGAAATTTTGAAAGGTTCCCTCCGTTTTGGGGAGTAACAAATTATACCAAGAGTAAATTGTAGAGTTTGAGGGTTTAACTCTTAATAGAAACGTACAACTAAAATATTCTCATCAGTCCTTTTGGGAGTAATGGAGGGACTAGAGAAAATTTATCACAGCATTCAAGGCGTAAATTGCTGAAATCATTAAATAAATACTGCAGAGGAGTTGGAGAATTTACGTGATCTATTGGTGACCGGAGTGAAATGTTTCGTACTCATTTTAACCACACAAAACACAAACCCCTCATTGGGGCCCCTTCAGTAATAGAAAATTCAATATGTCTGCTACTTCATTTTGTCCTTTTTTAAGGGCTCCTCCTGTGCCATAAAATTTCGGGTCTTACCTTTCGATGCAATTTTAAAATGTTTCTTCATTTTAATTTTAACGCCCTATATAGTAACAAAACGTGTTTGGTAGGGATTTCTTGTGCGTGGAGGGATTTTGTTGCCTTTTGTAGAATGTGAATAGGGAATTTTAAATAAATCTCTATTTTTAAGGGAAAAACCTTCTTCAGTGTGACTGGTTCTTTAATGGTTGAATAGGATTCGTGTAGTCGTTTGTGACATTTTCCTTTGCGAGAGGGATATACTATATGGAAATTCGGATTTTTGAAAGGGTTGATTATTTATTTCCAGAAATATAAAAAAAATCAAATTTATAAAAGGGGCTTATAAGGAGCGAAATAATTTATTTTTTTAAAAGGGAAACAATTATTAGTATTTTAGAAAACACGTTATGATGGATATATATTTAAAATTGGATGTATGTACAGTACATACATATGTATGCTCCCCAGCTTTAGGTATTTTGACGCCCCGTGCGAGATATTTTTATGCGCCCTTAACTCTTTAGACATTTCTTTTAGGGAGATTACCTATGTTATTTTAGTGATGAAACGATTATCACTTAGCGATTACGATAACGATTACAATTATCAGCCACAATAATCGACGATTACGATTACGATTATTGCAACATTTTGTATATTTTAAATAAAACATATTTTAAAGTTAAGGAAATGTGTTACAATATTACAAAATTTAGTATTCAAAATTTAAATATTACAAACACAACACTTCTAAATTGTCAGCCTGTTTTTAATCGGTCTGAATCAAGCCGGCAATCGAAAGCAACCTCCTAGATGCGACACTGGAAGGCTTTAAACACAAATACTTTTGCGATTTCTCGCAAAAACAAGGGTGGTAGCACGTAAATTGTTTCAATCGACCTCTTCATACAAAAATTCAAGTTTTACAAATATATTTTTGCATGAGAAGGTCGTTTGAAACAACTTTACGTGCTACCACCCCTGGGTATTGTGTGGCCATTTCCCAAAACTGAAAAATGTCGGCATCTTCCAGTAGGTTGGATGATTTGATACACGAGTCAACTTCTTCTATGGCTGGATTACCTACATATAAAAAGCATAAATAGTCGCGTTGTCTTTGAAATTTAAAAAAAAGAGGCTCATTCATTTCTGTGTCATCAACTATATCATTGCAGATACCCCAGATACTGTTTTACTGGTGGAGAGCTGAGCAACAGAAACTTCACTATTTAAATTTGACAGTACTAATATGCTCTGAGCAGAAAATGTAAAAAACCAGCCAAACCTGTTTGCCGACTATGCGAACGGGACTGGGAGCTCCCTAAGCTGTCGAAGGAGAGTTCCTAATGGGTTCGGATACATCATGTAAGGGTGTAATCTATAAAACGCATTTATAAAGGTTGTTAACGAGAATTTAAACAAAATTTATTTTAAAATACTTTTCATAGATAATCGACAAATAATCGCAATGATAATCGACGATTACGATTAATCGTTAAATACTGATAATCATCGATTACGATTAATCATAATCGAAATCGTTTCATCACTAGTTATTATGCACAAATGATACAATAACCCAAGTAAAAATATAAGATGGCCTTACAACGGGCGAACACTGGCCACTTGGGAGCTCATATGGGCTCACGACGCCACAACTTGTCAAAATGATTTAAATGGCGGAGAACTGAGCTAATCCGGCGCTGATCCGGTCCCTAAAATATGCGTGACAAAAAAAAAATACCGAAAAACCGAACAAAAAAAGCAAAATCAGTGAAAACAAAAATCAACGCAGTCTAACGGCAAGGCTTCGTCGCCCTTTAATAGACAAGACTCGCGCCCGACGAATGGCACAAGTAAGTACTCTTGCTCCCCACCCCTCAATCGATTCTCGGGCCAGCAAGTGTCGTCGCGGCCAAAATCTGTCGGTCGATGAAATTTGCCCCGTCTCAAAAGGCATAACACTTTGGGGAAATTTTATTGACTGGTTGCGACAAATGGGGGCAAAATCGAACCGTCACCTCCACGTGGTGTCCCCTGGATAACCAAATAACGACGGTGGTAGCGAGTGTGAGACGCTATATTCTCGCCTACCAGCGAACGATTAGCAACTCTTCCTGCCATTAACATTTTGCTATGGAACCAACGCACAGTGGGGCTCGCTCATAGAAGGTTCTGCTCAAAACTCAATTTTCAAAATGTGGAAATTTTTCAAAAAAAATTGTATCATCGTAGTTGTAATAATGTATCTGATCACGTGTTAAAATATTAAGTCGCTAACTGCTATGAGTCATCGAGCTCATGAGCATAAAGTTCATAGTTTAGGCAAAATAGTACTTCTGCGAAGCGGGAATGCCAGTTTATGCGCGATATAAAAACATTAATTTCTAACGTTTAACGATAAAATCTATGGAAGTGTATTATGTCGGTGATTAGGCAAGGTATGTTAATTCTTATTTAATTTTGTATTATATGATAAGTTCATTAGTTTATGATACAGGGCTTAAAATTTGTGGTAGTGTATATTTTTTCGTAGGAGGTTCTTTAAATGACATATTCTCTAAAATGCGCATAGTTCTATTTTTGATTCTTTTTGAAGTTAACTTCTTTAGGCGCGTTTTGAAAAATATTATGAGAGTGAATTTTGAGGATTTCGCAACGCAACGCAACGGAGGATATGGGCGAAGGGGTGGAGGCAATGGAGGGCAAGCATTTCAACTTCCATTCTTCATGCGCACTGGGATTATCATTATTATGCACGATATACAGAAAACGAAGGTAATGTAAAAGCGACGGCAGCTTCGAATACCGTAAAAAATGGGCGCCTGGTGACGTCAGCCGTAATGCTGGAACAACAACAACAGCTTCGATTTTATATGGGAAGTGTCCCCCACATGACATCATGAACGTCAAGCTAGCGGCGAAGCTAGCGGGGGTTGCACTGAAAAGCGGCGAAGTTAAAACTCAACTCTATTTAAAAATAAAAAGCTAATGTCCCTCATTTAAATTATTTGTTTTATGTTTTATTTATGAACCATGGAACTACTATCCTGAAATTTTTACACAATCTTCCTCACACATACAGATACATAAAACAAATAATTTAAATGAGGGACATTAGCTTTTTATTTTTAAATAGAGTTGAGTTTTAACTTCGCCGCTTTTCAGTGCAACCGCCGCTAGCTTCGCCGCTGGCTTGACGTTCATGTATCGATTACTAATGTCCAACTCTATTAATAACGACATTAAGCTCATTCTAGAGTGGGGAAAGGAGAATCGTGTTGAATTCAACTCCGACAAAACCAAGTACTGTCTTATCTCCAAAAAGAAGCTCAACACCTCTCCACCCTTGATAGTGGATGGAGTTCAACTAATGGCCGACCCATCTTTACACATCTTAGGCGTGACATTAGCGAAAGACTTGCGATGGAATGACCACATATTCCAAATCGCCAAACAAGCATCCCAGTGCTTGGGATTTCTTAAGAGGTGCAAGTTCCTCCTCCAGCCATCGGCCCGTGCTGTTATTTATAAATCCTACATTCGGCCTCTTCTCGAATATAACTCCCTAGTTTGGGGCGGCGCCCCAATAACCACCTTGGCATGGTTAGATAAGGTGCAAAAAAGGGCGCTCAAGTTAATTGATGACGACACCGCCTGCTCCACCATCGACCCCTTGAGCCACCGTAGGAATGTAGCAGCACTGACAAAATTTTATCGCTACTATCATAGTGACTGTTCCTCCGAGTTAAACGCTCTCCTGCCTCCACGGCAATCTTATACCCGCAACACCAGATTAGCCCACTCGTCTCATTCCCTTCACCTGCAACTACCCCTTTCACGCACTCAACAAGATATGAATTCGTTTGTTAATAGAACAACTCGACTGTGGAATAACCTCTCGCAGTCAGTATTTCCAAACTCCTACAACACCCAAGAGTTCAAACGCAGGGTTCATCACCACCTTCATCAATACCCCCCCGTACCTTTTAATCCTTAACCTATACCCTCCACCGTACTAAGCTTACTGCTAGACATTGCACCATGACGTGACAAATGACATGACGGACTAGTAGTACAAAGGGTGACTCCTAAGCTTAGCACTGCCACATAAAAAAAAAAAAAAAACTTGGAATCGATTACGTGGAATCAATTTCCTGGAATCGATTACCTGGAATTAATAAAGGAATCGATTACCTGGAATCGATTACATGGAATCCATAAAGGAATCAATTACTTTATCGATTACCTGAAAGAATAGATTCCTTGGAATCAATGAAAGAATCAATTACCTGGAATCAATGAAAGAATCGATAATCTGGAATCAATGAAAGAATCGATTACTTAGAATCAATGAAAGAATCGATTCCCTAGAATCAATGAAAGAATCGATTCCTTGGAATCAATGAAAGAATCGATTCCTTGGAATCAATGAAAGAATCGATCCCTTAGAATCAATGAAAGAATCGATTCCCTGGAATCAATGAAATAATCGATTCCTTGGAATCAATGAAAGAATCGATTCCTTGGAATCAATGAAAGAATCGATTCCTTGGAATCAATGAAAGAATCGATTCCCTGGAATCAATGAAAGAATCGATTCCTTGGAATCAAGAAAGAATCGATTCCCTGGAATCAATGAAAGAATCGATTCCCTGGAATCAATGAAAGAATCGATTCCTTGGAATCAATGAAAGAATCGATTCCCTGGCATCAATGAAAGAATCGATTCCTTGGAATCAATGAAAGAACCGATTCCCTGGAATCAATGAAAGAATCGATTCCTTGGAATCAATGAAAGAATCGATTCCTTGGAATCAATGAAAGAATCTATTCCCTGGAATCAACGAAAGAATCGATTCCCTGGAATCAATGAAAGAATCGATTCCCTGGAATGAATGACAGAATCGATTCCCTGGAATCAATGAAAGAATCGATTCCTTGGAATCAATGAAAGAATCGATTCCTTGGAATTAATGAAAGAATGGATTCCCTGGAATCAATGAAAGAATCGATTCCTTGGAATCAATGAAAGAATCGATTCCCTGGAATCAATGAAAGAATCGATTCCTTGGAATCAATGAAAGAATCAATTACCTGGAATCAATGAAAGAATCGATTCCCTGGAATCAATGAAAGAATCGATTCCTTTTAATCAATGAAAGAATCGATTCCCTGAAAACAATGAAAGAATCGATTCCTTGGAATCAGTGAAAGAATCGATTCCTTGGAATCAATGAAAGAATCGATTCCCTGGAATCAATGAAAGAATCGATTCCCTGGAATCAATGAAAGAATCGATTCCTTGGAAACAATGAAAGAATCGATTCCTTGGAATCAATGACAGAATCGGTTCCCTGGAATCAATGAAAGAATCGATTGCTTGGAATCAATGAAAGAATCGATTACCTGGAATCGATTACCTGGAATCGATTACCTGGAATCGATTACCTGGAATCGATTACCCGGAATCGATTACCTGGAATCGATTACCCGGAATCGCTTATTCGGAATCGATTACCCGGAATCGATTACCTGGAATCGATTACCTGGAATCGATTGCCTGGAATCGATTACCTGGAATCGATTACCTGGAATCGTTTACCTGGAATCGATTACCTGGAATCGATTACCTGGAATCGATTACCTGGAATCGATTACCTGGAATCGATTACCTGGAATCGATTACCTGGAATCGATTACCTGGAATCGTTTACCTGGAATCGATTACCTGGAATCGATTACCCGCAATCGATTACCTGGAATCGATTACCTGGAATCGATTACCAGGAATCGATTACCTGGAATCGTTTACCTGGAATCGATTACCTGGAATCGATTACCTGGAGTCGAATACCTGGAATCGATTACCTGGAATCGATTACCTGGAATCGATTACCTGGAATCGATTACCTTAGAATCGATTACCTGGAATCGATTACCAGAAATCCATTACCTGGAATCGATTACCTAGAATCGATTACCTTTATGTTTTATGTTAGTTATGTTTAGTTTTATTTATGAACCATGGAACTACTATCCTGAAATTTTTACACAATCTTCCTCACACATACAGATACATAAAACAAATAATTTAAATGAGGGACATTAGCTTTTTAGAGTTGAGTTTTAACTTCGCCGCTTTCAGTGCAACCGCCGCTAGCTTGAAGTTCATGAGGCTATGGATAGGGAAATAAATTTCATGTTCGAGTCATCAGCCAAGCGTAATTTTGGTTTTTAGTGGGCCTAGGAAGATTCGTAGTGTTTATTGTGTGCTGTTTGTGGGTGAGGAGTTTTACTGGATGGAAGGCAATTTCTCTCACTCGTAGTGTAATATCTTAGACGCGCCAAGTTTTTAACTTGTAAAAAGTGGCAAAATATTGTATTTTAGTATTTTTTCCTCCACGTGCATTACCGGTGATAAGTTAGTTAGTGATCCGAGTGAATAAATTGAAAGAAATTGATAAGGTGACCAGTTTTGTTTTCATTCATGGTGGTTTTGTCGTGTTAATTTAGGGAAAAAATGTTGGATTTATGTGGTAATGGAATTAAAAGTGAATTTAAAATGGTTAAAAATTACGGAATAGTTATTAAAACATAAGTGCAAGTACCACCACACAACATGAATAACAATAACTTTTGAACTTTTTCCTACACATTTTTCTGCTTTAATATTTAAAAAAATATTCTTTAACAAGGTTTAGTCACTTTAAATTCACTTTTAACTCAATAACCACACAAATTCAACTTTTTTGCCCTAAAATAACTCGACAAAGCCACAACGAATGTATACAAAATTGGTCACTTTCACAATTAAACCATTAAAACATATTGATTCACTCAATTTTTTGAAATTGTTTTAATTCAATCACTGAAACACTAATCACTGGTAATCCAGGTGCAGAAAAAAGTGATACAATATTTTACAACTTAAAATAAACTAAAAAACTTGGCTCCACTATGTTATTACACGAGAAATGTCATCCATTCAAGCAAATGTAGGATCGGCACCGGCTGCTTCCAGGCCTGTAGCTACGATGGGTTTGCTGGAGGCCCTATCAGAACCTCAAATATGCAGCGTACTGCAAATTAAAGACATGTTATGAACATGCAGCACGCTGCTTTGTTTGTCATTTTACCAGCCTCAGCCAATTGAAATACTTTTGATTGCAGCGTGCTGCATTCTCATCTCATGCTCTAATTTGCTGCACGCTGCCAATTTTGATGTTCTGATACGGCCTGCGGACGACATAGGCGAAGAGGTAGAGGCTATGGAGAGCAAGCATTGCAACTCCAATCCTTTAGCTATTAAGTTTATTATTATATGGTCATATGAAAATTCGTAGCCAAAGTCCGTTCACGATGTCCATGGGTGAGGAGGTTTTTACCCAGAGGCTATGGAGGGAAATAAATTACATATCCTAGTTTTCAGCTAAAGCCGGCTCTAAACGATGCTATGAGCACTTTCCAACGTTGGACGTTTGATGGTGGAATGCATTGTGTGGCCGCTACTCGAACTACAAATGTCCAATGTCAAGCGTCCAACGATGGACAGGTTCGGAGTGTTGTCAGTCAAACGTTGGAAGCGCTGATGCTGTATTTGCCGATACATTCATGTCCTTAGTATGAAACTCTTCGTATCATATTTCTATTACCCTAACCCACTCAATTTGGTTGAGTAACAACTAAAAGAAGAAGCTAGGGAAGTGAGCAGAATTTGGAAGTGACGTTTATTTCAGTAGTGGCAAAGGAAGTAGAATGAATCTACCCAAGGTCGATGAACCCACAGGTGAGTTACGAGAGCATACCGGCAAAATGAGTCTACACAACGCCTGGAATTTGTGGCAGAGGACACAGACGATGTCCTTTTGGATTGCCGGAGATTAGCCGAGCAAACTGCTGCACTGTAACCTACAGCTAAAGGCACGGCTAAGAGCAACGAACGTCTTAGACTATAATGGTACGATCGTTTGATCTACTGACTAAAGTCCATCTTAAGATAATTGTAATTAGGCCTAATGACCCAACTAGTTGGTGATTTTAGTTAGGATTAGAATACGGTATAACCGACAGCCTTGAGCGTGTCGGCATCATAATACTCGATGACTCATAGCAGTCAGCGACTTAATATTTTTACACGTGATCTGGTACATTATTACAACTACGATGATACAATTTTTTTTGAGAAATTTCCACATTTTGAAAATTGAGTTTTGAACAGAACCTTCTATGAGGGAGCCCCACTGTGGCAACGACAGAGCTTGGGACTGGACAGATTTCACGGAGACCACCAGCAAACGTACCAAGGCTAACGATTTGAACTTACTTTCATGGAATGTAAGAACACTATACCAACCCGGTAAGCTAAAAATTCTCCTAGATGAATTGGCAAAATACAGAGTGGGCATAGCGGCCATCCAGGAGAAGAGGACTGGACAGGGAATATTTGAAAAAAGAACACATTACATATTTTATAGCTGCAAAGAAAGAGACCACATATTAGGTACAGCATTCATTGTACGAAAGGAAATAAAGCACCTCGTCAAAGGGTTTGAAGCCATAGATGAAAGAATGTGAAAAATTCGTTTAAGGGGCAAATTCTTCAATTAGTTAATAATAAATATACATGCTCCTACCGAAGAGAAACGGACGAGGAAAAGGAGATGTTTTATGACTCTTTAGAGAGAGTATACAAAAACTGTCCTCGTCATGACATAAAGATGGTCATTGGAGATGTCAATGCAAAAATAGGACGAGAAGCAGCGTTTCAGCCGACAATCGGAAAGTTTAGCTTGCATGAACACCGCAATGATAATGGATTAAGACTAATAACCTTTACCATGGCGCAAAATATGATCATATCCAGCACCAAATTCCAGCATAAGGATAATTAAAAAAGCAACCTGGAAGCCGCCAGATGGTGTAACCAACAACGCAATTGCTTGCCCTTATAGACGCAACCCACCAATCCAATGTGCTTGATGTGAGATCATAGCGCGGCGCAAATATAGAATCTGGGGCGGGTTCGTGTATGGCGAACGACGATAGTCGAACGAAAAAAAATTGAAGTCGAAAAATTTTGGCGACGAAAATTTTAGCGTTCGCGTAAGTCGAAAGAAAATTGTTCGTGTCCTAATGCAAAAACTCGATAACCCAAGACCTTTCGAGTGCCTTTCGTCGGCTTCAGGCGAAAATTTTGCTGTAACTCGATTTTTGCGGTTCGCTCCACATTAACTATGATGTAACTCGATGTTATGTCAAAATCAACTAGGGTTATCCAATTGAGCCTGTAACCTCTTTTACAAAACAGTGAGATGACGGTAGACATCCGTCCTAGATCCTTAAATTTTTAAAGGTAATTGTGGCTAGGAGATCGGACTCCTTCCTGCTAGAGGATCATCTTCATCTTCAGTTATTGTTGCTATCCATAATTACATTTCCCAAGGGCGTTTGTGTACATTTCCATGGATTACAAAGAAAATTATATATTATACGGATAAAATTTGATTTCCGAAAAACCGGGCTTGTGTAGGGCCACACCACAACGAGGTACTGCCACTGTCAATTACAAATGTTATCATGAAATGAAGGCACCAGCTTACTTATATTAACACATTTGACATACTTCATCTCTACCTTTTAGACTTATGGATAAAATTCAATTCACTTAGTAAATAAATATTCCATTACTGTCATATAACTTTCCAACTCTGTCGAAACTTCTACTGAAACTTTTTTAATATAGGAAATTGTTCATACACAACACCAACCAGCACCCAAGGAAAATAGATAAGAATCCACTTAAATCTGGGGAAAAAAATTATTATATAAGCGTAAAATGTGAACCAAACAACAAAGAATACGAAGTCGCCTTTCATAAGAAGTTTCAAGTTTAGCAACTAAAGGTCACAAAGGATTATTGTAGGGCATAAAGAAATTTTCTCGTTTATTTAAGGATAAAGTAGGATCTCGTTGGATATTTCACAAAAGAAAAAATTGACGTTTTCACACCCAGGGATTTGTTATCAAATGATACTGAAACTGATATTAATTCTGTTAAAATTGGATGGAAGTTTCGTTTTATGAACTTGTATCTTAATTTTTTAATAAACTCTGTTTTTTAGCATACTAGAAGGGTAAAGTAGTTGATGTAGTTGCCTGGAAATATAAAAAGAAACAAAAATGTTATCGTGGTCATAGTAGCTTGACTGATAACATGGAAAATGATCACCAAATGAACGAACGAAGTGAAATGTTCACTGAACGAACTTCGAATCAAGGTTGGATAGAGGATAGAAGGTAGGTCGCTTGATTGTAAATTGGAAGACGAGATCGAATTATGCACGAACGAAGCTTCGTGGCTTGAAAGCGCTGCTCTCACGTTTGTTGAACACATAATTGTAACTGTGCTGATCAGCAACCTGGGAAACAAGTATCCATAAGAATTAAAGTCAACGAAGGCTGTTTTCAAGGCACCAGTGTAAACGAGTTGTGCTCAAAGTGCGGTTAAATGTTTGACTTGTAGATTATGGTTGCTAGTTGTACCATGGGTTGCTGGTTGAAGGAAAAACCTCGCGAGAAAACGAAGTTGCTTGTTTGGTGATTTGAACTATGTGGTCTTTTCATCGCAGGAAATTGGTTACTGTTAAACCTACATATTGAGAGAAGGATTAGTCGTTAGATCCAAACCGATCAATGAAACAAGAAGCACAACACAGAAATCATTTTTTGGAGACTAGGCAGTCCTTACTTCGTTTTAAATGCGTTAACTTCAGCACGACTCGTGTGGCCCCATTCAAGAATGCGTTCAATGTCTCCTTCTGACTTGGAAATGGGGTTTCGTTCATTAAGACAAGGTCTAAAGGCTGAAACAGATAGCTCCGTTCTGCTTCGTTCGTTTGTTCCTCCCGTTCTTTTCGTTCGTCTTCAATTTTCTACGTTCATCCTGATGTTGACACACCGAAGCTATGTGATTCAGTCTTTAACGAAAGAACGAAAGCGACGAACGAACGAAGGGGACCGGAGTTATCTGTTTCAGCCTTTATATTAACGAAAATATAGCAGTAACGCAGAGCTACGCCATTAATGAAGCCGTGAAATTAGTTCGAGGAACTATGTTATGATATACCGTACATAGTCTTTTTTGCGAACGATGGAGAATCATTAAGAGGCCGGAAGAATGACTTCTAGGCACAACTGACTTAATCCGCAAAAAATTGTGAATTGATAAAATGCAAAAACTACAAGCCATTCTTTTTGGGTCTGTCATGTCGTTTAGGGCATGGTGTAATCTGTAGTAGTAAGCTTAGTTTAAAGGATAGAGGAAGTTAGAGAGGGTCTCAGAACTGCTCGATAAGATGTCGATGGTGCAAGTTACACTAGACTACGCGCCAACTGAGTTGATGCCGAGAAAGTCGCGTTTTCCATGCGCAGTAGAATCCCCGCATGCCGTTCCCGTCCCTTTGCTCTAGTCGCAACAAATTTCGAAGGGGAAATTTGAAAATACATAAGCGCATTTCTTATCGATATGTGCGCAATTTTTATTTGTGTGCAGCTTTAATTTCCCCAGCTGCGCGCTCCGGCATCAACTCAGTTGGCGCGACCCATATCATTCATTTCGTTTATTAACCCCATTCACAAAACCGGTTTTTTAGGCAAGGGGTCGCAGGGAAGTGCAATTCATGCGTCATATGACTCCTCACTTTTGAGCCAGAAAATTTGCCAGACTCACCCTCCATTACACTAACACAAATAAAACATCGTACTCGGGGGTCTGCGAAAACTATGAGAAATTCCCCCTCTCATTCGCGTTTATTGCACAACTACAAACGCATCACAATCTTTACACGGAAAAGAGGCAGCAAAATGAATGATTAGTGAAATACCCGCATCATACACAAACCATTTTGATGTGAGTATCGAATGATGGATAGTCTAACTTGCACCGATGAGGTTAACGTTCCACTCTAAGATATAGTACGAGTTCAGTAATATTGACTGAGGAAGTTTATTTAATAGTGTGCAGGAGAAGGGAAGCTATGAAGATTAAGAATAAGCCGCGTAGGCTAGTTTTTTAATTTCAGGAATAGTCGCTATAATAATAGCGGTAAAATTTGTTAAGGCTGCTATACTCCTACGATAAGTCAATGGTGGACGTAAAAAGTGCCATCACCGATGAGTTATGTCGCGGTTTTGTACGTTGTCACGACACGCACTAAGATAGCCGGATGTAGGATTTGTAGATTGCAGCTCGCGTTGCTGGTTGGCTGAGGAACTTGCATCTCTTATAGAATCGCAGGCATTAAAACGTTTGCTGGGCGATTTGGAATTTAAGATCATTCTACCGTGGATCCTCAGTTAAAGTAATGTCGAGGGTGTTAAGAAAGCGGCCAGCTGTTAGATTTACAACGTCCACTGAGACAGAAGAAAGGTTGGTGCAAGTTTTGTTAGAGATGAAACAGTTGGAGGCCTTGCATTCAACCCGATTACCCTGTTAAACAATTACATTACGAAACACAGCTTTACTTTTGAAGTTATTAGCAATTTTAATGTGAAAATTGGCCTTATTTGGTGCTTATTTGGTACTTTTCGACAAAACTCAGGTGAAAAAGTACTAAAAACGGATGAAATAGAGCCAATTTCATCATTAAAATTGCTAATAATTTCAAAAGTAAAGATCGTAGCATAATAGTTGTAAGGCATTATTCATAGGAAATTGTCCAAGCTTTCCAATTTTGTAAAAAAAAATATTGGCTAATTACATATTTTTTGGAGAAAACGGTGGTTGAAGTGAAAATTTTAGTGAAAAAAAAACAACAAAATTTTGTCTTTGATGACTCATAACTCTGGATGTTGGTGGGTTGACCCCTTGACTTTTAAAGTTTTAGATAGGTGGGAGCATTCTGCGTATTGCTGCCTTATTCATGAAAATATCTAATAGGGTTACAAAAATACAAAGTAATATGTAAACCTCTGCCCAAAAAGTTTCAAAACGCCCTAGCGGCTAAACCGTTATGATTCCCCCGCCCACCGATACGATTTTTGTTCGTCTATCCAAGACCTATATACAGCCAGGCGTTTCGACATTCTCGCTTATACACCCTGTATACGGAACTAAGAGCTTGTACTAATCATTTTGAACATCTGTGTCGTCAGAAGCAGATGGCACTCATCGTTGAATATTACATCAACATTATTAAATTGTAGTTTCATTTTCAAGAAGTTTTGAATACACATAGGTATATTTAAAAAAAAGAATTGTAAATTACCTATTACCCCGACATGGGACATGTTTATTCCCTGTTAGCGTACCGCTTCTAATAAGGCATCACCTGATGATGTTGAGCTGTATGGGAGATTACGCGGTCAATCCAAGTCGTCGTTTTCATTTTTTTTTTCAAAGCACTGCGCTCACTCCTCCTAGTTGTAGCGACTAACTTAAGAATACTTGTCTGTCTACAGGAGATGCAGGACCCTGACTGGAATTTTGGTGGGTACAGCTAGGACTTCTAAGAGGTTAGCCATACTGCAAAAACAAAAAGTAAAACTTTGTATGAGTAATGGTTATACATGGCTTAGGGTTACCTTATAAGACCCTTATGAAAGACTCATAAGGCATTCCTGAGTCCTCACTTTAGGATCGCTGATTTTTGAGTGCGGCCCGTATTAGCAGCGAGCACTAATAACAAGAGTGATTAGGTAGAGCTCAAGGACAAGTAAAAGAGTTAAACATATGAAAGAAGAGATTAGAAATAACATTAAGCAAAAATGTCAAAAAAATAATAACAAACGCGCGATGGAAATACATCTTATGCAAAAAATACATTATTACGAAAGAAACAGAAGATGTTCCTTGATTCCCCTACTGGAATGTTTACATTCAAATGGAAGCAAAACTGGAACAGAGCAGTAATTTAATGGGTAAACATTTCGTGTTGGTATAGCGATTTTGGCTTACGAATGCACATGTATTGTTGTTTTGGGCGTACGAATGCACTTGTATTGCCCATTAAAAAAGGCGGGAATCTTATAATATACATTCCAGCCACTTCCCCTTCATTTTTTATCTTTCTTTCACATACGCTGCGTTTAGTGGCTAAGTAATTCTGCCTTCTTTTATCATAGATATTACTTCTTTGTTCATTTTGACTTTTTCACTCCTATTGAAATTTTTATCAGCTGATTTCAAGGGCAATGAAACATTTTTAAAAATTTGTTCTAGCTCATCACTCTTGTTATTAGTGCTCGCTGGTATTAGGAAACTACGCGGAATTCTCTCTATCGGCATGCCCCTCATTTGCCACATGAGGCCCACACACAACATGAGGCATATCCCCTATAAATTCTAGTCGGAAATCATTCGCCTTGTCAGCTATTAGAAAAGTTATTCATTTTTGATAAAGACAAAATTAGCACAAATAATTATAATTTACCGTAATTGTGAAATGAGAATGAGTACGAATGGGAAAAAAAATTTACGGCTTATTTTTTTTCCTCCTTTCAAATGGTTTGTAGATTTTTTCACAGACTATAACTTCTAATAAATATTTAAGGTTTCAAATAATTCTAAAGACAACTTCCCTTTAAATATTCTTTGATCGTTACCTAAGGTTTCTTTAGATCACCACCTACTTGATAAAATACAGAAGCTAAACTCGGTAGGTATTCTAGGAGGAACTTTCCGAGAAAAAAATATCCAAAATATATCGAATTTTAGATTGTCCTTGCGATACATATCTCTCTACTTTCCAAATGTAAACACAAACCTTCAAATGTGACCTTCTCCAGGGGAAAAATCTTTGAAATACATTTTCTCGTGTACCATTTTTTATTTACCATCTATATAATTTTTTCCTTTGGGTCCACACAAGGTTTACTTACGTTAGCTTTTTTAACAATTTGCCAACACAAATTAAGGTTATCAAATATCGTCAACATTAAAAACGGAACAAATGGGAATATTTTAACCTTCGCCTTGAACTTGAAAGGAAAGAACACCGGCAGTCATCCAGCAGCTTCCTGTACCATTCAAGATTTTCGTACATTTCCATTCTCACGACAAACAGTCGACACGGGGTAGACTTTCTCCTTATTTTGTTCTCCCGTCATTTTATCAAACGGAACAGTTTTGGCACACTGGCACAAATAATGGAGCTCCAGACTTAACCGGTTCAAGGATGTAGGAGAACAGATATTTTGTGACTAGAGCATCTCCGAAAATGCGCAGATGTTGTAGCCCCCGAGAATAGGGGTAGAAGGAGGCACCCCTCAAGTTCGTTTGGAGCTGTTGAACTTAAATACTAAGAACTTTTTCTCAAATGCTTCACAAATTTCTTAATCTTCTTAGGATGATGATGCTGATATATGGTTCTTCTTGCACTTAAGGACATCCCTAATGTACCCGGGCAGATTGGTTTTCGCCCATAAATTACTTTTGTTGGTGAATTTTGATATTTTTATTGAAATAAGTTCGTAAAAGTTTGATTTTAACGGAAAACTTTTCTGTTCGACCCATGAACATTTTGTTGACAGGTGAATTCAATTGTTGAATTAGTTGAAGATGAATTAGAAACTTTAATAACTTTTTTTAGTTGAATTTTAATTATGGTTTTGTCATTGTACTAATTGAAAAAAGGCAAGTTTTTGTTCCATTCCAGAGAGCCTAAAACCAAACAACTGAAGAGGACTTGCGGAAAACACTAGTGGCTATAAAAGGCTTTTAAAAATTATAATTCTTTGTCGCATAATATGAGAAGGCTTTGCGGCAAGTGTCTGCATTTAGAAAGGCACGTCTAGAGTATTTCAAATAAACAGAAGACTAGTGCATTCTCAGACACTTTCTTTTTTAATTTTATCTAGGAGTGTAGTCTGAGATGTCCAATTAATGTGTTTTTAACAAATGCCTTTTATTTTTAAACTAGCAGCGTATTGTATACCTAGAAGAACAATCCGAGTGTGATACAACGAGAAGCTGCTTTGCAGTCGTTAGTTAGTATTTTTAATTTAGAAATTTTTTTACCCTTGTATGAAGTGAATCCAGGACCTTTTTATATTTAAAGATGGACTCGTTATTGTATGTATATGGAAAATGCATTATTTAATTGTACGCAAGCTGCGCTTTGGTGTACCGTGTTGTTTGCCACAACTCATGTACCTAAGATTCAGTGGTTATTTGGTCGGCTGTGATGGATGTTTAAAGACATCCTATGGAATTTAGGAAGCTTGGTATCAGTGTCCTGAGAATGGACGTTCTCTTAAACCATCTAGAGCATAACTGCTTAGTGTGAGCCATCTGGGTTTAGACATTGTCATGCAGCTTTTCAGACGATTTTAATGGGAGCAATTCGTTCCATAAGTGACAAATATTTTTTCACTGACATGTACACTTTACATTAATGAAAAAAATTTAAATTCGGATTTGCAAGATTGAAACTAAATAAACTTTTGCTAAAAAAATAAGAAATAAAATTACGATGATTTTCCCCCTTTAAAATGCTTTTGCAATTACAAATGTCTATGATAAAAAATCCAAGGTTTTCTACCTCTGTTTCAACAAACTCCGGGGCTTAGGAGAGAAAAATAAAAAAAATAAAAAGCCAGTATAGTTGTTTTCAAACCTCGTGACATCCCGCGCATGTTCCCCAGCTAAGCTCTTAAAAATGTTTATAAGCTCAGACAAGAGCTTCAGTTAACTCCTCCTATCAAATCACTTGCTGCCATTTAATCAGTCGCGACTGCGTATTGCTAAAGGGAGGTGTATTTTTCTGGGACTTCAATGATTATTTTAAAAAATTACAAATTATGACTGAAAAACGCCTGTTTTTATATATTTTTTTATTTTAAGGTTATTATATTTTACACATATGCTACAGAAATAGTTTGTAGTAATTTCTACTAAAAAATACGAAATTTGTGTTTTTATCACTTTGATTACTAGATTGTTGACGTTTCCTGCCAGTCGTATACGCGCTTCTGCCTGGGGTGGTTGTGTTGCTTGCGACTGCGGGGAACTGTCGGTTTATGAATGAAAACGCTCATTTATTCAAAGGAATTTTTTTCAGCATTTTTTTAAATTATTTTAAATTTAGAAATGAGAAATATTTCGCATAATTAAGGTAAAATTATGCTTATTATGTTGAATAAACTGCCTTTGTTGAGCAGGGGCTTTACATGTATTTAAAAGCTCTGCTCAATACATAGAAAGATAAATTAACTTTATTCATTCCGCATGAGCGCATCCCTTCCCAAATTATTTTGTTGAGTTTTTTCAGTGTTTGTTGCCGTTTTAACTAAAAAGAGGGGAAATGATAGAACATTATTTATAAAATTTGGCAACGAGGTGCGTAGAACTGCTCAAATTTTTTGTGTCACGGAGTTTGAAAAATTCTATACACCCATCTAAGGCCATTACACCCAACAAAGGAACAAAATACCGTACTTCCCGATATACGGTGATGCTCTGCTTTGACACAAAGCTTTGGTTCTGAAGACAATGCACTATACTCCTCGATATGGATATCAAATGAAAGAGAATGGTGAGTAGAGTGTTATTTTAAATCCAATATGGAGGCCACTACAAAATGGCGCATCACCTTTTACTGTGCAACCCTTCGATATGGGGATCAACTGAAGGGTTAAAGCATGACAAAAATTAAAGAACATAAAATTAAAACTCAAAACAAAAGTAAAAAAATAATAAAAAAAAAAATGTTTAAACCCATATTTTATTAGATACACTAAAAAATATTAAATAATAAAAAAGTTTTTAAAAATGTGTTCATAAGATGAACTTAAAAAGTATAAAATAATTATTTTTATTCCATCTGTATATAACTACAAGTATTTTTTGCATTTTTGTTAAAATATCTGAAACAATTGTTAACTGAGCGCCACAAGTTTTTATTTGTAGTTACATACAGGGCCTCACCGGATACCTAAACCTTGCCCGGGTGGTGGGCCTATGTCGGCGGTGGTTAGCTAGAAACCAGCAAGCCGCCGGTAGGGACACCCGTGCCGAATATTCTGGGAAGGTTCCAAATTACTGGGAAGCTTTCAGGAGCATACTGTTCCGGTTGCAAATGCTTCGGCTTTAAAATACTTTGCTGTGCTTGCTTACAGTTTTTCAAAGCTTCGCTCTCCAAGGTTGTGCAATATTCTCGTCTTTCAGCTTTTTTTTCCATGGTAGCAATATGAAATAAAAAAAAGTGTCCACAGCCTACAGTAAAGTTTGCAAATATGATTGCTGTAAAGCAAAGCAAAGTAAATTGCTGTAGTCTTCTTGCCAGCAATATAAAGTCAACAGCAACAGTATTAAAATTGCTGCAGCAATTTAATCCCTGGAAAGGAGACAGAAATGAATTTTAGACGGAATTCCGTCTGAAATAAGGCAGAAAATATTATTTGCACTGATCAGTTACCCTTCACGAATATCAACAAAAGACTGAAAAAAGGCGAAAACAAGGCGCTTCGAATATACTTAGGGAGGAGGACTCGTCATTTCTTGGACTAAAATATTGAAAATTTCTAATTGTTACTCATTCCTTCTATATGTCTAAATGGTTCCGTCTAAATTTCGCCTGATTTCCGTCCAAAGTCCACACTCTTCAGTCGAATGTACCCGACTGTTCTTAAACATTGAAACATTCAGTAAATTTGCTGTATGTTTTCCTTCTTATATTTTCACCAGGGGCGGTGGGAATACGAGCCCAGTTGTTGTATTTAAGAACTGACCAGGAATTTCATTTTGAATAGTGGCATTGACATTATTGACGTCTTTGTTTTTGGCAGCCACCACATCCCGTTCGCTCAGCCAAACGTGGTTCTTGTAGTTTTGTATAACGTTTGAAAAAGCTTTGTAGATGAGTTCATCCTTCGATGTGGTTAAATTGAAAAAATCTTCCGGCGATGTAATGAGTCCAGGTGAAATATGTACGTCGATTTTCCCATATCCAATATTCAACAATTGCTTGGTAAACAAGTCTGAAGTTTGGTCATTTTTCAACTGAACTCGCATTTTTGTGGTCAGTTTAGGTGTTGTAACGTGGTTCCACAGAGTAGACGGTTAAAGACACCCGTTAAGTTCGTCAGCAGTATTTGGAACTAGCACCAACACATAGAAAAACAATACTTCCAGGCCTGTAGTTGATATGATATTGGCGAAAATGATGAATTGGCGAGAGCTTGGCATTACTCTAAAATGCCACGATATTGGAAAATAAATGAAATGCCACCATATTGGAATCAAACTTCAAAAACAATCCATCGTCAAACACGGAACACCAGTTGAAGGGCATCTAAATCTCTTCTCAATGGATGCCTTAGGGCGGATTTATACCATGCATCGATTAATGTTTTTATTTAAGTTTGTTATTAGTTATATATTGACCGTGGATCGAAATCATTCAAGCTTTAAGAACAGTCCGATTTTAGATGGAAGCATTCAATTACAATAATATCACTATTACAGCCTGCGATCTAATGGATAAATTGTGCCAATATCATCATGCTTTAGAATTTCAAAAAGAATCACCTGGGATTTTCTGTTCCAATGGCAATGGCTCTACCTGAGTCACCTGGCGCTTACGTGGATGAGAAATCTTCCTTGTCCAAATATTGTTTACAACTTTTTTTATTTCGCTAAAGATGGATGGAGCCAGGCGCACCGGGTTCCAGCTAGAAATAATATAAAATATTCCTTCTTTCTTCTTCTTTAATGGCTCTACATCCGTGATCCGGTCCCGGCCTTTCGCAACTGTTCTCTCCACCGGTCCCGATTGGGAGTTGACGTCTCCAGTTTGGCATCCTTAAGCGCCGAGCGTCCTGGTCTACGCCATCCTCCTCGAGGAGGCTAGGTCTCCCTCGCCGTGGCACTCCTTAGGTCCTACCGCTAAGATTTTTACGAGCCGGCTCATCTGCTGCCGCTAACTGCCCACCAGAGCCTACCGAGCTCTATTTTCTTCACAACATGTATGTCGCGATAGCTCTCGCTGATCTTTCATTGTAGAGTCTCCGGAATCCTCCTTCTTCAAATAAGGTGCCAACAATCCCCCAAAGTATTTTCCTCTCGAACCGGATAATAGGTTTGAGTGCTTTTTGCTAAGCACCCACGTTTCAGATGCATATGTAAGTACCAGTAAGACCATCGTTCATTATATAGTAAAAGTTTAGATGTATGGTTACATGCTTGGATTTAAAGAGCCTTGACAGACTGTAGTAGGATTTGTTGGCTTTTAGCATTCGTGCGCGTATTTCTGGTTCCTTTCTATTGTCGGCTGCTAGTATTGACCAAGGTAGGTGAATGATTTTACCACTTCAATGTGCAGTCCCAGATTTGCTGCCGCATGGGTGAAAGCTTCTTATACAGATATTGCTGTTCTTCCAATGATGTCAATGTCGTCTGCATAAGCCAGTAATTGGGTGGACTTGTGGAGGATTGTGCCCCTTGATGTAACACCTGAATCTCGGATCACTTTCTCCAACGCCAGGTTGAAAAGGAGGCAGGCCAGACCGTCTCCTTGTCGGAGTCCATTATAGATGTTGATTGGTCTGGACATTGGTCAGTATCAACCTACATACCTGCCAGCTTTTTGGGGATGGCGAATTTTATCATGGCTTTGTAGAGTATGCTATGATAGCTTCTATGAAGAGGTGTGGATTGGGTTTTGAAGGTAGGTAGGTAGGTAGGTGAAGGGCTGCCTCCAGTGCGACCGGAGGCCCAATTAGCGCTTGGCGCGCCGTTTTGTTGCCTCAAACTTGTGTACCTTATGTAAAGTGGTTGTTTGGTCGGATGTGACGGATGCCTAAAGCCATCCTGCGGAATTTAGGAAGCCTAACAGTGATCTGATCTCCAGTCTGGAAATCTCTTTTAAGTCTTCCAAAAAGTATCTGCCTAGTGTGCGCTGCCTGACTTTAGCTAAAGCCGGGCACTTACACAGGAAGTGAACAAGTGTTTCTCTCTCGTTCGTCTCCCCGCAGCTACGACAAGAGATATTATACGGGATGCCCAACTTGGCAGCGTGGTCTCCTATAGGCCAATGTCCCGTAATGACTGCCGTGATTCTGGCAATATCCCGTCGGGATCTGTTTAAGAGGCCCATTGTTTTCCCCTTGTTATAAGTCGGCCAGGTCGCCCTAGAGATAGTGCAGGTCTCCAGTGTTCTCCATCTTTGGCTCGCTAGCAGCAGGTGGTAGTCAAAAATTGCGTTTTTGACTCCACCTATTGGGCTGCCGACCATCTCGGTCTCCGAGCCCGGGAGAGAGGCCCCCTGCTTGGCTAGGCAGTCGGCTTTCTCGTTCCCCTCTATGTTCCTATGACCGGGAACCCAGACGAGAGTCACGTTGTGCTTTCTGCCTAGACTGTCTAGCTGACTGGGTTTTGAAACTCTATACATTTTTCCATAGCCTGCCTCAAGGTGAAATTCTGATCAGTTGTTCTTTCTTTATAAAGCTTCAAATGGTTGCGATTTCAAAAGTAAAAAATTTAAATCCTATAAAATCAATCGCTTCTAGAGTGTTACAAAAAAATGCTCACAAATAAAATATAGGTACATAACAACGGAAATGAGGTAGAAAATATGCCTTCATTTCCAAGAATATCACTCTCCGTTTCATGACGTGCTACTTATGTGGGAGTTTTTTTTTTCCATATCACCCTCAAGACATTAAATACATTACATTTAAATATAATGATATGCTACGTGAAATGTAAGCATCTACATCATCTGATATTGCTTTGCTTGGAATAATCCAATTATTTCCCGTATTTTTACTTTGAAAACATTATAGCATTTAAGTACAATATAAATCTGCTTTTTATTAAAAGTGTACAAATGAATAAATTTCAACGCGCTTTAGTACTGAAACTTCAAATATAAAGAGGAATAGGAAATACGTAGGATATATAAATAATTGAAAAATTGAATTATTTGCAAAGATATTTTGAGTTAAAGCAATGTCTTTAAAGTCTATTAGACCTAAATATACAAGGATGTATGCATTTGACACAAAAACATTCTTTTGGCAAGAAAGGCGTGAAGCTGTGGAAAAAGTATAAAGTATAAAACGCCAGTAAGTTAATTTAATGCTATTGTGGTGGTGCCTAATCGCACAAAAGGTCGCACTCACACAGATAAGAAAATAGAGGTGCATATTTATCCACTGAAGCTGCTTCCATGCATCCTGTGTAAAAAGCTTTTCCTTCAGAATCATTTATCCGGGAATATTTAAGTCCTTTGATTATTGCGCCTCTTATTGCGCACTCTTGGTGCGCTAACAACAACCTGGTTCTTAATATTAGTAAATGCGAAGTCATGACTTTTTGTAGGCGACGTGATCCTATAATTTTTAACTACTCATTTTTTAGTGAGGGTGTCCCCGTGTTAATTTTGTCAAAGATCTCGGGATTAGATTTGACACCAAGCTGGACTTTTCTACTCATATCAACTATATTTCTTCCAAGAGCAGCTTAGTCTTGGGTTTTATAAAAAGGTGGTCCAAAGAATTTAACAGCACCCTGATCACTAAACACCTCTACATTTCCCTTGTCAGACCTTTACTTGAATATGCGTCCCAGGTTTGGTCTCCTCACTATTCTTCGCATGTTGGAAAAATTGAGTCGGTTCAACGAAGGTTCGTTCGATTCGCATTGAACCACCTTCCTTGGGAAGACCCTTTAATTCTTAGACCATATGAATACCGACTTAAGTTACTCAACTTAAACACTCTCCACAAGCGTCGTGAGGTGGCCGATGTTGTTTTCGTCCACCAGCTTCTTAATGGACGTGTCGACTCAGGTTTTCTAAGTCGCCGTGCGTCGTTTAGAGAGAGCCGATACAATCTGAGAGGACCACCGCTCTTACACATCAACTCCTCTAACACCAATTATGGCCGATTTGAGCCTGTTAATCGCATGTTCATTAATGTAAATAAAAATATTAATGTTTTTAGCGTGAGCACTAACAAAGATCTCCTTAAAAGGAGTCTCTTTGTTCTCTCATGACTGTTTCTGTGTTCCGCATGCAATTTTTATTGGTACTTAATTTTTTATGTTTGCATGTCTCAGCCGAGCCCACGTGGTCGTGGTAAATGTTTCTCAGCCCAGCTGAGAAGTGCGCCTTCTTCATAAGAAGGGAAACTCTATTATTATTAATACTACTGATACCACTTTCAAACAAGTTATTATTCATTAAGTTTGGATGGATAATTAACAAGATTGTGATCGTTCAGATAGCTCCAAGCCGCAAAGGCAATAGAGAGAGTAATGAGTCTACGTACTACCGCGACAGAACATTGACCTCGGCTATCGAATAGTAGAGGCTTCCACGATTTTTGTGATTAAACAACCGATGGCAGAAGAGGGGTCAGGTAATTGTTGAATTTTATCTAGACCACAGAGAATTGGAATGGCTAATTATGGTTTTTAATGGAGACCAAAGCCTTACTTGATATTGTTCGATATCGTTTAAAATTTAGATTCAGAAGTCTAGTATTGGATCGGCTAAAATACAGCAAGAGGTGGAAGAAGCCATTACATTTACCTCGCACTGCATTGTTTCCACGTCGCATTAGAAATCAAGTTAGTCAATTTTAAGTTTTAAACCTTTTTTTTTGCTAAAATATGTGTCAATGAAGAAAATGCAGAGGCTGAAAAGAAAAAAATCTTTGCTGTATATTAAAACGAGCTGCTACAGTTTTGTTCAAAGTTTCGATTTTGAAGATAGCTCTGAATCGTTCTGATGGCGCAGTTAAAGCTACAATTAAACAAATATTATATGAAGAGAATTCAGCTACTGTTCAATAACCTTATGTAGCATAACCATTCTTACAATTCTGTTCTTGGCTAATATTCTGTTTTTTGCTAATCATGCCGATTATACAACTCGCCGGATTTTCTACGACGGGAGAACATCCGATCCGCATTTGAAAATATTTGCATTATAGAATCCGACGGATTTCTGCATTATCGACCCGCACTGAAACTGCAATTTCACCACTAGCTGTCAAATTTTCCACGATATTTTTGCGAATCCTTAGAAAAATAAATATTTAAGTGCAAAAATTTAAGAGTACATAATTATTTCGGTTTTGTGGTATAAAAATTTCATTGTTTTTAACTTATAAAAATGTTTTATTCATTATAAAAATTAGTCAGTTTTCTTCGTAAGAAATATCACAAAAAAATACAGCCTTCGTGGCTATTAGTCACAGAATTAATCAGCCTTCATGAGTAATGACTAATAATAATTCCTAAAATTACTCCTTAAGCCTAGTATCCAGATCGAGTGAAATTTCACTTACTTTTCACTTCCCTTATTTCATTTTCGATTCGCATAGGATTAATTCATTGCTATGACTACAAGGTGTCGTTGTGATAAATTTTATATTTCCTGTGACTCAGTCAAAATTGAGTCCAAAACTTCCTTCATACAAAAGATAGAATTCACAAAATATTCGAATAGTATTGAAAAAACCCACATTTTCGATATTTTACATGTTTCAAATGTGTTATTACTGTTATTTATTGTTTTAAATCGCCAAGTCAAATTCAAAATCAAATATGACAGTAGTCCGTGAACTGAGGGTTTGTGGTCTTTTCACTGCGAAATAATGAAACAACGACACCTGTTCATCAAATTTTTAACCTGTAAAATTTCACTCGAACTGGATACTAGTAAGCGAAACGCTAGTGAAAAAAAAATTCGCTCTCAATTCACTCGCCTTTTTTTACACGTATTTAAGATAGGAAGTGAAATTTCACTCGATCTGGATACTGGGCTTTAAATGTAATTCTGATTTTTAACTTAATTTCTAAGAATTGCTGTTTTAATTTATTTTTTCAAATCCAAGCTGCTCCATTTTTAAATGATAGCTCTTATTTTCTTGTGAGAGGTCATTCATCCATAGTTTGCCTTATGCTGCGTACACACCGGCCCAACGAAGGCCAGCAACGACATTCGACGTTGACTACCGAACGTTCGTTCGCGTTCGGAGATACGTCCATAAAGGTGCCGGCCCATAGAACGCGTTAACGCGATGCGCGCGCTAGATGCGTGTGACATTTCAGTTGAAGTAAATGGTATTTAATGGAACCAGTCCCAATGACTACCGCGACACACGCAAATAAAGCTCCCAACGCTTGGAGTTGACCAATTTTCAACTTTTCCATGCGATAGGCGCGTTTGACGTTTGTTGTGTACATAATTTGAATTTTCAATCTTTTTTTAATCTAGTGTGCGAAGTTTAAAAACAGGAATTTTTATTAAATGAGTTGAAATGTCATACGCGTACAACGCGTTCATTGGGTCTGTCGAATTTTTCGGAAACGGAACTCTCACACGCATCTTGCGCGCGAATCGCGTTAACGCGTTCTATGGGCCGGCACCTTAAGCATTTGTTGGTTTAGCAAACGTTCGTTGGGACGGGTATTCGGTTTAATTGCATCGAAGGGTGCTATGGATGACGACAAAGAAATCATTATATCTAGTTTCATATACCTTAACGAAACATGCTTCAATTTAATTTTCCTAAATGCCACTAAAAATATCTTTTCTATAAAATGCAACAAAATCCATAAACGTCACACTCTTAAAATTTCGGCCTTCGAGCCTGTCAATCGTTGGTTAAACTTCGAGGCCCGTCCACACCACATTCGCTCAAATGGCTTGTTTCCTTTGATGTTACCGCCACGCTACGGGTTGCAAGCGAACGCCAACGAATCTTCGTTGGCTTTCGCTAAACCGTCCACACAGAACCAACGAACGTCAGCGAATCCCATTCGTTGGCCTTCGTTGGCCCGGTGTGTACGCGGCATTATAGCCATCCTGACTGAAGTGGACAAAAGTCGTAAAGGCGATTTTGTTCATAATTGACAGTGTAATTAAAAACATTTAAATTCATATTTTATAAGTCTCCATTGAAAAAAACCACCGAAATTTTTCACTTCCGCAGTAAATTTGATGCGGATTTGTAATGAATTTTTTTGTATAGAGTGTGATTCACGAGCGGATTCTACAATATAAATTTTTCACACTGCATTACCGTCATTTGGTAATTTTTCATTCGACGGATTCTATAATACGCCAAACCTCAAATCCGAATAAAATTCCCTCCGCGGACGATCCGGCGAGTTGTATAATCGGCATGAATATCTCTTAAACGGTAAGTCCTACATATATTAAAATATTGTTTACAACATCATCAAGAATATAAGGGGTACTCCTTACCAGATAACTGCTTATATCAGTGCTGCATCGGTAAGGCCTTACTATAATTCCTACTGGGTAGAAGATAAGGGCTCTATTATACCCATTACCAGAGAAGATGGTAAGGTCCAGAATTAGACCCAAACAAGTGAGAATTTGCCCGATGACTCATTTGTTTTCGTATTTTCGTAATACCTCAGTAAGACTTGTAAGCTTACAGAAGTACTGAAAAGAGCACTTACTGGTAAGGGTAGGCCTTACCATACCACTTACAGAAGAGCAGTTCTATAAGTACTCTAAGGTAAGTACTGATGTAACTACTCTAGGGAAAGTAAAAAAGTAAGGCCTTACCTCTTATGACATTGTGTGTAAAAATAAAGGTATGGT
This sequence comes from Thereva unica, assembly GCA_949987705.1. Taxonomy (NCBI): domain Eukaryota; kingdom Metazoa; phylum Arthropoda; class Insecta; order Diptera; family Therevidae; genus Thereva; species Thereva unica. The sequence goes on from OX465283.1 coordinate 49,181,763, forward strand.
AAGGCCTACCCATTACTAGTAAGTGGTTAATTCAGTACTACTAGGACACGACTCTTAAGCGGCGCATACACTGTAAAAACTGTACGATAAACTGAACTGAAAAAGTGTGGGTTCGTCAGTTCGTTGTGCAGCTTTGGTTACATCTTTTTAATAATGGCAAATGGACGGAATTGAGAGAACTGAACGATAAACTGCCTGACCTGCGCAGTCAAAAGAACTTCATGCCAGGCCCCCATTCACGCTCAGTTTATCACACAGTTTTAACGGCGCAAACCAAAACTGCAAAGTTAAATCGTAGCGTGTGTGTAAAATCCGGAGTATGGTTCAGTTCAAATTTTTGGACTGTATAAAATCTGTGAGCCGTAGATTTTGAACTGCCCAAACTAGAACTGTGCATGTAAAAACTGAGCGTGAATGTGGCTACTGCGTATTTGTTCAGTCAATTTCAATTTTGAGCACTGAACGGCAGTTATTTTAAAAAAAAAATGTCGTGGAGCAAAGAATTTATTTCAATATTTATTGACAAATACCGCTCGCTAGAGTGTCTTTGGAAGATCAAATCGAAAGATTACAGTAACCGAATTGAAAAAAATAAAGCGTATAAGGAACTTATTTCATTAGTGAAAGATGTTGATCCGGAATCTGCAAGCAGAGATGCAATTGTCAAAAAAATTAATAATTTACGTAGTGCTTTCCGGAAAGAATCAAAAAAAGTGAAAGATTCTACAAAAAGTGGGGCAAGTGCTGACGAAGTATATATACCTCACTTATGGTATTATGAAAATTTAAAGTTTTTAATGGATCAGGAGGTAATAAGAGAGGGCAGATCAAATACTGATACACAGGTATGTTATATATTACCAATTTATTTTTATACTGAATACATTTGTTTATACATTTAATGATTGAAGTTAAAGAAATTTTCCTTGCCAAGGAACTTGTCCCTCGTTATTGAAATAGTTAACAAATAAATTTCTGATTGTTTTTGCCTTGTCACTACTATGACGCTCGAAACTTTTTGATACACTAACTACATTGTTAACAGTTTGTAAACCGCGTGTAACATGACCATTTTCCAGATCCTCTATATCAAAACATTCAGGTGGAGAGTATGAATTTTGCGATGTGCGTCTAAGGAAATTGTGCAAAGCACACGAAGCCATTACTACAGACTCAATGTTTTTTAGCAGCAAATTTATAGGTGAACGAAAAATTCCAAAACGGGCTGTAAGGATCCCAAATACGTTTTCTATTATCCTTCTAGCCCTAGATAGACGATAATTGAAAATTCTGCGCTCTGTATTTAACATCTGCTGGCTAAATGGTTTCAGGAAATCCTCTCGTAACATAAAGGCTTCATCACCGATAAAAACATACGGCAGGTTAGGTACATCATCCTCCATAGTTGTGGGGAGGTGTAAAGACTTTCTATTCAACTTTTCATAAAAATCGGTTTCCTTCAAAACACCTCCATCCGAATTTCGACCATTGACACCAAAATGTACATATATGAATTCATAATTAGCATTTGCAATTGCCATAAGTACCAGACTATGATAACCCTTATAATTAAAAAAATACGATCCTGAATTAGCAGGTGGTACTATAGACACGTGCTTCCCGTCTACTGCTCCACAACATTTTGGAAAATCCCATCTGTTTTCAAATTCCTTAGCTATACAACTCCATTCATTTGATGTGCAGGGAAACTGAAATAAACCAATTTATATAATCAATTAAATATTTAAATATTCTTGACAATGCAGGAAATGTTTTTTTTTCATTGCAGCCATCTGAAGAGGAAGACCTTACAAATCAATCCGATTTCCAAAATGTAACGTCTCCTGAAAAACTGTTTTCTCCAGAAGAAAACACAGCTTCAGTTACTGTGCTTTCCCGTGCAGAGGGCAGGGTTTCAGGATTGAAAAGGAATATAACACGTAAACGTAAAAAAGAAGACGAAGAAAGTCGCCAACTGATGTCACAAATCAGCAAAAAGCTATCGAACGTGACAGCAGAAGATCAGTTCGATATAACTGGAAAAAATGTGGCAGCAAAGTTACGGTCGTTACAGAATGACCAACGAATTTTCGCCGAGAAACTTATTTATGACGTATTGTTCGAGGCAGAATTAAACAATTTAAGTAGAATTTGCCGATTAAATACTTCAACCCAAACTCATCCAGCTTCTCCTGGTCTATCTACTACTCATCCTTCGTCTTCTCATCCTACTCCTACTGCTCGAAACAGTACATCAGAATGTCGATCATTCTCTTGAGTGGCTGAACTTTTAAATAACTATAATTTTGCATATGAAATTTGTAATTTGGAAAATAAATAAAAAAAAAAGGGCTGTGGCACTCGAGGACTGCCGCGGTAAAGCTATTGCATAGCATTTTTTATAACTCATGCAATTATAATTATTTATTTATTTTATTTATGCAGTATTTTTTTCACCGATATCAATTCAAGTTTTTCCTTTGATATTCGCTTCTAAGTGGATGTCCAAGTCATTAAAGGGATGCACTGTCAAAATTTCAGCCCTATAGCTCCAGGGGTTTGGGTAAACCCCATTGCACCCCCCTAGGGGATGAATTTCGAAAAATCGTGGATGTCCACGCCATTATAGGGATGCACTGTCAAAATTTCAGCCCTATAACTTTAGCGGTTTGGATAAACCCCATTTCAACCCCTTAGGGGACGAATTTCCAAAAATCGCTTTTTAGTGGATGTCCACGCCATTATAGGGATGCACTGTCAAAATTTCAGCCCTATAGCTTTAGCGGTTTGGGTAAACCCCATTTCACCCCTGAGGGGATGAATTTCGAAAAATCGCTTTATAGTGGATGTCCATGCCATTATAGGGATGCACTGTCAAAATTTCAGCCCTATGGCTCATTTTACACGATGAAACACGAAACGAAACAAAGTTGCCTGCAATCGCTAATTCCCTTTTGGAGTTTCCTCAAAAACTTCATCGGTGTCTACATGAGTAAACTTCTCATTTCTCTTTTTTACAAAGAAATCAGAGAAAAAACAACAACAAACCTGTAACTGTCAAACTGTTTCCGCAAAGTTGCTTCCAAAAGTTTGTTGGCAAAATTTCACGTCCCCTCAAGCCCTCTCTCACCCCTAGCCTAAGCTTGCTGGAAACTTTATGTTTTGTGTTTCATCATGTAAAATGGGCCTATAGCTTTAGCGGTTTGGATAAACCTCATTTCACCCCCTTAGGGGATGAATTTCCAAAAATCGCTTTTTAGTGGATGTCCACGCCATTATAGGGATGCACTGTCAAAATTTCAGCCCTATAGCTTTAGCGGTTTGGATAAACCTCATTTCACCCCCTTAGGGGATGAATTTCCAAAAATCGCTTTTTAGTGGATGTCCACGCCATTATAGGTATGCACTGTCAAAATTTCAGCCCTATAGCTTTAGCGGTTTGGATAAACCTCATTTCACCCCCTTAGGGGATGAATTTCCAAAAATCGCTTTTTAGTGGATGTCCACGCCATTATAGGGATGCACTGTCAAAATTTCAGCCCTATAGCTTTAGCGGTTTGGATAAACCTCATTTCACCCCCTTAGGGGATGAATTTCCAAAAATCGCTTTTTAGTGGATGTCCACGCCATTATAGGGATGCACTGTCAAAATTTCAGCCCTATAGCTTTAGCGGTTTGGATAAACCTCATTTCACCCCCTTAGGGGATGAATTTCCAAAAATCGCTTTTTAGTGGATGTCCACGCCATTATAGGGATGCACTGTCAAAATTTCAGCCCTATAGCTTTAGCGGTTTGGATAAACCTCATTTCACCCCCTTAGGGGATGAATTTCCAAAAATCGCTTTTTAGTGGATGTCCACGCCATTATAGGGATGCACTGTCAAAATTTCAGCCCTATAGCTTTAGCGGTTTGGATAAACCTCATTTCACCCCCTTAGGGGATGAATTTCCAAAAATCGCTTTTTAGTGGATGTCCACGCCATTATAGGGATGCACTGTCAAAATTTCAGCCCTATAGCTTTAGCGGTTTGGATAAACCTCATTTCACCCCCTTAGGGGATGAATTTCCAAAAATCGCTTTTTAGTGGATGTCCACGCCATTATAGGGATGCACTGTCAAAATTTCAGCCCTATAGCTTTAGCGGTTTGGATAAACCTCATTTCACTCCCTTAGGGGATGAATTTCCAAAAATCGCTTTTTAGTGGATGTCCACGCCATTATAGGGATGCACTGTCAAAATTTCAGCCCTATAGCTTTAGCGGTTTGGATAAACCTCATTTCACCCCCTTAGGGGATGAATTTCCAAAAATCGCTTTTTAGTGGATGTCCACGCCATTATAGGGATGCACTGTCAAAATTTCAGCCCTATAGCTTTAGCGGTTTGGATAAACCTCATTTCACCCCCTTAGGGGATGAATTTCTAAAAATCGCTTTTTAGTGGATGTCCACGCCATTATAGGGATGCACTGTCAAAATTTCAGCCCTATAGCTTTAGCGGTTTGGGTAATACCCTTGACACACTGCAGCATCGAATGAACATTGCAGTATCATTCGGCTACGAATGATCATTCGCGCCCAGTATGTCATGTCCAATGTTCATTCAACAGCTTCATTCGTCATTCAATCGAATGAAGTCAAAATAACTTCATTCAATGAAGATGGAAGTGAAATTGGGGAATTATCGAACAACTTTCCATGAAATTTCCAGTAAAATTTCCCATTGAAATACCTAACTGTCAAACTGTCATTCAGATTTCAGAATTTTTTAAAAAGTAGTACGTTCCATTGTAAATAACTGTTGCTGGGCCTCAATTAATAATTTTTATTAAATTTAAAAGTATAAATCACTATGTAATCACTTTCAGTTCATATATTTAGCAGTTTGTGTAAAGTTTCTATTTTGACAGTTCCAATGAACATTAAGAAATGCAGTGTGTCGCTTCTAAAATGAATGATCATTGAAAGCCAATGAAGTTGGAAGAATGCTCATTCGTTTTTGCAGTGTGTCAAGGGTATAAACCCCATTCAATGACGCACCGTGTTAGGTTTTTTTTCGTTACGGAATTTCTCGATTCGGTCACCGCGCTCGAAGCCTGCGATAAAAGCTATGCAATAGCTTAAAAACGGATAACATTTTTACAAACTTACCTTTAAATAATCCTTTTTCAGAACATCGTATATTGCATCACACGTCTCGGGAATCAACTTGCCCAGCAATTGGGGTGATATTATGGTGGAAAACTTCAAACATTCATAAGGTACACCACTAGCTAAATATCTTAGGGTAGCAGTAAGCCGCTCGTGGGGGCTAATCGCCTTTCTCATGCAGGTGTCTTTCTTTTGAATGATAGGAGTTACCAAAGATAATAGTTTTAAATATGTATCTTCATCCATTCGTAAATAATTATGCCAATCCTCTGGGTGGAATCTGAGTTCATTTAAAAGATTTACATGAGAAAATTGATTCCGCTCTAATAACCATTTCTTTGTCCAAAAGCGTTTTCGTGTTTTTTTCTTCCTTCTTTTCATTTGAATTCGATTAATAAGAACACCCAAAAGTGATAAATATAAAATTTCATTTTGCGAAGATTGCATTGCAATAATTAATTTTACAGCACACAGCAGCTATAGCCAATCGCAAATTGAACTAAACTGAACTAAAACTGTGTAAAAACTGTGTAGTGAGTGTGATGAACTGAGTAAGTTTAAAACTACACAGGTTTCGTTACGATTTAACTGCGCAAACCAGAACTGTGTCATAAACTGAGCGTGAATGGGGGCCTTAAGGACTGAGCAAGAATAGTTCAAAATTGCACAGTTCAGTGAGTTTGTCGCTTTGACGTGACATCATTCGTGTTGATCTGAGCAGTTAAACTGAAAGTGTGTCCGCTTTAATCAGTGGAGTGAACGCCTGATTTATTGGTTTTCCTAAAAGAAGCGAAGGCATACTCTACCACTTCGTATGGTATCTTTGATTAACTGACGGGGTCTCGACACCCAAAATGTTTTACTAAAGCTGCGATCCCAAGCATCCGCACCGTTCTGATCCGCTAAGCTGTTAAAGTTAAAATTCGAAATTTGCTTAGTTTCAACGGAACGGAACGGTAAAGTTGATTAACCACAAAAGCGATTTTAAACGGTGACAATTAATTTGTTGTGCTCCAAGTGAACATGCGGATAATTTCTTTCGTGAGAGTGTCGAATTTAGTTAGATAGCAAGACCTCAATACGATTTCAAGAAGTACTCGTCAGTACGGTCCATCTCCTGTAATCTGCTTCCTACTCGTAAATACCATCTTCATCTAGTATAGAGTTTAAAGATGAAATCGATGAATTAGTAAGAGCCACTTTCCCTGTTTTTAAAGCTCTTATTACGTTTCTGTGACTTTTTTATCCAGTAGAACTCAGCATGCTTCAATTCCGTTCCGGTGGCTGCTCCTTTATCCTTCTGGAGTATGTTATAGCGTATATTCTGCGATTTTATTCACCGACTCTATAGCAACGACAATAAACATTTTAAATAAACAATTAATATCAACGCTAACATCTTCGGGCCTTTTGCTGCCAATGCATGATAACCACGATAGACCAGGAGCCTATCATTGGAGTTATTGTGTTTTCCTGCAAAGAAATATCTACCTCTCGTTAAATACATCCGGATTCGTTTCGCCAGGGCAGTTCTTTCGAATTAACTGTGGGAAAATTTGGGAGCGCTGCTCAGGGGAGTTTATTTGGAGCGCTGTTAGAGAGCATTACTAGAGTTTTCATAAATACTCTTAATTTATTTTTTGATTTCTTCGTGGTTGTTGTTTCTATCGAAAATGTTTTCGTCCACAACTACGTAGTGGTTGGTATCCACATTTACCCCACGGTAACGCGCTGCATCCATTATGCTACCACCATCCCTTCCATTAACCTTTACGTAATCGTTGTTTTGGTTATTGTTCCTGCCATTTGGTGACATCCACAACACCTTATGTATAATAATACTATGATTGAACAAGTTTCCAGCTATGTCTGTCCCGGTTATTATTTGCTTCTTCAGTTAACGAGAGCTTGCCAGCAAATGGATAATAATAAGATTATGCTACAGCCAGTTTTCGTCGCTTAATGCATACAGGTGGCATTTCGTACGTACAGACTTTAAAACATGGCACTCTGGGCACTTCATAAAAGTCATCTCTTTCTTGTTCTTGATTCTTTCTGTAGGCGAGTGTACCGCGATAAACATTATATTAAAAATTCTGGATTTAATTCTTAAGGTCACGACCTGATCAATATTCGGGATAAAGTCTATGCTGTTTGTTGAGTTTTGACACATAGTCCTTCTAGTTTAACAATGTGTATAATATATCCTCTAAGTTCACCTAACATTCCTGCCATTTATTCATGTCTGCGAATTTTCTATGGTTTTTCCATAAATCATTCGTCCTGTGGTGTTGATGAGGGCTTCGCCGTTAATTCTGACTGTTCCTAGACTGACTTTTCGATCTCTTAACAAGTTTTTTTGTTTCATGTTGTTGACCCCCGCGCTAAACCCTACCAGGAAAACCAGTCCCAAAAAATGATATCCCCTCGGGGCTTACAGATTTTTACTGGGGATTGGTATATTAACCCTTGCCCTAAACCCCGTCCTTTGTCGGATTGGCAGGATACGCTGGAGGGTTTACAAAAAATTACTGCTTAAGACATATTTGCAAAAAACCCATCTGCACGAAGGATTATCTATGGTGACTTTTAATATTTTATTCGTAATGATGTTTTCAAGGTCTGTATCATTTTTCAGCTCAGAGAGGAATTAGTCTAAAATTGAATTTGTATTTTGAATGTCTAAAATTACAGTTTTTGTATCTGAGTTGGTTCCAAAAACCACCCATAAACAATGCAGTGCACATGGGCGTAGCAAGGTAGGGGGCCAGGTGGGCCAGGCCCACCCCAGAATCCTTCTGGCCCGCCCCAGAATAAAAGTTATTAAAAACACGATACATCCGCTTTAAAACCAATGATATTACATAACGCTTTAAACAATTTGAAAAAAAAAAAAAAAAAAATTAAATGGTCCTGCGCTGGACGTGGCCAAACCAGCGAAGTGTATTGAGTTTACCAAGGTCACTTACATAGCCTATCTCGTCATATATTTGATATAACTCGTTGGTAGCTGTTTCTCCATGTCCCTTTCTGACAAATAGGGCTTCTAAAAATCTTCCTTTAAAAGGAATTTAGCATATAACATGGCAAATTACTGTCTTATATAATGTACCTAACTTCGTCTTTCGATGCATTGCTCAAGATCCCAGCAATTTACGAAGTGCGTTTTTGTTTCGGAGTAGAAATCTCCTGCTGATTTCCTCTAGCATGTCTATATACACTTGTTGCTGATTTATTTTCAATGAGTTCCCGATCGATTTGGTTTTTAGCCCTTCCATCTGGCGACATCCAAGCCATTTTTTTGATGTTTTTATATGGGAAGAACTTGAACTTCCTAGCATTGCTTTGCTGTTATCGGTCGAGAAGCTTGCCACCATTATCGTGGGTGGTTGCGCGAAGGCTGTGGCTGCCTATTATCGCTCATATACTGAAAGTCCTTCTCGATATTAGCGTTGAAGTCACCCAACATCATTTTATATCATTCGAGGGTTGGTTATGGAGATGTACTTTTAAGAACTTTTAGTTCGATTCTACTCATGAGTATTTACTCGAGTACTTTCCACCGATTCCGTATCACTGGCTACATGCGAGTAGTGTATCCTTTGAACTGAGCGGCATTTGGGCAATAGTTTGCCGATGAAAGAACAACGTAATGCTGATTTTGTCGCCGGTTTTTGGAGGACTCAGAAGAAGATTATTACCGATCGGCTCATCAAGGTGGCAGGCCATTTAAAAGGAGATAACTGAACAGAGTTTGCACTATATTTTGTCGCTGGAGAAATAGCGTAATTTCCATTTTGATACTAGCGGTAGGGAGGTAAATGAATCTAATTCCGCTGAATCGGGTTAATCTTGATAGCCAAAAAGCATATTCGTGCTCGTTTGTTTGCTGAACTATATATCGTCGGTCTAGAACCAGAACAACGTATGTCCAAAAAAAAAAAATAATTCCTTTTTTGAATTTTCTGGTTGTAGAAGAGTTACTTTATCCGTCTTTATATAAATTCGGCCATAACATTTTATAATAGTAGTAGTTTCCATTTTATCGTATCTCCATTTCACATAACGATAATGCATAAAATTCACCTTTTAATAGCTCTCCTGTAAAATTTCAAAATTGGTGGTTACGTTCTTCTGGTTCTAGACCGACGATATTTTCCCATACGAGATTTAATATTTTCTGTTTACTGAGTTGTATCGGTTGCAGTTATTTTAAATAATCGAGCAACTAATCTCTTAAGGGTATGGTTGCATGGCAAGTTATGTCAAGTTAAGCGGGTTGTATCACAAATCCGTTGTTTCAAGTTATTTTATGTCAAAAAATTAAAAAGATACGTTATAAAAAGGTGTGTTTTTTGGATAAAAATAAAAAAAAATATGTGCAGGTATGAGGGGATGTTCGGTTACATGCACATGATCTGTCACTTCTAAGGATTCCTCATACATATTTTTTCAATATTGAGCAAATATTTCCAAAGCAAAGACGCTACATTAGGTCAAGCAGTTGATGTTATTAAAAGCATAACAGCTGCGTTGGAGAAAGACAGAAATAGTATGGAAAACTTTCAGAAGGGTTGGAATAAGATAGAGAAATTTTCGAATGCAATCGAAATTTCCTTAGAACCGTTACGAGTGTCTAAAAGACGAAGGCAACCAAATAAGTTGAATGATTTCATAGTCGATACCACGTCAGTTTTCGGCGATGCGAAGGATAAAAGGACAGATTCTAGAAGGATGAAGCAAGACAGATTCTATAATTTAGCGTTATTAATTAACATTGAAAATTTATTTGTATAGAATATAAGCGCAGATCAAGTCTTGCAGGAATTTTTAAAGAAAAGTAAAAGAGTAAATTTCAATTAATGAATATAATATTTAGATTTAATTCTAACTTTTAATTATATTTAATTCTAACTACCTAAGTAGTCTAAATACTTAAAAATTAAAAAAAAAATAGTTTTTTTGTTGATCGTCTGTCTGTGGTGAGTCGGTAACGATGCTTTAAAATCTGGCCCACCCCAGCAAAAATTCATTGCTACGCCCATGGCAGTGCATAAATTACAATCATTGGTCAAACTTTGAGGAAAGCGAAATTTTATGCAGCACGCAAAATAGTTATCTTAACTTATCTGCACTATTTCGATAACTTTCCTGTTTTGTAGTCAAACATGGACGGGATGAACTTTTTATTTTATTGCACTGTGCAAACAGAAGAACGAACTTTGACAGCTGCTCAAAGTTTTTTCGTGTTGCTGTGTTTTTTATTGTTTGAAGTTTGTATTTTCAATTAGACGAATGCATTGATAAATTTATTTTTAAACTTTTCAGTAAACTTTTTATGAAAAGTTTAATATCAGTGGGAGAATTTTTTCTGTAGTCAGATTTTGACAATATCCTTGACCTTTTCAGAGATGAATTTTTTCAAGTGGAAAAAAACAACAATTTATTTTTTTTTTTTGTTTTATTAACCTTCCAGATTACACTCAAGCTTTTTTAATGACTAGATAATACCTAATATTCAAATTATATGTATGTATACGATTGGTAGTTAGGTCCGCTTCTATTTAAAGACGGTATCTGGGGGTTTATGATCAAAATTAACGAATTTATGGTAAAAACCGATACATTTAAAATGACACAGCAAACAAGTTTTGTCGAATGTGTTTCAATTCCAATTCTCACTACTAAATTCAATCTGTGTGTTCAAGCATAAACGAAAGATCTAAAAAAAGCATTCCCAACTTACCGATTTGCCCAAATACTTCAAGAACCCCAAAAATTGTTGAAAAAAATTAAAATTAATAAAGCTGCAGCCCTATTTACCTGAGAAAGTCTTGATTTGTTAACGTATGGACCAGGGCAATCATTAAAAGTTATCTAAAAATCTTCACATCTAAGCTTCAAATGGAAGATCATTGAACATAGTATATCTCGAAGCTCTCTAAGAAGTCGGTTCAGAATTGATCAACAAGTTTTTTGGAAAAATTGCAAGGGCAATCGGAATGTGAGATTTATATGCAATGGAGAAGAAGCAAAGAAAGCCTTCAGCTATGAAATTTTATGTATAAACCTAGGATTCTGCAATGTAAGACTCGGGAAGAGGCTGGAATCTGGGTACACAAATAAAACTTCGGTCACTGATATTGTAGATAAAAACCCAGCGTCCAGGCAATTGTAAGACAGGGAATTTTTCTGTGTTCTGATAATGGACAATATCCGTCTGAAGCCACACTGTGTCAACCGCCGACATGATTAAACCCTGAGGTGATGTCTTATTACATCAACTCCATGTCCTCATAGAACATATATGATATTTGGATCGTGTCCCGTTGGCGTGGAAGAAAGCGATCGTTGTCCCAATTTTGAAAAAGGCGACAGTCGGGAAAGCAAGAATTATCGTGGTATTAGCCTCCTTTCGATCGTCGGCAAAGTATTTACGAAAACAATACAATCGAGGCTACAGAACCATCGAGAGCTTACGAGCCGGAAAGAACAATCTGGATTTAGACCACATCGGGGATGTATTGATCAAATATTCGCACTCCGCCAGCTAATGGAAGAAAGAATTTGTTGCGGCAAACGAACTGTCGTCGTTTTCGTCGATTACCAATCCGCTTTCGAATGCATCGATTGGAACAGTTAATGGAGAACCTTGGAAACCGAACACATGTAATTGAAAATCATCCAACTCCCCAAGCGTCGTACGATTGTTCAACCAGCAACGTTCGTATTCGAAGCGACTTATCCGAGGAGTTCCCGATTAAAACGGCTGTCCGGCAGGGAAACGTCGCTTCGCCACTTTTCTTCAACGTTGTAATCGACGCGATTATGCGTGAAGCATTCGATGGACGATTAGGAGTTCGAAACAACGACAACAACTTCGTAACTGATTTAATGTTCGCCGACGATCGCGCCGTGTTCGCCGTCGCGGATGCCGAAGCAACGGACATTTTATACGACATTTTCCGCATCGCCCAGCCATACGAGTTAAAATTCAATGCGGAAAAGACCAAAGTGCTCACAACGGACGGATCGAGGGCCAGTGTTCACCTCGATGGAACCCAAATCGAACAGGTTCCGATGTTCAAATATTTGGAATCATTGGTTAAGGAAACGAAAGTGACATCGACGGCCAACGTTCACAGGCTTATTGACCAGGGAGTCAATTCTGGTTCGATGCAGTGAAAACGTGAAAAAAGTTTACCCTTGACGTTTTACACACCTTTTTCACTTTATCACTACACTAAACCTGAAAAAGAGACTCTCGTTGCATTCGTGAAAACTCAATGCTGAATAAAGGCTGAATTGAATTTTTAAACTGGTAAGTGTCAAGGGCTGTGATCTCTTGATTGAATTCCATACTCCGTTGCCTAAGTCATTGCCATTAAGTCAGTCCTGTCCGAGGCCTGCCTTGAGGATTCGTAGTCGGTTGGATTTTACGATGGAAAGTTGTCAGCCTGCCACCTAACTCCCAACCTGACGGACTAGTCCGGTATATGCTTCGTTTTGAAGCGCGAAACACTCGCCTTTCACCCTCCTCCGTTTGTTACTCTTGTCTATACAGAGCCCACAGGGGTCACCCAATGTAAAGCCAACATCTTCGTGGAAGTGTAGGTAGGATTAGTTAGCATTTCAGAAGATCTTAGATCGCGTGGACCTTCGATTGAAGATGGCGTTTCTCAGGATATATTACTTTGATGAATCGGCACCAACAAAGGTCCCCGACGCCGTTATTTCCTACGACTTCGAAAATTATGACAAGCACTGTCTTCACAACCATGAACTAATGTCCACTTCTATCAACCGGGATACTGATTTCATTCTAAATTTGGGCCCAAGTATCGTGTTGAATTTAACGCCTCCAAAACGAAGTTTTGTTTCATCTCTAAGAAAACTTAAACCGAGACTCCGTCTGTCTCAGTGGATAATGAGAATCTAACGGATGATCCAACTCTTAACACACTAGAGGATGTTACGCCTGATCTTACCATTATCATATTTCTTGTATTAACATAGCTGCGCGCTTCTCGAGTAAAAATAAAAGATGGCTTTACAACGGGCGAACACCGACCCTGAATGAAACATAGTCATCTAACATACTGTACGGCCGTATACCTCACACAAACACGAGGATACATTTTCTTACAACAAAAAAACGGAAAAAAAATGTTTTTTATTTACTACCGACAAACGTCAAAACTATTTATACTTTGGGATATCTATTTTTTGAAAATAGTGTAACTTTCGCTCCCCAACAAAACTCAAAACTTATCGCGTTTTTATAGTGAAAAATATCATGAAATTCAGTGGGCATATCTTCGAATTGGAACATTTCTAAATGTTCTAAAGTATCCAATTTCAAAACTTCCAAATTTCCAAAATTTCCCACTAAAATAGAAATAAACACAAACACGCACCACCCACCCGCAAACCGACGACTGGCGAAGTTGTTTCTCTTGTGCATTGATAGTCTTTAAGTAAAATAATCCAAACGTCGATTATACATAACGAAAAAAAATTTCAAAAACCGACTTCAGAAAAAAGCCGCACAAAATGCACAAAAAAGGATGAAATAATTGTTTGTAATTCCTAACAACATTAATCCAATCAGAATGGATCTAGAAAGAAGAATCACTTTTGAAGACGGTGCTAAGGGCATAAACCAAACAAAGAAATGAAAACAATTCCCGAAGCAAGAGTTAGTGCAATCAAAGTCAACTACTACCTGATGGCACCGTCTTCAAAAGTGATTCTTCTTTCTAGATCCATTCTGATTGGATTAATGTTGTTAGGAATTACAAACAATTATTTCATCCTTTTTTGTGCATTTTGTGCGGCTTTTTTCTGAAGTCGGTTTTTAAAATTTTTTTTTATTTCGTACTCTTTAGTCCATTCATTTTTTTCGGGGGCAATATAAAAAAAATTATTAAGATAGGCCTACACGGCACAAATAAATCGTTGCGTGTGAACTCAACTGTTCGGCTTGCACAATCTAAAAGGTTTGGATTGTACCAAATATGTCTCGTTGATGTTGGACCACTTGCTCCTCCGACCTTATCGCAATCAATGTAACATAATATAACGCGTAGATAAGTATAAATATAATGCGCAATAACTAATGGAGGTAATTTTCACTCGTCATTTGCACTCAGTTTATTTACACAATTCGACTTGCGCCAGACAATTTTAAAAACTAAATCGATGCGTATGAACCTACCTTTACGATAAGTATGACACGCTGCCGTAGTATCGTTTAACCGACGATGCAGCGTACGTATTGCAAGCCTAATTCTTCTTTTAAAATCAATTTTGAGATGTATAACACGCCGCCGCGCCATCGAAAAAAATCTAAGCAGTAGCTAAATAGTTTTTGCAGTAATGTATTTGCATATTTTCCGACGAATTTAAAAAAAAACTTATTTAATATGAAACAAAATTCTCCGGGGGAAATTAAAAGAAATATTTATTGTGAAGTCGATAGCTTACTGTACTATACTCCTCATACACTTTCATTTGATACCCATAACAAGGACGTTGTAAAGAAAAAGTAAGCCGCCATTTTGTGTTGGCCGCCATTTTGGGTTTTGAATGACGCCACATAGCAAAGTGTGTTCTACTTGTCACACCCTTCCATTTGATACCCATTTCGGAGGTCGGGGAGCCCAATTGCAAAATTCGACTGCCATCTTGGAACCGCCATCTTGATTCTTTTTTACAAAATGATCAGATTGTTAAGTTCAACGTTTGTTTACAGTACACACACATACAAATCAAGGAAATATAAGCTTAATTACCATTAATAGCGGGGAAATCAAATGTAAACAATAAAACTCTTTGATTCTTCACCCACGTCATGGTATATTTCTTTATTCAATATAAACAATAGTTTTTGAGCTCCAAATCAAAACTATATGCCATAATTTCGTTCTCATCGGCATTTGTTCTGGAAGCAAATTTACAGACGTATTCACGTCGAAAACTTGTTTAATATGGAACAAAATTCCCTGAAGTAAATTAAAAAATAATTATTTTGTCGATATATAGAAAAAATAGCACCGCGAGCCCAAGGATCGAACTCGCACCCCACAGATCCCACAGACAAGAATACTTCACACTCTAGCCCTTTGCGCTATGTCAAGTACTATCGGCCGCTGACCAATATGTTAATAAATCATTTCAGAAGGAATAAAAAGAGAAAAAGAAAACAAAAATGCTGCCCCGACCGGGGATCGAACCTGCAAGCGCCACACTCCGCTGAACCGAGAATCCGACGCTCTACCCACTCACCCATCGGCCTGCTGCCAGACTTACAACAATAAAGTAATTTGTTCGGTGCCTATGACATGTTTAGGTTGAACCAATTTTAACAGTTTTTTATGCCTAACTTCGAACTCCTTTATCAGAATTTCGAAAAAATTTAACGGGACCACCGTGGGAAGCTCCCCCTTCAAATGAACCAAAAAAAAGCAAAAAAGTTATTGGGTTACAAAGTTATGCGTGAACAGGACCACAAAATACCTACACGTCGAATTGAGTAACCTCCTCTTTTTTTGAAGTCGGTTAAAAATGATCAAGTTTCCATAAAGCACATTCAACCATACATTTGGTGCAGATTATTTGTTTGGTTCAAATTTGCCATCTAATGCCGGTGTGTATAGCTCAGCACTCGTCCATTTAAATCTTTGGTCAAGTTTGGCCGTCGTGAGCCCTTATGCGCTCCCAAACTGGCGGTGCTCGCCCGTTGTAAGTCCTTTTATTTTTACTCCGATAATTGTATAATTTGTGCATAATAACTTAGGAAATCTACTTAAAAGAAATGTCTTTAAAAAATTAAGGGCGCATAAAAATATCTCGTACGGGGCACCAAAATACCTAAAGCCATCTCTGCCTTTCATTCATTATTGCGTGCTACAATCTATAAGCCCTATATCCGTCCTTGCTTCGAGTACAACTAATTTATATGGGCTGGTGTTTCAGAAACCACCTTACCATGGCTTGACAAAGTACAAAACCGCGCTATTAAAATTCATCGAAATTTTCCTCCACCATGGACTCAGAGGTACTCCCCCTTGTTCATCTAGTAGTCTGGTTATGCTGTCACAGACTTTGGCACCTGGTTGTGGTGGGATTCACTTGTTTCAGGAGGCATAACGCTCCGTCTAGGCTGTCTTCCGGTAAACCCGATGTCTGCATCTCTGGCTTAGTCGGCTGCCTAAAAAAACTAATGCGTACAGCATCCAAGAGTCCAAAACCAGGGCTCATCGTCTCTCTCATGCATTCCCCAGACTCCTTTTAACCCATGCTATTTTTTTATCCTTCGAGCCAAGCATGCTACTAGACATTGCACCATGAAAGGAACGACATGATAGACAGGTGAATTTAACTTAAAAAAATTTACTTGTTTCGCTTCTACGAAAGATAGATCATCCTCCAAATAGCATTTCTCCACTCAAAGCTATGCAAATCTCAATTAGCAAACAATTTTTGCTTGAAGCCATGATGATGATGATGACACACGAGCATGTTTCTAATATGGTGAATAAATTACAATGAATCCAGCATACGTATAGGGGAAAAAACTGCTTCAAGCTCCAAATTAATTCTTTAACTTTCATTAATTATTAACGAACACTTAGAAAGTTACCAAACTAAACTTTACTAACTTTCTTTGAAGTTCTTTGGCATACCAGATATATTCCTGCTTTTCCGGGAAGGAACTGATACTCGCATCCACACTGCCATTTGGCAAAACCAAAAAACTAATCTAATATTCTTCGCTAATTAAGCAACATGAGTAGAATGCGATGTAGCTTAAAAGTTTAAAATAAGCCCTTTTCGTCGAATAATTAACTTCAAATTACGAGGCTAATTAATTTCTTATCGATATATCGTAGTTTCTCATGTTAGCAAAGGATACGACTGCTGCGATTAGTCACAAATTATTTTTAGTACAGAACTCCTGGAATCAGGTTGTATGTATGTGCAAAAATATTAGTCCATTGTTTGGGCTGAAACCTATCAACTAAAGCATAATTCCCTAATTGACCCATAATGAAAGATGATAATCATGACCGAAGGGTGCCGAAGTCAATCGAAACATCCTGCACAGGTGAAAATGGATAATGCTCAATTTTGCCATCAGTTGATTACTTTGATTGATGGTAACATTTCTATGCATGGAGCGTTTTGGCATTATGATTGATAATCTGAACGTTCATAATTAATATTCGTACATGAGCGAAAATGATGAAATGGCCTTATTTAAAACGATAAATACAAACAAATAACATTTATCCGAGTTAATATTGTGCTTTGTAAAGGAACGGAAATTGACATTCATCAAGCATTTCCCAGGATATTGGGAGTGAGTGAATAATAAATCTATTTAGACTATCATCAAATAAATTATAGCGCTTTATTTTCGGATGTATTTGCGAGTCGAGTACAGAATTCGTTTAAAGCAGGTTGTGATGAAAATAAAAAATTGTTGTGTCAGTAAATTGAGCTCCAGTAATTTTTTTTCTAATAATTCAATTTATGTCAAAAATATATTTTAATCAGCAGCAATAGTAAAAAGGAATCATTTGGACTCTCTAGCATTTTCATTAAGATGCCTTGAACACACAGGGCCGGCGCTTGTTTTTTTTGCGCCAGGAGAAGTATGCTATATTGCGCCCCCTGTAACGGCCGCCCCATGGATCTAGCCTCTAAAAAGCATTATTTCACCCCACAACCGAACTTTGGACTCAAATTAGCCAACAAAAAAAAAAAAAAAAAAAAAAAATTTTATAAAATAAATGGCAACCCGGCCTCCCCTTGGTGGCTGATCTCACAAGTCAATCTATAGAAAAAAGAAAAAAAAAAAAAAATTTTTTCCTGATCTGGCAACTTCCAGACCCAGTTAATGTAAAAAAACACAATGATTCTCAATACCGAGGAATGCCAGCTAACGGGAAACATTCCAAAGAATAGAAAAATATTGGAACTGAGTGAACGATTTTTGGTCTCGCTGGGGAGAATTTTTTGGAATAGGAGTCAGTCTGGATATTTTGAGTTGGGTGCACGGATGGAGGTTTTTGGATGATGAGAGTTATGCATCGTGCATTATTATTTCTCTCGGAAGATAAAAATATAGTGATTAAAAAGGTGAAAAGTTTTTCTGGATTGGAAATTACGTCCCGGAACATTAGACTTAAGTTCCTCTGAGATTATAATCTTCTCTTGTTTTGGGAATTGAAGGAAGTGTGGAGGAGTTGATCGTGGATTCAAGGAAGCTAAGTTCTTATTTTTTTTATATATTTTTTTTATTAAATAACTATGAGATAACCCCAAATTAAATATACTATCGCGAATATTTAATCTCGGGTTAATTAATAAAATAGTTAGTCTTTCTTTTCGAGATAACGCCAATATTCATTAAGCACCGTTAGTATTAACATATGTATATATATATAGTATTAATAAGTATTATACATGCAAATCCTCTAACGGGAAACAGTTCAAACAATAGAAAAATATTGGAACTGAGTGAACGATTTTTGGTCTCGCTTGGGAGAATTTTTGGAGAGAGAGTCTGGAGATTTTGATTTTTGGAGTTGGATGGAGAGTTTTGATGATGAGAGTTGTGCATCGTGCAATATTATTTGTCTTTGAAAATACAAGATAGTGACTAACAAGTGAAAAGTTTCTGGATTGGAAAGTACGTCCAGGGAAATTTAGGTTAAGTTCTCTTTTATTGTTATAGTGTAAATAATTCTTTTTATACAAAACATGCCTCTGTAGTAAGGTGAGAGCACTGAGTGTTGGCGGGAAACTGGCCGTGAGCGATGGTTTATAATGGAAGGAAAGTCGCGGGATTTGTTTAACGAGTGGTTGTTCGACGCCAATATGAAGTTTAACTAATAGTTGTACACAAGGAGGTACATGTGTGTTTGAATCTAGATAATCTATTATGAAGACTATGTTTCGTAGTTACTTCGACAAATGATGATGAACGGTTTATGATTTTATGAAGGGGAGAAATGTGTATCCCCACTCACCACTACATTTCCTTCCATTTTATTTGTCTTTAAACATTCACTCCTCTTCCGTGGTTGCTTAGCATTAATTATTAACTAACTAATGAATGAATTAATCTATATTAATAACAAAAAGGATAAATAAACACAAATTCCATATTTTAATATATAAATAAAATTTTGTTTATTCTTCTTATCTTCTTTTATCTTATTTTAGATTTTTTTTATATAATTTAATTGTTTTGGTACCTTACACAAAGGTGCAAAAATCGCAAAAAATTTGGTTATTAATTCACCGGATAAGCGAATATATAAAAATAAGTAAAAACAAATTATCATTAAACCACAGTAATAATAATAAAATAATTAAAAGTAATCTAGATTTAAAAGTTGATAATGAATTAACAATTAATAATACACATAATACAAATACAAATAAATTGATTAAATATAATAAGATACAAAATTATCGCTATCAACAGCCGCAGCAACGGAATAATAATAAACAAACATTGCAAGTGCAAAAAGAATCTAACATTTGTAATAATAACCGCAACAATAATAATACTATTAACTTTAATAATAATACATTATGTTGCATTAGCTGGCTGTCTTAGTGTAATAATAGGTACTACGTTGACCTTTACCACATAGCAGAATTAAATTTTTGGGGTATGTTTTTGCTTTTATATATATTATAATTAATAATAATAAATAAAAAAAAAAAAAAAAAAAAAAAAAAAATTTATAGGAATTATATATATAAAATAGGAATTATATATATAAATATAAATAAAAGAAATACATTTTTTTTTAAATTATCGTTTTATCTTGAAATCAAAGAAAAAAAAAATAAAGAGAAAAATAATGAAGTTACAAAACTGAATTCAAAATAAAACAACAACAAGGAATCTTTTTATATTTAATGGATTTACAAAATTTGAATTAACAAAGAAACAAAACCACAGAAAGTAAAAAGATTTAATATTTTTATATAAATAATAAGTAAATAAAAAAAAAAAAAATTTTTTTTTCATAATGGAAAGGTTACGAATAAACGGCCATAGAGAAACAAAAAAGGGGGAAACATTAACAGTTTTACCACAATGTTTTTTTCTTATCCCCTCGACAACCAAGGAAAAACAAAAAATATTTACACTTAGTTTCGTTTTATTTGTTTCCCCAACTCGGTGAATAATGAAGATAAAATATTAGAATTAAACACAAGTAAAATAAAAAAAAAAAAAAAAAAAAAAAAAAAAGAGACACGCAATCGAAACTCAGCAACAACAAATCCTTCCCACAAAATCCCTCTTCTCTGGTATTAAAAATAACGAAAATATTAACTGCGAAAAACACAGAAACCAAAAACATATAAACATGCGCGATTTCCACCGAATTTATTGGCGTGATATAAGATAACTACAAATAAAAACAAAATTTCTTTGAATCTAAACTAAAAACAAAAACCAGAAGAGAGAAACTAACAGAAACAAAAGGAAGGACGTAACCCCCACTATGATCGGTTAGGCCACCCCCCCAGTGTGGCCCTCGGGATTAAGGAAGACCCTAACAAGGGTAAGTGATCTCCACCTCTTTTGGATGCTCTTATATAAGACAGCCCAAACATGACTGGTGCCCATTGACCACCATTCCTCTCTCCCTTATTGACCCCCCCTCTCGTTGGTCCCGGACGGCTCAAGTGACCCCTTATCGCCCTTTCTTTCGTTTAATTCTATTAAATGGCACGAGTTTTTTTTAAACAGTTTAACTGTCACCCCTTCTGCATCTCTGCATCACGAACCCCACCCCATCCGGCGAGCTAGCTTGAGCATCGCAAGTCGTGCCGACTTCAGATGCAGAGGATGCAAGCTTTTGGCGATACCCTCCCGGCTGTCGAGCCGTCCCTGCTACCCCTTCTTCATTCATCCTTTCTCCATCTCTTATTTTTGTGACAACGTCTTTCTGGCCTTTAGGGCTCACTCCCTTCTTCGTGCTCCGGCACAAATTATTCCCGACAGTTACAAATGGCGCCCAACGGTGGGCTAAGGAACTTAATCTGCTTTGAGTTCCTTGGTCTAGCGATCCGATGACATGGACGCGACTGATTGTCACTTGGTGACACCTTACTTTTCCCCTCGGCATATCTTTTCTCCTAGTTTGTTTTCCCTCTCATGTCATCGGTTTTAAATATCCTTTTTTTAAATTGCAGCCGAATTTTCTTTTGAACCCTTTTCCTTGTGGCATGGGCCAGCGAGAGGAGCCCGGAACGAACTTCTTTCAACTTTACGTTCCCTCTCAGTCCAAGTTCCTCCGGCTTCTGGATTGGGCGAGGGTGCTTACCGCGGCGCCTTAGCCCTTATCACTTTTTCTCTTTCCCCTATTCTATTTTTCTTCTTCTTCACCCACTTCAACTTTCGTTATCTTTAAGCGGTAGCCTCCCTAATTTTTGTACGGTTCCTGTCAGTGAGGCTCGGAGTCTGGTTAACAGGCGTACAACGCCTGACTCTGCGCGAGCCTACACTGACAGAGAACACCACTCACTAGTTGTTCTCCCTTTTCTTCCTGTAGCATGGATGGGTGGATCCTGTAACGTCGGTTCTGTCCCGTCTGGGCTATCAGGCGTCCTATCGCCTGGCCTTGCGACAGAATCGATGTTGCAGAATGCAACCACAACCCCCGTTCAATGAACTTTCTGACATTCCGCCTTCCTGGGGCTCGGCAGTGTTGCCGAGCAGTTGTGGTGGATTGCCAGAACGTTCACCCCGAAATTCGTGTGGAGGCTTCCATCTCTCGCTTTCCTTCTAATTGGTCAATGGGAATCCGGTCACGATAGGGGTGGCCGTATGTAAGATGATAGGGACATCGGTGTTGGGGGTGTTGTTAGGCACTAGTCTAATGCCAACCCCAACATTGATTCCGAAGGTGAAGGCACTTGGTGTTCCTGACGACGTGGATGCCAATCTGCACTGAGTACAGGCAGACTGTCATCGGCGCCGTCAGCCACCGTACCCTTGGAGGGGACATCCTTCCCTGGGGCCACATCGTTAAATGAATAAAACATAAAAAGATAATAAAATTTTTCTTCACTGTATGATCATTCTGCTCTCTCTACTTTATTATAACTAAATATAGATATATAGATTTTTTTCTCTTCTAATTTTGATTTTCGGATTTTCGTCCTTGAGCAAGGTTTTGCTTGCGAGTTTTTTTCGTTAGGTGATAGCCAGTGTTACTGGACGGTCACAGAATTTGCTAACTATAGTCATACCATTTTTTTTAAATTTTGGGTTTCCCTAAGTCACTATCCGCTAGTCGGTCTCCCAACCATGTCAAGGAATCGGAATGAAAAGGGGCAATTTGCCCCAAGTAAACAGGTTGAAGGAGACGAGGAGAACACTCCATCTGAAGAAGGCGATCTGGAACGGGACGCCGTGTTGACAGCTCTGGCTGAACAAGTGGCGGCCCTACAGCACGAAATGGAGCGGATGAAACAGCGCGGCCCCCAGGAACCACCCCTAAATGAGACTGTGTCTAACTTTCTGCACTTGCCTACGTCGCCTGGAGCGGGGCCCAGTGGCATTCCTCCGCGGTCCAGCAGCGTCGGTGAGCGCCCCCATTACCGCCCTGAATATACCGGCTCTGCCATCAGGCAGAAGTCGCCAGTCTTGAACTGGAACCTCAAGTTCACGGGTCGCCCGGGAGAAACCTCGGCAGAGGAATTTCTCTATCGACTCGACACCCGAGCTCGAGATGAGGACATATCATCACGGGAGTTGGTGCGGAATGTGGCCGCCTTACTGACAGGACCCGCTGAGGACTGGTACTGGACCCAGTTCCGGAGACAACATGTCAGTCCCTTGTGGGCGGATTTCAAGTCTGGTCTAGTAGGTCAGTTTGGAGGACTTGAAACAGACTATGAAATAATCAGTCAGATGCTAGAAACTAAACAATTCAACCAAACCTACGACACTTTCTCGTCAAAGATAATAGCCCTGGCGAACCGCCTAACGCGCCCGATGCCCCCCCTCGAGCTGATGCGCATCATTATGACTAATTTAAACGCGACCTTGGGGATCGCCATAATCGGATCTACCTACACAGACCTACGCCAGCTCCGCGAAGCGTGCATTCGTGTGGAGAGATGGCAGAGGGCCAAGAAGGAGGAGAGCCGCCCTTCGCACAGAGTACATGAATTGGACGACTTCCACCCACAGCCACCGCCCTTGACCCATCCCAACTACCTTCGCGACGCACCAACTCCTGCAGTAGAAGAGATGAGGGCTGACGCTGCTCCGCGCCGCCCCGTCACGTGTTGGAACTGCAATCAAGAGGGACACTCGTTCTCGGATTGCCCTTCTCCTCATAGGAAGATTTTCTGTTATAGATGTGGGCGCCCCGAAGTCTACACTACTTCTTGTCCAGTCTGTTCGGGAAACCGGAACCTGGGTGCGAGGCCCCGGGGAGGTTCGCGCCCGACTTAGTCCCTGAAAGTTCCCCCTTTACACCTGATTTATCTACCAGCCTGTCTAATATCTCTGACCTATCGACAATGGAATCTCTGCCGGCCTTCCCTTCTCCGGAGGTCAGAGCCTCCTTTATGCAACGATGGGCCAATTATTATCGAATCCGTAAACGAATATTTAATGACGTTGGCGAACAACCACCAGTTCACAAAGCCCCGCGTATTAGGTCATGTGCAATGGAAAAGCGGGCACACAGTCAAAAGATCGTCGCCGCCGTATTACATGAGAACGGGGATGATCGACCTTTCGTCAACGTACAGCTTCAAGGTGTGACCATAACAGGCCTGCTGGACACCGGCGCCAGCATTAGTTGCTTGGGTAGAGGGGCGGAGTTGTTCCTCCAGGAGAACCCGGCCATCAAACTATACCGCTTACGCGCCGATGTCCAGGTAGCTGACGGCACGCCTAAGGACGTAATCGGTTTCATTACCGTCCCAATATCTTATGGATCGAGAACCATCACTATGACCTTATATGTAGTTCCTGGCCTGGCCCAGAACCTTTACCTAGGAGTTGATTTTTGGAGGGCCTTTAGGTTGGCCCCTCATATAATAGGGGAACTCCATCATACCCCACAGCAGGATCCCAATTGTCATTACCTTGAGGAGTCTCAACAGGAGCGACTGAACCAGGCCCGAGCGCGGTTCCCGTCTTTCGACACCTGTGGACTCGGCAGAACTCACCTGGAACAGCATGTGATCGACACTGGCAGAGGCACTATCCGGTCTCTCCCGCCATTCAGGCCCTCATGTATGAGGAGGTCGATCGCATGTTGAGTTTAGGTGTGATCGAAGAGTCCAACAGCCCATGGAACTCGCCCGTGGTCCTGGTTCGGAAACCTGGAAAGGTCCGCCTCTGTTTGGACTCCCGCAAGGTTAATGTAGTAACAGTGAAGGATGCCTATCCACTGCCTCATATAGACGGTCTCCTGGGGCGCTTGCAAGACACGAAGTTCATCTCCGCGATTGACCTTAAGGACGCCTTTTGGCAAATTCCCTTAGAGGAAAAGTCGAGGGAAAAGACGGCCTTCACCGTCCCAGGAAGACCGCTGTATCAATTTACAGTGATGCCGTTCGGGCTTTGTAACGCTCCGCAACGCATGTGTCGCCTCATGGATAAAGCGATACCAGGCTCTCTTAGAGAAAATGTGTTTGTCTACTTAGACGATTTGTTGGTGGTGTCTCCTGACTTTGAGACTCACCTCAAATTGTTGGAAAAGGTCGCTGACTGCCTTCGTCGCTCCGGTTTGACAGTAAATCTGTCCAAGAGCCGGTTTTGCGTCAGGGAGGTGAAATATTTGGGGTTCATCATTGGCGATGGGTCCCTAAAAACGGACCCCGACAAGGTGGCAGCCATCAGGGACTTCCCAGTTCCAAAGTCAGCCAAGCAGGTGAGACGCTTTTTAGGCATGACCGGATGGTATAGGCGCTTCATAGGCAACTATGCGAGCATCGCCTCACCCATCACGGACTGCCTAAAGGGTGGCAAATTTGCTTGGTCCGACGAAGCCCAACAAGCATTCATGGAACTTAAGAAGTTAATGATGTCTGCTCCCTTACTGGTTACCCCAGGATGACATGACGACGACCTCCACGTATGCGTGACGGCTCCATCACGCTGGTTCATCCTGGGCAATGCGTTCTCGACCGAACGTAGCCGACAGTCGTCTTCCCTACCTTACGTTCCTCTCCTTGTTATCAATCCCTGCTACCCATCCCCAACCCACAATCCTCTGGGTCGGATCAAGGTGTAATGCGAACCGTGCCGATGATCAGCTAGGCTGGGGACCCAGATTAAAAAATAGCTCAGTCGTTTACGGTGTGCTCCGGATACCTGGCGACCTCCGGTTCTAACTAGCCTTACCCGGGTACTGCGGATCTCTGCCCGGGTGGACCTCGTTTCTCCGCTACTCGTGGGAGTAATTATGGAAAAATCCAAAAAATCAACAAAACCGGGGACCGGTTCCCTTAAACAAAAACCGGAAGGGACCACAAATCCCGTTAATAACAAGGCTACGGCACCCCCGAGCCAACCCAAACCTAGCGGAAGTGGAGTCACAAGCTCCACCCCTCTAAAAAAGGCCCCAGAAGCGACCACTAGCAAACCTGCTCCTCCTTGCGACTACGTCGCTGCCCAGCGCACACCTGCGGGCACGGCCGCTGCGGGGGGATCAGGGGAGCGAATGGTCTGCGGAAGGGCCAAAGACCTGAAAAGACCAGACCCGGCAAAATCAGGTCCTAAAGAAGGGACCACAAATCCCGTTAATAACAAGGCTACGGCACCCCCGAGCCAACCCAAACCTAGCGGAGGTGGAGTCACAAGCTCCACCCCTCTAATAAAGGCCCCAGAAGCGACCACTAGCAAACCTGCTCCTCCTTGCGACTACGTCGCTGCCCAGCGTACACCTGCGGGCACGGCCGCTGCGGGGGGATCAGGAGAGCGAATGGTCTGCGGAAGGGCCAAAGACCTGAAAAGACCAAACCCGGCAAAATCAGGTCCTAAACAAATCCGCAAAGCCCGCAACATCCTTCGTCGCTTGGCCACCAACCCGATCAGGGAAGACCAAGTGTCGAAGGAGGACTTCACCAAAGTCCTAGATGACATCGCTTGGGCTAGACAAGTCATACCAGACTATACATTGGAGTCTAGAAGTGCACCAGCCTCTAAACGCCAACGATCTGTGGAGGAACCAAGTACCCACAGTCCAATTCCGAAAAGGTCCAAGACGCATGGCACCAAAGCGATATCCTTCGCAGAGATAGCGAAGGATCGCAAAATAATCGGCGTCCTGGACGAAAGTCACGAGAATGGCAAGATCCCCAAACACCAATGGCGGTGGGTTCAAGTTGCCCTCGCCAAGGTGGCTATGGAGGTCCTGAAAGACAACCCTGGACCTCCACCCTTATGCTTTGATGCCGGTTGGTATCAAGGCAATATAAAACTTACGGCCTGCGATAATACCAGATCTGCAGAGCTTTATAAAGCTGCGGTAGCTAGAGTTGGGGAAGTTTACCCAGGCGCCCGACTCAAGGCAGTCAATGCCGCGGACATACCATCTCGTCCGAGAGCCAGAGCATGGTTTCCGGTGGCTCCATCGGAGCCTGAGGAAATCATCGCTATGCTGAAGGCCTTCAACCCTCACATCTACACCGATAACTGGAAAGTTATCAAAACGGAGCAGACTAACAGAGCCACAATGCATGTAATTCTGCTCCTAAATGAAAAATGCCTGAACCAGCTGGCAAAAGAAAATTACGCCGTGAACTACGGCTTCCAACAGATCGCACTCAAGGTCTACAAAACCGACATAGAAGCCGTAGTTAACCAAGCGGCCTGCACCAAGACCACTGGCGAGGAACCAGAAAACGTGGAAACCGATGGCGAAGGCGCAGCTCAGAGCGATGGCGATGTATCGACAGACTCCGAGCTGGGCAGAGCCGTCGGTAACCTCTTCACGGAGCGACAACTCCTTAGTTCGGACTTCGACGAAGACAACTCCAGCGACGATGAAGCGGATGTGACTGTCGTCGAAACAAATCACCCTGAAAATGGTGCAAGTGATACAGATAAACCTGCACCATTGTAAAGCAGCATCGGCTTCGCTTCTGCTTCACCTGGCATCAGGCGAAGTCGATGTTGCTCTAGTCCAAGAGCCATGGATCTCTGGTGACAGCATCTGTGGCTTAAGGACACCTAAATTTAATCTCTTTTATACCAAAGGAAAGGGAAAACCCAGAACATGTATTCTAGTCAAAAATAACATAAGCACCTTTCTTCTCCCTCAATTTAGCAACGGAGACCTTACTGTGGTCGACCTAGAGTTGAAACAGAAGAAAATCAGGATGGTA
Organism: Thereva unica; assembly: GCA_949987705.1. Taxonomy (NCBI): domain Eukaryota; kingdom Metazoa; phylum Arthropoda; class Insecta; order Diptera; family Therevidae; genus Thereva; species Thereva unica. The sequence goes on from OX465283.1 coordinate 49,209,305, forward strand.
TCTTTCTATCTAGCCCACAATGATGAGGGCCCTTTACCCCCTATGGCCTTTCAAGACCTGGTAAGATTCACCCATCCTACCACGGTTCTGGTTATGGGGGGAGATGCAAATGCGCACCATACACAATGGGGCAGCACGGACACAAATGATAGAGGGGAAGTTATTTTTAACTACCTACTGAACACCAACCTTGCTATTTGTAACAAAGGTAATGACCCCACCTTTATTACCAAGAACAGAGAGGAAGTTCTGGACATCACCCTTGTCTCGGACTGCCACTCCGACCGGATAGTGGTCTGGAAGGTTTTGAAGAAACACTCCTTTTCAGATCATAGATTTATAGAGTTCCAACTGCAGGACTCGAGCCCAGCCACCCCTTCCAAAATAAAAAACCTCCAAAAGACAAATTGGGGCTACTATACTAGGCTTATCGCAAAAAACCTTGCCCCCAAGCCTCCCTTTATTCCCAAAAACCGGGAACAGCTCGACAGCATTGTGGACATTTTCACGAAACAATGCACTTACGCCATTAATAAAGCTTGTCCGAACAGGCCACATAAAGAGGCTTCCAAACCCCCATGGTGGTCTCGCGAACTTGAGACACTCCGAAAAGAGTGCAGAAAGGAATTTAATTCAGCGAGACGCAGCAACAGTGAAACCGCCTGGGGCTGCTATAAGTCAAAGCTGAATAGATACAAAACGGCAATAAGGAAGGCCAAACGTACCTCCAGGGCTACCTTTTGCAGTAATATAGAGTCCACATCGGAGACCTCAAGGCTGCGTAAAATATTAACTAAAGCGCCAACAATGCTTAGTTATTTACGCAAGGAAGACGGCGATTGGACCGATTCAAGCAGGGAATCCCTGAAACTACTTATGGACACCCACTTCCCGAGTAGTACTACAGTTGATACAACTATCACGATGAACTCTTCAGCCTCACAACAGCTGATCAGATCTATCATAAGTAGAGCAAAAATAAAATGGGCTGTAAACACCTTCCAGCCCTACAAATCACCAGGCCCTGACGGCATAGTGCCGGCACAACTGCAGCACACTCTTAGTTATATTATGCCCTGGTTGCAAACCATGTTTACTGGGTGCCTCCAAAATAACTGCATTCCCTCTAGTTGGAAAGAGGTTAAAGTAGTTTTTATACCCAAGGCAGGAAAAGCCTCCCACGTAACACCCAAAGACTTCAGGCCAATCAGCCTATCATCCTTTCTATTAAAGACTCTGGAGAGGCTAATCGAAATATATCTGAGGCAGACCATATTGACCTCGGAACTCTCTGGCGCACAACACGCCTATACAAAGGGCAAATCTACTGATACTGCTCTTCACTCACTGGTCTCAACCATTGAAAAATCCCTCGAGGTTAAGGAATATACATTAGTAGCATTTCTTGATATTGAAGGAGCATTTAACAATGTTTTGCCGAATGCCATTACCTTGGCCTTGACAGAACATGGGATCGAGACATCGTTGGTGTCTCTTATCCACCAAATGCTTACTGGCAGGATGGTGAGCTCGATCTTGGGCGATAGCTCGGTCCGAAAGGCCGTAAATAGAGGCACTCCGCAAGGAGGAGTACTCTCCCCGCTGCTATGGGTCGTAACTATGAACCAGCTGTTGCGACGCATGCAGGCAGAAGGACATGACGTCCTGGCGTACGCAGATGATGTTGTTATCATCAAAAAAGGAAAATTTCCTCAAGTCCTCTGTGATCTCATGGAGGCAGCGCTACAAACCCTCTCAAGCTGGACTGCTACCCGCGGACTCAGCGTTAACCCAGTAAAAACGGAGCTGGTCCTCTTCACAAGGAGGTATAAGACCTCTCCGTTAACACCCCCCCGGCTTAACAATGTTAGGCTCAAAATTAACAACAGTGCCAAATATCTGGGAGTAATCCTGGACAAGAAACTCCTCTGGCATGAAAACACAGAAGAGCGCATTAAGAAAGCAAACATCGCGCTTTTCGCCTGCAAAAAATCCATTGGTAAGAAATGGGGCTTCTCCCCTTACATTGTGCGATGGATCTACACAGCGATCGTCCGCCCAATTCTCCTTTACGGGGCTTTAGTGTGGTGGCCAACTCTGAGTAAATCCACCGTGTTAAACAAATTACAGAGAGTACAAAGATGTGCGGAGTTATGCATAACAGGAGCACTTCGCTCCACTCCTACAGAGGCCTTAAATGTTATGTTATTGTTGTTTATATTCAATAAAAATGAAAACTCCTTTTATGATTAAAGTTTTATTCTACCGCTGGTATACATGTATTGCGTTTTCTAACTAATTAAAAACTAAAACAAAAATCAAAAGTCAAATATAAAGTTGATCAAAAACAGATAACTCGATAAGTGCGAGAATACAAATTACAGTATTACAAAACTCCTGCTATTCGAGTGCTTTTGAGGATATAATAAATTCAAGTGTTTAATGAAAAATTAACTTTGAGCAATGTAAATAAAGAAAAATTAGAACTTGTTCTCAACCAGTCCAATCTTGTTAATGATAGTTTTGAAGCGTTCACGTGGGAGAGGCTTCGTGAAAACATCTGCCAATTGTTCTTCAGTTGATACGTAATCTACCTGTATGAACTTTTCTTCTTCCTTTTCTCGCACGAAATTGTACTGCGTGTCGATGTGCTTAGTTCGTCTATGGAACACTGGATTCTTGATGAGACTGATTGCTCCCTGATTGTCAATCAAAAGTAACGTAGGCTCACGGACTGGATTTCCAATGTCTTCCAACAACTGCCGAATCCAAATGATGTCTTTCGTTGCTTCACATGCTGCTACAAATTCTGCTTCAGTTGTAGATAGTGCCACTGACTTCTGTCTCTGAGTTGACCAAGTAATAGGACCTCCTGACATGAAGAACACGTACCCCAAAGTAGAACGCCGAGTGTCGATGTCTTTTGCATAGTCTGCATCAGAATATCCTAGCAAACTGCAACCTTCATCGCAATGACGATATTCTATGCCGAGATGACTTGTGCCTTTAAGATATCTTAGTATCCTCTTGACAGCATTCCAGTGGGGTTGACCAAACTTTGCAGAGAAACGACTAACATAATTAGTAGCAAACATGATGTCGCACCTGGTTACAAGAGCTGCAAACATCAAAGATCCGACTGCTTCCTGATATGGAATGTTGCCCTCAGTGTCACATTCTTCAGCTTGGCTAAGCACAGTATGCGGATCTGCTGGAACACTCACCTCGTTTGCGGATTCTTGTCCGAACTTGGTTATCAACTTGTTGATATACTCACTTTGATGGATGAAGATACGATGATTGTCCTCATCATGTTCAATTTGAATACCTACGAAAGTCTTTGGCCTGTTGAAGGTGATTTCAAAAGTCGCTTTCAGGTCTTGAATGAAGTCCATCAGAACCTTTTCATCAGGTGAAAATACCAATCCATCATCAACATAAAGGACGACCTTAATGAATGTTCCTTGAGTTTCCTTTGCATAAACACACTTATCGGCTTCAGACCGTTTGAAGTTTCTCTTAATCATGAAGTCATTGAATAGTTTGTTCCAACAACGTGATGATTGCTTCAAACCATACAGAGCTTTCAGAAGTAAACAAACCATAGAATCTGGAACTCCTGCTCCTTCTGGTGGTCCCATGTATATAGTTTCATCCAGATTTCCATGCAAAAATGCAGTCTTCACATCAAATTGCATAATTTTGCATTTGTGTTGAACTGCAAGAGCCAGGAGAATCCTAATCGAATCGTATCGAGTTGTTGGTGAGAAAATTTCTTGATAATCTAAGCCTTCCTTCTGAGTAAACCCTTTCGCACATAGTCTTGCTTTGAATCGTGGATTGTCCTTGTTACCTGTGTCCTTGATCTTGAAGACCCATTTTGATCCAACGACGTTCATTCCTGGTTCCTTAGGAACTACTTTCCAGGTATTGTTTTTTTTTAAAGACTCCAATTCTTCATCGATTGCAGCCTTCCACTTAAGAACATCTGGACTATTCATAGCGTCCGAATATGTCAAAGGCTCTGGAATTTCAGTGAAATTTGCAGTAAAACGAGTTGGCTTCTTTAGTTGGTCTCGTGGTCTCAACTTCATTTGGTTTGGATTGATCACTTCAACTTCGTTTCTGTCTTGGCGGTGATCTTCGAGTGCCTCTTCTTGAATTTCTGCAATCGGAGGTTGTATTTCTTCTCTCGTTGAATCATCTTGCACAATTTCTTCACACATCTTCTGTAAGTTAATAGATTCGGGGTTTGGTGGACTAGTCGAATCTTCGTTAAAGATGACATTTCTAGACACTTTGATTTTCTTCGTGACAATGTCTAGCAAACGATAATTCTCTGAATCACCATCATACCCTACAAAGATCATCTTCTTCGACTTTGGTTGCAGTTTGGTTCTTTGACATTCTAGAATGTGCATATAAGCTTCACATCCAAATTTTCGCAGATGTTTGATGGAAGGCTTCGAGCCGTACATAATTTCAAATGGCGTAGATGTCTTGGTATGGGATGTAGGTGTTCTGTTCAGAATGTAAACTGCTGTACTCACTGCCTCACCCCAAAGATTTGAAGCTGAAGCACCTGCTGTATACAACATCGATCGAACAGCTCCCATGATAGTTTGCATCTCTCTTTCTACTCGGCCATTTTGTTGAGGTGTATATGGAGCAGTTGTCTCAAGTTTGATTCCGTGTTCTTTCAAAAAGGTAATAACATTTCCATTGGTAAATTCTCGTCCGTTGTCACAGTGAAGACATTGTACACTGTGTCCAGCTCGGTCCATCATCTTACAATATTCAACTAGTCGCTGATAGACATCTGATTTGTGCATCAAAAGGTAAACGTTCATGAATCCTGAGTAGTCATCTTTAAAAAGAAGAAAATACTTCGCTCCACCAATTGATTCAGTTGAAAAAGGACCACAGACATCAACAAAAACTCGTTCTCCGACTTTTTCTTTTCTAGGACAATGACTTTGATGTGAAAAACGGTGTTGTTTACCATGAACACAAGCTTTACAAAAAAATGAAGAGTTGTGAACACCAGTAATTCCCGAGACTATGCCGTTGTTTATAATATCTTTTACTCTGTCAACATGAACATGTGCTAATCTTTCATGCCACAGCTTCAAATCTTGATTCGAGGAACTAGTTGCTACATTGGCTTCATGATTATGCAACGTTTGGAATAACATCCGATAAAGTTTGTTATTTTCTTGAACAGCAGAAGCAATAAGTTCATCACCGTCATAGATTTCAGCAACCGTTCCTTTCTTGATGATTGTCCAACCCTTTTTTGTAATGACGCCTTCTGAAAACAAGTTTCTCTTCAAATCCGGAACATATAAGACATCCGTGATGATAGATTCGTACCAAGAGTTGTTAATTAGCTTCTTAATCCTGACATCTCCAATTCCTTCCACATGAAGTGACTCATTGTTTCCAAGTAGGACGGTTGCATGATCAACTTTAGAAAGCTTTGAGAAAAAATCCAAGTGATGAGTCATATGAGCGCTGGCTCCACTATCCATCGTCCAAAAATTGGACATATCATCATATTTCACTGAGATGGCCGCACTTAAAGCCGAAAACTTACTGTGATCTTTGCTCAAATTTTCTGAATCCTGACTATTGAACCAGCAGTTGCGAGCTATATGTCCACGTTTACGACAGTTGTAACAAATTGGAGCCATTGGTTTCTCTTGGGATAATTTTTCATTACTGATGCTGCTTTCTTGCTTTCTCTGTTGATACGGATGATAACGCTGGTTCCTTTGAGTCTCATGATGACCACCTCGACCTCTTGTTCGCCCACGAAAATTATATTTTCTCGAGCTGTGTGTCAAAACTAAAGCCGACTCAACTTGTTCTGGCGCAGTGGAAGCGTGCTGGGCCCATAACCTGTTGTTTATATTCAATAAAAATGAAAACTCCTTTTATGATTAAAGTTTTATTCTACCGCTGGTATACATGTATTGCGTTTTCTAACTAATTAAAAACTAAAACAAAAATCAAAAGTCAAATATAAAGTTGATCAAAAACAGATAACTCGATAAGTGCGAGAATACAAATTACAGTATTACAAAAGTTATACCTCCCTCCTTTAAATCTCGTGGCAAGGGAAAGCGCAACCATCGCAGCCCTTAGAATAAAAGAATCCGGTTTCTGGACTGGAACCAGGGGAGGACACACGAAGGTACTGAACTCAGTTACTATCCCCACAAAAACCGACTTCTGCATTCCCGAAATTACCTTCACGAGGAACTACGGAGTCCATATCCCTTCACGTCGTGAATGGATAAATAGACCACATAGGTTTCAGGATGCCATAAACGTTTTTACTGATGGCTCTAAGCTCGAGGGTCGAGTGGGAGGAGGAGTATTTTCCCCAGAACTTGGGATTGAAATCTCCTTCCGACTTCCCGATCACTGCAGTGTATATCAAGCGGAGATTCTAGCCATACAAGAAGCTGTTCTGCAAATTAACCAGCAAGGCGATGGGAACCGGACTGTCTACATCTTCTCAGATAGTCAGGCAGCTCTGAAAGCCCTGCGCTCCTGCACAAACAGCTCTAGAACTACCTCTGAATGTCGCAGATCTCTTAACGAGATGGCTCAGCAGTTCAGGACCCTCCTCGTTTGGGTGCCCGGTCACCGAAATATAGAGGGAAATTGTAAAGCTGACGAACTGGCTAGGAGAGGCACGACCGCTACTCTCCTTCCAGAAAAGGAAAGAGTTGGTATGCCTTGGGCCTCCTTTAAACTCCGATGCAAGCAACACACAATTACACAAGCGAAAAAGCATTGGAGGGATCTTAATAAATGCACTTTGGCCAAATTAACCTGGCCCTCCTATGATCTCAGGCGAACTACCTTATTACTGAGCCTTGGGAGACAAGAACTCTCAGTTATAGTGGGCGTCTTAACCGGACACTGTCTGATAGGGACGCATGCGACCCGTTTAGGTCTTGAGACCCACGATTTCTGCAGAAGCTGTAAGAACCTTGACGAGGCGGAAAGTGTACTACACCTCCTCTGCCACTGCCCGGCCCTAAGCAGGATAAGGCTAACCACATTTGGTGAACCCTTTCTAAGCAACCTTGCGGAAATCTCGAAGTTTGGGATCCCGCAGCTTAGAAGATTCATTACTTCCTCGAGATGGTTTAACGAAGAAACGACATTTTAACATCAAGTTTAAAGTGGGATCACTATGGCATCACAATGGGCCTATCCTTCTGGCCTAAGTGTGTGGGCTTGAACCAAAAGCTCAGCCATATCTAACCTAACCTAACCTAACCTACTGGTTACCCCAGATTTCTCCCTCCCCTTTTTCATCCAGTGTGACGCCAGTAAAACGGGGGTAGGAAGTGTCCTTTTCCAAAGACAGGGCGATGAAGAACATCCCATCGCATATTTCTCTAAGAAGCTCAACAGCGCCCAGCGTAATTATTCCATCACGGAACTAGAGTGCTACGCGGCGGTGCTGAGCGTTAAGAAGTTCCGGGCGTATGTGGAAGGGCAGTCCTTCACTATAATTACCGACCATGCCAGCTTGAGGTGGCTCATGAGCCAGACCGACCTAAACGGTCGCCTAGCGCGGTGGAGCCTAAAGCTGCAGGGCTTCCAATTTTCAATCGAGCACCGCAAGGGTAGTCAAAACGTGGTGCCGGACGCATTATCACGAGTCGACTGTGTCGATGAAGTGACCTTCTGTCGTGAAGTGGACCTAACGTCCCCCGCCTTCAGATCAGCGGACTACCAACATCTCGCTGACAGAATCAGTAGGGATGCTGGGCAGTTACCTGATCTTCAGGTTTCGGAGGGATACGTATTCCACCGTTCGGCCCCACGGACTGGCGACCCCGAGACGGACGATCTGATTTGGAAATTGTGGATCCCTGCAGAATTAACTGCTCCCTTGATCGAGTCAGCTCATGGGCCCCCTCAATCTGCCCATGGCGGTGTTCACAAGACTCTTGCACGCCTTAGAGAAAAGTATTATTGGCCCGGCATGATTCGCCAAGTCAGGAAATACATCGCGAGCTGTGAAGTATGTAAAGAAACGAAAGCTCCAAACACCCCCCTTCGGCCCCCAATGGGTAAAGCCATGGATGTGTGCCGACCCTTTCAACTCTTATACATCGATTATATGGGCCCGTACCCGAGGACGAAGAAAGGCCACACGGCTGTGCTGGTAGTACTAGACGCGTTCTCTAAATTCAGTTTTCTCCACCCCGTGGTAGGCGAAACAGCCAAAGCCGCCGTGAATTTCCTTGAACATCAGATCTTTCACACCTTCGGAGTCCCCGAGGTGATATTCTCCGATAATGGAAGTCATTTTACCGCCAAAGAATTTGCGAAGCTGTTGTCCGATTACGGCGTCAAACACCAACTCACTGCTATCTATTCCCCCCAAGCCAACGCTTCCGAGCGGGTGAATCGCTCAGTATTAGCTGCTATCCGAGCATACTTGAAAGAAGATCATCGGGATTGGGACCTACACCTGTCTGCAATTGAATGTGCCCTACGAAGCGCCCATCACACGTCCATTGGCACCTCCCCATACCAGGCCCTGTTCGGGTGTCCAATGATCCGGCACGGATCCGCTTACCCTATCCTGAAGACCTTAGGTGTCTTGAAAGAGGGAGATATAACCATAGTTCCGGCAATAGACAGATGGCAGTCACGACGTGACCGGATAGAACATCACTTGGCCGCGGCTCACACGAGACATGAGAAACACTACAATCTGCGCTGCAGAGCAGTAGAGTTCTCGCCCGGCCAAGTGGTTTACCGCCGAACCTTCCCTGTAAGCAACAAGGTTGGACAATTTAGCGCAAAATTAGCAGATAAATTCATGAAAGCTCGCGTGAGGCGAAAGCTTGGGAGTGGGAGATACGAACTAGAGGACATGAAAGGGAAACCTATCGGCATTTACCACGCCAAAGATCTCAAAGCCTGACGGGCCGTAGCGAAGGTGTACCTAGGGGAAGATTCCGCGCAAAATCACCTGCCGGAGGACGCGGTAGATTCCAGTTTTAAGTTATTTTCTCCTTTTTTTTTTGTGTTTTTACACAACTTCATTGCTTATTTAAAAAAAAAAAAAAAAAAAAAAAAAGAACATTGGGATACAGAGAACAAAACGAAAATATTTAAATCAAATGTGACTGGGAACAATCGAACAAAGAAAATCGTTAATTAATGTATTTATAAATATCAAATTGCCTCGTTTTCCTTACCCGTTATTATATACCTAACAACATTGTGGAATTATTGCTTATTACTTTATTGGATGAACCGACATTGATAATGCTCCTTTATAGATTTTGTTTTCGCCCTATTTTGGAAAATTTTTTCTATTATTAATTGTTTATTGAAAATTTCGCACAAAACTGGAAGAAGGTTTAAAATTTTGCCAGAATAATTTCCGTTTATTAAGCGTTTGTTAATTTTTATCTATCTCTATCTCGATTTATTTAGTGCTTCTAATATTGTAAGTCAATTTCCCGGCCCTCCGATTTCATTAGCCGCAAACTCAGATATTGATCCATGCGCGATGCCTCAACCACCCCCTGAAGGATCCCGCCTCATGCTCTGGTGGCTGTGCCATACGGACCGCATTATTTGACCGACCTAACGTTTTAATATTGCCCACACTCCTACTGTGCTGCCAAGAAAACCAGGTCCCAGCAGGTTGACTCGTTCAGCACAGAGATAACTGGCTGCTGCCATTTGCAAGTCGCTCTATACGTATAGTTTCGACCCAGTTCCCCAAATCATCTTGACATCCAATGCTCACGAGGTCCACCCTGTAAGACGTTCGCCTATGATTCCAATACTACACATCTAACCTTTGTATGCTCTTGTTGGCGCACTAGCCACGTCAAAGAAGCAAGCAGGGAACGCATGGTGCATGGATGTTCCAGAGACTGTTGACGAGTGCGATTGTCCGAAAGATGCTTGGGATAGGGAGACGGTCGACCTCGTCAAAGCAGAAACTATTTAAGATTCAGGCAGCTCCTAAACGAAAAACCATGGAAGAGCTACACAGCACTTTGGCAGCACAGCGGGAGTCCGATGTGCAGAATTGTAATTGTGATCCTAAGCAAAGTGCGGTCAATTTATATGGATGAATGGGCCCGGCTGGCTCAGTCGGTAGAGCATGGGACTCTTAATCTCAGGGTCGTGGGTCAGCCCCACGTTCCATAGGGAACCTTAACCTTGTATACAGTCCGTCCGCTTGTTTCTTTTCGCGCTCCCTCTCCCCTGGCGGCGTCTAAGTAGCGCGCGTTGTAACGGCCGCCCCATGGATCTAGCCTCTAAAAAGCATTATTTCACCCCACAACCGAACTTTGGACTCAAATTAGCCAACAAAAAAAAAAAAAAAAAAAAAATTTTTATAAAATAAATGGCAACCCGGCCTCCCCTTGGTGGCTGATCTCACAAGTCAATCTATAGAAAAAAGAAAAAAAAAAAATTTTTTTCCTGATCTGGCAACTTCCAGACCCAGTTAATGTAAAAAAACACAATGATTCTCAATGCCGAGGAATGCCAGCTAACGGGAAACATTCCAAAGAATAGAAAAATATTGGAACTGAGTGAACGATTTTTGGTCTCGCTGGGGAGAATTTTTTGGAATAGGAGTCAGTCTGGATATTTTGAGTTGGGTGCACGGATGGAGGTTTTTGGATGATGAGAGTTATGCATCGTGCATTATTATTTCTCTCGGAAGATAAAAATATAGTGATTAAAAAGGTGAAAAGTTTTTCTGGATTGGAAATTACGTCCCGGAACATTAGACTTAAGTTCCTCTGAGATTATAATCTTCTCTTGTTTTGGGAATTGAAGGAAGTGTGGAGGAGTTGATCGTGGATTCAAGGAAGCTAAGTTCTTATTTTTTTTATATATTTTTTTTATTAAATAACTATGAGATAACCCCAAATTAAATATACTATCGCGAATATTTAATCTCGGGTTAATTAATAAAATAGTTAGTCTTTCTTTTCGAGATAACGCCAATATTCATTAAGCACCGTTAGTATTAACATATGTATATATATATAGTATTAATAAGTATTATACATGCAAATCCTCTAACGGGAAACAGTTCAAACAATAGAAAAATATTGGAACTGAGTGAACGATTTTTGGTCTCGCTTGGGAGAATTTTTGGAGAGAGAGTCTGGAGATTTTGATTTTTGGAGTTGGATGGAGAGTTTTGATGATGAGAGTTGTGCATCGTGCAATATTATTTGTCTTTGAAAATACAAGATAGTGACTAACAAGTGAAAAGTTTCTGGATTGGAAAGTACGTCCAGGGAAATTTAGGTTAAGTTCTCTTTTATTGTTATAGTGTAAATAATTCTTTTTATACAAAACATGCCTCTGTAGTAAGGTGAGAGCACTGAGTGTTGGCGGGAAACTGGCCGTGAGCGATGGTTTATAATGGAAGGAAAGTCGCGGGATTTGTTTAACGAGTGGTTGTTCGACGCCAATATGAAGTTTAACTAATAGTTGTACACAAGGAGGTACATGTGTGTTTGAATCTAGATAATCTATTATGAAGACTATGTTTCGTAGTTACTTCGACAAATGATGATGAACGGTTTATGATTTTATGAAGGGGAGAAATGTGTATCCCCACTCACCACTACATTTCCTTCCATTTTATTTGTCTTTAAACATTCACTCCTCTTCCGTGGTTGCTTAGCATTAATTATTAACTAACTAATGAATGAATTAATCTATATTAATAACAAAAAGGATAAATAAACACAAATTCCATATTTTAATATATAAATAAAATTTTGTTTATTCTTCTTATCTTCTTTTATCTTATTTTAGATTTTTTTTATATAATTTAATTGTTTTGGTACCTTACACAAAGGTGCAAAAATCGCAAAAAATTTGGTTATTAATTCACCGGATAAGCGAATATATAAAAATAAGTAAAAACAAATTATCATTAAACCACAGTAATAATAATAAAATAATTAAAAGTAATCTAGATTTAAAAGTTGATAATGAATTAACAATTAATAATACACATAATACAAATACAAATAAATTGATTAAATATAATAAGATACAAAATTATCGCTATCAACAGCCGCAGCAACGGAATAATAATAAACAAACATTGCAAGTGCAAAAAGAATCTAACATTTGTAATAATAACCGCAACAATAATAATACTATTAACTTTAATAATAATACATTATGTTGCATTAGCTGGCTGTCTTAGTGTAATAATAGGTACTACGTTGACCTTTACCACATAGCAGAATTAAATTTTTGGGGTATGTTTTTGCTTTTATATATATTATAATTAATAATAATAAATAAAAAAAAAAAAAAAAAAAAAAAAAAAAAATTTATAGGAATTATATATATAAAATAGGAATTATATATATAAATATAAATAAAAGAAATACATTTTTTTTTAAATTATCGTTTTATCTTGAAATCAAAGAAAAAAAAAATAAAGAGAAAAATAATGAAGTTACAAAACTGAATTCAAAATAAAACAACAACAAGGAATCTTTTTATATTTAATGGATTTACAAAATTTGAATTAACAAAGAAACAAAACCACAGAAAGTAAAAAGATTTAATATTTTTATATAAATAATAAGTAAATAAAAAAAAAAAAAATTTTTTTTTCATAATGGAAAGGTTACGAATAAACGGCCATAGAGAAACAAAAAAGGGGGAAACATTAACAGTTTTACCACAATGTTTTTTTCTTATCCCCTCGACAACCAAGGAAAAACAAAAAATATTTACACTTAGTTTCGTTTTATTTGTTTCCCCAACTCGGTGAATAATGAAGATAAAATATTAGAATTAAACACAAGTAAAATAAAAAAAAAAAAAAAAAAAAAAAAAAAAGAGACACGCAATCGAAACTCAGCAACAACAAATCCTTCCCACAAAATCCCTCTTCTCTGGTATTAAAAATAACGAAAATATTAACTGCGAAAAACACAGAAACCAAAAACATATAAACATGCGCGATTTCCACCGAATTTATTGGCGTGATATAAGATAACTACAAATAAAAACAAAATTTCTTTGAATCTAAACTAAAAACAAAAACCAGAAGAGAGAAACTAACAGAAACAAAAGGAAGGACGTAACCCCCACTATGATCGGTTAGGCCACCCCCCCAGTGTGGCCCTCGGGATTAAGGAAGACCCTAACAAGGGTAAGTGATCTCCACCTCTTTTGGATGCTCTTATATAAGACAGCCCAAACATGACTGGTGCCCATTGACCACCATTCCTCTCTCCCTTATTGACCCCCCCTCTCGTTGGTCCCGGACGGCTCAAGTGACCCCTTATCGCCCTTTCTTTCGTTTAATTCTATTAAATGGCACGAGTTTTTTTTAAACAGTTTAACTGTCACCCCTTCTGCATCTCTGCATCACGAACCCCACCCCATCCGGCGAGCTAGCTTGAGCATCGCAAGTCGTGCCGACTTCAGATGCAGAGGATGCAAGCTTTTGGCGATACCCTCCCGGCTGTCGAGCCGTCCCTGCTACCCCTTCTTCATTCATCCTTTCTCCATCTCTTATTTTTGTGACAACGTCTTTCTGGCCTTTAGGGCTCACTCCCTTCTTCGTGCTCCGGCACAAATTATTCCCGACAGTTACACCCCATAAACTGTTCAAATTTAAATTTATTATTTTGTAAGTCTTAATTTCTGAAATTGCGCCCTGTCCAATTGCGCCCGGTGCAAGTGGAGTATTTCCACCTATTTTTTTTATGTGGTAAAGTCAAGCTTAGGAATTACCCTTTGTACTACCTGCGTGAGTAGATGTCGATTATATGAGTTCGGAAACACCGACTGTGGAAGACAGTTTCACAATCCAGTTGTTCTGTCCGATCGGCACAAAGAATGTTTCCATGCGATTAAATGAGTATGTGCATAGTAAAATCAGGAAGCCCCTTATCGGCGCGGGTTGCCGGCGCCGTCAAGCTCACCGGAATGAATCTAGATTCTATACTACGCTTGATCAGAATATTTGTATGAATAATAAAACAATTAACTTCCCGATTAAAAATAAATTATTGCCTTACAACGGACATGATTCTTATAGCCCTCGGCCATATGGAGGGCATTAGGAGGCCCTTTGCAGGACAATGCGGCCATGCAGGGAGCGACTGACGGTGGTATGACGGCCTTGCAGTACCAATAACGGCCATCCGACGGTGGCACGGCGGCCGTACGGTTTCTATTAAGGGTATCGACGTGGATATTCGCTCTACTATAAGAAAATATCCTCCCGAGTAAAAATAAAATAGGGCCTTTCAACGGGCGAACACCAAAAATTCTTAAACATAGTCCTCGGCTATATTAAGGGCATTAGAAAGTTCGTTGCAGGACAGTAGGGCCCTACACCATAAACACACACACATACCGATGGGTATACGTTTGTATAAAAAAATTCTTTTTAATATTCATCTATGATACAAAGCCCACCGCGTATTTATTGAGAAAAACATCATCAACACACTGTTTTTTTTTCTTCTAGCGATTTAATAACAAAATTTTCCACTAAAATACAAATCAACGCGCACTACACACTTCCCTTACAACAAACCGACTGGGGCCACTGGCGAGCTCTTATCGATAATCTTGTAGGATATATCGTAAGGGCCATTCATTGTACATAACGAAACGGTTTAAGTTCCCATAAAATAAATTCAACAATACATTTGGGGCATATTCTTTTTTGGCCCAAATTTGCCCGTGGAATGCCCGCGTGTATAGCTTGGTTCTTAGCCTTTTAAATCTTTTGGTCAAGTTTGGCCGTGAAATGGCCGAATGTACCCCCATTAAAAATGGGTAAAAATTCTACGGCCGTCATACCCCCCTGAAAAAGCGAAGCGGCCGTGATTCGCCTATTTTTTATTTTTACTCGGGTTATCTGGGGTCTGTTCAAGATTTCTGCTGTAGCAGCTTTAGTAGCAGAATTTTTAAACTGTCAAATTACAGCAAAGCAAGAAAAAGCTGCTATGATATCTTGAACGCAAAAAAGCTGCTAGCATAGCTTTGTGTTAATGGATGTGTATGAGTATTTCTTGCAGTCAACTTATTCCTCTCCCTACAATTAGAAAAAAGCCTGGCTGTGCAGTTGCAATCCCTAAATTTATTATTTAATATGTATTACTGTAAACAAAACCTCATTCGAGTCAGTCATTTTGGCAAAACGACCAATGACATTTACACACACATGTATGATTTACGTAGCTGCTTTCTTGCTTGCAGTCGAAACTGCGAGCAACAAAAAGCAGCTACATTAGCAGCTTTTCTCGAATCTTGAACACAAAAATAGCAGCTTCGTTAGCAGCTTTTTTGCTGTTTTGAACAGGAAAAGCATGACAATAGCTGCTAAAAGCTGCTATAGCAGAAATCTTGAACAGACCCCTGATAATCACAAACTCTTCTGGTAAAATAGGCTGGCGTTGCAGAACCACGTTCTGTTTAAATGCTGTTCTACATTATTTAACAGGTTCTGGTATATTTGAAAAATTTAACTTTGTCATTCTCTATCTATAAAAACAAATTATCACTAGTTTACAAATTTTTGCTTAATTGCGGGTACCTAATAAGAAAAGTGTTTTTACCCTAATTTGAGGTCGGTGAAAACGAAAATGACACTCGTTTATTTTCCCAAAGAACCGTTTTCGAGGTATTAACAAAAAACATGTTTTTCGGCTTTTTTCTCAGTTATGGCCAAATATCTCAAGAACAATACACCTCACCAATCTAAAATTTATACTAATCGAAAGGCACCTTTTTTTCCATTACGACGATGTATTACTTGTATCAATGGGAATAGTATTTTTTGAGTATTAGGCGCTCAAAGTCGAAGGAATGTGAATTTTTTAAGCATTTTGGAAAATTACACATGTTTATTTATTGCATTAAGTTATAACAAAAATTTATTTACATATGTTAATCATTAAGGGTGAAAGATAATTTCGTTACGAAAAGATAAAGCCTAACTTTACCCAATTTACCCAAGTCGGACGCAAAATACAGGAGATATGACTAAAATATTATGGCGCACAATTTCAACTGTTTTTACGTACTCAAACTTTAGATCTCAAATATGTTTTGTAGTGTTGTCGATTTCCTAGAAGTTTATTGCCTTTAACTTTTCATGATTTTTCCGAAAAAAACTAGAAAGAGGTCAGTAAGGAAGTTTTTTTAATGTGGTATTGTAGTTATTTTTATTTTAATTACGTCCGCGCATTAAGTCCGCGCAGAGTACCGTTCGCTGGTAAAATGTGCAAGCACTCAGTAGATAAGTTTTGTTTTGTATGTGGTATTTAGTTTTGTATTTATGTAGTTTAAAAACACTAAAAAATACGCTTTTATTTTAAAATGAACTAAAAAGTAAAAAATCATTTTGAATGTAAAGTTTTTATTGCTTCAGCTAGTATATGGAAACAACCTACCTTTCAAAATGTAAAAAAGCGTGGGGCGAAAAGTTCCGATGTTAATAAAATATGTGGCATATATATGAATATAGGTAAAGAGCCCCACGCTTTTTTACATTTTGAACGGTAGGTTGTTTCCATATACTAGCTGAAGCAATAAAAACTTTACATTCAAAATGATTTTTTACTTTTTAGTTCATTTTAAAATAAAAGCGTATTTTTTAGTTTTATTAAACTATTTTTTTTTTAATTTTTTACTCAAGAAACTAAATATTTTTTATTCAAAACAAAATTTGTATTGATTCAAGACATGATAAAGTTTTAATTCGAGAATATTTATTGAGGCAATTCACTATTTTATTACGTAGAAATATTGTAGTTAATTTAACACTGGCATACGATCATTAGAAAAAATATAGGCCCTTATTCAAAACAGCCGTCAAGAAAATTAATTTGCTTGCTTTAAGAATTTGATATTCTTTGACTAAGAAGTTGAGTTGCTTAAATTAAAAAAATTAGTATCTCAAACCAAGAAATCTTTTCTCTTCTAGTCAACTTTTATCTTCATCCAAGACAATAAAACCAATACTATTAGTATTGCTTATCCGAAGACAATTTTGTTTTCGTTATATCCAAAAACATGATTTGCTTGGTTCAAGAAAAAGTCTCTTAAGCTAAGAATTTTTCTATCAGTGTAAGAGTTGTTTTAGTGTGGAAGCCGGCTGGGTATTTGCCTAATAAACTTTCTGAGATAGGCTCCACCTTGGTTTTTATGGAGGTTGTGAATATTTTATATTTTATATTTATGGGTAAACGAATTTAACTACCTGGGCTCCACAGTCAGCGAAGACACCGATGAAATGATAGACGTACAACGAAGAATAACCGCCGCAAACATAACATACTTCTCACTACTGCCAGTCATAAAATCCAGAGACATCCACAGAAAAACATAAATAACAATATACAAAACCATCATACGTACAGTAGCTATGTATGGATGTGAAGCACGGAGTATCTCCTAGGAATCCGCCTGGATATATTTGAGAGGAAGGTTCTCCGAAGGATATACGGCCCAACCAATGAAGACAATGCATGGAGAATACGCTACAATCACGAATCTATACGATCTATACAAAGAGTGTAAACTCTCGACACATGCTAAGCTACTACATTTACACAATTGGGACACAATTGCCAAAATCAGCCGCAATTTTGGAACCGCCATTTTGATTTTTTTACAAAATGGTCAGATTACATTGTCATCCAAACTAAACGAGTATCAAAAATTTCAAGCTCAATCGGATACCGGGAAATGGGGAAAATTTAACTTCCAAGATTTTATTACATAGTTACAAGTGAAGATAATAAAAACGTATTAAAAAAAATTAAAAAAAAAAAAACCGACTTCAAAACTACATATACCTATGCATGCATATGTACAAACTTAAACTAAAAAGTAAAAAATAAAAAATTTAAAAAAAAAAAAAACCGACTTCAAAACTACATATCCCTATGCATGCATATGTACAAACTTAAACTAAAAAGTAAAAAATAATATTTTAATTACCTCAAAGCAAGAGCCTTAAAGGACAGTTAAAAAAATTATTGATATTTATATATGTATGTATCTATTTAATATTTTTAAAAAGTTCATTTTGGAGTCGGTGCCAGCCAAAGGTATGTATTAACGTAAGTTTTCTTTTGCACCCAAGCTTTCAGGGTATGTATAAACGTAATTGTTCTTTGGCTGGCACCGACTCCAAAATGAACTTTTTAAAAATATTAAATAGATACATACATATATAAATATCAATAATTTTTTTAACTGTCCTTTAAGGCTCTTGCTTTGAGGTAATTAAAATA
Organism: Thereva unica; assembly: GCA_949987705.1. Classification (NCBI taxonomy): domain Eukaryota; kingdom Metazoa; phylum Arthropoda; class Insecta; order Diptera; family Therevidae; genus Thereva; species Thereva unica. The sequence goes on from OX465283.1 coordinate 49,227,622, forward strand.
TTATTTTTTACTTTTTAGTTTAAGTTTGTACATATGCATGCATAGGTATATGTAGTTTTGAAGTCGGTTTTTTTTTTTTTAAATTTTTTATTTACAAAATTGTATTCTACTCGTCATACCCTTTCATTTGATATCCATGAAGGGGGTCGGGAAACAAAATTGCAAAATTCGGCCGCCATCTTGGAACCGACCGCCATTTTTTTACAAAATTTATATGGGACCACCTCTGAGGTATAACGTACCAAACAAAAAAAGAATCATCAAAATCGATTCATAATTGGCGGAGTAATCGCGTAACATACATAGAAAAAAAAAAAAACATGCATTCGAATTGATAACCTCCTCTTTTTTGAAGTCGGTTAAAAATAAGCCACTTTTTGCAATAGTTCCCAAAAATCACGAAGTTAAAAAGTTCTGGTTTGTTTATTCCTTTGCTAACAAAATATTTCTGTAAGATGTTATCCACACTTCACCACGTATTCACCATAGTGTACTCTTCAACTTTACAATCGTTGATTTCCACCTTTCATCATTATTGACCAATTTGATAATTAATTTCTGGAAATTATCCAATCAACTGAAAATAGATCATTGAAAACAACTTGGAGTATTGAAAATTGAATCTCCGATTGTCGACTGAAATTCAGTGAGACTCAATTCTTGATAACTTCACTCGAAGAAACTTTTAAACTTTTCATTTTCTTATCTAATCGCGGCAGACTTGAGAACAACTTCACGAAAAATCTGAAATTTTTACTTAATTTCTTTTTCCTTTCTTTTGAAGAACATTTTAAGTACGGCATTGCTATCTCGGCACCGCATTACGTTTCTGGGTGGAAAATTCTTAAGTTCTTAAGACATTTTATAAATCGAAGTATTAAAAGTTGCTTTTTATATAAACGATGTGCAAGAACTTTTCGGGAATAAACTGGTAATTCCTTTTAGGTTGGAAATTTTTCCTTCCTTGGCCTCGACTGTGGTATCACAAGTTATATACATATAATGTATTATGAATAAAGCAATAGGGCAAAGGATTGTGAGGTTTAGGGGCGGTTTCTCGTTTTTTATTTTTACAACCACACATAATAAATCTTACTTTTTCCCTGACAAGATGCCATCAGGAGTATAAATTAACGCAAAAACATCAGTAAACTTACATTTCGAAATAGCCAAAGGACTCCTCTAGGAGCCGCAACATCCCCTCAAGCTCCACGGAGGCCTATTCATCCCCATTAAATCTCCAGCGCATTGAAAAGTTTGAAATGAACCTTTCGACCGCTTTTATTGCAGCCGAGAAAAACTTATTTAAACTTTTGCTTCCCCCGTGAGCTGTTCGGAAGCGATAAACGTCAAAGTTCACTTCTGACTCTTAAACAATTCAAAATTCGATCGTTTTTTATTTCGCCCGGTTTTGTTTCTTCTACGATTATTGAAATCCACTTATTTTCCACTTAAAGAAACACACTCAACGAATTTATAACCAAGCGCTTCCTAGTTCACGCTGAGGAGCAGCTCTGCACATTAGGAATGCACAGTTGAGGAGTCGTAACTCCTTTCATCCTCCTCGTTCTTAAAACTGAATGCCGAAGTCTGTAAAGCGTGTCAAGTTGTTTTTCAGGTAAATCGTTGAAATTTATTAGAGATATTACGTTCACCTGTAAGAGGATAATTTTATGCTTCCATTCAGGATTATCCTGGATTTCTCGAGAGCAGTAAAATAAGTTGTGATAAACTCAGAGCTCGCAACAGTTAGTGGGATAAGGGTAATTTTGGGTAGAAACTTTTTTAGTAGTTTTTTATTAGTCATTTAAATTTTATGTCCTTCAAGGCGGAGGCGGATACGTTGTGCTTGGTGAAATCGTGCTCAGAACTTAGAGGTTAAAACTTTTTTATTTGAAAATTAGCAGGGACAAAGTTTGACTGTAAATAAGTAGCTAGGCAAGCAGCGGTGCATTTTGCTGCTCACACGAAACATGCACCGAAATTAGAACTGCAGAACTTACCATATAAATTTCGTAATTAGACAGGACAACAGGCATAAACTTGACAGAGTACGCAACTGTTTGGAACACTTGTAATGTTCTAACTAAAACCCATTTTACGCTTAACATATGAACTTTTCGAAATTTTGCCTTATGCTCAGGTATTGGTTGTCAAATTGAATAGTATAAAACTAAATGAATAACTCCGCCAAATTACCCTGAAATCGTTAATATACCAATACAACGAACACCTCCTCTAGAAAATTATTCGTGTTACGTAATTGAGACGACAGGATAGGGGCAGTCAGACTTAACGGCGAAGAGCTCATCGACGCCATAGGACTATTTATTTAAGAAAGTAGGAGATGTGCAAAACTAGGACATAGTATAGTCCTGAAGCAAAGGCAAAAATGATAGATGACAATATAGAATAGCTCTTCGTTGGATTCCAAATGTCAAAAGAACTCATCAATGAGGGACGAAGGAATGGCTTGATAAGAAGTTTTTCTATATTTGACACATTAAATAAATTGCATACGAACGGTCCCACATGACGCCGAATTCTCTTGTCATCCAAATAAGTCGAAAAATCTAGAAAATATAAATGGCATCATATTATTTTAAGTTATCGAAAAGTGAACCTTGGTCAGGAGACAAACACTGCAGACATACGTCAAATATATTGAGAAAGAATGAATATTTGAAAGAAAAACTTTTGGAACGTTTGAACAACAAAATTATAGTTTTACTCTTTTTACACTCTCTTAATCTCAATTTAGCTCGCGAAATAAGCTCACTACTAGACCTGAGCTGTATCGAAAAGAGTAGGTATGGCGTCGGTTGAGTCAGAGAAAATTTTCCCGACCGTTGGAACTAGGTCACAGAACTAAGTCAAGGTCATCAATCACCTGTCAAGATGATCAATCAATCACCTGTCACGGTATGACCCACCTCCCGACCTGCTCACCCAAACAAACCAGTCTCAAGGTAAACGACCTTGACCAAGATTTGATGGCCAACCACTAATTACAGGTGATTTATGACCTTGACAGATGTTTGATGACCTTGGAACGTGATTGATGACCTTTACAGGTGATTGATTGATGACCTCGACCTAGTTTCATGACCTAGTTCCCACGGTCGGGAAAATTTTCTCAGGCTCAACCGCCGCCATACTTTCTGAAAATTACCAAATAAGGCCAATTTTAACATCAAAATTGCTTATGACTTTAAAACTAAAGGCAGTAGCATAAAAGTTGTACATTATTCACAAAAATTTGCCCAAGCTTTCCAATTTTATAAAAAAAAAATTGATTAACTACATATTTTTTGCAGAAAAGGGTGGCTGAAGTTGAAATATTAGTGAAATTTTTTTTTTATTACATTGACGACAATAAACCCTGGAAGTTGGCGGGCTGGAGCTAACTGCTTGACTTTTGCTGTTTTAGATAGGCGGGAGTATTCTGCGTAGATTTCTACCTTGTTCAAGAAAATATATACTAGAGTTACAAAAATACAGGGTGATATGTAAACGTCTACCAAAAAAAAAACTGAAACGCTCTAGTGGCTAAACCATTACGATCCCCCACCTATATAATTTTTTGTTCGTCTATCCGTCTAACCTATCCAAAGCGGGCCGCTTTGTTACCTTAAGCAATACACCCTGTATAATTGCAATAAAGCCATGATTATAACCCCATTTCATTGATAAAGGTCCCCTTTATTTGAAAGAGTAAATGCTTTGTTAAATGTAAATAAATAAAAGTGCCATAAATCTAACAAAACACACCTCTCAACGAAAATTTCACCTTTGCTTAAGTAAATTTCTCAGTATCTTCTGCTTAAAATAAGCTTTTAAATCTCCGGGATAGATAGCAAAAAATCTGTTATCACAAAGCATTCAAGATTTATTCAGCTCGCCTTGAATCCAATGCGTTTCATTGAATATGTCCATAAATTTGAATACATTGAAGCAGTTACACTTCTTTAGACACGTCAATGTATGTAGAATGAAGCGAAAAATTAAGGAGAGAGAAAAATGTGCAAATGAATTTCCTTTGACATTATTTGAATATAAATAATTTAATTGAATTGTTTTTGTAATTCATTTGGTAGTATTTTAAAGTGTCATCCATATACATATGTACGAAGGATGTACGAGGATCATAAAAACAGTCACGTTCTTAAAAAGCGGCTGAAGCCATAACATTTTTCACATTGTATTTATTGATTCCGATTTATTGTCGGGATTTTGCAAATATCCAGGATTATTTTTTCGGTCAATATCTCTCCGGCATATGTACATGGATCTGTCCCAATTTCATCGTTTTTGCTTCCTCGATTCTTGATTAAATCATGGTCAGGCTTTAATAATTCAGGCAATACGTTTTGAATAAACGAAACAGGATTCTCAGAAAATCCCAATCAATCGACGAACAATTAAACGTTGCAATGTTTGCCATACGAATGTTTGCCTTGCTGCCTTCTAAAATAGCGTGAATATTTGAAAATTCTATGGACGGAATTCGTGGAAATATTTTGCAGGCAAAATTGAATTTTCTTTATATTTTTTTAATGGTTCGTTGGAAGTTAAACCAGACGTTTCTGTTAATTACCCCGATACCGTTTTTGTGTCATTTCGGGTTAACTCTGCAGCTCTAATATTGGTATGGACTCCATGCAATAATTTCTTGGAACCAGTGAAATGTCAAGAGTGGTTATATATTTTTTTTTTACTTGAAGATAATTAGATTATGCAAAGGCTGTGCTGGTGCTCTTCTGTCTGACCCAAAGGCTTCTGCTATAACTACATACATATGTATGTATATATTATAGGGTTCGGTTTGGAAAAAAGCCGTAGGTGCGGATATGCGGAAATGCGGAAATGCGGATATGCGGATATGCGGAAATGCGGAAATGCGGATATGCGGAAATGCGGATATGCGGATACGCGGATATGCGGAAATGCGGAAATGCGGATATGCGGATATGCGGAAATGCGGATAATGCGGTAATGCGGATATGCGCATATGCGGTAATGCGGATATGCGGATATGCGCATATGCGGATATGCGGAAATGCGGATATGCGGAAATGCGGATATGCGGATATGCGGAAATGCGGATATGCGATTACGCGGATATGCGGATGCGGAATTGCGGATATGGGGATATGCGGAAATGCGGATATGCGGATATGCGGATATGCGGATATGCGGATATGCGGAAATGCGGTTATGCGGATATGCGGATATGCGGAAATGCGGAAATGTGACTATGCGGATATGCAGATATGCGGAAATGCGGAAAATATAGGTAAAGAGCGCCCACGCTTTTTACATTTAAGTAAGTGACTGCAGCAATAAAAACTTTACATTCAAAACTATTGTTTTACTTTTTGGTTCATTTTAAAATATTTTTAGTTTTTGAACTATTTATCTTATTTAAAGGCGTTGCAACACACGCGGAATTTTACTAGTTAATCAATAAATCAAGCCTAATTTTATTATGGGAATACAACTACATCATTGTTTTAATGGGTGACTTAAACGCTCAGATCGGCCGTGACAACACCGGCCTTGAACACACAATTGGAAACCAAGGCCTAAGCCAAGTTACCAATAACAATGGTGAGCTTTTCGTTGACTTTTGTAGTTCCCACCAACTCATGGTAGGTGGAACTTACTTTTGTCACAAGAAGATACACAAAGAGACCTGGGTATCGCCCGATGGTAGAACGAGAAATCAGATAGATCACGTGGCCGTTAGCCGCAGATGGAGAACTATTCTTGAGGATGTCAGGAGTTTCAGGGGAGCGGATACTGGAAGCGACCACCATTTGGTTGTAGCAACTATTCGCCTTAAAATCGCCGCAATCAGAAACGTGCAACAAACTGCTAGAACCCGTAGACGGTTTAACGTAGACCTTCTGCGGGAGAGCGTTAAAAAGCGGGAATTCGCTGGAAACTTTTTAGAATTATTAAACCAGCAAACCGTTTCTGACGACACAAATATTGAGGAATTGTGGAGTACGACAAAGGGCGCGATATTGACGCCTGCGGAAACAAGCATCGGTTATGTCCAAAGAAACCAGCAACACTGGATCTCGGACACAACCTGGCAAAAAATAGAACGCAGAAGGGCCCTCAAAAAGCGTAAACTCTACAAACGACCCGGAAAAACGTCACCAATTAGAACGGGAATACTCCCAATTACATCGGGAGGTTAAGAGAAGTGTCCGGCGTGATAAAAGGCAGCAGATAAATGAGCTCGCAGAAAAAGCGGAAAACGCGGCAAACACAGGCAACAGTAAGGTGCTGTACCAAATCACTAAACAGCTCTCGGGAAAGCACTCTACTAAAAAGCATGCCGTTAAGAGTGCGGATGGAAGGCTGCTGTGCAGCGACGAAGAGCAACTCCAAAGATGGAGAGATTACTTCTTCGCCGCCCTGAATGGTACACTTACACAGGAACCTCAGGAAAACAGCAACAATGCACAGCCAATTCGAATCACCACCCGGGCCCCATCCAAGACGGAAATAGTAACCGCAATTCATGCGATGGCCAATGGTAAAGCAGCTGGGAAAGATGGCATCCCGTCAGAATTGTTGAAAGCCGACTCAAGCCTCATAGCAGATGCGCTTCAGCCAATCCTACAAATAGCATGGAACACCTGTACCTTTCCGGAGGATTGGACGGAAGGTATCATAGTCAAAATACCAAAAAAGGGGGACCTAACAATATGCGACAACTGGAGAAGCATCTGTTTATTATCTACTGTGGGCAAAATTTTGTCCCATATATTACTATCTAGGATAAGTGAGGCAGTTGACCGAACGCTTAGGAGGCAGCAGGCCGGATTCAGGAAGGGCCGCTCCTGTATTGATCATATTAACACCTTGAGAATAATAGTGGAGCAGTCTACTGAATTCCGATCCCCCCTTTACCTTGCCTTCGTAGACTATGAGAAAGCGTTCGACTCGGTTAATAGGAGCTTCATTTGGCAGGCACTACGGCGACGTGGACTGCCTGATAAAATAATAGAATTGATAAAAGCCCTATATAACAATTCCAAATGCAGAGTTCTCCATAATGGAAAATTATCCGACAGCTTTGAGGTGAGCTCAGGAGTACGACAAGGATGCCTACTTTCGCCTTTACTATTTCTTATAGTAATAAATGACATCCTTGTCGGCGCTCTAGATAATCGAACAGGCGGCATACAATGGGGTTTGGTAGACCGCCTTAAGGACCTCGACTACGCCGATGATATCTGTTTGCTGGCCCACAGACACCAGGACCTCAAAAACATGTTGAACAATTTGGCAACCGAAAGTAGTCCAGCAGGCTTAAGGCTAAATCCGACTAAAACTAAAGAAATGCGGATAAATGCAAACACCATTGAACGGACAGCGCTGAATAACCGTGACGTGGAACTGGTAAATAAATTCTGCTACCTCGGTAGTGTTATTACCGAAAATGGTGGGGCAGAAGAAGACGTAAGTTCCAGAATAAACAAAGCACGAGGCGCATATGCATGCCTGTTCCGCATATGGAGATCAACGGAGATCTCAACTAACACCAAATTGCGGCTGTTCAACTCCAACGTTAAGGCAGTTCTTTTGTACGGTTGCGAAACATGGAAAGTCACCCAATTCATCACAGGGCGCCTACAAGTCTTCATCAACAGATGCCTTCGACGTATCCTAAAAATCCGCTGGCAAGATAGAATTTCAAACGAAGAACTTTGGCGCCGTGCCGGCCAAGAAAGGATAGACGACCAAATCAGGCGAAGGAAATGGAATTGGGTTGGCCACACCTTGCGACGCGAAAACGAAAACCTAGCCAAACAGGCCCTTGACTGGAATCCGCAAGGTTCCCGTCGAGTAGGAAGACCAAGAACAACGTGGAGGAGAACCCTACTAGAAGAAGCAGCAACAACTGGGAGATCCTGGTCGGAGCTGAGAGCTGTCGCGCAAAACATAGAATGGGGCAAGGCTGCTTGGCCTTTCGATTACTTTTTATTCGTTTGAAGATGGCATTTTGAATTTTATCGTATCAGCGATTGGCACCGGTTTATCGCTAAAGGCTCAACCTTCCGAGTCCTTTAAGTGAAGCTTTTCTCAATGCTTTGTGGTGTAGTCACCCAACTTTTTTAACCCTTTCGATATCTTATCTGCAATTACTAAATTGGTAACTCGTAGTTATTGATATTAAAAAAACCTTGAAAATCCTTGGTGTATGTATGTATGTATGTAAATTGGAGAAATCGATGGTATTTTTTTAAAGCAAACATACAAGTAATACCACTAATGCACATTTTCTAATTAGTCTCTAGAAGAACCATGGAAAAGTTTTATCCAAAACACAGGACTCAGCACTAAAAGCACAGAGGCATTCTTAATTACAATTTTCCCAGTTTTTTCTTGATATTCCCAGACCACTGCCCATTGCAAAGCAATACCCACAAAACCGCATTTTCCCATCTACGGCCTGCTAACCAGCCTGTATACAATTTGCCCGATTTTCATGCTTATAAAGCATATATAAGAAAAAAAAAGTGGTAATTAAAATAATTAGTGTTATTTATCTAATTTTCGTATACTAATAGCCCAGCATATCCAGGATGGATACACCCTTTTCCATCTCAGCAAAACATCCCGTCCAGACGGGTAAAGGGTCACACCTATCCACAGTGAACCCATAATGTTTTGTCCTAAATGCTAGATTTAGGACATAAATTATGATTTTCAAGCCCTTTATCCTTGTTTTCCACTGCTCTCCCGTGCTCCTTGCTCAACCCTTTTTTCTGTTTCTGTGATTTCTGTTCCCATATGTATGCAATGTCTGTATGAGTAAAATTTCGTCCTTCTTAATTTATCACACTCGAAAGTTTTTTTTTTCCTATTTTTTTTCGTTTGTGTGTTTCTTTTAAAGCTGCGTATATTTATGAATGGGTTTGTAACTGTGGAAAAATGTTCTTAAGGACTTTCTGCCTCTATTTGCACATGCTAACCCGGAAATAGTTGAGGAACATCGATATTATTTTCAGAAGAAAGATTCCCTTTGAAATTCTGGTAACTCTCTCGGTAATAGGGGAGGGGGTGGATATGGGATATAATGTATTGGTTTCCAGGGTGTTGGCATACTCACATAAGATCGATGAAAGGTAAAGAAATGTTAAATCGAGATTTTTGGGTTGACTTTTGATCCTTTTTGCTTGAAATCTTTACATGCGATTTTTTAGAAAGGATTAAATTAATTGAATTGATTTTTGGATATAAATATATTGAAATTTTTGATACATATATCGAATGACTATTTACAATTATACATTGTTGTCTTAAAAGATTTTTTTTATAAATAATGACTTAGTTATAGTAAAACTACAAAATTATTACCCCAGCCCCTGCTGTGTTCGATGTTGTAGGAGTTCGGAAATACTGACTGCAAGAGAGTATTACATAGTCAAGCAGCTCTAATTAAAAAATGGGCTTATTTCTTGCCCCTTTTAGTCTTTTGGTTTAACTTGGTCATCGTAAGACCGCATATGCTTCCATTAAAAATGGTTAAAAAATCTACGGCCATCATATCCCCCTTAAAAACCCAAGCTGCCGGTGTCTACCCGCTATAAGCATTTTTTCTATTTTAACTCGGGATATCCGAGGTGAAGCCCATTGTAGATTTTGAATATTACAGCACGAGCCCAGGTTTTTTGGCGATTTGGGGTACGTGATCATTCCATCGAAAATCTCTGACTTATATCAGCGATACCCCATGTCGGTTCACAGTACTTTGTTTTTGGCATTAAATTCGACACGAATCTGGCGGCCTCATACGAAAATGAGCTCAATTTCTGGTTGCAGTCCGCGATCGCCAAGACAGGATCCATGTACATGCTTACACCGGCAGAGATTGGATGCGTGTTGGATTTGACACGATCCAGTATTACCAGTGATTTTTTTTGTGTCAATGGATATTTTTTTATGAAATTAATGAATGAATGAATGTATTAGGTTTTGCTATGTTTCTTAATATTTGTTTTAATATTAAATAAAAGAACTATGTAACTTTCTACTACTATACACTGTTGTAGGTAATAACAAGTCATGCACATAATCTCAATTCTAGGTTCATTCTTCGGTCTCTATTTACGTGACACTCAGAACAAAAATCGTACTCAACCAAGCAAAGTGAATAGAGTTTGTAAAGGTTATCTTCGACGGAGACGGGTAGAATATTCACCTACTCGAACGGATTTCATTCCAACTAGTTTATCAGACATTAGAAAAACTAATCACTTTAAGGTGCTTGCCACATTTAGGGCCGGTTTCACAGTGCGAACTTAAGTTTTGCTTAAACTTAAGTAAATTGTCTCACTTAAGTATAACTTAAGTCAAATTCCGTTTCACAGTGCAATTTTTTCTTCTTCTTACTATTATATTTGTTTCTTACGGCGGCACGTCAATATTGTAAATTATGAACTTACAATAGCCGAACTTTACATGTAAAATTTTCTTTTAATCGCGTTTTCCTTGAAATGTACTGGAATCAACTGACATTTGAATTTTCTAAGCATTCTGATTTAAGCAAAACTTAAGTCTAGAGAAATGCCTACTTAAGTTACACTTAGGCCCGGTTTCATCGACCCGGATAATAATAAGACCGGATATATCCATTTCACCAACCTGGATATATCTTGGTCGGATAAAAATACGACTGCGTTGTGTTGGTCGTAAAAATATCCGATGAACATAACCTCATTTTGTATGCCTGATGTTCGAAATTTCGAAAATTATGTTTGACGTTAATAAAAAAAACCGTTGCATTTTATTTTTGAAAAGTGATATATATAAGAAGAGAATTTGTCAAGATGAGTACAGGAGAAACGCAAGATGGTATTAAAAAATAATAATTACATAACTATGGGCCCATACACGAACGAACAATTTGCGCAAATTTTGGTTTACCAAAAAATGTGAGTTCCTTACACTACACAACGAGTTACACAAACTTCAGTGGCGTTTATGTTTTCGTGGAAAAATATGTCTGAATCTGCGTGCTTGGCAATTATAATTGCAAGTTTTGCAGGAAATGACTTTAAAATGCACCATCATCACCATTGCAGAAAAATTTTCAAACGCGTTTGAATTTTTTTAAACAGATGCGCAACACATCAAACCGCTCCATACACGGGAAAAGTGTTTGCACAACGGGCTGCTTTGCGCAAATTTTTCGACCGTGTATGGGCCCCTTAAGATAGATTTTCATTTGTATGTCCTTTTTAGATGTAAGAACTATTGACTATATTGAATTGTTCGACACAAGTTCAAGTAGTGATACACCAAGTGAGGACGAAAATGAGTTTTTCAACGAACTGGATGCAGCAATGCGCACATCCAGTAGGAAAAGTAAAACTTTTTACTACCACAATACTTTTGACCATCTGAATGAAGAAGAGTTTGAACGTAGATTTCGCCTTCCAAGACAGAAGGTCCAGGAATTGGCTGCCCAGTTGCATGATAAATTATCATATTCAGATGGGAGGAACTATCCAGTGACTGCGTATGAGCAGCTTTTAATTCTTCTCAGATATTATGCCACTGGTTCTATGCAAATGCTATTGGCGGATAACTTTAGAGTATCAAAGGGAACTGTCTGCAGAGTGCTATGTAGAACATCTCGAGCAATTGCTGAATTAGCTGCGCAGTGGATTGTATTTCCCCGAACAAGAGATGAACTAAACTCTACAAAAAGAAAGTTTTATGCCATTGCAGGAATCCCCAAAACTGTTGGTGTCATAGATGGTACGTTGATTAATTTTAGGTTGATATAATTTTACTTTGTGCAAATTAACTAATTTATGCATTCTCATAATGAAACTCTTTTCAGGGACTCACATTGCAATTGAATCTCCAGGCGGAATCAATGCTGAGCTGTACCGGAACCGAAAAGGCATATTTTCCATCAACACTCAAATTGTTGTTGACGCAGATATGAAAATTATTGATATTGTTGCTCGGTTGGTATTGTTAAAGCTACTTTTATGCATATTATATGCTGATGCTTATATGCTGCATTTTATTATAATCAATATTTATATTTCATTCCTTTAGATGGCCTGGTAGTAATCATGACCAGAGCATTTTTAATTTTTCGGCCATTAAAACACGGTTAGAGAGCCGAGAGTTTGGTGATTCTGTCATCCTTGGAGATTCTGGGTACGCTTGTAAAAGGTATTTATTGACGCCACTAGCGAATCCAGCAACTCCTGCAGAGCGACGATATCAAGAAGCATTTATTCGTACCCGTCTCATTGTCGAAAGAACAATTGGAGTCTGGAAAAGACGGTTTCCAGTAATGGGTGTCAGTAAGTCCTTTTATATCACTAATTTACAAGGTAATTATATTGGGATGTTTTCAGAAAGTCGGCGAAAGGTGGAAAATCATGTAGTCGATATCGTTGCCACTGCGGTTCTCCATAATATGCTAAGAGATCGACCAGTCCCAGAATCTGATGTACCCATAGAAATTATTCCAGAAGATACTGATCCACAAATACCGCCCTCGTCAGAAAACAGTATCCATCGCAGCAATGATTTTGCTCAAAGACGAGAGATAATAAATAATTTCTTTACGTAAATTAGAAAAAATTTGTAATACCGCAACAATATAATATATTTATATAGTAAAACATAAATTCATTATTTCTTTCTTTCTTAAATTAAATAAAAACAAAATAATTCAGATAAATAATAAATCTAACTGGAATTCAATTCCAATAACAAAATAAAAGGATTTCACAGGCAAATTGTAAAAAATTATCAATAATAGGAAACTCATTTCGGAGCATTGTCAATTATTTCCTGCAACACTTTCCGTTTTAGCTCATATACCTCTATTTTAGCTTTTGTTTTTTCAATCTCTGCCTTTAATTTTTCTTTCTTTAATTCAGCAATTTCTAAAAGGATTTTTGTTGTATGTTCGTTTTGTCTAATGGTTTTTTTGGTTCTTCGACTTTGCTCTCTACGTAAGTGTGCCGCTGGTCCTGATGGTTGAGGCCGCTTTGAGGTGGATTCTGTAGTACCCTCATTTTCTTCATCTTCAGCCAGCTACTTAGTTCGTATGCACATTAGTATCTATTCGTATTATATAAAATTAAGTTTACTCACTACATCATCACCCATAGTTTTCTCTAAAGAATCTAGACTTTGTGGAGATAGTATCTGAAATCAAAATGACAAAATATTGAATTATTATAAAAAATTACTCGTTATACCTCAATTTCTTCAAGATAGAATTCCCTGTCAGAATCAAAAGGATTGGGGACTGTGGCAGTTTGTTCTTGCACAAGAGCCAATAAAGGATCGGCTTCGTTTATTCCAGGAGTTGTTCGTTTGCCTCCACCAGTTTTGCAGTTCTCTCTCCTATTTTCGGCTAGATGCTTTTTCATATCTGACTTGCAATTTTTGTAAAATACTTTCAGTTGCTCTGTAGATTTTTTTACTGCACTTATGCTGTTAAATTGCTGGGTGATATCTTCCCATACTTTGTGCTTTTCGTTTAGAGAAACTTTATCTGTTTGTTTGTTCTCTATGACGTTTTTATGCTGAAGAATTAGAGATATCAGAATTTCTTTGTCATTTGGAGTAATATGCTTCGATTTATTTCTTTTCGCGAAAGCCATATTTGATGTTATTTTTTTAAGTTTAACTTATTATTGTTGTTGCTGTTTATTAATTAACTAGCCAACAAGCACAGAACTTGAGAAAACTTGAGAAACCACAATGACATAGCAAGCAAAAACTGATTTCAAATAATGCTGATCAAGACGTTTCCACTGATAAAAATTAATATGAGAAAATTGTTTTTGGTTATAAAATCATTGATATTTACTGAGAAACTAGGCTAATTAATATTTTTGAAACACACAGATGATACACTGATTAAGTTTGCACGATCTAGTTGTTTTATTACATGTGGTCGAGAAGATTCAATTGTTACCTTATGTCAACATAACCGCACTTCCCTCTTCCCTACCGGGATATCGAAAAACAATAACAGCTGACTCTATGTTCGAATTCTATGTCCGAAAATAACATAGACTTTCGAATATGGAGAAATCAATTATCCCGGTCGATGAAACGCACCAAATATCCGACAGAATATCCAAGATATTTATTATCCATGGATATATCCGTGTCGATGAAACCGGGCCTTAAGTATATTTTAAGTAGCGACTGTGAAACAGGCATCCATACTTAAGTATAACTTAAGTTAATTTTTATACTTAAGTTCGCACTGTGAAACCGGCCCTTAGTCGGTCTTTTCAGTTAAACAAAAAAGAGCCTGACCGAATGTTATGAAATTTTTTCAGAATGTTTTTGTTAATATTCTTCGATCGGTACCTCAAGGAAATCGATATCGTTTTTGGTTCGCACAAGGTACAAATAAAACCAAAAAATGACATGGCCGAATTTTATTAAAATCGTTTCAGATCATAATTTTATTAATACGCTTCGAACGGGACCTCATCGAAGTTGGTATCATAGGCTGTGTTTCAAGTTCCCCCACAATCAGTAATCAGAAATCAGTGATGGGAATTAACCCACATCATTGAGCGACAATTGTTCGAATCCGACAAAAAATAGTGGAATATGGGACATAGTTGAGGGCGAATGGCTACGCTGCCATGGCATCCTAATGTAATTGCAATTTTGCTGTCTCACAAATTAATATGGCCAGTTTCACACAAACAACAAAACCTGTGTCATCGTCCATTCCCTTTTGAAATTCGATAAAAAGTAGCATGGGTTTTCACAAGAGCCAACTTTTCCAACCAACTATTCCTTAGAATGCTTTAGCTTGTTGTTGATGTTTTTAATCTTAATTCTTCCTTCTAACATTTCCTTTTCTTTTCTTCTCCTAGCAAAAAGGAAACAAAAAACAACAAAAACCACACAGCTGTCAAAAAGTTGACTCAATAATCCAGTGAAAGGATTCAGAGATTCAAAAAATTAACCTACCCATCGTCCTCTCTACCGTCCTCTTCTACTTTTACGCAAACTATGAAAATTATCTTTCCCATCTAGCGAGTGCTTGTGCCTTTTTCCATTGTCCTGCACTACGATCAAAAATGAGGGGCGCAATATGGCCTAGTGCACCGGGCGCAAAAACCCCAAGCGCTGGCCCTGCATGTGTACATATATAGTTATCCGATTTTCCGGGGTGTCACTGAAATTGCTTGGAAGGATTACTTTAGCAGGATGGCGCGAATTTGATATTTTTTTTTTTTAATTTTAAGATAAATGTCGCAAAATACATTAAATTGAAGAAAGAAGCAATACGACCACACTAAATTGTATTTATATGAAAAAAAAAACTTATTGTAGCAAGATGTGACATTAAATTTATTTACGTAAGTATGTCCCTGTAACCTTCAGTTGAAATTTTATATCTTCGAGTTGTAAATAGTTCTCCTTTTTTCACACTCCTTTTATGGCCTAAAGATTCTAATATTACAAAACCTTCCAACATCGAGAATACAGACAAAGTCAGAAACTTTAAAATTTTGCTTTTTTAAATATATTTTTACACAAATAGTGATCAAAGTTTTCTTTTTTCTGCGCGATGACTACTGCTAGTTGTAACTGCTAATGCCCTAAAAACTAATTGGACTGAAAATATAGTAGCAATACTATGTTTGTTTACCTTTATGAGAGCTGGCCGCACGTGCACACCCGTGTAAATTAAAAAGAACCTTGATATAGGAATTCATTAAATCTGAGCAATTCCTACATTTACCCTCGGGACAAGATTTGTTGGAAACATCCGATGTTTATTCAACAAACAAAAATAGCTTCATACTCCAACAGTAAACAACAAACTGATTGATTGGAAAATAAATAAGATTGACGTCATTAGGTTTTCTCGTATATTACATTCTACCAGGTATTAACAGCGTCTTATCAGTTTTATTAGCTGTGAAATTTAGTGAGTACATAATAACAATATTTCAGGTAGACCCCAAAAATTAACAAATTTGGAGCCTTAAAGTCTTCGCAAGAGGAAAAAAATTTATTCAACGTAATTATCCTTTAAAAAATTAGAGCTGTCAATCTTTTCCGGCTTTGCATTAATGCGTTAAGGCAGTAACATAGCAATTTCACATTAAACTTTAATACACCGCCTTCAGCATTAACATTCCTAACAATTTCCCATCTTATCTTGTTCTCTTTTCTTTGTTATTTCCAGGGAATCCTCGCAGAATGGGCCTCTGGATAAATGTTCATCTATTTCTTATTCAAATATCCTCGCAAATTGCTTTAATATCGAGCAACAAACCATTTATCCCATTCAGAAACATTTGGAGCTCTAACTACCTGCAATCAAGTTTTATGTCCTCAACAACCGACGTTCTTTTTATCGTTGACAATGGAGAATTCTTCTTCACATCTGGCATTTCGGATGGGATTCTTCAACTATTTTCCAAGGATAAAACCATTCAGATAGTAACATTGGAAAATTTTAAGAAAGATAATCAAGTTTCATCTGATTTTATTTTGATTGAAAAATTCAAAACGTTGGGTGGATACAGCAATCAATTCCATCGTATCTTGAAAGATAAGCCCCATTCCCATGTTCCAGATCCGAGATACGATAAGATATATCACAATACGGAACAGTTTAAGACAAGCAATCAGAATAATGCAAATCTAAATCTTAATAATGCCAATATTCGACCAACTTCAGCTCTGGTGATACTCATTAAAAATTCTGAAGTTATATCAAGGACAATACGTGATATAATCCAAAAAAATCCAATCATACCGAAAATAATTTTTTTATACAATGAATGCGGCGCACAAAAGGACACAGCATCACATACAACGACATTAAAACGGATAAAAAGTTTTTCACGAGAAATTTGGTCAGAATTTCGTGTCCTGTTTACGTACTATATTGTGCCATTCTGTTCCTGTTGGGCAATGGATACGTGTGAAAAGGAGAAAATTTCCGCCGTTTCCACATCGGCGGCCACTAAAGGAAGAAGAAAACGTACAATTTTATTGAATTCTGGGTCAACTCTTCTTCTGTCGAATGAAATCAATAATCGGATTGACCATAAAAGTTTCATCAAATCTATGTTGTACGTGTATGATCCATTCTTTGTGACAAATCCAAGCAAAAGAAAAAATGACAATAATGAAAAACACTATGGAAAATTCCAAAGAATCAATTTATCCCTGGATTATCGCACAATGGGGAAAATTCATATGGATAAAAGGCTCCTGAAAATGAACGGATATCGACTGCGAATTGTATTTTTCCCAACATCAATGGCAATCCCGAAAAATGAGATACGTTTTATGTCGGACAATTTAACATCTGGTTCATTAACTTATCCAACAAGGAATTTGGATATCTATTTTGGGATGGAGGCGGAGGTCCTTAAGGAATTAGCACAGCGTATTGGTTTTACACCAGATATTAAGCCCAGTACCGATGAGAAGAAATTTGGTTATAGGGTGAGTTCATTAATAATTTTTTTAAACTCTTATTTATATGTGTAAACACTCTCAATTTTTATAACTTATTGAAAAGTATTGTAAACTGCATAACGAGTCATTGTCCATACATACATACATATACCAAATCTCCAGGATTTCTTAAGAGAATCAACTTTCTTCTTTTACTTGTAGCCAGGCTATAATATTTTTCCTCTTCTTCAATTTCCCGATTCAAGCCTTGGCCTCCATCAGTTTCTTTCTCTCTTCCCACATTGACAGGGATCTGACAACTGGTCTCTTACCATCTGGAAGTAGTTTCAGAACTTTACCTTGTTCGACATCCTTGAGTCATCCAATCTTTGAACTTTACCGACCCAACGTAAATACAGTAGCTTGGCATGTTGATAGTTTACAAGCCATACATTGCGTACTTTCTATGCATTATCTTCATTGATTGGGCCGTACATCCTACGAAGGACATTGCTCTAGAGTATATCCATCTGTAGATTTTTGGAAGATACTTTTATTGAGATACCTCTACCGAAATCTACACCGGTTTGGGGCATCCCGCCAGGTTTGTTCTTGTCTTATCTCCAAGGCTTTTGGTAGAGTATGGCACCCCCCTCTGTTAACTAAACTGCGAGCTATTAGTATTGACTCTATTCTGGATTGAGAGTTTTCTGTCTGTCTGGAGGTGTTCCCCACGGTTCAGTTCTGTCACCAGTTCTCTTCCCAGTTTTCTACAAATGACCTGCTCTCAGTCCCGTCCTACACACTCCCCAGCTTTGCTGACGACTGAACTCTGTGTTAATCGTATAGCTTCGGTAATATAAGACAATACCATGCCTGACTTTGTTTGTATGATTGTGCACTTTGAGAAATTCAGTCAACAGGGATATAAAACTGATTCTAGATTGGGGCATCAAAAGTTCTGCCTCCATTCTAACAAAACTTTTTCCACGTGCTTCACTGGACGGTCTAGAACAAACAGATTAAATATCTAACAACGTTAACCGAATTATCTGTGTTAAAACAATCACACATATTCCAAATTACTAAACGAGCAGCTTGGGGTTTCTCAAAAGTTGGGCCTTGGTAGTCTAGGGAGCCTGGTTACCATCCCAGAGGTACCGGGATCGAATTCCAGCAGTGCCGCGGTCCTTCGTGTCTCTCACTTTCCCTACCTTTATAACTTTCCTTCTTTCTTCTTCTCTCTATACATTGCTGATTCCTCCTGTCATGCCTTCACTAGCTCTTTCTCGCTGCGCCAAGCGCATGTCATCGGTTGGTTGATTATATTCAACTCATTTCAAGGGGCATAACACTCCAATGAATTGTTGCTGGATGCCCCGATCTCCAAGTCGCATAGAGCTGCTGTTCGACATTGCATTCTATACAAAAAAAAATAGATTGTCGAGAGTACAAAGAGGCTTTCCTTGAGCCTCTAGTCTTTCACATTGTGAAAAGTTCAAAATCGTGCTCTCAAACTTGGGTATGACACCTTTTCCAAGATGGCGGCCAATTGGGTCGGCCGGGGATCCCGAAAACTCAAATTTAAACTTAAACCCATTGCCCTCCCCCCTACACAACACACAAATAAAACTTTGTCCTGCATTTTTGTAATGTTAAAGTACCATTTTCATGGACTACTTGTATACAAACTGGTACTACCATTAAAGGCAACGATAAGTCTGACCCAGTGTGAGGCATCAGGGGTCGGTAAGACTAGGGTTTTCATAAGCTTTGACCAAGCGAGCACCTTCAGGAAAAATGGGCGCGAACAGCCAAAGGCGCCGCAAGTTACTGTAAATTTTGGATAAGGTATGGTCGGTTTGATCACAGCAGGTTAATTGAGTGTTCAGGTAAACACCTAGGTTCTTGACTCGCAGCTGGTAGGATAAGGTTGTTTGCATGAGAACGATTGGTGGTAATTAAGAGATGTCTAACTCACTTCTGTACATTACGATCCAGCTAGACTTAGAGGCATTTGGATCCAACTGATTGGATAACGATCGTAGATGTATTCGATCATGGTCAGCGTGATTGTTATAGACACAGTTTTTTACCAATCCAAGGGGACTATTTAAATAAATCTGAAAATTATCCGCATACATGTAAAGTTTCCAATTCTTGATAGTACTACAGATATCATTAATGTAGATGCTGAAAAGTAATGCCCTAGAATGGAGCCCTGTGGCACCCCGCATGTAATTGGTAATGGATCAAATATAGAATCTTGAATTTTCATTTTGGGAGCGATTACTTAAGTAATTCCGAATAAACGAGTTCGCTGATGAGAAACTCAGATAGTCTGATAGTTTAGTTTCAAGAAGCTTATGAGTGACACTATCAAATGGCTTACTGAAGTCGAGGAGAACCATCACAATCACATTTTGTAGTTTGTTTAGCAAGGTGGACCTACTCAAGGTTAGCTACCATACTAAGTCCCTGAACAGGAGTATTAGGCGGACAATCGATCTGTGGATCCCCATCGAACTATATTAGAGGAGAAGCCCTACTTCTTTCCAATGGATTTTTTGCAAGCGAAAAGTGCTCTGTTCGCTTTTTTAATGTGTTCTTCTGTGATTTCATTCCAGAATTATTGCCAGATATTTGGCAGTATTGCTAAATTTAAGCCTAACATTGTAAGACCGGGGAGGGTGGGGTTTTATACCACCTCGTAAAGAGGACTAATTCTGTTTTCGCTGGGCTAGCACTGAGTCCATGATGTATAGGGCTGGAAGGTGCTTTAATTCTTGCTTTGCTTATGATGGATTTGACCAGCTCACTGTGAAACTAGAGGGTTTATCGTGATAGATGTCTCAGACTTAGTACAACTCGAGAAATGGGTGTCCATTAGTAGTGTCAGAAACTCTCCGCCGTTAACTAAGCATTGTTGGCGCTTTAGCAACGACGTAGATTCGATATTGATGGAAAAGGCAGCCTAGGAGGTATGTTTGACTTTCTTATTGCCTTTTGCATCTATTCAGCTTCGACTTATAGCAGTCCCAGGAGTTTACACTGTTGCTGCGTCTAGCTAAATTAAAT
The DNA here is from genome assembly GCA_949987705.1 of Thereva unica. Classification (NCBI taxonomy): domain Eukaryota; kingdom Metazoa; phylum Arthropoda; class Insecta; order Diptera; family Therevidae; genus Thereva; species Thereva unica. The sequence continues at coordinate 49,248,160 of OX465283.1, forward strand.
TCGGAGTTTTTTAAGTTCGCGAGATCACCAAGAGGGTTCAGAGGCCTCTTTGTGCGGTCTGTTTGAACAAGCTTTGCTTAAGGCGTAAGTCCATTGCTCTATAAAAATGCCCACAATATTGTCGAGTTGTTCCGGGTTTTTGGTAAGGCAGGGTAGCTTAATGGCAATATTCTTTGCGATAAGCCTAACATACATATTAACCCCAGTTTGTCCTCCTGAAATTCTTTATTTTAGAAAGGGGATTGAGCTAGAGTCTTGCAGTTGGAGCTCTAGGAGAAAGTTAAGACGAATTGAAGTGTCAGCTATCCTGCTAAAACTATACTGTCCTCTTCTATCCAAACTCGACTGAGCCTGCGGACCTCGAGTTGAACTAAAATGGAAACGGGCACAGTTAAGAGTTTTTGTTAAATATTTAAAGCAACTTTACATACATGCATATGTACAATACAACAACAATTTAAACTCAACGAAATCTCAACTCAACGGTATATAGGGCCAACTATAACACACTTAAGAACCACCTCTTCCACACCCTGTATATAGAGTACCAAATACCACAATATTAAAGCATATTCCTAAAGTAAAATGTTATTTAAAGTAAATGTTGTATTTTGTTAAAAATAAAGGTAAAGTATGAGGTGTTTTATAAAATTTAAGTGTGTGTCTATTTCGATGGCCAACTACTGCAATAAATAAAATATTACTAATTGAAACAATATTGAAACAAAACACAGCCACTTATATCCAATTTTTTACCATTCCACCAGGCTTCAGATGGCACATTCACTGGAGGGCTCGGCGATATAATTTATCGACATGCCGACTGTGCGTTAAATGGATATTTTATCAAGGACTACAAAACAAGAGAAGTTGAATTTTCAACAGCAATTTCAGACGATAAAGTTTGCGTTCTTGTTCAAAGTCCAGCGCTTGTAAGTATGCTCGTTAACATTTGTAGCGTTTCATCAAAGCATCCGTTCTCCCCAAATTGAGTCAACGTTTGTTCTTCTTAGATCCCGAAATCGTTGCTTTTGTTTAAAGTGTTTTCACCACAACTGTGGATCCTCATCACCGTCACATTACTGCTATCAAGCATTCTTTACTGCTTGCTTCTGTTCGTAATTGAAAAGCGCAGTAACGACGTTAACTTTGATATAAACCCGACGTTAGCCTTGGAGTCACCGGATGAACGATACTACCAGCTCTCGAGGATTTTATCACAGTGTGCAAGACTAATTGCAATTTTACTAAATACATCCGTGTATCATCGTTTCAGCTCCTCCTTTTATGAGCGAACATTTGTGGGTCTCTGCTTCTGGTGGGGCCTTAATGTAATAGGAGCTTTCGAGGTTCGTATCGATTGAACTACGAAAATGATATGTCGCTGTGAGTGTTCGACAACTCTTCCAAACAGGGCTCGCTAGTTGACGTATATACCAATCCAATATCATATCAGCAAATGCACACACTCGAGGATTTCGACAGGAGCGGGCTGCGTATAGCTACGAGATATCCTGGATTGATGGGGGATTTATTTGGATGCAATGAAACGACAGACTCGCTTTTGGGTAGGTAGTGTTTCATATGCAACAGGACCCGGCTCTATTATTTGATAGAATCACTTTAATATTCGTTTATTGCACTTTACAGATTTTGCTCATCCTTTTATGATTTTCGGTTTTATATCCAATGTGCTTTAAGGGAAATATTTCCTTTTTTAGGAAATATTCAGAAAAAAATGTTCGTGAAAACTGAAAAGGATATTGAAAAGGATATTGCCACAGAAGGAAAATATGCAGGAGTGGTAAGAATGTCGAATATGCATCAAATCAATATGAGAATTCCTCATAACCCCAGTGGTGGACGTTTCGTTTACGTAATCGACGACTGCCCTAGGTTTGTTTTACTTAATTTTATGCCCAAGGAATGGTCCTGAAAGTCCTTTTGATTTTAGAACTTATGCGATTGCGTTCATGCTGCATCGATCTTCTGTCTTTGCTGAGGCTATCAATTGGTACTTAGCTCTGTTTAATAGCAATGGACTTATTCGTAAGTGGACAAGAGACACCACCTTCATTTTCCAACTAGAAAGTTACTTACGAAACGGCCACGCATTTCATAAAACTAAAATTGTGTTAAATCTTTCTCATCTACAATTTCCTTTTTATGCACTAATACTGGGGCATTTTTTAAGTTGTTTAATTTTTATACTAGAATTTATTGTTGATACTAGAGATAAGAAAATTAAATACGAAGATTATTTGAGCAATGAACCTATTAAAAATATTGAGACTCATTAAATGTAATAGAATATTGTGAAGTACAAAAAATTAACAAATAATAAATGTTGTTTCAAATATTAAGGGCATCTGTCTAATTTCCTGGAAATTGCGAGTTATTTGCCAATCACGTTTTAGATCGAATTGTAACTTTATTTTATAATTTTGCGTTAGTTACCCTTTGTACTACTGGCGTTTTATCATGTCGTTAGTCACAGCATTGTGCAATGTCTAGTAGAAAGCTTGATCGAAGGATAAAAGCGGTTTCAGAATACTAGGAGTTCAGACGGAGATGGCGAACAATCCTGCTTTTGAACTCTTGGATGTTGTTCGAAATTACAGGCTGTGTAGTAAAATGTAAGGTTGTCCACAGTATTCTATTAATGGAGGAGCGCTTTATGTGTATTGTCTAGAAAAAGTGGGCTGTACGCAAAGGAAATGATCCGAACTGGTATATCCGGTGTTGTGGAATAAGATTTGCCCTGGATCCAGGAGATCGTTTATTTGGGTATGATCGATAGAATTTTGTCAGTGCTGCTGCATTCTTACAGTAGTTTGATGGGTCTATCGAAAAGAAAACGGTGCCGTTTCGGTTTCAGTTTTTTTTTAACTTTATTTAACAACGCCAAGGTAGTTTTCGATGCCCTGCCCCAGATAACATAAGAGGCCGAGTGCAAGATTTGTATATTACCTCACCTGGCAGCGCCTGCCGGAGAAACTGTCACCTCTTAAGAAACCGTAGTCACTGGGATGCTTGTTTGGCGATTTGGAATATATGGTAATCGCAAGTCTGTGGCTAATATGACGCCTAAGGTGCTAAAGGATCAGTTTTCCATTAGTTGTACAACTAGGTACAGCACGACACGAATGGAGAGATGTCACACGTTTCATTTGAAATAAGTCAGTGCTTCGTTATCGAGGCAAAGGATTCGACATAATACTGGCGGGATAAATTAAGGATGGGTTCGTGATCATAAATACAGGATCTTACATGTGCTTGTGCTGTATTATCGAAAATCGAAGACGTATGAGTAACACTGCCATCATCAGCGAAGCTCTGAGGTGAGTTTTTTATATGATAGTCTAAACTCAGGTGCCATGACCGTTGTTCATGTCATGATGCAATGCCTAGTAGTAAGTTTGGCTAGAAGGATATAAAAGGATATGATAGGCTCAGAACAGTATGGAGGGTGCATGTGGAGTAGGCAATGAATTTCACATTTAAGCTCTTGTATGTTATTTGAGTTCATTTTTTTAAGCAGGCCGGTTACGATAAAATTGATCTATGGTGTACCTCGGCAGAGATGGTTTGGAGCTGAGATTTGACGCCATTCAATACTATCTTGTAGTTTAGCTAACAGAGCAGGATGCCAAACGTTATCCCGAACAAGCAAACCTTGGAGATATCCCGAACAAGCAAACCGAATTCTTCTTCTTTCGGTGAGTCCAAAAGTACCGCGGCCAACCACTTGGCCTATTGTGATACACCCCTACACCTCATATAATCTCAAACCGCTTGAACAGATTCAGCAGTCTTAATAGTGGCTTGTCGCTTGGGCAGGGTCTCGTTTCACAACTTACTACTGTCATGGTCAATCGGGGCTTCCCAGAGTCCTGACCGCAGTTCCGCATTCGATGTATTGAGAAAGAGTTCACTAAAGCGGAGTTCGGGTGTGCTCCGTGGGGCTCCCCAATTCTACTGCGGTACTTAGGTGGGTCCAGAAATTTAGGGTAGGGTGCCTTGGTCTGCTGGGCATGCGACTCCCTGATCATATGGGTACCGATGCTGCTAATTTCTTGTGGATTCAGCTTTATTGGTTCATAAAAGTCCCATGAGTATTATAAGAAAGGAAGGTACATTCTGAGAGAGCACCCATATCAGGATGAGGCAATGTTGCTCCCGATGCAGTGAGGAGGTCGTTAGAAGACAGTGCAAAAACTACCCAGTATCATGCAGCCTTCGACAAAATAACTTCACATCTTGGCTTGATAGGCCAATTCATATTAGCTCACCCGTTTCAGGACAGCTTTCGGTGGACACCAGAATAATTACGGCACGTGCGTATTTGCATACTCTACATGTTGCTCTTCCATCTCGCTGGCGGCTTAACACTAAAATTCGGACTCTCATCTACAAACTTCCTCTGAGATGTTCTGCAAGGTGCCCACTAAAGTAGTGTGGCTGTGGCGTAATCGTCCGTTCATGGTTTTCAAGAGAATAAAAGTAATTGCTATTGGGCGGAAGGATTGCTTGAGCCATCTTTTTTTCGATATGGGAAAGTTCTCGAGAGTCTGGATACACTCCGGAAACGAGCTTACTCAAAGCGCATTACATTAGGACGAAAAACGGAGATTGTCAGGTCCGTTACCGAAAGCTTGGGAGTAATGCAAAGTACCATCAGATTCAAATATACCGATTAGAAAAAGTAAGTTGACCATGACCAATATGACAAAGTAAGTAAAAATATTCATAATACTGAACAATGTTATTAGTGTCTATGATGGTCCTCTGTAAATTCTGGAATGTGACAACAAAAGGGGCTCCAGAAGTCATTCAGATCGAAAGCCTTCCATTCCATTAAAAACCTCTCGTGTAGACGTGGGGTAATAGGCCTGCAGCGAATCCCCAAAAAGTGCTCTAGAAATGAAAAAAGTGATGGAAATGAGATAACCGGTTGAGACTAATTGCAATCGATAGAGGATGGAAAAATGCATCTACAGTTGATTTTGACCGAAGTTTGGACATGGCCAACATACAAAAAAATCATGAAAATACCTCTTTTTCGTAAGTGCGGTTTGAACGAAATTTTCACTTTATCTCGCCATATCTCAGTTGATATTGCAGATATCAATTTCAAATTTGAACATAGTCTAGTTTGACTAATTCCCTAAATATAAAACTTTAACCGAACTGGTTACATCATTTAAAAACAAAATGGCGAATGTTTAAAAAATTTCCAACAGATTCGTGAGACTTATTTTTCTATTCAAAAAGTTGTGTTATAGATTTTTGAAAATCGCTTTTTTGGCTAAACTACATTGTAGCCAAATACTTAAGGCAGTTTTCTGTAAATTTTCAGATCAAAATGTCCTCCGGTTCAAAAGTTACATTAACATTTGTTGACACTCGACATTGTAACCGTTGCAAAGTACACGAGTACCAAAACTACATATAATTTTTTATCGTTAAAATAGAACAAAATTATATGCGTAATTGATCTGCAAATCGGATGGGTTCGGATATTCGCAAGTTTTAGGAATTTTATCGATATCTACCCTGATTTTTTCGACAGCGTGGTATAAAATTACTGAATCGTTTGTAGCATCAATTTTAATATCACTTATATGCTGTGATTGCATTTGGCGGTTTTTTTCTCTTGTCAGTAATTCGTAGATGGTCCAATTTGTCGAACAAATAATGTCAGGACACCCATTTTTTGAGTAAAATATAACACCATCTGAAGCAGTTTCCAAAAGAATTAATTTCACTTCATGGGGGAGTATTTCTTGCGGTCAGGTAAAAAAACTATTTCCCCGTTCTGCAAGGAGCTTTCATTCTTTTTCCATATCTCGGTGGCAGCCATTTTCCACAAATAACGTTTTTTCGTCTCACTTTTGTTTGAGATTTCAGCATTCTTCGCTTCGTTACAAAATGTCGCGTAACACGGCTTGTGATACTTGGCATTGACCTCTAATAAATTCGGGGTTTTTGTAAGTACATCGCAGACATTTTTAGTCACCTTGTTGCTTTGTAAAATATTTGGAATGGCCTTGATGTTACTGCTGATAAGTTTTTACCATGATAACATATAAAACACAAATTCTCATAAAGTCAAAGATCCCGTGCTTCGTATACATTTCTGTGAGTTACCATTCAAAACTTTCCGAGTCCCGCCTTTTTATTGTATATACTTCTACAATCATTATGAAATTTGATTTGATTCAAAGAGTTGCTATCACGGCAGCAAATAAATTTCTTGAAATACCATCATTATTTTGGTTAGTAGACTCAAGAAGAGTATCGATTCCTTTTTTGCTTACTTGTGCAGCAATGACAAAAAAAACACTTCACTTCTTTGCCATTAATAGACATTTTGAGATCTGTATAGAAATAAATATAATGAATTTAAATTAAATGAATTACCCAATAGGGAAATATAATCAAACCTTAATCGGATAAAAATTTATGATGAAAATCAAACACTTATATGTAACATTTTAACAAAAAAATTAACTAGCAGGAAATATTTTAAATCCGAACGTTTGTTGCGGACGAAGTCGAGTGTCAACAAAATGTTAATGTAACTTTTGAACCCGAGGACATTTTGATCTGAAAATTTACAGAAAACTGCCTTAAGTATTTGGCTACAATGTAGTTTAGCCAAAAAAGCGAATTTCAAAAATCTATAACACAACTTTTTGATTAGAAAAATAAGTCTCACGAATCTGTTGGAAATTTTTTAAACATTCGCCATTTTGTTTTTAAATGATGTAACCAGTTCGGTTAAAGTTTTATATTTAGGGAATTAGTCAAACTAGACTATGTTCAAATTTGAAATTGATATCTGCAATATCAACTGAGATATGGCGAGATAAAGTGAAAATTTCGTTCAAACCGCACTTACGAAAAAGAGGTATTTTCATGATTTTTTTGTATGTTGGCCATGTCCAAACTTCGGTCAAAATCAACTGTAGATGCATTTTTCCATCCTCTATCGAGTGCAATATTAGTCTCAACCGGTTATCTCATTTCCATCACTTCGAGCGAAAAAATGGGATGCGCTGTAGGCCTATAAAGCACAATGTAGGGAAGAAGCATAATGATCCAAGCGACTTTTCTTCCAATAATTACTTTTTGAATCGTTTTACCAAGCAGTCCCCCAACTAAGCGCAAACCATGTCCAATCCTGCTGACCTACGCAATCGAACGAAACCCGGGGCCGGTTCGTGTATGGCGAACGACGATAATCGAACGAAAAGAAATTGAAGTCGAAAAATTTTGTCGACGAAAATTTTAGCGTTCGCATAGGTCGAAAGAAAATTGTTCGTGTCCTAATGCAAAAACTCGATAACCCAAGGGCTTTCGAGTGCCTTTCGTCGGCTTCAGACGAAAATTTTCAATTTTTTCGACTTATGCTGTAAACATACTAAGGGCGACGGCGACGGTGCACACAAATTAAAAAGCACACACAAGGATAATCATCTTCGACATCCGAATGCTACACACGCGCACAGGAACATACGAGAATAGCAACACAATCCCATATCACACCGCCCAGGCAACTTTGAGGGGCGACGGCTACGAAATAGAACTTGGATTGATTGAGTCGCCACTCTCGGCTACCTCGTCGTCGAGTGGTCTGCATATTGTGCTGCACCCTTCATACTCATAGAAAAGCTGTGTGTTCTATTCGTTTTTGCCAGTCGCTGTGGGAACTATTTTCGCCCTTAGTATGTTTACAGCATTATGCTGTAAACATACTAAGGGCGACGGCGACGGTGCACACAAATTAAAAAGCACACACAAGAATAATCATCTTCGACATCCGAATGCTACACACGCGCACAGGAACATACGAGAATAGCAACACAATCCCATGTCACACCGCCCAGGCAACTTTGAGGGGCGACGGCTACGAAATAGAACTTGGATTGATTGAGTCGCCACTCTCGGCGACCTCGTCGTCGAGTGGTCTGCATATTGTGCTGCACCCTTCATACTCATAGAAAAGCTGTGTGTTCTATTCGTTTTTGCCAGTCGCTGTGGGAACTATTTTCGCCCTTAGTATGTTTACAGCATTACGCGAACCCGAGACGAAAAAAAAATTTCGTTTTCGACATACACGAACTGGCCCCCGTTCTATTGAGTATGCTATTGGCGCCGTTTATGGTCACCACGATAATTGCCCCTTTTCCTATACAATTTTGTATAGCCATACAGGGAATTCCGTGCAAGCCTGTGGCGGGAGAGTGCATGCCTGTAGCTGGACCACGACTGTCCACGCCACGCCAAAGCAACAACAATTTGTATGCACTCGAAATTTCGACTGCATACAAATTGTTGTATTGGCGTTGTGTGGTCAGATAGAGCGCTCGTGTCCCTCTCGGAGCTGATGGAGCGCTTGTGGGCCCTTAAGACGTTAATGGAAAGGTCAGCCATTAGATTCAACATCGATAAGAACGTTTATTAGAAATAATCGTGTGCGGTAATTGGAGAGATTATTGATGTCACATTTTTCGGTATGTTCTGAACATGTAAGATAGTCGTCGATAGTTGCAAGTTTCCTCTAAGATAGTCGTATCTATTTAAATCGATAGGTTGCATATTGTCCGTTCCAGTATATGACATCAAGATCTTTGAGTCACTTACATATATACCTCACAAGACCCTGTCCATCGAATATGTAGAATATTTTGTGGGAAGGAGTGGCATATCCGCGACAGGCAGGGATCACAGTGAAAGATTCGAGGCGAACACAGTTGTTGTAAGTCAACTGACTGTTAGATAGAGGAGGGTTGGTAGATGTAGTGAAATCTTCTTGATGGAACTTACCAAAGGCCAGAAGATTGTGCTGTTGATTACGTAACAAAACAAAACCTAAAAGTATTTCACTTGGGGGCAATAAACAAACACAACCTACGGTTATATCTTTTATTCATTGACATCATTTTAACTATTCTGTTTTTTTTTGTCTCGCTATTATAATAATAATAAATGTACGTTTTTGTTTTGTATAATACGGATTAGTAATAATTAAATGTACAACCTATAAATATTCCAATTTCCATAAATAAATTCTTTCATTTCTCACTGTCGTCTCAAATTCTGGTTATAATATACGCCATGTTTTCCCGGCAGGAGCCATCAAATCCTCTTATTCCATAATGGTTTAACGTTTTGCTGCCTTGGTGGGTCGATATGACCTAAATCCGAATATTGAAGCTTGTCCACAGGATCGCAAACTATCTGAAGTTCTGTTCCACTTGTCTCCTCTTGCCAGAAATCCAATTAATTCCATCCTTTCTTGCAGTTTTAAGCGAGACAAATTGTTTCGTAGTAGAATTTAAACTTTTATCGTTATTCGGTTTTGTTGTATGTATTGGAATTATTTTATCGAAGCTCGGCGGCTTCGATTGCTGCTTCCGATTTTCGAATATATCAAATGGATTTCGATTTAAATTTTCCATTTCAAAATCAATTTTATCTAATCTATTATCGAAGGATGCTTTCGATATTGTGTTATTATCCATTGTGGTTATGCTTATTGGACCAGAACGGAAATTTATATTTGTAATTTTTGGCTTCACTTTTATAATTGATTCGCATACAATCACTTCGTCCGTGTCGTAGTCATCGGTTGGATAATAATTACCATATTCGTCAATTTGACAATTTTTATAATAAATTTTATTTTCACAATATTCAATAACATCACTCCGCATGCATGGCTGAATTAAGTCGGCTGTATCTGTGTTAGTTAGGTTAGTTGTAGTATTAGTATGATATTGTTGTTCTCTAATCAATTGCAAACGGTGTTTATTTTTTCTTTCTACACTTACGCTATCTACTTCTATACTAGAGCACCCTGATTTATTATTATTAACATTACGATTACTTGGAATATTGTTAGAATTATTATTAATTTGGGAAAATGTTGATATAAGCAAAGGCTCTTCGTGCTCAAAATGTTTGTTATTAATATTACTTAAATTTCCGTTATGACTGAGCTCTAAATTTTTATTATTGTTCCAAATTTCACGGTTTATATTCGATTCCAATGAGCAATCTGTACTATCATCTGTTGCTACCTTAGTCGAGCGCCTTTTCTTTCTGGGTGGTGCTGTTATCACCTTGGTCTCCTCAACTACTATCCTGCTCCCATACTGCGGTACTCTGTCAAATTCTCCACTGCTTTCAACACCTGCAAACGAAACTACCTGGGGAGTTTTCTCAAAGCATTCCTCCATATCGCCAATCTTGCCAGTCGCACAGGGTGTAAAGTGTTCATGTTTCTTTTGATAGCTGAAACTAATTTGCCTTCGACATGGCTTATAAAAGTTTTTCCTTAAATTAAAATTGCTGCAACTGCTGTGTGATGATGGATGATGATTAGGATGATGGATGTTGTCGCCTTTGATATCGCTCGCCTGCAGGCTCCGATGGTTATGGTCACCATTCAGTTTCTCAACTAAAGATGCTATCGTTACCACATCCTGAGGTGGTGGTTTATGGCTTATTTGATCTGGCTTTTGATTCATGATGATACCAAATGGTTGGCATGTTAGGCAATTATAAAGAGCATTCGTAAAAGCATTTTCAGCAACGGGTGGTAATTTACGAGTGTATGTTGGAAGCATTTCTGAAATGATGAATTTTGAAAATTAAATATTTTATATTTCGATTTTCATTTTGTATGGAATACATTAAAGCGTAATGTGGAAATAATGCTCATGCAGTATGATTCAACGGTATTTTTGTTGTATTATGTACTTGGAGCAAGTCTTATTTTTAGCAATGTATGAAAATAATATAGTTACGAGTATAAGTAAGTATATTGGCGTTTTGATATTAGAATATGGTTCCAACGTTGTAAAATATAGGGGATATATTTCAACCTATCTAAAATATGAGGACCTACATAAAAGTGTGGGAGGAATTTCTGATAAAATAGAAATTTTGCAATAGGGTAACATTAATACAAGTAGAGGTCAATTCAATTTTAAGTGGGCTCTACAGTGAGGACGAAGTTATGGTTAGGGCCGACAGGTTTAGCGCGTTCGACGGAACCTGTCTCCGGGGTTTACGATATTTTCAAAATTGGAAAACACCGATTTTGATTAACTTTTACAAAATAATGATGCCATTAAGATGCAGATGCAAGACAGTTTTTAGTAGCATGAGTCGGTTAAACTCCAAAAAATCCTAATATCCTGGAAACAACTTTAGATTTAAAAAAAAATCCAGGCGCTTTCAGAGAAATGTACTTCTTAGATGAATGAAAATCCATCAATAGTTTTTTTTTTGGCAAAAAACATACATGATTACAGATTTTGCAGTTTCATTTAAATTTTTGCCCTTTGAGGACGAATTTGGGAGGCGAAATCGTACCGTCACTTTCTCTATAACAGAAAACGTGTTATCGATTTTGCAATGAGCAAAAATACGAGCGTCAGCTCAACATACTTCCCAAGAAAGGACTTTCACAAAAACACATGGTAATGTCCAAGTGAAAGATACGGCAACCAAATAGACCATATTCTCATAGACAGAAGGGCAGCTTCCAGTATCCTCCAAGTAAGATCCTGCAGAGGTGCGAATTGTAGATCGGACCACTTCCTGGTTAAAGCTAGATTCAGATGTTGCCTGTCTACTCCAGAAAAAAGAAACAACAAACTGAAAAAAATTCGACGTTGATCGGCAACTCTAGCAGAAAGGATAGCTCCAAATATAGATAATGAAGGTACAGTCGAGGGAAAATGGGCAAGTCTGAAGACGATACTGACAGATGTCACGAAGGAAAGTGTAGGCTACAAACGGACAGCCAGAGCCAGTGATTGGTACGACGAGGAATGTAAAACAGCTATAGAAGCTAGAAATAGAAATAGGAAAATATACATAGAGAGACCGACGAGGAGTAAGAAATTGAAATACGAGGAAACTAGAACAACCGCAAAATACATCTGCAGGAAGAAAGCAAAGACTTTGCCCAAAACAAAACACGGGAAGCATACAATGAAGTAAACTTCTTCAAGAAAGGCTTCAAACCCTCCTCCGGTATATGTAGAAGAAAAGAACACACTATAGTCACAGACAGCTGTAAAGATGTAAAGAAATGATGGAAGGCAATTTTTAGTGAGCTGCTGAACGAAAATGAGAGCATCAGACATGTACCAGAACCCCGTCTTCAACACAATGATAACACCAGAGAAACAAATGTATTCACTCTGTAAGAAGTACAAAGTGCCATACGATCCTTAATAAATAACAAATCTCCAGGAATTGATAACATCCCAGTCCCAGCAGAGTTAATCAAACAAGAAGGCGCATCGCTTTCAGCAGCTATAAATGAATTACCATGCTGCATAAGGAGGAACGAAAAAATGGCAGGCAACTACGGAAACTACAGAGGCATATTTCTTTTAACCACAGTATTTAAAATAATGACAAATATAATTAAGGCCAGACTGGAACCTTTTGCAGAAGCCGCAATACGTGAATACCAAGCTGGATTCAGAAGAAATAGATCAACCCTGTACCAACTTTTATCAATAAGAGAAATCCTCCGAAAATGCTGGGAATACTATATCGAAGTGTATCAACTTTTCATCAACTTCAAACAAGCATACGACAGCATCGACAGGGAACAAATGTGTGCGACAATGTTGGACCTAAACATACCCCTAAAGATAGTAAAACTAACGAAAATGTCAATGGAAAATACAAGGTGTACAGTCAGAATTCAAGGAGAATTGACGGAGTCCTTCCCAGTCAATCAAGGCATAAAGCAGGGCGATGGGCTGGCATCCATGCTATTTAATCTCTGCCTAGAATGAGCAATACGCAAAGTAAACATTGATGCGAACGCAACCCTGCTGAACAAATCCGAACAGTTGACGGGATATGCCGACATTATAAACTGCCTTGCCAGATCGAATTGTACGACTTATACAAATAGTGTAAACTCTCAACACATGCTAAGCTAGAGCGTTTACGTTGGGCCGGTCATTTCCAAAGAATAGGTGACTCAAGGATACCAATAAAAGCCCTGTACCTACTATCAGATCTCAGAAGACAATGTTAAGGCCGATGCAGCAAAACTGCTCAATATAAGAAATTGGAGACAAGCTGTGGAGCAGAGAGATATCTGGAAGAAGAAGAAGTAGGTTTGGCGTTCACGGACTCTTGCACTATTAAGCCCAATTTGCATCCCAAAATCAAAGTGCAAGTGTACAGCGCAACGAAAGGCTCGTGCAATAGAGAGAAAAGCATACAAATTATTGTGCAATAAAAGATCTCCTGACTTCCACTTTGACTTTGGAATGTACATAAATCAGGCCTTATATTTTACAACTTATACTGTTAGACTAAAAAGATTGAAAATATTTTGCAACTTGGTAGAAACCGATTTTTCACTGAGTAGGAGAATTCACAGACAAGATGGTTATCGTTTCTTCCCGTCATTGAAGGGGTATTCCAAATGTTTTTACTACTGAAGACTTATTTTCAATCACAATAAAAGTGTCCTAAGCTAATTTTTAAATTCTTATTATATAGCATCCCGAATTTCGAAATCTAGTCTCCGTTAACACCAACACGCGTTTTTACTCCCATCCAGTATTGTCCCGACTGAATGCTAACTGATTATTATGGTTACAGGCATGGCAGAAAAAAAGCAATAAATTTCAAAACCGAATTGTAAAAGGAATGTTACTATCTGGATGGGAAAATGGAAATACGAAGGATCATAGCTACCTTAAGCTACCGCCCTAGATCTGCACAAACTCAACAAAATTTCATTTTCTATATTTAAATAAAACTTCACTTAATCAGCTATTATATCATAATTAATCTTCGTTAAAATTCTTTTTTAAAAAAAATCTGAATAATAACAAAATTATGTAAATAAGCATCCTACGAATTTTTAAACAACTCAACGAATTTTCTGATACTAAAAATTGGTACAAAAAAACAACATTAAGGCTTGATTTAAAAATCATCATTCATCTTAGGCAATATTAGAAGTAATTACAAAAAGAAAACAAAAAATATATTCCAAGCATAAACAACAACAAATCACAATTAAATAAAAAAAATCACTCAAAACAATTAGCGCTTTTAAAAGGAAAATCTCCCACGCCACAGCGTTAAAAAGCTAATAAAAAAAGGAATCGTAACTTTCCTCTTGAAACTTTTTCATTTTCTCAAAATGCGACAAACATTGAATAAATAAAATAAATTCGAAAGACACGAGATTTCTATTTCTTTCTGCCAAAGTCAACCCCCGAACTCTTGTTTGTTAGGTTTTATTTCCCCATTGACCAAAAAAAAAAATTATATAAGGGAAAACACAAAAATATCAAACTGTCCCTTCCGCAGGATGAATTTATTATTTCTCGAACTTGAACTTTTTAGTTAATGTGCTTGGAGAGATATCAAAGCCTCCAAATTCATATTATTATTAATAATTTAAATTTTCTTTCGCATTATTTCTATTTAATAAATTTTGAATTACCCTTTAAAGTGTGGATGTTGAAAATATTAAAATCACAAAAAAAAACACAATTTTAATTTTGCATTTATTATGCCCAGGACTATCTCAAATGACACTGGCACGAGGTCACCATTAATAATTCATATAGCTTTAAAATGCCACTTTAAAAATGTGATTATATGCCTTCACCGCTCAATATTCTGTGTTCATGCAAAAAGTTGAAAACGCAACATACTACTACACACCCCATTATGAAAACCAGTAAACTTCACCCCTTTTTTAAAGTTTGGGGCGAGAACAGCTTAAATTTTCAAGTTCCTATACAGAAAAACTTGAAAAAAATCGATGAAATTTCTGTACGAGAAATTGACGCCACATAGTAGAGACGACACTAATCCCATTTATTCATATGGCACAGGGGATGGGGTTATCTTGCCAGCAGCTACTAAACCAGTAAGGGTGGGGGCGTATCTCTGTCTCATGAGATTTACATTCGACAACGTAGCTCATCCACGAATAAATTAGTTTCGAAAATCAATTAAGTATGGTCTCGACTTAATGAAACGCATGCGACGTTAATCTTTCTCGAGTTTTTATCTAGTTAACTCAGCACAATATAATTGTATTCGGGAACAGCGTTATCTTATAAGTATCAATAGACCACTATATCCTATACGTCATTGTACACTCACTATTCGCGCGTATATCCTAACTCTGTATACATATAGTATAGTATCCTTGCACATGTTCCACCCACCTCGAACGTAATCCATGCTCTTCTTGTGTCCCCGTTTTTGTCTTTTAGTTCCACCCTTGAGAAAAACTTTGAAAGGAATTAATTGCCCAGATTCCAATGATTAAACGGACTTTATTTATTCACTTCACGTATTTTTTGCCAACTTTATTGATTCATTTCAAACTAAACTATAATAAAAAAAAATAATGTCTCTCTTTTGAACCGGCATGATAGACCCTCTGAGGTCAACCTTTGCCCCAGTTAACCGTCCATGCGATACTGTTCAAACTGGAAACCAATACAATTTTTTTTTCGTCATTATACTTTCATGGTGACCATAATTTAATTAAGAAAAATGCTGTGCCTACATTATGTGGTCAACATTCTCCTACATACATATGGGACTTCATTTAAAATTCATCGAGATTAAACAATTTCATCAACTGACGACTAACAGAGAAAAAAAAAACGAATTTCAATTTAAATACTAGACAAATTAAAACATCGAAATTAAGGATAATTAGCAAACGGATTATGGGATTGTAACCAGTAAATACTGCGGATGATTTGTGGTCAAATTGAGGGATAGCCATAGTGAAGATTTTATTATTAATCAGAAATTTAATATATTTGAAGTGCACAATTAGCGTTTTATAGAAGTAATAAAACGAATGAACCAAATGAGAAAAAAATTCTTAGGTAAAATAAAAAATAGATTTATAATACAAAAGAAATCTTCCGGGCGAGCTTAATATTGATCCGCGCATTCTATAAGGTCATTTTTAATAGCATAAAGAATTTGTGGTTTTTACATTTCATCGCAAATAGTAACCCCAGAAGAACACGATTAATTGGTAAGGGGTCGTTAATTATTTACGTGAGACGTTGAGTGGGGAGAGGTGAAGTGGTCGAGACGAATCCGGGTATAAACAGTGGAAAATTGCGAGAAAACTCGGTTGAATTAAGTAAAACATTTTCTCCACTAAAGATCCCCATTCTAGAGTTAAGCCGGACTTACAAGAGGCGGTTCATTTGTCCCGTACACGATAGTAAATTGTACTGAGGGCTCAACTTTTTTAAATGTCCCGGTTCAAAAATAATGTACTACTTAGTCTAAGATCCGTAGAAGAACGGCCTTCACCGATCGAGTAACCAAATGAAATCTATTTTTTATGAAAAAAAAAAAATATGCTAACAAAAGTAATGGTAATGGGTTGCCACCGAAATATGTTCAAGACTATATTTAATTGATAATTCAATAATCAATTTTTCTACCATACCTTCCCCGATCGAGTAATCAAAAATATTTAACACTAATCAAAAGTAAGAAACCTATAGATTATGAAAACATAGGGCTGCCTACCTTTTTCCGTTCAAGGCTATAGGGTTTCCAGGTTTAAACAGGTGAGTAAAAAGAGGTATCTTCACTGATCGAGTAACCAAATAAAATATATATTAAAATAAAGATAATTTTATTGCGAAACGATACGTAAAGCGGCTTTCACACTGAGGCAACAAGCAATAAGCAACTAGCAACTGGTGATAAGCAATACGCAATATTATTTTGACCTTATCTCACATTGATGCAATATTATTGCTACTAGAAATCTGTAGCTATCATGTCATCCGACGACTCCGATACCATTTTTTTAATGTGGTGGCATTTAAGAACAAAAAGGTGAAAAGGAAATAATGGGTGCCTTGAAGTTTTACTTCAGCCTCAATTGCTTTCCATGCCTTTTCAATAACTTCCCTTCTGCTGGGGTCTTTTCTAGTAAAATCGTAAATGCAGGGTTATTTCCCCACTAGTTTTACAAATTTTGTATTAAAAACTGTATCGTCCGAAATATTTTTCAAAAAGTAAAAAAAAAGTGTATATTCATCATTCCCTGCTACTACTCGCAAATATTGATACTACACGATGCAATATTTATCGCTTTTCAACATGCAGTAAGTATCGCCAGAAATAATATTGCAGCAACCAGCAACATTTTTCGTTCGACCAATGTCGAGTTGCTCTAATGTGAGACCTCTAATTTAATTCAATGTAAAATATGCGCTACCGCTAATATTGCGTGTTGCCTATTGCCAGTTTCTTATTGCTTGTTGCCTCAGTCTGAGAGCCGCCTAAGAGTCAAGAGTCAGGCTGTACTAACGTTTAAAAATATGCAAAAAAGGTAAAGTAGCAACTAGAATTTATCAGTCCGTAGAAAAAAATCTAACCTTCCGTCACTGATTGCTCACTATTGGAAGTGTCCTCGAACCACGAACCAACTCCCCCAAAAAACAGCCATCTAGTAACTTTTTTCTAGACTTTTAGCCAGCTTTTTTGGATTTGGTCCGACTGTGCACCGTTTTTTTTGTTTTTTTTTTTTTTCATAAAAAATAGATCGCATTTGGTTACTCGATCGGTGAAGGTCGTTCTTCTACGGATCCTGTACTAACTGGGATATGAGAGTGTATCGTGCGTTTGATTGTAAATTACGAAGTGGAGACACATTTCTTATTTCTTTTGCGACAGTAAAATATCCAATTCGAATTGCGGCGAGGTTAGATTGTAAACACGAACTGCAGAAACATTTGAGCCATTCACTACGTGGCGTGCTAGCAATAAAATGGCACCTCGCCTCATTTGAAGTGAGACATTGTACTAGTTCAAAAGGATAAAGAGGCTCTTACAAACTCATTTTATAATCTTGTCCTACCCAACATTACCTCATTCACAACACTACCTCATTCACTTATAAATTGTTAAAGGTGGCGAGTTTTTATAGATCAGATGAACAAAAAGAAATAGTTGGAGGAATTTCTGGACAGAAGCAAACACCGCGTTTAACCACAAAGCTATTAGGGAGGCGATAAGATCGTTTAAACCATACGAGTCCCCTGGAGCAGACGCAACATATCCCATTCTGCTACTGGAGGGCTGCGACCTAATCACTCCCTTATTTTGCAAAATATTCAGGGCTTCCTTCGGACATGCTTACACCTAAGCCAGTGTGTTCGAATTACACCTCGGCTAAATCTTTCAGGCAGATAAGTCTCTCGTCTTTTGCCTTGAAGACAATTGTCTTCATCTTCTGAATGGAGAAAATTGTCGACCGGGAGATAAGGAAAACTTATCTTCAACGCCAACCACTAAGCTCCTATCAGCATACGTACCAGGCGGCCAAGTCCGCTAAGACAGCACTGCACAATCTGGTGCTCAGGCTGGAATGCGCAGCTCTAAACAAAGGAGTTCCACTGACGGCCTTCCTCGATACCGAGGGAGCTTTCGACAATACATCCTTTGATGCTCTAGCAAGGGCTCTAAATAGACGCAGTCTAAGTAGCAGTTTCTGCAACTGGATTGACTCTAGGTTTCCACTTGTCGTTTTGAAATTGACATTTACGTCATTTAGAAAATTCGCAAGTGCAAATAGCGAAAAACTGCCTATAAATGAAGTGACCAGCAGTATTAATCATTTAAATTGTTGGTCATTGACAAAGTGCTGTAACCGTAACTCTAGTCAAATTCGATATAGAGACACACTCCGTATATGAATAGGTTGAAAAGTTTAGTCGAGGTTGAGCATAAATTTCAACCGTATATGATGTCGAGTTGCCTTCACTTTGGGTTGAAATCAAGTTGAACTGAAATTAAAACATAACCTAAAATTTTTGTGAGGAATTCTCATTTATAGATACGTAAAAATTCAGAACGAAATAATATTTTATTCTTGTACAAATAAAAACACAAAACAAACAAAACAAATGTCACTTAAACCCAATTACAACTAAACCAGGGTATATGAGCCGAAATATCAACTTGATCCAGGTAGGAGAGCTGAATTGGCTTGATTGAACCCGGTTTCAACTCGACCCCCGTTTATGACTAGGTTGAACTTGGGTCGAACCTAGTCATAAACGGAGGAACAGCAATCTTTTATAATATCATGGCACCGCATCGGTTTCTTAAACGCATCTACTAACGGAGTTGCCCTAAACTGGATAGGAAGGCTTGAAGGTTCGATAGAACTGAAGCAGGCAGCTTGCTCGTTTACTTGTCCTGGGGCTTTCTGTGGAGCATCGCACGAAAGAGGCTTCGGAGTATGGGGATAAAAGGGATTGTTTCACTAACCAAATTGGTGTTCAGACAGGAAAAGAAATTCATTACCCCTGCTCGAGCAAAAGGAAAGAAGATCCCCGAAATCCTGTCAGAACGAGGAAGATTTTAAATTAGTTTGCAAATAGTCGCGAGTGACTGAAACAATTTCAGTTGCGTGGTTGTTCTTCATCTGAACTACTTGACATATTGGCCCCTGTGCTGAATGTCGAGTCATGATTTGTGTCAAGTTTTTTGAGTTGAAGAAAGTGGCGTTTCAGACGAATTGCGACTTTCAGCATAGGGGGCTAAACTCGCACTTAGCACTTCCACTCTAGGCCACTATTCTGAAAATCGTAATTCGAATAAAACGTGACTTTCTTCAACTCAAAAAACAAATCACGACTAGACATTCAGCACAGGGGCCATTGGCAAATCTTCGTGACTAAGAACTGTGTGGGCCCAGAGCACCAATTGATCCCAAATCCGTTGCGCTCGCATGTAGACAAAGATTTCATGTTGCTTGGGCGCGTGATCATTGTGAACCCAATTTTAAAAATTTGATTGCAAATCAGTCAACTCGTTTGTGGAGGCGAGAGGACCTAAGCTTATATGAACTGCGGAAGCAAAAAAATTGTACAATGAAATCAACTCCTATAAACTGCTGCAATCAACAGAACTACTACTGACAAAGTTTAAAGATTGTGATGAGCAGGGTACACATAGCCTAATACGGATATTGCGAAAGTATTTCTTTCACATTCCGTTATCCTGCGCAGACATATTTGAACCATTGTCGTAAGTTTGTCCTCGACATTTTCAATTTGGCATGTTATTTTCACTCAGTTACTGTAGTATTTGATCTCCAGTTGGGAATTCAATAGGTTAACCATCTTTAACATAAACGTGTAATATTACTCAATTGATACACATATCACATAATTCTGAAAAAGTAATCCCTGTGATGATTCCCTAGACCGGTGCCTGCTGTGACTTATTACACATCCATCACTGGCGCCAAACTAAATATATCTATGTTTTTGTTACATAAAGCATGAAGAATTTCAAAACTTTGTTTTCTTTTTACAAAACCGAATTAAAGTGACATAAACATAAACCAATTTACTTGAAATAATTCTCTCAAAGCTTCATAACAATTTCACCAAACAAACTGTGGAACATGTTTCATATGTTTTCAATAACTTTTAAACGTAACCACACTTGTTGCAATTCTATCGACTAAAAAATCGATGCAACCAATAGGGACAACTCAATACCTTACCCACTAAATTCAACTGCATTTTAAAAGATGTGTGGAGTTGTGGTGTAGAATACTGATACAGAACAAATATTCCCATGTGTAGAAGAAATATGTGAAAAGCATAGAAAGTAGATGTTTTTCACTTGTAAGTTTTGTATTTTAGTTTTACTTGGTAGCAGATAAAAGTTTAGAGAGTATATAGTTTGAGTTTTTATGTGACACAGAGTGCTAAAATGCATGTGACACATAGTGTTAAAATAAAAATAATTGATATGAATGGAATAACGCCATATTAATAAATTTAACCACAAAAGATCTGACTGTGTTTTAAAGCTTAAAAGTAAACTTAAAGGACAAGGTAACAAGAATTCTTGAAAATATGTAGATTTAAATGCAAACAGAAAAATTCATTTAAGAAACCAAGAAGCCGTAGCAAAGAAGAAGTTTATGTTGGTTTCACAATATTGTCTATTTTTTCTTAGATAATCTTCTAGATAATTATTATTCTTAGAAAGTCTTCTGGAGATTATTGAAAGCATTGATATTTTGCAAAGTTACCTAAAAAATGTTGCCTTAATAACAGCGGCGGCTCGTAAGGTTCAGGATAAGGGAAGCAATCGCAAGGTGATCGATACAATTAAAAGTATAGAAACCTTAAACTAAAAAAAACTGAAATATAACATATTGTGGAGTCATATAAGCAAAACATAAGGAATTGTTTGCAGTCTAAAAAATTTCGTTTGGAGCATGTTAGTTACATCGAATACTATACGAAATGACCATTTTCAAGCTCTTGCAACCTTGTAAGTTATCGACCATTTTGTGAAAATTTTATCATTTTGGTCGTTCTGTCTAAATATAGATGCGTATATCTCGGCATGTGTAGGTCCGAAAAAAGCAAAGGCTGTTCGTTATGATATTGGCTATCAGCGATTAAAATATAATATCCGAACATATAACCTCAAAAAAAAAAAAAACTTGCTAAATTTTAGTGTTTTGGTTATAACTTCCGATTTTTTCAGTGAACTTATACTTTATAATTATAAACACTAACTGGTTAGAATTTCAGGTCAAATTATCTTATACAAAACCCAAAAATTGACCTTAAATTTAAAAATTAATTCCTTTAATGTTTGAGCATCGCATCGTATGAGGTATTTTGGTGAACAAAAAAAATTGTTTAAACTTGAAAAAAAATTAAAAAAAAAACGAATCGCATTTTTTCGTTAATTTTTTCGCTGCTAGTGGCGTTTTGCGCCTTTTTTCAGATTCTGTTGATAATTAAAGCGTCCAAAAAAAGCCGTTGAAAAACTGCAACTACTACTTTCTTCTTATTTAATTTAATTACAAATGCTCAAAATCTAAAAAATAGTAATAACTAGTTGGGATGTGGGTTTGACCCCTTCGGTCCACACAATCAACTTCCAGGTATGATGTACGTAGACAGAATAAACTGACTTCTTAGAAAATAGTAATAAGTTTAACACTAGTGGGAAATTTACTAGTATCAGAACTGGTGACAAAGTAATCCTGAGAGAAGCTAGTTCAAATAATTATAATAGTATACCACTATTCATCCACAAGATTTTTTTAGAGAATTTGTTTTTCCTGAACGTTAGCAAACAAAGATTTCCTTCGTACTTCGTTCGCTACAGTAAAGTGGGTGTTCGAATTCGTATTGAGCGTGTTGAAGCGCCGCTGATAAACTGGGAAGAAAATGACTTCATTTGGAAACTCCAAAGCTTTCCAGAGATAGTACTTGTCAGACTTGACCAAAAAGAACAAATTTTTCGGTAACTACTGGAAATCCCGGGATGAACCGCAATTTCCTGAAACTGTATTACGCGTAGGAAACAGCTCGCCGTCAAAAAGTGCTGATGATCCAAGGTTTAAAAAATTCGTGATGTTTGTAAAGGGTAACGAAATTTTTGTACGATTTTTAAAAAGTGTCGAATTTTGACAATTGATGTTTTTTTTGGAAAGTTATCGCTGTGCAGAATCCAATAAAGATCACTTCGTTTAGAACGGGTCTCATTCAATCAAGTTTATTAGATATTAGCAAAACTTATCAATTTAAGGTCTTTCTGTCACTTATCCAATTTTTTCCATTTAAACAAAAAAGGCCCCACCGAATGTTATGGAATTTTGTTCAGGGCATTTCGTTAATATTCCTCTTCCGGCACCTTTGCTTAATAACAAAAAAGTGCTCCAATGAGGAGTTAGATTCTCAAAGCCATGACATAGTGCAGATAATTAATTATCAGATAATTAATTATCACCAATTGCTCTATGGAGGGCAGTGGCGGTTCCTCATTGGAAGCAAAGGAAGCACTGCTTCCCTCGACCAAATAGAAAACTTCATAAAAATTAATTTATCAAGATTAATCAAAAAAAATCTCAATATATTTCCTCCTCTGGAATCACTAAGCTAATGTACAGATTTTTTTATATAAAATGTACAATTCAAATTTATCATACTTTTTATTTTATTTTCCTGACGGTTTCCACGATTCTTGAGGCCAGTATTACTATTTGCATTTGGTAGTTCTAGATATTGCGTAATTTTCTTTGGCATACTGTCTCACTTTTATTTACGATTTTTGATTGTCATTGTACGTCATTTCTATACTGAAAAATTCCCGAAAATTGCTTTCACTGTTAATCTTTCAATGTCTATTTAGTTTCCGTGTAGTTCCAGTTTCACTTATATATTGCACTTCATACTTTTTTACTTTTTTTATGTGAAAGACTAGAGGCTCAGGGAAAGCCCCTGTGCACTGTCGACAATCTATTTTTTTTTTTTTTTTCATAAAGAGTGCAATGTAGAACAGCAGCTCTAGTCAGAAGATAGTGAAGAGAAAGAGAAGTGAAGGAAGGCACTGCCACAACCAGCCGCGATATTTTATTCCACCTACTCCCAACCATTACTCAGGGGCGGCGCTTTCATAGGTGTGAGTGGTGCACTTGCACCGGGCGCCATTGAGCGGGGGCGCTGCTAGCTCAGATATTTAGATTAAACATTTTTTTTAAAAACAATTGAAAAGCAAAAAAAAAATTAAAAAAAAATGAAATCGCATGAATTTACACAAAGTCTCAAGATATTACACACATTCTATCCCAGTATCTCATGCAAGAAAAAGCGGGGAAATTTGACTACCCCTCGCACGGGAAGTTACACGAGATTTTTGCTTCGAGATTTTCATATATAATTTCTGCTCATTTCAATGGTTTTACTCAAAAAGTGAAGTAAGAGAGCCAAACGTAGAAATTTCAGAAAGAAAATCCACCAAGTGAGAGAAAAAAATCTCTTTCAACTGATGTTCTCAAATTTGAACAAGAGATGTAAACACAGAATTAAACAGCGGAATGAGCGAGACCAAACACAAAATAATTTCATTTTCACTATGCTGGAGCACTTTTTGAAAATTTTGTAAAATGCACCATGTCAACTCACACAAAGGAAAAAATTGTTCCGGAATTAGAATTAGTTTGTTTATTGTTTTTTTGAATTTTATGAAACTTTAAATATTTGATAAGAATTTTAAATTAAAAAAAGGAATAATTTGGAATTAAAGGAGTTGTTTTTAGGGTTTTTAGCGGCATTCGATTCTAACAGGGGTGACAGAATTAGTCTTAAATGAGTAAATAAATTAGATTTTCTTTAATTGATTGTAGAGGGCAGGCTTTCTTCCCAGATCCAATATGAAAGGTAGTAATTCTTGTTTGCTAGAATGCATTCCATCCATAGAGTCAAGAGTATTTTTTTATTCCTTGCCCGTCGCACTTAACAAATCTAATTATTTCAGAGCGTGCACATTGTTCTCCAAAGGCAATTTCTTGTTCATTTGAATTTCCAGTTCGGTTAAAAGATGCGTTGGTTTGAACAAACATAAAATTATTTACTCTTAAGTTGCTTAGTGAGATCAGGACGGAAAGTAGAATAGACGCGTTAAAACTATTAGTTCGTCAATTAGATGATGTCTACGAGGCGTAAAAATAAAACTACTCAGTTATATTTTAGAAAAAATAAATATAGCCAATGTACTTACAAAGCCCAAATGTCTCTTTATATGCCGCAGTTGATGTTTTAAATTCCACAAAAGACTTTTTGATAGATTTCGACATTTCAAGAATTCATTGAAAAACCAAAACAAATTGTTGTTCCCGTCCTTGCGATCCAGATGAAAGAATCTTTATTTTATATGATTAGCTAATAGGGCGCGATATTGCCTACTCCACCGGGCGCAAACAAAAACACGCGCCGGCCCTGCCATTACTATAGCGACTCTGACATCGGGGCATAAAAAACCTGGACTGGAATGTTACGCCTCCTGAAGCCAGTAGAATCTCATCAACCAACCGATGACAGGCGCTTTGGTAGAGCAGGGAAGGGCTAATGAAGGCTATGACAGGAGGAATCAGGAGTGTAAAGATGGAAGAAGAAAGAAGGAAAGTTATGTAGATGAGGAAAGTGGGAAAGGCGAAGAACCGTGGTCCTGCCGGGATTCGAATCCGGGACTTCTGGGATGGTAGCCAGGTGCCTTATCGATAGACTACTTAAACTACTTTCATCTAGATCAAAAATTTACTGCCATCTCGACTTTTTACACCATACAAATATTCTTTTTCGCTGAACGCTTCCAATACTCGGGGACTTCCCGTCTTTGAAGCGGGGAGTCCCTGGATGAATGAATGAGGCCCAAATCAGATACTCTTGTTCGCCTAATTAATTCGAATAAGTTAACTGAATAACTGGATTGAGCGATCCGTTACCTATAAGGGCTCTATTATACCTCTTAATCTTACTCATTTTAAGAATAACTTCTAGAACCATCGTGTGCTCTTGATCGCTATTGACGTTATCCCGTATCCTGAAGTGGCTATAATGGGCTCTCGTCGGAAGCAATACAGCATGCCTTTTCATCCGAAATCCATAGGCTGCCGTAATCTTCACTATTTCAAGCACTTTCACCGCAGCGGTACGCTTGTATCAAAACTAATACCCATCAAGCGTACCACTAGATGCCCACGTACCACTAGATGCCTTCTAACTGTTTTCGTTATGACCTAAAAGGTAGGACGAACCTGTAGTAAAAAGAATGATTTCTAAGCCAAACCTTTCTTTTAAAATCCATTAAATTTCATTACGAAATCACTTATATTATAACTTCTTAAGGCCGTATCAGATCAAATTTTTGAGCAGCGACAGCAGCAGCGGAAGATGCAGCATGCTGCTTCTTGTATCAGATTCGTTCTAGCAGCAGCAGGCAGCAAACGCTTTTTCGTCTTAAATAAAAAACTGGAATGTCAAAAAAGCTGCCTTGATGGGCAGCAAAATTAGGATTAGGAGTGAAAATGCAGCGGCAGCATTCAGTGCTGCTTCTGTGGTCATGTGACCCGCTTTGACCAATAGAAACAGTTTGCTGCCGATATTTTTGTTGCGCTGCTTTGGATCTGATACAGCCTTTATATTAGACTGAGAGCGATTAGCTTTGCCGCACCGGGTCTCTGGCGGACTAAGCCCTCCACTGGACAAGGGTATTTCCTCTCGTGTTTTCTACGTATGTATTCCTTCGCGTATTTTCAACCTTATTGTACCAAATATTTAACGCAGTATTTTGGGTTTGAAGCTTTATTTTCAATTTATTATCTCGCGTTACCTATAGAGAGTTACTACTACCATGTATGACATATAACAGTGCCGTTGTTCCCAGGTTTCCAGGTATTCCCAAGATTCTGTCAAATATGGAGATGTACATATTGTTCTTACTGGATTTCATTGCTGTAACTTCCAAAGTGAGTAAAACTTGTGAAGTCTTCTAAGTTATAATCTCCAATGTTATCTCCAATGTTAATATTATGGTGTCTTCTAAACGAATTTTAAATTAAAATTCCAGGAATAAAGTCAACCACTAATGGCACTGCGTTCTCACGTTTACTTGACTGAACTTCATTGGAAGTGTTATTCAACCAGTTGTACTCACAAGGCGTTACAGGTAACACCTTTACGCTTTCAATTTTTTATTAATCTGCTGCAAAATTCTCTTTAAGGTGACAGTTTCCTCAGACGCTTAGCATGACATGGAAAAAAAGTAATTTTTCACTGACAATAAATTTTTCTGAGAAGTTGTGGGAAGGTGGGTTCTTGGAATTGTATACGACAAATGAACATATATTACGAAGCAGAGTGGGGCAGATGTAATTGAATAGATAATTATAAAAATATAAAAATAAAGCTGCCGACTCTAACTTTTTAGATAACTTAATGTCATCAACACAAAAACTTAAGTTTTTTTTTTTTTTTTTTTTTTTTTTTTTTTCAATAAATTTAATATCAGAAGAAAGTTCTGGTTTTTTAAAGTTACTAAAGTACTAGACCCAAAGAATCTCTGCATAATTCCAGTTGATCAAAAAACGCCCCTTTTATTATTATTATTTCTTTTAACTTGTTCTATCCTTTTTCCAGGGAATTATAGAAAAATCATGAAAATCCTCCCTTTCAGATATCACATTTTTTCATAATTTTCAGCTGTGTCATATTTCAAGTTAAGAAGAAAATTTAATGAATAATAAAAGATTATATGAATATTTAATAGGGTATAACGGAAGTATTATCCTTGTGTGCGAAATTTCCATTATCACCTAAAAATATTGGGGATACTGTTTAGTGGGGTGGGGGGTTTGCCATAAGATTATAACATTTTCCCCAAATTAACAATCTTTGATGGAATATAAAAATAAGTTGAAAATACCTTTTGTGCATTAATATTTCAGAGAGTTATCCTATCTTATTGATTTTTTTAATGTAATCCCTTTTATCATGATTAGTTATATAGAGGAAGCCGTTTTCAGACTTTTTGAGGTACAGTTTAAAAATATTTCACTACAGATCTATTTAACGGATTTAACAATAATTTCCTACAATTAATAATGGGAATCAAGAGATAAAGAAGGTTTTGGCACAGAGACTCCAGAAATTATCGATTATTGGAAGCCCAGGAGGTTTACGTAGCTTAAATGGAAGTCTGTTGATTATAGTCCAGGAACTTAAGATAGGAATGTGGATTTTGGAACAAGACCAAAATAAGTCTTGTGACATCTTAAACTAGTTGCGAACATTTTCGGATAATGTCATGTTTTCAAACATGCTATCATTGCTTGTGCAGGTAAGGATAGCATAGTTCAATTTGGTCTTTTTAGTTTATAAGATTTTGTTCTATTTTCAACAGGGAAAATAAGGTAAGAAATATAATTTTCTAGAAAAATTTATAGGCATTTCATTAATTTAAGATTACTCACTCTTTATCTCACTACGATCTTTACATGTAGCCGATGTCACCTCTAAGCTATAAAGCCCGAAAAGGAATCGGAGCTACACTTTAGTCAAAAACAGTTGAGCACTAAGTTGAGCTTTTGGTCTAGTAAAACAATGGCATAAAAACATATAATGTCTAACTTTTTCGATAGATATCTTTACAATGATTTATCTAATTTTCGCAAATTTGAAGACTTGATTATCAAAGAGCCACTGTTTACCAAATATGATAATAATCGTTTAATTTAAGTAAAAAGTCGATATTGGATCCACCAACTTGCATTTGGTAAATCTAACCTTCAATTCGCAATCAACGACGTCGAAAACCCCTTTATACCAAATTTGGTACAAATTGGTTGACTTTCGAAAATTTCGCCCGCCATCTTGGATCCGCCATATTCAGTTGGGAAAATCCGACCTAGAATTCACGATCAGTTGCCCAAAATACCCCCAGAAAATTTAGTTTGGTGCAAATCGGACGATATTCTACATAAGATCTTTCGGAACGTCAATCAGCTATAGTTTGAAGGAAGAATCGACCCAATCTGTTTAGAAGTTTTATTTTTACAACCTTTTTTTTGCTGGATAATCGATTTTTCCTCACCTTCCGGCCGCCATATTGGATCCGCCATTTTGAATTTAAAAAAGTACCACCCGCATTAGAAAGTTCATAATTTTACAAAAAATTGAAAACCTCAAACATCTGGATCCGTTGCTCTAAATTTTGGAGAGACAGGTGATCGGTTGACGCGTTTTGGGATATAAATAATTATAAGTTTCTTAACTTGTGTATTTTAACGGCATAATGCATAACACTTAAGTCAAGTATTATATCATTTGCCGCCTCTTTTGATTCTCTGGACTGACGTTTTCCTTTCACCCATTCTAGGGCCAGGTTAAAAAGTATTGGGGCGAGTCCATTCATTGTGTAAGAACTTGTCGTACTTCGCACTCTTGTGTTACTTTATTTTAGATCCTTACTTTCGCTATTCGTTTCACATTAAATCGTCGCGCCAGCTTTGAAGCCACTTAACTCAACTCAACTCCACCCAACTCAGCTCAATTCATAGTTCATCTATAGTTGCGCCATATTTACATAACACTTAATATGTAGTAAAAATCTCATAGAGTACATAGCACATAGTACATAGTAAATAGTACATATTACACAGCACTTAGTACACGGTAGATAGTACACAGTACAAAGCACATAGTATATAGTATATAGTACATAGTAAATAGTATATAGTACCTACACAATTCATAGTCAGCGGTGTTCCACATTTCGATTTTTGTGAAATTGATACTCGAAATCGAAATTAGGTGTTCTACATTTCGATTAATTTCGGGTGTTTTCAATGATGCAGGATGCTTTTGCAGACTTGCACGAAAGCAAATGACGTTGACTGACAGCTTAAGCAACATGCAAAAGCAAACAACATGCATCATTGAACATAACTCATTATATGTCAAAATTGTCTGCTGACATACGTGAAATTAGTGCTTCCACTACTTACGTATTGCGAGAAACTGAAAACAAAATGGATAAAAGAAATTTAAAAACATTAATTGGAATTGTTGAGAACAAAATTCTAGTAGAAAGTGCGGATACGAGTAATGTCTCCCATTTCGTGCAGAGAAAAATGAAAAAGAAATCATTATTGGTTAAATTAATAATGAAAAAGTGAGTAAAACAAAAATGTATGGCAGCACTGACGTGTCTTCTTCTTCAAAATTACAACTGCAAGTATTTGAAAAAGCTGGCAAAGTATGCAATCATTTGCTTTTAAGTTTTAATCATTGAACACTGTGCTTTTGCAAGTTGCTTCATTGAACAACATGCAAAAGCAAATATGCCGCAATTTTGAATCATTGAAAACGCCCTTCATATATGTGAAATAGAAATTACAAATCGAAATTAGGTGTTCCACATTTCGATTAAATCGAAATTCACTCGAAATAAAACCGTTTCAGTTGTTGTTGGTGATTTGAAAGTGAAATAACAGGAGAAGCGCTGTGATTTATTTTAAAATGTGTGAATTTGCGAGAAATATTCCCGCAATAGCAAGAAGTTATACAAAAAAAGACAAATTAATTGTTGAGCACCTTTGGAAAGAATTAGCCCAAAAAGTTAATGCAGAGGGTTTTTTATGTTTTTTATTTAATAGTTTCTTTTGATATAATGAATTTTTTATTTTTTAAAAGACTGAAAAAGAATTATTTTTTAAATTTATATTTAACTTTTCTTATAACATATTTAGCTTCTAAGCTATTAGCTATTTCATCTCTGACCCTAACAGCATCACTTCTCTGTTCTTCAACATTTTCTGGGTCGATAACTTCTATATCTGCATTTGTGGTGGACGTTATATTATACTTCATACATAAATAATTCAAAAGAAATCAAGAAGATTATCTTTTTTAATTTTTTCCTTCCTTTGAAGCTCTCTTTATTCAATTACTGCAGCTATTAACACAAAATCCATTGTTTGGGGCACAACATTTTTTAATTTTTTTTAACTCGGACACAAACTATGCTCAAAATAAATAAAAATTTTAAGTGTCAACCAAATTATATATTTTCGAAAGTGATTTCGAACAAACGAAATTCACTCGGAATTCAGAACATCAATTTTGAATTCGAGTGAAATTGAATTCCGATTTCGATTGCATTTCACTCGATTTGTGGAACACCGCTGAGTATATAGTGCACAGCATAGTACATAGTACACTGTACACACTGTTCACTCAGTACACTAATCCATAAGCTGTCATTCGTAAAAATAGGAGTGCTTTGTTAAAGTTAGCGGTGATGATTTTTAAAAGCTAACGGCGACGATTTTTCCAGGTTTACTCCCCTTAAAAATCCCCATAAAACGTCCGTCGAAATCTTGATCTGGGTTGAAAACCTGTCATTGGCGTTTTCGAAGAGGCCCAATATAATTTTGTCTGGCACGGCGTGTGTCTGGCAAGATCGATGTCCATAGATATAAACGTACCTTGAAGAGTTGCCTGTATAAGCCAAATAGCATATGGAACTGATTATTGCCAATGAACAAACCCGGGCAGGTGTCTGTTGTTGAAAATATTGATCTTGGAGCTGAGCTTCCACAATATTGGTAGTTTGCCTTTGAATTATTAGATCGTTACTTTTCCGAAGAAAGAACTTTTCTGATGAGTTGCGAATCTTGTAAATGCATCTTTCCAATTTCCAAAACCAACGTTCAGGAATGCCAGCTCGGCGTCAGCGTTCCATGAAAAGTCCGTTTCGTTAGTGGAATGGCACGGGGCGTCTCGTTCTTTGACGTGATCTTGCTGCATCAGAGTAGTAGTCTAAGTCACAAACTTCTAGAAAAGCTTATGCTTTTTCTTGAAAATCGTTCTTCGACAGTTTTATTAACTTGTTTTTCACCTGTTCCACAGGCCCAATTTTATTCGAAATATATTCATATAATTCCTACGATTTTTCTCTTAATTATAGTGTTGAAAAATCGCAGTTGTTTGTTTTTAAGAAAAAGCTCAAAGAGCTCACGAAGAAAACTCAAAAGAAAAGCTTTAAATTCAAAAAAACTGGAAAAAGGATGGTTTTTAATCGTGTTTTTAAGGTGTTAAATCAAACTTTACATACTATATCTAAACTCCTTTAATCCCTCATGGGACATAGGGCGGAAACAGTTGCCCTCCAGCGGACTCTGTTTTGCGCGACAGCTCTTAGCTCCGACCAGGATCTCCCAGTTGTTGCGGCTTCTTCTAGTAGGGTTCTCCTCCAAGTTGTTCTAGGTCTTCCTACTCGACGGGAGCCTTGCGGATTCCAGTCAAGGGCCTGTTTGGCTAGATTTTCGTTTTCGCGTCGCAAGGTGTGGCCAACCCAATTCCATTTCCTTCGCCTGATTTGGTCGTCTATCCTTTCTTGGCCGGCACGCCGCCATAGTTCTTCGTTTACATACATTTCATGAAAATGGGGTTGTAGAGCAACTCTTTGGGAATAAGTTGGGCTCATCAAAAAATTTCTAGGATCGCTGTTGGCCTTGTTCAACCTTTTTTTGTGAAACAGGTGTTTTTACATTTTTGAGATTTACTCAAAATGTTACCATTATTTTTTCATGAAATTTTTTATTGGAGGTAGGCACCATCAGTGGCCACAATTTAAGCCCTGTCCCAAGGCTCTACAATAATTACACTCCCTATAATTAAATGTCAAAAAATGGCTATTTTTAACGGCTTTTGAATTTTTCTGCAAAAACCTGTTGACCGATTTCTATGGTCCAAAACTCATAATTTTTGTCTTTTTAAGCACTATTATGTTGTATTTTTTGTTTTCCAAAACAACATTTTTTTCGTACCCAAAACGTGAAAAAACGTGTTTTCGCTACTATTATTAGCTTTTTACCACCTGTTGCCCTGGACCAATTTTATCCAAAACACATTCATTGAATTCATTTTTCTCTTAACTATAGCGTCAAGAAATCGCAGGGTAGATGTATTTCAACTTATAAATACTTTTTCGCTATCTCTCCTGGACTATCAAGCGATCTAGCCTACAGTACAAATATGAAATATTATAGGCTGGCAAAAGTACAGTAGATAAAAAATAGCAGCTCCGGTTTAATGTGATATTAAACGAAAGTAGTATAAAAACCACCTATTTAAAAATCAGAAAACTTAAATGCATATTTCAAATAAATAAAACGCAAAAAATAACTACAAAAAAAATTTACTTTTCTTTTTCTTAAAACAAAAATATAATTTATATACAAACATTCGCATAAAATTTTAATCTAAAGTGCAGAAAAATAACTTTGAACAATTTATCAAATCAACAAAATCTTAATTGCAAACAAATTGAGAGATAGTAGAGCACATGGAGCAAAAATATTTATAAAAAAAAAGGAACATTTATCTTAATTTCCTAAGCAATAATATTTAGATAAAAACCTGTTCATCGTCAGATTCAGCTAAAAGTGATAATTGATGTTTTCCAGGTGAAATAATTGTTTTAATTGGTGTGACAGGATAACGAATCGGTCCCGAATATTTCCTGGAATTTCCATTTCCTTTTGGCAAGGAGAATTTCCTCCTTTCTGTAAGTTCCATTTTTTGTTTTGGAATTATGGCGACAACCTGAGAATTTAAACGAAAAGGGAAATTTCAAATTCACAATAATTTTTGCATTTTGTTAATTTAAGTGACTTTTGTGCGTCGTCGGTCGGTGTCTAGACAAATTTTGTTGGGAAATCCAAATTCGACGAAGTTTCTGAGGTGATATATTGCTCAATTTTACACAAGCAAGAATATTATAAATTTTTTGCATGTATTTATGCTGGGACATCTTCTGCCAGGACACCCTCAGTAATATAACACATTTTTTTAGATTAATAAATCACCTCAACTGTCAGAAATAATCGCTTCCGGCTCATGAAGCAAAAACAAGAAGGTGTCATGGACGATAAGGGAATGGCAGTGGGAATAGGAGGCAAATGACTGAAAATGGAATGGATATGGACGATGCCTCTAATGTGAATCCGACAATGCTTGAAAGGTGTTAAAAATAAACAGTAGTCGTAGTCTTACCTTTGGTAACTCTGGCATACTTTTGGCTGCTATAAGAGGACATAAATTTTCATTCACGCTTTTCGCCGATTTAAATTTTTCCCGCGTTAACAATAAATTATGACCGTCGTCAGGAGCGTTACAGGACGAGATTATTCCTATTTCCTTCTGTTCGTTATCGTTTCTATGGCAAATATCATCCGGTTCAAACCTAATGTTGTTTAAGTACTCATGATGATTTGTTGTTGTGACATTTATGCTTTTGCTACGGCCTTTAACGAAAAATTTTGGGGATGATTTCTCAATTTTTGTGACATTTTTATGCTCAAGGTCCTTGTGAATGGATTTAGACGTGTTAGAATTATGTGGCAACAGTTTGTTAATTTTATTCTTTTGGATTATTTGTGATACAATAAGATCAACAACCAGCCCGGAATTTTGTAGCAGCTTTAAGGATTCATCATATGATAAATTCAGCAACAGCCTTCCATTTACAGCGATTATCTGGAAAAGAAAATATGGGGTTAATATCGTTTTACAATAACCAATGCAATATGAAACTTAATGGGTTTATTCACATGAGTGGATAGAATTTAATAACATTTCTAAATAAAAAGTGACCAGCACCATAGGCGCCGACAGAATATTTTTCAGAGCGGTGCGGGGTTTCGGCCAAGGTGGTCGCGAAAACTCCCTAAAAAGGGTGTTTTTTTGCATTTTTAAGGGTGACGCCCATGTTTTAGGACCGCGGGACCCCGATTTTCGTGATCAGCGACCCCAAAAACCTTTAGGGTTCGATTTTCCTAATGATGTTATTTTGGAACACCCCCCTCCGCGTTTCGAATGGACTATATAGGTTGGAAGTTAAGCTGATCTGTTGTAACGAACCACAATTCGTTACTAACAATCCCTCCCCTAACAAAGCTTTAAGAAAATAAATATTCACCCAGCAGGCTGGGGGATTCTCCTTTGAAAGCTTCACTTCGAAGCTTTAAAGCTCCCTGCGACGACGAGCTTTCTAGCTAAAAATAAACCGCTTCACCAGGCCAAAATTCAGTGTTTAACCAGGCTCATTTTGGAGAGGTCACCTTCTACGGTCCTATACCGCGTCATGGTGTACGATCAGGCACCGTTACACTATACACATTCCCTGGGGAATGCTGCGTAGACCTTGTCGTGGTGTATGATCCGACAATATGCCGAAGCAGTGATTCCTAGACCGTGTCGTGGTGTACGATCCAGCACGGTTACACTATACATATCACTCACTACACACACATTATCTGAGAATTGTTGCCTAGACCTTGTCGTGGTGTACGATCCGACAATGAGCCGAAGTAGCGATTCTTAGGCCGTGTCGATACATAACACCTACCGACCGCATATCGACCGACTACCGAATACCTGAGGAGTGTTTCCTGGACTAGTGTCGTGGTGTAAGATCCGATTTCCCATACCAGTGTCGCGGTATGACCAGATACAAGACCGACCACATACCGAACACCTCATTACACATATATTCTCCTAGACCGCACCAGTGGTACCAGCACACCGCTGCATTAGCTTCACTTCTTATAACAGCAAATACGACTTTCAGCACATGGGCCTTTGATTTATTCAGTATTGATTTATCCTCTTTAACAAAACCTTAAATTTGTAGTTTGTTTAGAGATTTAGTTTAAAAGCCAGAGGGGTTCAGGTGCACCCCTTTGCACCCACCTCCTGGCACCCATGACCAGCACGAAGAGCTATCGAAATTATAATCATACAACTTCTACAGTATTTTCCATAATAACACCAATGAACTTTGGGTAGTCATGCAAATTCAAAATACACCATTTGCTGCTGTAGAGATGCATAGGGATTGGGCATACAGTGCCAGCCTACCTAATGGATATAATTGGATAATGCATGTCAAATTTTTAACACAGTTTTCCGTAAATTACCAGTTGAAAAACGCGAAATTCAAGTTGATGAATTTTTTAAGCCCAAATCGATTAAAATAATTGCATAGATGTCAATCTGTCCATTAAGTTTTTTTTTTTTTTTTTTTTTTTTTTAAAGGAAAATTGCACAAGTGCTACGCTTAGAACGAAATACTAGGGAAAATCATTAAAGTTTAAAATAGCATGGTATTTAGCATGGGGATTTTATCTCTATAGGTATAGTAAGGTAGACATAATGAAAATCCGATCAATAATATAATAGATAATCTAAATAGGAAATTCTGCAATGCATTTCACGTATAGGTGGTCGTACTGTACATTGAAAGAGTGTATACATAGTTACTTAAGTTATTTAAGAGATATTAAAGACATTATGATAGATTTTCCGATATGAATAGCTTTACAGTTGTTGGAGCGGACTCCTCAAGAATAGAATAATAAAAGATGGCCTTACAACGGGCGAACACCGGCCATGTTTGAATTATAGTCCTGGGCCATGTGACGGGCATCAGCAGGATGTTTGTCGGACTCGGACGTACCGCCGTACCTCTGAAATCTGGTGCTCCTGTTTTCGTATTCGAATATTACAAAAATTTTATCAAGCACTATGGTTTTATTATTTTTTTTCGATTGGTTTTTTTCTTGAACCGCTTAAAATAACAAAATTTCCCACTAAAATAAAAATCAACACCACAAACCAAGTGTGTGATGCCTTCACAAACCGACGACTGGCGAACCTGATTTTCTTTTGCATCGGTAACCTTTAAGTATTATCATCGAAAGACCGATTGTACATAACGAAAATGACCGAGTTCCCACGAAACACACTCAACAATATATTGGTGCAGATTATTTTTTTGGCTCAATTTACCATCGTATGCCTGTGTGTACAGCTCAATACTCGACCATTTAAATTTGTTTTTTCAAGTTCTGTTAAAAATAGTTAAAAACGCTACAGCCTCTTAAAAGCTGTAAGGCCATCGTTTATTACTACTAATGTGTTCCTGTATTCTCTGATATTCGTGGGTTAGGTTTGGGTACTGGAATATACAGATAGCATAGAAGAAGATCTATGAACCCTAGGTATAAGAAATTGGAGACTGCAAGACAGGACCCGACATTCTTGGGGGACGATGTTGCACGAAGCCAAGGTCAATAACAGACAGTGGAGCTTTTTATGATCTTTGGGTGCTCATACCAAGAGTAGTAGGACATTTTTGAAGTGCGACAATTCAAAAAATTGAGAAGTCAGTACAATTGGCCGTCGTGTAAGGGACAAATGTACTGCCTAGGATAAGTCCTGCTCAAGTCTTACCGTATGGAATCTATTAATAAAAAAGCTCACCGTGTTATTGTAACTATGTACATATATGTCTCCAAAGTTATGGAGACAATAATCAATAGAAGGTTGATGAAATATCTAGAGTCTAACCAAATTATTCACGACAGGCAGTACGGCTTTAGACCAAAACGGTCTACTGGCGACCTTCTTGTGTGCCTGACTGAGCACATCAACCAAAGCATCCATGGCTTCGGTGAGTCTGGTCTGGTTGCTCTAGATATCTCCAAGGCCTTCGACACAGTATGGCATCCCGCTCTGCTGTCGAAACTCCAAGCTATTGGTATCGACTCAGTTCTAAGGAACTGGATTGAGAGCTTTCTTTCTGGCCGTTCAATCAAGGTAGTATTGGATGGCGTCGAATCCAACCCTCATTCCATTTCGGCCGGCGTTCCACAAGGGGCGATTCTCTCACCTACTCTCTTTCTTATATTCATTAATGATCTGCTCTCAATCTCCTCCAATCCACTTCATAGTTTTGCCGATGACGGTACTTTGCGTTACTCATACCCCTCCGACAACACAGGACAAGCAAGTGCCAGACCTTGTCTCTTAGAACGTGAACTCATGTCCAACTCTCTTAACGCGACATTAAACTCATTCTTGATTGGGGCCGCAAGAACCGTGTCGAGTTCAATGAAACCAAAACCAAGTACTGTCTATTCTCCACTAAAACCTGCACCAACCTTCCCTCCATTTCAGTGGGCAAAGATAATATAACTGCTGATCCATATCTTAACATCCTCGGCGTGACTCTATCCAACGATTTGCGTTGGAATAATCACATACTCCAAGTCACCAAACAAGCGTACCAATGCCTCGGCTTCCTTAAGAGATGCAAGTTTCTCCTTCATCCAACTGCCTTGGCTACAATCTACAAGTCCTACATTCGGCCACGCCTTGAGTACAACTCGTATATCTGGGCGGGCGCCCCTAAAACCACCTTGGCTTGGCTAGACAAGGTGCAAAACCGCGCCATCAAACTCATTGGCGATAGCACCCTTTGCATTGATCCTTTAAGCCACCGTAGGAATGTAGCAGCGCTCAGCAAGTTTTACCGCTATTTTCATAGCGACTGCTCCACTGAAATCAAAAACCTCCTGCCTACACGGCAATTTTTTCCCCGCAACACAAGACTAGCCAACTCGGCTCACCCCTTCACCCTTCAGCCCTCCCCTTCACGCACATTACGTTTTAGCAGTTCGTTTATAAATAGAACAACTCGATTGTGGAACTCTCTTCCGCAGTCGGTGTTTCCGAGCTCATATAACATCTCAGAGTTCAAACGCAAGGTTCATCGACATCTACTCATGCACCCTCCAGACCCCTAACCTATCCTATCTCATCTTTCCTCCAGATCAAGCTTACTACTATACATTGCACCATGACTTGTAAGACATGACGGACTAGTAGTACAAAGGGTGACTCCTAAGCTTCTTCTTGCCACAAACAAAAAAAAATGTTCTAAAACGAGCTTTCTATTAAGCGTTTTTTTTTTCAAAATTCAACACTTTCACTTAATGTTTCAACACACTAAATGTGTATTACTATGAAGCTTTTGTGAGTAAAGCTTTTTTAGCCTCTTTTTTCAGGGAGTAAACCTAGAAAAATCGTCACCGTAATTATCTTCTCTCGCCGCCTTTCTGTTACTGACTGACTGTAAAAAGGGTTGTGATGTGAAGCTCTCTGATGAGTGTGGTTCCTGATATAGTTTGATTTTCACACGTTTACACACGTAAAACGAAAAAACGTTGCAATTTCTTTAGCGTGTAAAAAATATTACACGCTGCTTTTGTGTGATTTTTACACGCATGTCTTTTTATCCGCATTATTTTAACACGGCTCATTCCTAAACTGCATTATTATAACACGGTTAACCGAATATACACGCTTATGAAGTGTGTAGTGTGTTCATTTCATTCTGGGGTTTGCATTGTAATTGCAGTGCTATTCTGGGGTTTGCAGTGTAATGAAACACGTGGGCACTAAAGATGTCGGTTTGGTGATGGCAACAATTTTATTGGTAACGATAAAATAATAACGAACTCAAAGAGCTTTGTCCTACAAAATTGAAAGTCCAACCGAAGGGTCGCCACCTTCAACATGTGCAAATACCTAGGTTTCTGGCAGATTAACGTTTAGCGTTTAGACTAATTCTACTAGGTATAGATCTAACATTCGTTCTAGGGTTTATTTAATTTTGGATTCTTACTTTCGCCAGTGAGCTATTTGTAACACATTTGATAAATTGTACCAGCTTTGAGGGGAATCCTAATTCCGATAAGATTTCGTATAGCCACTCTCTGTTTACTGAGTCATAGGTCTGTTGAAAGTCGACAAATATCTGGTATACATCTCCTTTCCCAGGTTTTCTCCAGAATTTGCCTAAAGGTCAGCAGTTGGTCCGATGTTGACCTGTTTGTCCTAAAACCAGCTTGATTTTCTCTTATAAGCTTCCGCTACAGGTTATAGTTTTTGTTTCACAAGGATTGTGAAGGTTTTGTAGCTGGTAATGATGAGTGAGATGCCTCTGTAGTTTTTGCAGGATAATTTATCTCCTTTCTTTTATATTGGACATATAATCGCTTTCATCCAGTCATCTGGCGGTCTTACTTCCGTACCTCATCTAGTGAGATGTTATCTTGGGGAATTAAAAATGCCTCTGATTCTCTTTCAGTATGGGAGTAAGATTCAATAGGTTCTGAAAATGTTTTCCCCACCTTTCTTTTATCTTATCGGGGTCTGCTAATAGATTTCCATCTGTCTTTGTAGATGTCCGTTCTTGGCTGAAACTGATTGGTAATCTGGCGAGTTCCTTTATAGGCTTGTATAATTCTCCCTTCATTGAAGTCTTCCTATATCTGTGAGATCCTCGATCGATCTTGTTTAGATATTCTCTCTTCTTCTTTCTGCAAAGCTTGTCTACGATTTTTTCTTTTTTGCTTCCTTGCTCTTTTTGGCCTTGCGATGTACTCTCGGTGGCTCCGGTTTCTTTTCTTCAATTGCGTCTCTACAGCCCTCATCAAACGAGTTAATTCTAGCCTGTCTGGGGGCCCGGCCTAATGAATCTTCTGCTGCCCTCTATATGGTCCTTTTGATTTACTCCCATTTGTCGTTGTTGGGCTGTTCTTCTGCCTGTCTCAAGTTTGTCTCAAGTAATTTTATATTCTTTGTCCTTAAACTATACTATTTTCAGAAATCGATCCTTCTTAAGTAGTTTGAACCTTCACACGTTTTCGGTTTATCGGTTTATTTTTTAAGGAGATAAAAACATAGAATTGTTATGGCCAAATAAGTGCAAATGATAAAAATGAGTTCGATAACGAGATTGTTTTGTTTGCCGCTCCCCACACACTCTGTACGCCCGCTCCCAGCAATTTATGTAATTGTAAAATCGGACCCTACTACTTATGGAATTAAAATAAGAACTTGGATAATTATAATAAATTACAACCACAGCTTTAATTAATTAGAAGAAGTTTCATGAAGTTGAAATTTTTACCGGCAGATGGGCCTTAACATGATGGATTACCAT
The DNA here is from genome assembly GCA_949987705.1 of Thereva unica. Lineage (NCBI taxonomy): Eukaryota > Metazoa > Arthropoda > Insecta > Diptera > Therevidae > Thereva > Thereva unica. The sequence goes on from OX465283.1 coordinate 49,288,417, forward strand.
TTTATAAAATACAGATCTCAAGATAAATTTAGTCCAGAAGATTGCCGATTTCCATCAAAACAGGAATTTTGCTCTTTAATAGAATCATTTATATCTAACGAATTCCACAACAAGGCAGAAGTTCCGTTCCGTATGTTTGTCATAAGCATATCGATTTCAATACCTTAAAATTTAAATTGAATGATAACTTCTTTTTAAACTTTGGTTGCCAATTGTCCTTAAATTAGCTCCTTCCATTGTCACTTCTTTTAATAAACTGTAACTTAACTCTAGTATGAGTGTTCAACTTCGGAAGTGATAATGAACTCTAGGGAGCTCATTCCAATTCATTATTATGTACAAATTTTCTCTGAAGCTTCATCACGTACGCATTAAGCAATTTCCTTAAGACTTCTGGAAATCATATGGGAATCCTTTCTTTCGAAGTTTGTCGAATAAAATTGTAACACGAAGTCTAATGGGATTATGCCTTTTACGAGGACATTAATGCCTAGCAGAGTTCATGATTTGAGGTTGGTTGTAGATTGTTGATAAGTACTATATGAAAGCAATTTCGTGTTAAGTTGCCATAGAAATATATAATGTTATTTGTGATGATAACTCTCAGTTTTAAAAGGGAATTTCGTAGCCACAAAAAGGAGAATTGCCAGTTGGCTCAAGAAGAAAAAGTTTTTGCTGGTATTGAATTTTTTTGTATGATTCAACTTAAGTAGAGTTTTCACTTACCTATTGAATACAATGGTTTATTATGTTTCTTTTGCATTAAGTTCTGTAAAATTCTTTATTCTCATGGGAGAAATGTCATATTGTATATTGTCATGATCAGAATAACTTTTTTAATTTTGAGAGTGGGAGATGTGAACTTGTAGGATTTCTATTTAAGAACAACTTTCTGTTATTAAAACGAAATTTTATCGCACTTTCGAAATTAATTGAAAAAGATTCTTCATAATAAAACCGAGCTGTTCTATGCTTATGTGCTTAAATCAAAGAAATTTTTAAGCAGTGTCTTTTAGCATCTGGAAAATGCTACCTACTTCAGAAATACTTTTTGTGTTTTATATTTTAACCATACTGCCAGCACGATTTACAATGTCATATTTTCCTACAAAGTATGGTAAAAGTGCGTGCTTCTTGTTTTTTTTTTTTTGTTATCACGAAAACGAATGCCCATTAGAATCGTTTAAATTTTGTCACGCAGAATGTTTCTTTACAGACAAAAAATTTTCCAACTCCAATATTAATGCCTTATCGATTGATTGGATTTGCTATGAACCATACAGCATTTTACCGGAGGGATTTTTATAGATGAGAAAAGGGTCCTATCCAGTTTTTGGAAATTTTCCCACATTACAGAGATTTTGTTTGTATTGGTTTGTTCATGATTCCGTTTTTTCGTCTAAATGATGGCAGAATTCATTATAGTGAATACTTTATAATATAATTAATTAAATATTGATTCGACATTTTGGCTAACCATGATAAAAATTAATGAATTTAATCAATTTCCGAACTTGTTGATATAAATCATTTAATTAAAATCCGAATTAATTATGAAATATTATTTGAAATATATTGCCTTTTCTATGTGACATGGTCAAGTTGAGGAGTCACTTTTTGTACCACTAGTCCGTCAAGTCGTTCAAGTCATGGTGCAATGTCTAGTAGTAAGCTTGATCTGAAGGATAGAAGAGAAAGGATAGGTTAACGGTCTGGAAGGTACGTGAGTAGATGTCGATGAACTTTGCGTTTGAACTCTGAGGTGTTATATGAGTTCGGAAACACCGATTGTGGAAGTCATTTCCACAATCGAATTGTTCTATTTATAAGCAAACTACTAAACCGTAGTGGGCGCGAAGAGGAGGGCTGTAGTGTATGGCGGTGAGTCGAGTTGGCTAGTCTTGTGTTGCGGGGAAAAAGTTGCTGTGTAAGCAGGTGGATTCTAATTTCAGTAGAACAGTCGCTATGGAAATTGCGGTAAAACTTGCTGAGGGCTGGTGCAGGTTTTGGTGAAGATAAGACAATTTTCAATGGGTTGAATTCGACACGATTTGTGCGGCCCCAATCAAGAATGAGTTTAATGTCCATGTTAAGAGAGGTGGACATGAGCTTACGATCTAATGGGGCCAATAGACTATCAGTATTATTGTACATCATTTTGATTTGCGCAATATTATTGATGGTCTGTAAGTTATATTGAAACATTTTCTTGTGCAGAGATGGAAAACGTCAATATTTTGTTCAATATATTGCCTATTATTGATAGTCTTGGGGCCACTTAAGAGACAAGATCTGGCACTTGCTTGTCTTATGCTGTCCAAGGGGTATGAAAAAACGCAGATATCGTCATCGGCGAAACTATGAAGTGCCATGATTGAGAGCAAACCATTAATGAAAATAAGAAAGAGGACAGGAGAGAGAATCATCTGTCGAAAGCTTTGGAAACCAGACTACACACACCGAAGCTAGGAATTGTTTAGTTGAGATGTTCGGTCAGACAGACAAGACGGTCGCCAGTAGACCCTTTTGGTCTAAAACCATACTGCCTGTCCTGTATGATTTTGTTGGAATCTAGATATCTTCTCAGCCTTCTATTGGTTATTGTCTGTATGACTTTGGAAAGAACAAAAGTAATTGCTACTGGGCGGTAGTTTAAAGGGTCGCTGGCTGCACCTTTTTTCGGAATGGGATGACCATGAGCTAGTTTTCAGAAGTTTGGGTTTTAGGTTTAGCCTGAGGTGAGGCACATTTCTTGAGAACCATAGGGGGATTGTATTCAGGGCCAGTGGATTGGTTGACCCCGAGTTCTATGAGGCACCTAAATACCTCGCAAGTCCTGAAGAAAATTCCGTTCGTTGAATAGGCTTTGCGCTCGAGAACCGGGGGTGACGTATCTGTTTCAAATAAAGAAGAATTTGAAGCAAACAGAGATGCTAATAAGTCGGCCTTGGATATACTTTCTGTTATCACCGCCTTCTCATAAATGAGTGGAGGGGTTGTGGGAGAGGTAAAATTCTTCTTTGATGGAAGTTACCAAGGTCAGAGTTTTTGCTGCCTACGCTTGATAACGCTCCCTAGTTTTTCCAACTCTTTGGACATTGAAATTCTCCCTTGTACATAACAACCCATTTTTAATTTGCTGTTACATCCCACCAGATATGTTCAGCACTCTTGACGATAGGAGTGAAAAACTCTATGGTGTTCTAATCTCTTCTACAAATCATATACAGAATATTATGGATTCCAAAAAGTCCTACTTCTAGGTGATTTTAGTTTAAATGTTAAATGGGTATCTTGCGGTAACGACGATAACTAACGATAACGATTTCAGGGAATCCAGCTTACTGAATTCCATATTTTCATGCAGTTTGTACCAAATGAGCGGTGTTAATAAAATTTTAGGAAGGCGGTTAGATCTTGCATTATTTTCCGAATCAAACAATATGAATGTTGAGCCTAGCTCAATTGTATTGTCGCCTGTCGATAATTATCACCCTCCTCTCCTACTGAGCTATTGTTCTGCCTTTAACAATAAGCTAATCCCGGAGGAGTCAATCTTTACCTTTAACTCTAAAAAAGCCAACGTTGAAGTACTGTCATTCAAGATCCCTTCGATCGATTTCAATTGATTGGTTTCATCTAATGAGTTGGATGACGATGTAGCAAGATTTTACTCCGTCCTCTATGAAACCTGTCCCCTGACTAGAAGGGGGCAATTTTCGATTTATCAATGCAATACAAACAGCTCGAAACTTATCCTTGTCTATAACCAGGGAAGAGGGAGCGTCATGTTTAGAGCCCTCATGCCTTTCTGTGATGCCTCGATACCTTGCTATGGTGCACTCGTCGCACACTATAACTTCGGCGTTAATGACAATAACCTCAAGAAGCATAAAAAGGCATTGGTTGTAAGCAATGTCGAATACCAGTTGGACATTTCTGCGCTCTCTCTCCATTTGCCATTTAACATCTTCCGCAAGACAGTCTCAGTATTTGTCCCACAGTTGGGATCTCCAACTTTAAAGAAACCCAACATGATGGCAAATAGCTCACGTATTATATTAGGAAAGCAAAGGCAGAGGCTTCTTCCAGAGTGTGATACCAGGGTGCATCCCCCACCCACCAGCAAGCCAATTGATCTGCATGCCGTCAGTTCGAAAAATTTAATGTTTAATGATGGGTCTTCCTCATAAAGAAAGAGTCCATAACCCCAAAATTTCCGGGGTCCGGACACCTTGGACTCCCCATTACTGCGCCCTGTTGTCTACTTTAAGTTGGCCAGGGAATATTTCCAGCTTACAAAAGGCGAGAAAATATAAATAATTTTTCGTTGTACAGATAAACTCATACTGTAAATACACTTGTCAATAATATTGTAACTGAACATAAAATTGAATATAATTTTTTTAATATGTTAGTGGCCTTACACCACCACTACAAGCTCGATTTGGCAAACACAAAAACAAACATTGGAATTTTGTAAGGGATGGTATTAGATTTACTATCGTTTAAAAAAATTTCACCAATCTGATACTTCATAATCGGGCGTCGCCAAACTCAAGTCTCAAAGTATTATTGACACTCTGCCAACAACCTAAATTCGAAAAAAGTAGCACGAACACACATCTCAACAAAATCTAGTCTAAATTTCTATCAAAATACAGCAAGGGTTACATTTATCTAGAAGAATGATTGCCATTTTCATCGATATCCCCAATATTAGCTTATCGCAGAAAAAACTTGAAATTCTTACAATTGTTTGGCTTCAACCAATCAGTTAGAAATTCAACATGAAAAATTTCCAATTTCCCCCCGGAAAACCCAGTGATAAGTTTTCCATATCAATACCACAAAAGAATCGAATCAAGATAAGTCAACCGGGTTTCCTTTTTTCTTTTCTTGTTAGAAAAAAAACGCTAAGCCATAAAAATGGGGATACATCAAGAAAAGGAAAGGCGGAATATTTTAAGGATTCAACCGACAAAATTAATTGACATACCTGATCTCCAATTTGAATTCCAGCTTTCTCGCCCGGGCCGTTTTTTACCAAATCCTTAACGTAGACATTGTTATCAGATCCCTGTACAATGCTGATTCCCAATGTGAACCCATCTAAATCATTTTCCATACTCGCCTGATTTATGGGTCCGTTCTTCATGGGAAATTTATTGTCGATAAAAATCGATTCTTGGCTCTTTGAGAGCTGCCATAAACCCTTCGACTGCCTTCTGCTGGCCATATATCCGGGATCTTTGCCATCTACATTGCCTGCTCCCAGGTAGTGTTGGATTGCTCCGGTTTTTCTGCCAAATGTTGCATATTTAATGGAATCACGTCGGATTTTAAGGCCTTCGGTATCTTGCTGGGCGGCAGCAAAACGTTCCTTGACTACAGTCAATTTGGTTAGGATTCGATCGTTTTCTGCGGTGTTGCATGAAATGTTGTTGAATTTTTCCAGCAGGGATTCCGATACCGTCTCATTTGGTAGGCTAAAATTATTGCCAAATACTTGATCGCTTTTTATGCTCGAATCTGTAATAAATAAAAAAGAAAGAAACGGGCTTGAATTCATGAAAGTAACAAAATATTGGTGAAAAAGTAATGCTATTACTCATGATAGGCCACATCGGGGTGGATATCTTGTTTTTGATATAGTAAATGGCCCCTTTAATATACCATAATTTGCAGTAAAATTGAGTTTAAAATTACAATTTGTTTTTGGAAGATTAATTTTGAAAATTTTCGAAGAAAATAAACTTTTAATCCTTTAAGATTGTTAAAAATGACCACCACCAACGCAACGTCCAATAACTGCAAAATCGACTCCAACCAAGCTGTAAATCCTAGTTGTTAGTCGTTTAAGAGATCTTGTCGCCTACAGACTTTAATTGCGTAAACTAAATTCAAATATTGAAACGACAAGGTTACGACTGGCTTTGGATCATTTGACCAGCCTATCACGAAGATGTGCAAGAACAACCAAAGACACCATCCCGCAGGAAAATAACAGCACAGTGGAGAACCCTCTCAAAGATGAGGTGCCGAGTTCCAAGGAGGAAACCATTTCTGAAGGCAAGCATACCGCTGAGACTCATCGTTATCAGGTACAGGTGTATCTGTTCTCAGACGTTCAACACGAGACGGTCAACCTCCTCAAAGATTGATGTACTCGTAGAGGCTTCCTCTTTTTTTTTATTTTATGGAGGGAGAGAATGTAGTAGTTATAATTGCGTTTATAATATTGTATTCTTAAATTTGAAGCTGGTGGCAATACTGTATGGCCAACAGTTAATCGTAGCTAAGTTCCCTTGTACTTTTAATTATCCCGTTCTTCTGAAATAAACCAGCAACCGAGGCAGTTGCATTTTATTCAGTCTATAGAAAAATTACAGCACCGGTGTGTGTGGAGGCGTTTTTTTACCTTACCTATCTCAGTCCTCGAGTTAGTGGCAAACCTGCGGGCCCAAGAGGGTTAACTTGCAATGAATGCTCCAACATTCAACCCTGTCATGTCCTAAGACTAATCTCTGACGTCTAGACACGAGAAAGTCATGGACACGAGAAACTCATAGGTCGTCTTAATTCTTTCTCTAGAAATATTTCACATTTTCAGATGTTAGCCCATGTTGTCCAGTCGATCAAAGTCCGCCTCGATACATTGTTCGACACTCTTCTGTTGTGACCAATTCCAAGAAATTTCTTCCCGGGCGGCAACAGTCTTTGACTCGATCGACGACATACATTCGGCGATCCTTACAATGCCCTGAGTTCTCTATCGCAAAAATTGAAAGCGTCAGTGATAGAATAAACTCCTTCTCGGCGGCAGCAGTATCTGATGAAGCCCCGTAGGAAGGGGAGCAACTTCTTTCTACACCCTGTCCCACAGCGGTTTCTCTAACGGGGGATGATGCAGCTACTCTAAACATCACAGCCCTGAATGACCCGGCCATCATACTTGCAAAAGGTCCCCTATGTCCGCTCGAAAGCCCTTAGAAAGAATGGTAATTGCAAACGCGGTTGTAAGGTCAAAGTTACGGATGCTGTCACTGCGAATCACTCTACAAGTTGGTCTATCCGCGCCCAATCACTCTTAATGGGCTCAAACTACAGTCAGCGACTAAATTGAGAGGACACTTGTAAAAAATTTGAATCAGCAAAAGTAAATCTTCTTTTCCTAAAATGTAGGAAGAATATCTGATAATTTGGAATTTTCAGGCTACCCAGGGTAGCACGAAAATTCAAAGTTGTCAGAAATTTTTTTCTACTTACATTTATGCAGCTCGTTCCACTACTACTAATTTACTGTAGTTCTCTTCACATACAGTTCGAGGCTTTGTCACTGGCTGCCAAACTGACTTTGCTTGCATAGAATTCAGTAAGGCTTTCGACAAGCTCTCTCACTCTATTATAGTTCTTAAACTAAAGAAATTAGACTTTCCGCATTCCCTTGTAGTATGGTTGCATTCCAGTCGTGCTTAGCCGACAGAACCTACCAGCTTCCATTCTGCGGAGTTAAATCTAAAAACATCGAACCTTCCTCTGGTGTCTCGCAAGGCAGTCATCTTGGCCCTCTCCTTTTTATTTTATCAATTGACGATATTGTTACCCTGCAAAGGCACTGTAAAATCCTTATTTACGCTGATGACATCAAACTGTATCGCAACATAAGGAGTATAGAGGATTGCAAGCATCTGCAAGCAGACCTAAGCACTTTCTATTCTTGGTATTCCAACAACAACCTGGTCCTTAAGATTAGTAAATGTGAGGTCAGGACTTTTTGTAGAAAACGAGGTGTTATACCTTTTTAATAATCTTTTCTCGACAACAAGGTCTCCCGCGCTAACTCTGTAATCGATCTAGGGGTTAGGTTAGAAAGTAAGTTGAATTTCTCCACCCCCATCAATTATATCCCTTCCAAGTGCAATTCAGTCCTGGGATTTATAAAAAGATGGTCAAAGGAATTCATCAACCGCTCATAACTAAACACTTGTACGTATCTTTAGTTAGGCTTTTGCTTGAATGCGCCTCCCAGGTATGGTCTCCTTACTAATCCTCCCAAGTTGGTAGAATCGAATCGGTTCTGCGATGTAGCGTGACTTACTGCCCTACTCCCTTTTGGTTTTTGTACGCTTCTCGGTTTGATGTTTTCTGCTCTTATATGTTGTTTAATTTTTTTATACATATGTATGTCTGCATGCTTAGCTGAGCCACTGAAAAATGGTAAATGTTTCTCAGCCCAGAGAGAGAAGTGAGAAGTGCACCTTCTGTGCTAGAAGGCTATCTCTATTATTAGAAAATTAATTTTAAAAATTTTCGAAAAAAAAAGCTTTTAATCCTATAAGATAGAATAGCCTGAACCTTTCTCACTGATGGTACAGTTAAACCTTAGTATTTTCTTAAATACCTTTGAACTATTTTTCAGCTTATCCCCTTCCCATATGCCTTTTGTAGTACTATACAGAAACATCAAGAGCGCTTTATTTTTTTCTTTATATTTATGTATACATTGAAAGAAGTGTATCCAAGTGTGAATCTAAGCCCTAAAGAAATAGGAACGAAAACACATAAAACGACCCTTTTTGTAGCCACAATACTTTCACTTTGCGAACGAAGCATTTCAGAAGTACAACAAAACCCTCCCAAAAATCCGTTCATTTGCTTTAAGGCACTTGACCCTTACCCAAAGGGGTTGACACGTTTCTAAGGACAAAAGAATGCGACGTAATTCTGGAAATCACCCAAAACCTGTCATAAAGTTAGAAACGCTGGAAATTCGTGATATTATATATGTATGTATGTATTCAAGTTTAAGGGAATGAGCAAAACTTTCCGGGATTTGAATACAGTCAGTAAAGATTTAGTGTTTAAGTTTTCCCCAGCCAACTTTATGTGTTATTTAAAAATGCCAGAAAAGATAAAGATTTTTTTTTTTTATTTTTCATAGATTCAACCTAATAATACACATTTGGCTTTTATCATATGGAGTAGACCCTTTGCTAGACAACCAAACAACCTTTAACCCATAATAACTAGCTAGAAGCAAATACGATTTCTAAACAGGGTTTACCAAAACTCAGCAAATTCGTATTCGACAAATATTACCTTAAACTTCGTAAATCCCTGTATGGACAATCTTCATAGCTGTTCCATACATATCTGTTCTGATTTGTGATAATATTCAAAGGTTGTTGTAGGCGCTCCTCCATTCGAGCCTCGTACGTGTACTGCATTTTTACTTAATTAAAAAGGATCATGAACCATTCAAATAACGTGAAAACTTATTCATGAGACCACTTGAGCCTCTCCTTTGGGGAAATCTCTTCAATTTATTTTGTGGGAAATGTAAATAATCTCACAGACATTTTGCATATGTACACGTACAAAGGTTGCGAAACATTCCTTAAGCAATCTTACCAAATATCAATTGACCTGTTTATATTTAAGGACGTGCTCAACATTCACCTGTGCTGTTCAATATACACATATGTAATATGAATACATATATACATGGTGACTCGTTTGCACTAATATACCGGAATTTCAGATAGGCCAGGATATGTCGGTGATATGGAGGATGAGAGGACTCACTGTAATTTTATTAGATGTTATTACTATGTACCCTCTCATCCAAAATTCGAACAATTTCTCCTTAGGGTTTTTTTCTGTCGCGAATCATTTACTGAATTTTCCTTTTTAGGGCTCTTAACAAAATATGATTTATTTTACGATTTGTAAAACTTGTTTCCATTTTTGTGTAAATGTCTCCATTATTCCTCTGCCATCGTGATTACCTTCAGGGGCACGAAACAACATCGTTAGAGCATGATATTTTGTATGGTAAGAGCTCTAATCTTGTAGTGCTTATGGCATATTAGTCCAAAATTCTGTTTCTGAATTTAATTTCGAATAAGAAAGGGCTATGACAAAATGTGTTCTTTGATAATTGTATATTAAATAAATGTGCTACAGTAGTGGTTCAGCATGTTAGTAATATAATTCTAAGCTGTTATACTGCTGCAAGAAACATTGTCGGTTTTAATAAAGAGTAAGTCCTTTCCACATTAATAAAAATTGTGCAAAAATGCAAATGCATTTATTCATCTACATTATGCGAATGAGATGCATTCTCTTTTTCAGCTTATTTAGTTCTTTCAGCTTTTTTAGTAATTTTAGTGAACTTGACTTTAAAAAGATTTAGGATCACTTTTTTTTTCTATATTTGATGTCATACAAAAGTAAATAACAAAATTTTGGTCTCCAAAATTAGAAATGGTGGGAAATGCTTTTTGTTTTAAATACGATTACGACAAAATAACCTTATTTCGGCATACTTTTCGCCGGGATTTAAATTGCTGCAGCAAATACTGTTGCTGTTGACTTTGCCATGCTACCAAGAAGACCACAGAAGATTATTTTGCTTTGCTTTACAGCAATCATATTTTCAATCATTTTGCTGCAGGCTGTGAAAGCTTTTTCGTTTCATATTGCTAAACAGTATGCTCTAGAAAGTAATTTGAAAGCAACAGCATTCGCAGCAATTTGAAACAAACAGCTTTCACAGTCATCAGCAAAGTAAGTTTAAAAATATGTGGTTTGCTTTAAGTTTACTTTGCTTGCCAAGAATGCCGATTATAATGGCTCAACAATGCCAACTTTTATTGGATGATAAACGGCTTATAACTGGAATGAGAAGCTCCCATTAATTGCATTCAACTATGCGCACATTTATGGCAACCAAGAATGGGCCAGATATTAGACAGAGTTTATTGTGCATGCGCAACGACTTATGTATTTGATTATCGGCTGATGAACCACTGTTGATCACATGTCATTTTTATGTACGATTACATGGCTGCTGGCAGTTAACAAGATATTGGTCATTATAAGCTGCCAATACTGGGCCGAGCGTTTGTATCCTAACATCGGCCAATGTATGGCTCCGCCGCCATGGGTTCAGGTAAAAATACGGTATCGTTTGACGTACACTCTATGATCTGTGGTATCATTTGACAGACACTCGTTAAGTTTATGACCTCTTCCAACTCTGATAAAATGAATATCACCGCCATTTGCACACCATTGGAGGAGTTCGCTGAAGTGGTTTTCGCAAGTGGAGAACATCTCGTTAAATCCTTGGTATCACGGCAAAAGAGAGATTCACGAGATCGAGCTAAGTTTCACGAACGGTTCAATGACTATCGCTCAGGTTGTTTTCTTTGTACATACATAGATATATAAGTGAGTATACCTAGACATGATAGAACGTAATAGTATATTAAGATAGTACATAAGAACCCAAGGCCGTACCCAGGGGGGGGGGGGGTCAGAGGGGTTGAAACCCCCCCCGAAATTTTCCAGAAATAAGTATTTTCAAACACAAGTTTTCCTGAATTAAAGAGAATGATATTTTCTTGATATTTTGCTATCTGTACGTAAAGTATTTCATAATTTAATTAATTAATGGTGTTTATGAATTGAACTGGCAACTGGCCTGGCCAACAGTCTCGTGAGGCCTACTCTGCATATATTAATTCTGTTGGTGATAGTATCATAAGTGATCCTAAAAAATAGTTTGATTACGTTAACATTAAACGGAAGACTTCAGGCTACCCAACAACAATGACGAATGGTACAGCCCACACCTCGTGCCCCCAAGTAATTTGTAGCATGTTTGCTGATAGGCTTGCTGAAATTTATAGCCCCTTGTCCAGCGCAGCACACGATGTAACTGACTCGCACACTCACACTTCCCTTATAAATGTTATATCCCTTTCTGTTGATGAGATCATGGCGGGTCTGAACAATCTTGATATCAAAAAAGGTAATGGTCCCGACAATCTCCCTCCTATTTTCCTGCAGTGCTGCTCACAACATATCGCATTTCCTCTTTATATCATCTTCAACAAATCTTTATCGTTAGGAAAGTTTCCCAAGTTGTGGAAGAAATCCTACCTAACGCCAATCTATAAATCCGGTGACAAGCACTCGGTAGACAACTATAGGGGCATTGCCATTTTATTATCAATTCCTAAGCTTTTTGAAAAACTTGTTTATGACAGGATTGCTCCTCTTATCGATCCATACCTAAACGAACAACAACATGGGCTTCGGAAAGGACGTTCAACAACTTCTAACCTTATGGTCCTTATTTCCGAATTGCTATGCGGTATGGAGAGCGGCCATCAATTGGTTGCTGTGAACACTGATTTCAGCAAGGCCTTCGATCGAGTGGACCACGCCATCCTAATCGCAAAACTATTAAAGTTTGGAATATCAGGTTTTGCCCTAGAATGGTTAAAATCATATCTGAACGGAAGAACACAGGTTATTAGATTCCAAGGATTTCTATCTAATGAGATCGAAGTAACCTCTGGCGTTCCTCAGGGTAGTCTTCTCGGTCCCCTTCTCTTCAATATTTTCATCTCCGATCTTTCCGATAAATTAGCAAATATTCCACATCTCTTTTACGCGGATGATCTCAAAATTTATAGTGTCATTGAGACCCAAACTGATGCTTCCTTCTTGCAGACAAAGCTCAGTGCCCTACACGACTGGTGCACCATGAACAAACTGCAACTTAACACCAGCAAATGTCATGCGATTACCTTCTCTCGCTTAAAAAACACACAGAACCATAACTATTAACTCAATGGCATAATGTTGAATCAGGTTGACCTGACCATATCGTAGATCTAGGCGTCGTCCTAGACAAAAAACTCAATTTCAACCTGCACTACGATAATATAACTGCCAGAGCCACCAAACTTCTTGGTTTCATTAAGAGGAGAGCCAAAGAATTTGGTAATGTATGGGTCACAAAAACACTCTTCTGTTCTTTAGTCCGCACTATCCTGGAATATGCGTGTTCTATCTGGGATCCTATATTCCAAGTGAGCAGTAGGAGGATCGAATCCATTCAAAAGAGATTTCTTCTTTTTGCCCTGAGACATTTACACAACCCCCATGACAACCAAACCCTGCCGCACTACTTGGACAGGCTCAAAGTGCTTGATCTCATGCCGTTGTCTAGCAGGAGGAAACTGCTCATATCTTGCGTTGCCTTTGACGTCCTAAATGGAAAGCTTAAAGTGCAGTTTCTGTCAGACAGAATCAAATTCAATGATGTAGTTCGACACACACGACACACTAAACTACTTAGGGAATATCCACACCGCACCGATTACGCAAGGAACGAGCCCGTCAACAGATGCTGTATGGTTTTTAATAGCTCCTCTTTCTCCCCTTCACTCAACAAGGCATCCTATAAAAAAATACTCAGATCCCTACTAACACAACCCCTTTGACAATAGTAGGTTTTTAGTAGCAATCAGTAGTTATAGTAATATTTTATTATATTTTAAAAGACTGTACACTATGTTTTAATCTAAATATTATACCTAGTTTAAGTGTGCCTTGTTTGGCGAATTAATAAATAAACTAGTTGGGATGTGGGTTCGATCCTTTCGGTCCACACGATCAACTTCCCAGTATGATGGATGTTGAATATTATGATTGGATATTTTAATAATAAATGAACAATAGGCAATATAGAATATATGCATAATACCGAGAATTTGTCACAATTGTTTATAAATATTTTCGCTAAAATGTCAAACTAAATGTGCGCACTTACAAGATTAGGATGACGAAAATGTATATAAAATTGATGTATTAATGTTTTTCGGCACCTCAATGAAGTCGATATAGTTTTTAGTTCGCGCGATATCGTGCAGGTACAAAAATCACTTAAGTCATTTAAACCAAAAACCCGCTGGACCGAATATTATAAAAATATTTTCAGATTATATTGTCGCTAATACGCTTCGAACGGCACCTCAAGTAAGTCAATATCTTTTGTGGTTCGTGCCATATCGTGCAGGTACAAAAATCACTTACATCGCTCAAACAAAAAAACGGCTCGACCGAATTTTATGAAAATCTTTTCAGATCATATTTTGGTTAATACTCTTCGAACGGCATGTCAACTAAGTCGATATCTTTTATAGTTTGCGCGAGATCGTGCAGGTACAAAAATCACTTAAGTCATTTAAACCAAAAAACCGCTGGACCGAATATTATAAAAATCTTTTCAGATAATATTGTCGCTAATACGCTTCGAACGGCACCTCAAGTAAATCAATATCTTTCGTGGTTCGGGCGATATCGTGCAGGTACAAAAATCACTTACATCGCTCAAACAAAAAAACGGCTGGACCGAATTTCATGAAATTCTTTTCAGATCATATTTCGGTTAATACGCTTCGAACAACACCTCGAAGTCGATATCAGTTTTGGTTCGCGCGATATCGTGCAGGAAAAAATGACCACATCCGTACGCACATACTTCCTCCCAATTTTTTGCTTAAAATGCTCCTGGGACCTTGAAAGATGAAAATACGTTGAAATTTTCGATTTCGATTTTCGGACCGATTACAATAACTTCCTATACTGGGAAGTTAATAAATAAATTTTTTAGTCAAAATTCTCGAGTCAAACCATAGTTTTTTGCCCCTAAACTCTGGTTAATTAAGAGTTAAACTCGGCCTAAAAATGCGTCATTTTACACTTAAATTTTGTCAATTTTCCTGGACCCCCTGCCTTACTAGGGGGTATTCCATACATCCCAGACCCCCCGGTGTTTTAACCCCCCCCCCGAAATTTTTTCCTGGGTACGGCCTTGTAAGAACCCCTACTATAAGTGCCAGGGAATTTTGTATAGAAATCAGTTACTGTTCGTTCAGCACTCAGCAACTACAAGGTACATACGGGGTTTAAACTCTATGCTCTGTCGCGGAGAAAATAAACTTAATTAAACGTAAAACTGTTTTATTTAAATCATCGAAAATTGAAAGATATAAAGGTTTTGACATATGCATTAACTACATTTCCTCTGACTCTGCTCAACGACGCCGGAATGTTTAATTTTTCCCAAAACTTATACCGTATCCCACTTAAGCCTGGTGACACAGTAACCCCGTATCCCGTGTAACGCGGTGTCCATTTGCTCGTGCACCCGTATGTGGTGCATTAATTCGCGTTACTTCGTTAATTTTTAACAATAAATTTTTTTAAAAATTATTTACCATTTTCCCCTTTCCATATCACCTTAAGTTTTGATTGTAGCTAAAACCTTTTGTAGAGGATTTCATGTAGATTAGTTCAGTGTCATTAGAGATCGTAGTTTTCGACTTATTAACGAAAAACTAAAAAAAGGACCTTTAGAGTCCCCCTATCCGTTAGCTCCACCCCACCCCCGATATTTTTAGTATTTTGTTAAGGACACCTTCCTCTACAACTGTGCCAAAATTGGATTAGGTTGAGCTTGGCCGTAATAAATCAACTGGACCCAACATAATACAGGGTTTTTTGTATAAAGATACAAAGCAGCGTGGATAGGGTGAAGAAGTCGTAACGGTTTAGCCGCTAGGGCGTATTGAAATTTTTTGATAAAGGTTTGCATATCACCCTGTATTTTTGTAACCCTAGGACCTATTTTCACGAATTAGCAATGTACGCAGAATATATCCATCTATCTCATATATACTCATCATATCCTTTGGTAGGTGTTATGAAGATTATAATTTTCTGTTCAACAGACAAATTTGTTAAGCATGCACATATGAGGAAGTTTTGAGTCAGACATTCTGGAATAGTGAGTGAAAATTTGCTTCAGGTTAATAGAGTCTTTCTCTGAGAAAAAGGTAAGGAATTGAAAAGGCGAGAAGGACGGAGCGTAGCCAAAATTAAGCCGACAGAATGTCAACGAAAAAATGAGCGTAGCAGATTGGTTCTGCTTGAGGGTTTATGCAGGAAACTTCTTTGTCACAAATTTTGGACGCACAGTGTACTCTTTAAAAGCTTTCGAAAAAGCCCCTACAAAATTGATTCCATTGAGCTTCTCAAGAAGCAGTCGGGAAGAAAATGCAACGCTTCCTTCCAATGACATACAATTATAAAAAAGTTATGACCTGGGATACGTACGTACAGGAAGGACTCCTAAGCTTCAAAATAAGGCTTCGTCATGTTAACAAGCTTGTTTGCGGTTGTTATTCTGGACTTTGACAAGTAATAATTGCGTCTTGCTAGAAACGCTCCAACCAACGCGAACATTCACTTTAACCTCCTACGAGGC
Organism: Thereva unica; assembly: GCA_949987705.1. NCBI lineage: Eukaryota > Metazoa > Arthropoda > Insecta > Diptera > Therevidae > Thereva > Thereva unica. The sequence goes on from OX465283.1 coordinate 49,304,549, forward strand.
TACTCCTACGAATCCTCACAAAATCAATTATTTCTAGTTGACTACATGCTGCTTTTACAATCAATTTGAAAACTTAATTCAAAACTTATTTAGTAAATTTCTGCATGCTGTCAATTCTGTTCAATTCTTTCAGTAAACCTTCTCTTCTATGATATACTCCTGTTTCATTACCAAGGCATCAATTTATAGATATGAACGAGTCCCAACTACCCATACTCATCCTCACTGACTAACTTCAAACTGGCAAACATTCCACCATTTTCCAATATAACTTAGACAAAATATTTACTAGCAATTAAGAAAATTCCAACGAAATTCCGCTCGAACTTAAAATGTAACAGTATAAATAGCTCTCGATCGTCCATCTTGCTCCTTCGTATATAAAATTAACCCGGCATACATGCTTTCAATGACGGCATTAATCACAAATAATGTTTTCTACCTGGATGCAGAAACTTGGGCGAAATTTCCGAAACATGCTCACCTGAAGGCAATCTAAAATCCAGTTTTGGAAAGTTTTATACACTTCATTACAGCGACACACCAATGAATCATTGATGGTAAAATTTCACATGAATCCAGAGAAGTTTGAAACTAGATTTGAGCCAGGAAGGACAAATGTTATAAATTGCTCGGAGCAGTGGAAGCGACAACATTAAATTCCATAATATGCGAGAGAATCTAGGATTATTATTTCTCGTGGTGCTAAATTATGGGCGGGTAATTAATGAGGATACATGTGATGGTGTACCCATACTTATTATACGAATTTATCACTTAATCAGAAATCATTGGAATTTGGATCTGCTGAGCTCTAATTATGATGAGAGGTGGCAAATAATCGGTCGTAGCAAATAATCGTTTTGCAAATCTCGATTATAATTGGAAATTCGTTGGTGCGTGTTGCCCATAATAGCTACTGTCGGTATGAATAATTTGTATGACAACTGACTACTGGTCAAAAATGAGGTGATACTTTTCTATATCCAACGGCAAAATGGAGATTTGGGGCGACTGAGTGGAAATTGCTCAACAGAGCACAGAAGAACTCAGTTACAGGACTTACCCTATCAGGTGGAATTACTCAAATCGCGTAAGGATAAAATTGGTTACAAGCTTGGATAAATTAAATTGGGCTTACAAGTAGGTGCTCCTAAAGTACCTATGTGATCCAAAGTGAAAGAACGGTTAAGAACCCGGGTGTTACCACCTCGAAAATCCAAGATCACAGAAATTACTTACCTAAAGGACCTGAACTGATTCAACGTGTAAGCACTGAAGGTCAAGGGTTCAGTGCTTAGACAGCAAAACCTGGCAATAACATCGGTAACTCAAAAAATTTCAGGTCACCTCCAGACGTGGGTGTTAATATGAAATCAAGTATCAAGAAGCGCATACCAAAAGCTAAGCTACGCCTCTTTCTAGAGCACCCAACAAAATTAAGGGACATAAGAAAACGGCCCCGGACAAAACACATCAATATTGTTCCATTACTTCCCAATAAAAGGTTCAACCTTTAATTAAACCTCAATCACGCAAAAATGTAACAGAAATGTTTGGCAGGCTTTGCCGAAAACTGTAAAGGAAATAGTGCTCATTCATGAGCAGTCGCCTCATAAAGCGAAAAATTAAAGGCCTCTCTACGAGATCATTTAACTTGTGACATAACACTACTCCAGTAATAGACCTAAGCTGCCTTATTGGTTAATACTGAACAGAACCTTTTGAGGACGCGGAGAAATCCAACATCGCACTAGAGAACTATACTTACTGTTAAAGAAAATAATTCCTGCATATTTAATGAAGATGAACATTCTACGTTTATGACGGCAAACAGACAAGAGGTCTCAGATATATAAGATGTAAGGTAGAAGCTCCCCAGCGGGAAATATGACAATCGCTTACGACGAAAGCGGAAAATAAGCGCTTACATATCACTGCGAATGTAATGTATTTGTAAGCAAACGTTGTTTTGAACTGTTCGTGGAATTTCTCTCTTTACGATTATACGAACAAGAATAGCAAAAGTTGGTCTATAATCGAAAACCAACTTCTTTTTGGATGCTCAAATAAAAAATGCGAAAGCTTTTTACAAACAGAAAAGCTTAATGAACGAAAAGAATGTAAACTGCTTCTCTCTGCCTTCTTTCTAAGCGCTTAATAAGCTTTTCTTTCGCAGCGGCATTGAAGTGCTTACGTCTGCGGACATGCTATGTTAAAAAGAAGGGAACACTCTTACAAACAGTAAGCGCATACAGCTTCTAAGTAAGCGCTTTTTTTTCTCTTACAGAGCGCTTCATTTCCCGCTGGGTCTTTTCCGGGCCCAATCGATACCGCTGGAATTTTCTTACAGTCGTATGCTACCAAATGTATGCTATGTACGAAAATTCCAATGGAATCAATTCCAAATAGGCCTGTATAAGAAAATATCAAATTAATATTAATTTTCGCGGAATGTAAGCATCTATACGTCTACGTACACATAAAAGAACTAATTAAAATTCTAATAAGTTTTACAATACACTTAACATTGAAACGATTGATAATATACACAATAGAAAGGTAGAGCGAGAAATCAGATAGATCACGTGGCCGTCAGGCACAGATGGAAAACTATTGTACAGGATGTCAGGAGATTTAGGGGAGCAGACATTGGAAGTGACCACCGGTAGTAACAACTAGTCACCTCAAAAACGAAGCAATCAGAAACGAAAAAACGATGGCAGGGGAGCATTTGTTGGGAATCTGCTACAAACTTTAAATCATCAAACCGTTCATAATGAAACAAATACTGAAGAGCTGTAAAGTACAAAGGGCGCTATATTCGCAGAGGAAGGTAGCATCGGTTATGTCCTAGAAAACAGGCGACACTAGATCTCGAACTTAATATTGCAAAATAGAAGGGAGGAGGGTCCTAGTAGTAAATGTGAACTCTACCGTCTTCAAAAGTGATTCTTCTTTTTAATTTCCTTCTGATTGGATTAATGTTGTAAACATTACAGTACAACATCTTGTTGTAGATTGGATTAATGTTGTTTCTTTTTCTACTTCATTTAAGAAGAGTTTGGGGATATCTAAGGCCCTTAACAGAGGCAGAAAAACACATATATTGCCTTTATATGGAAAATATTCCCGCCTGAGATAAACTTGCGGTTAGCTTGAATTCTGACTTGTATGCAAATTGTACGCGGTACTCGATTGTACCCTATAAGTACTTGGTCAAAAGTATGGAGTACTGATATGAGCATAATCGAAATACTTATATGAGTAAAGAATCGAGTACCGATTCAGTATCTCTACCTACTTCACATATAGAGAACAACGGAGATCTCAAACTCAAACCAAATTGCGTCTGTTCAACTCCAACGTTATGCAGTTGCAAGTCACTCATGGAAAGTCACTCAATTCTTTCAAGTTTTCACAACAAATCCGCTGGCAAGATAGAATTAGAAATGAAGAACTATGGCACCATGTAGGCCAAGAAAAACTAGACGACGAAAAGCCAATCCAACACCTTGCAATGCAAAAACGTGAATCTATCTTAACAGGCCCTTGATTGGAATCCACAAGGAACCCATCGAGTTGGAAGACCTCGAATAAAGTGGTAAGATATTAACAGAGGCCACAACAACTGGAAGATCCTGGACGGAAATGGGAGCTGGAGGACAAGTGTTTCCGCCCTCTGACCTACGAGGGATTAAAATATCAAGAAGTTCTAAGCTATGTTTATCTCTTTTTAATGAAATGGGTAGATAGATGGCTATGATGCATCAAATATCACATACAAAACCAAAGAAATAGGCTAGCTTTGCTTGTAAGTTTGATTACATAGAATCTAACTCAAGTTAGAATTTAGGTTAAATTAGTGGCACGTGCTTCCGTGAACTTTTTTTTTATGTGAAAGTCTAAATTCAGGTGACACGCTTTATACTACCAGTCCGGCATGTCGATCACTTTATAATGCAATGTGTTAAATAAGCTTAACTTGAATACCAGAAAAAGGATAGGATAGATTAACCGCAGTCTGGGGCTGTATGAATGAATCAGTCGTTTGAATTCCTGATGTTGAAGGAGTTTGGGCCTATGGACATTGAGTTGTTCTATCTATTAACGAATTCCGAGGCTCTGCGTCTGGGCCGAAGGGGCTAGTCTTGTGTTGCGAAAAAACAGCTGTTGAATCGAAAGTGTTTTATCTCGGTCGCTGTGGCAATAGCGTTTAATTTTTTTCAGAGCTGCTTCACTACTATGTGAGCCACTAAATTCAGTAAAATCACCAATTCCTTCTATAAAACATCGAAATGAGCTCCAAGAACTTAAGCCTATTACAGATAACATGAAGAGGGAATAAAAAATGGTCGGGATCTTCAGTGACGTCAAGTCTGTTTTTAAATTCTTTTATTTAACTTCACATGTATCAAATCAAATCTTGGAAGTTAAATTTGACCCACTTCCCGGTATCGGATAAAGCTGAAATTTTGCATACACGTTTAGTTTGGATGACAATGCAATTTGGCCATTTTGTAAAAATATCAAAATGGCGGTTCCAAAATGGCGGCCGATTTTTGAAATTGTGCTCCGCGGCCCTCTGACATGGGTATCAAATGAAAGGATATGACAGGTAGAACACAATTAGCTATGTGGCGTCATTCCAAATTCAAAATGGCGGCCAACACTAAATTGCGGAAAGCTTATAATAGACTAAAAAGTAGAAAATATAACAGATCAACTTCCAATTTTGCACACACTCGTAGTTCGGGTGATAATTAATGTGTATGAATGATGAGATGAATAATTGAGTTAAGGGTGAATTGAAAATAAAGAAGCAATACACGTTACAAAAAATCACAAACAAACACAGAGATGCTGCTGTCAACTAAATTCAACTACTCAAATACTGAACTCATGTTCGTATGCATAATTTCAACTCAACCCAGGTAGCAGAGCTGATTCGAGTTCAGTCAACCTTAACCCAACTCGACTCCCGTTTACATGTAGTTAGACTTGGTTTCAACTGGAGTTCAACTCATCATGTATAAGTACTAAATGCAATCTGACCTTTTTGTAAAAAAAATCAAGAAGACGATGGCGGCCGTTTTTGCAATTATGTTCCACCGAGCCCACGACATGGGTATCAAATGAATACAGTAAACTGTGTGACGTAATTTTAAATCTAATAGAATTGCCATCATAAAATGGCGGAATACATATAATAAACTAAAAAGTAGAAAATAAAATAAAAGGTTAAAAAAAATTTTTTTTTAAAAAATTCTTTTAATTAACTAAAAAATGTACTGAAAGGTAAAAAATAAAAAATATGTTAAAGAAAGCGTGAAATTTCAATTTTAATGAAAAAGTTAAATAAAAGAATGGCGCACTGTTAATGTGGTTTTGTTTTGTTTATAATTGACAGATGACAAATTTCAAAATGATAACAATGCAAAATTTTTTAACCTTTTATTTTATTTTCGATTTCGCAGCACTCAGGAATTTACATAATTTATTAATAATCCAAAACAAGGCACACTTAAACTAAACCGGTCAATATGTCGTCAACTAACAAGGATAGATTCCAGTCTTATTAAAAATTGAAGACACTGTATGCTTGTTTAGCATTTTGTATGCTTGTTTAGCATATTATGTTCAGCGTATCAAGAGAAGGTTTGGTCGTGAGTTATCGGTTCTAGGCCGTACCCTGTAATAGGAGGAGGGTTGGAGCAGGTTTTATTAGTAATGGAGACAGTACTTCGTTACTTTGTGACTAGGTTCTGTAATAACTATGCCATTTTACAACTAACATCAATATCTAATAATATAACAATTTGCACAAAACGTCTCCTTGATACTAACAACATTCAACATGTTATCAGATACGTGACCTATCAACTTTGTAGAAATTGATTACAACTTGTCACGTGTCTGTAGATATGGTTGTTATGTCCAAATAGATTCAAATTAATTTTCCACAAAGTCCAACAATCTCTCGATGGAAGTTAAGATAAAATTAGTTTTCAATATCAACAATAATCTGAAAATCCCAACAGCAACAAAACAAAAAAACTACTAAATCAACTATTAATAAAATACTCACGTATAACATAAGCTTCACGTGCTTCGGGTGATTCGGAAAATTTGTTGATACCATACAGAGAATTGAGACTGGCACTTCGATTAGATTGGCCATCGCCAGCAGCGTCGAAATATTTTTGTTCAAATTGCATCTCATCCTCGTTTTCATCAGCTTGACTTCGATCCATCGATGTTGTCGACTTAAATCGCTGAACATTCAAAGTTCTGTCGTAAATGTTGTCGAACGACTTATTAAGAAATTGCGAAGAGAATACACGAGTTCCCATCTTGACTCGATTCCTGTTGGGACTGTATACTTTAGGGGATACATCGTTCAAATAAATTCGGGGACATTCGTTCTCTTTATTCTGGCTTTCCTCCTTGCTTGTATATTGTTCACTTTTGAACTTATTTATGTTGTTATCCTGACAATGGGCGTCTCCTCTTTCATTTTCATCGTACTTCTTCTTACATTCAATGCCAGCCGTCGATTTCGAACGTCTTAGGAACTTCTCTTTAAGCTTCAGTAACCGGTTATCGTTTAACATAGATTTCTTTAAATTTCTTACACGTACCGCACTAGCTTTCAATTGTTTATCAATTTTCTTGATATTTTCTGGCAACACATTAGAACTGGTATTTGTATTCCTTTCGTTCTGGCTTATCTTGCAGGAGCCCATTCCGATGGACTTTTTATCTCCCAACGATGGCGATGTGATAGGAATATTTAATTCGTCAGATAAACTTTTTAAAGAAATAAATGAATTCCTCAGTTTCATGTAAAACTGATGGTGTTCTGATGCTAAACTAAAGGCAAAATAACTTCTGAAAAAAAAAACAAATAGAAAATAGAAAAAAAAATTAATGTTGCGATACAAGATTGTTTAGATGTTTTAAAAAGGTTAGGTTTTTATTGTTTTTAAACACGCATAAATGCTAGGTCTTTATAATACTTTAAGGAATAAATTTTATCATACTTAAATATGTAAGTCAAAATAAATAAAGGGGGACTTTTTCACAAATTGATGAAATGATAAATCCAACCAAAAGCTATTTGGGTTGTGAGTTTGACCCTTTCGGTCCACACGATCAACTTCCCAATATGATGCATGTTGCATATTATGAATGGATATTTTAATAATAAATGAATAAGTAAATGTAAATGTAATGTAAGAAAAAGTCACACTAAATTCATACGATAGCAGAAATCTTGTAATATTAAACAACTCCTAAGCTCAGACATCGACGAAGTCACCTCTAGCGACAATTAAGCGGTGTTGACTGTCGTGGAAGCAAAATGCCCGGGAAATGATGCAGTTGATACAGATAAACCTGCACCATTGTAAAGCAGCATCCGCTTCGCTTCTGCTTCACATCAGGCAAAGTCGATGTTGCCTTAGTCCAAGAGCCATGGTTCGCTGGTGACAGGATCTGTGGCTTAAGGACACCTAAATTTAATCTCTTTTATACCAAAAGTAGGGGAAAAATAAGAACAGGTATTCTGTTCAAAAATAATATAAGCTCCTTTCTTCTCCCTTAATTTAGTGACGGACACCTTACTGTGGTCGGACTAAGAGTTAAAACAGAAGAAACTCAGATTGACCTCTTTCTATCTAGCCCACGATGATGAGGGCCCTATACCTACTACGGTCTTTCAGGACCTGGTGAGACACACCGATGCTACCACGGTCCTGGTTATGAGAGGTGATGCAAATGCACACCATACACAATGGGGCGGCACGGACACCAATGATCGAGGTGAAGTTATTTTTAACTACCAACTGAACACCAACCTTGCTATTTGTAATAAAGGTACTGATCCCACCGTTGTTACCAAAAACAGAGAAGAAGTGCTGGACATCATCCTTGTCTCAGACTGCCACTCCGACCGAATAGTGGTCTGGAAGGTTTGGAAGGAATGTTCCTTCTCAGACCACAGATTTATAGAGTTAAAAATAAACACCTCAAAAGGACAAATTAGGGTTACTATACTAAGCTAATCACAAAGAACCTTGACACTAAGCCTCCCTGTATTCCCAAAAACCGGGAACAGCTCGACAGCATGTGGACATTTTCACAGAACAATGCACTTACGCCATTAATAAAGCTTGTCCGAACAGACCGCATAAAGAGTCTTCCAAACACCCATGGTGGCAATAAGGAAGGCCAAACGTACCACCAGGGCTACTTTTTGCAGCAGTATAGAGTCCACGTCGGAAACCTCAAGGCTGCGTAAAATATTCACTAAAGCGCTTTACTTACGCAAAGAAAGCGCCGATTGTACTGACTCAAGCAGAGAATTCCTGAAACTACTTATGGACACCCATTTCCCGAGTAGTACTACGGTTGAGACACGATAAACCCTTCCACCTCGCCACAGCTGATCAAATCTATCATAAATAGAGCAAAAATTAAATGGGCTGTAAACACCTTCCAATACTATATTCGACCAGGTCCTGACGGCGTAGTGCCGGCACAAATGCAGCGCAGCAGTCAGTCATGTCCTGGGTGCAGGCCATGTTTACTGGGTGCCTTCAAAATAACTGCATCCCCTCTAGTTGGAAAGAGGTTAAAGTAGTTTTTATACCTAAGGCAGGAAAAGCCTCCCACGCAACACCCAAACACTTCAGGCCAATCAGCCTATCATCCTTTCTATTAAAGACTCTAGAAAGTCGAATCGAAATATATCTCAGGCAGACTATACTAACCTCGGAACTCTCTGACGCACAACACACCAAATCTCGTGATTCCGGGCAAATCTACTGATACTGCTCTTCACTCATTAGACTCAACCATTGAAAAATCCCTCGAGGAGTATACATTAGTAGCTTTTCTTGACATAGAGAGAGCGTTTAACAATGTATTGCCGGACGCCATTACCATCGTTGGTGTCTCTTATCGATCAAATGCTTACTGGCAGGATGGTGAGCACGATCTTGGGCGACAGCTCGGTCCGAAAGGCCGTAAATAGAGGCACTTCGCAAGGAGGAATACTTTTCCCACCTGTATGAGTCGTAACTATGAACCAGCTGTTGCGACGCATGCAGGCAGCAGGGCATCACGTCCTGGCGTACGCGGATGACGTTATTATCGTCAAAAAAGCAAAATCTCCTTAAGTCCTCTGTAATCTCATAGGGCGACGTTACAAACCCTCTCAAGCTGGACTGTCACCCGCGGACTCAGAGTTTGAGTTAACCCAGTAAAACGGAACTGTCCCTCTTCACCTACTGGTCTTCAGGTGGTATAAAACCCCATCTTTAACACCCCCCGGGTTAACAAAGATAGGCTCAAATTTAACAACAGTGCCAAATATCTGGAAGTAGTTCTGAACAAGAAACTCCTCTGGAATGAAAACACAAAACATTAACAAACATTAAGAACATAGCGCTTTTCGATTGCAAAAAATCTATTGGGAAGAAGTGGGGCTTCTCCCCTAACATAGTGCGATGGCTCTACACAGCGATCGTCCGCCTGGTATTTGGTTTTTGTACCGGAATCAGGGGAGGGCACACTAAGGTGCTGAGCTCGGGTACTATACCCACAAAAACCGAGTTCTGCATACCCGAGATTACCTTCACGAGGAACTACGGAGTGCACATTCTTTCACCTCTTGAATGGAGAAATAGACCACATAGTTTTCAGGGTGCCATAAACTTCTTTACTGATGGCTCTAAGCTCAAGGGTTGGGTGGGAGGAGGAGTATTTTCCCCAGAGCTTGGGATGGAAGTCTCCTTCCGACTACCCGATCACTGCAGTATATACCAAGCGGAGGCTCAAGCCATACAACAGGCTGTACTGAAAATCAACCAGCAAGTCTAGGTATAGGAATCGGACTGTCTACATCTTCTCAGATAGTCAGGCTGCTCTTGCACAAAAAGCTCTAGATACAAAAAGCACGTACGTCGTTTAAACAACAAAAAAACGGCCCAACCAAATTTTATGAAAATCTTTTCAGATTATATGTATGTTGGTGAATACGCGTGGATCGGCACCTCAACGAAGACGATGGCCGTGTTCCGTAATATCACCCAGCATACTGCCCAGCAAGAAAGGGTAAAATCAGCCGTTTACGCTGTGATTAACAGCAGGTCACATGAAAGTTTTTTAACTCGAAACTCTTTCAGTCTCCAATATCTTATATTGTTGTGATTACCAGTACGTCACCGGTTCACACAACTAAAATATAACACCAACCAATGACGTCATTTTCACTTCCCAGTATACTGGTTTATATTTCGGAACACAGCCGATATCTTTTTTTGGTTCGCGGGATACGTACAGGAAAAAATGACCACATGCGTACGCGCACACACCCATACTTCTACTCAAATTTTTGCTTAAGATGCTATTGGGACCTTGAAAAATGAATAAACGTTGAATATTACAATAACGATTTTCGGAACGATTACAATAACTTCCCTATAAACTAGGAAGTTAATAAAAATTTCACTTAGTGCTGGGGACTGTGGTGTCCGGTGTCCACCTATAGTTGTGTTCCCCTAGGCTAGTATACTCACCCTTTGTGCTTGGCGTCTTCAGACTGTCGTATTTTAGTGTAAGAGCTAAAAGGTAATTAAAATACAACAGATTTTTTAATTTGAATATCTTTAAGGTTTTATTAAGACAAGGGCTAAGGAGTTCGACAACGTATGGGTCACAAAAGCGCTCTTCTGTTCACTAGTCCGCCCAATCATGGGCACCAAAAGATGTTTCACATCAATTACTACTTTGTACTTTAACTACAAAAACATTTTAAATTACAAATGTGTTTTAATTTAAACAAAATGAAAAAAGTTATATACCTCCGCATACACCACTCTATATTACCATTGGCGTAGTTTTACAGGATATTGTTTTTGTAACAATGCGCTGATGCCACTCAACCAGTTCAACCAAAAAAGTGTGAAAGGCTTAACTTCACTGTACAATTTCGTATCAATAAAGTCGTAAGCATGGAGAAATTTCGTATAAATTGCGTAATAATATCTTTTAACAATCAGGCAATAACATCTACAACAGGTCTGCTTTTCGAACAAATAACAATGTACCCTGTTGCTGAATTCGGGCTGCAGTATCGTTATTGTAATTAAACCGACCGTGAACTGCTCCTGTTTATAATATCCTTCAGCATTTCCGCTAATTGTTTCAGCCTGTGAAGCATTTTTCCATTATATATGCTTTTATTGAATTGCAAATTTTTTCTGATAATGGGAAATTTTACGGGAATTTCAGTTTGGCATTGTTATCTGTGTTTATTAATCTGAATTTTCAATTTGGTTTTTCGATCATAATTTCATATCTGAGGGCAGCTATTGTACTTTCGAATGATGCATAAAACGAAGCTTAATCTAGCATTGGCTAGGAATCAAAAAGCAATCTCTTTAATTGTTTCAATATATGAATGGTAATTATACCAAGATAGGAAAACGAGCATTCTGTTCTGCCAAACATTTTCGGAATTAGTTCTTTGTCGGTTTGTTGAAATTCTTTGGAATTACAATTTCCAATATGCTTCGAAAAGGAATAGTTTCGGGTGTATTAGAGAAATGTCTCTATCGCATTCTCGAATTTCCTTTCAGGCACAACATGTAATAAAAGGACTAAGTTGAAAGAGTCCTAGGACCTTAGGTTTCATAGGATGAAGTCGAGTCAAGTCACCTCTTTGAGTTGTCGTTCGTATAGAGAATATTTGTATAAAGTAAAGTTCCTTTGGCTTGTGTTTGCTTTAATGAAGTCAAACCTGCAATGAGATGCAGGATCGTTCTTTTTGTACAGTTGTATATAATTTTATATGATAATCAGGCTACGTTTATTGCAAACTTATTCCAGATTTGATTAAATGATTTAAATACTCCTCAACAAGGCCACCTAAACCATAGGGGTAAATGGGCTAAAGCTCCGGGGCGAAAGCATTGTCGGGCTGCAATTTTTGGTGGTGTTATATTTTTGACGTGACAACGTCTTATAAATCGATAAGTATAGGAAGTCATTAGCGCAAAATGTCCAGTCCCATTCCCGTCGCTAAGTAGTGGTGGGGATTTGCGCTAATGACTTCCTATACTCATCGATTTATAAGACGTTGTCACGTCAAAAAATTAATATTGTAGTAATAGTAACAGCGTTTTTTGCTATTATTAGCTATTTCTATTTAAATCTTTTCATGACAAAAAAATAACCAAATTACTATCATTATATGTATGGGGGATCAGCTTTGGTGAACCGATCCCCAAGGCTATTTTAAGATTTGGGCTTCTGGGACTTGAGTGGTCGCCTGCAGTTAAACAAAACTAATGACTGTGTCTCTTTCTAGGACTCCCATTGTAGTTTATTTCAGTAGAATGGAGAGTGTTCGAAAAATTCGCAGTTTGAATGTAAAACGAGTCAGATAAAGTTCAGATCCTCGGCCCGAATGATCAACCGCCAAGGCTTTAGCTTTCCTGAGCCCCTCGTGGTGACTTTCCGATCTTTTTCCAAGTCTTAACGGTCGTGATTCTGCCGTTTCACTACAAGGTAAGGTCCCAAAAACTTAGGTTTTAATTTCAACCCCGGGCTAAATTGTGTTCTCTTCACTGCAACCAAAGCATCTTCCTTATAGACACTTGCAGCCTTACGCTTCGTATCAGTGGCGGATTTACATATTTGCCGCCAGTAGGCTATTCAAATTTTGCCGCCCCTACCGACCCCTACCATACTAGGAATAGTTTTTGGTATATTTCTGAGCTAATTAAAACTAATAAGTTATGCCTTTTTGCGTGATTTTCTATTCGCAAAATCATCAATTATATCGTCTAATGAAATCTTGGTCATATGTTCTGATTCTATGCACAAAATATCTAAGGCGCTTAGCTTTTCTTGGCTAAAGGTAGATCTTACATAATCTTTCACTATGTAGTTTTAAGCAACAAAATCTTCTCTCATTCGAACAATTTGTAGCTGGTGAACATAGAGCCATGCGAACTGTTATATTCGAGTTTGGATATATGTTTTGCTAATTTTGTTTTCGTAAGAACGATGATAGACTTTTTAGAATCTGGTGTTAACAAAAAATTTTTTTTTCAAAAGAAAGGTGACCTTGAAAATGTATGCATTATTGAACTAAAGTAAGTCTCTAAATCATTAGGATACATTTCTTCCAAGAAAAGGGCATTTCCGTAAGGGTTGATGATGACAATTCACAGAAATGAAATTGTTCCATTGAACTTTTTGTAGTCCTCCTGCCGTTTTTCTAATTTAGATTCAAGTCTATCAAGGAGGACGAGAAATTTGTTGAAGGGTCATTTTCCGATGTCTTTTGTATAATATGTACTGCTTCGGCACACTTAATTCCATCGCCTTTTGTTCGAAATACTTAAAATTTCTCTCGTTCAGCTACGAAAAACTTGCAAAGAGATTGATAAAGATCGGCAACAGTGATCAAATCTACGGTAGAAGCCTGAATTTCAACATTCACTTTGTTTATTCTTTCCAAAACGACCCATCAAGAAAATAAAGTTATCGCAAACGGTTTTTTAGTTTGTACACATTATGAGTTGAACTCAGGTTGAGCCCAAGTCCAACTGCATGTAGACGTGAGTCGAGTTGAATTAGGGTCGACTGAACTCGACTCAGTTCTGCTACCTGGTCTGAGTGGAAATTATGCATATGTATAGACGGGAGTAATTGAATTTAGTTGAGAGTAGCATCTCTGTGTTTTAAAGTGTAGTACTTTTTAACTTGCCAGTATAGGGAAGTTATTGTAATCGGTCCGAAAATCGAAATCGAAATTTTCAACGTATTTTCATTTTTCAAGGTCCCAATAGCATTTTAAGCAAAAATTTGAGAAGAAATATGTGTGTATGCGTACGTATGTGTTCATTTTTTTTTTTGTACGATTTCGCGATAACGACTTCGTTGAAGTGTCGTTCAAGGCGTATTAAAGATTTTTATAAAATTTGGTGGTGCCGTTTTTTTGTTTAAACGACGTAAGTTAACTTTGTACCTGCACGATATCGCGCGAACCATAAAATATATCGACTAAGTTGAGGTACCGTTCGAAGAATATTAACGAAAATGTGATCTGAAAAGATTTTCATAAAATTCAGTCGAAGCGTTTTCTTGTTTAAACGATGTTCGTGATTTTTATACCTACACGATACCGCGCGAATCAAAAACTATATCGACTTCTTTGAGGTTCCGAAAGAATAATGTTAACGAAAAAATGCTCTGGAAAAAATTTCATAACATTCGGTCGGGCCTTTTTGTTTAAATGGAAAAACTTCGGCTGTGTCAGAAAGACCTTAAATTTATAAGTTAATAAACTTGATGGAATGAGATCCGCTCTAAACGAAGTGATTTTTTTGGATTCTGCACAGCGATAGCTTTCCAACAAAACATCACTTGTCAAAATCCGACAACCATTAAAAAACGTGCAAAAATTACATCACCTTTTACCAGCATTACGAATTTTTCAAACATTGGATCGGCACTTTTTTGACGGGGAATTGTTTTATACGTGATACAGTTTCAGAAAATTGCGGTTCATCTCGGGATTTCCAGAAGTTACCGAAAAATTTGCTCTTTTTGGTCAAGTCTCACAAGTACTTGACATTAATTAGTTTTGCTAATATCTTCGGAAAGCTTTAGAATTTCCAAATGAAGTCATTCGGTTCCCAGTTTATCAGCGGCGCTTCACCACGTTCAATCCAAATTCGAACACCCGCTTTAGTGTAGCGAACGAAGTACGAAGGAAATGTTTGTTTGCTAACGTTCAGGAAAAACAAATACTATAGAAAAATCTTGTGGATTTACCACTATTATAGTTATTTGAACTAGCTTTTCTCCGTATACGTTCATCATACTGGGAAGCTGATCGTATGAACTGAAAGGGTCAAACCCACATCCCAACTAGTTTATTTTCAACTCAACCTCAACTCAACTATTCAACACATCGTGTATACGTACTATTTGAGAACTAACTGGTTCTTTCAGATCCTTGATACCCAAATCGTTCAATATGGATTGAATTTAGTTCAAAAATTAGCAAACTTCATGCCACTCGATCCCACGCTTCCGATGCGGAGTTTCATTTCCAGGGTATGTAAGGAGGAGGGTGGTCGGCCTGCCGAATTGATAAGAATCGGGAAACCAAGAAACCGCATTTTTCAAAGCGGCACCGACAGCAGCGTATCCGTTGCGGGGACGTCCCACTCGGACCGCCAGCTAATAGATCAAAGAAGAAGAAGAAGCTCATCACTGCTTATAATGGAAATGTATGTCCAATGCATAGGTATGATTGTAGACTCTATATATTAATTTAAAAACTCGAAAGCCGGTCCACAGTGGTCTGCTCATCAGATTGTCCATGTTAGTAGCTTTGTCTTTAGAAATCGGAAATATGACACTAGGTGACCTATATGAATAGGTGACCTCAGTAGTTAGAGAATTATATGAATAGGTGACCTCAGTAGTTAGAGAAAGACGTAATTACAAAAGCATTGCCATATGTTCATCTACCCTAAAAAATATAATGTCATTATCGGTAGAACTTGAAAGATATAATTTACTTTTTACTGCTGCTAGCTACTTTTTACTGATGAGCAGAGAAAATTGAAAGCTATTTAACAATTCCACAAGCATTTTATCGAAGTGTTTGAAAATAATTTTTATTAACCAATTCTCTTGTAATTTAAAATCCATTTCAGTTGAACCACAAGAAATCATAGAGACCTAATAGGAAATAAGAAAAAAATATAAGCGACTTCAATCAATAAGAATGCTCCATTAAATTGAAAAATCACCACCAAATTGAAAAGTATCTCTCAAACAAGCCATCTTTTAAACCTTCACTTGCAAATGCCTGTATTAAATGAACAAAACCCTATCTTCATTACTTAGTTAGTTGTGGCTTTAAAAAAAGCTCGTAATTAACACTTCCACTAAGATCGTAATGAATTTCGAAATCCCTTTAAGTAAATAAACAAGACCAAGTTCATAATCCATAAAGATTTGCTTCATTTATTTCGTTTTTGGTGCTTGTAGACATTGTTCCTTAAATCCGAGCTTAATGCGCGAGGAATAATTATGCAAATTAAGTTCAGCGAAACAAAAGCGAAGACAAACCAAACAAAGCCCCAGAACAATGCAAAGTTAGTACTCGTTAATTCGATTAATTTTTGGATAAACGTTCACTTTCATAATTTATTGCGCCACCACCGGCAGCAAAATTTCTTATTTACCCTAGTTACAAATGACTTGACACAATTGTGCTGGCTTTTAACCCCCGAAATGTTTCAATTTTTTTTTATAGTTAATAAAGTTATTTCAACTAAGAAAAATTTAAAACCCTCCAGCACCATTAAAAACTGAGATATGCCGCCCTTATCTGAGATATTGCTTGTCCCATATAATGTAAGTATCTGCTATTAAATTGTTTTATTGGAAGATTTTCGTTGTAAAGGATTGATAGCGGGTGTTATAATTTAAGCATACCATAAACATGGCAATTGACGACTTCCTCTTTAAGGCTACCGTAACGTATGTGCTTAATTTTTACTTATAATCCAAATACTGTGAAAGGGAGTTTAAGTAATCATGAAATATGATAACTTATCTGACTGTAGAGAGCTGAGGGTTTGCCTTTAAAGTTGGATTTTAAGTGAAACGTTATCGTCGATGGTTTTAGTAATAGTTTTATGGGGATTATACTTCATATATTATGAATTCCGACTAGTTTCAAATGAATAGACAAACTAATTAATTATGCAAGCGGAGATAGCCCAACTCGTTTCGTAGGAGATGCAAATTTATTCTTTGGTAGACGACTAGGCCATAAACTGCACGTTCTACTTTCGTCCCGGCCATGAAAACATTTCTTTTATCAGCGAATTACCGCATCAACAATTCCACTGAGATATAGTTAACAAGGTATAGTTAAGCTCACTCCTACAATCTGCAATATGTAGTCTATACACTATAGTGTATAAACAGAATGGCTCCGCTATGGAGCAGCCCTCCACAATTCGTCTGTCGCCCAACACCCTCGAGTTCCATAATCCTATCACTTATCCTTAAAGCTAACCTTAGCCTACTAGACATTGCGCCATGACTTGATGAACTCTCCTCACAAAAGATGATTGCTGAACTTAGACCTATACATAAAAACCGATCAATACAAAACGACACTAACGGAAAACCCTACTCGAAAAATTTCAAGGACCTTTTTAGGAATTTTGTGGATATCAGTCCTCTCCTTCTCTTACAACTTTCCACGAATCCTGTTGCTTCCGTTATCGCCTTATCCACATCTCTTACCCACCCTAGACTTCGACATGCGTGACCAGCTAGTGGTTAAACAGTGCTGGGTGAGTGGTTTCTTCTGATGCCCGGGCTGGTCGGAGCCCATAAATTATATGGCAAGCGACTCCTGAGATAACTCAATGACAAAGAAAAAAAAATAATAAAAAAATTGCTGGCATCTGTTGCGAAAAGTGATGAGCAAAAGCAAGAGCAAGACAAGACAAATATAGTTTTGGTCTTAGTTTTGATCTTGGTTTTGGTCTTGGTCTTGGTCTTGGCTTTGATCTTGGTCTCGTTCTTGGTCTTGGTCTTGACCTTGATCTTGGTGTTGGTCTTGTTCTTGGTCGTGGTCTTGGTCTGGGTCTTGGTCTTGACCGTGGTCGGGGTCTTGGTCTTGGTCTTGTTCTTGGTCTTGATATTGGTCTTGGTCTGGGTCTTGGCTTGGCCTTGGTCTTGGTCTTGGTCCTGATGCTGGTCCTGGTCTTAGACTAGGTCTTGGTCTTAGTCCTGGTCTTGGTCTTGCACAGTTACTCATGGTCTTGGTATTGCAAGCGTAGCTAAGTCTTGGCCTTGTTCTTGGTCATGCTAAATGTGCAAGATCAAGACAAGACTGCAAGACCAAGACCATTTATGATAATTACTAGCTACGAGTACCATCGAATACCATCTGCTGCTGAACAGCAAGGACCGTCCATAGTAAACCGGCACCTACACAGCCTTCAACCTCGCAGGAAAAAGAACTACTCGCTTGCAGCCAGAGTACGGTAATTGACACGACCACTAAATCGGTAGACAAACCGAATTAAAGAAGCAGAAATCGCTTGGTGCCTTCATGAAGAAGAAGCACCAGAGAGCCTTATCACAACGGTTTAGCCGCTAGGACGTTTTGAATTATTTTTGGAAGAGGTTTACATATCACCCTGTATTTTTGTAGCCTGTGAGATATTTTCATGAATAAGGTAGCAATCTACTGTGAATACTCTCACCTATCTACTGTGATGAATACTCTCACCTATCGAAAACTTCCAAGGATACAAAAATGCAGGTTGATATGTAACCCTCTACTAAAAAAATTCAAAACGACCTAGCGACTAAATCGTTACGCTTAAATTCAAATGGTATGTTATGTCTATCGGAATAATTGGGATGCCTGTTATCAAAACTTCTTCTCCTTTATATTTTCCCTTTAGAATGGAGCCGTGCGCCGTTAAAAAGACGCGGTTGGTTATAATCACCGATTCGATCTTTAATTGAAGATTGTGAGGCGGTAATCCTGGCAAATCCAGCGGGTTCAAAAATTCGGATGGATAGTTGACGACAGCATCCTCGTTAGTAGCGGAATCAACTGATTTGTATATGCTCAATTCACCGGCAATTTCATTTTGAATTTTGAAAATTTAATTCATCCAATCCATGTTTTTATAAGCTAATATAGCTCTTGCTCTCAACCAAAAATCGATTCTTCGATTAATCGGTCTCAAATCGCCATCCCTAGAATTGACAGATAGGCACAGTTTGAATGTGATAACGAAAAATATGGTTTAAGTTTTGGCCACGAATTCGTATTATAGTTGGCTTGACAATGCAATCTGACTATTTTGTAAAAAAATCAAGATGGCGGTTTCAAGATGGCGGCCAAATTTTGCAATTGTGCTCCCCGACCCCCGGCATGGGTATCAAAAAATGGTATGACAAGTAGAATACAATTAGCTATGTGAAGTCATTCAAAATTCAAAATGGCGGATTACCTTTTTCTTTACAACGCGCTCGGTATGGGTATCACATGAAAGGGTGTGACAATAGAATACTACACTACACTATGCTATACACTACCATACTACTATTCTAGCTGTGTGGCGTCATTCTAAATTCAAAATGGCGGCCGACAAAAAATAGTGCTTTACCTCTTTCTTTACAACGTCCTCGGTATGGGTATCAAATGAAAGTGTATAACGAGTATAGTATAGCAAGATATGTGAGGTCATTTTAAATCTAATATCAAATCAACAACCAACAACCGTCAACACAAAATGGCGGAAAACATAATTTAGACTAAAAACTGGTAATTAAAAATTATAGTTTAAAAAATCTAAAAAATATGCTTGTACTTTAAAATGCACTAAAAAGAAGAACACCTAACATTGGTCCCAAAATCAAGGTAGCGGAACACGAGTTTGACGTGGTAAAATCATTTACCTACCTTGGGTCAATAGTAACAGCCGACAATAGCATGGAACCAGAAATACGCGCACGACTGCTAAAAGCCAACAAAGCCTACTATAGTCTGTCAAGGCTCTTCAAATCCAAATATCTAACCATAACGTCTAAACTTTTACTATATAAGACGATGGTCTTACCCGTTCTCACATATGCATCCGAAACGTGGGTGCTTAGCAAAAAGCACTCAAACCTCTTGGGCGTGTTTGAGAGGAAAATACTTCGGAGGATTGTTGGCCCCGTATGTGAGGAAGGACGATTCCGGAGACTCTACAATGACGAGATCTACGAGCGCCATCGCGACATAGATGTTGTGAAGAAAATAAAGCTCGGTAGGCTCCGGTGGGCAGGGCATCTAGCTCGTATGAGTGAAGATGAGCCTGCTCGGAAAGTTCTCTGCGGTAAGACCTATGGGGTGCGACAGCGAGGGAGGCCCAACCTTCGCTGGAAGGATGGCGTGGACCAGGACGCTCAGAGTTTAGGGATGCCAAACTGGATGACATCGGCTCAGAATCGGGACCGGTGGAGAGAACAGTTGTGCGAGGCCAGGACCGGATCCCGGTTGTAGAGCCGTTAAAGAAGAAGAAGAAGAAAAAGTAAAAAATACTTCTAATCTCTCTCTAAATATTCTTATTTTATTAACGCCGGAACTTTCCGCTAGCAATTAAAACTTTATAATCAAAATTATTTTTTACTTTTTAATTCATTTTAAAGTAAAAGCGTATTTTTTAGTTTTTGTTAAACTATATTTTTTTTTTATTATATAGATAACGATATTTTATCATGCCTGATTGGATCCTGGCTATGTTCAGTAACAAAAAAAATCTATTCGGGCAGTAAAACGTTTAATTCGGTCTATAATTAATTATGAATGTTATGATCCAACTAACCTGACAAAATATCAATTCGTTCAGTTAATGACATTGATTGACGTTAGCTGCTATTTAGCCTTCCTTCACTTCTGGTAAGAAGTTAATAACGTATACTTGTTTCCAAGAATACATCCCCATCGGAAACCAATTAATAACTGCTCAAAGCGTTTATTTCTGAACTTTGAAAAGCAACTGGGCAACTTGTATTACCTATTTAATGTAAATCTTACATACCGAATATGTTCAGAGTTGTACTAACAAGCCTACGGTCATGAGGGTTACAAAATCAATAACCCAAACGACTGCTTTAAGTAAAGGCAATTTCTAGGTAATGCCGACAACGCTAAGAACATCAAATATTGATATTGATTTACTTCTCACTAAAATAACTAAGAGACATTTTTTATTTTTTCGTTTATAAATTTTTCCACTTTTGTAAGCAAACTGCAATAATGCAATTTCTAAAAACAAGCAAAACTCAAAATACCTACAGAAGGTACCCGAGTGCCATAGGTTCTCACGACACAACTGGGATTAATTAGGATAGAGAAGAAAAATTGCCCCCAGAAAATAATTTTAAAATACCAAATAAAATTTTTCACCAACATTTTATACTATGCTCAAATAAATATCAAAAATAAAATAAATGCAACCAACTTTTCACGTAGTTTTCTCATTCCTTTTTATTGAACTGTTCAGTGCTGGAAAACATAGGAAACATAGTTACAGCACTTTCGGGAGCATAAACCACAGGAGGGTGGTGTTAGGAAGCAGAAGGTATCAACCAGTTCAAAACCATAAATCGTTAAGTACTATATCGCTACGAAATACTTGCAATTCTGGGCTACAATCGAACTGCAGACTCCACAATACTGGAAGAGGTAGAGAAAGCACTAACGAACCACTAAAGCACAAACCTCAGTCTCTTTAACACCTTTCAGTATTTCTAGACAAATTATATTCTTGGAAGTTTTTTTTTTGTTAATTTTGTTTGCTGTTGTGAAACAACCATAAACAAGAATTCTATTGCAAATGTAAATCCTTATTTCATTTGTAAACGAGCGGCAATGGCAGGAAGCAATCATAGCAATTAATGACAGCAGATATGAAACCTCGATCTCTGGTCCAATAAGCAGGACAGACTGTAGAACTCACGAAGTATGCAATTATACCATGGAACTTGCAGCCGAGAGAATGTCGACGACCCCACAAGGTTTTTGACAAGGTTGAATCAACATGTGATTCTTGGCGACGACCCCGACGATTGCTGCGCATTTCAGTAAAACGCTATCGTAAAAGCGATCCATACAAGGTTAAAAGGTCCTATATTACTGTAGTGGTCCAACGTTTTTGTAGAAACGCAAAAAGTTTCATCGCCGTTTTTTGAGCTTTTAACGAACCGAGATTCATTACTAATAAAATAACCCCTCTCCCAATAAAGCTGTAGAAAAATAAAGATTCACCCAGTGGAAAGAGAATCGTCTGGTCTGAATTTTTCTTTGAAAGCTTCACTTCGAAGCTTTAAAGCTTACTACCCCTTAGAGCTTTCCAGCTATAAAAGAAACCGCTTTACCAGGCCAAGTTCAGTGTTTGTTTCACCAGACTCATTCCAGAGAGGTCATCTTTGATGTGGGGGTCTTGAAGCTTTATATTTTAATTTTAATGTAACCACGTCACACCATTATATTTTAATAAATTTTATATTAAATTAATTTTATACCTACTATTTTATTTTATTCGTTTTAGATATTTTATTTTAAATTTCAAAATAATTATTTTAACGGTTATACAATTTCGGATATCCTTAGTCGTTTGACTCTTAACTACTACTCTTACATTTTCTATTTTTATTTTACATGACAACTTTTTGTGTGGCTATGTTTTTGAAAATCATTTGTGTGTTCAGTGTCTACGTATGTGATATCTGATTCAGTATTCCTAAAGTGTATTTCTAAGTAGAAGTGAAAATATAATTTTTAACGTATTAAAAACACTGTACTCAAAAATTACTAGTATAGGAACTGAATTGAATGTTGAATAAACTTGCTACAATAACGAACATAAATTAATAACAATTAGCAACCGCTACAATCTTCTCCGGTGCTATATCGGGTCGAAGTGTATGATCCGGCACGATAAGATTACATACCGCATACCTGTGGGATGTTGCCGAGGCCTTGTCGAGGTGTATGCTCTGACAATGTTCCTGGCAGCATTTCCTGTGCCGTGTCGAGGTTAACGATCCTTCACGGTCAGACCACACCGCATACCGATCATATACCAACCAAATACCAAACACTACCAAATAACTGTGGAATGTTTCCCAAGCCTTGTCGAGATGGACGATCCGACAATTTTCCTGGCACCGTTTTCTATACCGTGTCGACGGGATTGTTACCCAAGCCTTGTCGAGGTGTACGATTCGACAGTGCTCCTGCCAACATTTTCTAGACTAGTGTTAAGGTATGACCTGACCAAACACCGACAACTAACCGAACACCCCGTTACGCTCATATCCTTAGAACGAAATAGTAACTAACAAGAACACACATGTAGAGAAAAGTAATAAGTAGGTAGCTGCTTACCGATAACAAGATGTATTCAGAGATAACAAGTGGGTAGTTGCTTAGCCATATTAGTAAGAAACATGTATCCAGAAATAACAAGTAGCTACTTAGAGTTAAGAGATATAAAAATTGTTAGTTTTACTTATTTTTGTAAGAATGTGTTTGTTCTCAAAAGACCCTATACAACTCAAGAGCTCCCCGAAACCCTCGCTTAAAAAAGGATCTTTAGAGAACCACCGAACGAAACACCATTGCAAGCTAAAACAGGGTTTGAGACGTCGGCCTAGATAAACTAGCTGCATTTGGAACGGGGCCAGATGTATGAGTTGAAAATGATAGCCAGTGTAGCTGGTACATCTCTTGAGAAATTGCAGGATATTTTGATCCCTTTTGGGATCTAAATCAAACCGGCACATCCTCGTGGTGCTCCCTGTGTTATCAACCGTGAATAGCACCTTTCAAAGCCTAGTAAGTCAAGATGTAAAGTTATCGTGAAGATTTCGCATAGTTTTTGCACTGTCGTTTAACGATCTCCCCTCCTCGCAACAGCCACCATTTTGATGAAGGAGACCCTTGTCGATCGGATCTGGGTGAATCAGTTTCTGTCTGACTTTTTGGCTTGATTGGCGTCTCTTCACGCTGCTAAGGAATTGTGGGGGTCAACAGTGCAGGCCACTTGTTGATTATAATTGTTGGCTTGAGGACACTTGTGCGCTTGATAGCCATCTCTTCACCCCGCAGGGGATTGTTGGGGCGCTGTAGAACGGATTTCGGGACATTTATTGGCTTGCTGTTTGGACACTTGTTGGATTGCACGAGTAAAAATAATTGATTGATAACCAAACGCGCAAACCAAGTACAGACGTACCTATATTTTTAGAAGCATTTGTATTTACCCTTGCTACTAGCACGCATAGCGAACAAATGCGCTCGGTACTATTATGACCCGCTCCCGCTACGAGTACAAAAATTTAAAAAGCGGCCTGCCATACCGCCATGCACGGTCTCTAAAGATATAAATGCATTCTTAATCGACCATTCCAAATGCGGGTGTCGTTTTACCAAGCGGTCCCCAAACTAAGTACTAATCACTTCTAATCCTGCTTTACCTGGGCAATCGAACGAGAAACGGTCTATTAAGTATACTAATGGCCGGTTTTCTTCAATTTTGCTATATTTAGTCTTGTTTGGATTATTCCGGATATCTTTTATTGATATGTGCCTGTTGCCTGTGCCGGCCTGCATTTGGAAAAGTAGCATTTATCCTTTCGACGCTGTGCGTGCCTGTTTCAAGCTAAGAACGGGCAAGTCCTATTTTTACCCGGGTAATGACCGAACACTGCGCTTTGAATTGCCATTTTTCCTTCCCGCAGGTTTTACCTTCAAGAAGATTAGTCTACCCTTCGACTTGGCATATCTAAGCGACGAGCTATTAGGCAGACTGCTGAACCTGTCTTGACTACAAATATGAGGTGTAGTAGGTAGGGGTGTAGGAAAATATGTAGGCCAAGTGAGAAGAATTGCAAAGAAAAAGAAGAGAAGGAAGTGACAGTTGTTTTTGCGATTTGGATTATATGAGACACTACTTCACGTTGGAGTCGCTGAATTCGAAACTATTCTTGCGACCCCACTGATGAGTTTATCATCCAAGTTTCTTCGATGACACGGTCTGGCTCATGCTTGTTTTTTATGTCGAAAGATATCGACATCAGCAAAGCTATGAAGTGAGTGGGAGGAGATTGAGAACTTATAATGATCAAGAAAAACGGGCGATGAAATTGCCTCCTTGGGGAGCACTAGCAGATATGATGTGGGGGTTAGATTCGACGCCATCCTAAACTATATAATGGCCAGAAAGAATATCTTTAGTTAGGAGTTTAGTTAACAAAAACTGCACATACCATACTCTGCCGAAAGTCTTGAAAATATAAATATCAGCTAGAAGACCAAATCACCAAAAATACAGATGCTTTGCAAATGTAGCGATTAGTTAAGGTTGCAATAATTTAAATTAAAAATTATAAGGAATTAGTCAATGCTTTAAAAGTAGAACAGATGTTTTCAGCTACCCCTCCTAGATAAAAATATTCGAAACCAGATTTCACGTGCTAAAACAATTTTATTTTTGTTTATATCCACTCAAATGTTTCTTGTGTAATTTTATTCAAATTTTTCCTTCACCTGCTATAACTTAATTCAATCTTGTTGGTCGGCATGGGCCAGCCTTGATATTGAAATAAAAAACAAGCATCTCCCTCATCCGTGTAAACTCACAAAACATAACATTTACGTCAAGTACACAGTATCGAACATTTTATCAAGTAAAAAATGTGAAAAAAAAACAAAGCCAGGAAATAATAAAGAATAAATATAAGACACTTACTTTCTGCCGTCCATCCTTAATTTATATTTTATCCTATTATTGTCCTTAGCTTTCAGACTTTCAGTTTGCCGAACTACAATGCAGAGTATGTGCTTGGAAAAGCATAAGTTTTCAATTTCCGGCCATTCGAAGTTCATATACAGCTTCCTTTGGTACGCTATCTTTGAGTTTGTTGAAGCATTCGCCTTCGGGTTTGTATTCCGATCAAATAAAGCTAATCCTGCTAGTGATATTCCAACATACACATCAATCATTTTGTTGTCGTTGTCTGTCGCCTGTTGAAGCCCCGTTGAAATATGACATGAAAATTTTAAGCAAATTAGAATAGAGCTCTCAAAAATGGGAAAATAAATGCAAAAAATGTGTACAGCTTGACTTCCCCCTCCACTCGCGAGACTCAATTGCTAAGGAAATACTTGAACTTACCCAAATGGCGCTATATAGATGGAAGCCATACTCTTTCATTTCCTGAATGTACTTGATGAAATTCTGCTCTGCCTCCTTCGGATGGATTCCCTGACGACAGAAGTGAGAATTTCGTAGATACTTTCCCATCTCCTTGTTCCGGTGATATACACCTTCTGGCAAGTAATGTGAAATTGTGAAATATTCACTGTATTTCATCTGAAAAGGAAAAGAAGCCACCAATTTCTGTTACATATCATCCTGACTGAATATAGTATATATATATATAAAAAAGTGCTTGACAACTTTAGTGAGCATAAAAGTAAGGAAATTGTGGAAAATTCAATCCTCCCTAATCATTGAGTGAAATATGTAAATAATATTGCACTCTCTTTATACATTTGAAAACCCACGAATCATTCTCGACGTTTTTGTGGTGTGTTCATTCAATGTATCTACTATATGCATGCATATTTATGAACTGTATTTAGAGCGTTCGTATGCACCAATTGCAAAGTGAATCTAATGAAATGCGAATTGAAATTAAGTGAATGGGAAAAGTTCTACGAAGGCAGACGATATAAATTGCATGCAAGTTGGTGAACTCCATTTCCTTTATGTAGCTACAAAATTCATTTTTATTTCTAGATTTATCTGGTGTACTTTACTATCAAATTAAGCTAGATGTATTGCTATACTGTCATTTATTTCTCCTGTGTGTATGTGTGTGAAAAAGAAATGTTTCTTAAAATTACTTTTGTTTCTGATTTATGGGAACATTTAAATGTCTTTATTGTGCGGCGAAAATTAGCTAGCATTTATATAAGGGATTATTAGAATAACTATGTCTTTGCTAAAAGGCTTTATTTATTTGCATAATAACTGAAGCTTGTTATGGGAAAATTACAGACAATTTTAATTGGGCCTAAAGTTAGTTGAGTTGTTCAGAAAGTTATTCGAACTTAATAACAGCAAAATTGACAAAATGACTGACGTACATGTATTGTAGCTTTAATTAAAGCCTTAAAGTAATTGCTTATGTTTCGATTGTGCTGCTTAAAGGATTTTAATATCACTAATGGCATAAAAGTTAAATAATCCAACCAATTAAAAATTTAATTAAAAGTTTTAAATAGAAACGTCGAGTCGACTAAGGAAGCTCGATGGCTAAAATTAGTTTAAAGAAGAGGATAATATTTTATCTGATGAATTAGTGGGAGATCTGAAAAGTTTTACTACTGAAATAATTACTTGATTGATTACTATTATTTTGGCAAATTACAATTTCATTCATCATACAAATTTTTCTAATTAATTAACAGAATTCAAGTTCGAATATTCAAAATAAGTTTTTCGTGCTCCTCGTAATTTTATGATTAAAATATCTAAGTGAGCAATAACAACAAGAGTGATAAGGTGGAGCTCAAGGACAAGCAAACGAATTAAAGATATGAAAGAAGAGATAGATAAACAATAACATTAAGTAAAAATTAAAAAAAAATTTTATTAACAAAAGCGCTTCATCCATTCTTGGCCGTCACAACGCCATAGTTCTTCATTTGAAATTCGTTAGATGAGATCTCCACTTATCTCCATATACGGAGCAGGCATGCATATGCGCTTCGTACTTTATTTATTCTAGAACTGACGTCTTCTTCTGCCCGCCATTTTCTGTAATATTACTACCGAGGTAGCAGAATTTATCTACCAGTCCGCATCACGGTTATTCAGCGCTGTGCGTTCAAGGGTGCATTTATCCGCATTGCTTTGGTTTTATTCGAATTTAGTCTTAAGCCTGCTGGACTATTTTCTGTTGCCAAATTGCTTAACATGTTTTTCAGGTCCTGATGTCTGCGGGCCAGCAAACAGATATCATCCGCGTAGTCGAGATCCTTAAGGCGATCTAGCAAACCCACTGACATATAATAATGGACTGCTCATCAGCAATTATTCCCATACAAACCGATGGCACCAAAAAGGTATAGTCGCTCGCTCATCCATAAGCCCCCAAACTGACAGAAGCACTCAGAAATAAAATCAATTAGAAAAAAATAGACGGGTATAGTGATGTTTATATCTTTTGCGTTAAATCAATTAGAAAAAAATAGACGGGTATAGTGATGTTTATATCTTTTGCTCTTTTCTCCATAAGCCCCCGGATTTTGACTTACAGAATGTCAGTTGCTAAGACAGGCGTTAAGAACTTAAATCAGATACACATAAAATTTGCAAATTAATGAAAAAAAGGCATTTTAAAAGGTGAAAATGTGAAAATAGTGTTTATTAATTTTTTTAAACAAAATATTTGTGTTGTTTTAATGTTTTAAGTACGTATTTAGAAAAATGTAAATTTCAAAAGTGATTCCGGTGTTTACATGGAGTGAAAAAAGGTTTTTAGCCTATGGAACAAATTGGCGCCATGAAAAATTTCTCATAAGCAGTCCATTTTATATGTCAGTGAGCAAACCCCATTGTATGACGCTTGTTCTACTATCTACTAGAGCACCGACAAGGATGTCGCTTATTACTATAAGAAATAGTAATGGCGAAAGTAGACATTAGAGTTTCACGAGATACAACACTAGTGTTGCAACTCTCGCACTGTCGCATGCGAGACAAGCCAACACGCGAGACAACAGCTTCTGCCCCATGACGAGAGTAGCGCGACAGTAAAAAATTCCTAGTCTCGCCGAGACAACACTATCGAAAGCGAGACTGGCGCGCTCTCGCTCGATCACGCGGGATTTCCCAGTCGGTTAATTTTTTTCCCGGATCGTTGCGGGATTTCTCGATTCTATAAAAAGTAGAGTTTTATATTTTCGTCGGTAATATATTTATGAACTGGACAACCCCCCAGTCTTCCAGAGTTTAAAGTTGCCGGTAAATCCCCAACACGCCGGCGAAAGCCCGAGTGCACCCTTCTAAACATCCCATTGTCTGTCTCATCGAGAGAAGCGTCCCTAATCTAGTCACACTACTCTCGTGGAGACAATGGGTGGTGTGAATAAAAACTAAGTGAACACTCTGAGTGGATTCTCTTGAGAAGGGTATGCCGTCCGTCCGTAACACTAATTAGGAGGGAATAAAAATTCTCTTAAATGTTAATTTTATGTTAAATTTTTTTGCATTTAATTTTTTTTTTGCATCTAGGAAAAGAAATTCTTTTTCAATGTATTTTTTATTATGTTTAGATTTAAGAGTGGGATTAAAATAAGGCTATGAGGCTTGAGTCGGCTTTAAACAATTATGGCGGGATGCCATCTTTTCCAGCTGATTTACCATTAGCCATTGCATGAATTGCGGTTACTATTTCTATTTTGAATAGTTCACGGGTGGTGATTCTTATTGGCTGTGCAATATTGCTGCTTTCTTGAGCTGAAAATGAACCATTTAAGGCGGCGAAGAAGTAATCTCTCCATCTTTGAAGTTGCTCCTCGTCGCTGCACAGCAGCCTTCCATTTGCACTCTTAACGGCATGCTTTTTAGTAGAGTGCTTCCCGAGAGCATTTTAGTGATTTGGTACAGCATCTTACTGTTGCCTGTGTTTCCGCGTTTCCCCTTTTTCTACGAGCTCGTTTGTCTGCTGCCTTTTATCACGCCGGACGCTTCTTTTTACCTACCGGTGCAATTGGATGTATGCCCGTTCAAGTTGGTGACGTTTGTCGGTGTCACCTGTAAAGTTCACGCTATTTTGAAGGCCCTTCTGCGTTCTAGATTCAATGTTGCTGGTTTCTTTGGACATAAATGATGCTTGTTCCCGCTGCTGTTATAATAGCTTCCTTTGTAGAACTCCACAGCTCTTCAATGTTATTTTCGTCAGAAACTCTTTGCTGGCTAAAGGTTTGTTGTAGTTTCCCTGCGACTTCTTGCCTTTGAATGCTGTCCCGCAGAAGGTCTACGTTAATACCGTCTACGGTTTATGGTATCGCGTTGGACGTTTCTGATTGCGGCGATTTTAAGGCGAATAGTTGCTAATGTGAGGCTGGACCTGGCTGCTTTGATGAGTATTACGCCAACGACATTCCTACGGCTTTCAGTTTCATTTTTGCCAGAATATAAGAAGGACTCACCCTTTGGGCAAATGTGTTCCCCCGCGTCGGGCCATCTGGTCTCGCTTAGTCCCATGACCTTAATTTTAAATCGATTCATCTCGTTGAGGACTTCATCCAGTCGTCCATCAGCAAGCAGTGTTCTCACATTCCATGATCCGATTCGTGTCCTTGCTTGAAAAGCAAAAGTCGTTGCCGTGTTGCCCATCCGGTTCCGAGGCATTGTTTGCCGATTCGTGGCAATGGCATTTTTTTATTATAGAAGCGGGTTGCTAACCCTCAACCCAACCGACTTAAAACTCTGTTTTGTGGCGAAGAGAGCTCGCCTTTCGCCAGTCACCAGTTAGCTCCTTCCGAAGAAGCACAGGGGACACCGCGAGAGGAGGGATTAGGACTTGCTAACAGATCTGCCAGGTGTTCATCTGCTGTGAATCTTCTCGGGTTTTGATAGAAATGATAAATCGGGTGTCACCACCTTCCGAGGTCTTTGTTAGCCGTTCGACCCCCGCAAATGCTACGAGAATAAATAATTAAAACTGTACCCCGACTGCAAAAATACAGATTAAAATGAAATGAGTACCTATTTAAAGTTAATATTTTCATGAAGGCACGTATTAACCTTACGACTCGCCCGTTCTTAGCTTGATACAGGCACGAGCAGCGTCAAAACACCTATATGCCTCCCAAAACAGGCACAGTACGCCTGAGTAAAAATTCTACTTTTACAAATGTAGCCCGCTACAGGCACGTATCAATAAAATGTGCAAGGAATATCCCAAATGAAACACGGTACGTTCACACTTTTTCTAGATTAATGCTTTAAGAAATTATATAGGAGGAAGAAAATGAAGAATTAACTTGGTGCCCTTAAAAAGTGACATTAGCATATTCAGTAGTGGTTCTCGGTTTATAGCGTAAGCTAAGCAGCATTGGACATGGTTACTAGTCAGTTGGGGGACCGCTTGGTACAATCCCGTGTGAAAATATAAGACTGAAAGGACTGAAAAATGAATTTTAGACGGAATTCTGCCTGAAATAAGGGAGAAATTATTATTTGCACTGAAAACTCATATCATTTACCCTTCGCGAATATCAACAAAAGATTGAAAAGAACCGGAAACAAAGCGGAAATTTTTATCACTTGGAATATCCTTATGAAGGGGACTCGGCATTTGTTGAACTTATAATTTTGTTTGCACATTTCTTATTGTCACGCATTCCATCCAAATGTCTAAATGTTTCCGTCTAAATTTCACCGGATTTCCGTCCACCCTCTTCAGTCGACCGAATTTTCAATACAGTTCCGTCTCTTGTTCATTACCTCAGCATAATTTCCGTTCGTTTTCCGACTGCTCATTGAAAAATAGAAAATAGAAGATATAGAAAATTTTTTAGTCTCTTTTCAATCTTATATTTTCACCCGGGGCCCCGCCCCGAATTCCTGGAATATACCTGCCCTATCTGAGATCCTATAACCCAAGTAAGTAGCAGGGGGGTCACATCTTGCATTGCCTTTGACGTCCTAAGTGGAAAACTTAAAGTGCAGTTTCTGTCGAACAAGATCAAATTCAATGACACGACACACTAAATTACTTAGGTGATGTCCACACCATCCCGATTACACTAGGAACGAGCCCGTCAACAGATGTATGGTTTTCAGTAGTCATAGCTCCTGCTTCTCCCTTCATTCAACCACGTATCCTATAAGAGAATACTCAGATCACTACTAACATAACTCCCCCTCTCTTGACAAGAGTTGGTTTTCAGTAGCTACAATAGCTATAGTTGTTAATCAATTAAAAAAGACTGTTTATAATATGTTTTTTTAATTTAAGTGTAATTTTTGTTGTGCTAAGCAGTGTGCCTTGTTTGGCGAATAAAAAAATAAATAGAAATCCTTCATAACGCAAGCGACGGATTCGACCAAAATGCTGATCCGATATTCGAAAAAAGTATATCCCCAACCCTATCCTCGAAAATCGGGCCAAAAACAAAAGAATTGTCTATAGTACAATCAAGATTTACTTAGGCAAACCTATTTCGATAGAGCTCCTTTGAGGTCTACAATTGGAATGATATAAAAATGAATCACGGTCTGATCCGATAGTCAGAGTGAAAACGTAGCCTAAAACACGCCCAAGAAAATAGTGAATCTCCCTGGGAAAGTCTCATAGCAATCGTCTCTCAGGTTCAATATATCAGCACTAAAAGGGTTAATGCTTAAAATGACTAAATTATTTTTACTAAACTTGATGTAATCGGAAAATTTTATGTAAACATACTCGTATAACGAATATTTCCAAGCAACCCTAAAACATCCTAGAGAAAATCATCCCCGCAAAACTATAAACATTTAATCCTGCATTATCCGTTCTAAATTCAAAATACTTGAATTTATTTAAAAATCACTACTAAAATCTGTAAATGAATGAATTTAAATAAAAATTTACATAAAAAAACATTCACGGCAATTTATTATGAAATAGCAAAACAGGACAAAATTCCGCATCCGAAACGATTTACAATAAAAAATTTTATGGGCTATAAAATGAAGGTAGTAGATATCTACAACCGAAAAAGAATAAAAATAAAAACACTTGGCCTTAAATCCATTTAACGTTGGAAACCGAGCTCATATTGAAATGCCGAAAAACTGCCCCATCAGCAGAAAAGAAATCCGGTTTAATCTAAGCACTAAAAATTCCAGAGGGTTGGAATGTTATAGCATAAAAAAGATAAAATATAAAAATTTATAAATAAAGTATTAAAATGTTTGAAAAGGAATCGTCAACGCGAAAATTTGCGATAAGAGGTCAATATTGGGTGAAATTGCTCACTTGAAATTGTGTGCGTGTGTGTGTGTTTTGGAAAATGTGGCTCAAAAAGTTTATAGCTTTCTGGTTCATTCAACTGAAACTATAGCCTGTCATGAAAGTAAATTCGCTGAATATTTGCATTGTCACCAAATCCAAATAAAAATACTTTATTTGAAAAGTGGAGCTGCTTCCTTTTGGTAGCGTGTTGAAATTTTGATTAAAAATCCTTTATCGCTGCACTGCTATAGGGTGGATTCAAAATGCTGTTCTGCTTAATTGCATTTTTGTTTTAAATTTACCAATACAATAGACATGAATGGTTTCTGATGATTAGACTTTGATGGTCATAGAAAACATAACATGAATTAAAATTACCGCAAGAGTTTTAATAATCATATTCATTTTTAGTAATTATGTTTTATTATTTACAAAAAAAAAAAAAATTATGGCCTTCCAACGGGCCCTCAGCCATATGACGGGCATCAGAAAGCCCGCTGCAGGACTCTGCGGCCCTACAGGGGGAGACTGACGGTGAAATGACTGCCTTGCAGTACCAAAAAAAAGGGCGCTCAAGTTAATTGATGACGACACCGCCTGCTCCACCATCGACCCCTTGAGCCACCGTAGGAATGTAGCAGCACTGACAAAATTTTATCGCTACTATCATAATGACTGTTCCTCCGAGATAAACGCTCTCCTGCCTCCACGGCAATCTTATACCCGCAACACCAGATTAGCCCACTCGTCTCATTCCCTTCACCTGCAACTACCCCTTTCGCGCACTCAACAAGACATGAATTCGTTTGTTAATAGAACAACTCGACTGTGGAATAACCTCTCGCAGTCAGTATTTCCGAACTCCTACAACATCCAAGAGTTCAAACGCAGGCTTCATCACCACCTTCTTCAATACCCCCCCGTACCTTTTAATCCTTAACCTATACCCCCCCCTCATCCCTCCCCGTACTAAGCTTACTGCTAGACATTGCACCATGACGTGACAAATGACATGACGGACTAGTAGTACAAAGGGTGACTCCTGAGCTTAGCACTGCCACATAAAAAAAAAACTAGTGGGATGTTGTGCCTAGAGACTAGCCACTAATTACGCTTTTTCATGGTATTCTTTCTGTTGAATAACACTTCAGATTGGATGACAATATATTAAGTGGAGATTGATCCGCACTCACTTCCGACCCGCCGGATCTGGGAATCGAGGCCACTGCCCAAAACAATTACTCAAAAATTATGGAAAAACAAAATAATATGGCCTCGATTCCCAGATCCGACGGCGCGGAAGTGAGTGCGGATTTGACACTTTGCGATTCTCAAATTCGCAGTCGCGGATTTAATTAAATCAAAAATTTGGAGTAAAGACTCACACGCTAATGAAATACCCGATGTCGGATTATCTTAGGCGCATTTGTGGTTTCAAATCCTCAGAAAATTTGTTGCGGATCACACTTTTAAAGCACGGAAAATGTCAAAGAGAGATTCGCGGTTGCAGATTTGAGAATCGCAAAGTCTCAAATCCGCACTCACTTCCGACCCACTGGATCTGGGAATCGAGGCCAATAAATCGAAAGTGTCAAATTGAAAAAAAAAAAAAAAAAAAACACATCACACATGTAAACACTATATAATTATGTAAAACGAATCTAAAAATTTTTCTATGGATTGGAGGCAAATCTAAAATCACTTTGCACAGCAGAATTAGGTGTATTATTTTACTTAAACATACATTATTGTTAAAAATTCAGCTTACCGCGCCTTTTGTATTTATTTACACTTCAATTTAACTTTATTTTTTATTTTTAAAGAAAATATTATCATGCACGCACTTCACTTTTCTTTAAATGTAGAACATCTACTGAAAAACACAGGCACCTGTTTATCCATAGCATATATGCACGTGCACGCACACAAGTGCTCCCACTTCGCAAGAGACCAACACCAATAATTACCCGCCAAAAATATGAAAGAATTGATATATTTTAATTGCACCCCATCTATGACAAAGAATAGTAAACACCATCTATGGCAATATTACATTACTCTTCGTTTTACCTATGATTATCAATTTCCATAAAATATACAAAATACATTTCATAAATAATAGAAAATCTGTTGTCATAAATCAGTTGTTTACTTCCTTCTAAAGTTTATACATATCTTGCATTGGAATGTACCTTTTTATGAAAGCATAAATAAATAGGTTTATTGCCACATTCCTACGAGTTAGGGTTTGGAGTAATGGGTTGGTGCTAGCTCGGGGTGCGACAGGACCCGGGTTCGATACTGGTGATGGCCGCGTACTATTTTTTTTTTAAGTTATGATGATTTTGGTAGTGTTTGTTATAAATACTTTGTTAAGTTTTAGATTACGCAAAGTCTCACAACTTATAACCTACATAAGCCTTTAACAAAAACTTTGCAAGATTAATTATATATAGCGTTGGTCAGTGTAATACTTACTCCATGGCCAAACTAGGATACAGCATTATGACAATAATTAAATCAATGCAACGTGAAATAAAAGTTTTAGTTAAAAACGGATTTGGCTTATTTAGCTTATTATAGATTGAGTTATAGCTCACAATTGAATATGTCCCAAAGGTTTTAATTAGTCGCCGCTTTGAGATTTTATCATCAACGCAGGCTTAGTTTATTATACTACAATAAATCATCATAACTAAAAAAGCTAAAAAAAGTACTTAAAAAATTCATCAAGAATCGAACCTGGTCCTCTCGCACCCCGATCTAGCGCCTTCCCATTACTCCAAACACTAACTTGTAGTAATGTGGGAATAAACCTATTTATTCATGCTTTCATAAAAAGGTACATTCCAATGCAAGATATGTATAAACTTTAGAAGGAAG
The DNA here is from genome assembly GCA_949987705.1 of Thereva unica. Classification (NCBI taxonomy): domain Eukaryota; kingdom Metazoa; phylum Arthropoda; class Insecta; order Diptera; family Therevidae; genus Thereva; species Thereva unica. The sequence goes on from OX465283.1 coordinate 49,340,078, forward strand.
TAAACAACTGATTTATGACAACAGATTTTCTATTATTTATGAAATGTATTTTGTATATTTTATGGAAATTGATAATCATAGGTAAAACGAAGAGTAATGTAATATTGCCATAGATGGTGTTCATTATTCTTTGTCATAGATGGGGTGCAATTAAAATATATCAATTCTCTCAAATTCTTGGCGGGCAATTATTGTAAATTCTTTCAGCAGCATCTCCATGAAAGATGCGTTAGTTTTTCGAGTTATTTGTTTGAATATTTTCGCAATTCTTCACAATCTTCACTTAATATGTTGTCATCCAGTCTGAAGTGTTATTCAATAGAAAGAATACCACGAAAAAGCGTAATTAGTGGCTAGTCTCTAGGCACAACATCCCACTTTTGTTTTGTTATTCTGAAGAGATACATACAAATTTAGTTAATAAAAACTTAAAAATATGCTTTTAAACAAAGGGCTGCAAAATTTTTTAGATATGGGGCAAATCGTTTGTAAAATTTTTGTAAAATATTAAAAATTCTGAGAAAAATCACTTCCTTATATTCATGGACTATAAGGACGGTCTTAAATACATCGTTCGTGAAATTTATAAATTTTCATTCATTTCAGTAAGCGTTTATATGCCCTGGTAAAAATTAGATATCTACTTTTCGTTTTAAACCTACCAAATGTTTCGTTTAAATCATACATATTTTTTGTGACAAATCCACAGTGAAGTTCGATAAAATTAAATTTTTGTTTTGGTCTACAGCACCACCTACATGACTATAAACAATAATAAAATGAACAGCATATAAAATATGCGATAAACAAATAAATACTTTATATTATTTCCGCGAAATTTCTTAATGATTTATAAAGCCGCCGAAGAGCCATAAAACCTCAAGAAAATGATTTTTTTGCACTTCTAATTAAATAAATGTTTATGTTCTCCTGAGTATCATTATTAAATAATATAATTTTTAGTGAGAAATAGAATTAAAACATGTTACACCGAAGTAAAAAAAAATTTTTATTTCACCATTTTGCGGTCGGGGATTGAACTTGGTTCGCCTGGGATAGGACTCCAGCGCCTTACCTCTAGGCTACCGATATTTTATTAGAAATCCCTTTTTTGTTGTTTAAATATACTTCTGGTTGATTGTGACAAATCCACAGCGAAGTTCGATAAAATTGAATTTTTGTTTTGGTCTACAGCACCACCTACATAACTATAAACTATAATAAAATGAACAGCATATAAAATATGCATATAAACAAATAAATACTTTATATTATTTCCGCGAAATTTCTTAATGATTTATAAAGCCGCCGAAGAGCCATAAAAACTCAAGAAAATGATTTTTTTGCACTTTTAATTAAATAAATGTTTATGTTCTCCTGAGTATCATTATTAAATAATATAATTTAGTGAGAAATAGAATTAAAACATGTTACACCGAAGTAAAAAAAAATTTATTTCACCATTTTGCGGTCGGGGATTGAACTTGGTTCGCCTGGGATAGGACCCAAGACCCTTACCTCTAGGCTACCGATAAATGAACTTTATTAGAAATCTCTTTTTTGTTGTTAAATATACTTTTGTTGTTAAATATACTTCTGGTTGAAATTTCCAGACCATTTTCTCAGTTTTTGGTCTTTTGACCAAGAGCTACATTTTGAGATATTTCCCAAGTCTGTATCTGCAGTACTTTCAGAGATGAAAGTAGGCTTCAGACGGACAGACGGACAGACGGACAGACGGACAGAGCCTCTGTATAAGCTTTTTTTTTTGAAAAAGCTAAAAAACGGCCATACGGACGGTAGAACGGCGGCCGTATAGTTGGTATTAAGGGCATACGACGGTGGTACAGTAGCAGCGATGTGGATAAATTTGTTTTCGTTTGTCAACACATCTGTTTGATAAAAAGTATGTAAAAATGAAATAAAGTTTCTTTTATATACATATCTACAATTAAACATATCCATTGTCGTTTCGATACTTGTTACGTATTTCACATTTTTAATCAATTTTTATTTCTAATATTTTAGGATAAATTATGATTCAATATGCATTAATAGTTTCGATAACTTTGAGAAATAATGAGAAAAATGCGTAAAATACGCTTTATGCATTTGGCCGCCAAACGGCCATCTTTTTTTTGCTCAAATTTGCCGCCGTATGACCGTATTCAGTATAAATCAAGCACCTTCGCAAATAAATATTAAAAAAAGTGCATTTCATCGCATTAGTTTTCATTATTACTGAAATAATCGCGAAAACCCCCTAAAAAGGGGTGTTTTTTGCATTTTTAGGGGTGACGCCCTAGTTTTAGGACCGCGGGACCTCGATTTTCGTGATCAGCGACCACAAAAACCTTTAGGTTTCGATTTTCTTAACGGTGTTATTTTGGAACACCCTCCTTAGTTTTCAATGAACTATATTGTAGGGGTAGTTTTAACCCCTTAAGGGTTGAAAATAATTTATTTTTGCCTGACAGTACGCCCACAATCGAATTTGAAGCATAAACTTGGGGAAAATTTTTTTTTACAATTTTTTCCATTTTTCGCCAATTTAGGGGTACTTTCAATCCTTTAGGAGTACCCCTTACCATTAAGATCGCCTTAATTTAGTATAAATCAACCACCTTCGCAAATAAATATTAAAAAAAAGTGCATTTCATCGCATTAGTTTTCATTATTACTGAAATAATCGCGAAAACCCCCTAAAAAGGGGTGTTTTTTGCATTTTTAGGGGTGACGCTCTAATTTTAGGACCGCGGGACCTCGATTTTCGTGATCAGCGACCCCAAAAACCTTTAGGGTTCGATTTTCTTAACGGTGTTATTTTGGAACACCCCCCCCCCCCCGCGTTTTGAATGGACTATAAGATTTGTTTGGTTTGCAATTCTTTCTATCATCATCAGAAATTCTAAAACCGATAAGAAATTACTGTCGACAAAAAAGTAAGGTAAAGTTGTATATACGTATAGATAATGTACAAAGTACTCGAATTTTAGCATTTGAATGATGATCGTAAAAAATTTACTAGATATATGGGGCTATTACTGGGCATAAGACGTGTCACCAGTAACAGTCGCACAATGGTTCCTAAAGCTAAAGATATTGTAACGGCGGGCTTATTTTCACTTTTGGAAATACACCGCCAGGATTTGATGTTTACATAAATGTGGAAAAAGCGGTAGGCAGGTAAAAAATAATTAAAAAAAAATATGGATAGGCAGTTTGTGGCTGCCTCAACCTAAACGTTTAGGTTGTATTAAAATCGTGTAAAAATAACAAACAAAAAAATAGGGGTTGGTTTCACAAATCTAATGACAGTCCGGATTATGAGCTAATTTAATTTTTGGCTAAGAATACGGGTTTTTTGTACTTGTAGCTGTAAGGTGTTGGTTGTCGGAAGAATTGTTATTAATTTTGTACAGTTTTATTCAATTACTCCATAATTCAGAATCATATTTATTTTTTATGTTCACGAACTATGCTAGCTTTCCATTTCTTATAGGTTTATAGTGGCAACGGATTTCAAGGAAAAATCGGTGAGTCAAACCAATACAGGAAACACGTCATGGTACCAGGGCGGGTTTTTTTTCATTTTCTTTGGCATTGCTTCGAATGCATTGGATTTCAATAATATTGATTTTATTTCATTAGTTTGACTATATTGATTGACAATTGGCATTTTATTATATTAATTAACTCACATTGAATTTTATTATACCTACTTTTTTGAATACATAGATTGACATAATTACATACCTACATTGAATGGCTTTTATATTGTTTGGAGTTCATGGAGTCGAGTTATTAATTTAATTAAAATGAAGATTCTGATCTGTGATTTAGTTTAAGGAATAATCCATTAAAATAACTGTTAGAATCATAATTTCGAATCATAATATCGGTGATATCATTTCTGTATGATAAAGTGATAAAGGGAAAGACAGGGTGGGATAGCAGCGGGCGAAATACCTCGTCTCAGAACTTTGAGTTTCCTCAGGTACCTTACATTCTCCCATAGGTACTCCACGTCCACCCTGATGGTTGGGTGTTCACAGGTGGTGATAAACATGGATAGGTGCTACCACGGGGTCTCAACACTCACTGAGATTGGTTACGAGTCGAAAGAAAAGGGGAAAATGCAACATGCAGTATTACTCAAAAGAATCAGCAAATTGAAAACAAAAAGAAAATTTGCTGTCGAATGTGCATATGTATAATAATCCTGTACAGTCATTTTTTATCACAGTAAATAACTTCATTTAAAACAAGCTCAGAAATACTATACCATAGCCAATTTTTTAAATGAAATTAAACTGTTAAATTATTACAAAATAATGTTAAAAGTAAACATCAAATGTCAAATACTCAAACATTCAAGAGGTCACAGAAAAACAAACCCTTTTAGTTTTAAACCTAAAACTTTTAGCCCATCGTTAACACATGTAAAAGTATACCAGTGTTTCCTGTTTATAGTTTATTCTATTAAACAAACATAAAGTTTAAATCCTCTGTAAAATGAAACTTTTGAAAAGTCTATACTAAACCAACCGCAAAACAACACCAGAAAAAACCCCAACCCTTAATCACCACCCTTTTACCAAAATTAGTTAAGATAAAAAAATTGTTTTTCTTGAGCATTTTCTATTTTGTTGTGTGTTCTGGTTTTTTTTTTCTTGGGCACTTTGTCCCATAAAATCTTTATTAAGGTAATAAAGAAGGCTCTTTGAAATCTGTTTCCCTTTTACGAGAATCTTAAGAAACCATCAGTCAACAAAAGCTATAAGCACTATTCGGGTGCTCTTTTTATCACATTCGTATGATATTATGAAGTTTCTATTCATTTTGTGTTGTCTTTTATGTTTAAGGAATCATTATGTTAAGTCTATTACGGTTCCGCAAACCATAATATTACGTTATTCTCCCTCCTTTAAAAATCCTATAAATGACGATAAATCATATTATTAAAGTCCTGGGCATCCTTTCGAAAGGGTATTTGGGGAAATAAAACTTCTTAAAGCTCTTTTTTTGGGGAAGAGATGTGCTTATAAACTTTTCTTTTTGTTAACGTTAAATCAATTTAACACCGATGAAAAAACTTTATGTTAATAATATGAGACGGTACGAGTAAAGGGAAAGTAAATAGCTGATAAACATACATATTTTAAAGCAGACCTTTAGATATTATAATTTTTCATAAAACCTTTTTTTATTAAAGGCTTGCCTTTTTACTTTAACCCACAGTAAGCTAGGGGTCTTTCAGCAAAAAGTGTCATTTAAAATAATAATGAAATGGAACCATTTTTCCACGAGCTGTGGCAGGTAGCGCCATTTTGCTGAAAGTAAACCTCTTCCATATCCACATAGCATCAATTTCAGTGCAAAAAATCCTTTTTCCGAAAGGTATTGCCTGATTACATCGCACCCGCACCAAACTGTTATTCTTTGTAATTGGAGAGGTTGTTCGACTATTCTATTTGGATTGTCGTCCCGCTAACCAATAGTTGTTATTGTTTACGTACTCAGGCATATGTAAATGCCTCATTACTGCAAATCTTGATCTTGATCATGCGCATTGCAATGCATTTTACAGGTGTGTATCGATCCATATCAATAAACATCATACCCACCGTGAAAGATTCGAAACACTTCTAAAGGGAGCGAATTTTGAACGCTGTCAATATGTTCCTAAGAGAGCATAATTGGAGCTAAAAGAAATTGTAAAACGGGTTAGTATGATAGTGACCATAAAGAGTGTCAATAACATACTCAATAGACCGGTTCTCGTTCGATTATGGAGGTCAAGCAGCATTGGACGTAGTTAGTATTTAGTTGGGAGATCGCTTACAAAACGCGCAGAACAAAGAACCTGACATAACCCAAAGCATCAAGATCTCATGGCTACGCTATAATGAGAATGCCTGAAGAAGCGACCTCTAAAATATTCCTCCAAGGAAGAAGGCTGCAAGGAAGATCTGGGAGAGATACATATAAAGACGATATAGAAATGGAGTTACGCACTATTGGGATTTTGGAAGAGCAAGAAGTATGACCGAGAAACGAAGAACATTCCAAAACTCACAAGGGGCTGTAGCGCCAAAGATGGCGATGAAGAAATTTAAAGCGTTAATCCATTATGCGTCGCTGACGACGGCAGCTCTTTCACTCTTCTCTCTACTATCTTTTCAACTAGAGATTCCTGTTCGACAGTATGCTCTATATCAGAGGCCTTCAAAGTGGGGTACGCCTGCAAAGTAGGTTAGGTTATGTCGTCTCCTTTTCTGCGATTTTCAATAATGTTTCGAATTTTTATTTTTAAAGGAAATAAAAAAATAAAAAATATTCATACTTTAGTACGTGTGTATTAGAAGAAGAATGAAGAAACCCGAAATTCAAAGTGGTCGAGGAGCTTCTGATTGGGCACGGAAAACATAACGCACGTATGGAAATTCGGACTTGTACATGCTTCAAAGAGAAGGAAACAAATAAGATCCTGAAGGAAGCCCATTTTCCAGGAAGCTACATCTCGGCAGCTCCTATCTGGAGAATACACTTTTGAAGAAATATCCTTTGAGTAGAAGCTGGTTAGATTGGCCAATTTACAGGAACGGCAACACACAAACTGGTGAGAATAGCCGAGGTAGAGCTGTATATCGGTGGTATATCTGTCGCCGCAATCATTAATATTGAACGATTCCCCCGCTCAGACATAATAAGGAACGTCCTCTGAGTAGTAGAACATTGTACGCGAAACAACACCTCATCATAAAGGTCAGGTCTGGAGTTGCAGTAGCTCGGACTCTTCGAATTGTAGCTGGAACCAAGAGTGGTTGTTGATGTGAAAACCCCAAGCAATCTCAGAGGGCTTAAGCTTAGTCCGGAGAAATACACCATAGTTTACCAAGTGGACATTCTGACTCCACTGTAGGCGAGGAATCACTTAAATGAACACCAATGGAAGTCAGGGGTCCACTTCAGAGTTGTGGAGTCTAGAACCATAAGATATCATTGGTAGAGAGCTTGAAAGGAACCGCATAGAGAAATGGGTCTAAAAGGAATGCCCGAATGGTGGAAAACTGTGACCAGGCTGAAGTGGAGCTAAGCTGCCGAGTACCGCAACAAAAAGAAAGAACCTGAACATGCAGCGAGGATCTCTCAGATGAATTGTGGCAAATAACCACAAGTAATGGAAGTTTAATGTATCTTGAAATGAATAAGAATTCTAACCTCTGACGGTTGTGTCTGGAGAAATTAGAGACAGTCACTGGAATTATGTATTACTTGCAATGAAGCAGGTTTGCTTTTCTCACAATAACTAGTAGAATCGAAGCAATGACGTGGTGGATAACTCCTCCACTCCCACTGATATATTTCAATTCATTTTAAAAATGGCATCTACCTTTGCTATATACATATGTCCCGTGACAGATTGTAAAACCGTTGTGCGGATGAGCGGAAGAGGGATACATGTAGTTCGGCGCGGCATACCTACGGATTGTTCTGTCGCAGGGGTCCACTAAGCATGCGACGATAAGAATCATCATCAACAGTGACCAATTGTCAGATAATTCGAGAGAGAGCGACACAAACTCAAACTCCACACATCAAATTCGAGAACTTCGGCCAGAAATCGAGAAAACTGGGGGAAAAGCTTAGAGGAGGCCAAGGGTCGAGTTGGGCTGTAGCGCCATTGGAAGAAGTAGATCATCTGTCAGAAGAACAGCCTTGTAAATGGCTACAATTATTCAATAATTCTTAGCTCCGCATTCAGTTTTACTTAATTTTAATTTAACTAAATAACTTTAATGCATAGAAGAGAACAATAAGGTTAAATGGCTTTCAGTACAGAATTATTGCCTCTTAGGTAAAAAATATCTTGAATAATAAAGGATATGGCACCAAAGTTGACAGTTATTTCAAATTATCTAGTACCGAATTAGTGCAATTGTATTATCTGCAATCGCTTCTAAAGGGGGTTCGATTGTTTGACTTCTTTTAGTGTAATGAAATTTAAAATCTTAAAAGATATATTTTACACTTAAGTATCAAGATAAGTTACAAAATATACAAATTTAAGGATATTGCAATTCAATAATAATAGTAATGATGCTTTCTCGAGAAAAAATAAATAAAATTAAAGCTTTAAATACTTACACTTTCCTTGAAATCACCAACTTCAGCTTGCAATGCTAAACCACCCAAAGAAATCAGGTCATCTTCTGTGCAAAGAATATGCTTTTCTAGGATGCTTTTCCTTAACTGTAGATATAACATGTGCCGTGACTCAAGAGAGCTTTACAACGAAAAAGGATGGAGAATATGATAAAAAAGTTGATGATAAAATATATCTTAAGCTTTCTTACCTAATCCCTCTTAATGTTGGCAAGAAAAATTTTATCCTCAAAAATAACGTAAAAAATATACTGTTAACTGTATTTGTTTTATTTGATTTATTAGCCCAATTTTGTGGTGCTACCTGCAATTTTTAAAAGAAAATAAAAATTATAATTTATAGTCCTTTGAAAAAATGTCGTCAAGGATTCAGATATTACCTTATAAACTTTTAAGTCAGCAGGAAGGAATACAAAGTCTCCACCAATTAAAGCACAGAGTCCTAGGAAAAAGTTTTCGGTATAATTTTCAGATATAACAAGAGCTTTGAAAACTTCTCCAGCGTTTGTTGTTGAAGAGTTGCATGTTATATGGACTGTCTGGCCATCGAGTAGTAAGACATTTATTACACCTTGGTGATGGTTCTACAAAGATGAAAAAGAAGTCATTTTTAAATAAATATTGGATTGTTTTACTCTTATATATTTAAATGAAAAAATACGGAATTTAAAGGATCGGCAATGTTCTTATCCTATTTGTGTTTCAAGAATAATATAGTATCGACGTTGATCGTGCTATAATTATTTGGGAAGGGCTGCCGGGCATTAGCCTTTTCACTGTCGTTTAAATATCTTTTCTGGGCACCGGGCACAACCAATTGTATAATGCCTTATGCTGATATGGAGGCTCCGTCAGGATTTTCCCGATCAGGCTTGAATGAAACACCTCGAAAGGTGGAGCTGCGCGTCTGGATTTTCCAACTAAGGAATTGTTGAGGTACAATATAAACGTTAACGGGACCCTTGTTGCTTTGGAAAATTCCAGTTGGAGTTGCTTCTGCCGAACGAAGCTTCTCCTAACTGAAATTTAAAAAAAACTATCTTCGTACTAACGAGTACACTAGACGAAAAGACAATGAGAGGAGCGTGCTGTGGCTCCGACCACTAGCTAGTCAAGGTAAATTTGAGAACCTGGATAGCGACCAAAACGCCTAGAGGGCAAACTCAACCAAAATACGATATAGATAAGCTAAAACTGGAAGAATTAAGCGATGCCTAGCAGCATGCTGTCGTAAAAAACTTGATAGAGGTAGAAGAACAGCCCAACATCAAATACAAATGGGAGCAAATCAAAAGCAGATTAAAGGGGGCAGCAGAAGAAGCACTAGGCAGGGCCTCCAGACAGACTAGAATTGGTTGGTTTGACTAGGACTGTAGAGCCGCAATTGAAGAAAGAAACCAGAGCCATCGAGAGTACATTGCAAAGCCAACAAGAGCAAGGATGGAAGTCTTCAAAGAAAAAAGAAAAATCGCAGACTAACTTTGCAGAAAAAAGAAGAGGGAACATCTAAACAGCAGGATGAATGAAGGGAGAATTAGACAAGCGTAGAAAGGAACTCGCCAGATTACCAATAAGTTTCAGCCAAGAACGGAAATCTGCAAAGACATAGATGGGAACTTATTAGCAGATCCTGATAGGTAAAAGAAAGGTGGAGAGAGTATTTTCAGAACCTATTGAATCCTACCCCCATACTAAACGGGAATGCACAGACAGAGGTATTTGTAATTCCCCAAGATAACACCTCAATAGAACCAAAAACACTGGATGAGGTGCGGGAGGCTGTAAGAGGGCAAAACAGCAACAAGTCGCCAGGCGCCGATGGAATAGCAGTTAAGCTGGTAAAAGAAGGAGGAACAAAACTATTACGAACCTTGTACGAACTAATATGAACCATCTGGGAGGAACTAGTTACACCAGATGTCTGGAAGAAAGGGATTACATGTCCAATATACCAGAAAGGAGATAAATTAATATGCAAAAACTACAGAGGCATCTCACTCCTCAGTACTAGTTACAAAACGTTTACAATCCTTGTGAAACAAAAGCTAGAACCTATAGCGGAAAGCCTTATAGGAGAATATCAAGCTGGGTTTAGGACAAACAGGTCAACATCGTACCAGCTGCTGGCCTTAAAACAAATTCTGGAGAAAACCTGGGAAAGCAATGTAGACATACACATACCAGATGTCGACTTTCAACAAGCATATGACTCAATAAACAGAGAGAGGCCTATACGAAATCTTATCGGAATTAGGAGTCCCCTCAAAACTGGTACAACTGATCAAATGCGCAACAAAAAGCTCATTCAAATGTTCTAACAGAAGAGTTCGAAGTACGACAAGGACTTAGATAAGGAGATAGACTGGCCCCCATGCTTTTCAACGTGGCACTAGAATGGGTGATAAGGAAAACGTCAGTTCAGAGAAGTCCATCAATAGATACGCAGTCGGTACAATTACTTGGATATGCGGATGACTCTACAAAACAGTAATATGACAGTAAAACGATAATACTGTGTTATGGTAGCGAGAATTGGACCATTGGAATTGGAGAATTAACCCAGGACATAGAGGAACGAGCCAACAGGTTTGAGAGAAATAATATAAAGAGAAGTGTGAAGCATTGAAAGAAAAGAGAAAGATAGAAGAAGACGATAAGACGAAATTCTTAAGGCTAACATAACAAAAGAAATATAAAAACGAAAATATAAATATATAAAAAATTAAAAAAAAAAAAAACAAAATAAAAGAAAAAGTTAAAACAAAATCAAATTATATATATATATATATATATATAAAAAAAAAAAAGAAAGAAAGAAATTAATAACAATTTCGAAAAAAAAAGCAGTAAAGAAAATAAAATAAATAACAAAAAAAAAAGAAAAAAGAATCAATTCTACTCTACTGTGTACGCTCAGCTCCACGATGACAGCAGGCAGTATTCCATGGAGAATTTAAGGACATGGCGAAGCGCCGGCAATATCATTTAAATCCAGGTCCAGGGCAGAGGTTATTCGGCGTGGCTGCTGGTTCCGATCTAGCTGGACATAAACATGTCCCCGCCTGGTAAAAACAGAAGTAATGACATTCCTCTTTAAAAGTTTACGTGCCGTTTGGTATATATCATTGTTTTTGGACGTCAGACTTTCTGTCACTCGAACAAGACTATCAGAGGCGAATTCAGTTTCTTCAACGTTAGTGTTCCATGCTGACGGCTTTTTCTCAAAAACTCCAGCTGTTCGTTGGCAGACGGGAATTTAACCACAAGTAATGAGCTTACTGCTTTCCTGCCTGTCCCAGACTGCAACGGGGTACCATTTCGCTGTTGTGGACGGAAAGCATGTACATAGGGCGAAAGATCATGGCCTATAGTGGAGGCAACAGCGCTCAGAATCTGCTTGGGATTTTCGCCATCGCACGAGGGGATACCCCGCACGACTAAGTCTTGGAGTCTAGACAGGCGACGAAAATCCTCCAGTTCGTTCGAGACTGTGGCTAGGTCATGTTGCACAGTCTCGACCTCATCTCGCAGTTTAACAAGTTGATTATTAAAAGTACTGCAAACCTCGTCCATTTGCGTAGACAGGCGAGACTCAAGCTGCTTGATTTTCTCTTCATAAGCGGCAAACTGCTCATCAAGCCGGCGATTGAAGCTTGACTCAAACAGTTTGATTTTCTCTTCGAAGACAGCAAACTGCTCATCAAGCAGGCGTTTCAAGCTTGACATCAGCCTTTTTTCTAGTAGCTCAAAGCTATGGTCGGGGGCAGCTACAGATGTAGGCCTGGGCGTTCTGCTGCTGCTGCTGGATTCATTACGCCTGCTAGTAATACTCTCTGGAGTATTGGTCCTAACAGGATTGCTGTCAGCAATTCCTCTAGACGCGGATCGAGTCTGATGTGATTTCGACATTTTATATAAGTAAAAATATTTTAGAGAATACCGGAGCGCACTAACACAATATATTCACGGCGATTTAAAATCGAGAAAACAATTACAAACAAATTTAAATTGGAAATAAACTTAAATTGGAAATAAATAAACGCTGGAAAATGGAGCTTCGCAAAACACGACTAAGTTTAATGCATGCTAGAATCAAACTCAAAACTGGCGAATATGGCGAAGAAGATACAACAACGAGTTGTATGCAATTGAGACTAGCCGGCCACGTAATCAGGATGGACTAGAATCGTATTCCAAAACCACTTATAGCTTCAGAAATTTCGAGAAATAGGTCAGTAGGTAACGCAGAGGCAATGCCCAATATCCGGAACTGGAGACATGCTGCAAGGGATCGTCAAACTTCGAGAAATGCCCTAGAGGAGACCAAGGCTTGATTTGGACTGTAGCTCCATTGGAGGATGGATTATGGTACTAATATGTGCGATGCCCGTCTGTTATATTTGGCGTTGATTTCAATCGAAGAAGATTGTCTCGACAATGTGATACAGGCTGACGTTGTAAATCACTGCCATGCATGACAGACTAGTTGATTTATCGACAACAACGTAAATTCCTAATTATGAACCGCGAAACGGCGTTTTTCAGGAGTAATCGAGCAATGTCGAAACGATAAACAGAAACGGTTTTTTTCAGGACCAAAGCAGTTTACGGAGCAGAAGGCTAAGCAAGAAGTTTCGCCGGAACGAAAGGCAGTGGCACAACAATAAGTCAGCGCGGGTCGAGGATGAATTAATTAATTTAAGTCGATGCTGCAGTAAGAGAGTAACTGTAGTAATAAATGCCTTGGTTGACTTTGATAAATAGAAAGAAAATTTATTTAATTAACAATTTCTTATATTCTAATTCCTTTAAAGAGCATAAAAAAACCCGAGAAAACAGGGGGGCATCGGCGGACGTGCACTGGGCGGCAAAGTGCTTAGCCGCGGCCCTGGCTATACCTATTAAAAGACCCGTATATCTTAATTGTATGTATATTGTTTAAAATAAAAATTAGTAAATAAAATAAATAAATGCGGTCCAGGAAGTTTCCGAAAGGAATTTTAAGCACTTTTAAATACAATTTCAATTCAGAGACAAGCAAAATAGCAGCCTCTTAATATTCCGGCAGTACCTGTGGTCTTTCATATATATATGAACGAATTAGACAATTACCTTTTGATCGCAAATATTTAACTCCCTCGATGGCAAGCTGGATTTTACAATAAATTCAGGTCCCCTAGGCCTTAACAGGAAACTTTCATCTGAATATGATTTCTTTATTTGATGGAAGCCCTTAATTCCATCCCGCCTTACTTTTAAATTTGCTACGGAAGCCGCCTTATTTACACCTAAAAACAATTAATAAACACAATTAGTTTCTGCAGTAATACTTCACAAAGAAATGAATTTTACCTCTTATCACATTGTCATCTCTTTCTACATTAACGTTATCAAAGTGAACAATTTTATCTATAAAATTCGTTGACTTAGACATATTATGATTTTCATTACATTTTTCATTTAATAATTCTAATCTAGCTCTTTCTAGATCAAATAGATTAACATCAATAGTCTTCCTTCTATAATTGTGAGCCGAAGATTTTTGTCTATTATTTCTCCGTCTCACCTGAAGTTGATTTGCTTTAAAATTATCCTTCGGTTGTAAATTTTTTATCCCAGCATATCCAATAGTGCTGCATTTTTCATAACCAATATCCTTTACTGGTCGTTCATCGTTGCTTATCACTCTTAATTCATTTTTATTGTTTATCACATTTTCGAATTGTGTAGGCCCAGCTGCCAGTTCCTTATCACCGTGAGCCGATCCACGTCCCGAATCTGTTTCACTTCTAAAATGATTTAATAAGGAAATAATTTTTTTTTTTAAATTATAAAATTTTACAGAAATACTAACTTAATGTCGTCAGATTGACTAGCATAAATCCGGTCGCTCTTGAGTGGTTTCTCGTTCTGCACTGAGGCGACAACTTCCTTAAAAATATCCATCACTATATGTGAGAATGGTTTCGCCTGCTGTTGTCGTCGGCAAAATGTCGAAATTACCTACAAAACAAATAATAAACTCTTGAGTATTTTGCGGGGGAAGTTTTTCAATGAGAGTCAAAATGGGGTGGATTTTAATATTTCAGAAGGGTTGCTGTAAGTCCGGAAAGCTCATTATAACTTATTGCCACTTCCATCCGGAAATACCAATGCCGGGAAAGTCGTTTTTAATTATATTTGTACGCGAACTTGTGTCAATGTTTTTGTTTTATACTTTTGTTTTTCGTTATTTCTTCCTGGTACTTAACGTTAGATAATAATTAGTAATGTAAAACGTGTATGAATGCTGTAATTGTTGGTTGTTTGTATAATAACAATGGCTTCATTTTGACAAAATATTCATAGGTATAATAAAATATTTAAATAAATTTCAGTATCTTTAAAACAGATCTAAGAGCAAACTAAATTATCGGTTTCTGAGAATTAGTGATCTTAGTTAGAATAGGACTGATTTGAAACCTAGTGGCAGATTGTCAGATATGATGTCTTCCACCTCTCACTCCAAATCTGCTCCTACAATCTTCAAGTGGTGACCCTGTTAATTTCCAATAGATGCCGAGCCGAGGAATCCCCAGCATAAAGGAGGAGAACGGATAAGCAGGTGAGAAAGAGCACACCCTCCAAGTCTACCAAGAGTGTATTCCGTAATATACTGGGAGCACTGTGATTTTAGACGTCATGCCAGTGCTCTGCGAAGCACGTTCCGTTTAAAAAAGTTATACAGAACTAAGCAGTACATTTTTGTATACGGAACGAGCGCACAGTATACTGGCTCCGCCACCATATTTTACTTCACAATGCACATCTGTCAAAACCTGTTGAAACTACTGGAAGCACATTACCTCTTTCAAAGCAGTAGTCCCAGTAGTAAAAAGGGGAATATTCATGACGTCATGAATGTTCCCAGAGCACTGCGACAGGGCACTGTTTGGTGAAAACGGAACGACAAAACTACCACTGGTAGTACTGGCGCAGTGCTCCCAGTATATTACGGAACGCACTCCAAATCAAGATATAAATGTCAAAGGCTGCTTGGTAATGAAGAGTTTTTGCACTGTCGCTACTATCTCCTCCGTGCACCAGGAGGCCCGTTGTGGAATGCCCCTTCCTGATAATGTAGGCTATGTCAGGATGGACCTTCCCCCTTCCTGATAATGTAGGCTATGTCAGGATGGACCTTCCCTTTTCTACTATACTCCCGGGAGGCTGGGAATTCCAGCATGTCTTTGGTGACCTGGGCATTCTCAATCAAGTTACCCTTGCTCGAGTTCTAGATATGAAAATGCGTACTAGAAAAGGCTCTAACATTAGCTGCGTTCCTTTTCTGCTTATTTTTACTATTTTTTACACTTGCGTACTAGCAACTACACTTGCTCTTATAAACGAGTAGAAAGCTCTTGCAATTACGCAATTGAAATCCGCTAGGGGGAAAGCGGCCATTTCGAGTCTATTGTGAATTATTTTCACTTACGCCATTACCCGCTAGATGGCTTTTATTTGTGTCGAGCTGATTTGCTCATATAAAAACGTCCATAAATAAAACTTCACTCGTATAATTATCAAAAATTATTATCTTTCGTTTTACTTTAGCAATTGTCGCATTAATTTCCCCATTGTGTCACAAATTCTTCTTTTAAGAATTTTTTATTTGTAAAGTTTAAAGTAACATCAAAAGTTTCAAGTGAGCTTTTACTCAAATCAGAAAATTTTGCGTTCCTTTTCTGCTCTGCTCACAAGTACTAAATAGCAGAAAAGGAACGCAGCTATTGTCTTCCTCGGTCCGGAACCAGCTATTGGGGAACCCTCTAGTTTAGCGACCTTGCCAATCGAAGTTTGATAGAACATGCCGAAAGCTGGAGGTCCGCGCCTGGATTGGACAACTCTAAGCGTTTCCTTCCTGTGCTATCTCTTAAAGCCGGGCACGGCACACTAAATCACCGCTTATGGAGAATGGGAAAGCCGGACGACGCCATCTGCAGCCTTGGCATTGAGGAGGATGAGTCTACCCTTCATATAGGGGTATAGGCTGTATCAGAACCTAAAAATGTGCAGCGTGCAGCAGCAGCGCCAGAGCAGCATGCTGCAGTCTGTATCAGATCCTGTTGTTTCACCCGTGCAGCGCAATTTTTGTTTGACAGTAAAACCTCGAAATAAAATTTTTGAAAATGTTAATAATCCCTCCATGATCTAATTCTTTTAACAAAAAACTACCGCCTGTTGTTCACTCGTTGAAAATTTCGCGCGTCTTCTTTAAATTCACTTGTCAAGTAAGAAGTGTCAAAAGTGCTGCATGTATATATGCAGCAAAATTAGAGTTTGAGATGAAAATGCAGCACGCTGCTCTGGTGCTGCTTTGCTTGTCATTTTATCAGCCTCAGCCAATAGAAACACTTGTCGGTGCAGCGCTGCAGAGGTTCTGATACGGCCTTATAGCATAATAGGTCAAGCGAGTAACCGCGGTACTTTTGGACCCAATATCTCACCAATAAAGAAGAAGAAAAGTAGAGCAGAAAGTTTAGAATTGTTATTTAAATTGTAGCCAAATTAAAGCAACGTCCGTTAGCAGAGGATTTTTTTTTTCGAATATTTTGAATGGTATGGTATTTCGACCTTTCCGATCTGTTATATGGTTTTCTTTAATTGGAACTTGAAGGAGACTCATGCGAAATGTTCACAATTAACCACATCGAGGATTGCATCAATTCAATCGCTTACTGTCAGGCGCGGATCTGGAATTTTTTTCCGGGGGTCACAGGATAGGAAAAAATAACAAAAATAACCAAATAAACAACACTAGCCGAATTTTTTCAATGAATAAAAAACAAAATCAGAATAATCTTAGATGATAGTATATAAAGTATAGCTACAATCCAAATATAGAAAAAATAATAAAAAAGTCAGTCTTGTGTAAGAAAATTAGTCAATTTTGTTGATTCAGTCATTTTTTTATTCCAATTTTTTCAGAGTGCAAAAAAGTAAGTTAATTTCAGTCGTTTGGTTAGTTTCAGGTTTTTATGTTTGCAAAAACTAGGTTTTGTTCGTTTGTTTTTTTTTGTTTTTCGGTTTGCAAAATATTGTTTCAGCTCTATTGCGGGCTGTTTTGGGGGGGGGGGGGGTCATGGCCCCCGTGACCCCCTTGGATCCGCGCCTGCTTACTGTAGGGTATTAAAGCAGCTCCGGGTACATTTCAACAAAAAGAATGGGGACTGACTACCGATATTGGGCATAGGTTAGGTTATATATGGCTGAGCTCATATACTTAAGCCAAAGAGATAAGCCCATTGTGCTGCCATAGTGATGCCACTTTAAACCTGATGTTCAGCTGTCGTTTCTTCGCTAAACCATCTCAAGGATGTAACAAATCTAAGCGTGCATAGAAAGGTCTCACTAAATGTAGTTAGTTTCCTTCTACTTAGAGCTGGGCAGTGACAGAGGAGATGTAGTACACTTTCCTCCTCGTCCGGATTTTACAGCTTCTGCAAAAATCGCAGGTCTTAAGATCAAAGCGGGTCGCATGCGTCCTATCAAAGAGTATCCGGTCAGCACTCCCACTATAGATGAGAGGCTCAGTAGTGAGTTGGTGCGCCTGAGATCATAAGAGGGCCAGGTTAATTTGGCGACGGCACATGTATTAAGATCCCTTGAATGCTTTTTCGCTCGTTGCATTGTGTGCTGTTTGCATCGGAGTTTGAAAGTGTCCCAAGGTATACAAACCTTTCCTTTGATGGAAGAAGAGCGGCGGTTGTACATCTTCTAGCCAGTTCGTCAGCTATACAATTTCGTTCCATGTTTCAGTGACCAGGTACCCATATGAGCTCCGCCGTTGTCTGGTCCCAAGTCCAGGGAGTGAAAGGAGGATGGTCGACTTGCCGAATTGACCAGAATCGGGAAGCCAAAGAAACTAAGGAAGAAACCGCATTTTTTAAAGCGGTACCGACAGCAGCGTATCCGTTGCGGGGACATCCACCTTGATTAATCACCCACTTAATTTAATCATGGAAACAAAATTACAAGCTAAACCTGTCTATGTCTAAAGTGTTTGGGGCGAATACGCAAGAATTATTCGTCCTCCAATCCCCAATGCAAAGTGCTGGCATTAGAGTTCCTTTTTATCCCTTTCTGAAATTCTTGTACTGAACCTCAAAAGATTCTGAGCATTCATATCCTCTTCGCTGAAAGTGTATCGCTTGTCACATGCCCTGAGATACATATGGTAAAAGAGTGGCACCCCCGATCTATCTTGGATCAGTATTTTTGAATCCAGGTAAACATGTGCCTCGGGAGGAATAAATCCGCGTTCCCAAGCTGTTTTGCGATATCTCGCGTTCGGGTAGAATGTTCCCCTGATGAGGATTGTCGTTCTCCATCGCTCTAGCAATATGACCTCGAATCAACTTGTCTTATTCGGCTTTTAGTTTCTACTGCATTCATACACTCCCTATTGAATCATCTATTAGGCCTAGGTTGGTTACCTAAATAATTTTTTCATGTGTTTTATAAAATTTATTTACAATTTTTGTACATTTTAAAATATTTGATAACTCAAATCCCCTAACTCCCTTCTAAAATTTTGGCCTTAACTATATCGAAGGCATCCCCCACATCCCTATTTACAACCTCCTTCAGCAATTCTTCAGTAACTCTCTCATATACCTTTTCGTCTAAAATTAAAATATTATTAAGGAGTCCAAGACTTCAATTTACACAATGAATACCTCCGATAGGAAAGTAGCCACTTAATTCGCAGAATCCGGTGTTCAGCTCCATCGGATCCTTAACAACGATGTGATTTCGTCTCACGAAAATGAAGAATTTAATTACTGGATCGGTAGAGCCTCTGTCAGGAGTTATGAACAAATTATGAGGAATGTCCTCATCACAACAAAACGCTATTAAGGCATAAATCTTTGACACTACTTCGCTGAAGGAGCCTTTGGCATCGTTGGAATTTATAATAATGCAAAACGCTTTTACTGGATACTGAGGAGCAAAGCTATAGATGCTGCCTCTAAGATTGGTTAGTTCCTTAAAGCAAGATTTAAATTAACGGGTTAATCGGTTGAAGAGACTATCTTACTGCTAAATCTATAAATAGATCTTGTTGTATGTACATCAAATGTAGATGAAGATGATTGACGGACGCCAGAGCTCCAGGGCTGTTGTAGCCAATACGGAAATTCTTATCGTGCAGCAAAGTAAGTAATTTTATAGCCGACTGGATGGAATCTTCTGTTAGAATCTGGGGCAACTTATCGTCTACTCTTGGACATATCAAGCAATGATATAGTGTCAAAGGACTATTGTTAATGAGCAAGGTGATTGTGTGCTTCCCATTTCGGATGTCAATCACCTTCTCTTGGGGATCAACCTTTGTGAAATTAAATTTACTATCATCGAACGTTGGCTTCATAGATGCAATTTGCTGTGGAATTCTCCGTAGGCGAACTCGTTCAGGATTGAACTGGAAATGTTATTAGCTGAATTACACTATTTTTAAGAAGATTTCGTCAGGCAGCGGCTTACCTCGCAGTAGTACCTCAGGTCACCATTGAGGAATTTGCTTTTTGTTACGTTTAATTTGTACGAGAAAATGCCAGTTTTGTTGTGGATTTCCGTCCAGCGCTTAATTATCTCACTTTCAATATCGTGTACGGCATTAACAGCGTTAAAATCAAATAATTTGTTAACAGTTCCCATGAAAACGACGAATTTTGTGTAATTTGTTTTCAAGACTGACAGTTCCGATTTGAGGTTATGCTCGGGTAAGCTTGAATGAGCTTTTAGCATAGTTTTACACCGGAAACTTTCAGGGACCTATTTCGGGTGTGGTCTTTGTTTGAAAGAAATAAGAAATATTTCACATTAATTGGTAGTAGCAAGCAAAAGCAATTAACTTTTTTGGTTTAATCACTTTATTAGAATAATAATTATATTCAATTGCGTTTGAGAGCAAGATAATTTTCTAATAAACATCTGAGAGCTTCTGCTATAATTTATTTTTCTAGAAAAAGCTTTAATTTTCTGGGAAATTTGAGGGAAGCTTTTAGTGGATATAAAAAAGCTTTATAAGGATTGTTTCCTTAATAATTTCCCAATTTTTCCTCCTCTACTTTCTGTGCATAAAAAAAGAGGGGAAATGGTTACTTTCAGTCATAGAAAAGTTCCCGAGTTTTAGATCCCGGCCTGTTCATGGTGCTAACTTTAAATACCAAAAAAACATCAGTCAAATTTTTCTGTAATATCTAGTAGTAAGCTAAATTTGAAGTATAGAAGAATATAGAAGAGGTTGCAGTGGGTTGTCGGCGGTGTTCGAGTAGATGTCGATGCTCAGGCAAGGTCGGAGTGTATAAGTGCCTTATCCTGGTAAATGGCTCTGCCAAAATGGACTCTTTTCCGCATTACTCGTGGGATCTTTTTAGAAGATTACAATAAACCAATAAATAAACATTTACTTGTCGCTAGTGTGGAGGCAATCGCCAGTTGTGCAGCTTGTGACAGCCATATTATACTTGCACAAATTCCAACCTCAACCTTGTCAGAGGAAAAGTTACTTGCCTCCAGATTGCGCAGGGTAATTGCGAGGAAGCACAGATCAGATGGTGTGCGCTTGCAGAAAACAGCTGGCACTTAATCAAACCAGCCATCCCGAGTCACGAGGGGTACAGAAAAGACTCCAATGCTCTTCTAAAGAGAAAATCGAGCGAGAATCCAAGAAAAGCCTGCTGCAACTCATACAGCAGCGGCAGATGGGTGGGCCACAGCCGGGCCCAGAAAGGATGCTGGGCGAGGTGGTCAGAGATCACCTGCAAGTAATTTTGATGGGTGAGGGGGCTTTGGGGGGACGCACTAGATGGTATTGGTGCACGTCCTCTCAGGCAAGGGAAGAACAACGTCGTGCTATCACTCCTCGGAGGTGGTTTCAGGGTTCAGGGTAATCAGCTGTGATGCTAAGCTCAAGGGACTACCTAAGCGAATACGTCACTAAGATCTGTGATGCATGAGGCTCAAGCTAATCCTTGTTGCGGATATTCCGAGGAGACGTCGAGCTCGCATCTGGTTGCCAAAAGTAAATCTGGAACCTGGAAAGGTCTTCCAGTGTCTCCTGGTACAAAATCCGACGGCTCCTACGGGTGACTGGGTGGTAATCCAAACAGAGCAACCGTAGAAATTTAGCAGTACATTCTTTCTTCTTATCAAGGCGGAATCCCTCGAGATATTAGGAAAGAGTAAGTACCGACTAAGGCGTCAGGTAAGCCAAACTTTTACCAGCCATTCCCCGAATGTAGATGAGCTGGTGGAGGATTAAGGTTTGGAGGGACGCGTCGAAGGGGGCATCAGAAAATGCTTGAGATCGTTCAGGTCACAACAGACCAAAATAGCCGCAAGCAACCTCAAAATTTTCCTAAAAGAGGAAAATCCGGATGTTGCATGAATACAAGAACCCTAAATACGAGGACGGAACATAAAGCCGCTCTTTTGGTTAAAAGGAACATCAAAGCCTTCCTCTGCCCGAACTTCAGTTCAACGGACCTAGTAGTTAGATTGAAGTGGGGAAGGGTATTTACTCAGCATCAGCCTATATGGCTCATGGGGAGTTCCTGCAGATGACAACAGTACAAAAATCGAATGGAGCCAACCTGATTGTAGAGTGCGACACCAGTGCGAGGCATACGCTTTGGGGACAACACCCCAACCTTCGTATTCCCAAGCACGGAGAATTTCCAAGGTTGAGAGGAAGCGGATTTCGAAACCAAGACGGTAATCAAATACGCTAACAGAGGTAAGGAGGCGTAGTCTCCCCTTTACTGTGGTTATTTTTATTTTATTTTATATAAAGTAAGGATAAGTACACAAGACTCACATCTTTTAGAGAAAAAAATTCTTAATCAAGGAAAAAAAATAATTTTAATATATAACTAGTCTAATCTTACTAAACTAAGAAGAAGAAGAAGAAAAAAGAAAGAACTGGAAAAGTGTTGGAGTAAGGAGCATGTAAAGAGAAGAATATGAAAGTGCTAAAGAGAAGAAGAGGAAGATAGAAAAAAAAAAGTGCCATGGCTTCTCGATGGCACAGTAGACATGAATAGACCCCAAGGATAAGACATATTCATGTCAAAAACGAAAACAAAAACAATAAAAACAACAAAAACAGCAAAAACAACAAAAGCAGCAAAAACAACAAAAACAACAAAAACAGCAAAAACAACAAAAACAACAAAACAGCAAAAACAACAAAAACAGCAAAAACCACAAAAACAGCAAAAACAACAAAAACAGCAAAACAGCAAAAACAACAAAAACAGCAAAAACAACAAAAACAACAAAAACACCAAAAACAACAAAAACAGCAAAAACAACAAAAACAAATAAAACAACAAAAACAGCAAAAACAACAAAAACAGCAAAAGCAACAAAAACAACAAAAACAACAAAAACAGCAAAAACAACAAAACCAACAAAAACAGCAAAAACAACAAAAACAACAAAAACAACAAAAACAGCAAAAACAACAAAAACAACAAAAAGAACAAAACAGCAAAAACAACAAAAACAACAAAAACAACAAAAACAGCAAAAACAACAAAAACAACAAAAACAACAAAACCAACAAAAACAGCAAAAACAGCAAAATCAACAAAAACGACCAAACCAATAAAAACAACAAAAACAGCAAAAACAGCAAAAACAACAAAAACAACCAAACCAACAAAAACAGCAAAAGCAAATAACACAAAACCAACAAAAACAGCAAAAGCAACAAAAACAACAAAAACAGCAAAAGCAACAAAAACAACAAAAACAGCAAAAGCAACAAAAACAACAAAAACAGCAAAACAACAAAAACAGCAAAAAAACAAACACAGCAAAAGCAACAAAAACAACAAAAACAGCAAAAAAACAAAAATTTATCCTAAAAGTATGCTAAACAATAATGACTCATGGTAACGATTTTCGTCTCCGCACATTCTTTCAAATAGACTCCAGGGATAAGACATTGATTATCTATAAGTAGATACGTAACCTTGTTTGCGGGCTTTGGACATAGATGGCCTTACTTACACTGATTTCAAAAATCCATGTTAAAACTGAGACTCAAGAGCTTTCGAAATATATAAAAGCTGTCTATCGGTTTCGCTGCTTATGTACATTGAACTTTTGAATTCATGTATATAGCAATCGCATGAATTGGGATATATCTACTTGCGATTGCGCCTGCCGTTCTTTGAGGCAAAATTTTCGGAATTTTTGTTGTTGTGTTGCTTAAAAACGATTTTTCAGGTTTAGGGAAAAATTTAGTCGTGGAAGATTTTTATTTTTTTATGAAATCATATTTTTTTGTCTGCAGGTGGATACGGTGCCGCAAATTTTAATTTCTGCTTTGTACAGAATATAAAAATTTTTCTATTTTCGACCAAAAGTTGAGCCTGAGAAAATTTCAGTAAAAAGTTTTAAATTACATATGGAAGAGGTTTTTATCATATCGAGCCCTTCCCGCTGTTTTATCGTAACCGACAAAAAGTAAATTTTACAGGAGAAGGTTTTTTTTACTTATTTTTGTATCTGTTATTTGTAATGGGCTGAAATTAGTTAGGCTAATTATTTTATTAGTTAGGCTAGTTTATTATCCGATTAATGTCAAAATTGGTGGTATGTTTCGAAGGTTAAATTAACGTCGTTTGCGGTAAAAAACGAATTTTCGAAAAAATGTCGCTTACGATAAAACGGCGGGAAGGGCTCGATATAGTATCCCAGGCAATGAAGTATTTTGCCTCATCATTAAAATTTAATGTTTAATGATATGGGAAAAGTAAAATCTTTCTTTATGTAAAACCATTCCATGCTAAACTGTCGCACTTTACTCCAAAAGAATATTTTAAAATTTATAACGCACCAGGAATTGTAAGTGCTTTATAAATATAATAAGTCTTGTGCACTCTCTTCAACACCACCTAAGAGGTCGAGTACAGGGCGCGTTTTTTTATATCGTGGTGTCCCCAGTAGGCATAATTCACGGCTTTCAATCAAAAAGATCCTTTCGCATTCAGGCATTGCTTTGGATTTAGGACCTTGGCTATATTGATAGATCCACATAAATATATCATCCTGGAACTGTAAAACAATTGAATCCTTCTTTCCAAAATTTACAGACAGCATAACAGGGACAGGCTGAAGTGTACTATAAACCGGCTTTACTTAGTATTAACTGGTTTTGTTAATATTCATCCTCTCATCTTTACAATTTTTCCGCAACTGCTTGTACAGGGTCTGTCACGTATGCTAGGACTCATAATAGTTTGGCGCTATAAAATTTGTAAATAGAGTATTACTAACACCCTATATGTAACAAATCAAAGGCTCCCAGCAGGAAAACTAGCGAGGGGCTACTCAGGTAACCCAAGAATTCATTAATGATTTGTGTAACCGCTTACATGGTAATTGAAAAATTCTACTGCAAATTTAGTAAAATTGAGGTCTTTACATGGTAATGGCTAGGTAAGCGACTAGGTAATGACTTGTGAAATACTTTCGTTGGAAATGTGATGTGCTTTTATTATTCTTTGTCTTGTCGAAGCCTCTCTTCTTGAGTTTATTCCGTCCTCCAAATTCGTTCGGTGTGGATCGTGCAGTGCAGTCAAAAAGATATCTTGCTAGTAAAATTCTCACCAAATGTAGCTGAAATGCAATGGTAATTTTGGATAGTAATGTTTTTAATGCTAAAAAGGGTAGCCAGAATTTTATTCTGCGTGCCTTACATGGTAATCAATGTATTCACTTAATACACTTCACCTCTGAAATAAGTCCTCGTTTGTAATGCCTACAGTAAGTACTTACCGCCATAGGACATCCCTATGTAAAAGTAAGCTATTATTTCATCACAAAGGTAATGGGTCCATCTCATTATCACCTCGCTTACCTAGCCATTACATTTCCCGCTGGGTGTAAAAACGGAGAATATTTAAACACTTTTATCAGTTTTATCCCGTAAACTTCCGAAGTTATCGTCGAAGGCGAACTGACAATCAATAAATCTTGGTGCTTCCTGTGTAGATCAACAAATTACTTGCTAAACATACAACATTCTATCGCCACTATCTCAGTACCATCGAAATAAACCCTCTCCTGACTACACGGCAATCTTATTCCCTCAGCACCAAATTAGATAACTCGTCTCACTCCTTCCACCTGCAGCCTTCTTTTCGGGCACTCTACAAAATAGGAATTCGTTTCTAAAAAGAACAACTGGATTCTGGAATAATCGGTTAGTATTTCCGAGCTCCAACATCCAAGAATTCAAACGCAGAATTCCTCGTCAATTCCTCCTCCCAACGATCATAATGGTTAACCTATTCCACCCTTGTACTAATCTTACTGCAAGACAATGAACCATGATATGACAAACTAAATAATGGACTAGTTGTACGAGAGTTATTTTGGGAAATTTGTTCAAAAATCGTACAACATTTTTCAAGTTTTTTTTTGATTTGATTCAAGGGTGGTTCACCGCATTGAAAAAGAGGTTATAATAAATGTTCCAATTTATTTTTGATATTATTTCATCAAAAATAAAATTTAAAAACATAAAAATATATATGAATCATTTTTCAAATACAACCTGTATTATATGTATTGAAAATGACTTATTTCTTCTTAACAATACCAAGCAACCAACCTGCAATCCGGTAGCAGCAACAATTACCCAAAACGTAGAAAAAAGCTGCTGTATAAAATTTATTTTTAAAATATTACTTCCCTTTAATTTTATCCCCTTAATGCTTGATAAAATTCGGCTAGATTAAATAAAAATCAACCACCTTCGCAAATAAATATAAAATAGAGTGCATTTAATTTGATTATTATAATTATCCTTAAAAAGGAGTATATTTTATATTTATAAGGGTGACAAACATATTTTATTGCAGTCCTAAAATTTCCTGCTGATTTTCATAATCAGCCACCAAAAAACATGAAGAGAAATGGTCTCGACTCCCAGATCCGGCGGCGCGGAAGTGAGTGCGGATTTGACACTTCGCGATTCTCAAATCCGCAGTCCCGGATTCAATTAAATCAAAAATTCGGAATGAAGACGAAATGAAATACCTGATGTCGGATTATCTTAGGCGCATTTGTGGTTTCGAATCCGCAGAAAATTTGTTGCGGATCACACTTTTAAAGCGCGGAAAATATCAAAGAGAGATTCGCGGTTGTGGATTTGAGAATCGCAAAGGCTCAAATCCGCACTCACTTCCGCGCCGCCGGATCTGGGAATCGAGGCCATAGTTTCAAAACGGTGTTTCGACACCTCTCCCCCTCCCATTCCTTTGCGTTGCAAATGGACTTTTCGCTAACTAATGCAAATAAGTCTCATAAAATCAAAAAGTCCGAAATCTGAAAAATCATGAGATTCGATATCTCAAATTTGTATACGGCACCGCGCCCCAGCCAAAATAAATTCAACTTCATTTTAATATTCCAAGAAAATACCTTCTTATGTACACATTATTTCCATCATCGAAAACCCTCAGCTTTTTTATTATGTATTATCGAAACTCCAAACCAAAGCTTCCAAATCTTGAAAGTTTTACCGAAAGCACAAACCGCAAAAAGAAAACAGACGCTAGCGCCGCCAAACATCAACACCCGCCATCCTCACAGGTCCCATGATTACGCATCTACTTATAGATAATCAATGGATAAGACATATTCATGTCAAAACGATGCTTGCATTTTAAAAGTCTTGAACATCTACAATGTTAATCAAATGGGTGACATCAAGCAGGGATTTGCAGTGTTCTAAAAATCGAGATAAACTTTGGAGAAGTATGATAAAACAAAATGTTTTCGCAGACGTATTTTGAAATTACCAATAGAACCGGAGAAGTATTGTCAAATAAATCGAGCTTGGGGCTTGAATTTCAACAGAAATGCTCTTGTGGGAGATCAGTATAAAGTTAACAGGCAAAAGTTTCCTATTTTCGAAAGATGATGTATAATTCCTTACTCACTTAGGGGCCATGTACGTCACACGAATTACTTGATTTTTTGACCCCTCCGTCGTTTTTGTCACAGCTGGTCACATTTGTGAGACTCCCTTCTCCCTAGTGTGACATCACATATTAGGTTACAAGTTTTATGACAACTCATGCTTTAGTTCCGGATCAGGTAGACTGCGCAGGACCCTGGCCACCGAGGGATCATAAATCTCAATAGAGTAATCTGTCGGGTGCACCCCCCCCCCCCTCTTTTGTTCCGTTCGTTTGGCTTAAGGCCCCCATATGCGGTCAAACTCGATGTACATGGAAGTGCAGATGAACAAACAAAACTATCGATTGTGAGCCGGTCGGCCAATCACACATCACACTGTGGGTGCGAGGATGTACATTCAATTTGACCCTGTATTTTTATTTTTAAGGCAATAGATACATTTTTCGGTAAAACAAAAATGCATAATATAACGCTGAACAAGGTATTTTTAGAATTAAAGAATTGATTTGCATTTTGTAATGACTTTTGGCTATGCTTAAACGCAGCCCCCTATAAACATGAATTTCACTTAACGCGAGTTTCCGCGGAACGTATCCCTCGCGTAAAGCGGGGAGTTACTGTACTTAGTTATATTAGATTTTGAAATGTGACGTAAAGAAATTTACGACCCCTCCCACCCCTTTTCACACTATGTCACACTTCGTCGACCCCTTCCGTCTCCCTTAACGTGTGACGTAATTTATGGATGGCCCTTTGCTTAGTTCACTACTGCGTTAAATATGTTTAAATTTTACTACAACTTCCGAATGCACAATTTGTAAATTACAACGTAAGACAATGACTGCAAGTAGCATTAACTATTGTGATAATTTATGTGCCATCTGGTAGAAGTTGAATCAAAGGGTATTTATAACGACTTTGTTAGAATTTGAATTAATGATTTATACACTAAACTAACATGGCTCCATCTATTGGATTACAATAAAAACAACGGACAAAGCTTCGATTTTTCTAGAAGTATTTTAAAGAATTTTCTAGTAGATTCCAGTATATGGTGGAAAGCTCTGAAACTTGTCTTGGAAATATAAAAGGAAGTTGCAACGGCGTTTGAAAAGTCAGTTTGGTTTGAAAATCGATGAAAGTGTTCTAAAGTGACCTAAAGCGAAAAGTGGTGATTGAAAAGTGAATTAAAGAGCGATAGAATTTAATAGTGTGAGATATTAATTTGCAAGTGATAATAGTGAGCTCTAAGAATTGGGTTTGATATTAAATTGTGTTTCGTTTTTAATAAAAAGTTTTGTGTGGATAATTAAAAAGTGTATTCGTTAATTAATCCTACGAATTCGTTAAGCAGTAAAAACGTAACATTATAACATCCCCATGATTTTCACTATGATTTGAAATAGGTCAATATTTAAAGTTACCCATTAATGGGAGTTAAATTTCTATTTTGTTCCCTAAAGATTAAGTTTGTTCCTAATTTACAGATTTTGAAATACCGAGTTTAAGTATAGTAGCATTATTTTATGAACTTGATCCAGACCTTATAAATAAACTTACTGCAGCAGTTACTACGCCCACCTGTCATGCTGTACAACAGGTCATTGATTAATACTAAAAGCGATGTTCTTGTATGTTCGAGTATGTTTCTTAATAGGACAACAGCATGCTTTATACTTTATTACGCGTAGGTCAAGAGTGCATAACGATGATAATAAATTTACGTGTGTGCTTTGTTGTCATTAGTGCAAACTCTGAATTCGAAAGATAGATCAAGGGTAAATTGTTACACAATATCTTTGAGGTTGATATTTCTTTCCAAATTTATTTATTTTCATTATTAGAAGCTGCGTGTCTAATGAACCGTATTTTGATTATATGTTTTATGGCGTACTAATTCCCCTCGCGAGCCGTTAAAGAAGAAGAAGAAGAATTCCCCTTCAGTTCAAATGCCAGATAACAATTTTCAACTTAACCCACGTAAATTATTAATGTTTTTGTGAGTTAGATCCATCCCCTGAGTTCTATTTTTTTGTTAAATAAATAAAGTCGTCTTTCAGCAAAAAGAAACGAGCTGAATTCTATCTTTTTCAAGTCCTTTTTACCACAAGTAATTTCTTTATACTAAAAAAAAATTCCCCATAAATCTTTAGATATCCTTTTGTTTTTTGTGTGTGAAACAAAATTAATATCGTGTACGGAATGGCTACATACATTTACAATATCACAAATGTATTGTGTTTGCTTTTGACTAAAATTCGGTGTAAGACGCGGGTCAAATTATAAAACCCATAAAGTTTTGTGGAAACCTCAATGCGGTAGATATCCTTTAACGAATCCCAGTGCACTGTGGGTGTGTGTGTGTGTGTGTGTGGGAAACACTTAAACCGTGCGATAATTAAACCTCCTTATTTATATGTACATATGTGAAAAACCAGTTAACGACACCATAAATCGAGGCAAGCGAAATTTCCACGTCAAGAAAATTTGTTCTGAGATTTACCCATTTACTTCTGGTTTTAAAATTTACAGAGAAGAGGTCGTGCGGAAACGACAGATACAAATGAGTTTTCACTGAACAGCCATAATGAAAATATATTATGAAAAGGGAAAAATTTTAATAAATTGCTTCTATTTAAGTGGAAGGGAAAATTTATCTTTTAAAGGATATTGAAAAGTTTTTTTTTTTTTTCAGTTGTTTAATTTTTTCCCCCCTCAGTAATTTAAAGAAGGCTTATTTGTTTCTGTGGTTTTAGATTTTGGTGGGAATATTTCAAACTCATTGAAGGACTATCGTTTGTTTTACAAATCACTATAGTAACATTTATAAAATATACATACTGTTCGTAATAAGCCACCATCGACATGCGACAAGCATTCTACAAACTTTAAAGCTTTCTATAAACACATTATTGTCGATATTTCTGATGTTTATCAACTACTAAACTTTCTCTGGGTACGCCCCGGCAATTATAAAATACATCATCGTGGTATGCAAACTCTTAAATTGCCACGAGGACGAGATTGTGGGAAACAGGAAGATGCAAGTCTGTGGGTACTTCAGTTGTTAAGTACTCGGTGCAAATTGGAATTTAATCCTTTCCCTTATTATGTATTTATTTTTGCAGGGAATTGAACCAGCTTTTAATGAAATTAACTCATTCCTCGTTTTCCTGATGAAAGATATCGTAAAGGATGATTTTTAATATATTAATGGTTTGGGAAGTATCCTATTATATATTTTTTGAGAATATGTTTTCGATTGAATAAATAATTGAATCGAAGTCTGGGGTGTAATTATCCGTTTAATACTCTAAGCTCAGTAGGTATCCTTTTTTATTGCCTGTACATCATGTCCTTTTGTACTGCCAACTGGTCTATCTAAAATGCAATGTTTAATAGTAAAGAGAAAAATAGAAACGTGAAGAATGAAAAACTACCAACATCAACACGCGGCTTTCCACTCCCCAGTGGGAAAATTTTTGAGCGATGCACAGGGGAGCTAATTTGGAGCACTCTAAGGGAGCTTTACTGGAGTTTTCATCAATTTTATAGAAAAACATTCATTATGAGACATTAGCATACTCAATAGCCCGGCTCTCGTTCGATACGGAGGACAAGCAGCTTTGGGAGTGGTTAGAATTCAATTGGGGGACTGCTTTGGTAAAGCCACTCTCGGTCTCGGGCTTGGAAAGAAAAAGACAATTACAAAAGATGAAAAAATAAAAGCTTTTCGATACCGGAACATAGCCAGCGGGAAATAGAGTGCTCCAATAAGCCATCTTTGAGCACTCCAAAAAGAGCTTACGGCGCTCCCGTTCCCATACCAGTTCTATATAATTTTTAACATTGCATGTCATTCCAGGGGAGAATACGTTTTTATGCTCCTCAAAAGCAACGAGCAATAATAACAAGAGTGATTAGGTGGAGCTTAAGGACAAGTAAAAGAGTTAAACATATGAAAGAAGAAATAAGCAATAACATTAAGGAAAAATTCCAAACAAATATTAACAAACACGCGATGCAGATATACTTAATGCAAAAAGCACAAGAGTATGAACGAAACAGAAATGTTACTTGATTCCCTTCCCTATTACAATGTTTACAAATGGAGGGAACATTGGAACAGAGCACGTATCAGTATAGAATTTGAGTATGTATGCGTAAAAATTTCGTGTTGGTACAGCACTCGCGGTACTTTTTTTTTTTTTTTATGTGGCAGTGCTAAGCTTAGGGGTCACCCTTTGTACTACTAGTCCGTCATATCATTTGTCACGTCATGGTGCAATGTCTAGCAGTAAGCTTAGTACGGGGGAGGGATGAGGGGGGGGGGTATAGGTTAAGGATTAAAAGGTACGGGGGGGTATTTAAGAAGGTGGTGATGAACCCTGCGTTTGAACTCTTGGATGTTGTAGGAGCTCGGAAATACAGACTGCGAGAGATTATTCCACAGTCGAGTTGTTCTATTTACAAACGAATTCATATCTTGTTGAGTGCGTGAAAGGGGTAGTTGCAGGTGAAGGGAATGAGACGAGTGGGCTAATCTAGTGTTGCGGGTATAAGATTGCCGTGGAGGCAGGAGAGCGTTTAACTCGGAGGAACAGTCACTATGATAGTAGCGATAGAATTTTGTCAGTGCTGCTACATTCCTACGGTGGCTCAAGGGGTCGATGGTGGAGCAGGCGGTGTCGTCATCAATTAACTTGAGCGCCCTTTTTTGCACCTTATCTAACCATGCCAAGGTGGTTATTGGGGCGCCGCCCCAAACGAGGGAGTTATATTCGAGAAGAGGCCGAATGTAGGATTTATAAATAACAGCACGGGCCATACACTTATATTGTCATGATTACACTTATATTGTCCCTTATTTTCCACTCGTACTTTCTCTTCATTTTTTAAAGTAATGCTGCCTCCTTTTATTATAGATATTACTTCCGTGATATTTTGACTTTTTCACTCGCGTTGAAATTTTTATCAGCTGATCTCAAGAACAATGAAACATTTTTTAAAATTTGTTCTAGCTCATCACTCTTATTAATATTTTTCGCTGTCAAAAACGTTCTAGGAGAATTATAAGAAATTCTATCATTTCCCCTCTTTTTTGTTAAAACGGCAACAAACGCAGAAAAAACTCAACAAAATAATTTGGGGAGGGATGTGCATGCCGAATGAATAAAGTTAATTTATCTTTATATGTGTTGAGCAGAGCTTTTAAATACACGTAAAACCCCTGCTCCACCAGGTCAGATTATTCATAATAATAAGCATAATTTTACTATAATTATGCGAAATATTTCTCATCCCTAAATTCAAAATAATTTAAAAAAATGCTGAAAAAAATTATTTTGAATGCATGCATTTTCATTTATAAAACGATAGTTCTCTGCAGTCGCAAGCAGAACAACCTCCCCGAGCAGAAGCGCGCATGCGACTGGCGGAAAACTTCAACAATCATTTTACAATAATACCATGGTACAAATACAAGGTAGGCTCATAAGGAAAAGCTCTGTTTCCATCTTGAAAAGCTTAAACCCAATTTGTTAGAGAAAAGATCTGAGTGACGTCAGGGAAAAGCTATTTTCCCTTATGAACTGAAATTTGAGTGACGTAACGCCAGAGTTTTTCCTTATGAGCCTACCTTCTATTATTGTATCATGGTCAACAATCTAGTAATCAAAGTGATAAAAACACAAATTGCGTATTTTTTTAGTAGAAATTGCTTCAAATTATTTCTAAAATAATGTAGCAAATGTGTAAAATACAAAAACCTTAAAATAAAACAATTTTGAAGTCCCACAAAATACACCTCCCTCCAGCAATACGCAGCCGTGACTTATTAAATGGCAGCAAGTGATTTGATAGGAGGAGCTGAATGAAGCTTTGTCCGAGCTTTTAAACATTTTTAAGAGCTTTTGCTGGGGTAGATGCGCGGAATGTCACGACGTTTGAAAATATCTATACAATAATTACAAGGTAAGCTCATAAAGGTCCCGCGACGTCACTCAGCTCTTAACTCATAAGGAAAAAAGCTTTCTTATGACGTGACTCAGGTCTTCGAACGGAACGGAAAAGTTCAAAAAACTGGAAAAAGGTTGGTTTTCAAACGTGTTTGATGTTAAATAAAAACTTACATAGGTGTTAAATCGAACCTTACATAGATTTCATGAAAATGGGGCTGTAGAGCAGCTCTTTGCGAATAAATTAGGTTTATCAAAAAAAAAATTCTAGGACCGCTGTTGTTCAATCTTTTTTCGTGAAACAGGTATTTTTACATTTTTGAGACTTACTTGAAAAGTTACTATTATTTTTTCATGAAATTGTTGTAGGTAGATACTCTAAGAAGCCACAATGTAAGCCCTGACCCATGTTTCTATGATAATTACAATCCCTAAAATTAAATGTAAAAAATGCCCATTTTTCGCGATTTTTAATTTTTTTTGCACAAACCTGTAGATTGATTTCAATTGTCCAAAAGTCATATTTTTCGTCTGATTTAAGCATAATATGTGTATTTTTTGTTTTCCAAAACAAAATTTTTTTCGTAAATAAAACGTGAAAAAACATGTTTTCCCTACTATTACTAACTTTTTTCCACCTGTTCTCCTGGACTCGGATGCTTGTTTAGGGATCGAGGATATCCGATCTTCGCAGATCCTCAATCAAAGTTGTGCTTAGAATGTCGAGGAATCGATCGAGGTATAAGTTGTGCACTGTCCACTGAAACGTTTTGTTGGGAATAAAATAGTACTTTGTTTTGGAATCATTGATTTTAACTGATTCTTTCAGCCTCATTCGCGAATGAGTTGAATGTCCGTGTTCGATCAGTCAGGTGTAAGTTGGCTATCGTAAAGATAAGGCTACCACATGCGTTTTTTGCACAATAGAAGACGTAAAAGTAATGCTGAGTACCGTTATTAGTGAGCCATATGCATCTGTTAGGAGTCAGCGGCATCTGTTTTGTTTTTGAACATGCCCCACCAGGCAGATCCAGAAAAAAGTGTTCTCAACGTGATTGCGGATGCGACATGGTTCTAGTACCACCCTGAGTCCAAGTTGCAATCAAAAGAGCGATTGTTAAAGGTAAGTGCCGAACCAACAAATGCAAGTCGTAGAGATCAGTTAAGAAAATTACGAAGAATGATGACGAATGAGTTATCGTCGTACATTTTTGTAGATCACAAAATTATAACAAATTGCATTCGAGCGCAACGTGGTTGTTCAGTCACCGCCAAAACAATGTGAGCCTCCGTTAAGGGAATTTCGTTCAGAAACTTGATCTTATCCACGCTAGAGTCCAGATTTGGCTCCATCTGATTACTTTTTGTACCTAAATTAAAAGAGGACTGTAAAGATACAAAATATGACTATGATGGATGATGATTATTTGCTAAACAGGGAACGAGTTATTATACAAATTTCTTATTTCAACTTTTTACATTTATAAATATCAAAAATTGAACTTACAAACTGTAGCTTCTAAAGAAATGGCATGGCTCTGCTGTCGACATTATATTTGTTGTTTAGCACTAAATCAAATAATGTAAACAATGAATTCCCGAAACTTTGTCAGTAAACATGCCTTACAGGAATTTAATAAACCAGAAAAAACACTTTCTTCTTTCGTCGATAAACAAGAGGAGAAAACACGGACCCCAAAAAAAAAAAAACACAAATTTTCAATTAATTTCCCCCAACTTTCATCCCTTATAACATAACATGACATGGCATGACTTATAGAATGGCAATCAACAAATTGCCAATTATTCATCATCAAACGAAATCAGATCCTTAATCCTTTGTTCAATTAAGAGGTTGCTTCCTAGTATTCCTTTTTTGGTAAATGAAAAACCCTCCTTGAATAAAGACGGCCAAAATGTTATTGTTGAGCGATACTCGTATGACAGCGCCTTTGTTACCTTAGGATTCCAGGATTGGGGCCTGTACCAACTTTGCAAGCATTTCGTCCTGGCGGCTGACTGAACATAAAGTCGTTAATTGCTTTGCGGTAATCGCATTTATCTTTCTGAAGAGGGATTAACTATTGCTTTAAGGCTTAACAGGCTAACTCTTGGAGTAGACTTCCGGAAATTAAATTAATGAAGAATCAACGTTTTTGGTGTAATCGCGTCAAAAAATGTTTTGTGAAGAGACGCTTTAAGTTGAAGTTTAAATTGGATAATGTTCCCCGGTTTTGTGGAGGTTTTCAAATACATAAACAAAATGTTCTTTTTAATTAAACAAAATGATGCTGTTTTAAAAGCAGGCGTAACTAAACGTCGCTTACATAAATCCGATTTAATGAACAGTATTATATTAATGTAAATAAACTGAGGGCTTTAAGGTTTATTTGCTTTTAATTACTACTGAAATTTTATTACTTCTGTGGATTAATAATTCGCCTGATTGAATATTTCTGTTGTGGCACGTGATGTGAACTGTTCCCAGTTAAATTAAGCAAACATACAAGCTTACTTACATATTTCAGTATTTCGTTTCAGTTCTCTGAAAGTGAATTTTATAGTAGGTATAATATGGCTTTCGAGATTGTTAAATGTTTGTTTTCGAAGTTTTTTATTTATTTATATTAATTACTTGGAGTCCTTGTGTAGGACCAACCACATCAGGAGTAACGAGGTTGGTGAGCTGATTGGATGCCTGAAGTAACGGAAAAGCGTAATGGCCAGAAAGGCATATGTATATGTACTTATAAATTAATAAATGATAAGCAAAAGGATGACTTCTATTTTCAAATGATGAACTTGTTATCAGGGCCGTCCTAAGATATTCTACACCCGTGGGCTCCCAAAACGAATGGGCCGCTCTTCATAAGAAAATGCACGGGATTTCTAGCGGAAACGATGGCCATCAAAGGAGAGGACAAAAGTAGTTAGTAACTGAGTTTCCTATACCAAATGGGCAAAACCACCAGTGTTGAAGTTATTTGAACTAGAGGCGCATGCAGGGATTCATGCCGTTGTAAGTAAAGACGAATTTGGAGCTATTGCATGGGCGTTACAAAATAATTATTTTAGGGCGGCCAGGTGGTTTTTGTTCGAAATGCAAAGTACGACTATAACAAGATAGTACCGGACAGTAGTCAATTAAACACAAAATATGTATTATTGATCCGTTGCGCAAAATCCATGAGGTTTCTATCCGCAAAACTGGTCTTTTTCAAGGAAGTTGCTCTCTCAAACGAACTTTAACGCTCAGATAATATTTTTTATTTACTGTCTCACCTTCTGCCAAGAATTCCGAGGGTACAACACCGAAAAAAGCTGTAAACATCATTTTCAGTTTTGATCGACTTCAATCTGCTTTTTCTTGTTTCGGCTCAATCTCATTACCAGTTAAAATAAATGTGTAGTCGAAATTGACTCTGCAAAAGAAAAGGAACGCGAATGCGCTTCCTATTTACATATATCAAATTTCCTTTCCTGAAATACATTTATTAAAAAAATTACTCAACAGCATTAATTTAATAATAAAATTTCACAAATCTCATCATTTCAAATTATTTCACCAGTAATAGTATTTCACAACCGCTTTTACAAAAACCACAAATTTCCCAAAATGGATTAGTACTTTTTTTAACATATCCTGAGAGAATATACTTCGGATATATGTATGGAACAAAAGCGGGCAAATTTGGCATTCCTTGATTTGGAATTACTGATAGCTTTCAACGACGCGTACACTAAGTCAGGTCGCAAGTAGAATATACCTACTTGCGACCTGACTTAGTGTATGCATTATTCGATTTCCGGCTGGAAAAGATTAGAAATCTTAAAATTTTAATTCAAACCTATAAGGACCCGTTTACATCCCAAACGCAAAGTGGAAACGCAAATTGCAGTTCTTTTATCGCACAGAAGTTTGTGTGCTTTTCTTTTTGTTGGCGAATAGAGAGGGAAGCATGCAAGCTTCTACGCGATAAAAGAGCTCCAATTAGCCTTTCCACTTTGCGTTTGCGATGTAAACGGTCCTAAAATCTAATTAATTGAGGCAGAAAATACAAATGCCTATGTGTAAAGTATTCAGGACTGAGATAAACGTGTAGTAAGTTTGAATTCCGACTTGACTGAAAATTGTACTTGGTACTAGATTCTAACCTTTAATTTATCATATGAGTAAAGTCAAAAATATCGAGAACTGATATAACTATAATCGAAAACCAAATACTCATATGAGTAAAGAAGGTGTACCAATTTCTTACCCAGTTACAGGTATTGAGATTAACTGGTACATAAAAAAATACGATTATCCCAGGAGATTTCAGTTTTAATAAGTGCATAAAATAGTGAAAATTGGGACTTTTATTTTACATTTTATGGCCCAGAAAAAATGTGTCTTCTCACCTGTTGATATTAAAAACTCCTGGGCACGTATCATAAAAAATTACATTTTCAATCTAAAAAAAAGCGCTTTTATAAACTAGTTGTTGAACACTTTCAACTTTAATTTTCTGGTTGGATTAACTAAAACATGTCCTTTCTGTCGGGAGTTCTAGCTTTTTCACATTCACTCGGTTCGGTGCTTGCTCGGTATTTTGGTTGGTTTTAATCAAATTATTTTGTGAAAATAATTTCTCTTACTTTAGAATACTGAATCCCCTTTTTTATACCAGGTACAGTGGAAGTAATTTTCAGTATGATATGGGTAGACAGGTAAATGTAGCAGTATCTCCACTTACAATGAATTAACGTTTCTAATTTTAAAGATAAATAACAATTTCCACTTTAATAGTTTCACTTTCTTCTTAAAGGTGAAACTAAACTGACAAACAAGCCCAGCCCAACACCCAAGTGCTAAGCACCTATAATTATGTTCTTGACATTGGTGCTAATATTGTAATGAAATCAAATATGCACTTACCTCAAGCAGATACATGAGACTGGCTCTTTGTTGAAGGCTGTGCTCGCACATGCATGCTGTTACCAGTTCTAGATTTGGATCCATTGTCCCAGCATAATGGTTATATCTGTCCATATGTGCAGAGCTTAAAATTGGCATCATTACCTGATTATTTACTGCCACAGTATTATAGTGCGATTTAGATGTGGTCAGATATGTACTATTCTGTTTGCTTTGACTTTGATATGTCTGCATGTTTGTTGAAATTGTTGATTTCATTGCTCTACGTAATGTAAAGCCCAAGGAGTATATCCACATCTGAAATACATAATTGAAATAAAATTAATTAAAGCAGAGCAAAAATACGTAAATTGAAGAAAGTTCCAAGAAATATAATTAAGAACAAATCAACTCAACTATCTTTGAGTATCTCAACAAAGACTTTTCACCTAAATTCCATACTCTAGTTGTCAAAGGATTGAGAGGGGGCTTCTTAGTTTTGCTTCGTGAACGAATAATGATTTCTTTATGTTGGAGTTTATCTTCTGCACAAGGAAGTATATTCCGTCGTTGCCTAGCTAATCTTATTAAGTTGCACTGCTCAGCGAACTGTCTTAGACCCAATAAATACATAGATATTCTGTAGTTTTTTCATCCTGAGATTATTTTCAAACATAACTCTGCTTCGGCAGACGCAAAGGGTTTAAAGTTGCTCCTTGAAAATATAAATTAAATTTCAAATACTTTGGTAAGTTTCAACTGAAGCATCATCATGAGGCTGCTGGCAGTGAAATAATACTCTTCGAGTAAGTCCTTTTATGAGCCAGAGTCTGGTTCATGTTAATGAAGCAGCAGATGACTGATATCATCTCTATCTGGGTTACTCTGGATCCATAAAGTTCAATTTGTTGCTAGAGTTTACGTGTTTGATGAAGCTTTTCCGGTGAAAACCCCACGAACCAAATTGGGAAGTTTCAAAAGATTTTGTTTCTTCGGAGATTTTCTAGGAATCGTGTTATTATTACTTGCAGCAAATCAATTAATTTCTTAGTAAGAAAATTTCAGGCTACACGATACACGGTAACGCTTGTTTGCATACAAGAATAAATTATCAACCAACTATAATTGATGACCCCGAGAGCGCACATGGATCTAACCTCAGTTAAAAGTGCATTACATTTTACTAAAATATAAATCTATTCTAATGAAATATTGCTGTTCGACATTGTACTCTATACGAAAAAAATAGATTGTCGGCAGTATAAAGGGCCTTTTCTGAGTTTCTAGTCTATCACGTAAAAAAATACACCCTTTGTACTACCACTTTGTCTTGTTGTTAAGCTCATGGTGCAATGTCTAGTAGCAAGCTTAGTATGAAGAATAGAGTAGAATAGGAAAAAGGTTAGAGGGAGTCTGAGGGGTGCTCTAGGAAATTTTGATGAACCTTACATTTGAGCTCTAAGATGTTGCACGAGTTGGGAAATACTGACTGTAAGAGATTATTCCACTGTTGAGTTTTTCAATTCTTAAACGAACTTCTAGATCGTATTGTGTCGGAGGGGGTCGGGCTGTTGGGTATGGGGGTGGGCCGAGGAAGCTAGTCTTGTGTTGCGGTAAAAATATTAACGTGCAGGCAAAGGTTCTGAATTTTAGTGGATCCAGATCCAGTGGAACCAGTGAATTTCAGAGTCGCTCTGGCAATAGCGATAATGTATAAAGAGGGCTGCTACAATCCTGCGTTGGCTTAAAAGAATGAGTCTGGCGGCACGTTTTCGCACCTTGTCGAAGCAAGCCAAGGTGGTTTTTGGGGCGCCTGTCCAGTTACACGGATTCTATTCAAGGCGAGGTTGAAAGTAAGATTGTAGATTGTATCCAGGGCGGCTAGCTGCATGAGGAACTTGTAGCTCTTAAGAATTCCAAGGCTTTGGGCGTCTTGTTGGGCGATTTGGAATATGTGATCATTCTTTTGCAGATCCTCTGTTAGAAGGGGTTCATTAAACGATAGGTTTTGCTGTCAGTTTACCAAAGCTACTGCTATGACTGATGGAAAACTTATTGTCTAAGGTGATGATCGATGTAATTATCTGAATATTTTGATTTTCACCAATCACGGTTGATGGAATTGATTGACGCTTGCATGGACGCCTTAAAGTTACCGCTAGGTTGTTAAGAGTTGAGTCAGCCGTTAAGCCAGCTCCTGGCTCACGTGAACGCAAGTGTGGACGTTTTTCTTGTTTAGTTTGCTCTTTGTTTTCCGTTTTGAGTGGATACGGTCTAAATTCTCGCCGTGAATTCACGGCGTGTCTGTGGAGCCGTCTTTACATTCTTTTCTCCATCGGGGATAGGACGT
Organism: Thereva unica; assembly: GCA_949987705.1. Lineage (NCBI taxonomy): Eukaryota > Metazoa > Arthropoda > Insecta > Diptera > Therevidae > Thereva > Thereva unica. The sequence continues at coordinate 49,380,438 of OX465283.1, forward strand.
ACATATATCGGTGTTATTGAGAAAACTGGTTTTAATTAAGAAAAACAGGCCTCTCCACTAAGTTATGGCTAAATCGTACACAAAAACTGCGATTTGCGATTTTTTAAAAATTTGACGGGATTTCATTTACAATTGTTTCTTAAGTTTTCTAAATGAGTTTCCCAATTATAAACCAATCTTACAAAAAATGACACCATTAATGTTAAAAAAAAATTTAAGATCGTTAGTTACTCAAAAACTAATGAACCGATCTAGTTGAAAAATTTTTTTTGTTCATTGTGGGGACTATATAAACATTATTTTCATTTTTAGCCCTCTATGTGCAGTTGTTTTCGAGTAACCAAATAGTGCAAATAACTTGATTTGAAAGCTTTGGAAGCTATTTGTAAGATCGCACTTGCACCTAGCGACTTCTAACAGGGATTATTATTTAGAGAATTGCATAACGAATAACTTTCCAAAGGCATATGTTATACTAAAAGTTAGCAGGAGCGTAGGTTGGGCAGTCAACTAATTTGTGGGCAAACTTAGGGTGTTCATGTTCAATTGCACCCTCAAACAAAGCGATTCCAATAATCATCTCGCCTATGGGCTAAAATGCCTCACCGACTAGACTAATACCTCGCGCTTCGTTTTTTGAGATATCGATACTTGAAGTTTTGGTATTTTAAAAAACATGTTACAGCGTTGCAGTGATTAATGATAATCATTACAAAGAGTTCGCAATAGACACGGCAATTTTGATAAGCGACATTTATGACGATTTTAAAAATATCAACTCAACTCGGTAATGACACAAACGATGTAATACTTACAAGTGTAAGTAAAACACCGGGCATCGTCTTTAAAGAAATTTTAGTGAATTGGTAACCCTGCATTCATTAATAAATTATGCATATTTTTGTATTGCCAGCTCCGTGCGGGGGTTATGACCATTTGTGCAAGCTGCTAAAATTGAAACGTCGAAGCATGAATACAAGCAGGAGCAACGGCTCTTTTCAGGATTAAATCAGTAGTGTCGTCTTAAGGCCCCCATTCACACATGAGACGGCGGCGGGCCGTGGCCTGAAGGTTTCTCGCCTTGAGGCCAAGTATCACTATCGGAAGGCCGTGACCTGCAGTCCAGGAAAACTGACAAAAATCTTCATGTGAGTGGGCATTTCACGTCAGTTCGGGCCTGAAGATCTGGGCCTGTACTCCCGAAGACGAGACGATGAGGAAACGAAACGAAATAATGAGACGAGACGAAAATATATTTCCTACTCCTGAAGACGATAATCTCGTATTACCTTGCGTTTGTAAATTTTGACCTATTATGCAAAACAAATTAAAACTATCAAAATAATTAACAATCCCAACATACAATTTAACAAGCACTAACATCTAAACGAAGACGATTACAAATATGTCATCGTTTGTTTAGACGAAAAAGAGACGATATCGTCTTCAAAGGGAGCGTTCAAGTAATACGCAACTCAATTTAGGGGAGGGGGGTTTGTTTCGAACAACGCGTTACGTAACATTTTTTTAGTGAATTCAAATCTCCCAACTTAGCAACCCTTTTCGTTTATGTTTTACGGGGAATCCCTCGCTTGATGCGAATTCGAATGTCGATACGAATGTTAAAAATGATGCGAATCATTCGCATAAGCGAAGGGGAATGCGAGCATTCGTAACATCCCTTATAGCGAGTTAGAAATCTCTTGTTTTACGCATTATTACCGCAAACGCGATTAAAACAATAAAAAAGCTATTTTAACGGCTTTCCGGTACTTTGCGCCATATAATTGTCACTTTTAGGTAAAAGTGGTCACTTGTGTGTTATGTAACGTTTAGGGGGTGGGGGGTACAGAAACATTACAGGGGGGAAGGGTCAAAAATTTTCAAAAATTGCGTTACGTAATACTTGAAAGCCCCCCAAGGTAGCATTCTGACAAAACGGTTTCGTTTTCGTTTCGTCTTCGGGAGTACAGGCCCTGAACTTCTATTCAGTCTAAAGTTTTCGTTGAGGCCTTGAATTAACAACCTTCTACACAAAAGTGCCGTCTTCGCCTGTGTGTTTCATGAGGTGACCTGCAGTCCACAGCTTGTCAGGCGGTTGACTCAAGTCCTCATCCCTCAGTCAGACTGATTAATGTGTGGCCTTTATAGGGCTGTGTCTATCGATCTGGTCTGAAAGCCTCCCGACTAGAATTCAATGTAAGGCATGCCTAAAGTTATGTACGGGCCTCGTGAGGTAAACGTTCGGTATACCAGATTAGACTTGCCTCATGAACACCTCATGTGGCCCTCATAGGGCAGTATAAGGTATACCAAAATTAAATTTGTTTTATGAATACCTTACGAGGGCCTCATACAAAATACATACATGAGGCACTCCGCACCGCATGCACTCTAAGATTAGGTTTTCATTAGGGAAATCTTACAAGGGCCTTATTTGGGAAAGAAGGTGTTTACCCCGTTAGGTATTATTGAGTAATTCCTTATGAGGCCCATGTATATTGATAAAATTTGATTGAAATTTTTCCCTTCATGATATAATTCACATGTAAAACCAAACTACTATGGTTAAGTAACAAAATGTGCTTAATCGCCATCAGACTTTTTAATGTCTCTAAACATGAACCTCTCGTATAGGACAGGGTTTAACCCTTTTTTTGTATAAAGTGACTGGGCTACTATATAGTCGTGACTTCTGTATTCGGGGTTTTTCAATTTTTTATTATTAAGAAAAAGAGAAAAAAAAAAATACTTTAGTTTTCCTGATACCTCGAAATGGGGAAAAACTGCCAATTATCTATCGCACGCCTTACATAATAAACGATAGGTACGCATTATATGGCCCTATCCATTTTTGCCTGATATGGCCCTCATAAGGATTTTCTAGTTCGGCGGTAATAGGTGAACAGCGTTACACTTTTCTTCTGGGCCTTATTAGGTTTCAACATTAGGGCCTAACAGTCAAATTAGGCTAACCTCATCCGGACCGAACCAAGAAATTCTAGTCGGGCTGGTTACCAATGATCGCCTCAAGCCAAAATGATTTTTTGGGGGCGCCAATTTTTTAATTTTTGGACGGCACTTTTTTAGAGCTTTTTTAGTTACGAACTAATTGAGTGATGTATGTATGACGATTCTATTTCTCAGCACTAATATTTTTTGTCTGAATGACCCATATTCATAAGGCTTTTGCCGATATCGAATTATGTTTTGAAAAAGACTCTTTCTGGTGATTTCAACTGATTTTATATCGAAATATTTATCAAAAATAGGAAGAAATGTTCTTGTAATTCGTTTTTTATTTGTATGAAGCAAATGTTGACAAAATATATGTATGTATATAACAAAATGAAAACATTGTTGTTATAATACCAAAAAATAAAGTCAGTTTAAAGTCTACCTACAAGTAATCTGTACCAGAAAGCATTCCTCATAAGCTGGAAGTTATCGGTAAAAGGATGATTTTGTAGATTTTGTGTATAGTCTATACTTTACCTATAATCAACAATAAAACATGGTATACCAAAAAAAAAAAAAGCAGAAAATTCCAACGAACACATTCATAAATGTACACAATTTCCCCATTTTCCCACAATTCATCAAAGATTCTTTAGAAAGATATTCCCAGTGGGACGAAATTGATTCTGTTTTGTTCGCATATAAAAGCCGCCTTGGTAAGCATTATAACGTCAGGATTCCATCCTTGTACGTGGGGCTATGCCCACCCAGCCCCGCCAGAATACGATATGAATTGCTCAACTTACTGACAATGCTTTTTGCGTATATTTACGTTAAATGACTGATAGGCTTCTAGCATTTAACGATTTTCGTCTGACGTCTTTCAAGACTGGCTCACTGAGCCATTACAAAACAGAATAGTGAGCCCATATACGACTTTGTACAATGAGTTTTGTCTGGCTACGGCATATGCAGTAATTATCCTGTGGTGACATATTACATTCCATTAAATGGAAGTGACAGCTACTTTGTCAGTGGGAACAGATTATGTATGTATGTATAACGAAGATAAATTCACCTAAACATGGAGTAATCCCTAATTGGATTAACAAAAAATTTCGACCAATCACAATCGTAAAATTCTGATGACATAAATAAACTGCTAAATGAAGAGTGGGGAGAGAAGCTGTAAAAAGGGATGTAAATTTGATCACACAGCGTGCAGGAAATCAATTGGCCATCGTAAAAATGATTACGGTTGTTCTTCGAAAATTTATAACTCCGTAAAAAAAGGACGAAATTCATTTTGATCACTTTGAACTAAATTGAGCGGCAACTCTATTCGCGAGATTAATGCAGAAAGTTAAGAAATTATTATTTTTATGGATTTATGCTAATTTATTGGAACTTTATTAGTGGATAATTAAAATTGGCAGGAAATCAACAATGTTGTTGTAAGTTTCTTAATTAAGTTCCTGTTGTTTTTTTCTTCAAAAATTTAGCACATAAACTTTTATTAGCTAAATATCCAATGCCAAAACGAAAGCTCAATTTGGTAACCGATTGTGTTTATATCCTTTTATTTCTTTAATGATTTTATAATTCTAAAAATTTTAAACCTTTTTGGGGCAGTTTTTATAAAGCTAATTACCACATTCAAAGCGTACAAATGTTTCCTGAAAAAGTCACTTTGCCGAGAGTACATCAAGCTAAACAGCTCCTGTAAATTAGGAATGGAGGAAAATTCACGGCAGGTTGAGAAAGAAAATTTTGAATAGCTCCGTTGGCAGAAACATTTCTTTTTCTTGGCAACTACCGCCATGAAGAATTTTACTACATCCATAACATTTACTCCTATGTGCAGGAATAAGATGATACCAAGGAAAAAATCTAACATAGGCTTTTTAGCATTTTTTTGCCGAAAATTATGTTTTACCCAACATGGATACGCTACCCCTTGGTCGCGATAGTACCGCACACTCAGGGCCGTAAGCATAATCGAGGGATACCTTTAACAGAGAGTCACCTTTACCCACAATAGGTGGTAGGCAAACATGAGAATTGTTCGGTTTGGCGGTTCTTTTCTTATATTTACGGAAATGCTCGGCATGTTCCCCCACGTTTCCGCGAATGGATCTCTCGCCCCTACTTCTATTTCAATGTAAAGCTAAATCTCAGAGTAAAGGTCACTCCACTATTGTTAACAATTATTGGTATGGAAAATAAACCATTACTTCAAATATCTTCATTAAAAAACAAATAAGAATTTTTGCATATTTAATCTGAGAATTGTGACAAACAATTTGTAACACTCATTTCTCAAAAATATGTATTTTGTTTTGTTATATTTCTTAATTCAAGTATTATATTCAGAATTACAGAATTACTTATACGTTACAAATATATAGTAGAGCTGTAAAAATCAATAAGATTTTGCAAGTTTGAAACAGGTAATGTTACATAGCCGTGCTTCAACCTCAACCATCCTTTGCTATGGTGTTCCACAAGGTTCAATTCTTGGCCAGCTTTTATTATTATTATTAAAATCACTGCAGACGAACACCTAGCAGAACTGTTAGCAAGTCCAAATACCATCTCCTCGCGGTGCCGTGCCCGCTAGGGTACTTCTTCGAAAGGAGCTATCTGCAATATCTGCCCAAACGGTGAGTCCTTCTTAAATTCTGGGAGAAACGAAACTAAAAGCCGTAGGGAGTGGCGTTGGCGTAATGCCCACCAAAGAAGCCACCAGTTGGCTGAGAGGCTTATTACCGTGCGCCTGCGTACCAGACTAAGAAGTACTACGGTAGTCCAATGCTATGCTCCAACTAAAGATTTTCGCTCATAAAGTGACTTAAACGCCGCGCACAGATCGGCCGTGACAACACCGGCCTTGAACCAACAATTGGAAATCAAGGCCTAAGCCAAGTTACCAATAACAATGGTGAGCTTTTTGTTAACTTCTGTAGTTTTCACCAACTCATTGTAGGTGAAATTTATTTTTGTTATAAGAAGATACACAAGGAGGATTGGGTATCGCCTCATGGTAGAAAGAGAAATCAGATGGATTAAGTGGCCGTCAGCGGCAGATGGAGACCTATTCTGGAGGTTGTCAGGAGCTTTAGGAGATCAGATAGTGGAAGTAACCGGTATTTGGTAGTAGTAACAATGCGCCTAAAAATCGCCGCAATCGGAAATGTGCATGCAATTCATGTAATGACCAATGGTAAAGCAGCTGGAAATAATGGCATCTCGCAAGAATTATTGAAAGCCGATTCAAACCTCATAGCGAATGCGCTGCAGCCAATCCTAGAAATGGCATGGGACACCTGCACCCTTCCGGAGGATTAGATGGAAGGCATCTTCGTCAAAATACCCAAAAAGGGGGACCTAACAATATGCGACAACTGGAGAAGCATCTGTTTATTATCTACTGTGGGCAAAATTTTGTTCCATATATTACTATCTAGGATAAGAGAGGTAGTAGACCGAAGGCTTAGTAGGCAGCAGGCCGGATTCAGGAAGGACCCCTCCTGAATCTATAATATAAAAATGAATCGCTAAATGTGTTGGTAAGCGCAAAACTCGAGAACGGCTGGACCTATTGGACTAATTTTTTTTTTGAATATTCGTTGAAGTACGAGGATGGTTCTTACGGAGAGAAAAATTTAAAAAATTGCCTGAAAAAACAAAAAAATGGTAATTTTAGGAATTTTGCACTTCATTTTAGTTTCAATAGCTTCATGGCCTACCTATTGTTTGACAAATGTAAAATTGTCATTAAATTGAATCATTACATTTAATGAAAATTTCAAATTTACGCAGCTGTCAAACAATAGGTAGGCCATGACGCTATTGAAACTAAAATGATCCATGGCGGCCGTCTCAAGAGGGCGGTGTACCACTTTCTTCACAACCACCTCGACATGGGTATCAAATGAAAGGGTATGATAAGTAGAATACAATAAGCAATGTAGTATACAAAATATATCTTTAGATCCATGGCGGCCGTCTAAAGAGGCCGGATTACCACTTTCTTCACAACCCTATCAAAATGGGTATCAAATTAAAGGGTATGATAAGTAGAATACAATAAGCAATGTAGTAGACTCAATATACCGATTCATGGCGGCCGACGCAAGACCCATGTTCTTTGAGGCATTTCATCTGTGTAAAATTCATATCTGAAGGAAAGGTCTCGGGTTCCGTGAGGTTTATAGCAAAATTTCAATAGAAAAGCAGGCGTTTGGTCCATAGCAGCCATCTCAAGAGGGCGGATTACCATTTTCTTTACAACCCCTCGACATGGATATCAAATGAAAGGGTATGGTAAGTAGAACACCAAAGGCAATATAGTATACTCAATATATCGTTTGGTCCATGGCAGTCATCTCAAGAGAGCAGATGACCATTATCTTCACAACCCCTTCGAAATGGGTATCCAATGAAAGAGTATGATAAGTAGAACAATATAAGCAATATAGTATACTCAATATGTCGCTTGGTCCATAGCGGCCACCTCAAGAATGCGGATTACCATTTTCTTCACAACACCTTCGACATGGATATCAAATGAAAGAGTATGACAAGGAGAACACCATAGGCAATATAGTATACTCAATATATCGGTTCGTCCATGGCGATCATCTCAAGCGGGCGGACTACCGTTTTCTTCACAACCCTTTCGAGATGGGTATCAAATGAGAGAGTATGATAAGTAGAACACATAAGCAATATAGTATACTCAATATATCGTTTGGCCCATAGCGGCCATCTCCAGAGGTTGGATTACCATTATCTTCACACCCCTCGACATGGATTTCAAATGAAAGGGTATGATAAGTAGAACACCATAAGCAATATAGTATACTCAATATATCGTTTGGTCCATGGCGGTCATCTGAAGAGGGCGGATGATCATTTTCTTCACTACCCCCTCGACATTGGTATCAAATGAAAGGGCATTATAAGAACATTGCCATAGACTGTGTCTTTAGATTCATGGCGGCCATCTCAAGAGGGCGGGTTACCATTTTCTTCACAACACCCGAGACATGGGTATCACATGAAAGGCTATGAAAAGTAGAACACCATAAGCAATATAGTATACTCAATTTATAATTTGGTCCATGGCGGCCATCTCAAAAGGGCGGTTTACCATTTTCTTCACAACACCCGAGACATGGGTATCAAATGAAAGGCTATGATAAGTAGAACAATATAAGCAATATAGTATACTCAATATATCGTTTGGTAAATGGCGGTCATCTCCAGAGGGCGGATTACCATTTTCTTCATAACCCCTTCGAGATGGGTATCAAATGAAAGAGTATGATAAGTAGAACACCATATGCAATATAGTATACTCAATATATCGTTTGGTCCATAGCGCCATCTCAAGAGGGCGTATTAATATTTTCTTTACAACCCCTTCGACATGGGTATCAAATGAAAGAGTATGATAAGTAGAACACCATAGGCAATATAGTATACTCAATATATCATTTGGTCCATGGCGGTCATCTCCCAAAATCAATTTTCCCAGATTTGTTCTTTTTTCACTATATCATTTTCCTATCGCAGACTGTGTCCCCATAATCTTATTTCATTGAAAGGCGTTGCAACGCACGCGGGTTTTTGCTAGTAGATAATATAAACACCTTGAAAATCATAGTGGAGCAGTCAATTGATTGCAATTTTTCTTAATGCTTTCTTTGTTTGAAAACTCTAAATTAACCTCCAAAGTCCCATTAATATCAAAAAGATAAATTACTTTCTAAGCGCTTTAAAAATATTAAGTAAATTAGTGCATTAAAGAAAAATTTACATTTCAGCCCTTTCAATGTTAAGACAATAAGAATAAAAACCGCTGAATATCTTTTTGCCGAAAAAGGCAAACGCCAGATAATATTTTATGTAGACGTTCACTTCGTTTCCGTTTTTTCGCTAACCTTTCATTTCCCTGGCCCATTACTTGTAATTGGGATTTTTAATTTAGTGGCTATAATGGTATTCAGGTCCTGATTTAGATATAACTTAGCAGATTGCAATTTTTTAAAAGTTGGTGTGGTTTAAACTCTTTTGGAATGTTGAAAATGAACTTCTACATTATTTCTTGGGCCTTATTATCTATTACTGGTGAAAGTTTAGTGTGGTTGTTAATGTTTTCCAAAGTTTGCAATACCGCATCAACGAACAGATGAAGTTTGTGAGATACCCATTTCTAATTCCGCTTTGATATATACTTAGATTTTGGGGTACAGAGATTTTTTTATTGCAAACTAGCTGGAACCCGTTTCCGAATTTCAAATTCTTGAACAACCGGGAAATGACACCTATACATATTGCAAAATGCGTCCCAATATTGGCTCTGAAATTTTGGATTTATAAGTTTCGATCATAAATTTGTTATTTGCTGCCCTAAAAACTCCCATATACCGATTTTCATTGGAATCAGAATGCAATTTTGGAATTTAAGTTTTGATCATCAACAATAAGACATTTAATGCAACAAGCATTGGACACTCCTGCTCATTGGGCCACTACAAAGGGTCTAGGTGTTAACCCAGCCAAGATTGAAGAGGTGCTCTTTATAAAGAAGCATAGACTTCCTAATTTTCCTTCTTTAAGATTGTGCAATGACACACTGTATCTAAAGGAGGGTACGACATTTAGGGCCTTAAACCCCGCATCGTCCACTGGCTGTATACAGCCATAATCAGACCTATACTTATGCATGACATATCGGTATGGTGGACTGCATTACAGAAGATTACGTATCGTAAGATAAAGGAAAGAGTTCAAAGAACAACTGAGCTGTGTATCAGTGGTGCAATGAGAAGCACCCCAACAGCTGCGCTGGATATCTTATTGCATCTTACTCCTTTGGACATACACGCCGAGCAAGTGGCAGCCTGGACGGCTGCCAGGACAAAGGCTTCTCTTTGATGGATTCCATATTCATACGGTCACTCATCCATCCTTAGAAGGTTCGCCACCGCTTCGTGCAACGTAGACTATACTACACCTACGTGGACCTTGCAGAAAGGTTTCAATACCATCATTCCGGCCAGAGATGACTGACAGATGGTGTTATTCCAACTAGCTCATTATGTATATTACACAGATGGCTCAAAAATTGGGAACAGCGTAGGCTCTAGTATTTTTCTCCGAGGCATTGAATATAGGTACCTCTCTTCGTCTACCCGATCACTGCAGCGTCGTCCAAGCGGAAGTCTGGCTCTCGAATGGGTGAAGATAAATAGTATATCTCATAAGAATATATGTATTCTATCGGATAGCCAAGCGACCCTCAAGGCACTTAAGGCACTCTCTGTGTGAGACTACCACTGGTAGGGCAGAAGAGCTTGCTAGACAGGGAACCGAAGTGGAAAGGACACCCCACTTCGCCCGGATGGGAATGCCCTTAGCCACCTACAAACTAGCTGTAAGGAAAATCAGCTTAACTCGAGCTGGGTTGAGATGGACCACAGCAACGGTGTGGCGCACTCTTCATCCAATGTGGCCAACTTTGGAAGAAAAGCGTTCAAAATCTCTTTTTCAGTTGAACAAAAGGAGATAAGCCATGTAGTAAAGGTGCTGACCGGTCACTGTCCCTTTGGCCCGCACGTCGAAAGATTACGACTTCCCCACAACGACTTATGCAGAAGTTGTGGTCATGAAGAAGAGGTAGAAACTGTCACCCATCTTCTCGTAAGGAACTGCCACCCATCGCCCTCGTAAGGAAAAGAGGCACCTTCCTTGGCTCACCCTTCCTTGATGAATTGAGCGAGCTGCAAAAACTGGTGTTCTTAACCTCTGTCGCTTTATCAAAAGCTCAAAATGGCTTGAAATGGCCTGAACTTTGTCCCAAAACTAGAATGGCATCACAATGGGCCCAATGGCATGCCTCAGTGGGCTCCCTAGTGGGGGCAGCCATTTAAACCTAACCTAACCTTTCGTTACTTGCGACCTTAAACCCCTAGATACCCACTTTCATTGGAATCAGAACAAAATTGGCAAATTAAACCATATTTCCGCGGCCATTTAGAATTTTGGTCATATTTCGGCGACCATTATGAATTTTTCAAAAACGGGCTTCCAAGGGCATTATGGACCATCATGCAAAATTTCGAAGCTCTGCGATGATTTTCAATGAAGCTCTCCATGACAGCGCCATCTAAGAGTGGCTTTAGAAAGTAATACGTCCTTCCTATGTTCTTTCTGTTAATGTAAATAGCACATGGTTAAAATTTCATTACGATCGTTTGTACGGTGTAGTGTAGGAGCTAGTGATGAGAAAGACTGGTCTTGCACATTTAGCAAGAAAAGCAATACCAAGACAATACAGGACAAGGGCATGACAAGACTGCAAAATGAAGATAACAAGACTTTTTGCTTATCACTAAGTGCCAAAAGTCTTACAGTGAATAGCGAAAAGTCTTGTCTTGCACATTTAGCAAGACCAAGACTAGACTGCAAGACTTTCTGCAAGACTTTTTGCAAGAATTCTTGCAAGACTTTTTGTAGGGCCTTTTGCTCATCACTGCAAGACTTTTGGCAGTTAGTGATGAGCCAAAAGTCTTGCTACCTTGATCTTTCACTCTTCTGTAGTCCTGTCTTGTCTTGGTCTAGCTTTGGTTTTGCTAAAAGTGCAAGCAAAGACAAAACTGCAAGACCAGTCTTGCTCATCACTGTAGGAGCCTATGAATGAAATCGGTCAAGTCGCTCGCAAGTTATGGCGTGCCTAAGGGAAACAGGCATACATTTTTTTTATATATATGATGTGTGTGTATGTTTGTGTGTATTTTCAATTTGTTACGCTGCGATTGGAATTCTCAGGTTTATATGTACACTACAAAAAGAAAAACAAAAATTTAGTGAAACTGCTTAAAACTCATTTAAACTTGTTATCGGCTATTGGATAATACAGATATTAATTCCACATTGCTATTTTATATTTTTCACTCTCGTCCTCAAACAGTTTGTAACCACAATAGTACACCCACGAGCGAACCACCAAAACGTAGCGTGTAGTTTTCTATTAACTTGTTTACAATAACTAATCCTATAAAATATCGATATTCTATGCGATTTGAAAATATTTTCACCAAGTTTTATCAGAATGTCCACCATTACACTAACTCAAAACAGTGCTGCTAAATCTACTCGAAATCATTAAATTCCCCAACATATTTTAAATTCCATTCAATTTATCTCAATTATGTTAAAAATGAAAACACTCACCTTTTCAACATCGGATTCTGCAAAAAATGTTTTCTTCCCAATGCTGTTGAGGTACTCAGGAGATAAGTGGCCAGTAATATCGTAGTAGGAAGCTGCATCGTTTAAATTGTTCAATTGACTAACTCGAGCTAGACTAAAAACGATTCGCCCCCGGCTTGTTATTTGAATGGTGGATGGTTTAACAAGTGGCAAAATCCGCGATGTTGATGGAGTATCTGTAATGAGATTAAGAAATTTTTTGTTGAATTAGTTAAAGAGGGATTGAAAATGTAAAGATGAAAGATGGACGTAGTTCAAGCGTAATTCAGTTTGTTTTTATGTATAAAAGTTTAATGAGCAATTATTTTCATTTGACGGAAATTACAGATATAATAGGTGAATTAATTATTTAATAAGAATAAAAAGTATGGAGGCGTCGTAATTTAAAAACGATAAGGGATTAATTATGGAAGCATTACTAGATTAGGCTTTAACAAATTCTGGAAACGAGTCCACATATTAATTTTGTTTTCCCAATATTTTAACTTTAAATATGGACAACTTGTGTAAAGCACAGCTTAATTATGATTGTTTTTTATGTGATATACTAAGCTCAGGTGTCAACATTTCTATTCCCGAGTAAAAATGAAACTCGCCGCACCTAGCATGCAGCAGGCACACACTAGCCTACGCAGCGCCCGTAACTAGCACGCATAGCGAAAACACCGCGTCGTCCGAACGACGAACGACGATAGAAAATTGCAGTGTGGATGACAACGTGTTTTCGTCCCAGCCAAAGCCTTCTATATTTACAAGCCATGCTGCATGTATGTGTTTGTGGTTGTATGAAGTCCCAACCAAAATTCGTGAAGTGTCAGAATCCCATTAAAATCAAAGGGAAAGAAGTTTTCATGCCGCGGAAAGTGCTGTTGCGAGTGTAGTTTTGTGAAAAATAAAAGTTATTTCATCAAAATCAAAAACGTGAAACAGTGCAAAAATTAAAATAAAATGTGTGTCTTACGTTAATAATTTAAATACGTATAAATGTTAAAAATAGGATTTGCGGGTTTTATGTTGGTTATGGTGGAATAACATGTCAAAATCCCGAGGAAAACAAGTGATTCGCGCCGCGGAAAGTCTTTTATTAATGAAAGCGCCGTGATTTTTTGTTAAAAATAAGTTTTTTTTATAAAAATAACACGTACATAATATCAGTTTGGCGCGATTTTTGTAGTTAAGCTAATTGTTAGTTGAAATTGTTCTTTGGGGCCATGGTGTCACATGACGGATCAGCCAGTTTTTGTTGCAGCGAGTTCCAGTTTTAGAGGAATATAAGCAAATGAAGATAAGTTGAAACGAGTAGTTTGTTAAATATTGCCAAATATTTATATAAATTTATTTTTAGCGGTAGTTTCCTCCACTTACGGCTTTTGCTTGGTGTGACGGCATGATATTTGAAATAATATCCATTAAGGAATAAAGTCAGGGATGCAATTATACTTATTTTTTACATTATTAAAGCAACTTTGTAATATGTAGTAAATAAATGTTGCAATTAATGACCATAATTTTTGTTTTTAATTGGTTAAAGAAGATTCATTGATTCCCAATAAACCAACATAACCGCACTCCACACAGTTTGACAGCTAGATTGAAGTCCTATTATGCTTTCATTGTGAGTGTGAGATTTCTTTGTGCATGGCTTGTAAATATAGAAGGCTTTGGTCCCAGCGAATTTTGATTTTTCTCCGTTCTCTGTACGCTGTACGATGAAAACTGTGCAGCGTCGTTCGTCGTTAAGCAGTGACGTATGCACCTGCTGTGCACAAAAGTTTGAAATGATGGGCGACCTCAGATATTGTTCCAGAGAATTTCTATTAGAATGTATTCAACTTTCCAGCAGGAGCCGCCGCTACTGCCAAAACTGTCTAAACCGGAATGTGGGCGAAAATAAGGGCTGTAAACTATTATATTGAGCCGAGGAAACATAAAGTTACTTATATCATTGTGGTAAAAGTGATAACATTTTGCCAAAATTGCTACATTTTTACGGTTGCTTAATCACCAATAAGTTTGCGCCGTTTTGTATCTTGCCTAGCCAAGCTAAGCTGCCTCCTAGGGCCACGGCCAAGATATAGGAGTTGTATTAAACGGCGAGGGAGGGGTGATGTATTATCAGTCAGTGGATTTGTTGGTGTTTAGCTCTTTGAGACACTTTACGCGTCTTCAAGAAAAATCTGTCCATTGAGTGAGTAGAGCAGGGAAGTAGTGCGACAGTTTGTTTTTATTTTTTTTTTTTTTATTATTGCAACTTATGAAAATATGTACATAGTGATTTTATTTACAAACTATGGTCTAAGTTAGCCCTCACATAAGAAAACTTGTGTGTGAGAGCCCTAGCAGTCTTAACTTCTTGGAATTTCTTATATCTAGGTGCAGTAAGTTCTAACTATTTTCTAACTTTAAAATTTAGTGGTGTATTATTGATATTATAACAATTGAAAGTTGATTTGCCTAACATAAGTATTTTAAAAGTTCATGACTGTTTCTTCGGATAACATACTTAAGGATACTTCTATAACTGGATTCGTTCAAAGATTGCCTTATATCAATAGAGAGTTCATTATACATTATCGGACCTAAGTAACTGGGGTGTCTTTGAGATACCACTTTTCTGCATTTTCGTATTGAAAGTGGGCGTGTTAATTGTCTCCTGGTTTGGTAGCCTGAGCAGTGCACAGGAAATAGCCTTAAATTTTTATATGTAAATTTAAGTAAATTATAGCAATAGATTTGTCGGACAGTCAGTACATTAAAAGTGGATAACGCTTCAGTAGTGGAAAAGAATTTAGATTTTTTTATGCACATTTTAATGATTTTCGACTGTAAATTAATTAACGGCTTCATGACATTTGTGTATGCAGAGCCCCAAGCTATAATACCATATTGAAAGAGTGATTGTATTAACGCAAAGTATACTGATCTCATCGTTGATCTATCAAGAATATTTCGAAGCAGCACAATTTTGTATTTAGTTTTCCTTATCCTTTTACATATACCAAGAATATGTTTATCCCATTTAAGACGATCATCTATTGTCACACCTAGGTATTTGATATCTGGAACACGTTTTAGTGGGGTATCGCATACCTTAATCAAGTGTTCATTGAGTGGATTTGCGTTATGGCCGAACATAATATTTTGTGTTTTTTCTAGGTTTAGCGCGAGCTTATGCAGACATAGCCACTCGTAAAAACTTTTCATTCCACTATTTGCTAAGCTGATCGTCGTGTTCCAATTATCGCTTTTAAACATTAAGACAGTATCGTCAGCAAACGCTACGACGTGTCCATTTGAGATATTATGCTGCAGATGGAAAATATCATTGACATAGACGAGGAACAATAAAGGACCAAGCACAGTTCCTTGGGGTATCCCACAACGTACTAAACTAGGCTCACTTACTCTATTCCCCACTTTAACGAGCTGCAGTCGTTCGTGAAGATAGGAATTGAAAAGCGATAAAATTCCCCCGTTTAAACCCAGCTTTTCAAGTTTATTGATCAGAAGCTGATGATTTACTGTATCAAAAGCCTTTTTCAGATCAAGGAAAATTGCTAAGACTTTCTCCTTTCTGTCCACACTGGCGCTAATGAAGGATGTGACGTCAAACAAAGCATGATCTGTACTCGTATTCGATCTAAAGCCGTATTGATTTTTTGCAAGGATGTTATTATCATCCAGAAACTTCAAGAGTCTACTCTTTATGCACTTTTCGAAAATTTTGGCAATGTTAGAGAGCAGGCTTATTGGCC
The DNA here is from genome assembly GCA_949987705.1 of Thereva unica. Lineage (NCBI taxonomy): Eukaryota > Metazoa > Arthropoda > Insecta > Diptera > Therevidae > Thereva > Thereva unica. Next base: position 49,396,433 of record OX465283.1, read on the forward strand.
TATAATTGTTCGGGTCACTTTTACTGCAAGACTTATGCAAAGGGACAACAACAGCGCATTTTAACTTGTTGGGGAAAATTCCCTTTACCATAGACAAGTTGAAAATATGTGAGAGGGGATGTTTGACAAGGTGTGAAATACTTTTCAGAATTCCCGCAGTAAGTCCATCGCTCCCAGGAGCTTTATTTATTTTTAAATTGTTTATGTGAAAACATATTTCTTCACAACTTATCGGTGGAAACTCTAGAGGATAGCGAATTGGTGTTTGAGGGATATGGATCATATCATTTACGGCAGAGGTAGGAACATTATTTGCGATTTTCTCGCCTATACCTGAGAAATGATCATTTAACTCGCATGCAATGGCATACTCATCTTTCGTGATAGTCCCGTTCTTAGTTTTAAGTTCAGATATCACACCATCTGCTTTATGGGTGGATGTAATTTCATTGATTTTCTCCCAAAGCTTTTTTGGGTTACCTTTTAATTTAAAAAGTTCATTTCGGTAATAAGCAGATTTAGTTATTTTAATGAGGTTACACAATTTATTTCTGTAGTTTTTATACTTGGTGTGAAGTTGCTGGTTGAAAGGTTGCTTCCTTAGGCTTCTAGCTAGTTTATCCCTAGTTCTTATAGATGTTAATATCCCTTTTGTAACCCAAGGTTTTGTTGCTCTCATCTTCGAGCTAGCTTGTACGACACGACAAGTAGTCGAGGCTGTAACATAGCTCTCTAAAATTTTGAAAAATTCGTCCGAGGAAAGATTTCGGTCGCGACAGTGTCGGGTAGGGAAGAATTTAAGTGAAATTTTTTCCTGGTGGAAGTTGCGATGGGCCAGATGGATTTGGAGGAATGACGATTGAGTAAAAGCATTCCATCCAACATAATTTTGGTAATGCAGAGCGCGGCAAAATTGACATTGCGTTTCTGGAAACACCGATCCTAGTCAGCCTATGATGCCAAACAGTTCTCCTAGGTGCTGGCTTGGTTGGTGTAGAAGATTAATACTAAGAGAGTGATTCCGAGTTGCATCGAGACGATAGAGTTCGACGGAGTATGGTGTTGGGTGGAGGTAAGAAAACGATCGAGAAGGTGGATCCTTTAGATCTGCAGCTTCCACAATGTTGAACCTGCTGAGGTACGGGGGGATCCAGCTTCTGGATGTTGCTGGGTGCTAAAGGTAATTTATTGATCAGCTGCTGAGGTGCAGGGTCCTAAAGTCTAACCTGGGGGTTTCGGAAGAAGCCAAACGGGTTAGAAGGGGCACACCACAAGTTGTGGTATTATCGCCGCTCCTTTGGAATATAACAGCAAACGAAGGGCTGATAACTCTAAGGGAGTCTGGGTGCACCATGGTGGTATATGCTGATGACATTGTGCTGGTGGTGACCGGCAAGTACATCTCAACAATAAGAGATATAATGCAACAGATATAATGGACACTCTTGCTCATTGGGCTACTACAAAGGATCTAGCCGTTAACCCAGCCAAGACTGAAGTAGTGCTCTTTACAAAGAAACATAGACTTCCTAATTTTCCTTCTTTAAGACTCTGCAATAAAACACTGCATCTAAAATGGATGCGAAATTTCTAGGTCTCATACTAGATAGGAAACTAACGTGAAGGCCGAATATTTTAGAAAGAGCCAATAAGGCCAAAAAAGCTCCCTCCTTATGCTAGAGAACGATCAGAGTCAATTGGGGCATTAAACCTGTCTACTGGCTGTGTACAGTCGTAATGAGACCTATACTATACTTATGCATGGAATATCGGTGTGGTGGACTGCATTACAGAAGATTACATATCGTAAGATACTGGAAAGGGTTCAAAGAACAGCTGAGCTGTGTATCAGTGGTGCAATGAGAAGAACCCCAACAGCTGCGCTGGATATGTTATTGCATCTTACTCCTTTGGACATACACGCCGAGCAAATGGCAGCCTAGACGGCCGCCAGGACAAAGGCTTATATTGGATGGACTCCATATTCATATGGTTACTCATCCATCCTTAGGAGGTTCGCCGCCGCTGCGGACAACCTAGACTACATTAACCTACGTCGACCTTAGAGAAAGGTTTCAATACCATCATTTCGGCCAGCGATGACTGGACAGATAGTGTGAAAATCAAATACGGGGAGAACGCACTTCTTTATAGTTCGCTCTTCATTACATGGCAATATTAGACCTTCTTATTATATGTATTTTAAAAATTAAAAACTCACAATTCTTAACCAGTTAGTTAAAAATCCTTCATATTTTCTCTTTTTTATGTGAAAAACTAAGCTTACGAAGGTACTTTTTTTTATACTACTAGATACCAGTCTTTTATGTCTTTCACGTCATGGTGCAATGTCTTAAAGTACGTTTGGCTAGACTGACCTGACAACAAGGTCATCTGAATTGGGGAATACTGACTGTGAAGGATTCTACAAAACAGTAATACGACCAGTACTGTGCAAGGCCAGCGAGACTTGGACTATTATCCAGGACATAGAGTAACGAGTCAACAGGTTTGAGAGTAAAGTTCTCAGGTGCATACTAGGCCCAACCAGAGAGGATGGCATATGGCGTAGGAGATACAACAAGGAGTTGTATGAAATTTTTGGCGACCCAGAACCCTCAACTTTAATAAAAATTAACTGAGACTAGCTAGCCACGTAATCAGAACGGATTATTATCAGAAAGTTCGGGAAATGACCAGTAGGCAGACCCAGAAGGAGATGGATAAACTAGGTGACGGCTGAAGCAGAGGCAACGCTCAACATCCGAAACTGGAGACATGCTGCAAGGGACCGTCATACTTGCTATAGTGGACTGTAGCGTCATTGGGTGGATGAATGATCGGATTGAACGCGGAGTGAACTAGGTTGATGTTCATTTTAAACTTACAATTAAGGGCTACCTTCTTTGATGTGTTTGAGCTGTGAAATAGGTATGTTGTGAGTGAACGAAATACGGAATTGGATGACAAATAGGAAAGAGCTCATAGCGTGGAACTCCTATCTTGATACTGTCAAATGTTTGTTTAAAATTAGCCAATATGGCATGAAGATTCACATTATATTCATAATATTTTCCCATATTTTGTTTTATCAACACACGGCTTGTTTATTCTAAACCGTATTAGTATTCACCAATGGTTGTTCCGGTTTTAATTTTAATTGTTTCTTAATATACTACGTTAGTGAATAAGTTGTAAGCCACATTTAATAGCATTAGTCCATTTAGGCATTTAAAAGCCTTAATTCGCAAACCATTTTATATCCTTTTTAATAAGTAAGTTATATAATTTTATAATAAGCTGCCCTAATTCACTTGCTGGGATTTTCTCTTCGTTCCATATCATACATATTTAATTATTCTAGGTAAAGGTATATTTCGGGTCAAGTTTTCACCATCCACCTTTATTAGTTCAGAAGCTATGTAACCGTTTCAAATGCATTATTGTTTTGTTTTTTAATTTTGTTTTCATATCTCTCTTGTCCTTATGTTGGCAGAGACTGTCGGTATTAAATTCTTCTTCAAAGTTTGAAATATCCCCAAAATATTGTCTCCTTTGAACTTTTTCATTTTCGTCTGCTTCTGAGATTTCTACTCTGCTTCTACTCTTCCCATAGCTACAGTTCGTTAATTTGAGCTGGAGTTCCTTATTTTAATGCTAGGATAGAATTTTCTATCTTTTACCTCATATTTATAAAGAAAAAATACTTCAAACATAAACAGCACAAAATACACAACCTAGAGAATACAGTGGTAGATACAAGTTTTAAATAATTAACCCTTTTACAAAATCGGGCATCCTTTTGACCCAAAACATGTTGAACATTTTGAAAAGTAACTAGAGACCAACTCCTACTATCTAGGATCGTTCTATGGCTTTAATGAATCTTTTTTTTTGTTTTTGAAAACACAAACAACATCTCAATAATACCCACAAAAGCATAGTGTACAGGAAACTCATTAATTTTTTTCCCTTAAGTTCTTACTTCCCCTAAAATTTTGTAAGTACACGAGGGTCAAGGATTCTTGCCTTCACGTAATTTACATGCTTCTAACTTTTAGCGCTTTCTGACTCTTAATGACTCATTTATTTTTAGTAAATGACCTTTGTTGATGGCCTTTTCCAGCTTTGGGTGTTTGTTTAAGAATGAATGAGTATTTTTAAAGTTAACAATTAAAACCTTCACCAGCATTTACCGTTAATGAAGAAATACTTAAAATTGTACCTAATGAGAAAGGATAACTCCCCTCATCATCAAGTAAAAAAAATTATTTTTATTTATTGCTCTTTCGAAAGGAGATTATCGCTTGAGAGAGGGATGTTAAGCCATTTCATCCAAGAAAGTAGATCAAGGCTGTTTTTCTGGCTTGAATGGTTGGTAGAGTACTTTGCCACAAGTTTCTAATTAAAAGTTTTTCAATTTCTTTTATTTGATATTCAAAACTGCAATAAAGACAATATGAAGACGAAAATAAAATTCGTTCAAGATATTTAGTTCTAAAATTGGTCGAAATGGCGCTGCATATGCTAAAAATAGAACTGGCTTAATTTATGGCAACAACTAAAACTGTAAAAATATTAAAATGGTTAATTCTTTGATAATTTTGATTAAAAAAATACTGCTTCTTCCGAAAAGTTGTCGTTTTAAATTTGTTACCGTGTTGAAGAATTAACATAATATTAACTTTTTTAGTACCTAATCTATTTTTAGGGGATAGAATAATATCATTTATGGACACTATTAAACATGTACGTCCATAACTGATGACAATACAATAAGGACCACGCTACAGCTGCGAGTATGGGCCGATCTAATCACACTAGGCTATCCGTCAACCTAACCAGGCAATAATGATGCTTTTCAACAACCAGACTAAAATACCCACGTTCAGTCCAACTTCAATTAACGGTCGAATAATGAGCCTATCCCAGTCAGCTACATAAGTCCTTGGGACTAATTCTGGACTCAAAGCTGAATTGGAGGTTGAATACCGAAGAAAGGGAAGGGAAGGCTAGGATAGCCTATAAGCACACTTTGGGCAAAAGATGGTATTTGAAGCTGCACAGGGTGCGCTGGCTATAAAAGCCAGTGCTGTCATATCGCTCAGCCGTATGATAGCCTGCTCTAGCTAAATATTATAACAGATCCAGAATGCGTCAAGTCTAAAAAAATGGCTAGTCACGGAATAATGCGTTTTTTCTCTATACATGATTTAATCGGGAATGTATAAATTTTATTTACGCTTGAGGATGTGTGTAACTGTAGAGCGTACAATCATTCTTTGAATGTGTGACTTCGTGGTTAATCGATACTGGAAAGCTAAATTGTTACAAGCACCAATTTTGCGAAAATAGTTTTTTTAGCTTATCAGATATTATTAGTCATTCTTCATATAATAATGAAAAGATTAGATCATACTATATAACCGTGAACTGAATATTTTTTTTCCTTCTCCTGTAAAATTGCTGAAATGGCGCTTATGACAATTTAACTTTCCAGTATCGATATGTTGAGTTGCGAACTTTCTGAATATCCGACATCAGATATCACTTCCTCTCCAAAATTTTAGAGACAGTTATCAATAAAATGTTATGTTATGTTTTAAATATGAGACTATAAGTATAGTATTACAGCTCGAGACAAAAGGATGTAGAAGACATACGAGTCAAAGTCGTAGTCAAAGAGAAGAACGCGAATTTGAAGTAGTAAAATCATTTACTAGTTTAGTGGATAGCGGTAAAAATAGAGTATTACCTCCGAATTCTTTCGGACAGCACCGATTTTTATGAAAATAGATAACTAAGCTTATCTTACATTCCTCTTCAAAAGTTCAAATATATTCCTGTTCATTTTTAAATATGTAAAATAAACTTTCTTTCACATACTGGAACGTTATTTATGATTAAATTAAATGTAATTTTTGAGTGCCCGACGGGAGAAGCATATTTTTATTATCGGCGGGGTGGGTTCCAGTCCAAAATTGCTTTAAATTTTTTTTTGGGGTTTTCAGATCGATTTTTGTAATATTTTTCGATTATTTAAGTGTTACTAATATGAAAGTTTTCTCAAAATCTGGAGATGATCTTATCTGAAATAGTACTGGGTGTACAGTTAGAAACGATAGGCTAAATTTTACTTCCTAAGAATAAAATAATTCCCCCCGTTAAAAAAAATATGGCCTTGCAACGGGCAAATCCCGGCCGTGTTTGAAACAGTCACATATTATCAACGCCCAGCAATTAAAGGTTTATTTTTTTCCGGTTGGTTTTAGATTTTTCAAAAAAAAAAAAAAGCTTATACAGAGGCTGTGTCCGTCTGTGACCTTCTTTCATCTCTGAAAGTACTGCCGCTACAGACTTGGGGTATATCTCAAATTGTAGCTCTTAGCCAAAAGACCTAAAACTGAGAAAATGGTCTGGAAATTTCAACCGGAAGTATATCTAACAACAAAAAGAGATTTCTAATAAAGCCCATATATCGCTAGCCTCGAGGTAAGGCGCTGGAATCCTATCCCGGGGAACCAAGTTCAATCCTCGGCCGCACAATGGCGAAATACAATTTTTTTTTACTTCGGTTTAACATGTTTTGATTTTATCACTAAATTATATTATTTAATAATGATACTCAGAAGAACATAAACATTTACTTAATTAAAAGTGAAAAAATATCATTTTCTTGATTTTTTATGACTCTTCGGCGGCTTTATAAATCATTAAAAAATTTCGCGGAAATAATATAAAGTAGGTAACTCCGCCTTCGTCCGGTCCCAAGCCCAGAGTGTGAAAGGAGGAGGGTTGTCGACCTGCCGAGTCGATCGTAAAAACTAGGCAAGAAACCGCATGGATACACGAACTAACTATTCACGAAATAATGCTACTGCATCCGGGGCAGCCGATGCGCCAGCACTGGGGACCAGGGATGCTGGTGAGAAGTGGGTTACTGGCCGAACACCCAAATTAGTCACACCGAAAAGGGAATTAAAATTCGCTGCGTGGAATGTACGAACAGGACATCACGTTGGTCAAAAGGAAATCATAGCAATGGAATTGTTGAAATGCAAAATATCAATTGCTGCGCTATCGGAACTACGGCTTACCGGATCCGGGATATTGACAATCGTCCCGCCAACAATCGACGAAACGATGATGCTTTACTATTCCGGTGGTGAGAAAAGAGAGGCCGGCGTCGGCTTTATGGTCGACCGACGGGCTGCCAGCAGCGTTATCGCATTCCAACCGATATCCGAGCGTTTGGCGGTTATAACCATCAGTGGAACGATCAAGACCCATATCATATCCGTTTATGCGCCAACCGAGACCAGCACGGACACGAACAAGGACGAATTTTACGATCAGCTTCAACAGACGCTGGATATGATACCTCAAACCGAATTAATAATTCTCGCGGGGGATTTCAATGCACATTCAGGAGTAGATCGAACCGGCTGGGAAGAAACCATGGGCAAATTCGGACACGGAGTAATTAATGACAACGGCTTACGCCTGCTTTCATTCGCATCGTCAAACAACTTGATCGTTGGCAACAGCATTTTCCGCCATCCACTCAAACACCAACTCACCTGGCGAAATCCATCCGGCAAAGACTCGGCGATGTTAGACTACGTTTTGATCAACACAAGATTCCGATCGACGCTTAAAGACGTACGTGCAATGCGTGGACCCGATTGCGGATCGGACCATTATCTTGTTCGAGCGAAATTGCAGATGCGATTGCAAAGAGCGAAGAAAACGGAGCCACCACCAGCCAAGAAAAATTGGGCGTGCCTACGGGACCCGGCCATCGGGCGAGAGTTTCAAATGGCCTTATCCAACAAATTCGCGGCGCTCGCAATACCGGACGATATCGATGTAGAAGAAAGGCAATTGTCGGAGTCTATTGTGGAGTGTGCAATGGAGTTGTGTCCAACTATTCGTAAACGGACGCAGCCATGGATCTCGGACAGCTGTCTGGACCTCGTCGATCAGCGGAAGCGCATGAAACACGTCGACTTTGAGGAATACAGAAGATTGAACAAAGAAGTTCGGCAGAAAATGAAATTGGAACGAGAAGCGTACTGGAATAACGTTGCGGCCGACATGGAAAAAGCGGCGTCGAGGCACGAGTACCGGACGCTGTACCAAACAATCCGCCGGTTAGGCGGCAAAACAACATCAACAAACGACAACATCAAAAAATCGGATGGAACTTTTGTGACTTCTGCCCATGAACGCCTGGAGCGGTGGAGAGCATTCTTCCACCAGCTGTATAACCACGATCCGCCGCAAGGTCCAGCACCCGAACCACCGATTATCGAACAGCCGATGAATCAGTCTCTCGATACCGAACCAACAATTATCGAGGTGAAGACAGCAATAAAATCGCTGAAAAATGGAACAGCGCCGGGAATAGACCAAGTAACCGCCGAGATGATCAAAGCTGGAGGTGATGTCTTATCACAACGACTTCATGTCCTCATAACACACATATGGCATTCGGATCGTGTCCCTTCGGTATGGAAGAAAGCGATCGTTGTCCCAATTTTGAAGAAAGGCGACAGTCGGGAATGCAAGAATTATCGCGGTATTAGCCTTCTTTCGATCGTCGGTAAAGTATTTACGAAAATAATACAATCGAGGCTACAGAAACATCGAGAGCAAACGAGCCGGGAGGAACAAGCGGGATTTAGACCATATCGAGGATGCATTGATCAAATATTCGCCCTCCGTCAGTTAATGGAAGAAAGAATTCGTTGCGGCAAACGAATTGTCGTCGTTTTCATCGATTTCAAATCCGCTTTCGATTGCATCGATTGGAACAGCTTGTGGAGAGTCTTGGTAACCGAACACGTGCCATTGAGAATCATCCAACTTCTCCAAGCGTCGTACGATGGCTCAACCAGCAGCGTTCGTATTCGAAACGACTTATCCGAGGAGTTCCCGATTCAGACGGGTGTCCGACAGGGAGACGTCGCTTCGCCACTTCTCTTCAACGTTGTGATCGACGCGATTATGCGTGAAGCATTCGATGGACGACTCGGAGTTCAATACGACGACAACAACTTCGTAACAGACTTAATGTTCGCCGACGATAGCGCTGTTTTCGCCGACACGGATGCCGAAGCAACGGACATCTTATACGATATTTCCCGCATCGCCCAATCATACGGGTTAAAAATCAATGCGGAAAAGACCAAAGTGCTCACAACGGATGGATCAAGAGCCAGTGTTCACCTCGATGGAACCCAAATCGAACAAGTTCCAAGGTTCAAATATTTGGGATCATTGGTTGAGGAAACGAAAGTAGCATCGACGGCCGACGTTCACAGCCGTATCGGCCAGGCAACAGCAACATTCGCCTCGCTCAAGTGGTGCATATGGAAACGAGCAAATATCTCCATCAAAACAAAACTACGTCTTTACCGAACGTTGATTCTTCCGATTCTTCTTTATGGATCTGAAACGTGGACACTGCTCAAACCGGACGTTAAGAAGCTCGAGGTCTTCCAAATGCGATGTTTGAGGCAGATCCTCCGTGTCTCACTCCGTGATCGCCTTCGAAATGAGGTTGTCAGACAAAGATGCGATCAGCTAACACTGATCGAAGAAGAAATGCAAAAACGTCGACTACGGTGGTTTGGACATGTTTGCCGAATGGATGATAACCGCTTGCCACGTAAACTTCTCTGGCGAGACCGTCCTGCAGACTGGAGAATACAGCGATCGGCACCGAAGAAAACCTGGTTGAAGAATATCGAGGGTGACTTAAAGAATCAACGATTATCAGTTACCGAGGCTCGAGACACCGCCAAAAACCGAGAAGAATGGAAGCGAATCGTGAATAGAGTTCGGGACCCAGCGGCACCGACAGCAGCGTATCCGTTGCGGGGACGTTCCGCTCGGACCGCCAGCTAACGGATCAAAGAAGAAGAAGAAGGTATTTATTTGTTTATATGCATATTTTATATTCTGCTCATTTTATTAGTTTATAGTCATGTAGGTGGTGCTGTAGACCAAAATAAAAACTCAATTTTATCGAACTTCGCTGTGGATTTGTCACAAAAAAAATATCTTCGATTTAAACGAAACATTTGGATAATCACAGTTATTAAAATTATTAGTGAGTGTCAGTAGATATAAAACGAAAAGTAGATGTCTAATTTTTACCAGGGAATATAAACGCTTACTGAAAGTAATGAAAATTTATAAATTTAATTGCACGAACGGGGTATTTAAGACCGTCCTTATAGTCCGTCACTATAAGGAAGTGATTTTTCTCAGAATTTTTAATATTTTACAAAAATTTTACAAACGATTATTGCCCCATATCTAAAAATGTTTGCAGCCTTTTGTCTAATAGCATATTTTTTAGTTTTTATTATCTAAATTTGTATGTATCTCTTCAGAATAAAAAAAAATTATAATTAGCTAAGCCTTCGTCACCAAGAATTGAACCCTGGTCTTCTCGCGCGCCGATCTAGCGCCTTCCCAATACTCCAAACATGAACTTGTAGGAATGTGGCAATAAACATATTTATTCATTTTTACGTAAAAAGGTACATTCCAATGCAAGATATGTATAAACTTTCGAAGGAAGTAAACAACTGATTTATGACAACAGATTTTCTATTATTTATGAAATGTATTTTGTATATTTAATGGAAATTGATAATCACAGCTAAAACGAAGAGTAATGTAATATTGGCATAGATGGTGTGTTCACTATTCTTTGTCATAGATGGGGTGCAATTAAAATATATCAATTCTTGGCGGGTAATTATTGTATAATTCTTTCAGCAGCATCTACATGCAAGATGCGTTAGTTTTTCAAGTTATTTGTTGGAATGTTTTCGTGATTCTTCACAATCTCCACTTAACATATTGTCTTCCAGTGTTATTCAACAGAAAGGATACCATGAAAAAGCGTAATTAGTGTCTAGTCTCTAGGCACAACATCCCATTAGTTTTTTCTTGAACCGCTTAAAGTAACAAAATTTCCCACTAAAATATAAATCAACACCAAAAATCAAGTGTGCGGTGCTTTCACAAACCGACAACTAGCGAATCTGCTTTCTCTATGCGTTGATAGCCTTTAAGCATGATAATCGAAAGGCCAATTGCACATGATCAAGTTCGCATAAACTACACTCAACAATTTATTGGTTCAGATTCTTTTTTTGGCTCAAATTTACCGTCGTATGCCCGTGTGTACAGCTCAGTACTCGCCTATTTAAATATTTTGGACAAGTTTGGCCATTGTGGGCCCGTATGTGCTCCCGTTAAAAAGAGTTTAAAACTCTACGGGCATCATATACCTCTTAAAAGCTGTAAGGCCATCTTTTATTTTCACTGCGGTAATAAAAAAACATTGTAAATCGCAAGATGCTTAAAAACCACGGTATGTTGGGATTTTTCTTATACTTTGAACCTGCGAGTACATTATCTTCTAAATGAAGATACTCAAGTTTCTGTTAGTTCGTATACATGATGAGTTGAACTCAGGCTGAACCCAAGTCCAACTATATGTAGAGGCGAATCGAGTTAAATCAGGATCGACTGAACTCGACTCAACTCTGCAACCTAGATTGAAATGAAGTTATGCATATAGACGTGAGCTCAGTAGTTGAGTAGTTGGATTTATAGTTGATGGCAGCATCTCTGTGTTTTTTTTTTTTTTTAATTAATGCCGCGAGTCGAAAATTCAACTCAACCTCAACTCAACTATTCAACTCATCATGGTATACAAACGTAGAATGTGTTTCGTAAATACCCTGTATGTTAGTGGATAATGGAGATAGCTCCCTCTCTGGAACAATTTTTTTCAATTTTATCGAAAATATTAGTCGCGTAGTCGAACAAAGGATTTTATTGAATGTTTGATGACGTATACAAGTAGTGAAAAAGGGCATACGAGTATTTTAAATCTTTAAAACGGCGAAAATGTAGACAATAGCATTAGCTACACGAACCACGAAACTCTGGGATGGTAGGCGGTCGACTTAATACTAGGATACCGAGGGTGATGCACCTATTCTGCGTGTAAGTATTTTTTCTTTTACTGCAAAATTTCTATCAATATAATTTATTAAACCATTATTTCCTTCTAGTAATCGAAGGCGGATTAAATTTAAAATACATATCTTATCGTATTCTCGCCAACTACGCTAAATTCCCAAATTAAAGCTGCATCTCTCAACATCGATTTTAATTTCTGTTACATTTTGGTCTACTCAATAAAAATCCCAGGAGAAGGACGAATCCGCTTGTTTGATGTAAATCGATCCTGCTGGTTACGCTCGAGCACAAAGGAGTGTATATACATACAAAACCCAGCTAAGCAAACAATTCTCACTTTCAGGGCGCGCACACAGTAAAGTGAAAACGCAATTTTTTGTACGTAGTTTTGAAGTTGAGATCATGGTGGAAATTTAATGCAAAACTCTCACGTTAAATGAAGCGTATTTTTCCGCAAGGTAAAGAACGCCTAGAAATAGACTTTGACAGATAAAAGCTGAATTAGGATATCCCGTGTTGATACATGTTTTGCATTTTAAGATCAATTCTCTGGAAAGTTGTTGATATTTTGATTTTGGCTTAAGATTTTCTGGGAAATCAATTTTATATTAAATCAAATATTCTTCAAAAAGCCCATCAATCGCCGAAAAAAATGCTACAAAATTCGAGCGAGAATTCATTTCAACTTCTTCAATTGTAAATTGGATGCCAGCAGAAGTGAATGAGGTTTGAATTTATTTATATTATACATATATTATTTTACTAAAGATAATGGCATATACAGTGCCCGAAATTGATTTAAGTTCACCGAACACTTCTATGTTTCAGAGCGTGTTTCTCAGCACCCTTTCGTTGTAGAAACATGAATTTTAACATAGTTGCCTTTCTAGGGGTTGCGAATAAGTGGCAAAAAAATTACATCGCTAGCTCTTTTAATAACGGTAAAATGCATATCGGAAGTAAAAACATTTCAATTTGAACCATTTTTAGTGCGAAATTGATTTAAGTTCAGTATGAAAATATAAAGAAAAAAGTGTTTTTATTTTTATAACTTAACTTTATTTAGTACCTGGTCGATCCTCCATGGTTTTTTATGACATAAAATTTCTTTTTCTCATACTCACCACAAATGTGTGTAGAATTTCATGCGGAATTGAATTCCAAGCTTGTTCAATGCTTATTTTGAGCGAATCTATATTTTCCAACTGCCTTTCACGAGCATAACCTTGCTGACTACAATGCCCCATAAATCTTCTATCGGATTTAGAGCCGGAGAGCGTGCCGGCCAATCCATAACTGGAATCTTTTGCTCCTCAAACCACTTAATAGGAGCTCTTGCTTTATGAATATGTGCACTATCCTGTTGAAAGGTCCAAATATAACCAAGTGCATCCTCTCCAAATGGCACTAAAACATTTTTCTGTGCGATAAAAGAGCTTCAAAGTGCACTTTTGCGTTGAATTTGGGTTGTAAATGCGGCTTTATGATTAAAACTGAAAGACGAATTAGGAATTTTATAAACCGTTCCGCATTCCGTTAATTGAAAGCGGCGTTGTTTAGGTCTTTTTAACGGTCTCCGGTCTTTCTTACTCCCAACGTATGCTTTAAACCCATCCAACCTTCTCGCATACCTAGAATTATTTTTTCTTTTGGGTTAAATCGGAAATCTTTACTTAATGATCCTGTTGGCTCTGCTTCCCAAATTTGATCTGCCCATTGTGCAGAGTGTACTGCGCGCTATGAGTGTACGCAGTGCATTTAAAACGTTGACTATGCTTTCATTAAGTTTTTATTACTCCAAGTTTCATTATTAATCATATTAGGAATAATGGATATATTTTTAGGTCGGCTCCAGTTCAGCATCAGTCCACGGCACACCGGAGCTCATAATGACGAATGTAATCGACCAAACCCCAATCTCGCCTAATATACATAGCTCCGAGCCACCTTTTCCTGCTCCCGAACTGAAATTACTACTTCGTTCGAAGCAATCGTTTCGCAACAATTGATGCCTCGAAAGAAAATTGGCAGAAGGAGCTGAAGATCATATCACTCATAAACGCATGGAAGATACATGGTTGTTTGGCACTCGGTGAAGCATACTTTCATTCCATGGCTCACTGAAGTTGATAATCATAGTTTTAAGTGTTCCGTGATGTTTACAACGCAGCAATTAGTTAAACAGAGAGTTAAACATTAGCGTTTCACACGAAATCTTGTGTGGCGAGTCGCTAAAAATGTTGCAGAAGACTTAGTGAGGTTAAAATTGCTGAGACAAGAGGTAGTTGGTTTGCCTTATCCTGATCTGTCTTCGCTTCTACAAACGATGTTTGGTGCTCAAAAATTTTCATATGAGTCTTACATTGTTGGCAAAACAAAGAAGTGACCATATCTTTTATGTCCATTCAATGGTATTTTGGGTATGAAACGCTTTGCTACATCATCGGTTTCAACTCATTTTTTTTCAACACGAGCATCAAAACTAGTCGCTGAAGATACGATTTTGCGCATGCTTTTACGAGCTTCTACTGACCGCACCTTCATGGGAGGCATTAAAACGAGACGTGAACGCACGTGATCATACTAACAGTTTTGTTTAATTTTTGCATGTGAAAGAGTAGACTTAGAAGTAAGTCTCTTTCTAGTGTCGACTGTTTTATTATCTGCAAGGTCGATTAGAAAGCTCTTGTCCAAAAGGTTCTTCTCGCTCACTGTACAACCGGTGCAGCTCCACCCTTCGAAACAGAAGAGGTTTACCTGCCTTGGAGTTTACCTTCCCTCACATCCCCCGCTTCAAAACCAAAACAACTCCATAAGGTGGTCAGTCGTCAGCGGAATATGAGGAATTTTTTTTATGTGAAAGACTAGAATGTCAGGAAAGGCCCTTTATACTGTCGACAATCTATTTTCTTTGTATAGAGTGCAATATCGAACGGCAGCTTTAGTCCGAAAGGAAGCAACTGCCACATTTTTAGTCAACCTACGCCTAACTATTACTTAGGGGCATCCAGAAACAACTCGCTGGAGTGTTATGCCTCCTGAAACGAGTTGAACCTCATCAACCAACCGATGACATGCGCTTTGGTGGAGCGGGGAAGGGCTAAGGAAGACTATGGCAGGAGGAATCAGGAATGTAAAGAGGGAAGAACAAAGAAGGAAAGTTATGTATTTGGGAAGAGAGGGCATGCCTGTGCCGAGAGCGAGCGTACTTTTGTAACATACCTATTTGTTCGATATGCGTGCTAGCTGCTAAATTATTCTTAATGGGGTTACTGATCATCAGGATATTCAAGTTGCTGAGTTGTTTTTCCAGCAGTACATTTTAAGCTTTCTTCTCGTATGATTTTTGTCAGATTTTGTTGAATAATATTGGGGTCAAACAGCCACCTTGGCTTAAGCCGAATTGGCTTCAAAACTTCAAGCCGTTCGAAACTGCATTATGAACCAAGTTGTTTGTTGTGCTTGTTGGCGTCATCTCCGAACGCTTACTTAGTGTTTCTGCGACGCCTAGTTTTCTCGTTGCGTAGTCGATCATGTGGTTAAACGTGCCAATGCACAATTATTATCCTTTCTCTAAGATTTGTAGCAACGAAAATATTTCATTCATATTTGTAAATGAGGAACTTTCAAATAACTTTTTTTGAACACAATTGTGGATTTATTGTGTATCAGCAGGACCAGAGCTTGAGTTTAGACATATGTATTTATTAGTACAAAATGCGATTGTTATTTCTATTATCTCCAAAACGTTATAGTTGATATCATTTTTGTCATATGGACCTTCAGTTGATTTATTTGATCAAATCATATTTGAAATATGATCAATTACATAACAATTTAACCGTTACGCTTTGATATATTTTTTTGCCAACCTGTCATCAAACCATTTTTTATCACCTATAAACTGACTGTATCATTGCCTTTTTATGCCGATACCATTCACAACTATACGTGATAGTTCCCTATTCAAATATTTTCTTTCATGTTTTTTCCTGGGAAAATCCCTCGTGAATCGAAAACGAAAAAAAGGAAATAAATTTCCATCCGGGCAATATCTTCTACCTCTGGGAAAAATACAAAAAAAAAAAAAATACAGGAAAATTAAAAAGTGCTCCAGGCATGGGGAACTATGTGTTAACATGGGTTTCATGCCAGCCTTTTGATTGATGTTTCAATATGGCGACACCAAACATTTGCTAAGATTTTTGATTTGGGATATAAAATGTTTTATCTTACACAAATATATATGTATATGTATGTAGGCTATACTTAAAGATTCCTAGTTGTTAATAATGTTTGCTGACAGAGGATTGGTAATGCTTACCAAAAGCAAATATGCTGCAAGTAAGCTGGTAGTCATCTTCGAGATTAGAGACTCACTCAACAGAATTCGGTACTAGGATTTTATTTGTATTTTCAAGGAAGATGGTTGGTTGAAAACCATTTCAAGCGAAGCACAAGTGCAATTTGTTAGAGATTTCACATGACTATAAATCAATATTGAATACGATAGCAAACAGGAGCGTGTACTAGTACATGATATGTATAGGTAGCCATGCAAGTTTACTTGTATGTATATACGCGTCATGTAGACGAGTCATCGTTGGAAACTGCTTACTCTGTTTTTATTAATGGATAGCAGAATGACACTCTACATTCTGATAAATTTTCGCCTTTTTCCTCTTTTACGTTTTTATCGTCAAATTATTTTTTTTTTGTTTTTGTGAGAGAGAATTTCTTTCATCTATATCTAACATATTTGCGATTTGTTTCAATATAAAAGGATACGAAACGATTTTCAGTATTTCAGGTGCACGTTTATGCAAAGAAAATGATATCTATCTATGATAATATTTTCTCAAAGATATTATGCCATCGTATTGAATCAATAACACCTTTTGAAAAGAAGTTAGTAGAAAATTTCGTGTCGTATTTGATATTGTTGAAAAATATCGGAGTTGAATACTCCTAGAAATGCATGGATATGGATGCAATGATTGCATTACTCAATGTTGACTCTCATACTGTTGTGTTACGGTTACAGAATCTAGACTGAGCGACAAGACAAAAACCTTTTAAAACAAATTGAAATAAACAGCAGAGGATTAGGAACAGAATGATCCAGGATAGATTTTAAAATTTATCTTTGCTCAATATTGAGAAACAGCTGATTAAGCAAAAAGGGAAGGGCGGCTGAAGAAGTACCTCATATCTAATATTAAAAAGGATAGAAAATTAAAGTTTAAAGAAGTACCCAATTGGGCTTTTTGTGATTAAATGGGATTTCCTATTTACTTCGCACTTCGAAAACAAAGGCTCTGCCCAACATCCTAATAAATTTTGATTTGTTTGTATGTCAAACTCGTAGATACGGGGATCAGAATTAGAACAAAAGTCTAAAAAGTCCAGGTCATAGTCAGGGCCGGGGTTTGGTTTTTTTGCGCCCGGTGCAGTATGCCAAATTGCCCCCACTATTTCTGTGAATTTTTGATCACAATGAAGGACAATAGAAAAACACCAACACTCTGTAGAGTTCCTTTAATATATGAAAATGAAGGCACGGGA
Organism: Thereva unica; assembly: GCA_949987705.1. NCBI lineage: Eukaryota > Metazoa > Arthropoda > Insecta > Diptera > Therevidae > Thereva > Thereva unica. The sequence continues at coordinate 49,414,010 of OX465283.1, forward strand.
AATCTTTTTCACTTTTTTTTCTGAAATTGCGCCCCGTCCAATTGCGGCCGGTGCAAATACACCAATTGCACATATGAAAGCGCCGCCCCTGCTTCTTTCCAATCAGGATATGCTTCGGGATCTTGTTTTTGTGCTGGGCTTGCTTGCGCTTTAACTTAACACAATTCTTCCGCTAATGCTGTGTAATGCTCCAGGATGTTTTTTGGTGTTAGCTGCACTTCCCTAACTATTTCCAGTACAATCCTGGGCTCCGAAAATCTATAGTACTACACACTCGAATCTCCATAATATAGGTCTCTATGTCGTTCTTCAAGCCTTAATATTTCGAAGGATAAGGGGTCGTCCATAAATTACGTGTGGAGAATTTTGCGATTTTTCGGCCCTCCCCCCTTGGTGAGATGTCGTGAGATTTGGCTCGACCCCTCCCTCCTAATGAGATGTAAAATTTTTCAATTTAAAAAAAAATCCAAGTATTTACACTAAAATTACGTGGCGTAACCAGAGCAAGTTGGGCCGGTCATAGGCAAGATTTTATTCGAGTTATCTGGTAATCCAATTTTCTAAGGGTCCTTCGCGGGTCAGTGTTACTTGGCTCGTACGCTACAGAATTCGTCGAATCGCGCCTTTGGCTGGACGTTGGCATCTAAACAATTGTGGGGCTACTAGGCTACTTTCTGGAGTTCGTATAACCGCGTAAAACTCTTTGTGTAGGATTTAGCCATATTTCAAGGCTGCCCTTTACACACAGGTCGTCGGCAGGCCATGGCCTGAAAGTTTTCGCCTTGAAGCCAAATATCACCACACACCGGCCGCCAACTGTATGGGACCTGTAGTCCAAGAAAACTGACAAAAATCCGTTTGGCCACTTATCGTTAGTTGGTGCCTGAAGATCTGAACTTCTATTCACTTTCAAGTCGTGAATTTACGGCAAGAATTCACGCGGTATCCTCTTGGAACGGAAAGCAAGGCGCGAGCTAGGCGCGAAAACCATCCGACCTCCCATTCGCGCGGTGTTCACGGCGTGAGTCTGGAGCTGCCTTGAAGTTTTTGTTGCGGCCATGAACATTATTGCACTGGAATTAACAACCTGCTATGCTAAGCTGTCATCTTCGCTTGTGTGTCTGTAGAGAATTATGACTTCACCTGCATGTCACGGCCTGTCAGGCGGATATCTGAAGTATATTCCCTCAGTCAGACTAAGTAATCTGGGGTCCTCATCGGGCCGTGCCTGGTCTGAAAGGCCATAATCTACCGGTCGGCGGCCTGTAAGTGAATGAGCGCCTTTAGTGGAGAAACATGTTTTACTAAATTTAACCTAGCTTTCTCTTTGCCGAGACCCTCCTCTCCTTCACATGAGATTGAGTGATATTCGGCTCGCCCCCCTCCCCCTAAAATTAATTAACGTAATTAATGGACGACCCCTAATAGGTGGTCACTATACTAGATGTATTAGTTTCTACTGTAGAATCTTGCATAGAAAAAAACAGTCTACATAACTGCCTTCCTGGGCATAGAAGGTATTTTCAAAAACTTCAGAGCAGAGGCGATTAAGGTGTTTCTCGCCGAATTCGGGATCTATAATAGTACGAATTCCAAATCAAGAACTATGGCACCAAGAACGGACAGAGAACGAAATCAGGCGAACGAAATGGAATTGGATTGTCTCCACCGTGCAGAAGACAATTGGAAAGCGCACGAGATCTCGTTTTTATATTTTGTTTTTTTTTTCGAAGTTTTAAATTTTTTTAAATTTTAATTTCTGAAATTGCGTCCGGTGCAAGTGCACCATTTGCATCTATGAAAGCGCCCCCTGGTCACAGTACTGTTTTTGAATAAATTTCATCCTTCTGTAACTATGAGAAAGTAAAAATGTGAAAAGTCTTTGCTTTCTCGTTCCCATCGGGTCTTCTCACTTTGAGTTTTCTTTTTTGTCAGCAAAGCGATTACATAACTTATAGTGAGACATTCCAGTGACAAATTAGCTGAATGTATTTCACTTTGGAAATTCTCAATTGTGTAAACTTCAAACGTTCGGTTTTATGTCATGTTTTGTACTTATTCGAGTGGCCAAGAAACAATACTCACACTTATTACACTGACAAATTTCCAACATTTTTTGTCAGAGTGGTATATTGATAGTGTTGGTTCAGTAAAAACTAATTCTCAACAGCATGGCAACTAAGCATGAAATTAATACGCCTGCAAAGGATTAGTAATTAATCAATAATCGTGTGTTTGTTTTTCCTCTAATTCCTGTTCAAGCTTAAAGGATTTCGTGCAAGATATTTCATTGATACAAACATCCACGGTAAAAGGAAATTAGAATTCGATTAACAGCGTTTGCTGATTTAGTATTAAGGGTGCAATCAGATAAAAGCATTTTTGAAGTGAATTCTTTTTTGTAACGGTAGAATAATTTTCTGTGTTTTGATAATCGTAACGGTTTAACCGATAGGGCGTTTTGAAAGTTTTTTGGGAGAGATCAATGTCAATGTACGCGGAATATTCCGACCTATCTCAAATTCTAAAAGTGCCAACCAACCAACTACCTTTTTCTCCAAAAATTCGTAGTTAATCAATTAAATTTCGACTAGATTGTATAGCATTTGCAGCCTATCCAGATGGTCTTCAAGGCATCCCCCTTCCGTCTTATTGCTTCACGCTTGATGACGAAGGTCGCACTTTACATTCGAACTATGAGGGTTTTCCCATAAGTACCCAGTATCACTGTAGTAGAAAGTACACAATAAAGAATATGTTTCAAGTTTGAAGACGCTGTGTAGTTTAGTATTTGTTTGGCAGCCATCAATAATGAACGTTTTCAGTTAATTTGTGAAAATGGAAAAAACTGGTGATCGTTATGTGATACAATACTTTTTTTTGAAAAGCCTCAGCCCAAACAAAAGCTGAACTAGATTCTACTCTGGGTGAGTATGCTACTTCGTTTACACAAGTAAAATATTGGGTAGCAGAATTTAAACGAGGGCGTACGAGCTCCCAAGACGAGCATCGCAGTGGTCAACCAAATTAGGTGACGATTCCAGGATCATCGTCGACTAAAATTGCGCGAGCTAGCAGACATAACAGGCATTTGAAAAAGTTCGGTACTTCGCATATAATCTGAAAATTTGGACATGAGAAAGCTGTGTGCATAGCTGCCGCGTTTGCTCACACTCGAGCAAAAACAGCGTCGTGACCAATTCGTTATTGCAATGGCCAAAATTAAGGAATTAAAGTTGGAGTTGCTACGTCATGCACCCTATTCGCCAGATTAAGCTCCCTCGGATTATTTTCTGTTGGTTCAGTCGTCAAAGATTTTCCAACGATAAAGAAGTGATGTCGGCAATTTATAGCTATTTTGAGGAGCAAGACAGTTCTTATTATAAAAAGGATATCAAACTTAGCTGGGAAAAGTGTATAGCTCTGCAAAGAGATTATGTTGAAATATAAATATATGTTTTTCAAAAATTTGTGTTTTCTTTGTTGGAGGACAAAGTGGGAGTGCTTAAGGTGAGGAACATAAGCCGGTATTCGTAGGATGGAAAAACTTAAGGACCTTCCTAAGAAAGATGATTCCGTTCGAATCGAACGAACCTTCGTTGAACTGATTCAATTCTTCCAACATGCGAAGAGTAGTAAGGATATCAACCCTGGGACGCATATTGAAATAATGGTCTGCCAAGAGAAATGCATAGGTGTTTAGTGATCAAGATGTTTTTAAATTCTTTGGACCACCTTTTTATAAAACCCCGGTTTACCCTGCGCTTGGAAAAAATATAGTTGATGTGAGTGGAAAAGTCCAGCATGCGGTAAAATCGTATTCCGAGATCTTTGAAATAGTAAACACGAGGGACACCTTCAATAAAAAAAGAGTAGTTATAAATTATAGGGCAATGTCTCCTACAAAAAGTCAAGACATCGCATTTTCTAATATTGAGAACCAGGTTGTTGTTAGAACACCAAGGGTAGATAGTGTCAAGGTCAACTTGCAATCCTCAATACTATTTATGTGACGGTACAATTTAATGTCATCAACGTAAATCAGAATACTACAGTGTTTTAGAAAGAGAACAATGTTCGTGGTAGTGGAACGAACTGCGATTCGTTGAGAATAGCCTCTTGCAGATAGGCATGATTGCAGAATAGATAATTGATTCAAGAAGTTTCGGTGTAACAGACAACTTCGCAACTGGTCTATAATCCGATATTTTGTTTTTGCTACCACTTTTGTGAATAGGAATTATGAAAGAACTCTTCCAAAGGGTAGGGAAATACCTTTTATCCAGGTAGGTGGTTTTGTTGTTGAATCCACTTTTGAGGTTTAGTCAGGGAATAAATGTGTGTAAAATTTAACTCGTGGTTGTTTTAGATTTCACAAAAGGTGGTTTTATTGCCAAATCCACTTTGAGCTTTTAGTTAGAGCAAAAGCTGGTTTTGAAGGAAAAATTTGCCTTTAGAGGTATATATCACCAGATACATAACTAGAAGAACCAATGATATTGAGAGTTGATTTTAATGTAAATTTCGCCAAGTCAGAGAAGCACAACCACTGATGGATATCTTAGATAATAAATGCGAAATGAAAATAATGACAAAATAATACCAACAAGATCTGGAAACACGGTTGTAATTTTTATATATTAAGATGGATAAATGAATATGAGTTTAATTGTTCGTTTACCTTAAGAATTTCTTTCCCAGCCCTATGACTTCAAGGTTTCACTTCTAGCGACCATGAATTCACTTATCTTATATATAGTTCAACCAAGGACCCGAATGGGTTTCTTTCACCCATCTAAAAATTCTGATGATAAATTTCCATCTTTTGAATACACTTACCCCTAATATTAATAAAGTGTTTTTATAAGAATCGCAAATACTTGAAGCAAGCAGAAAAACAATATAAAACCTTGGCAAGAACTTCCTTAAACTAATATCAAACTTTCGGCACTCCACTAATGTATTTTAAAAAGTCATCGTCGTCATGCTTTCAAATTCATAAAGTTTAAATTTAAACTTGGCCCAACAACTTAAATTCTATTAAAACATCACGTTAAACTTGGACTTTACTTACCAGCAAGGAACAAATCCTGTAGTGCTTGCACTGATTGACAGAGAATGGCCCATCCTTCAAGCTCGTTTAGTCCTTCTGATCTCACCCGGATCACATCCGCCAAAGTCACGTAATTAACTTGACTCGATGAATTTGATGAATTATTCATGGGACGAATAAACTCGCTTAAGGACCTGGCACTTTGCAAACTTATTTTATTCGAGTGGTCGTCCCTTTCGTAAGGATACGGACAGGATTCGTATTGTTTGGCTGGTGGTAGTATTGAGGGTCCCTTTGAATTGTGCGATGCAGCTGCTGCCATTCTGGCCAGCATATCGGAATTCTTCTCTTGGATTTGTTTCAGGAAGTCACTACCGTTCTGCTGGGCTGCCCTTGGGTTCGAATGGTTTGATTTAATTTCCGATTCATCTGAACGAAATTTCCGTTTTGTGACTAGTTCGGCTTCGATCTGGCGACAACTGCTACCGGATAACGGATTTGTTTTAAGTCTGAGTGGTAACGTCTGATAACCTCTATGGGTAGTGGCGGTCGCTGCTGTGATGACGCTTGATAATTGATATTGCTTTTCGCTGCTGGTCTCAGTGCGGTGTGCCAGTTGCGAATCCCTGCAGTCATCACCCGTCGCCAATTGCAGATTAGCATTGTGTTGCGGTAATCCTGATCTGCATTGTAAATTCTGTGATTTCACGCAGCAATTACTTGCGCAATTTTGCCAATTACAGCCAGTAATGGCTGCAGCAGTCTTATAAGGTCTGGGCAACGTTAGGTTGTCTTTTACCGATTGCGTATCATTCTGTTGCTGATAATGAATTTGGATTTGTTTTTGTTCATTATTGTCATAGTTGTCCTTTAAGTGTCCTATCGATTGTTGTTGTTCATAAAATTTATATTGTAGGTAAGGCCCCCTAGGTAATGAATTATATAAATAGGCACCGTAGGTGGGTCGAGGATAATCTTTGTATACATCATCGCCTTTTTCCTTATTTTTTGTGATTTTATTTGTTTTATTTGTTGCTGTTGTTTGCTCTGTAGCCAATACCACCATATTGCAATTCGATGATATTGTTGCAACATTATTTTGTACAGGATTTTTGTACATTCTGGAAAGAAATGAAAAAAAGAAATTATATAAATTTATTTTTTTATTCATTGAAAAAATAGCAAAAAATAAATATAGAGGGTGTCCCAATAACATAAAAGGGCTACAGCCTGCCGCTTTTGTCACTTTATGCAATACATCCTGTATACTGTACTATTCAATGGCAAACTTATTTAATTAAAACATTTTGCTGATTATGAAATTTAAAAGACAAACATTGTGAGACGACTTCAATTTCGAACAATATTTTAAGTTTGTTAAGGCAAACATATTTTTATTGCAACTAAATTTAGTTCATAGAAATGGAGAAATTATTTTAAACTTTTTAGTTCGTTTTAAAAACGTGGTATATTAAAAAGCGTTTTTTATCTAAATAATTATTTTCTGCTTTTTAGTGTTGTGTGTGAAATTTTGCAATAGATTTCCAATATCTTGATGATATTATGAAAGATACATGCGGAAAATTGTGAAGATAATGGTAATCCGCCGTCTTTAGACGGGCGCCATGGATCTAACGGTATATTGATTATACTATATTGCTTATTGTGTTCTACTTATCATACTTTTCATTTGATACCCATGTGGAAAGGGCTGTGAGGAAAATGGTAATCCGCCCTCTTGAGATGGCCGCCAAGGATCTAACGATATACTGAGCGTACTATATACCTTATTGTATTCTACTTTCATTTGAAATCCATGTGGAGGGGGTTGTGAAGAAAATGTTAATCCGCCCTCTTGAGAAGACCCCCGTTGATCTAACGGTGTATTTTGTATACCATATTGTATTGTCATCGGACCTAAAGCTGTGTGCAAAATTTCAGCATAATTGGATAAACGGAAGTATGCGAAAAATCGATTGTAAAATTTTTAGCGGCCAAACAGCCAGACAAAAGAGCGAGGTAATAAAAACGTTTTAATAAACAAAAAACCTTGAGAAGTAGTTGCTGGTTTTTGATTAAATTTCCCAAAATAACCCTTTCTACTACCAGTCTATTTATGTCAGAGGACCTCAACAGATTGTTTAGAAAGTTTGAGTTTTTGTCTTGTTTTGCTCGGCGGAGTGATTTTTGATCAATGTGTGCGTGAACATGAATATGCAGGGCGCAGATGCTATATGTGCGCACCCAGCAAACATTATGATTTGAGATCGAATCGAAAGCTAATCGTTAAAATGAACTACAATTGCGATCTCGAAGCCGTTTTCGAATTGAAATCGAAGTAAAAAAGAACGAAAAGGACCGCTAGGTCGAATCGCAAAAGCGATTCGAGTTTCTTTCGTTTTTTTCGCCAAAACGAAAAATTCTCGAAACCTTTTAAAGGCGAATTTTACTTTTAGTATTGTACGCGGTTCTCTTCTTTTAAAATTTCGATTTTTTTTCGTAAAAACGAAATATTACCGTAATTTTATTTCCAAAGTATTTCTTTCTCGCTCTCTTCCTGTTCGAGAATTTTTCGAAGCACTCTAAACTTCGAGATGATGTTTGCTGGGCAGCTTCATTCATCTTTCATCCACGGGCCAACTAGTTGCCCAAACTGAGTTTTATATAGTTTTACGCAGTACAATGAGTTGAATGCGATTCGTTATCGACTCGAGAAAGCGATTCGATATCTTGCTCCGCTTTTATTGCCTTCGAATTCCCTTACGAATCGTTTACGAGGCCGACTTCGAAGCAAACTTTCGCTTTTGGCAAATCGTTCTCGAATCGTTTCCGAATCGAAATGTTTGCAGGGATGTGAGGTGTTTTTGTTTCCCCTTGGTGTGAGATATACTGGACACACAACTTTCCATTTATTTTTGCTTCCTTTAAAATTGGGTTTCGAAAAAATTGCATTGGACGAAGAAAACGGACAATTTGCTAGTTGACCAAAAAGGGTGCAAATCGCATACTAAGTAGACCGGCTCTCGTTCGATTGCGTAAGTAAAGCAGCATTGGACGTGGTTGGTTGGGAAGATAGAACCATACAATTCACCATCACAGGTAGGTGTAGGATTCTGCGATCATTGATACCTTACTCATAGAAATAGGTTATTGGGCTATAAAAATACAGGACGATATGTAAATCTCTATCTTTATACAAGTCAGACCGTATTACACATAACGGACAAAGATTTCGAACTAGTCGCCATAGTAACTTATATTCAGCTCAATATAAGTACCTATCCAACGACATATTACACATGGCTATTGGAGGTGGTACCAAAGTTCATACATTTTCTGGCATCCTCCTTTTAAAAACAAAGTTAGCCGGTAAAATCGGTTTACGGCTTTATTGCAAACCGGGATTGGATTCCCTAGCTCCAACAGAAACCAAACTGGCAACCTGGAATATGATTTTTGGCTTCAACTATCCTTTTCAGTAATAAGTTCGCAAATACAATTAGTGCTTATACTGCCGGAATGGGTGCGATTAACTTTAAAATTTAAAATCGTTGGAAATTTCCCTGTTTTTGGTAATAAAATGACGACCACTACATTCCAGATAGATGGTCGAGACATGCTACAATCTAAAACAGCCTTTATCGGGTGTTAGCTAGGCAACTGGAAATATTCTGAACTGAGATTGGTTTAAAATATATTTGGTTTCGACTAAATCGATCGTATAAAAATTATGCGAATAATTCTGCTTTCTCTAGTTCGTCCTTGACTCATTTTTCGTCCTAATTTATATAATTAACCTTTAATTTTTTTGTAGTTTTCTGTAGCGAGAGGTATCTTTGCTACCGAAGCATGTAATGGTATTATGTTGAGTTTCAATATTGTCCTTTAAAATCGTTAAGTGAATTTATTCCAGGTATTATTGTATGTAGAGTCTCTTGTACCTTGCCATATAACAATTAACGAGGAATAATTACTCTGAATAATGAAAATAAAATCAATTACAGCTGTAATTATATACATACATCTGCCAAATAAAACACTATTTCTTCTCATTGGAAATATGTGAAGTGATAATAAGTGATTGCATAATGTGAATAATTATAATTTAAAAAAGTATTAAGCAAATGAGTATAAAATAATTTTCATGTAAAGATTAAGAAAAGTGTGGTGATAACAGTTTTATTGTAGTGTATACGTTTTAACAGTTCAATACTTGAAAAATTTAAATAAAAACAAAATAATGAAACACTAAACTTTTCATGAATATTTATCGAAACTTATTCAATAGGCAGGGGTGACTAAATTATAAACGTGTAATTTTGCCTGCATGTAAACAACTAAGGCAATATTCGGATTTGATTACAATTAAAACTTTGCAATCTTGTACTGCAGTGTGAACTATCAATAATTTTTATCTTAAAGCATTTCTCCGAAATATGGTACAATTCTAAGGGTGACAGACGAGTTCTCTTTTACTAATATCTACAAGCATTTCATAATACCTCGACCTTTCTAAATTAGTTTCTTAAAACAAAAAAACAAAAAAAAAAACCTTGTATAATCTGCATAGTATCAATTTTGTAGCATTTTAATTAAAAGCAAATTCTCTTTTTAATTAACTCAACAAAAGTAGAAAAATGTGGTCTCCAATTTTGGACTTGAAATTCTACAAAAGCAATTTAAAATAAAACTTCTTTTGGTAATGAATTTTCTATTTTTGTTTTCTACCAATTTGTCGATACCCTCTCTCTTTATTATTCATACTAGGACAAGAAGAAAAAAATTCATTAATTTCAAACCCTTAAATTGCTACCGTTCATCACCTTTTTCGTTTTTTGCCCCTTTGAAGTGCGGCTAAAGGGAAACGAAAATAATTACCCTGGATTGATGACTACATCAATCATTCCCTGTTTTACAAAGTTTTCCTTTATCAGCCAATACACTCTATTTACCATCTGGAAGTTTTCTTTCAAATTTTTCTGCTGCAAACATTCTTTTCGATTTCCACCTGGCTGACGATACCTGACGTGGCCACGTAACATGATTCGTTAAGGTATCCAATCGAATAATCTATATTTTTCTTCGGTTGGACTAGACGTTCCTTGTACAAATGGCATAAACTGCGAGGATATGAGGAGCTTTAAGTTGTTATGGTGAAAGATACGAAGGGGATCCTTAATGGTATTTTTCTTCATATTGCTTGTCTGCCCTTTTGATCGATACAAGTCGATACGGTAGCAAGGGAATTTGTACCTTAAATTGTGTTATGTTGATTTACGTTTGCAATCACGTGCATGCATCGCACTTTCATATTACTGATATGATTGAATGCCCTTTTAGAGCATCGTCTGCGATTGTTTTGCACGTGGATTCAATGAGTTTTTTTTTTTCGAAACAAGCAAACGAGATCGAGCGCATCACACGTGTACACTTCTTTAAGTGCTTACAAATATAATAAGGATAATAACAAGGTCCAATGATTCATTCGTATTGCCAATCAAACATATTCCCTAAAACTGTCTCACAGCAAACTAGACCTAATCATGTAAAAGGCACAAGAAATTTCTAAGGAAACAATAAGACAGCGATAGTAGTTCTTGCGGGCTTCACTAGTCCGTGTAGTTAAAAAAGAAATATATAGAAATAGAAAACTCATTTTTAGAAGGATGCAATATGTGTAAGGAGGAACAATCTAATTAAATAAAGTTTTTTGGTTTATAATTTATATTTAAGTCCAACAAGGCGAAATGAAAACCAAACCTCGAAGTGAGAGCCAGATGCTTAGTAAACTTTTTGATATTAATTATAATATAGTAAAAATATTGGTAATTGTCTAGTTCAGCCCAGTGAAATTTTAGTATGTTGTCGAGGTTAGCACAGTGGTCGCGGAAACCGCAGCTGAACAAAGTTAGTTTACGAGCTTCGAATGATGGAAAATATGAAACTACACATTGTAAATATTATGCGGAAATCCAAAGTTGGTGAGGGTTTAAGATTAGGGGGTGTTACAAAGTTTGTTCTGATTTTCAACAGAGCCCCCTCCATACAACCACTCCAACTTGTGTGTTTGCAATATTTTACGGAGTAGAGAAAACTCTAAAAAATGCACATTTATGCTGGTAAATGTGTAGATGAGTAGAAGCCGAAGGATTGATCAATATCCCGGCGTTGCCTTCTCCCTGCCCACATATTTTTACCATCAGAATCGGGTCATACCCCTCCAACCGATGGTCCAATCATCTAGACATTTGCCAGTAACTTTTATGCGACTAGACAAGAAACATATTGGCCATAGATGACACAAAATAACAAAAATTGCTGTTATTTTTTCCTATAAAAACAATTCGAATTTTCAATGCTTCACCTTCATTATTTAAACTAACTAAAATATAGCATTGAAAAGAATATCATAAAACGAGATTTTAAATGCAAAATTGTTTTATCCTATAACTACAGGAATTAATTAAATAAATAGTAAAATGCAATTGAAATAGTGGAACCTCTGTCGGACCTACGTGTAAGAGATGATCAAACATTAGCTTCATTATTTTAGTAGACCCAAAGTTGCAAAAATACAGAGTGATATGTAACATTCTACCAAACAAAATTTGAAACGCTCTAGCAGCTAAACCACTACGATTCCCTCCTCCACATACGATTGTTCGTCTAACCACAATCTATCAACAGCTGGCCGCTTTGAAACCCGAAGTGGAAATTTAGTATTTGGAGAGGAGGAATCGGCATGTTGCTTGGAGAAAGAATCTACGCAAGAACCTTACGAGATGGTGGTATGCGATGGAGCTAGTGCATCGCTATAAGTACGGTGTTTGGATGCATCTAGCTAATGGGATCAACATCTTCTATATGTTTCTCAACCAAATTACAGCATTTACGTACCGCTACCATGTATCCGTCTGTCTAGATCAGGAGTGGGGAACCTTTTTCAGTAAGCGTCCCAAAAAAATACAATCTATTTTTATACAATTGCTGACGTGTCAAACTATGGGTACTATTAAAATACTTAATTATGGTGCGACTGAGTTTGATGAATGAGAGGAGATTAATGGGTGAGATTTATCAAGTGAGGTAGGTTATGAGGACCAGGCTCGCCACACAATTCTGTGGGGCCCAGGGCTAAAATTTTGATTTTTTAAATTAAATTTGGTCGAGCATTTTTTTTTTGTTCCAACGACGTATGTGGTTTTTGTACCTGCACGATATCGCGTAAACCAAAGATGACATCGACTTCTTTGAAGGGCATCTTAACGGAAACATTCTCTGATGAAAATTTAGTGTAATACAGGCGTAAAGAATGCAGTGCTGCTAAAGGTAATTTTCTCGGTCATATTGTGACTTTCTCCGGCGGTGTTTGCATAATTCTAACAAAGTGGCAAAGGTTCGCACTCTAGTTTTGCAACAGTACCAATTAGCATAGGTGTCAATCAATCATACCTACAATTGTTTTGAAGTGAAAACATGAACATTAAAACATAAATATAAGTGTACTTAGCAATAAAGACAAGATTAATGATATTAATTGAATTTTTCTTATTTGTAAAAAAGTTTATATAACTCATTGAAAAACTGCGTAATTTTTTTTAATTTATGTTATAGTAAATAAAACGTAACTGTTTGAAAACTTAATAAGTGTCAAAAAAGTTGATTATATTAATCATAATTAAAAGTTTGTATGAAAATTCATGCCTTTACAACTATTTTTTTTTCAATGAAATAATTTATACAAGCATTTGCTCAAAAGCCGTAATCATTGATACTAATTTTCAATAGTTAATTGAAGTGGTCAAAAAACAGTGTTATAAACAATATAAATTAATTCATCTTAATTAAAACTATAAATATGTACACCGTAGCTGTCTTCACACTTTGAGAAAGCGTAATATTGGAATTTTCAAACTTTAGAACTATGGTAAGTTGAATAAAAAAAATGTATGAATAAAAGTTGTAGTAAATATTAAAAGGAACAACTTTTCCATTTACATCGTAGCTGGGAAAAAATTATTTAAGGACAAAAAAATGGGAAAACACTTTTTTTGACACCTTTTTTGAGTTTTCCAAAAAACTACAGCAAGTAGCAGGTGGCCATCCAAAAGTAAGCTTCCTTACATGATTCTCCAACGATTTGCCAACTTTGACCTTTATGGTAATTTTTGCACCATTTTTTTAACAGATTGACTGTACTACAACAGACAAAACTGTCAAAATCACAACCCAAAGGAGGGAATACTTTATTATTATTAAGTGAGGTTATAAGGACAACGCTTCGTTTGTTTATTTTCAGTCTGTGTTTAAGCGCTGCATTTTTCCTCGCGAAACAAAAACAGTTTCACTTTCATATTTAGGGCATTATGCCGCCTCGATGTTTTTCTTTCTCTGAGGGAGAAATACACTGGCGTGTTCCGTCTGTAAAAGCTGCACCAGCAAATTTTCGGGTGCCAGAACATTTTTCATGCGTGCCACTTCTGGAATGGTTGTCATAGGTTTGCCACCCTTGGCCTAGAAGGTCAAATCAAAGATTTTTGGGAAATATAGGAAATACCTACAACTCCATTGCTTACTGAGAATTACAAATTATGCCAACAAATTTTCGATAGTACTCATGCACTAGGAAGTCGTGGGAAATATCAAGTTACTCTTCCATTCACTGACAATAGGCTTCCACTTCAAATACAACTTACTAAGAACCCCCAACTAAGAGAAAAATACAAAAAATGTTTAAATGAGTGTATAGGTATAACTAGGACACATGACGGTAAATCCTCCTACAGACGATGAAGCCCATTATTACACACCACACCAAACAGTCTTCAAGGGTAGTACAACAACGAAATTGAGAGTGGTCTTAGATTCCTCTGCTGGAAAATCTCTGAATGAACATCTTTTGATTGGCTAACATTACAGCATAAACTCTTTGCTAAATTGCTTAATTGGAGAAAATTTAAAATAGCCATGAATGCCGACATTGAGAAAATGTACCGAATGATGGAACCTATCAAACCTGATCAAACCTATTGGCGGATTATGTGGCACCATCCGGATACAATGATTCAGCAAGATTATAAATTAAAGACGATGACCCTTGGCACAGCATGCGCTCCTTTCTTAACAATCCGCACTTTACTACACTAGCAGAGGACGAGAAGAGGACCTGATCCATAGCGTCCGAAAAAATATATCATTATTTTTAGGTGGATGATTTGCTAAATGGAGCAGATAACATTCAGGAGGCTAAAGCCCTACAATACGAGCTACCGCGTTCCTGAGGTAATTCCTCGCTGTCCTCACTCAGTTACCTCTATTTCCTCCTCCTGAGTCACACATGCAGGAGGATTCAAGCTGAGAAAGTAGGCCAGCAACGAGCTGGCGCTACTAGCCACTGTGTCTTTGGAGGACAAGGAACTGAAAACTGCACTTACACTCACTAAGGCTGATTCAGACAAAACATTAGATTAATCAAAAACGGATAGACTGAGGTAAAAAATAATAACTTTTTGAGATTTCGTTCGCAATGCGCCACTTCTAAATCGTTGTCGATTCGTCTACAATTTTATATTTCGTTTTTTTGGCTATTCCCATATTTCTAGGGGTGAGACTTGGAATTTAAGAAATTTTTCCCTCCATACTTTAGAGCGCCACCCTAGGATACACCCTGTATAAGTTGTTTGGGTTTTAATTCTTAAGATTACTGTCTGATATCTTAATAAAGAATTTACATATGTATATCAAAATGTTTTGATTTTTTCGTGGTTTTATTTGACAGTTCTATGCATGAACTAAAAAACTTCCCCTCTGGAGTTGTTTGCTATGTCTCTGCTGTTGTTGTCAATTTTTAGTTTTGTTTGTTCATATTACAAAATTTCTTTTAGAATGAGTCACAATTTAAATGGCTACTGATAACAAGGTAATTGTTTCTTAACACCTCATTTCGATTTGAAATCTTAACCAAAATGAAAACCATATAATGTACGAGCAAGCTCAGTGTTCAAATAAGTTTGTCAGAAAGAATGTGGGACATGTTTGTATGCAAAAAACCTTGTAGAGTATGGGGCCCTATTCGGTACATGAAATTTTGTTTTGAAAGACATCTATTGATTCAACTAATTATTCTCAATTGAAAAAACCACGCAGCACTTGAAAGTTGCACTACTAGTAAAACTTTTCCCATTGAATTTGGGCGAGCTTGGGCGTGTAGTTTTTCTTAGAGCTGGTAGCACCCTAATATCTACCTTAAATTTCCTGCCAATTAATTAGTAGTAGTTAATGAGATACGTTTGTTTACAATTCATCTACAAAAAGTTTCGATTTTTAAGTGAAAAAGTTCAATAAAGAAGTTGCATAAACTTGCTTTAACTTTGAACAACTTGGAAATGTAAAAGGCTTTTTGTCACAAAAAATATCGAGTGTTTTTGATTGGTACAAGTTGTTCAAATATTGCCGATACAAACGATTTTCAAATACCATTCGGGTCTCAGAGATGCGTGGCATTTCTTTCCGTTCCAAAATCACAAAGATAAAAAGAGCTTCGTTGTAATGTCTATGAAACAATTCAGACATGGATCTACGCCTAAGACTCGGAAATCGCTGACCAATCAAGTGAATATCGTGCTAAAGGATCCCCAAGACCGATAAATACAAGCGTAAAAGTATGTCGAGAATCAAGGTTATGTTGAATATTATATTCGTTATCATGTTGTGTATTATAAATTCTTCCCTTAAAATTTACAAATATTATTGTTTGAGCGTTATGTGTCCCTTGCGTGAAGCTATTCTCCAGCAGCGTCAAAATTATGGACAGACTACTCCTGGTTTTTGCCTCACGATAATGCATCTATTCATACTGCATTGGTTATTCGAAACTATTTGCCCAAAAATTCGACTGACGTCGTTGCCCAACCGGCCTATTCGCCTGATTTAGCTCAGTCTGACTTCTGGCTATTGACGAAACTCAAACAACTTCAACAAACCACACTTCGTTACTAATAATCCCTCTCCCAACAAAGCTTTAGGAAAATAAATATTCACCCAACAGGCTGGGTGATTCTCCTTTGAAAGCTTCACTTCGAAGCTTTAAAGCTTCCTTCCACGACGAGCTTTCTAGATATAAAATAAACCGTTTCAGCAGGCCAAAATTAGTCTTTCACCAGGCTCGTTCCGGAGATGATCTCTCAGGTGCTGTACGGTGTCGTAGTTTATGATCCGGCACGGTTACACTATATATAGTGTATGATCCGACCATGTTGCAAAGTAGCGATTCCTAGACTGTGACGAATACCTGAGGAGTATTTTCCGGACCAGTGGCGAGGTGTATGATCAGGCGCTGTTCTCGGCAGCATTTCCTATACCAGTGTCGCGGTATGGCCAGATACAAGACCGAACACCGCATTACACACATATCCTCGTAGACCGCACCAGTAATATCACTGTCCCCAGCTTACGCACATGTAGGGTATAGTAACGAGTAGATAGCTGCTTAGCACCTAGACAACTCAAGAGCCCCGGCAACCCTCCATTGCAAAAGGAGGTTTAGAGAACAACCAGATGAAACACCATTACAAAACCCCGAGGACATTGTATTGACTCGATTAAAGAGATACAAGCCAAAACGAAGAAGTTTTTGAAGACCATTCCAGAAATCTACTTCAACAACTGCTTCGAACACTGGTAAGACGTTAGCATAAGGATGTTGTATCCAGCAGTATTTTGAAGAGAATTGTAATTTTAAAGAATTGCAAACGGTGTGAGCTTTATTAAAATAGTCTTACTATTTTTGATCAAGTCACAGACTTTTTTCAAGTAATTTATTTTAGGGGCTCACACTATGCTCACACTAAACAAAGACAAGAGCTTAAACGTGTTTTTAATTGCTTGGTATTAATCTTCTAATACAGCTTTGTATTTTAATTGTACCAAATAAGGAATTTGCCCAGAGATATTATAAGAAAGTTATGAAAATTAATGGTAGAATTAGGATACAATAAATTGGTACCTAACAATTTGAAGCAGTTTTAAATTCTTTTGGGAAATAAACATTCGTATCAGAGTTAAATTCATCCAACAAAAAAATTCAATCCATTCAATTTTTGACTCAATATAAACAAGTATCCACAACGCGAATAACCTTGTTAAAAAATTCCAGTGGTTGTTTTTGTTTTAATTTAATTTAAATTTAAAATAAATAATTCGATGTCCTACCTTGTTATACAAATTTCGATTACGTGTAAAAACGACTGCTATTGATTTTAAACTTTCCTGTTCGATAACATGTTTTTAATGCTTATCAAAAAAAACAACGAATAATTGAACTGCATTTTGTATGGTCCAATTTTGACTTGTGCGATTTAATTCAAAAAGTTATTAATACTGCAATTAATCTTACAGTTTAAACAGAGCAAATACATTTTTCGTTGATCTGTATGCTGTCAGTAGTCAATAGTCATAGTTAATTGTTAAACCTGCACTGATTTTTGGCTAGCAGGGGTGGCAGCACAGAAGCCGTTTCAAGTATGTAATCTGTTTTGAGCTTTACATTAAAATTTCCCATTTAAAACTCGTAACAAATGAGTTTAAACTACTTCTGTGCTGCCGGCCCAGGTATACTTTGTTTTATTTAGCTTTACGAGTAAAATTAAAAAATGTGTTAATTTATGTTTTGGGTTAAAATTAAATTTATGGTTACATGGAATTGCTTTTACCTACATAAGTTTCAATTTAAAAAGTTGTAAAAATACTATGTAATTGGTTCTTTTAATTTTTTCTTACAAGAAAACGGTTATACAAAAGTGGATTTGTGGCCTGTTTTCATCTTCGAACCCGAATTTCGTCAGGGCCATCTACTTCATCCGGCACGGTGTCAATCGATTATCTTTTACAATATGGGGGCTCTGTTATAGAATTTATAAGGTACATAACTGACATGTGTTCTAGGATTTTATGGATAGAGGATGACGAGCTTATCAGCATATAGTCATTTACGGTGTCGTGCAGTAATAATTGCCACATTATAAATTGTAGAAAAATGCAACCAATTGCTGGAAGACGGCATGGCCTCAGTCAAGCAGATCTCCTCGAACTCTGCACTTATTTGGATGCGACTTCGTTCGCCCGATGCTGTAGGCCACACATTGCCGAAAAATGTTGCTCGTTTACAGGCATTATGAGAAACACCAAGTCCATCGTTGTCTCGTCCAGATGATGTCGCAAACAGTTCTTGTTTTCCAACATTTTTCTGTATAAGTTACAAAAAAACCATGTGACTCCGTTTTGCACATGATATTTTGGCAGTGCACAACTTGGTGGTGCGTTTGCCGTTCCGCTATTTCTTCTTCAATCAGTGTTCCATCATACACCATTGTTTTTATTAATCAAATGAAAGCCGCATTGCTTACGCTATTAGTGGAAATAGCCGGTTGTATCATTAACGCTTTATTTCTAACAATCAAATGCAAAACGCTCTATCCCAAAAAATACACGACTTTTTACACGACTGCCCAAGAAAAAAGAGTTTAATGTGTAATGTGGCGCCTCAGCTATGACTCCAGTTCAGCCGTATATTCACCGAATATCACATAAATAAAAGAAGAACTGCATGAGATCGCAACTGATTTCAAAAAGTTCCCTTACAACTCATCTCCCCTTATTTTGGATGAGTTTGTTGGCCTTAACAAACTCGTCCCACTTCCCTTTCCATTCTGTTACGTACTCGTATCGGTACCGCACTGTATTTGGTTCCCCTTTAACAAATTCTGGGTGATAGAGAATCATGCCTTCTCTCGTCAGTAATCCCTATGGAGATCATTCCTGCTTTAGCGTATGCCAAAACAATTGCGCAATTCTCAAAATCGCTTTTTTCACGCGCAGTAAAAGTCTCAAATCCCCACCACGAAAGTAGGTTCAAAACGAAAAGATCGCAACGGTTCTTTGTTCGTTTAAAAACCCAAATCACATTTAGGTATATTCCCAATGACAATTCAATCAGTCTCACTGCGACTCTAATCGTGGTGAGATGCTGTGGGAGATTATCGTTTGCCGTAAATGATTTTAAAAGGGGAAATCACAAAGCACGAACACTTGTATTTTATCCATACACGAAATGTTAATGTAAAATTCACAATTGTTTTGGCGCACCCTATATCACTAACGCCATATCGTTAGATATGGTCCTGTACGCGCAGCACTCAAGGAGGGCGCTTAGTCTGTATGTCGTCATCCATTTTCTGCTTTTAGCCGTCATGTTAAATGCTGCTGCCCACACTGGCGTTGCCTAAAGCAAGAATGAGCCAAACATACTGCCTCGCTCTAGGGCCTCCACGTTGGAAAGCATTCTTGGAAATATTGCACAAATAGCGGAAGCCTTATCCACAATGCCCTCCAAGTATGATTGAAAATAACACTTACTTGCTCGAAGTGAACAAAAATAAGAACATTTGTTTTTTTTTGGTTCCAATTTTATTTTTGCCTTCTTTACATTAATTCATTTAGGAACGAAATGGGAGACTTTCGTGATTGTCATTTTTATTGATGTAATTAAATAAGACATTGTAAAGCAGACGTTATATAAAATGTAATTAGTTCTTTCTCCAGGCACTTCCTGGTACCTGATCTATTCCCATACCTTGAACCTCACGGACTTGACTTTTCTCAGTTTGCTGATCAGCCAAACTCCAACATCCTGCTCACCAATAGTGATAGCATCCGGGCACGTTTTAATCGCTTGCGGGGCGCGTTTTAATCTCTTCCGCCAGTTTTATACGATACAGTGAAAGTTTCATTCGAATGTTGGCTTCCAATGATCGAGTCAGCATAGACAAAAGCCCGAATGTCTCCAAATACGAATATTCGACTCTTGACATTGGACGCTCATAGTTGGAGTATCGGCCACACGATGAGTCCTAGCAGAAAGCGTCCAATGTTGGAGGGCGTTCATAGAATTGTGTAGGCTTTAGGTAGCTTCGTTCGCGCATAATTTCATTTCATGCTGTAAACATGCTAAGGGCGACCGACGAATGACCGGCTTTCAAAAATGAATAGAATACATACTGAACGTATCAATCTAATTCCTATTTCGTAGCCGTTGCCTGTCAAAGTTGCATGGGTGCTATGGCATGAGACTGTGCTGCTATTTCCGTGCGTTCCTGTATGCACGTGTAGCATAATCGGCTGTCGGGGTTATTAACTTTGTCGCCGTCGCTCTTAATGTGTGAGTACACAACGAATTTATTTCTTCGGTACTTTCGCCTTTTTCGACGAAAATCGACGATGTTTCGCCATCGCCCTTTGCATGTTTACAGCATCATAGAGGCGATGTCATCCTCTCCCTTTTGGGAGGCGTAGACTTAACACATTGTGATCCACAGGAGGGGACTCAGGATAGATCTCTACGGAACTCCACATTTTGAAGCTCGTTATCCGACTCACAATGAAGTGACCTACCTTCTAAGAAAGGTTGTTGCCAAATAACAATTTCGAAGGGGGTCAGTTTGGCAGGCTACCCACCCGGGGCCCGATCACGATCCGCCGGCACGGACCCTATGACCGACTTTCCTACCCTATTGTCATGAATAATATTTTTTCGACTATAGCCTGCTGTTCGAGATTTAGCTCTTGATTAAACCCTCTGCAGTACAACGAGTTTTTTCGCATGCATCCCTTTTCGTGGCCATCATCTATATTTGCTTGACATTAAGTTAACGGAATAAAACTTATAATACGACAGAACTAAATCTAAAATACGACACCAAATAATACGACAGAGTCCAAATTTCTCACTTTCAAGCCTTGAATTACATCACTGCCATATTTTATTATTATTTCATTTAACTTTTTAAGATGAGATTGTGGCTTCTATGACCTTTTTTTGGATGCTATACTAAATGATAATATATCCATATACAGTAGAATCCGTTTATTATGACATCGAAAGGAATTGACAAACACGTCATAATAAGCGGACGTCATACAAAACGTTTTGTTAAATGAAAAACCTTTTTTATGTAAATATGTACATATGTACTTAAGTATTTTAATACACAAACATAGTAAATACATATGTATACATACATATTAAATCAAAATAAAAATTGTACATAATCAGCACATTATAACACATACAAGTGTATTTTTTACTGTAAGAAATCTGTAATTTTTGACTGCTTTTGGTTTTTTTATTTTATTGTAAAAACAGTCTCTAATACTATTGTGTATAGAAGACATAGCTATGGTCAAATTATCATTTTCAATATTGCTGTGAACAAATCGTGATAATAATTCTGCAGCTTTTAATGCCTCTTCTGCGGTAGGTAATGGTTCTTCCTCGACTTCCTCTTCCCCATCACTTTCGAGTTGTTTCTTAGCGCTAATGTTCTGTACGATATTTTCATCGGTGGGTTCTTCGGATGTGAGGAGAGCGCTATCGATGTCAACATAATCTTCCCACATTTCCGGTGCTGCTAAAGAATCTGAATTTAGGTTTCGTGACCACAAAGATAAAGGAATATCATCTTCTTCATCGAATTCATGTTCTGATATTTGAATAGGTAAACCGTCGTGGCTTTCAATGAATCCTGCATGTTTGAAACAGTTATGAATGGTACTTTGTGACATTTTATTCCAGGCTTCATTAACCATCAGAATTGCATCTAGCACCGTTATTTTTGTAGAAGAGTTGTTTTCATTATCATCAAGACAATTAATCATTTTGAGCACAAGGTTCTTCCTAAAATTCGTTTTGAGTGATCGTATTATTCCCTGATCCATTGGCTGTAGTACTGATGTTGTATTCGGCGGAAGGAAAGCAAGTTTTATAGACTTTAAATCAGTAACATTTGGATGCGCCGGGCAATTATCAACCAGCAATAGAATCTTTTTCTTCTTCTTCACCAAATCACGATCCCAATCACGAAGCCATTTTTCAAAAAGTTCTGAGGTCATCCAAGCTTTACGATTGTAAGCATAATCGACAGGTAATGATTTGATACTTCTAAAACATCTTGGTTTTTGTGACTTTCCAATAATGAGCAATTTCTTTTTCTCTGTGCCACTCATATTAGCTGCTACCATGACAGTTATTCTATCTTTCGACAACTTACCTCCACTACAATTTTCACCTTTAAATTTTAAAGTTCTATCCGGCATTAATTTGTAGAAAAGTCCAGTTTCACCAGCATTAAATATCTCATCATCAGAAAATTGTCTTCGTAAACTCGGCCACACAGATATCAACCAGTTTATTGTTGAATTTTGATCAACAGACGAAGATTCACGGACAATTTTTCCCGCCACAATGTTATGTCGAACTTTAAAACGACTGATCCAGCTTGCAGAACAATTGAAGTCGAGAATACCAAAACGCGCGGCAAAACCATTTGCCTTTTCCTGTAGCATAGGACCCCTGACAGGTATTCTTTTGTTTCTCATGTTTTTAAACCACTTAATCAATGCTTGATCAACATTTTCTTGTCGTGATTTTCGAAGCCTCTTCGGTTTCAAAACATTTGAATTGAACGATTGCTTAATGCGGTTCTTGTTTTTAAAAATCATTGAGATTGTCGAATGACCCACGCCAAATTCCTTTGCGAGACATGAGTTAGATTCTCCATTTTCTAATCTGCATATTATTGCACCTTTCTCTTCAATTGTAAATGCTTTACGTCGTTGAGATGACATTTTTTCACTTTTTCACAGTAACAAACAAAAAACAATGCGTGACCTTCAAGCGTCAATTACTCACTGAGAGTCTGTTCAAGATTTCTGCTTAGCAGCTTTTAGCAGCTATATCATGCTTTTCGTGTTCAAAACAGCAAAAAAGCTGCTAAAGAAGCTGCTATTTTGGTGTCCAAGATTCGAAAAAAGCTGCTAATGTAGCGGCTTTTTGTTGCTCGCACTTTCGACTGCAAGCAAGAAAGCAGCTTCGTAAATCATACATGTGTGTGTAAACATTTGTCGTTTTGCCAAAATGACTGTTTCGAGCACATACATTAACAAGAAACAAAAACGAGCCATGTGCCGAACGTCGTCGGAAATCAACGAACATTACCGGAGGTGTAAAGAATCATGTCGGTCATTATAACCGGACATAATTTATTAAAAATGAGTCATAATAAGCGACATGTCACTCTAAGGGAAGTCATTATATCCGACTTTTTTATAAAGAATTTTATATGAAAACCAAACTTCGTGGTGTAATTACGTCATAATAACCGGTTGGTCAATATAGGCGGAGTCATAATAAACGGATTCTACTGTATACATATGTACGTATAGTAATTTTGCTCTAACAATCTCTTCTTCAAGTTTAATCGTGAGAATAACACCATCTGTATACTATACTAATTTTTCTTCTACTTCACCATATCACTTTAATACTGGGTACGTTTAAGCACATTTAACAAAGCTTGAATGATTTCATCCCTTTGGTATACGCTAGAGTTCGAGTTAAAATATATAGAAATAGCTATTCAAGGGGAATTCTTCAAACAATATTTTACGTACGGAAACAGCGAAATGGAATGTTAATTACTTCAGCCTCCTGCAAAACAATCACTTTGGGTCAAAAGCTGGATACATTTCAACAAGCATTTCAGTTTCACCCTAAGCAATACCAAACCGAATATTTGGATTTAAATGGCAAAAGGGTTGAAACGAATAGCATTGTATCAATACCTTCATTGCTTAAAATCTCTCATTGTAATGAAATTTTATGGTTATATACAAAATAGTATGGAGGAATAAAAACGTTTAAACATTTTCAGAAGGATAAAGCTGTCAAAAACACATTTTTTTTTTATTGTTTAATGTTATGGGAAAGGGAGAGGAGATATAAAAGTAAATTTATGAATATCCTTCATAAGTCAATCATATTCTAGAAAACATAACCACCTACTATATATCGTTGAATTTACACGCACATAGACTTTTTAAAAATTCAATAAGTTTTGAAAACAATAAAAATTCTATAAAAAAATATTTCTCAGCAAGAATTTCAATTTTCTCCATCATTTACATCCTTCTATAAAAATTTCAAACTTACAAGCAGCAAATCAAATTTTATTTTTATTAAAGGATAAAGGGAATTTCAACCCCAATATTCGTCGATATTCGTGTTATACATTTTATTTTTATTGAATTCTTCAATGTGTCACCAAATTCCAATACATAGTGTGTGTGTGTGTAAGATATTTCCAATGAAAGAAGAGACCGCACAATCAATGGGGGACGTTTGAATAAATTTTCTGATTCTATTTTAGGTCTGGATATCCTACAAAATCCACCCCCGTACACCGCAATGAAGTGCAAAAGCAACAAATCCGGTACATACACAAATAAGCTAGACACGAGACATCCCCGCAATAAGGATCGAGGAATGGATAAGTCCAACCTAACGAAAGCCTAAAGGAAACCCGCGGGCTTACGCCATCATCACAAGGATACAACACGGATAAGACCTTCAAGCAAACTGGCTATTCATAGAAATCAAATTATGTCAACGCTTATTTCTTACAGGATGTGTGTCCGTGTGTTTGTTTACGAGGACGTGTCAATATTCCTTTTCTTCAATAAAAAGCAAAAAAAAAAAACAGAAATCAGAAGAAAAAAAATATAATATAGAAGGATAAAAGGGGGGAAAATATCGTTCGTATTTTTTTTTTCTTGTAAGAAAAATTTACGGGGTTGTATTTGGGCGCTGGGTTCACATCCGGAGGAAATTTATACTTTTAATGTAGGTGGATAATAGTTACCTAATGACTGTATTCATTACCTATAAAAGTGCCCGTTGAACTGGGATAAGTCCAAAATTAGCCAATTTCGAGTTAGACATTACGTCTTGGTTAGCTTCCTTAATGTTGGTGAAATGGAATTTATTGTAGTAATTTTTGCTCTAAGTGAACAAAAATAAGGACATTTGTTTTTTTTTGCTACCATTTTTTTTGCCTTCTTTACATTAATTCATTTAGGAACGAAATGGGAGACTTTCGTGATTGTCATTTTTATTGATGTAATTCAATAAGGCATCGTAAAGTAGACGTTATATAAAATGTAATTAGTTCTTTCTTTATATATATCAGGAATCCCTAGAAACGTGAAATAGTCTCGGACTGGTGATTTTCTACACATATTAGGTTCATAATATACCTCATAGTTAGAAATATCCCAAATTCTCAGATACACATTTGCCTACATATAACATATCAATTATTTGTTTCTTATATTTACATAGATCTTCCGAAGACACGTAAGGCTTTATATGATTAAAGGTGCAGCATACTAAATAAGTTATTCAAAAATAATGCAAGTCAAACATGAAATAATCAGTTTCTTGCTAATAAGATTGCTTATTGAAATTAAGTCACATTTTTGCTGAATAGGCATAACTAGATTTTGCAGATTGTTGGTATTCGTACAGGAATAAAAAAAGGCCCAGTAATGGATGAGTACCAGACCTTAAACAATTCAATGGTCGTTATTGTAATTATCACTAGTCGGTGAATGGTTATGTGCAGGATGATAACACCGTTCCAACAATGATCATTGTAACGGCTCAAGCCTGATGCGGGCTGGCAAATGTTTCCTTTGTTTGAAAGAGAGCATAGTTTGAGTTATCGTGATATTTTATGATTATTTTTTATGTGAAGGTCTAAGCTTAGGTAAAGTATGAGTGAGTCCAGACAGATGTGGCCAAGGACTGAGTTGGCATGTCGAAAACTCAGACTTATTTTTGGCATGTTGAAAAATTTGAATACTTCTGGTAGATTACCTAAAAAAATTAAGTATTCGACAGAGATTTGTCGAAAACTCCAAAGAAGAATAATATGAAAAATTAAATCTGTATTTTTGCAGGCGGGGTACAAATGTTACGAGAATAAGTAATTCAAACTGTACCCCGACTGCAAGAATACAGATTATACATATGCGATAGTTGTGTGATACTTAACAAAATGGCTATAATGAACTTACGCTTTGGGTGGGGAAATCCACATCCTAAATATTTCAAGTACACCCGTTGGAGGGCTATCTGGGTCGCTGGCGCCGAAGGAATGGAAGCGAAGGGTCTCACACAAGCTTTTCATACGAAAACTAAATATATTATATTAGAGCTATTAAAACCTTATAACTGTATAGACTAAGCTTTTTAAGACTAGCATTTAAAAAGGGGATTGCTTCAGAGGCATGCCGAAAGAAGGATTTTTCCGTAGGTTCCCAATGAGAACCCCATCTAGCAAATCAGGGTCATGCCGAAAGAACTTCCTCATGAGCACCGCTCAAAGGAAATAGTGCGATACTGAAGTAATATACTTATCAGTCTTACATAATGGCACTACTTGGCAAAACTTATTTCAAATGAAATAGGACAATGGGGCCTATTCTGTCGGTAAAATTTTATCATTTTATGTTATTATGCCATAAAATAAAAGAATTATCTAAAATCCTATTCTGTCCGACAAATTTTCTTTTCTTTTATGCATCATAACATAAAATATTTCCTGTTATGCTTCATAACATAAAAGAATCTCAGCAGCACATTTTAAGGGGTACTTTGACATATTTTATGTAAATAATAGGCGTAAATTGACATTTGTTGTACAAAGTAGTGTTAATTGAGTTTTTAGTTTAATTAAAAATTAATACGCCCAGGGCATGCTTTGATTTTGTTTATTTACATTTACAACCGATCAGCTGTTCATTTTCAACCGAATTGTTCAAAGCGTAATAGAACTCATAGCGGATTATACTAAATCTTTTATGTTATGTGTCCATAAAAGATTTCATAAAATAATTTTATGGAACTATGACAGAATAGGAATTTCGAAAATATTTTATTTTCATTTTATGAAGAAGAAATTTTATCATCATAACATAACATAAAATAATATTTTATGAAAAATTGCAGAATAGGCCCCAATATCTGCCTTACGTATTCGAAAAGCTTTTTGAAAAGCTTTAAAGAAATACCCTAATATCCAGGCTCCCCCAGCCGAACTTCGCAAGTTCGAGCAAATTGGCGAACTCAGCTTTAAAAGAACATCAGTTCGCATACAATTATCACATATTCAACTGAGGATAAAGAAAACTCAGTTCGCTCAACTGGTCTTGAACTGAAGTAGAACGTGAAAGCTCGTTTGAAAGAGAATAATCAACTGGAGTAGTAAAATGCCATTCCAGTGCGCTTTTGCATTTCTGATTTCTGGCGAAAAAGTAACAACAATTTCAAGCACGAGCTGAACATGAACTGAAATTTAGCCGGTGAAGTCACTTATGTGAATTGAACTGAACATTATTCAACTGAGGTCGGTGAAGTCGGGCATTAAGCTATAGTTTAATTCATACAGGCATTGTTTCATATTTCAGGTAGTTATGTTGGTGACTGTGAAAGATATCATTAAACATACCCAATAGACCAGTTTTTGTTCGATTATAGAGGTTAAGCAGCATTGGGTGTAATTAGTACTCAGTTGGACGATCGCATTGTTAAAGCGACACTCATAATACTAACATATTCACGTGAAATTATCAAATTTTTTGGCCTCATTCTTTCACTCAGAATTGCGGAGCAATGATTCTTCCTTAAGAGGGCCAAATGGGGCGTTCCTTTGAGAGGAGGCGCGAATGAGGAAAGGCGTTAGATCCTCATAGGCCTTATCTGCACCCCTCTCAAAATGCTGGTCGGGCGTAACTCCATGAAACTCTACAGGCAGCTGGTAATTCAATTTACTGAATAACTTTTTACATCGGTTACCTGTTCACGTGTTCCTCACGTGCAATGATTATGCTCCGCCGCCGCTGTATTTAATGTATATTAACACATTGACAATACTACCGAGGTCATTCCATATCAAATCAACCAATGGTTTGGACCTCACAACCCCCGATTGTTATAATTTTATATTTGTTCTTCTGGTGGAAACTAAGAAACTGTTTTCAGATTTTTTGAACTTCTATTTTTTAGTTATATGTAAATGTTAAAAAAATCGAAAATCGAATTGGTTTTTTTACTGCCGCAAAAAATTAAGAAATATATCTCCCCTTCTTCTTCTTTGATCCGTTAGCTGGCGGTCCGAGCGGGACGTTCCCGCAACGAATACGCTGCTGTCGGTGCCGCTGGGTCTCGAACTCTATTCACGATTCGTTTCCTATCTCCACTACGTAATTTACAATCAATCCACGATTTATTTATGTCGATACGTGCTCATATGCCAATTTTTAACCGGGAAATTTAAGAAAATTGAGGCGTCAGTACAATTTACCATCATGTAAGGGAAACATGTACTGCATTGTGTAAGTCCGGCTCAATTGTAATTACAGGTTACGTCACAAAACCAACGGACCGTTAAAAATCACTTTTTTAAATTTAGTAATAACTTCTGTTGATACTTTTTTTGGTAAAAAAGTTTTAATCTTTTTACGAAATATTTAACACTTTTCTTGAAATTTAATTTTTTATTAAAAAAAGCATTTTTATAAAAGGGCTCTTCTTGGCCTTGGGTTATTTTAGAACAACTTTCTATTTCGTTTGTCGAAAAGTACCAAATAAGAACCAAAAAAGACCAATTTTAATGACATCAAAATTGCCTCAATGTAAAAATGGTCCGAAAGATTTAAAATGAAAGTTTCCTGGGTACCTTGAGATTAGTGGGTTGGGTTTGGGTAGGTGATGGTACAGATTAATACGCTTATACCAAGAGTAGTAGAACATTACTTTTGAAGTGGGACATATCAAGCCTTAGTACAATTTAGTAGTGATCTCCAAACGTTTTTTTCCGCGTACCCTTATAAATTGTACCCCCTAATTATACTAGCAGCACGATCATCTCTCTATAGAATTTTAGAAATCTAATAATAATATGGATTGTTCATGTCGAAAAAGGTTCGGAAGGGAACTTGAAGTGCTGAGGAAAGTTCCGACAGGAAAAGTACTATTAGGACGACCTAAGCAAAAATATATAGGCGGCGTAGAGGAAGTCATAAGACAATTACGAGTAAGAAACTGGAAAAGATCGTCCAGAGATCAAAAATCATGGTTGCAAACACTGGAGGAAGCCAAGGCCAACAATAGGCTGTGAAGTTCCTGATAGATAAAGATAGCCCACGGTTATAAGAAGGATGTTATTGTTGTTATTTGCCGTTTTATGTTCCCCTATTTCTTTTTTTCTTTCCTTCAAAAAAAAAAAAGGGTTGCAAAATAAAATTTCCCAACAGTATGAATATCTCAGAAAAGGAGAGGACCTAAAGTACTTTGGAGAGAAGTTTGGCGTGCCCCCTATAATTTTCTGCTTACACTCCGGGGTACGCGTACCCCACTTTTTAGACCACTGGTGTAAGGGATAAATGTACAAATATAGATTCCTGAAGAACGTTTTAAGCCTGTGTCGGGGAAAGACCCGCAGTTGTCTGCACATGCTTCTAAGTACCGCATTTGTAATTTTTTTAGTTTCTTTCTTTCTTTGGTTCTCTTACAATAGACGGAGAGATTTCGAAGCTAATGATCCGTTACTTGAAAATGGCAGGCTGGATCCAAAGTATTTTTAGACACTTTGCTACCCAGCAACACAAAGTATATAACGACCTTATCTGCTCGACGAACTAACACTGGTCTCACAATAAAGTTAGCCGTACATGATCTTGTAGTAGTGCAGGACATGACTTACTTTGGTCCGATTCTAACAGTGGATAAAAGTACAGAACCAGAAATACTACTAAAAGCCAACAAAATGCAGGAAGGATGGTGTAGACCAGGACGCACAGAGCTTTTTGTTGCCAAATTTAATTACATCACCAAGTCAACGGTACCGGAACTAAGTAAACTCACCATCCAACCTCTGTACTACCAGTATATTATATCTTTATGGAGAAATTTCTTATCTGTCGAGTTTCCATGGGAGTCGAGTTGAGTTGCAGTGGAGTTGAGATGGCACTCCAATTCAACGACTTAACTGTTTCCATTTCTGCCTTCCGTCTTCCCTCATCTTTTTCCACCAATTAATTTTATTATAGATTTTTCTTTAAACGAATTTATTAAATATAAAGTCTCTTCTGACTAGTGATGAGCAAAAGTGGTCTTGTTCTTGCAGTCTTGTCTTGTTCTTGCAAATTTTGCAAGAACAAGAACAAGAACAAGACTTAGTTATGCTTGCAAGAACAAGAACAAGACTAACTGTGCAAGAACAAGACCCAGAGCAAGATTTCTTGCAAGATTCTTGCAAAAATTCCACCTAAATTCATTCTATTAAAAACATTTTCTAGGTGAGAAACCGCAAATATTTTGAAGCAAAATCAAACCTTAGATGTCAGTAATCAGTAGTTCAAGTAGTTTATTAGAAAAGAAAAAATGCTCTAAAAAATTGTTTTTTGAGTAACCTCTTTTGCTTTTTGGATGGCAAGGAAACTCGGACTTTTGTCAATGTATGTAATATTTTCAAGGCCTCCACATTGGTTACATCGCATCGTAAGAACGACAGGAGCGTGGGCCAGTTTTTGTATTGCTGCAAAGGGATTTAATAATTTTTTGTGCCCATACACGACATTTCTTCTTTAATGAATCATACTTGAACAAGCTAATTTTTTATAATAAGTAATGGGTATAATACTGGTTTACTTTTGCTTCAAAATATTTCCGTTGTAATTTGTTGCTTACACACTTGACAGAAAAATGTCTACGCCTAACTTGTTCCCATATGAATTTTATGTAATTTTTCAGGGGCGCAAACATAATAACGTCACCAAGAGCAGTCGTGAAACTGATTTTTTTAATAAAAAAGCCATGTGGAATTCTCACCTCAAAGGTAGTAAATTTTCGGTGTATACAAACTTTTGACGCTGACTGACTGACGCTAAAATTATAATAGTTTTAAAATCAATTTTTTGCATTTTGTTGTTTGGATATAATTTTTTTATTAAAGTCTAGGTTTTTTTCAATAACCATTTTATAAAGTCAACATACAATACCTACTGCATGGGAGAAAATACCTTGGCCTTGCAGTTTCGTCTTGCCTTGTCTTGGTCTTGCACATTTAGTAAGAACAATAACAAGCCTTAGGTATATTTGCAAGAACAAGAACAAGAACAAGACTTAGGTATGTTTGCAAGAACAAGAACAAGAACAAGACTTAGCTATGCTTGCAAGAACAAGAACAAGACAGACTGAACAAGAACAAGACAAGAACAAGACTAGATTAGTCTTGTCTTGTTCTTGCGTTTGCTCATCACTACTTCTGACGTCCAAGCGAGGCGGGGCATTTTAACTTTTGTGCCTTTGCTGAAACTGACAAAACGCCCGGCTGTAGACAGGTTTTCGACAGACGAACAAAAATTCGAGTTTAGCTGCTAGGGCGTTTTGAAATTTTTTTGGTAGAGGTTTATATATCACCTAGTATTTTTGTAACTCTATTAGATATTTTCATGAAGGCAGCAATCTACGCAGAATACTCCCGCCTATTGGTAGGTAAAAGTCAAGGTTCCAACCCACCAGGTCTCAGAGTTATGAGTCGTCAAAGTCCTCGGTTTTTCACTCAAATTTCCACTTCAACTACCTTTTTCTCCAAAAAATATGCAGTTAATCAGTTGGAAAGCTTCAACAATTTGCTATGAATAATGCTCAACAACTTTTACGCTACGGCCTTTATAAGTTATAAGCAATTTTAATGTTGCAATTGGCTCTATTTCGACCTTTTCCATCTGAGTGGGGAGTTTTACGTTCATTGGTATCTTATTCATGGAAATATGTTATACGGTTACAAAAACACAGTGTGATATGTAAAACTTTATCTTTGTATTCCGTATTACTCAGAACGGACAAAGATTTCGAACTAAGCGACATAGTAACTTCTATTCAGACCAAAAAGACATATCCAAGGACGTATTACACACAGCTATTGGAGGTGGTACTAAAGCCCATACATTTTCTGGCATCCTCTTTTGCTAAAGTGTCGCGATCTATATGTCATCCTACGAAGTTGTTGAGTGATGTAATATTTTTATAATCCAAAACTTCCAAACTAAAGTTCCCTTAAATTCTTCAGTACTTGTTGACTTATATTTTGAACCAATTATGTATCTTTTCCGGAACACGTAAAATGATTTCTTGCTATCAAGATGACTATAGGTCAATTAATATTTCTGATTGCTTTCTCTTAGAAAATAATTAACAAAATAAAATTAAAATCGATATTTTGTGCCACAAGAGCCTAAGATAAATTAGTTAACATTTGCTGATGCGATGAACCTGTATGCCCTCCTTGTAAATTGTACCCAAAATTCAATTTACAACTTTGTGATATTTTCAACACTCAACGAGAACTTTCCTAATTAATATTCTTGGTTCCGTCTTTTCCCGTCAAGCCTAACTCAATTTGAGAAGTTCCTTATTGATATCCTTAGGCAGTAAGAGTGTAGTGGTGGTATTCTTTAAATAATATACTACCTACAGAACTTTTTTTTTGACCTAATCCCATGTCGATATTATATAGTATAAATTTTCAGACGTGTGTTTGCTCAGGCTGTCAAGTCCTTCACTTGTTAGGCTTTTTTCCCTTCGCTAATAAATTTATCCAGAAAAAAAATAAAGTATTCACCTTTCGTTATTTATGTAGAAGAATGTTCCTTGTCATGGAATCGTAGGAGAAAATGTTTATCACAATTGGTAGCGTGAACTGATAATAAAAAGGGCAGTCGGGTTTTCCTGAATCGTATTCATTGAATGGCATGCCATTCTATTGTTAGCTACTTTCTTTTTAATTTTGTACCTGTATTTTCAAATATTAAATAGATTTTTTCTTACGTAGTAATTTTCTGTTAACATGAAAAGCAAACATTACCGAACGAACCCAAGTCAGTTTCGGGCAATCGTTTACAATGCCGCTTCTATTTTTACAAAGAATTAATTAAGGTATTACTTTGTTCGTTCGCATGCAATGAGCTTTCATTCTGGCTTATTATAGGCGGGGCCGGGGGCTGGAACTAAATGACATACACACCAGGTATTTGTAATGTTATATTTGTTTTACATGAGGTATTTTGTATTTTAATTAATCTGTTTAAGACTACTGAAAGAATGCGGAGGTGATTATAATAATTTTAATCGCCGATTTTTCTTGAGATAAAAAGTTGAGAATTTAAGGGGAGTATGCTAAAGAGGCAGCCCTAGATGCAAGCTTAAATAATATTAACAAAGTCAAGAGAATTTGGCAAACATTTAAGACGGTACGGAGAGATGACATCAAGGAGACTGTAGGATTCAAACAAGTAAGCCGAAATGTTTTTTGACGTGACAACGTCTATTAAATCGGTTTAAGATAGGACGCGCGTGTGAAAATGTCCCGCACAATGTCCCGCACACAAAAAAAAATCATATCTCCGCCCCCATACATGTTAGGGGGTGGTTAATGGCTCAAAATTTTCGTTAATTCATCCTCTACACGGGAAAAATACATTCATTCACCTTATTGACGTGACAACGTCTATTAAATCGGTTTAAGATAGGACGCGCGTGTGAAAATGTCCCGCACACAAAAAAAAATTTGCTTCGAAATATATAATTTATTAATTGAGAAAATAATACAAAACGTAATAACAGACGTTGTCACGTTCAAATTAATAGACGTTGTCACGTTAAAATACGGACGTGATACTTCACATCCAAGACCATTAATTTTTTCATCTACTTATACTAATGTAACACATTCTGTTCCCGTGACAATACAATCTCATAATTTTGTAAAGACACAAGATGGCGCTTCCAAGATGGCGGACGAATTTTTGCAATTGAAAATCGGTATCGGGGGTTTTTGGGCCCACAAATGACAATTCTGCGGTCAAAACTTAAAAATTCAAAATGCGGCGCCAATATGGCGGATGAATTTTGTAAATGTGTTCTGTTTTCGTTGATACGGAAGGGGTTTTAGGCCCGCACTCACAAATGACAATTCTGTGGTCAAAATTTGAAAATTCAAAATAGCGGCGCGAATATGATGAATGAATTCTGCAAATATGTTCTGAATCCGTTGAAAATCGGTATCGGGAAGGTTTAAGGTCACAAATAACAAATATGTCTTAAAAATTAAAAAAAAAAGGGAATTAATGAATCTGTTGTCAAAGTTAGAAAATTTAAAATGTCGCTAGCAATATGGTATACTTACAATAATCAATTCAAACTCAGATACCTGGTGGTGACGAAAGATTGAGAATATTCTTTACTGGTGGAGTCGGCGTAGGAAAAATGTTCTTACTGAGCTTACTGTGAAATGAAATCAATAGATTCTATGTAAAAGGCATAGTAAAAGTATGTGTATTAACGGGAGTAGCCGCACGGCTTATCAGCGGCTCAACAATTCATACCATGTTAAAGTTGCCTGTACAGAAGGATGGTCGTATGACAGGAATGTCTCCAATAACAGAAAATTTCTTGCGGACAATGAGGCAACAATAGAGGCAGGTGGAGTTTCTGATTATCGACGAAATTTCTATGGTGTCATACCAGATGCTCTAATTTCCGTCTTAGGCAATTCAAAAACGGCAAAGACGAATTTTATTGTTTGGATATCTCGTGCAACTACCTCCAATTAAGCGCTCTGGTACACCTATATTTTAAAAGTCCGAGCACTTTCACACAGGCACGCATCTCTGGCATTTATTCACGCTTTGTGAGCTGACTGAGAACATACCTACGCCATCAATTACACAATGCCTGCATTGATGTGCTGAATACACTGCCAATTGATGATAGGTGGCGAACTGACATTTGAGCATTTTAGTGTACTTATGGGCAGAGTTCTTCAAGTTGCAGTTGGTGAGTTCACTATCATTAAGGCGTTATACTCTTAACAAACCAACCAACAGGCTAACAATCACATCAATGCGGTTCTTAATTCGTTCCGAAACAAAAATGCCCGTATATACATAATAAAAGCCCAGGACCCAGGTTTGAGGAAGGTCAAGCATACGCTACCATGGAGTCGCGTAAGGGCTTTGGAAAGGCCTTCAGTTGCGTGCAAAATATCGGGACACATGGTGTATTGCAAATAATTGAAATGCGTTGAAACTTTAAACAATTTTTATCCGGAAAAATAGTGTACAATTATTCTACTTCAAATATATGTAATAATAACAATTTCAATTATTTATAAAAAAAAAAAACAAAAAAAACAATTCGGGTATGCTCAAAAATATGGGGACACCATGATTTTTAATCAATTAAAGGTCAGCAGACATACTGCAATACTTCTTGAGCTGGTAATTTGTAGCCATCCTTTTTGCCGCTATTACTGCCGAAAATCTTTGAGGCATCGATTCGATTAAATTGCGCACTTTTCTTGCTGGATGTTCCTCCATTCCTTTTGCACTTTAATCCACAAATCTCTTACATTAGTGCAATGTACCCGTCCTAAATTATTTTTAAGTTCATTCCATACATGCTCGAAGGGGTTCAAGTCTGGAAATTGACTTGGCCATGGAAGAACACGAATTTTCTTTTTCTTGAAGAACTCTTTTAGGAGCCCATATTGGTGTTTTGGATCATTATCCTATTGAAAAATGCACCCTAGGAAATATGGCAGCATGATCCTCCAATATGTTTTTGTACATGGCAGCATTTATTTTGCCTTCAATTTTGACCACAGGGCCGACACCCTTCCACCAAAAAGATCCTCATAGTATTATGCTGCCTCCGCCAACCTTTATAGTTAGAATTTGATAGCGAGAATTGTACCTGGTGCCCACTGGTCGTCGTACATATCGTCTGCCGTCATTTCCAAACAAATCAATTTTGGTTTTATAAAAAAAAGCACTTTCTTCCAATCCTCGATTGTCCGATGTTGATGTTCTGTCGCCCAATCGCGACTTCTTGTTTTTTGCACTAATTAGCGGTTTTTTAACTCCCACGCGTCCAAGAAGCCCCACTAGATTCAGACGACGAGAAACAGTACTTCGACTGATGTCTGCAAGTAGTGATGAGCAAAAATGGCGTTATAGTTTTGTCTTGTTCTTGCACATTTAGCAAGAACAAGACCTAGTTATGCTTGCAAGAACAAGAACAACACAGACTGAACAAGAAGAAGACAAGACCAAGACTAGATAAGTCTGTGACTACTTTTCTTTTAATAATCTTATCTACGCAGTCGGTGGTTTTTTCGTTGTTTTTTTGAAAAAAAAAAAAAAAAAAAAAATTGATTAATTCGTATTTTTGGGAGAAAAAGGTGGTTGAAGTTGAAATTAAAGTGAAAAAACAACAACAAAATTTTGTCTCCTAACTCTGGAATTTGGTGGGTTGAAACCTTGACTTTTACAGTTTTAGATTGGTGGTGGTATTCTGCGTAGATTGCTGCCATATTCATGATAATATGTAATAGGGTTACAAAAATACAGGGTAACATGTAAACCTCTACCAAAAAATATTCAAAACGCCCTAGCGGCAAAACCGTTTCGAATTCCCCCACCCATACGATTTTTTGCTCGTCTATCCAAGTCCTATTCACAGCCAGGCGTTTCGACACTTTCAGTAATACACCCTGTATATGTATAGATTATATTACCAATTAACTTACGACACAACTTTACAAGTATTCACTCAAATTTAATGACTTAATTTACAAAATCATATTTCAAAATAAGTAGAAAAAGCCTATTTTAATTATATTTACATAAATTATCTATTTATTAATGAAAAATATGTATCTGTGAGTCTTTAAGGAAATGTGCAAAAATCGATTGAAATGAATAAAATGTTGTTTATGAGTGAGTCAAGCCGCCACACCGATTGATAATTGTCTATTTTTAAATCGATAAAGGCTCTTAAAAATGATTCTTTACATTTTATCGAAGAACCCATTGTCTTTATAATAACACTAGAAAAATAAATAAATAAATAATGAAAATAAGTCATTCACAATAAATTCATTGAAATCTAAATCGTAAAAGCCGTACCTTATCATTCCCTCCCACATAAAGGAGCACAATGAAAAATTCAAAGCAGAAAACTTCTTCAAAATTTCCATAAGAGAATGCTTAAAAGTCAATAATATTCAATTTAAAAATCCTTAATGCCTAGGCCACCATATCTTTTATTTTAAACATAAAACGATGATGCGAAAAAAAGAAAAGGAAATGCCTCCCAGGTGAACCACCGCCGCAGGGACGATAAAAAAAGTTGTTATTGATCAAAAGCTTTTACAAAGGTATTGAATTCTATTAAGGACGAGAAAAGATGGATTTTTTATTGAGCGCGCAAACATCTATTTCTGTTGTAATTGAATTGTTGATCAAGACGAAAATAGCTGATGTCAATATGTTTTATTTTGGATAAAACTCTTTTGATTTTACAATAAAAGAACGAGAGCAATTTGTAGTGGGAAGAAATAGCGCCTTTTAGCAGCGTATTTATGAAAGGATTTTAACTAAAAGGCTAGGGCTTAAAACGACCTATTTTTATGGAAATTTCATCTCCAAGTACAAGAAGATAAAGAAGAAGCCTGAAGGGCATACCGATATACAAATTAAAAAAAGATTATAATTCTAGTTCAATGGAAAAATGTCAATTAGACAATGTATTTTCTGACACTCCCACTCATTGTTTAGATTGTGACATGCTTAAAAGCTCCAAAATGGCTTTAAACTGATTACTACCAAGAAGTTTTGTAAAGATGTTAGCCCGTTGAAGATGAGTTTTGAAGTACATATTGCAGTGATATGACACAAGATTCACTCAATTCCCTTACAAATCGCAATCTATATCTATCTAGTTTGTATTATGATATGATTCGGGATTATTTATTAACCATATTGCCCCCTAAATATCAATGTTCAACGGCATTGCTCTGTATTGGGGATATCCAGCTTCCTGCAGTAGCTGCCCAAGCCATACAGGTTCCTTTGCACATTTACATGGTGCTATGGATTCTGCTTCTGTGGTTGATAGAGCCACTGTTTTTTGACGATGGGTTCGCCAGGTAATTTCACCATCATTTATTAAGAACACACATCCAGTAGTAGACCTTCTAGTATCTTTGTCACGTGCACAGTCTGCATCCGTATAACCCTCAGATCACTTTTTGAGCTTTGGTCATGGTAATTTACCTACATTTTCAGGTGCTTAATTTTTCAAAATACAACAATTCGTATTAGCACACACGCGTTTTCGTTTCTATTTCCAAAAAATATTCATTTACCTTTTGAACTCCGCCTTCATCCGGTCCCAAGCCCAGGGTGTGGAAGGAGGAGGGTGGTCAATCTGCCGATTCGGCCGGAAAAACTAGGCAAGAAACCGCATTGATACACGAACTAACTAATCACGAAATAATGCTACTGCATCGGGGGCAGCCGATACGCCAGCACTGGGGACCAGGGGTGCTGGTGAGAAGTGGGTTACTGGCCGAACACACAAATTAGTCACATCGAAAACAGAAGTTAAATTCGCCGACTGGAATGTACGAACAGGACACCAAGTCGGTCAAAAGGAAAGCATAGCAATGAAATTGTTGCAAAATATCAGTGGCTGCGCTATCGCAACTACGACTTATCTGGGACATTGACGATCGTCCCGTCAACAATCGACCAAACGATGACGCTCAAATGGCATTATGCAACAAATTCGCGGCGCTCCCAATACCGGACGATATCTATGTAGAAGAAAGGCAATTGTCGGATTCTATTGTGGAGTGTGCAATGTAGTTGTGTCTACCTATTCGTAAATAGACGCAGCCATGGATCTCGGACCGCTGTCTGGACCTCATCGATCAGCGGAAGCGAATGAAACATGTCGACTTTGAGAAATACCGAAGATTGAACAAAGAAGTTCGACAGAAAATGAAAATGAAATCGGAGGGAGAAGCGTACTGGAATAACGTTGAGGTCAACAAGGAGGAAGGAGCGTCGAGGCACGAGTACCGAACGCAGTACCAGACAATCCGCCGGTTAGGCGGAAAACAACATCAACAAACGACAGCATCAAAAAAATCGGGTGGAACTTTTGTGACTTCTCCCCATGAACGCCTGCAGCGGTGGAAAGAACTCTTCCACCAAGAGAAACCCTCGACGACGCACGGTCCTGGTCCACTTCGTGTGTCCGAAAACGCGTGAAAAAGGTATGACGAACCTTTTTTCAAAAATACGGCGCACCTTGCCACACCGCAGCCCCTGCGAAGAAATTCTTGCAAAAGTAAAGCTTATACCAGCAAGCCGGACCAGAAGAAGACAAGCCGAAGTAGATGCTAGAACGCCCGAAAACAGCCACTTTTTGCGTATCGAATAGAGGTCATTTAATATTGATATTGAACTCAAAAACTGATATGAAATAAATGGTAAAGAATATCCTAAATAAATCTTGTTCATTTGTCAAAATCGGCTAAAAAATGTCGGAGTTATTCATTGTTGAAATATCGAAAGTCTAGATGGCGCACTCTTCCTAGTATACAAATTTATTAATTTTATTGGGTTTTTTATGTTACAGGAGGGCCGCAGTATTAAAAAGTTTGGAAACCACTGCTCTAGAATATCACACAGAGCTTACAGTGGAAGCACTTGTTTTATTTCCCGCTGGGCGTGACTGTTTGCGGGTCGTCAAAATTGTGACTGCAAAATTCGAATACAAATTGCCTCTAGTTGAAACCCACCACACACGTGTGTTTGCATTGTGGCTCATTGTGACTGAGTTTACTGGTATATTTTCTTCCTGTTGATGTAAACAAAATTAAGGTTCAGTGGCGAGTAGGAAATTAAAAACTCACAATTTCAGGCATTTTGTCATAAAAAAACACTCAACTTTAATTTACATAATCTACCACTAATAACCGATTTATGAAAATACCAATTTCCTATATTAAAGTTTTTCTGCTTTAAATTGAGCGTTTTAAATGAAATCAATGTTTACATCCCTCCACATATATAAAGACATATGAAAGAAGTAACCCCAAATCTTGGATAACTTTGAAGTTTATCCAAAAAAAAAATCTGATTTACGACGATATAGAAATTCTTGAAATCAATCAAACATTTTAAACACAAATCAATGTAATAGGTATTTACCAAACTTCAAGGGAATTAAAAAAAAATTCAGGGAAAAAGTTTGAGATAAAAAGAAATCGTTAAATTAATCCCGATTTAAGGATAAAATTTTATTAATCAAGATGTAATCAAAAAATGCTTGAAGAATGGTTACATGAGATAAATATCTAATTGCATGAGCATGACTAAATATCTATGGACAATTTATTTAATTTATTTATTTGATATTTTTAACGAATATTCAAATGTTGAAAAGGTCCTTCTTTCAACATTCTCCACTCGAATAAAACAGGGCAAGCTCCTTATAGCTTGGGCCAAACCAATTAATGTGTAGTTTCCATCAGCAAAACTGAAAATTATTATCGGATTTATGTTTCCGTTTTAATGATACGAAATAGTCATTATTAGGGTTAAGTTTTCGGATAGGATTTTAATACAAGGATTTAAGTTGAAACAGTTGTTGTAGTAGGAGCTGGGACGTATTGGTTGGCAGATTACAGTATTTAATCCTATAGGAAAATGCTCGTGCACCTGAAGCACATAAATACAGAAGTATCAATTAGTCATGCGGTGTGTACATCTAGGATTGTTGGCTTAAGGTATTGATTTCTTTACCCCTTACGTAAGTTTGTATAATTGCGAAATTAGTTTGGTTATGTTTAGATTAAGTAGGACGAAGTGAAATTAATTTCCTTTTAGGATTATAGATCTTTATCATCTCTTAATATTATTTAAATTTTTTTTTTTTGCAAATTAGAGAATTAATTAAATGCTATTGACTGATAAATTATAATTTAAAAACTAGGTTTTTTAAAGAAATAGATATGAACAAAATCGTCCTTGTGATTTTTTATTAAAGTCTCCACAGAATCACAGAAATAAGATACGTTTTTTATGGGACAGATCTAAGCTCAGGAATCACCCTTTATACCGCTATTCCGCCATGTCATTGGTAAGATCGTGGTGATATGTCTAGTACTAAGCTTATTGGGAAGGATAGAATTGATTATGGTGTATCTTGAGGATGTTGAAGGAGATGACGATGAACCCTGCATTTGAGCTTTTGAATGTTTTTGGCCATTCATACACGAGGGACCATGGTTCCGGAGCAAAAGGTTTTTTGGTCAAGGTAGACTTGCGGGGATGTAATAAGTGGAGAGTTCAGTGCTTCGGTGGAGACTTTTGTGCTCCTACTTTTGGCCTGCGAACACGGAAAGCGCACACTCGCACAAATAAGAACTTAATACGATGCCATGGAGTTAATAATAATAAACTTTCAATCTTACAAAATTATAAGTAATGAACTGATTTAAATAAACACCCGACCATAGTAAAAATATTTGACATTTCACTAATACAAACAATCATTGTGTAGCAACACAAAAGCTGCTTCCTTTGCTATTGCTCCGTGTATTTTCAGGAAACTTGCAGAACCATGATCCCTCGTGTATGAATGGCCTTATTAGGAGTTTGGAAATGCGGACTGTGATTGTTCCACTCCAAATAAGCGAGTTGTACTCGAAGTGAAGTGTGTGCTACCAGTGACTTCAGTAAACAATTTATTTCTCATTTTGTCATCAAATGAAAATCTGGCTTTCCTGATGGTGAGTTTACAGGAATGTCTAAGTTTGATGTACTCACTGCGAAGCGTTTCACTCGGGAAACTCTGGATGCGGCTTCTTTAGTTTTACCGTATTCAAGCATTGTTTGCTCGGCCAAGGCTTTACAGATTTGGTAGAATGGGGAATTAGCAAATGCATTCCTGCCTGTATGATCCTGGTGATATGGATCAAGATGATCTTCTTGTTTGGGAAAAAAAGTTCTTACGTGGTTTGGTAGGAGTGGTTTGTATGGGAAGTTAACGCTGACTAGGCAGTTGTCCGAACTGCTAGCTTGTTGTTAGCCTGATAACATTAAAATGCCTGCATGGCAACCAGAATAGGGACGGTAAGCCTGAGTAAAAACAGAACTTGCCCGCACTTATCATGAAACAGGTACCGAACGCCTGAGTAAAAATGTTACCTTTCCAAATGTAGCCCGCTACAGACATGAAAGGAATAGTCCAAACGAAGCACTCACACTTTTTTAGACTATAGGACGAAGAGAACGGGCAATTAGCTTAGTAACGTAAAGGGTGCCATTAAGAATTCTCAGTAGACCCGATGTCTTTCGATTCTGCAGGTCAAGCAGCATAGGACGTGGTTTGTACTTAGCCGGGGGACTACTTAGTAAAGGGACTAGTGATGAGTAAGAACAAGACAAGACTGATATAGTCTTGGTCTTGCTCTTACGAGAATAGCTAAGTCTTGTTCTTGCGAGCATGGCTAAGTCTTGGTCTTGGTGTTGCGAGCATAGCTAAGTCTGTTTTTTGTTCGATACGT
This sequence comes from Thereva unica, assembly GCA_949987705.1. Lineage (NCBI taxonomy): Eukaryota > Metazoa > Arthropoda > Insecta > Diptera > Therevidae > Thereva > Thereva unica. Next base: position 49,456,442 of record OX465283.1, read on the forward strand.
CTCGAATTCGAATTTTCACCCTACGCAGTATGTTCAGAAGCATTTGAAACATTATTCTCCAAACTTATATGAAAATGTGAGATAGACAAATTACAGCCTTGAATCTCTACTTCCAGAAACCCCTTTGCAAATTTAAATCGGGCCACTCAGCTCTGCTCAAAAGAGAGTAATCAACTGGAATAGTGGAAGGCAATTCCAATGGGCTTTTGCACTTCTGATTTCTGGCGATAAAACAACAACAATTTCAAGCCCGAACTGCAGATGAACTGGATTTTATCCAGTGAAACCACTTATGTTGATTGAATTGAACATTACTCAACTGAGGTCGATCACGCCGGGCCATTATAAACTTTTTCCTCTTGGCATTATCAAAAAACACGGAGTAAAACCTTGTGTTAACTCTACAAAACCTTCACATAGACTGGTGGATTTATATTTATGCAACAGTACAATATTTTGAATTTTCAGAAAATGTTAAAATTTTTACTGTTATTGAATCCTCATCCTGTCCTGACATACGGTATTTATTGGTAACTGAGAAATTCTCATAGCAAAAAGGTTCTCAGAACAAATTCTCATTCATAAATAGGTAAAAACCCCAATTATTGAATGGATTTATAAATTTGCAACAGCGTGTATTTCAACAAACCATAAATTTTGTCCAGTCACTCTCTCACACATACTGTGCATGAGATTAGGTCTGAGTAAGCCCGGTCGCGGAAGGTTCAGAGCTCTTTCTGGTGCATTCTTTTCTGGGCCAAATACTCGTGTACTTCAGTTGTCTATTTCCTAGTAGCACCTGTAAGCTTACATAAGTACTGAAATAAGCACTTACTAGTAATGGGTAGGCCTCACCATACCCCTTATAGAAGTGCTTATTTTACACACGATGTCATAGGAGATAAGGCCTTACTTTTTTACTTCCCCTAGAGTAGTTACGTAAGTACTTACCTTAGAGTACTTACAGAACTGCTCATCTGTAAGGGGTATGGTAAGGCCTACCCTTACTAGTAAGTGCTCTTTTCAGTAGTTCTGTATGCTTACAAGTCCTATTGGGGTATTACAAAAATACGAAAACAAATGAGTCATCGGGCAAATTCTCACTTGTTAACTTCCCAGTATAGGAAGTTATTGTAATCGGTCCGAAAATTGAAATCGAAAATTTCGACGTATTTTCATCTTTCAAGGTCCCAGGAGCATTTTAAGCAAAAAATTGGGAGGAAGTATGTGTGTGTGTGTGTACGGATGTGGTCACTTTTTCCTGCACGATATCGAGCGAACCAAAACTGATATCGACTTCGTTGAGGTGTCGTTCGAAGCGTATTAACCGAAATATGATCTGAAAAGATTTTCATGAAATTCGGTCCAGCCGTTTTTTTGTTTAAGCGGCGTAAGTGATTTTTGTACCTGCACGATATCGCCCGAACCACGATAGATATTGACTTACTTGAGGTGCCGTTCGAAGCGTATTAGCGACAATATAATTAGAAAAGATTTTTATAATATTCGGTCGAGCGGTTTTTTGGTTTAAATAAGTGATTTTTGTACCTGCACGATATCGCGCGAACTATAAAAGATATCGACTTAGTTGACGTGCCGTTCGAAGAGTATTAACCAAAATATGATCTGAAAAGATTTTCATAAAATTCGGTCGAACCATTTTTTTGTTTAAACGACGTTTATGATTTTTGTACCTGCACGATACCACGCAAACTAAAAACTATATCGACTTCATTGAGGTGCCGAAAAAAGAATATTAACGAAGAAATGCTCTGAAAAAAATTTCATAATGTTCGGTCGGGCCTTTTTTGTTTAAATAGAAAAACTTCGGCTAATTGTCAGAAAGACCTTAAATTGACAAGTTTTGCTAATATCTAATAAACTCAATGGAAGTAGACCCGTTCTGAACAAAGTGATCTTTTTTGGGTTCTGCACAGCCATAGCCTTCGAACAAAACATCACTTGTCAAAATCCGACAACCTTTCAAAATCATGCAAAAATTTCGTTACCCTTTAAAAATAGCGCGAATTTTTCAAACCTTGGATTAGCACTTTTTGACGGGGAATTGTTTTCTACGCGTGATACAATTTCAGGAAATTGCGGTTCATCCCGGGATTTCCAGTAGTTACCGCAAAATTGGTTCTATTTGGTCAAGTCTGACAAGTACTTAACAGTTACAGTTTTGATAATATCTCCGGAAAGCTTTGGAATTTCCAAATGAAGTCATTCGCTTCTCAGTTTGTCAATGGCGCTTCAGCCCAATTTGAACACCCGCTTTAGTGCAGCGAACGAAATACGGAGGAAATGTTTGTTTGCTAACGTTCAGGAAAAACAAATTCTCTAGAAAAATCTTGTTGATTTACCACTATTATAGTTATTTCAACTAGCTTCTCTCAGGATTGCTTTGTCATCAGTTCTGATACTAGCCAATTTTCCACTAGTGCTAAACGAATATAACTATTTTGTAAGATGTCAGTTTATTCCATCTTCGTTCATCATACTGGGAAGTTAATCGTGTGGACCGAAGGGGTCAAACCCACATCCCAACTAGTTTAGGTCTGATTCTAGATTACACCTTACCATCTGCCTTCTCTTTTAATGAGTAAGGGCTCATCTAACACAAGGAAAATAAGGGGTACCCCTTTCCAGATGCCTACTTTACTTATATCAATGCTCCATCGGTAAGGCCTTCCTAGAATTCCTACTTGGAAGCGTCTTTATTTGTGTAATTTGGTTTAATCGCAGTAATACTATATCTAAAGAACTTTCGTTTTTTTCTTACTAAATAACTTTGTCGTGTTTTGTCGGGTTGCTACGCACTCGTTATGATTTCCTCTAGTCCTTCTTGTTAAATACATCCTGTCCTGTCTAGTTTTGCCGCCAATGCTTTTCTTACAAATCATTGCTCGTCAAATCATTACCTTTATCTTGTTCTTTTATCGATTTCCACATCACATTCAGGTGATTCCTTTCGGATATGAAAGTTGATAACATAAAAGTTTTCTTTTTCAAAGAAGATGATAACTAAATTTTTTTATCTCTTATAATTAAATCATCTAGAGCACAAAGTTCCAAGCATTTCCTCTGCATATCCTTATAAGCTTAAAAAAATAACAGCACCATACCTTTACAATCCAATATACCAACAACGTATTAAATCGTTTCACTGTAGACATTATTCTCATGATTATTTAAGGCATTTTAAATAAGAATATCCAAATTTCCCCAGTAACAGGAAAATAATGTCTACTAAAAATCTTTTACTTAAACTTGCTGACATTCTGTATCATGCTTTGCCCCTTTTGTTGAAATACTGCACAGTCACTTCTTAAATATTTGATTACAGAAAAGCAATAAAATGTTCGTGACAAAGAAGGTCTTTCCCTGAAGGGTATAATAAAAGGAAGAAAGGGAGCAGAAGGAACTTTACGGCGATACCATCTTTCCACACATTTTCACTGAAAGATCAGCTCCATCGAAATCAATCCTTGACCTTGTTATGCCATAAAATTCCTTTTTTTCGGTATTTCTAGATATAAAAATTATGGTTATATAATGTACTTACCTACAAAGATACTTCTATACATCAGCAATTGGTCCCACACATTCCTTGTCATCAACGAACTTCGCTTTAATGTAGCAGCAGTGAGGAGAGGGCAAAGCTCTTTCAGTCTCATTAACAACAACAAAATGTTCAGTAAATGTTGCACTTAGAGTGTTTAACCTAGGGTTTCCGCCACAAATAATGCTGTCATTGTCATCAGAATCATCTAAGCAATCATCAGACGACGATGGAGCCCTGTAAAGTTGCAGGCCGTGATTTGTTGATGATGGTACAACTTGTATTGATGTTAGTTGCGACGCTATATCTTCACCACTATTACCGCCATCATAATAATGTTCACAATCTGTCAGCTCGCACTGGCAGGAATGGTGGTAGATTTTATGACCACCCTGTGGTTGATCTAGAACTTGCCGTTCATAGATATCGTCCTCACAGCTTATTATCCTTTGTCCCTGATGCTGTTGTCCTACAGTTTTGGCTGGTGATGGCTCCTCCTCCTCGTCATCCTGATACTGTAGATGATGTTGCCGAAAATGATGATGATTATGACTTGGATAGTAATAGTGACGATGATGTCGACAACGATTCTCTGACATTGGTAAATGTTGTTGCTTACCAGTTGGTAGATAATATACTAAACATGTTACGGCTACCAAAAATAGAAAGAACACAAACACTATGTCGAACATTAGAAGTGAATTAAACGTCATAAGCTGCATATTATAAAAGTACCCCGGATTGGAAGTCAATTGATTTTGCTTGTCTTTGTTTATTTTGGTTTTCTATATTTGATAAACGTAGAGAACTCCTTCACGTTAACTGGAGATTATCACCCCGATAGAGTGGCGCGAGGCTTTCTTCGACATTTTTGTTTTTAAGGAGTCACTAAAATTTACTAATGAACAATCATGATTTGTTATAACTTGATTTTATGAATACTTTTAAGATGTTTCTTTTTACATAACTATATTTTGCACACATTTTTTTTATTATTGTTAATATAATAATTTTTTACGGCACTTTTGCACTAACTACGGGTTTTTTTGTTATTAAATTAATTTCTAGAAAACGAAAGAGAATTTTATCAAGACTGATGTGGCTCAACATACTGCACTTTTGTTCTTTAAAGCACAGTCAAAAGAAGTACCTAGTCACGTCTTAAAGCAAAAAGTACTGCCTCAGATCTTAAAGTTAAGAATAGTGTTATGTTTAAGTGGACCTTTTTATAAACGATACGAAAAATATATAAAACAATAATTTTATGCAAAAGTAATTTCTGAATCGATTAGATCTAGGTATAAGAGTAGTTCAAGGTATAAGCTAATTTCGAATACTATTGCTATTATGGAACTGTGCAAGGTTTGCGAACAGGGCACACCCGAGCCCACTCCTCTCCTCTCACTCCTTCCTTACAGACCAAAGCCAGGACGGGGCCGTAGCCCCGGTAGCCAAGAGCAAGAAGCACACCTGGACAGCCGCCTTTATGGATAAAGTTTTTGGACCCGCCCGAAAGTTGGCAGCACCAGCTCCCATATAATCTAGGTTGAACATTCCTATCATCCAGAGGATTACCTTTCTACTGGGACAACAAACAGACCCAGACCGCTGCCTCTCTAAGGTTCTGGATTCATTAAAGGGTCAAGACAAGGAAGGCTGGGTTGGAATTGTGGAGCCCACGGAGCGTACTCGAGCCCTTGAGCTCCTTTCGAACAAACCCGACTGCGGTGCTTGAAAGTGGAAGTGACAAGCCACTGCTAAGCTTGTTCCAGCCATCTGGCTTACATATATAAGCTATAGGGGGTAATGGCCGCGATATTTTCGGAATCAATATCTCAAGAAAAAACAGTGTCAGAATTTCCACTTATGGAGAATAGGAAGGGCGAAGGACGGCACTTGTAAGCTTTGCTTTCCCTTCATGTTCACTGTAAGTGGGAACGAATAGCAAGGTTCCGCTGTTCGACCGACTTTCCGAACATTCAAGTCTAAGTGACAAGCCATTTGACAAACTGTCTACAAGTATGCGGTATAGGGGTGCATGGCAATAGACCAAATGAGGGGTTGCTTTATTTTTTTGACGCAGTACCTCACCAAAAGAAAGAAGAAAGAGAGAAGAGGGAGGTATAAACTAAAACTTTACTGGTGCTCTGAAAAAGACAATTAATGCTAAGCATTGATTTATACTAAGCTAAGCTAAACAATCTTTAGGCCAAACCTAAACGAAAAGTAACGCAGAAGTGAAGTAGACGTTAGTTCCACTGAAGTAGATGTATTAAAACTATGTATTTAAATAACTTAATAACAATGTAACAGTAATATAAAAATAATACCAATATAACTGAAAATTAAAGAAATCAATCGCCTTATAATAAATTTAACGTTACGTTAATATATTCCTGAAAGCACAAAAACGTCGCAGGGCTATCTCGGTCGCTGAGAACGAAGGTATGTGGGCGAGGGTCGAAGAGGGATTTCCTCGTAGGTTCCCAATGAGAACCCCACGCACCTCGAAAGAGTTTCCTCATGAACACAGCTAAAAAAGAATGCATTTATGCATTATAAGTTTTTCATAACGACCTTAGTAGGTACACCTTATTTCAAATGAAATGGGGCGATATCTGCCTCATGTATTCGGAAAGCTTTTTGAAAAGTTTCAAAGAAATACCTCAGCTTCATCGATTGAACTGCGAAAGTTCGAGCAAATTAGCGAGGTGAACTTCTAATGTCAGCTCAGTTCCGCATATAATTTCCACATATTCAACTGGGGATAAAAAAAAACTTCAGTTCGCCCAACTGGTCTTAAGCTGAAGTTCAACGTAAAAGTTCGCTCAAAAAGAGTAGTCAACTGAAATAGTGGAATGCCATTCCAGTGGCTTTTCCCTTGGAGAAAAAGCAACAATTTCAAGCACGAACTGAACATGAACTGGACTTTAGCCGGTGAGGCCACTTAAATATGTGAATTGAACTGAATATTGTTGAATTGAGGTCGGCGAAGCCGGCGCAGTAAGCGATAGTTTAACTCATATAAAGCCTTAGTTTTTGTTGTTGTATTGCTTCATATTTCAGGCAATTATATTGGTAGCAATGAAGGGTGTCATTTAAAATACTCAATAGACCGGTTCTGGTTCTATTGCAGAGGTTAGCAGCATTGGACGTAATTAGTACTCAGTTGGGAGACCCCATTGGTAAAACGACACTCGCGTTTAAAATATAAAGTTTTCGACACCGGCGCAGTTATCACTCACATATGCACGCCGAAAATTCCACATTTTTCGGAATACCTTTTCCACGAGGAGCAATGATTTTTTTTCTCCAGGGGACCAAACGGGTCATTCTTTGTGTGGGCCTTTTTTTTTATGTGAAAGACTAGAGTCTCGGGAAACGCCTTTATACTGTGTCGACAATCTATTTTCTTCATGTAGAGTGCAATGTCGGAGCAGCAGCTCTAGTCGGGGAAGGAAGGAACTGTCACAACCTATTAGCGATATTTTTCAGTCCATCTATTCCTAACCATTACTGTCGCGACTTTTGACACCAGGGCATCGAGAAACAACTCGCTGGAGTGCCTCCTGAAACGAGTTGAATCTCATCAACCAACCGATGACATGCGCTTTGTGGAGCGGGGAAGGGCTAAGGAAGGCTATGACAGAAGGAATCAGGAATGTAAAGAGGGAAGAAGAAAGAAGGAAACTTATCTAGGTGGGAAAGTGGAAAAGGCGAAGGACCGTGGGGCTGGCCGGGATTCGAACCCGGGACCTCTGGGATAGTAGTCATGCGCCTTACCCCTAGACTACCGAGGACCCCTTATAAGGCAATCCACATAAAATAACTCAACAGACAGCTAGTAATTTAATTGATCGATTAACTTTTTACATTTTAATGGTTACGTGTTTACTTACTCCCAGACACAATGATTACCACACCTCTGGATGATTTGGAGATTTTTTTGTCAATTCTTACACTTTGCCTCAGAACAAAACTCTATAAGGCTACAATTTATTATCTGAACATCTGCCCAATAATTCAAATAGTTATTAGGTAGATTGACAGATGATTTTTAAGAAATGCCAGATAGAGGAGGTGGCTGAATACACGTGTGGCAGCCATCTGCTAATTTTGAGCGCCAGGTTTTAAAGGCAGTGATCTATCTTTATCTGTCACAGCGATTACATGCATCTGTCTACTAACATCTGCAAATATCTGGCAATTTGTCAAATCGTATTAGATCACCTTTAGGAAGGACTCGGCATTTCTTGAACTACGAGTATAAGTAAAGTTTTGGAACTTTTTGAAGTGTTAACTTCTTTAGGCGCGTTTGGCACTTTTTCGCTGGGGGTAAAACAAAGAACAACACGAGCGACACGCGCACTTTGTTGCTACACCCGTTTCTGGACACTTGCTGCAATGATGGCGACACGCGCATTTTGTTGCTCAATCGTTTCTGGGCACTTGTGCCTATGCAGCTGGCTAGAGCATGGAAACTTTTGGTTGAGCTCCACTTACAAACAGCAGCGTATAATTATATGTGTGCGAGCCGCTCTCAAAATCCATGGCATATTCTCGCACCCATTCATTTCATATTTTCGCAATGCAGACGCCGCTCTTAGCATTCATTTCATCCTCTCGCACACATTCGCTGCTGTCTGTTGCTCTAGCTCGACCAAATTTTACTTACATATCTGGGGCACTTTTAGTCGAGGTCCAGTAAAGGCTGATTTACAATGTTGCGAGAGTGCGATGCGACAACGAGACGAGTCTCGCACGCACTGTCAAAACGTTTTCCATATCGTGTGTTCAAATGCCGCAATGTACAATGCAACGATTTGCGATAATACGAGACGAGAGAATTTGGAAAAATTGAAATTTTAACGCTCCGAGAGGCGATGACAAGTCTCATATGACAGATTTTTGAATTTTGAATTTTAAATAATTATTTCTGTCATCTGTCTTTCTAAGTTTAGTTGATTTTTGATACAAATAAAAATGCAAAGAATAAGCGAAGCAGATGTTGAAAAAATGATTGATTTAATAAAATCAAAACCAGCACTTTTTGATAAAAGAGACAACAACTATAAAAAAATTTATCAAAAAGAAAAATATTGGGCACAACGCATTTTCTTTATCTAAAGATATTATTTGCATTAATATAAAAAATTAAATATAGAAAATTAATGTTACTTTTGTCATATATTGTGTCAAAACTATAAAATTTGACATAGTGAACTAGATTCGTACTCGCATTATTGTAATTCTACCTGCGAGTTTCCAGCGATAGCGAGTATCGTCCGACAACTCGTCTCGCTGACGCACCGCAATCACGGAATATTGTAAATCAGCCTTAACAGACAGCAGCGATGGCGTGCGAGAATATGACATGAATTTTGAGAGCGGCGCGAGAATATAAAACGAATGCTGAGAGCAGCTTCTGCATTGCAACATTCAAACCCAATCCCTCTCACCAAGCGCGGGATATTTTGCCTCGCACACATATAATAATACGCTGCTGTTTCTAGGTGGAGCTAAATCAAAAGTTGCCATTCTCTAGCCAGCTGCATAGGCACAAGTGCCCAGAAACGAGTGCGAACCAAATATGCGCGTCACCATCCCTGCTGTCTGTTGCTGGACCTCGACTAAAAGTTGCCATGCTCTAGCCAGCTAAATGGCTGCAATATTTAAATATTTTGCTTGGATTAATCGCTTTCGGCGACATGGAATACGTTTCGGCGTTTCGCCTATTCGACTGCGCGTCTGTATTTTACGTACATATCTGGGGCAGTATCCCAGTAGGGAAAATCGCAAGTATTTACTGTGGGAAGTAGATTTGGAAGTACTTCTTTAATTAGTGTTTTCTGTAATGACTTATAAGTAATGCAGAGGAGAATGGGTTTGGTGACCAAGCGTTTGATTTCGCGCAAAAAGCGTGTTGAAAAACTTCGTAGCTGCTCGTTTTCTTTGTTAATTATCTCAGTTATCTCAGCCATTAAGTTTCTGATCTTTAATGTATAAACATATACATATTTGAATTTATGTTTATGATATAAATATAAATCGCTTAATTTTACTTATTTTACTGGTTCTGAAAAAATTCAAATTGAATCCAGTAGATTCCCATAAAAAATTAGATCCGTGACTTTGCCTGAATATAATATGACTTTTTTGCATATTTGCACAATGTTTAAAATAGCAAAAATTTCTGTTTCGTGACTATTGCATCAACCCGACGATATGTACTGTGTACTATGTACTACATATTTCCTATGAACTATTTATTACTATATATTAGCTACTATTTTTACTAAAAACTACATTATCCCAGTCATCCATCGTCCGATCTTTGTGTGATAAGTTTAAGACAAATAGTTTAATTTCCAAAACATTGCAACACATTTTGGAGTGAGTGCATATAAGTAACAATTAAATAAACGTGAACAGAATATTCATAAATAAAATATATTAATCCTTATCGTCCTGTATTAAGATTGATTTGGAAATTTAGACTAGCCATAGAAGTTAACACTTCTAAAGTGTGGTCCTACGCACACTCATTTTTTTAATTGTTACTCCATCCTTCCAAATGTCAAAATGTTGCCGTATAATTCGGGGAACAAACATCATTACCAAAACTCTACAAAGCAAATAACCAATAATCGATTAAAAATTATTTCAGCAATTTCGGTTCAGCAGTTTCAAAGATTACCATTGACAGAATAATTTCTTTTTCTGATTGTGTACTTTTTCTAATTGTTCAGGATTTATGTGTCGTATTTCAAGTATACCTGAGCAAATCTCCATTCGACATAAAAAAACCCATTAAAAACGGTTGAATAGTTCCAGGGCCTATCGTGACCCGACAGAATAACAGAACGAAAGACGAAAGGTCATTTCGTTTCGCTAGACAATCCTAAAGTAAATGTTGGCTTAATGGCTAGCACTTTTCTATTGAACATACATACACATACGCCGGTTTAAAAAATCCGCTGCTCCTTATTTGTTTTCTTTAAAATTCTGTACTGTTTCAGTGCTCACACCCTTAAATCAAAATCGGTTTTAAGAGTTTTCTAATTAACATTCAGCAACGAGCATGTTCTATTTACAATAATTAAGAATTCTACACAGGAACCGTGAGCTAGATTTTTGTTTTTTTTTTGAAAAGCAAACTCTTAAAACCGCCTCATTCCAATGGCGGCTGAAAAAAGGAAACGCCTCGTTAAGCTCTTACAAAAATCCGCCAAGTACGGCAGCACTATTAACCTAACATGCGTCCACACAATTCAAGAAAGAAAGGAAAAAACGGAGCTGGATAAAAAATATTATCCAGGATTATTATGTAAAACATATTCAAAAGAAAAATCCCTAAAGAAAATAGTCACCATATATTCACGGGGAGAAAAAGGAACTTTTCATTAGAATTTCATAGAAACGAAATTTCATTAAAAATTCCCTCAACGTCTACCCCTTGTCGGCGGTACATATTGCTACAATTTGAACAGCGCGAGCCAAGGATAAGGACGTTTCGAGAGGATGTCCTGGGGAGGGCCAGAGGCTCAAGTAACGCTATTAGTAAGGATATTGCAGAAGTATGTCACTCATCTAGCACCCTCAGCCCCTCACTCACGAGTACTGCTAGCCCGGCGCTGGGTTAGCATTTCAAGAGGAGTCCTTACTAAAAATGATGCTGGATAATTTGGCAGAGAAAACACCTGAATCCTGTTTGTGCTATAAGCCGCCATTTCTTATAGATTGCGGAGCTCAGTAACAAGCCTCGTGGTGTAAGTTAGATTCGTGTGCTTGCTACAATTAAAAAGATTTTCAATTTTTTTTTAAATTTCCAAAGGATATTCGTTTGTGTCCTTGAGATTTCGAATTACTTTTTATGTGACTGCTGCAAGTGTGGAGGGATCTCTTTTTGTAAGGATTTTAAGTGGTGCTTAACTAATAATATTCAAAAGAAACTTCATTAGAAAGCGAAATTTCACTGAAATGAGAAAAATTGTAAGAAAGAAATAAAATGAAAGAAAATGGAGAAGAAATTTTAATTTAACTGCAAATAATAAGGGGGGAGAGTTTCAACTAACGATAAGCGCCGCGGTTGAAGTTAATTTGAAAAATATTCATTCTTATTCAGCTTTATGCGGGATATGAATGGCAAAGTGTATTTAAAATTTATGTTTAAATGCTTTTAGTAAATTGAAAATAATATCCATGATTTTGTAAGGATATAACATTTTGTTGACCATTAGATTGGTGTGTCCTTCTCGGAAGTGCAAAACAATTATTTTTTTAATAATGTATAAGGTAAGAAATAAATTGCCATGGTAGGCTAAAGTTAGGGGATTCAATCCGATATCCCAAAAGTATAGTAAAAAATTATAGCAAAGCGAGAACAACCTTAACTAAACCAATCAGGAGAAATGTGCTTGAAGGATATTAGATGACAAACACATTTCTAAGAAATCAAATGAGGGTCTAATTTTGAATTAGCCCCGAAAAGAAAAAAGATAGCACAGCAGTATCCTTGACAGACCTTGATTATAGCTACACACTTTTGTTCTACCAGTTGGGATAAAATTGATTAGCCTCTTTCTTGTTCTTACTTTTGGTAACTTTTGGTTTTTTCATAAATGCGGGTGATTCCAAATTTTTTTGATGTGAAACACCTATTGGGCGTGATGTCATGTCGTAATATTTTTCCTGAGTTAAGTTAAGTTGAATTAAGTTGAGATAAGTAACGAGATTGTTTCACAGTTGCGTTAAGAGCTGTGCTAAAAGTTGAGTTAAGAATTAAGTTCAGTTAAGGCATAAGTTTAGTTTATGACGAATTAAGCTAAGCTGAGCTCAAAGAAAGTAAGGGCTGAGTTAAGAGTTAAGATAATGGTAGGTAAGTGGAGTTGAGTTAAGAATTAGTTTAAGAGTTGCCGCCCCAAAAGCTGACTTAAGAGAGCAGATCAGTTAAGGATTAAGTTGAGTTATACGTAGAGATGAGATAACTTGGGTTAATAGTCAGGTTAAAAGATGAGTTAAGAGTTTAGTTGAGTTGCGATGAGTTAAGAGATTAAAATGTTTTAAAATTCATGCCAAAAAATTCAGTTAAGAGTTTTGTTATGTTGGGTTAGGTTGAGTTAAACTGAATTAAGTTAACTGTTCAGTTAAGTCGAGTGCGACACCGCGAAGAGATGGATAAGCGAGGAAGAGACATCAGGCAACGTCAATAAAACTTACATCAAATACATACCGTACATAGCGTATGTACGAGGAAATCGGCGAACTGAACTTTAAAATAATCTCAGTTCGCAAACAATTTCGAAATATTCACCTGCGAATGAAACAAACCTAGTTTCGCCCAAGACCGGTTCTACAACATTCATCTTTGCATTCCTTTTTTTGACGCTCAACTGTTTCACTCCAATGCAAAGTTTGAAACAGACTAGAGCTGAAAGGAGAATGAAAAGCACTCAGAATGGAAAGGAGCTGTGCGTACAAATTTTGTGTTTTCAGTTTTCATTCCATTTTTTTATAAGTGTGCTTATAGGAATATAGGTGTATACGGATTGCAGAATGAGCTCATTTTTTACAAGAACATAAAAGTTGAAAGGGAAAAGTTAAATATATGTAGACACGAGTTTCTTTTATACTAAGAAATATGACACGATTGAACGTCAGAAAATAGAATGAAAAATTTAATGTGCAGAACCGGTCCAACTGGATTCGAACTGATATTGAACGTAAAAGCAAGCTCAATAGAGAGTAATCAAATTGAACAGTGGGCTTTTACATTTCAGACTTTTGGTGAAAAACAACAACAATTCAAACACGAACGGAACATGAACTGATTCAATAAACTAACATTACGAGCTGAAGAAAAAATAAAGTGCTTGAATTTCGGCTATCACGTCGGTTTTCATTATACAAGAAGTCGATAAGTAGAATTATTGAATTAGTTTAGTTTCATATCTGCAGGACGTCCCGTGACGCCGGCATTTTTTTTTTGTATAAAGCCCACATAGCCCAATAGTCCATAGTCTTTGCGAAAAGTACCACAAGCGATTTTTTTACTAAATGATTTTATATATTTTTATGAACTTAAATTCAAAATGGCGTTATCCCCACCTTTATGCTAAACCTTATGTTGAAGGGAAACACGTCTAATTCTAAATCTCAAAAACTATATACCGGGTGTTTTTTTTAAAACTTGACACGCAATTCTTGAACAAAGGAGGGGTGACAGAGGGAAACCTGTTATACAAAAGATGTCTGATATGGAGGGGGACATCGATTGGGTATAGTGCGCACCCCCTCTCTTCCACCCCCTGACCCGGGGGGGGGGTAACTTTTTTTTTTTAAATGGCAACCCCTATTTTTTATGCAAGATTCAGATTCCTGGGATGAAAATAAACATCTTTTATCTCAAGCATTTTTTTCTATCATTTGTTTTTACTCCGGAAACTTTGATTGAAATCGTCATTAAGGGGAGCTTTCGGTGGATTTTTTTTCAAAAAATCCATTTTTTTTTTGTTACTTTGAACATCTAAGAATACAGCAAAAATAGTTTCAAGAGTTTGCTGTATTCTTAGATGTTCAAAGTAACAAAAAAAAATTGGATTTTTTGAAAAAAATCCACCGAAAGCTCCCCTTAATGACGATTTCAATCAAAGTTTCCGGAGTAAAAACAAATGATAGAAAAAAATGCTTGAGATAAAAGATGTTTATTTTCATCCCAGGAATCTGAATCTTGCATAAAAAATAGGGGTTGCCATTTAAAAAAAAAAGTTACCCCCCCCCACGGGTCAGGGGGTGGAAGAGAGGGGGTGCGCACTATACCCAATCGATGTCCCCCTCCATATCAGACATCTTTTGTATAACAGGTTTCCCTCTGTCACCCCTCCTTTGTTCAAGAATTGCGTGTCAAGTTTTAAAAAAAACACCCGGTATATTTGACGACAAAAATGTATATAATAATCTAGAAACCGAAATACAAAAAAAAAACACAGACAAAACCGGCAGCCATGTTGTTTTTTGTGATTCCGAAAATGTATTCATTTTGGAGTTTGTCTTTATTAGTGCGTTTCTTTGCCAATTTCCCTGGGCTACAAATTTTAGCCGTATTTTCGGGTTTTGAACGCCCTTGCAGGATAGAATAATTTAAGCAACAAATCTCTAGACAGACTGTTGATCTTGTCCAAGTTATCTAGTCTGTAAATCTGAGGTGTAGCCGTTGTCGATACTACAATAGGCCCAAGTGGCGGACGACTTATGCTGTAAACATGCTAAGGGCGACGGCGACGGTGCACACAAATTAAAAAGCACACACAAGAATAATCATCTTCGACATCCGAATGCTACACACGCGCACAAGAACATACGAGAATAGCAACACAATCCCATGTCACACCGCCCAGGAAACTTTGAGGGACGACGGCTACGAAATAGAACTTGGATTGATTGAGTCGCCACTCTTGGCGACCTCGTCGTCAAGTGGTCTGCATATTGTGCTGCACCCTTCATACTCATAGAAAAGCTGTGTGTTCTATTCGTTTTTGCCAGTCGCTGTGGAAACTATTTTCGCCCTTAGCATGTTTACAGCATAACTTGTAGACCAGAAAGCTCACTAAAAAAATTCAATAAACCCAATTCTGCAATACATTTTCGATGGTTTAATGGCTCGACTTCACGAACAGGTTTGTGTATATTTTCTGATACGAGTGTAAAAACGATCTCTAAAGTTGCTCCAATTATGTGCATAGGGGCGAGAAGATATCTTCAAAACTACTGATTAAGCGAGTATCGAATGTACACAAAAGATGTGTTTTTTGACAGCTGGTTCTATACATTTCCCATTGCCATTGTATAGTTTCTATTATCATTATTAAAGATAAATGAAGAAGAAGAAATATTTGTTTCGATCAGCGTTACGAAAGACTAGGAGGGGCATTATCAGGACCAGGACTTTCATTTATGTCAAGATTGTTTAAACTGGTCATCATTTCGGGGACCGATAAGACGACAAAGATAGATTGTTTAAGATTGTGAGGTTTCCAGTGCTTGTAAGGTCATTGTGAACTTAACTAGAAGTAAGTTCTAGTATTTTAGTTTAGATAATTTGTTGATTTTGTGATTTTAGGAATACAAATTTGTCTATGGTTAATATAGAATCATAGTAATACCACAGATCATATTGAATCATAGTATTACCACTATCTACGTCATTAATTGATAACCTATACTTATAGTCAGATGCAGATGGTTCAGATTTTTGAAGTTGTAAAAGCAATAAAGTTATCGTAGGACGATGATGATTAATAATTGAATTGAGCACGCGAACCCACCCACGAGTGATGAATTAGCTTTGCTCTTCAGAAGTAAGTAATACGATCGATCTACTACAGACTGCTTTTTGTATTGACATGAAATGATCTTCAAATTTTACAGACCTCTATCAAAGTTTAATGTGCGTCCGACTGACAATGGGTTATGGTTAGCATCCCGAATAGATTATATTTTTAGCGTTTTACTCTGGTTATTCTACTATAGACGGTTTAATAGTCTCTTTATTCGTTACAACAATCACAACTTCTTCGAAGCTCAAAATTTTTAGATTAAGCAACAACAAACTACGAAAACATATAATTACGTTTTCGACCCGACAGACAATTCTATTTTTTTTTTAAATCCTTCGTTGGATAAGTCTCCATTTTGTTTAACAATTCAGCATCTTTTAAAATTAGCATAAATGAACTTTTCACCTTGTAATTTGCTTCCGCTTTAATTAAAAGCGACTGTATTACGTCCCTACCCATTTCACCTTTATAATTTGTTTGTTAGCGGAAATATTTAAGACTGCAAATCCCACTTTTGAAAGTATGTTCTTGAGTTCACACATGTACGATACGAGTGCGAGTATATTTCCTACCACATTAAGCCTTATGAGTTTTCCGAATAACAAAAACAACAACAACAAAAAATGAATAAACACAAAACGGCGAAACGGAAAAAATCCTTCATACTTTTTTCCATTTTGCTGAGAAGGTCTCAATCAATAACTCATTTACTTCAATCCTTTTTACGTTACTTTAATTTGTGAACAATTAGGGTAGAAAATGAATTTTACCCCCTCTTTTTAGCCGTGCATGTACGTGCGGCTTATTGTTTCAAAACCTACATACATATATGTATGTGTATATACTGTATAAGGTACACATATAAAAATTTGTTGTATTGTGCAAAAGGCTAGATTAGCATTTTCTTACAGATTGAATATCTCATTAAATAAATTGCCATTAAAGGAGCAGGGATGAGGGTTGAATTACTGTCATTAGGGTTGGACTGTTTGGCAAAAGCTGGTAAAGCCAATGAACGTATTCTCAACCACACCCGAAGGCAAACCTTAACTTCAAAAGGGAACTTAATTGGGCAAATATTTGACTTTCATCGGGTATTTTGTATCCTGACACCTTTAAAGGATTAAAGTAGATTACTGTTACCTGAAATACAAAGATATTGCGAATTATCCTAGCTTTAAGGACATCCGATTACTTAGCTTACAGGCGTAGGATTTTCAAAAATTCCTCTATCCACATTAACGGTGGCTTTAGTATTAAGGCTCCCCGCTCTGCAAGGAGATGAAGGAAAAGAAGAAGAAAAAAATCTTATCCTTGATGTTGATGAATTGGAAGATTTTTCAGTAAATTCCCTGCACCCCGTACCCTGAGAATTTTATTCATCTACGGTTTATTTCAACTTAAACGTGGAGCAGGGTGCCAGGGGGGCGAGATTAAATTCATGTTTCTCGTTATCCTGTTGAACAATTTATGACTGTGAAATGTTCTGGATTTATTCTCGGTTGAGTCGGTCCTATGGTTTCTGATATTCTCCTCTCTTCAAGATGTTCAAATTTCAAGACAAGTGACGGGTGAATGGTGTAGAACGGAGGCAGGCGGTAGCGCGCACTGGCTGGAGCGGATATGGTGTGAGAACGGGTCCTCAATGGCGCCTTTACACCCAAAATTTTATCCAGATTACATTTCAGCGGTTAAAGACTTAAATTAGTGGCTTTGGTAGTGGTATTTATGATAATGGTAAATTGCCGTCATTTGATCGATACCAGCATTTGTGGCCAAATTCACTGATTGGTAAAGGAAGTCAACCAGAAGTGTCTGGATTGCCTATGAAGAATATGGCCTCGTTTATTCTAGGATATCTGAAGATTGATTGCTAAAATTTTCTGTTGGTATTAATATATTAATTCACATCACGTAAACGAAAGAGATTATATTTGAATCAATTTTTGTTTTGCTATCGCTAAAATATTTTGATTAATTTTATCTCGTGTAGAAGATATATTTGGATTAATTGCTCTTGTTAAAATTACAGCTGCAAAAGCCCTAGATATTGAAATTTCTGTCATGTTTTTAGTATATGATGGATAGCGATGTAATCCTTATCAATAATTTAATAAGAACCAAATTCCTAAGTAGTTACATCATAGATGTCCGGATAATCTTTTACTAGAAAATTGCTATAAATTATTTTAATTAAAATATGCTGACCGAAGTACTAGCAGCATCATAAATTTCGTTCGCAATTCGCAATTATATCACAAGCCCTACAATTTCATTTAGACTTATGGTGTTACAAGACAAAAATTAAATTTTAATTAAGGTAAAAATAAAGCCAGAAATATGGAATTTTAACATTAAACTAAACTAGCATCCGGGTGCGTTGCAAGGCTTCCTAATAAAAAAAAATTATGTGTGCATAGTCCGGGATAAGAAAAGATTGTAATGCAACAAAGAACAGATCTGCAAAACATGATTTTGGGTACATAACAAAATTTAGCTACCTATAAAAAATGTGCTAACTACACCTGTTTTTAAAATGCGAGGTTGATCACCACCTATCGAAAAAAATTGTAGTATGTGCACAACAGACACCTAGCCAATCATATTCTGAATACGTTTTGTGCGCGTGTATTTTGAAGAACTTGCCCCCATTTTTCCCAAAAAACGCTGTAGAAAAGGTCATCTATTTGGCAAAATTGGCACCCACTGTACAGCCCAAAAATACACAATTTGGCGCTCCTAAAAAACGAATACATACCGGGTGTGGAAAAAGTGTGGGAACGGTTCGATATTTCCTGAAGGGTAGGTTTTCGTGAAAAAAGTTTGTAGCAAAAGTTGCTCAGGTTGGAGGGTAGAATCGTTTGCACACGAAACTCACCCCCACCCACTCACCCCCTCGCAGGGGGTGGGGGTAAGTCTGAAATTTCAAATGGCAACCCCCATTTTTTCTTACGGATTGTGATTCTCCGAAGAAAAATATGAAACTTTTGTCTAAAAATTTTTTTTATCCGAAGCTTCCCTGCACCCCCAAAACAAATTTTTAGGGGTGGGGAATAGTCCGGCAATTGTTCGATAAAAATTTTAAATAGTAACCCCCATTTTTTTTCACGGATTATGATTCTCCGAAGAAAAATATGAAACTTTTGTTCAAAAATCTTTTTTATCCGAAGCTTCCCTGGACCCCCAAACGAATTTTTGGGGGTGGAAAATGTCCGAGAACGGTTCGTTTGGGGGTGCAGGGAAGCTTCGGATAAAAAAACTTTTAAGACAAAAGTTTCATATTTTTCTTCGGAGAATCACAATCCGTGAGAAAAAATAGGGGTTGCCATTTGAAATTTCAGACTTACCCCCACCCCCTGCGAGGGGGTGAGTGGGTGGGGGTGAGTTTCGTGTGCAAACGATTCTACCCTCCAACCTGAGCAACTTTTGCTACAAACTTTTTTCACGAAAACCTACCCTTCAGGAAATATCGAACCGTTCCCACACCTTTTCCACACCCTGTATATACAATTCAGCGTGAGACGAGCATTGGTAACATTATAATACTACACTAGTGATATGAACCTGAAAAGGGCCGTTGCTGCTTCCCATTTTCATGATTCGTCCTTTCATGTTTTAGCAGCTGGTCATACCGCCCGCACAGCTCTGGCAAGCTCGATATACTCGACATACTGACCGCGCAATAGGTAACCCTAACAACGAAAATCGGTCCAAAAAAAGGAAGGCTTCATACAGTAAGTCAAGATATTTACTTTAGCGAACCTAAATATAACCAAAATATGACAAACAAAAGTGTTCACTCGCTTTTTTTCGACCATGGGTTCAAGTTTGCGGTATAATCCGACGGTATGATATGATAGCCCTATAATCGGTTCCGATAATCGGATTCGAGTAAAAATAATTTAAAATAAACTAAAAAAATACATACGCTTTTATTTTAAAATGAACTAAAAAGTAAAAATAATTTTGAATGCTTTTTTACATTTCGAAAAGTAGGTTATTTCAATATACATATTGGCTGGGACAATAAGAACTTTACACCCGATTAAAAATAATTTCATGGTTAATTTCCTTACTAGCACGCACGCGCCCGCAGCTAGCACGCATAGCGAACAAACAGGCACGCCACAAAAGTACGTACTCTCCCGCCACAGGCACGCACGCTCCCGCCACAGGGATACACGCTCCCGCCACACGCACGAAAATCTAAAAATTTGTTCGCTAGAGGGATGCACTCTCCCGCCACAGGTATCCACTCTCCCGCCACACGCACGAAAATCTCAAAATGTGCCTGATGACGACTTTACATACATATATAATACTCTTCTCCATCTTTTTTAAGAGGCGTAGAATTTTTATTCTAGGAAAAAAAAATTTTTTTCTTTCATTTTAAATTTGAGTTTCGTGCGTACCAGCTGCATGCTAGCTGCGGGCTAGTGTTATTTTCACTCAGGCGTGCATGCTAGCTGCGGGCGCCGTGCGGGCTAGTGCATGCCAGCTGCGTGCTAGCTGCGGGCGAATTTCATTTTTACTCGTGAGTTACAATATTCGTGCGTACCAGCTGCATGCTAGCTGCGGGCTAGTCTTCAGGCGTGCATGCTAGCTGCGGGCGCCGTGCAGGCTAGTGCATGCCAGCTGCGTGCTAGCTGCGGGCGAATTTCATTTTTAATCGGGCATTTAAAATTATTTTACTGCATTTATTAGTTTTTTTAAATTATATTTTTTATTTTCTACTTTTTAGTCTATTATATGTCTTCCGCCATTTTGTAGTGTACTAACTCAATGACACCACACAGATAATAGTGTATTCTACTTTGTGTATATCCTTTCAATTGATACCCATACCGAGTGGGTTGTAAAGAAAAAGTTTTCTGTTAGCCGCTATTTTGGGTTAGTCGCCATTTTTAATTTGAAATGGCACCAAATAGCTAATTGTATTCTACATAGCCTTGCATTTGATACCCATGTCGGCGGTGGAGGAGTACAATTCCAAATTTCGGAAGCCATATTGGAACCGGCATCTTGATTTATTTACAAAATGATCAGATTTCGCGAACTATATATATATGTGCAAAATTGGAAGTTGTTCGGATATATGGAAGTGGGTCAAATCCAAGTTGCAAGATGTGGCTACACACATAAATACATGCATACATATAGATGAAACTAATATAAATTCTAATAGCCTAAAAATTGCCCGCAAAAATACTGAATCTTCTATTGAAAGTCCCATCGCAATCGGATTAGCCGTTTCCGAAGTTATCCCGGACAGACCGACAGACAGACATACAGACAAACAGACAGACAAAAATTTTAAAAATACTTGATATCGTACGTAGATGTGATTAGTAAATAACTTAGAAAAACACAATTATTTTGAAATCACAGATAGACACCCCAGTTATATTTATATAGACAACGATCTAGAAAATTGGTATACATTCAAATTGTTTTATTTTGATAAGTCTCCGGATTAATCTCATGCTTACTGAGGCAATCCATATAAGCTAACTAAATCTACTCAAAGACCCTTATATAGAGATAGAGACATTCACTAAGGAGATGTTGTTAACGAAGAACTTACTCATCATAGAAAAGTATTTTTGTCGTGGAGACATCGTGAAAACTTTCTTAGCTTTTCAATTGACAGGACGTATCCTTCCTCTTGAAATATATTTTTCGATACGGAAAAGCTTGAGTTGTTTGAATTTAATTACTTGTTGACGTGTTCAAAACTATTTCGAATATTGCAACTGAAAATATCTTTACTCCTAGAAGATTTCTTGTAAAGGAATATTGATGAAATTTGGTTTGTATATAGTTTTTCCAATAAGTACTGTAAGATTTGGTGGACTATAGGAAGATTTTCATAACTTTATTTAATAAGTTTAGTTTTTAAATAGAGTTCAAGAAAATAATTTGTATAACTTGTTGCGATAACTCTGCTTCAGCCTTTTACTCTTTGTGTACTCGGCAAAGAAAACTGCTTTTAAGTATGATTTAGTGCAATTTTTTAGCACATCCAAGCTTATACTTAAGATCCATACGTGTAAATAATATCTATAGCTTGGATAGAAGGAGCAGCACATGGCTAGGCACGTACCGTCTGCATTTGTTTATACAGTCCTTTGTAATATTTAATCCAAAAAACAATGATGACAAAATTATTTTATAGTACTGGTGTTTTCCCATAAAGGACGATTTATTACTAAATCAATTATGTTACAGTGTGTCGTAAACAGCAAAGAAGATTTTTAATACCTCGAATCAAGGGTTACCTTGATACAAATCTCGAGGTATTTTTTCCATGCTTAAGTATAAAGAGACTAGGCAACGTCAGTGATCTAGCAGATTTCGGATCTAGCATCCATTCGGTGCAACGCAAAATATCAAAACTTTTTTGATATGAGCATCGGCATCAAATTTTCTAGCACTCTCGTTTGAGAATCGATGCGATGCTCTCAGTGGACATTGTCCCATATAACTACTGAGATATTGATTTGACAAGCACCATTTTGAGTGCCAGCACCCGGTGCAGTGCTCTCATTGAACTTCGGCTTTTAGAATCCTTCATTATACATTCGGGGGCGAAAGGCTAACAAAGACCTTGGAAAGTGGTGGCACACATTTGTCACTTCTATCCAAACCCGAGAAGACTCACTGCAGACAAACAGCTAGCTGTTAGCTACTCCTAATCCCACATGCTCGCGATGCAGCCTGGAGTTCTTCTTTGGAAGGAGCTAACGGGTGACGGTCGAATGGCGAGTTCAAAATTGAGTTTTGAGTCGGTTGGGCTGAGGGTTAGCAACCCGCCTCTATATAAAAACACCATTGCAACGAATCGGCAAACAATGCCTCGGAACCGGATGGAAAACACGACGACTACCTATGCTTTTCGAACTAGGACACGAATTGGATCATGGAATGTGGAAACACTATTTATTGATAGACGGCTGGATGAAGACCTCAACGAGATGATTAGGTATAAACTCAAATCAAATCAATCTCAGTAAAATTAGATGACCCAATGCAGGGAACATATTTGCCAAAACGATGAGCCGTTGTTATATTCTTGGAGAATCGAAACTGAAAGCCGTAAGGAAACCAGGTCCATGCTCATTAGCTGGTCACCAGTTTCTGAGAGGATTATTACCGTGTGCTAAGTACTATGGTAGTCAAATGCTACGCTGAAGACGCACAAGATGACATCAAAGACGAGTTCTATATGCGACTGAATCAGGTTTTTCGATCTATTCCAACGGGAGACATCATTGTTGTAATGAGTGACTTAAACGCACAGATCCGTTCCCGGTTGTATAGCCGTCAAAGTAAGTAAGTAAGCCAAGAAACAGAGAGATTGAACTCACTCTCAAATAAGGCAGTAAGAATCGAGTTGAATTCAAGGCCTCCAAAAGGAAGTATTACAGTGTTTTTAATAAAACCTGCAACAACCTATCAATGGATGGCGTAGAACAGCGGGGCCAGCAGGTCGATCACAATCGACCGGTCGATCACAAAGCTAATTTTGATCGAAGTGAATACCAAGCTGGGTTCAAAAAAAATAGGTCATCAATGGATCAACTTTTCCAATAAGGCAAATCCTCCGAAAATGCTGGGAATACAACATCGACGTGTATCAGATTTTCATTGAATTTAAACAAGCATACGACAGCATCGACAGGGAGCAAATGTATGCGACAATGCTGGACCTAAATATCTCCCTAAAGATTAGTATCTTAACAAAAATGACAATGGAAAATACAAGGTGTGCAGTCAGAATACAAGAAGAATTGACGAAGTCCTTCTCAGTCAAGCAAGGCTTAAAGCAGGGCGATGGGCTGACACCCATGCTATTTAATCTCTGCCTAGAAGGAGTAATCCGCAAAGTAAACATTGATGTGACTCATAACTCTGGACGTTGGTGGGTTGAAACCTTGACTTATACAGTTTTAGGTATGTAGGAGTATTCTGCGTAGATTGCTGCCTTATTCATGAAAATATCTAATAGGTTTACCAAAATAGAGGGTTATATGTAAACCTCTACCAAAAAAAATTTCAAAACGCCCTAGCGGGCTGAACCGTTATGACTTCAGGCGTTTCGACATTTTCACTGATACACCCTGTATATACAGAAGTTGGTCACACTTGATGTAGAACAAATGGCAGACCAATCCCTTTACATCTTAGGCGTGAAAATAAGGCAAGATCTGCGATGGATTACCACATAATCCAAATCGCCAGTCCCCCCAGTCCTTTGGATTTCCTAAGCGATGCTAATTCCTTCTTCTAAAATATTTTCAGGCTGAAACAATGAATGTGCGTTTTCCATTTGAGAACGTTACATAACCTAAATCAGGTACTTACAAATGAATAACATAGTATTAAAAAATATTCTCAGCAGACTTAATACACTTTCACTAGCCTCAAAACACTGTGTTCAACTAAAGATCATAAACACCTAGGTGGAGGCTTGGTGCATGTAAGTTATAAACAAGTTTTTGTTTGGCTTAGAAAATATAAGCAATTTCTGAGGAAATAAACCTATTTATTAATATTGGAGCGGGTTAAAAATTCTTCTGTAGTCAAAAAACTTCTGACATAGTTTCACATTTATTTCGCAATAAAATATGAAGTCTGCGTTTATTGATTATTGATGGTTACATGGCTTCGCTACTTTAGAAAAACATAAGGGGATTTAGTTGTTTGTTTTACTTTGAATTCATTCACCCTAACTGATACCTACTACATTATGGTTACACAAATTACCTTTTAACTAAATAAAATCTGAAACTTTATCTTGTATGAAATAAAATTATAAATCCAAAAATACTACAGAATGGTGCTTTTTAATTGGTTAGGTACGTTTGGAAAGAAAATACGTGATTAAAGTTGCTGCATTCAATCAAAACTCAGCTAAAACAATTTCAAAACTCGCAAATAAATTTTCGTCTAAAAATAAAAGTTAAAAAAGTTTCTCCTACAGAAATAAAACAAACAAAACAAAAACAATTAGTTGATGTTAATTTCAGCAATAAAAAAATTATCGTAACCTTTTGGCGTTACATAACTTTTCTTTTTGTTTTTGCGTTTTCTTCATTGTTTTTTTTTGCTTATTAAATTTTCTTCTCGATAGCAAATTAGATTTTGGGACTTTAAGTCTTTTTGCTTTCTAAAAATAAAGAAAAAAAAAATAAAGGCCCAAACAAAGCAGTCATTCCCAGCCAACGTTCCTCTCTAAGCTAAGGCATGCCCGTGAAAAGTGGTTCAAGGGAAGAGATAATTTCTAAAGAAAATTTTTCAGGAAAAATTAATTTTTACGTAAACTGGAAACTGACGGTCGCCACTGAACGCACAAAATTGATTGGGGTGGGTAAGGCTGGCATTAAACTTTTTGTATTGTATGGCAACTTCCCGAAAAAGATGGAGGTTCTACTTGATTTGATTGATGTGTTTGTTCCATAAGATAAGGGCTATTTTATGTTGGTATTTGGGTGTTTGTACATTTTCCTGCCCCACTATACCCTTGACGTACCAAACACGTTTTTCCTCCCTTTTTGGGGATTTTCAATGTCGGTGCGATTCCTTGGCAGATAATACTCTGTATATAGGACAATCCATACATACAAGAAAACAACCCGGCAATATAGCCTCATCCGTTTCCCTTTAAGTTATATCTAGATGTATATATTTTGTGGCCTCATCTGTTGAGGGAATTTTTTTTAAGCTTTTGCTAATTGTTTCTGGCATTTCTGTCTCAAGAAAAGTTTGCAATCAGACGAAACAAATTAGTCCTCCGGTATGAGCCTGATAATAAGGGGATACAAGTACACTCTGGGCCACGGTTTATCCTTTCTAATTGACATCTTAATGAGCTAGAGAAAAATAATATAGAGAGATGCCTTATTTTAGTTTTAACGCAGCTAATATAAATTAGGCCAAGTCGGAATAATGTCAACAGCAAATTAAGCAATCGCTCCTTAATGAAATAATAAATCTCTGAGACAAAACTGTGAATCCTTTTATAATAGCTCAATCGATCTTCCTTTTAAACAAGCAGTTGGTATTATAGAGAAAGCGTTTTTGGTACAGGCAAAGGGATCATCCAGCATTTGAGAGTGGTGCTGGAATACACAAGATTATATTGTGGGGTTTTCACTTTTTAATAGCAAAAGCCCTGAAATATTCCATTTTCGTATATCAAATTTCTACCCAGTGGATAATGGCATAACTTTGGAGAACAATAGCACTAAAGTGAGCCGCAAATTAGGAAATAATCTCACATAAGGCAGTGCCATTAACAAGATTTCAAGCGATTCACTTTACGAAAATTAATTCTCCTGCCGATGGTGGTGGTACCCATTGCTTTAGCACCCCCACCCCCGGAGGACACAGAATTAAATCTGAAAGCGTCTATATTCCTCTGGCAAAACGACGGAATATTCCTATACCGCTTATCTATGGGGCGATGTCTGGCAGTATGGATAACTATATACCCTTATAAAAGGCGAAGAGTATTTTGGAAATACCTAAGGATATTTATTCACCATTTAACAATACCCTGCGGATAAGCACATTGGTGTTGTGTCGGCAGCAAAGCCGGTAAACACATAAGAATAAACGTTTCCAATTGTTCTATAGAGAAGCATAAACGAGATAATTGCGCCGGCCTGGAATGGAGTACGGGGAGAAAACAGGATACACGTTTAACCCCATTAAAACACAACTTTCTTAACAAGCAACTAAAAGGAGGTCATCACTTTTTAAACGCCACTGAAGCAGGAGCGCCAGTATACCATATAGGATTCTCTACATGAACCGCAAAGGAATTGCATAAATCTTTTCGGAAATTGTGCTGTTTTATTTTTTTCCAACAAAATTTCTTCCTTCCATATACAATACGATTTCCTTTCGTGTTCTAAACTTCTTTTACAAGTCGGTTGCAAATTTAAATTTATTGCATTTATTTTGTCCTTACCTTACCGTGCCACCCTTTCCCTTTACACCGTCTGTATACATTTTCACACTTATCGTAACCTATAAAACTACTCCTTGTGCACCATACATCTATAGACTGGAAAATAGTTTGGGACTCAAGTTGAGATTTTAAGCCACATGAAAATCAATAAAAGAAAACTTGTGCGTTTCGTCCTTCTTACTAAGTACTAAATTGAGAGACGACACGGCTGGCGGGGGTGTAGAAAGGTGCCAGCAATATATATCCCTTTTAAGATTTGAAATTTTGATGAAAACCCTTGGCTCATATCCGCAAAACCGACATTATTAAATCGTATAACAGTGGGGGCCTATAAAGGGAGAAAGTTGAGAATATTGATTTTGTGAGCGACAAAGCTTTGTTCCTGTGTCCTGTGTGTAAAGTTTAAGATTTATTTGTTTGCCATCATCATGCCGAACTTCAAAGGTTATATTAGCTAGACACTCTCAAGAATGCGTGATTTTATCATAATAAAAGAAATCAATTTCAATTTTTGATTTAAATTATAATTTTAATATTCAAGCTTGGCTATATTAGAAGAGTTTTTGATTAATATATAAATTATTAAATTTGTTGTTAATTTTTTTTCTCATTATTTTAAGTGGTAATAAAAGTGTGATAAGGTTAAAATTAATCTCTTTAATGCCTTTATGTCCATCATATTTTCCATCACGTTTTCCTGATAATTCATATACCAATTTTTTGGTAATCCATTAAGATATATTAAAAATTAAAAAAAAAAAATAAGTTTTATTGTGGGAGATTTAAATACAGTTTCGAGAAACGCACACACATATTTCATAAAAATTATAGTACACACTCTGAATTTTGGCCAATTTTATCATAATTGATAATGTTGGTGGATTTAACACAGTGAAGTCAAAGAAACAATTGTGAAATTAAAATTAGGAAGGCCCAAGTGGATTTCCGGCTGAATTGCTCAAAGCCAGCATTAAATTATTAATATCAATCCAATGAAAGGGTTTCATACGAATGTAGTAAAGAGTAGTAGTAAAGATTATAGCAAAATAAAAGATATAAAAATAGCGATGTTTGCTGCCACATTATGGAGCCCACTTACGCACGCCATTGGGCCCATTTTGATGCCATTTTAGTATTGGGACAAAGTTCAGTCCATTTCAAGCCATTTTGAGCTTTTGACAAAGCGACATAGGTTAGGAACACCAGTATTTTGAAGCTCGCTCAATCCATCAAGGAAGGATGAGCCAACGAGAGCCCCTCTTTTCCTTGCGAGGGTGGGACATGTACAGAGAAGATGGGAGACAGTTTCTTCTTCTTCATTACCACAACTTCTGCGTAAGTCGTTGTAGGGAAGTCCTGATCTCCCGGCCTGCGGGTCAAACGGACAGTGACCGGTCAGCACCTTTGCACTATATGGCTTATCTCGTTTTTGTTCAACTGAACAAGAAATTTTGAACGCTTAGCGTCCAAAGTTGGCCATATTGTATGAAGAGTGCGACACACCAGATCTAGCTAAGCTGATTTTCCTCACAGCTATGTAGTTTGTAGGTGGCTAAGGGCATTCCCATCAGGGCTAAGTGGGGTGTCCTTTCCACCAGCAAGCTCATCTGCCCTACAGTTTTCCCTAATCCCGCTGCGGCCAGGAACCCAACACAGTGTCATATTAAACTGAGTGGCAATCTCACACAGAGACCTGCGGCAGTTCAGAACAGTCGTAGGTGTTGTGACGACAGAATTAATAACCTTTAGGGCCACCTAGATATCCGAAAAAATACATATATTCTTATGAGATATATTATTTATCTTCAGCCATTCGAAAGCCTCCCAGATCGCGGTGACCTCCACTTGGAAGACGTTGCAGTGGTCGAGTAATCCTCATTGGCTCTTTCTAAAAGAATCGGCCTCCACGTTAGTTTCCCATCGAGTACGAGACCTAAAAATTTCATATCCTCCTTTAGATGCAATGTTTCATTGCAGAGTCTTAAAGAAGGAAGTCTATGCTTCTTTGTAGAAAAGAGCGTACTTCAGTCTTGGCTGAAGTAACGCCTGGACCCTTTGAGCCAGAGTGTCCAATGTTTGTTGCCTTATATCTCGTATTGCACTTCGCTTACTGTTATATTACAAAGCAGCGACGATAACACCCCACCTTGTGGTATGCCACTTCCAACCCGTCTGACTTCTTCGAAAGCCCCAGGCTAGACTTGATGACCCTGCACCTCATCAGGCGATCAATAAAGGACCTGGGGCACCCATCAACATCCAGACGCTGCACTATCCCTGTGAGCGCAAAAGATTCAACATTGTTGAAAGCACCGTCAATATCTAAGAAAACAGTCAACGTTAACTCCTTGAATTCAATAGATCTTTTGATGGCCGCTTCCGGAGAGCAGTGTCCACTGATTTACCGTTCGTGTAGGCATGCTGTGACGGAGAAAGCTGTTTTAAATGTTTTGCTTAATATGAATTTTTTCTTTCTAGAATCTTGAGGAGAAAGGATGTGAGAAATATAGGTCTCAAGTCAAGATTTTACCCGCTTTTGTAATGCAAGCCACCTTCGCTACTCTCCAGGAGGTTGGAATGTAGATTAGGCGAAGGGAACTCCTATAGATGGCTCCGAGCCAATTCAGAATTAGGTCACTGACTTTCTATATTTCGATAAATTTTCGGGATAAATTTCGTCTGGTCCAGGTGTTTTATAAGGCTTAAAGCCTTCTATGGACCACAGGAGTAAATCCCTGATTATCAATCTGTCAATAGTGCCTAAATTATGTTCGCTAGTAGGGCCCCCAAAACCTGTTTCTGCAGATGCAGCAAGAACTGTCGAGCCAGGAAAATGAGTGTCGAGCACGAGTTTCAATGACTACCTGTGGTCCATATACCGTCTGCTGGTTGCAGTAGCTATTGGCACATTGGGCTTTTCGTGAGAATCTTTCTCACTCTTGTAGAATCCGAAAACCATTCTATTGTCGCACAAAAGGTCTTCCAGGATTCCCTCTTTGACTTTCGCAGTTCGTATTTGAACTCCCTGAGACGCCCTTTGCAGTTGTCCCAGTCTGAAATCAACCACACCGTTTGGCCTTATTGAAGGCCTTTCTAGTTTCAGACCTTAGTTTGAGAAGCTTGTTGTTCCATTAAAAGGGTTTGGTTTTACCCCTTTATTTCCTAGTGCGAAAGGCTGCTTCTAATGCATTATTCAGGAGGTTTCTGAGATTTGTGATGAGCAAACCCAAGAACAAAACAAGATTAATCTAGTCTTGGTCTTGTCTTGTACTTGCTCAGTCCGTCTTGTTCTTGTTCTTGCAAACATAACTGAGCCTTGCTAAATGTGCAAGAACAAGACAAGACAGCAAGAACAAGATCATTTTTCCTTATCACTAGTTGGCGCACAATGCGTGCAAAATCATTATGTACTTATGAAATGCTTTTCCAATTATCACACTAAAAAGTAAATGCATTGTGTATTTATATCATAACTACTTGAACATCATAATCAATTTTAATGATATTGACTTTGTTACCGTGCAAAATGAAGGGCTTCAACGCAAATGCTCGTATGAGCTGACAGAGTCTAGTGCCCACAAAAATACTGAAAGAATGTAAATTTTACAGCTGTTCAAAAAGATCTTATAATTAATTTTATCTAGTAATAATCGATTCATTATTACATGCATCACCAGGATCAGATAGTACCTAATATTCAAATTATTTGTAGTGTGGATCCAGATCCGGACATTAAAGCCACTGGTTGATATCAATTAAAGAAAGATCACATCGATTTTTTGAATGCAATATATTGATTTCAAACCAATTATTATAGAATTCATAAAAATAATAAGTTTGCCAAAAGATTATATTCTTATAAATAACTTGAACAATAAGTGCAACATAGCTTAAAATAATTTTCAGTGCCGGTCAATGCTTGGAGATTATTTCCAGTCAAAATGCTTTCACCGCTGTGGACTTACAAAATGTATTCTTTCGAATACAAAAAAAACAAACTTCTTCAATCAAACAATTAGTTTATCAACGTCCCTGAAATTGATGTGCTCAACCTATATTTATGTTTACAAAGAAAAAGAAACATCAAACAGAGTTTTGTCGCAATCAGCAAAGATCGAATACATAAAACTTTTTGGGTATGCTAAGTCCCCGCAAAAATCAACAGATAATAGCACAAAAATAAAAAAAGGAAAGTAAAATAATGGCCTTCGTTAAGTAGGCAAAAACAAACAGATGAATCGGAAGGACGAACACAAAAAGGGAAAATGGTCAAATAAATTATGATAAAATGGAAATGCGGCTCCTTAGGCTCCTCCATAACAAAGCAATGAAAAATAAGTTTTTATGTTTCAACCTCTATTCCCAACACCATTTGAACTATCTCAACTTGTTCCAACGACAATTGAGTATTACTCAAAAGGGAAAAGGAATTCCAATAAGTAAATAAAAATAAATATCCAAATTATCCGAAAATACCCTTGTTAACAATCAATAAAGAAATTTATTCACATTCGTTGCCATAAAACTACCAGCCATTGCCGAACACTTACTTCAACAACTCCCCAGATGGCCGCCCTAATTTCAGGGTTGATATAACAAATTTTTGGATAATATGAAAAGTAAGCATACAGCATGGAACAAAGTTACCATCAAACATTGTATACATATAATACGTTATGACCGCAAAGAAACAATCTTGCAGAATCACTCCCTAGGCACCTGCTTTCGATACCAATTTTTAGAATGGATGATTTCTCTTTTGGCCTACCACTGATGCCGGAAAACGAGCCCAGAAGGAATCTCTTCTACATAGCAGCAGCCCGGGCTAACAACAAATTCCGAACTGATGACCTGACATAATAAAATCCCTCTTTTAGTCAAGAAATTCATTTCAGTTTCTTTCAATTTGCTCAAATCAACCCTCCTGCCCCCTTTTGAATCATGACATCGGAATTTGAAAGGAAAATGAAAAATCAGTTCCTTCTCCTGCTCCTGTAAGGACGATTTCAATTCAAAATGGGATCTTCAAGTACTTAAAACTAGAACAAAAGAGAAAACATAAAGTAAAGTAAACTTTTTAATTTTGTTATCACTAACAAAAAAATAACTTTTTTCAAATCAATAAGTTCTTAACGAAATCACAGACGTGGAAAATTAAACATTTTGTGAAATTCGGGCAGAACTCTGCAATTCCCAGTATTTTTTGCGCATTTATTATGGATTTCTTTAAAATTTGTTCGTGATTTCGGACCACTTTGTATTTGAAAGGAAATTGCCGATTAAATTTTAAATGTATCAATTCTGAAAACCCATTAGGCCGGGTCCGTGTCACGGAAGGCAAGCAGGACAAAAATAAATAAATAAAACAAAATGAAAGCCTCGAAATTGGAAACAAATTCTTAGAATTGATTTGTTTAGTGTCGTATGTTTTATCGAAGTCTTTCATTAGTTCGACGCGGCTTTTGTCTGAAAATTTCCCAAATATTGGTTAAGTTTCAAAGTTAGGTATCGTGTTTTTTACTATAGCACCTTTTAAGAGCTAATAGCTGCCGATTTATATTGGAGTAATTTGTCAACGGGATACGATTTTTGACAACTTGAAGTAAAATATAAGCCTCGAAGTTATTCTATATTTAAATAGTATGTACCCAGGGGCGGCGCTTTCATAGGCGTAATTGGGGCACTTGCACCGGGCGCAATTGGACGGAGCGTAATTTCAGAAAGGGTTTTAAAAAACATTTAAAACTTTCACAGAAAATTGAAATAGTGCTCCGCTGACTTAATTTCCATCTTTTTTTTTTATGTGACAGACCACACAAAGGCAAAAGTTAGATAACTTTGATAACTTTTTAAGCGAATTGCAATCAATTGCAAATTACGATTTCCGTGGTGCTGAAATTTGAGGATGAGTTTCAATAAAATACCCCTAAATTACACAAAAATGTAAAATATTCACTGCGATCAAAAACTAAAGAGCTTAAGGACGCTATTTTGGTATACTGCACCGGGCGCCAAAAACCCAAGCCCCAGCTCTGTATTTACCTTCGCATGATATCTACATATTATGTAAATATAATTGGAGTGTCTGTGAGTGATTTTCTAAGCTAAGATGGTTATTTGCGTGATATTAAAGCTAAATCAAGTATTTTTATAATTTTTGTCTGTTTGTATGTCTGACTGTGTGTTTGTGTGGGTTAATCTCGGAAGCGGCTAATCCGATTGGGATGAGGCTTTCATTGAAAGATTCAGTATTCTGGCAGGAATGTTACAGGCCATTTTTATACGCTTTATATTAGCTTAACCTGTATGTTTGTATGTGTGTATGTAAATCTTCCAACTTTATTTTGACAACTTCGAATTGAAGATTGCGGTTCCAAGATGGCGGCCGAATGTCTATCTATGTGACGTCATTCCAAATTCAAAACGGCGTCCAACTCAAATTGGCGGAAGACATATAATAGACTCAAAAGAAGAAAATATAACCGATCAACTTCAAATTTCGCATATTTTGCAAATACTACCGCTTCTAATACTTTCATTCTTTCAAAAATGACCCCCACTTTTTTAATTTCTCCGCTTGGGCTATAAAGAATTTTTATTGATTATAATAATAGGTACGTAGTCTTTCTGTCTGTTTGTACAGGCTGATCTCGAAAACTCTATCTCTAAAATGAAGTTTTCGTTAGGAAAAGCTTATTAAGCCCTTGCTTGGAAATTGTGGGGGTGGTGTTAGGCATCTTCCAGAAACTCTTCATGAGTCCCATATATGAAACAACAGAAGCATGCTGTATTTTCTATTTTCCACGGGTGCAAGGACTGGGCCGGTGGCTGTTTGGAGCGTTCAAAACTGCAAGCTTCAACAAGTGGAAATGTGCCAGCAGAAAATATGTCCGAATAGTTTTTTTATTATTAAAATTCAAATAGTTTTAGTGAAATTTCCTACTTATTAAATTTGAATAAAATTTGCTAGTGCATGGTAGTTATCTCGTAAGACTTCTTTGAGGCATGCCTTACATGAGCCAAACTAGTTTTTCCTGATTAGGCTCTTTTCAGTTTTGCCTAAAATGAGCTTCCACAATAAGGGCCAAATAGTCAAATTTGGCAAGCCTCATACCGGCCAAAGCACAAAATTCTGGTCGGGTTCCAAAACCTCAATTGCAGTAAACAATTTAGAATTTTAAAAACCGGAAACAATGTAAAGGCAATAAATACAAAGGTCGTATTCCATATTATCTTACAAGTGAAATTATAGTCCAATAAATATATACTTTTTCTTTGCGAAACACACCGAACGCGATTTTTTTACCAAATGGATTTATATGTATTTTTATGAGTTTAAATTCAAAATGGCGTCATTTCCACCCTTATGCTAAACTTACAGTGAAGAGAAACGCGTTTAATTCTACATCTCGGAAACTATGCATTTTACGACAAAAATGTAACAATCTTTTTTGTAGATATATAACTTTTTTGTTCAGAATTTTTTTTGTAAACTCAATATGTTCGGTGTTATAGAACTTCAAACTTCATATATGACTTTCTCTGCACTATATTTCGTTAATGGTTAACTCGACATGAAAAAATCCTTCTTTAGACTTATAAAACACAAAGTTGCTCTAGTCCAGTGGTTCCCAAACTTTATTCCGTACGGAACTTTTCTACAATGTATAAAATTTGGCGGAACGCAACGATGAAAAAATAAAATAATATATGATATATGTAATATATTTATCCTTTAATATATTTTAAAACGTTTTTATTAGCTCGCTTTCTTGTCTGTCTGTTTGTCCGGTACATATCTTGCAATCGATTTTTTGAATACTTCCGGTTACCCGATCACCCTGATTTTGCACACATCTTCAGCTCCGATGGCAACGCAATATGGTATACTCATTATACCGTTAGATCCGTGACGGCCGTCTCAAGAGGACGGATTACTGTTTTCTTCACAGAACAAATTTTGCAATCAATTTTTCAAATACTTCCGGATATCCTATCATGCTGAAATTTTGCATACAGCTCCGATGATAATGCAATATGGTATACTCAATATACCTTTAGATCCATGGCGGCAGCCTCAGGAGGGCGGATTGAAATATTCTTCACAATCCCTTCGACATGGGGATCAAATGAAAGGGTATGATAAGTAGAACACCATAACCTATATAGTATACTCAATATATTGTTTGGCCCATGGCGGCCATCTCAAGAAGGCGGGTTACCATTTTCTTCACAACACCCGAGACATGGAAATATGGAATGGCGACCAAAATGTTACGCGGCGTGACGTAGACCAAATTTCAAGGAAGAAGGGCCACTCGCACTTTCTGATTAGCAAGAACGTGTTAAACGGCCGGCGCAGCGCCAGTGAGTCTGCGAATGTATTTGCGCTTCGGCGCTGGTAACACGGAACCCTAAAATTTTTTCGTGGAACCGTAAGGTTCCGCGGAACCCACTTTGGGAATCACTGCTCTAGTCACTCATTTTTTTACGAAATAAAATAAACGCGGAAATAAAGAGCGGCGCATTTAGTGAGCGACCAGAATATGCGCGAAAGGGCCCCATACACGGTAAAATTGGATGTACATCGAGATTTTCATCAAACCCATAAGCGCAACGTATTTTCATCGGCCGAGCGGCTCACAATCGATAGTTGGTTGGGATTAGTCACAATATTTTCTATTTAAACGCTATAACTTTTTTTTCCTTCTATTTTAACAAAAATAAGAATAACAAGTTTTTTTAGAGGTTATCATAACGAATAATTTTCATTCATCCTTTTTTTAATTTCATTCTCTATGAAGGGTTTTAGAACGCCCCGAAAGTACCAAAGTAACAGATTTTCTGAATTAATTTTCTACGATTTCACCTCCTCCTCTCCCTAGATAATTGTCAATAACAGGTAGCAAGTAATAATAATGAATGAAATACTTGACGTTAAAAGAAATGCCGATGCTTGACAAATTTTTGTCGTTTTTTTATTATTGTGCTGGTATGTTTTAAAAGGTTCGAGCTGGCTTAAAATGAAATTCTTTGAATATGTATTAGTTACGTAAATTTTATGTATTAGTTACGTAAATTTTTTTTAAATAATTTGTGTTAGGGCTGCATAAAAAAGTGATTCAGCTGTGATAACTACCTAGCAAAATACGAACGTATTTATTTTATGACAAGCGTTTGCAAACTTTACAACTTATTTCCACACTACCTACGAGGTAGAGTTTGTCGACGAGTTGTTTTGAGTGGTATCCCCAATAGGCCTAATTAACGATGCTGTTTTTCTATTTACTCCATTGTTGGTATTTTTGAAGGGCCGGGCAGCGGTTCGTGATCAATTACTGGGTATTGTAGATAATTTAAATTGTAGATATTTTCTATCAGATGTACTGCTATGGAGATATAGTAGAAAAACGATTTCCACACTTTTTCCAGCATGACGGCCAAATGGGGGCTGCGGACCCCGTAAAACTAAAATTGAAACTTGTACCGACCCCCCTCCCTACACAACCCAAAAACAAAACCTTGTCCTGCATTTTTGCAATGTTAAAGTACCATTTCCATGGACTAAAACCATGGACTAAACTGTGATAACTTCAAAGCAAGCTAAACTCTGGGGTTGCATCACATCACGTGACTTCACCGTCGCTTATGGCCGGCCACGCACTAGCAACTTTAGTTATCGGCGATTAAATATTTGAATCAATTTAAAATTTCACTCGCCATTAAAATAAAACGTGTTGGATTTTTTTTAGTTGCCGCAACTAAAATATCGCCTGCGTGCGGACTTACATACGTTTATTTTAGCGCGTTTTATTTTTGTGTTTCAAAAGTGGCTTAAAATTAGTTGCCTGTGATAGAAAAGTAACCAAGCTCAACTCCCCTAAAGCATGTTGACCCAGCTCAGTTATGTTTAGTTCGAAATATTTTTAACAGAAAACGTTATACTGATAAAAGAAAATTATGTTACTTGTGGGCTGTAAAGGCATTATTCCTCCCCATCTTACATTGTATTCGGGTCAATCAAGCAAATCCCGAGTAAGGATTATCCTGGTTGATATTTAAGGCCTTTAACAAATTTAAACAATTTATGGGCTTCTTTACATCTCAATGGGCGAACAGTTATCAATGGTGTGAAAATTTTTCAATATCTATGTATCTTTTATTTTCTTGCTGCTTTCTAAGTCTGCTATACTGCAATATTATAACTCATTTTGACCAATTGTATCTTCTTAAACTTTTTCGATTATAACATAGTAACTCCTACAGGTAACTGTTTTCGCTCGAAGTTATAAAAAACCATGTCACAAATGATTTTTTATAATCTCGGTGTTCACTTTTAAAAACTTCAGTTCAATATCAAAGTTACAGATTAAATTTTCGCAGCAGCTTTAAATTTGATAAAATCGCAATTTAGTCAAAGATTCAAATTATTTCCCAAGAGAATACCTTTCAATTCGCCATTTATTAAATGCTTTGTGCCAGCTAACTAAGCTATCCCCAAGATTAAAAAGAGTGCTCAATTATTCTACAACCTTTTCTGAATTTTTAATATAATAGGGTAGGCGAAAATTTAATAATAAATTTAATACATAGAACTCGCATAACACCCTGTTGTTAAATGTATTTCTTTATTAGAAAAGAATCCTATCTGTTATTAAATTTCGAAACACAAAATAAATTAATAAAAAGAATACAAGATAGAAATCACATCCCATTTAACAAGTGGCATCATATACAAACACAAATTAATTTACCTTAATCAACGATCAAAATTCATTTACCTTGTCCCATTTTTCTCAGAATATATCCATATTAAATTGTTCAACCGACGTTCCCTTTTGCCATTTACCTGTATATTAATTTCCATTTGATTTTATGTAGGGTAAGAGAGATAAAATATCCAATAGGATTACAACAACGAAAAAACTCTTCTTAAAATCAGTAAATTAATCAGGACTAGATAAAAATAAATTGACTCCCGCAATCGGTTCTCTCTCAATAAGTACGCAATAAATTTCTTTTACGTTCCTGCTGTTCCCCGGCCTCAGTATCAAGGAAAATTTGCACAAAATGGCGTGCTTACACTTCCAAAGGACATCTTGAGATTATCTAAAGCACCACAAGAGAGTCATTTATTTACCACCAACCGATATCCATTTCCATTTTTATCCTTTTGATTTTTTAGTATAGTTATCGAGGGAGAAAGAACACGTTCGATTTTTATTTTATTTTTTGGTTTTGTTTAGGTAAAGAAATTTTTTTTTTTTTTTTTTTTTTTAAATAAATCCCTCCGCAAAAAAAATATAATTGAACAAGAAATAAAAATATAAATAAATAACGTCAAGGTCTGCATTTGATATATGATCACATAGGCCTAGGAGTCATGATGAGAAGGAAATTACGAGGCCAATTCTATTAGTCCATGTCAAAAATGCCTATCAAAAAAAGACCCCAAAAGGTTTCCGCTTCCCTAATTTTCTTCCTCTCTCTGTAAAAGCTCCTGTAATATATGTCATGAGGTCAGATTACTGGGATGACGTAAATAATAAATAAAAAAGAAAACATTTAGCGACAGATCCTTCCAATGGGTGCACACATACATACAAACTCCTACACGCACATTCAGCCATCGTCCTTTAGGCATCTTAAAAGTTATACACACACGAATATTTACCACTTGTGGATTTTTCCATTAGGCAAAAGTAAATTACAGCAAAAAACATTGCCAGGATTCACTCCTTTTTTTACAACTTTACTTAATTTTAACATTTTATTGTTGTGGTTATACTACCGTCATCTTGCCATACCATTTCACTATCCTTATTATATTTCTACATATATGTCACTCAACCTTTTTTTCCGTAGAACCTTATTCGAAGATATAAAAAAGAAACGCACAGGAACGTGGGTCTCTGTCAAGAATTTCTTCTAAAGGGAACAAGACATGCGTATATGTCAACTCCCTTTTATTTATTTAGGCAATAAAAAAAGGGTTGCTCCAGCTCGTCACCAAAGATATGTGAAAGGATATTTCTCTTAATATGTTCTACGGCAAATGCCAGCCAAAAAGATAAAAAAAAATCACAGAAAGTTTTGCATTTGATAAGATTTTCGTTCATTATGACATTTTAAAGGCTTTGGGGCAAGTTATTGGGATAAGAGGATACTATCCTTTTGGTGGCAGGGATTTGAAGTTTGCTGTTTATTAAAGATATTTTTGTATACAACAACGAATGTATATACAACACAACTTTAATATCCTTAAACCCATAGGTAGATGGAAACAAAGAGAATTCCACGAATGAACATAGTTGTATGTTCGAGCAACATATCTCACAGAGCGTAGTTTGTATGGGGAAAAGGAGAAGAATCATAACTCTGTTTATCAGGAGCGCGGGGGGGGGGGGGGGTGAAAAATAACTTTTTTATGCAGAGGATACCAGAAAATGTATGGACTTTGGTACCACCTCCAACAGCTATGTGTAGTACGTCGTTGGATAGGTCTTTTTGAGCGGAATATATGTTACTATGGCGCCTAGCTCGAAATCTTTGTTCGTTCTGAGTAATGAGGTACCAATGAACGCATAGTTCTTCCACCTATCTATGATGGTAAATCGGCCTGACCAAGGAAACGAAAAGAGTCTTTAGTGTTAAAGATCACTATCAGGTATGTCAAAACTTCATTTGACAGCAAGTTGAGAAGTAAGCTCCCTAATATAACCTCTGGTAGCAAAAACTTTTGGTCCTTGGTAAGCTCCATTAAGAAGAATTTCACTACATCCACAACTCCTTCTTTCATCCACGAGTAGAAGGTGATAACAGACATCAAATCCAAGGCCGATTTTTTAGCATCTCTGCTTCAGATTCTTCTTTACCCGAAACTGATACGCTACCCCGGTTCTTGAGCACAACGCTCATTTAATTGAAAGAGTTTTGTTCAGGACTCGCAAGGTGTACAGGTGACTCAAAGAACTCGATGCCAACAAA
Organism: Thereva unica; assembly: GCA_949987705.1. Classification (NCBI taxonomy): domain Eukaryota; kingdom Metazoa; phylum Arthropoda; class Insecta; order Diptera; family Therevidae; genus Thereva; species Thereva unica. Next base: position 49,496,301 of record OX465283.1, read on the forward strand.
GCCACTGGACCCGATAATATACCCCCTATCGTCTTAAAACAATTAGCTACACCTTTGGCTAAACCTCTGCGCAAAGTTTTTGCCCTATCTTACTGCTCCGGAGTTTACCCAGACTCTTGGCAACTTGCCCGTTCATTCAATACCGTAAGGTGACTCCTATCTTCCCTTCAACTACCGCCTAATAGCAATTACTTCTATTCTCTAAAATTACTTCTATTCTCTAAAACCATGGAGACGATAATCAACTAAAAGCTTATGGGATATCTAGTATCCAACCAACTCATAACCGACAGACAGTATGGCGTCCGACAAAAAAGATCCACTGGCGATCTTTTAGTTTACCTTACCGAACACCTCAACCGAAGTTTGCATGGAACTGGTAGTCTGGTTGCCTTGGATATCTCCAAGGCTTTTGATAGAGTATGGCACTCAGCCCTGTTAGCTAAACTCAAAGCTATTCGAATTGACTCACTTCTGTATACGTGACTTTAGAATTAACTTTCCGGCCGTTCAATTAAGGTAGTATTGAATGGGGTCAAATCTGAATCTCAACCTATTTCTGGGTGAATTTTATCACTGCCCCTGTTTCTTATCTTTATAAATGACCTACTTTCAATCCCTTACAACCCACTTCTCAGCTTCGCTGATGACGGTACCCTGCGTTATTCTTACAGCTTCGATACAAGGCAGCCTCATGCCAGATCCTGACTTGGTGACCGTGAACTAATGTCCAACTCTACTAATAACGATATTAGACTCATTTTAGAGTGGGGAAACAAGAATCGTGTCGATATCAACCCCACCAAAACGAAGCACTGTCTTATTTCAAAAAAAAGTTCAACACCTCTCCATCCATGACAGTAATCTTGGCTTCTTTGGTCACGGCGCTACTTGCAAACTCGGTGACCCCCATAGCATTCAACGTGTAAATGGATTGATAATATTAGATCAGTGTGCTTTCCTTTTTTCTTCTTTTTCATTAAACCAGACTTAGGCACAGCAACGTGTGGCCGGACACATAGAGAATAAAGCTTTGTTTTTTATTTGCATTACCATTGGTAAAACACTATAAAATTTAGCTGATCATCCTCTGTTTGGACAGACTAGCAAATTACGTGAAGAAAAATTTATTTAGTTAATATTGTAGATCAATATTTTTGAGTACCGCCAGCAGGGACGGCGCTTTCATAGGTGCAAATGGTGCACTTGCACCGGGAGCAATTTCAGAATAAAGATGTTGAAGAATTTAAAACTAAAAAAAAAGAGAAAGTGTTCCAGTGCCTTCATTTTCATGTATTAAAGGAACTGCGCAGAGTGTTGTTGCCTTTTTCCATTGTCTTCTGAAAGGCGTGGCCAATCGAATTCCAATTTGTTCACCTGATTTCGTCGTTTCGGTGCCATAGTTCTTGACTTGTAGTTCGAATTAGTCGTATTATTATAGATCTCTAATTCGGGGAGAAACACCAGGATCGCCTCTGTTTTGAAGTTGTTGGAAGCACTTTCTATATCCAGGAAGGCTGTTAAGGTGGCTTGTTTTATTCTATGTAAGATTCTACAGCGGAAACTAATACATGCAATGCAGTGACCACCTAATATCCCTTGAAATATGAAGGTTTGGAGAACCATATAGAGCTCTATTGTGTAGATTCGAGTGTAGATTCGGTGCCCAGGATTGTGCTGGAAATAGTTAAGATAGGGAAGTGCAGCTAACACTGAAAAACATCCTGGAGCATTAATCAGCATTAGCGGGAGAGGTTTGTGAAGTTAAAGCGCAAGCAAACTCAGCACAATAGCAAGATCGCGAAGTAAATCCTGATTGGACAAAGGCAGGGGTGGCACTTTCTTAGGTGAAATTGGCGCATTCGCACCGGGCGCAGCTGGACGGGCGCAATTTTAGAAAAAAAGTGTTCCCTTGCCTCAGAGTGTTTGAATTTTTTTCCATTGTACTTCTCTTCAATCAAAAAATGGACAGCTGATGGGGGCGCAATATGGCATACTGCACCGGGCGCAAAAAAGCCAAACGCAGGCCCTAGCCGCAAGGTTGAGTACTATACAAAAGCCGATGCTTTAGCTTTATTAATAAAAACACAGTATAGATTTAACTTCATATTTTAGACTAAAATGTAGCTTTGAAGATAATACTATTGATTGATATTATTTAAAAGCTTGAGCTTATTTGCACCAAAAAACACCTAATATACTTGCTTGCTTGACTAGGGAAAATATAAGAGAACATTTTGTGCTGTTTCTGTTGAAGTCAATAAACAAAACTTATTACTTCGTCGTGAACAAGAATCACTCTTCCTCATAAAAAAACAACCAAAAACCCCTTTCATGATTACTAAGGAGAATGTCTCAGTAATTTTGTTTTTTTTTTCGAAAACAAATAAACTCATCCTACAAAACCTTCCAATTTCTGGTTACATAACATATTTTTGTTTTGTACTTTATTATTTTTATGTTGTGTTTACCTCACCTTGTTTATTTCGTCACATAAATTTTATTTCTTGCTTACGAAAAAATCTTTCAGCCGTTCCTCACCAGATTTTGCTTAGGTTTCACGAAATTGGGTAAAAAAAAATCAATTTTACTTGTAAACATTGAAATTTTCGGTGGATTAACAATGAAACGACTGAAAAAAAACTTTCCTCATATTTTTTTTTTATAAGTGTGTTTGGTAAGTGCGAAGTTATCGTTATCTTGCATTACCACCAAAAAATGCCTAAAAGTAAGCTATCGACCGCGAATCTGCAGATTGGATTAACGCTGGATAAGGGGAGATCATTAATGAGGAATAAAAAGAGGGTAGCAGCAAAAGGTAGTAAATATCTTTCGCAGTAATCTTCATAATGGCATAAAAGTCGAAGCCCATAAACTTTTGTGGAAGGGGAGAGAATATCCAAATAAAGTTTCAAAATTTCCCGTTTTTTTTTTCATTTTAATTAATTTTGTGATTACGATAAAATATATACTGACGCCCCCCTAAAAGTGGTAACATTTCATATTAGGGTATTTTTTTCATTTAATTTAAGGGCTGATAAATAATTTTTAAAGGAAACTTTACTTAACAGCTCGAAAGCCTTATGGGTACATCTCAAGTGTTACCAATCCCATGTCATGTCATATCATTTATGACAGCAGAATTTGGTGTAAGTCTCAACCTTAGAACAATGTTCAGGTGGTGAAACATATCAGAGCAGTGAACTTTGTCTTTAAGGTTCGCCATTTTATATGAATTTTTAAGGGTGATACTGTATAAATTAAATCTCTATATGGTGGGTGCGGTGGATCAATATTCTTTATGTTAACTTAAAAAACTGAAAATGACTACAAAAGGATTCTGCATTGATTAAAATGTCAAGGCTAGGATCGATTCTGCTGCCATACAGAGTGGCATGCTTTATTTCAAAATTGAGGTTGGGGGCATTAGACTAGCAGTCAAAGGGACTAAACGTAGGTACTACACATAGCATGAGAGCAACAGATCATAAACATATTTTTAGAATGTCTAGTCTTTGAATAAAAGTTCAGTGGAGTTCCATAAATACCAGGAAGTTGTGTGCAGTTAAAACTGAGCAAAATCTACAAATAGATTGGTCAATGTAGCCTTCAGCTAACTTAAGCTAATGTCAATCAATTATTTACGATATTTAAGAGCACAGGATAATCACTCATGTTATAGAAATATTTAAATAATTCGAAATTTAATCAATTTTAATTTATTTAACATCGGTTTAGTTCAGGGGTTCCCAACCGTTCTGTGGTGCGGGCACATTCGAGATTGCAAAACAAACTGGCGGGCACAAGTCGGATTTAAACGCCGGGAAAGACATGATTGTAAGGCTCCTTTCATATTGGATGGCGGTTTGGCGGCGATTTTATTGCTTTTTATACTAAGTAAGTCAGTTTTACTCAAAGCTACTTGGCGAGAAAAACAATAAAAAGGCGACCAAATCGTGGAACCTAACCGACAGTCAGTGCCAAGGGTCTAATTGGCGTGGTGGATTAGACAGATGTTAGTGTAGCCAATTTAGCGAATTTCCCACTACATCTAGCAAGATTTTAAAAATTAAAGTAACTTTTTTTTGTTATTTTTAAGATTTTTTTTCGTATTTCAGCACTTTGTCGCGGGCACAATTAAATATCTCCGCGGGCACATATGCGCCCGCGGGCACTAGGTTGAAAACCCATGAGCCTGAAGTTCCGAACGTTCGATCGAACGATTTTAGAAAAAAAAATTAAATTTTGAAACTGATGGTTGGACCTTAAAAAACAAGTAAATAATTGTTTTTTGATACGGGGAAGTCAGTAGAGGTCTTGAAAAATATCACCCCTAAATTATTAATCACGAATTTTAAACCTACCCCTAACTCACCCCCTAGAAATGAGTATTTTGGGAAAAAATAGTTAGGGGCTTTAGGCCCCGCTGAAATTTTGTACACTTGTTAAGGGTGCTGGTAAGAACTACCCCAAAAAATTTCAAGTTTATAACATCCCCGGGTGGCACCCTAAAACAACCCCCTAAAAATGATTAATTTGGAACAAATAGTTAGAGGCTTTAGGCCCCGCTGAAATTTTGTACACTTGTTAAGGGTGGTGATAAGAACTACCCCAAAAAATTTCAAGTTCATAACATCCCCGGGTGATACCCTAAAACCACCCCCTAGAAATGATTATTTTGAAACAAATAGTTAGAGGCTTTAGGCCCCGCTGCATTTTTGCATACTTATTAAGGCTGGTATTAGGAACTACCACAAAAAATTACAAGTTGATAACATCCCCGGGTGATACCCTAAAACCACCCCCTAGAAATGATTATTTTGAAACAAATAGTTAGAGGCTTTAGGCCCCGCTGCATTTTTGCATACTTATTAAGGGTGATATTAGGAACTACCACAAAAAATTTCAAGTTGATAACATCCCCGGGTGATACCCTAAAACCACCCCCTAGAAATGATTATTTTGAAACAAATAGTTAGAGGCTTTAGGCCCCGCTGCATTTTTGCATACTTATTAAGGGTGGTATTAGGAACTACCGCAAAAAATTCCAAGTTCATAACATCCCCGGGTGATACCCTAAAACCACCCCCTAGAAATGATTATTTTGAAACAAATAGTTAGAGGCTTTAGGCCCCGCTGCATTTTTGCATACTTATTAAGGGTGATATTAGGAACTACCACAAAAAATTTCAAGTTCATAACATCCCCGGGTGATACCCTAAAACCACCCCCTAGAAATGATTATTTTGAAACAAATAGTTAGAGGCTTTAGGCCCCGCTGCATTTTTGCATACTTATTAAGGGTGGTATTAGGAACTACCACAAAAAATTTCAAGTTGATAACATCCCCGGGTGATACCCTAAAACCACCCCCTAGAAATGATTATTTTGAAACAAATAGTTAGAGGCTTTAGGCCCCGCTGCATTTTTGCATACTTATTAAGGGTGATATTAGGAACTACCACAAAAAATTTCAAGTTCATAACATCCCCGGGTGATACCCTAAAACCACCCCCTAGAAATGATTATTTTGAAACAAATAGTTAGAGGCTTTAGGCCCCGCTGCATTTTTGCATACTTATTAAGGGTGATATTAGGAACTACCACAAAAAATTTCAAGTTGATAACATCCCCGGGTGATACCCTAAAACCACCCCCTAGAAATGATTATTTTGAAACAAATAGTTAGAGGCTTTAGGCCCCGCTGCATTTTTGCATACTTATTAAGGGTGGTATTAGGAACTACCACAAAAAATTTCAAGTTGATAACATCCCCGGGTGATACCCTAAAACCACCCCCTAGAAATGATTATTTTGAAACAAATAGTTAGAGGCTTTAGGCCCCGCTGCATTTTTGCATACTTATTAAGGGTGGTATTAGGAACTACCACAAAAAAATTCAAGTTGATAACATCCCCGGGTGATACCCTAAAACCACCCCCTAGAAATGATTATTTTGAAACAAATAGTTAGAGGCTTTAGGCCCCGCTGCATTTTTGCATACTTATTAAGGGTGATATTAGGAACTACCACAAAAAATTTCAAGTTCATAACATCCCCGGGTGATACCCTAAAACCACCCCCTAGAAATGATTATTTTGAAACAAATAGTTAGAGGCTTTAGGCCCCGCTGCATTTTTGCATACTTATTAAGGGTGGTATTAGGAACTACCACAAAAAATTTCAAGTTGATAACATCCCCGGGTGATACCCTAAAACCACCCCCTAGAAATGATTATTTTGAAACAAATAGTTAGAGGCTTTAGGCCCCGCTGCATTTTTGCATACTTATTAAGGGTGGTATTAGGAACTACCACAAAAAATTTCAAGTTCATAACATCCCCGGGTGATACCCTAAAACCACCCCCTAGAAATGATTATTTTGAAACAAATAGTTAGAGGCTTTAGGCCCCGCTGCATTTTTGCATACTTATTAAGGGTGATATTAGGAACTACCACAAAAAATTTCAAGTTGATAACATCCCCGGGTGATACCCTAAAACCACCCCCTAGAAATGATTATTTTGAAACAAATAGTTAGAGGCTTTAGGCCCCGCTGCATTTTTGCATACTTATTAAGGGTGGTATTAGGAACTACCACAAAAAATTTAAAGTTCATAACATCCCCGGGTGATACCCTAAAACCACCCCCTAGAAATGATTATTTTGAAACAAATAGTTAGAGGCTTTAGGCCCCGCTGCATTTTTGCATACTTATTAAGGGTGATATTAGGAACTACCACAAAAAATTTCAAGTTCATAACATCCCCGGGTGATACCCTAAAACCACCCCCTAGAAATGATTATTTTGAAACAAATAGTTAGAGGCTTTAGGCCCCGCTGCATTTTTGCATACTTATTAAGGGTGGTATTAGGAACTACCACAAAAAATTTCAAGTTGATAACATCCCCGGGTGACACCTTTAAACCACCCCCTAGAAATGATTATTTTGGAACAAATAGTTAGAGGCTTTAGGCCCCGCTGCAATTTTGCATACTTATTAAGGGTGGTATTAGGAACTACCACAAAAAATTTCAAGTTGATAACATCCCCGGGTGACACCTTTAAACCACCCCCTAGAAATGATTATTTTGGAACAAATAGTTAGAGGCTTTAGGCCCCGCTGCATTTTTGCATACTTATTAAGGGTGGTATTAAGGACTACCACAAAAAATTTCAAGTTGATAACATCCCCGGGTGATACCCTAAAACCACCCCCTAGAAATGATTATTTTGAAACAAATAGTTAGAGGCTTTAGGCCCCGCTGCATTTTTGCATACTTATTAAGGGTGGTATTAGGAACTACCACAAAAAATTTCAAGTTCATAACATCCCCGGGTGACACCCTTAAACCACCCCGTAGAAATGATTATTTTGAAACAAATAGTTAGAGGCTTTAGGCCCCGCTGCATTTTTGCATACTTATTAAGGGTGGTATTAGGAACTACCACAAAAAACTTCAAGTTCATAACATCCCCGGGTGACACCCTTAAACCACCCCCTAGAAATGATTATTTTTGAACAAATAGTTAAAGGCTTTAGGCCCCGCTGCATTTTTGCATACTTATTAAGGGTGGTATTAGGAACTACCACAAAAAATTTCAAGTTCATAACATCCCCGGGTGACACCCTTAAACCACCCCCTAGAAATGATTATTTTGAAACAAATAGTTAGAGGCTTTAGGCCCCGCTGAATTTTTGCATACTTATTAAGGGTGGTATTAGGAACTACCACAAAAAATTTCAAGTTCATAACATCCCCGGGTGACACCCTTAAACCACCCCCTAGAAATGATTATTTTTGAACAAATAGTTAGAGGCTTTAGGCCCCGCTGCATTTTTGCATACTTATTAAGGGTGGTATTAGAAACTACCACAAAAAATTTCAAGTTCATAACATCCCCGGGTGACACCCTTAAACCACCCCCTAGAAATGATTATTTTGAAACACATAGTTAGAGGCTTTAGGCCCCGCTGCATTTTTGCATACTTATTAAGGGTGGTATTTGGAACTACCACAAAAAATTTCAAGTTCATAACTTCCCCGGGTGACACCCTTAAACCACCCCCTAGAAATGATTATTTTGAAACAAATAGTTAGAGGCTTTAGGCCCCGCTGCATTTTTGCATACTTATTAAGGGTGGTATTAGGAACTACCACAAAAAATTTAAAGTTCATAACATCCCCGGGTGACACCCTTAAACCACCCCCTAGAAATGATTATTTTGGAACAAATAGTTAGAGGCTTTAGGCCCCGCTGCATTTTTGCATACTTATTAAGGGTGGTATTAGGAACTACCACAAAAAATTTCAAGTTGATAACATCCCCGGGTGATACCCTAAAACCACCCCCTAGAAATGATTATTTTGAAACAAATAGTTAGAGGCTTTAGGCCCCGCTGTATTTTTGCATACTTATTAAGGGTGGTATTAGGAACTACCACAAAAAATTTCAAGTTGATAACATCCCCGGGTGACACCTTCAAACCACCCCCTAGAAATGATTATTTTGAAACAAATAGTTAGAGGCTTTAGGCCCCGCTGCATTTTTGCATACTTATTAAGGGTGGTATTAGGAACTACCACAAAAAATTTCAAGTTCATAACATCCCCGGGTGACACCCTTAAACCACCCCCTAGAAATGATTATTTTGGAACAAATAGTTAGAGGCTTTAGGCCCCGCTGCATTTTTGCATACTTATTAAGGGTGGTATTAGGAACTACCACCAAAAATTTCAAGTTGATAACATCCCCGGGTGATACCCTAAAACCACCCCCTAGAAATGATTATTTTGAAACAAATAGTTAGAGGCTTTAGGCCCCGCTGCATTTTTGCATACTAATTAAGGGTGGTATTAGGAACTACCACAAAAAATTTCAAGTTCATAACATCCCCGGGTGACACCCTTAAACCACCCCCTAGAAATGATTATTTTAAAACACATAGTTAGAGGCTTTAGGCCCCGCTGCATTTTTGCATACTTATTAAGGGTGGTATTTGGAACTACCACAAAAAATTTCAAGTTCATAACTTCCCCGGGTGACACCCTTAAACCACCCCCTAGAAATGATTATTTTGAAACAAATAGTTAGAGGCTTTAGGCCCCGCTGCATTTTTGCATACTTATTAAGGGTGGTATTAGGAACTACCACAAAAAATTTCAAGTTCATAACTTCCCCGGGTGACACCCTTAAACCACCCCCTAGAAATGATTATTTTGAAACAAATAGTTAGAGGCTTTAGGCCCCGCTGCATTTTTGCATACTTATTAAGGGTGGTATTAGGAACTACCACAAAAAATTTAAAGTTCATAACATCCCCGGGTGACACCCTTAAACCACCCCCTAGAAATGATTATTTTGAAACAAATAGTTAGAGGCTTTAGGCCCCGCTGCATTTTTGCATACTTATTAAGGGTGGTATTAGGAACTACCACAAAAAATTTCAAGTTCATAACATCCCCGGGTGACACCCTTAAACCACCCCCTAGAAATGATTATTTTGAAACAAATAGTTAGAGGCTTTAGGCCCCGCTGCATTTTTGCATACTTATTAAGGGTGGTATTAGGAACTACCACAAAAAATTTAAAGTTCATAACATCCCCGGGTGACACCCTTAAACCACCCCCTAGAAATGATTATTTTGAAACAAATAGTTAGAGGCTTTAGGCCCCGCTGCATTTTTGCATACTTATTAAGGGTGGTATTTGGAACTACCACAAAAAATTTCAAGTTCATAACTTCCCCGGGTGACACCCTTAAACCACCCCCTAGAAATGATTATTTTGAAACAAATAGTTAGAGGCTTTAGGCCCCGCTGCATTTTTGCATACTTATTAAGGGTGGTATTAGGAACTACCACAAACAATTTAAAGTTCATAACATCCCCGGGTGACACCCTTAAACCACCCCCTAGAAATGATTATTTTGAAACAAATAGTTAGAGGCTTTAGGCCCCGCTGCATTTTTGCATACTTATTAAGGGTGGTATTAGGAACTACCACAAAAAATTTCAAGTTCATAACATCCCCGGGTGACACCCTTAAACCACCCCCTAGAAATGATTATTTTTGAACAAATAGTTAGAGGCTTTAGGCCCCGCTGCATTTTTGCATACTTATTAAGGGTGGTATTAGAAACTACCACAAAAAATTTCAAGTTCATAACATCCCCGGGTGACACCCTTAAACCACCCCATTTTGAAACACATAGTTAGAGGCTTTAGGCCCCGCTGCATTTTTGCATACTTATTAAGGGTGGTATTTGGAACTACCACAAAAAATTTCAAGTTCATAACTTCCCCGGGTGACACCCTTAAACCACCCCCTAGAAATGATTATTTTGAAACAAATAGTTAGAGGCTTTAGGCCCCGCTGCATTTTTGCATACTTATTAAGGGTGGTATTAGGAACTACCACAAAAAACTTCAAGTTCATAACATCCCCGGGTGACACCCTTAAACCACCCCCTAGAAATGATTATTTTTGAACAAATAGTTAAAGGCTTTAGGCCCCGCTGCATTTTTGCATACTTATTAAGGGTGGTATTAGGAACTACCACAAAAAATTTCAAGTTCATAACATCCCCGGGTGACACCTTTAAACCACCCCCTAGAAATGATTATTTTGAAACAAATAGTTAGAGGCTTTAGGCCCCGCTGCATTTTTGCATACTAATTAAGGGTGGTATTAGGAACTACCACAAAAAATTTCAAGTTCATAACATCCCCGGGTGACACCCTTAAACCACCCCCTAGAAATGATTATTTTGAAACACATAGTTAGAGGCTTTAGGCCCCGCTGCATTTTTGCATACTTATTAAGGGTGGTATTTGGAACTACCACAAAAAATTTCAAGTTCATAACTTCCCCGGGTGACACCCTTAAACCACCCCCTAGAAATGATTATTTTGAAACAAATAGTTAGAGGCTTTAGGCCCCGCTGCATTTTTGCATACTTATTAAGGGTGGTATTAGGAACTACCACAAAAAATTTAAAGTTCATAACATCCCCGGGTGACACCCTTAAACCACCCCCTAGAAATGATTATTTTGGAACAAATAGTTAGAGGCTTTAGGCCCCGCTGCATTTTTGCATACTTATTAAGGGTGGTATTAGGAACTACCACAAAAAATTTCAAGTTGATAACATCCCCGGGTGATACCCTAAAACCACCCCCTAGAAATGATTATTTTGAAACAAATAGTTAGAGGCTTTAGGCCCCGCTGCATTTTTGCATACTTATTAAGGGTGGTATTAGGAACTACCACAAAAAATTTCAAGTTGATAACATCCCCGGGTGACACCTTTAAACCACCCCCTAGAAATGATTATTTTGAAACAAATAGTTAGAGGCTTTAGGCCCCGCTGCATTTTTGCATACTTATTAAGGGTGGTATTAGGAACTACCACAAAAAATTTCAAGTTCATAACATCCCCGGGTGACACCCTTAAACCACCCCCTAGAAATGATTATTTTGGAACAAATAGTTAGAGGCTTTAGGCCCCGCTGCATTTTTGCATACTTATTAAGGGTGGTATTAGGAACTACCACCAAAAATTTCAAGTTGATAACATCCCCGGGTGATACCCTAAAACCACCCCCTAGAAATGATTATTTTGAAACAAATAGTTAGAGGCTTTAGGCCCCGCTGCATTTTTGCATACTAATTAAGGGTGGTATTAGGAACTACCACAAAAAATTTCAAGTTCATAACATCCCCGGGTGACACCCTTAAACCACCCCCTAGAAATGATTATTTTGAAACACATAGTTAGAGGCTTTAGGCCCCGCTGCATTTTTGCATACTTATTAAGGGTGGTATTTGGAACTACCACAAAAAATTTCAAGTTCATAACTTCCCCGGGTGACACCCTTAAACCACCCCCTAGAAATGATTATTTTGAAACAAATAGTTAGAGGCTTTAGGCCCCGCTGCATTTTTGCATACTTATTAAGGGTGGTATTAGGAACTACCACAAAAAATTTCAAGTTCATAACATCCCCGGGTGACACCCTTAAACCACCCCCTAGAAATGATTATTTTTGAACAAATAATTAGAGGCTTTAGGCCCCGCTGCATTTTTGCATACTTATTAAGGGTGGTATTAGGAACTACCACAAAAAATTTCAAGTTCATCCGACTAATACTAGGATTTCTTTTTAAAAATCTCCCATTCTAGTTCCTACCTGGAATTTTCAGCAAATTAAAAAAAAGAATGAGTAGCTGGTCTTTGGTTATTGGAAACCCAATTCCTGCTAACTGCTTCGGCCATTAACCAATTAGGTTCTTTTTATTTAAATATAGAGGCCCTGTATATTATGGAAGTGTCTTATCTGACGCAGAGTTAACGAGAGTCGACCGAGTTGACGAAAGAATCAGAGAGAGGGAGAGAGTTGACTGACTCTTTCGTCAACTCGGTGACTCTCATCTACTCTGTCGTCGACTCTGCGTCCGATAAGATACTTCTGTATATTATCATAGTTCCACGCTGGAGACTCCAAATCTTTTGTAAACTGTTGTTCAGTGTACATGAGAAACAGGTATCTCAACGAACTTGATGTCAGTAAATGCACTGACTCGGACAATATAACCTCTATGGCTCAAAGGAAATGTGCGTAACCTCTGCGCAAACCTTATCTCTTGTAATATTTCTCCGGTCGATCCAGACCGCCGGAAACTAACTCAAGTTTAGCCCTTACAGAAAGACGGTGAACGTAACGACACTACCGCCAATAGCCAATAGTAATTTCTGCAATTGCAATAGTCAATAAAATGCTTATGGAATATATTGAATCTAACCATATTATATACAACAAGCGTTTTTTGTCGTTCTGTCGGAGCATCTCAACCAGAGTATTCATCGTTTTATTGAGTTTGGTTTGGTTGCTCTAGATATCTCCAAGGTTTTCGACAAAGTATGACACTCCGTTCTGCTGAGTAAATTCAAGCTATAAGTATTGACAGGAACTGGACTGAGAATTTTCTCTCTGGCCAATCAGTCAAGGTGATATTGGATGGCCTCAGATCTGATACCACACCATTTCTACCGAGGGTTCCCGGGCCCTAAAAATAAAGTACTCTCCCATTTCAAGTAAAACCGGTACCAACCTTCCTTCTGTGGACGGTGCGAATTTAATGGCTGATCCATTTCTTATAATCTTCGGCATAACTTTAACTGAGGATCTGCGATAGAATAATCTCATGTCATCGCCAAAAAAGTAGTTTAATGCATGCCAGGGTGGTATTGGTGATCTTGGTACAAATTGGATATTCCTAAGAATAAATTTTTCACAAAAAAAATTGGAATTATTAATTTATTTGGAGCAAAGTGCGCTTGAAATTATTATAATTGTTTAAACCTTGTTAAAATTCCTTAGCCCGGAATTAGCTCTCACATCAGCACACACTATGTTCTCAATTCCGGAATAACGTGCAGCATAATAAAATTAAGAACCTAATTCCGTCCATCAAACTATTGCCTTTTTTATTTATAAAAACGCCTAATAAGAGGTTCAAATTATTATGAGTTATTAAATATTATTGTATTTAATAGGAAAAATTAAAATACTGCAAAAATATACATCCTAGTGCCTGTTATAATCTTAGGAAGACAGTCCCACCTCTTTCGTAGTTACATAAGGAAATTGCTTTGGATGACGTGTTCGCGTCGACCGGTTGATTGAAAAGGAGTTTATGTACTCCAAATCAAAAAGACGATTCACTAAAGTGAATTATTTTGCTCCTAGAATATCATATATTATTAGTGGCTATTTTTTATTCCAAAATATTCAACGGTTTCCTTATTTCATAGCTTAATAGACCGTAATTATGTACTAGGCCGGAATATGGTACATTTACCTTAATTAGAGGTTTTAGACCCGGTGCATTTTTGCACACTAGGTATTAGGAACTACCACGAATGGTGTTTTTTTGGAAATATAGTTAAAGGCGGTAGAAGACTCCGCTGCACAATATAGTCCCTCGTTAAAACGAGTGGTATTAAAAAATACACCAAAAATCTCAAGCCCATAACAAGGCACCTTTTAACTCACCCCCTAGAAAATATTTTTGAAATTATAGTTAAAGGTTTTATGCCCCGCTGGGTTTTTGTGTACTTGATAAGGGTGGTGTTAAGAAATAACATAAAAAATTTCAACTCCGAAAGTGGCCACTTGACCACCCCAATGCTAACTAGATATAAAAAATTAATTTAACTAAAAACAGTAATATAATCAACTAATACTCGAATGAAGTATTATTTAAAAATAATATATGTATTTAAAAATAATAAACACCCTAGCATACCAGTATCCACGAAAGCGACTCTTTTGAGCATTATGTCTTGAAGAATATTGTTGAATTAATTTTGTACGAGCTAATTTTTGAATTAATTACTTAATAGATGATAAATCATTTTTCTAAGATAATTTATTATCAATTGTGTGTGGTTTATAAAGATGCCACAAATATTTGGCTGCTTTTCGGCCACTTTTTTAATGTTCGGTATTCGGCCGAATAAATGAACAAACGACTTGCCAGGCGACGACGCGACGCACAGTGGGGCCCGCCCATAGAAGGCTCCGCTCAAAACTCAATTTTCAAAATGTGGATCTTATAAAAAAAAAATTATATCATCGTAATTGCAGTAATGTATCAGATAACGTGTACAAATATTAAGTCGCTAACTATTACTAGTCACCGAGCGCATGAGCTTAAAGTTTATGGTTTTGGCAAAAGAATATTTCTGCGACAACGTATGCCTGTTTATGCGCGATTTAAAAACATTAATTTCTAACGATTAATGATAAAATCTAAGAAAGTGTATTATGTCGGTGATCAAGCAAGGTATGTTGATTCTTAAATAATTTTATATTATATTATAAGTTCATTGGTTTCTGATACAGGACTTAAAATTTGTTGTAGTGTGTATTTTTTTGTAGGGGGTTTTTTAAATGACATTTTCTCCGAAATGCGCAAAGTTCTATTTCTGAATCTTTTTTTATTAGAAAAGGAAGACTTTGAACACTAGTTAACCGAAAAAAGTAGCAATAGAACTTTGCGCATTTTCGAGAAAAAAATATTTAATTGTGTATTGAGTTTTCGGTAGAACACAAAATCACTGTTGTAGTATCATAAAAATACTCCCATATGTAATTGTATGAAGATAAATTCAAAATAAATAGAAAATAATAGTAAATAGGAAGAATAGGAATAAGAATGACGAAGCTCTGCAGTTTTTCTACGTTTTGACTGCTCGCTACATTCATCAAAATTTTTGGCAGGTCTTCCTCCTTTAGATCTCTGGTATAATTCAAATTTAGAAACATAATGCAACCAGCTGTTTTCCAATTCAAAAAATCTGTTTACGTGTCTGTTACATCTATTCCATTTTGAAATAAACGACTTCTTAAAATTACGTAATGCGATTTTTAGCCGCCCTCTCTTTGAGTCTGGACAGTTAGTTTGATTCGAAATATATAGTTCTAGATCGATAAGCTTTTTCGCCAAGGATTTTTGAGGACTTTTGAGTAATGTCTCACATAAGTCTCGATTTCTAATAGAAATGTAAGTCTCGTCTAAAATAAGATGTCAGTATTAAAATATGGTATAAATATATACGGAATTTACTATTCTTTTCTATTTATTTTGAATTTATCTTCATACAATTACATATCTACAGTAAAAAGCCAGAAGTGTCTAAGTGCAAATTTGACGATTTTGACTTTATTGCATTTTTGTATTCAGTATTTTAGTCTTAATCATTGCTATAATTATTATCTTAAACTGAGCTGTGGTTGCTGAGTTATTCGACCGGCAAAAGTGGTTTTGTGCACAATTCTGTATCTAAAAAAATCTTTGAGGGCGATTTTCTCGAAACGCATATTTTGCACTTAAGCACTTCTGGCTGTGTACTGTAGATATGGGAGTATTTTTATGACACTACAACAGTGACTTTGTGTTCTATCGAAAACTCAATACACAATTAAATATTTTTTTCTCGAAAATGCGCAAAGTTCTATTGCTACTTTTTTCGGTTAACTAGTGTTCAAAGTCTTCCTTTTCTAATAAAAAAAGATTCAGAAATAGAACTTTGCGCATTTCGGAGAAAATGTCATTTAAAAAACCCCCTACAAAAAAATACACACTACAACAAATTTTAAGTCCTGTATCAGAAACCAATGAACTTATAATATAATATAAAATTATTTAAGAATCAACATACCTTGCTTGATCACCGACATAATACACTTTCTTAGATTTTATCATTAATCGTTAGAAATTAATGTTTTTAAATCGCGCATAAACAGGCATACGTTGTCGCAGAAATATTCTTTTGCCAAAACCATAAACTTTAAGCTCATGCGCTCGGTGACTAGTAATAGTTAGCGACTTAATATTTGTACACGTTATCTGATACATTACTGTAATTACGATGATATAATTTTTTTTTATAATATCCACATTTTGAAAATTGAGTTTTGAGCAGAACCTTCTATGAACGGGCCCCACTGTGCGACGGCGGCCTGCGGCCGAAGTCCACATAGATTTAATTTCTCCGCGCCGCCTGATGTTTATGCCAGCGCAAATGTTCCATGTATTTTAAATGTCACCGCCACCCCTAAAATTTCTTTGTGGGTTAACCCACATTATGCGGCCGAATACCAAATCATAAAAAACGCACATATCACTAAAAATTATATAAAAGGAATCCAAATTTCATCGGAAAAGCAACAACAAAAACAACAATATTATGAAAGGGGACTCCGGACCGGCGAAAAATTTTCTTGAGAAAAGCAATAAAAAACAAAAAATCGAAATCGACTGGCTTCAAATCGTTTAAGGAATTGCGCGCAATTGTATTAACATCAGAAATGTTATTGTAGTCTTAAGGCCCCCATACACGGTCAAATGGATGTACATCGAAGGGCGGATGTACAACCAAAATTATCGATTGTGGGCCGGTCGGCCGATCAAAATACGTTGCTCTTATGGGTTTGATGAAATTCTGGATGTACAACCAATTTGACCGTGTATGAGGGCCTTTAAGATCGCATCTACAGTGATAATTTTTCTATGCTCGAAATGTTCGCGAATTCGAGGCTTCGGCCCAGAGCGTGGCTCAGTATCTCTAGTTTAGATTGAACTAAATATCTTATGAATCGCTAATGCCATGTGGCCAAAAACTCTTTTCTGGAGAACCGACCATAAGAGATATCAAGTGGGTTACATTTTACCAATTGGGGCTGAATTTCAAAAACCCTAAAATAAAATTTTTGGTCATAATTCCTCAATATCATTTTCACTTTCAACATGCAAAAGTATTCACGGGGGAAAAAAACATGAAACAATTTTTTTTGTATGTATTTACAATACAAAAATGTGCAACAGACAGCGCCTGGCTGGGGGATTTGTGCCGTGCCGGGGGATTTCTCGCCCTGTCCAGACTTCGCGCCCTCTTGTTTATCTCGTTTATCCAAAAAATGCGCCGAAATAGGTCATCAATTCTGAATTCCATTCATAAAAGAAAAGGGTCGTAAGAAAATTGCGTCGAAGTTTATTTTTTAAATTTTTCTGAACGAGTTAATGCTCTTTCTATTCTTTAACGATGGCGCGCACGATGCAGAAAGATATAGTGCGTTCTTTCTCTGTCAAAAGCGATTCCTAACGAGCACTTTTTGCTTAGTTTGAAAGACTCGGAGAACGGTGTCCGCGGTTGAGGGGGGTTCGCTATTCATGAAGGGGTCGTTGAATTTTCCGGATGATTTCTATAGATTTAGATTTGCTGAATCCGGAAATCAAGATATTTTTGCAAAATCTCGGTCCTTCAGCTAGAAGCAATTATTTTTAACAAAAGTGTCTTCGATGGGGTGGGTTTATATTCAATGTATTTTTAATAATATAAGCATTGAATAACTATTGTTTTTTCTAGAATTTTTCAACTTAATTATACGAGTCCATAAATTTGACTTCAACTAATACGCATACTTACATATGAAGATATGAATTTTCCGTTCCCTAAATTTTATGAAATGTGACAAGCATTTTTTATTTATCCTAGTTCTCTGTAAAAGTGCCTGCGAAGGTAAGGCATATTTGCGGCTACCTTTTCACTTTCATGCGACTATCGGGTCCCACTCTCTGATCAGACCGAAAACTTGAAGGATAATGAGTTAATACTTTTTCCATCATTCTAATTGTACACTTCAGAAAGCTCAATCTCAATATCTATATTTGCCTAAATATATCCTCACCGTACTGTAGGCAATTCGTTTCTTTTTAGCACGATTTTGTGGATAAGATTGTCTATAATGTTATTTATACTTAGCTGACGCTGAATATTTTATTTAAATAGAGCTTTTTGGGGACTTCAATTGTATTGATAAAGACAGTTTTCACACTAATATGGATATACATACATACTTTTTCTACTCCGATTTTCGAAATGGAGATAGTCTTCGCAAATACTATCATTCCTGCAATTTTCATCTTTTCAGAAAAGTCCACCACTTTTTGACGGTCACAGCTCGGACTGTTAACAACTTTTATTGATTGGCTTTCTGTATGTTTATAATCTCGAAAACGGGTAATCCGATTTCTATAGGACTTTAAGAGGTAGTATTTCTGGACATATTTTGAGCCTATTTCTCACTCGATTAAAAAAAATATTTTTTCAGCAAAGACAGACGGGTCGTAATGGGGTATATAGCTGAATAATATATCATTTGAGCCGCTCAGTGCACAAATTGATTAACTCCATAAAACAAAAAGTAGAGAAATGCGACGAAATAATGTATCTTGTTTTTTAGTATTCCCTTATAATTCAATGGTCAATATTATTCAAGGGTCAAAAAAAAATTGCCTTTTAATGGTGTTAATCTTTATTATTCCGAAAGTTATTATAAATATAAGAAGTTATGAGCATACCATGTATGTTCAGGCACTGGCCTGAAGGAAGAAAAAGTCATTTAAGCAGGCGACGAGTTGATACTTTACAAAATGTCAAATTAATTATACAACTAAACAAGCAGGCGTCGGCCAGATTTCTGGATATAAAAGGCCGGCCGGAATCAAGAAAATTCAGTCAACTATCTACAATCAACCGACTATGTTCAACCCACTAGTTCCAGTTCCAGTTGAAGTTGCAGTTTAGTTCCAGTTCCAATTGAAGTTTGAAGTCCAGTTCCAGTTGAAGTTCGAAGTTTAGTTCCAGTTGAGGCTTGTTAGTTGCAGTTCCATTGTTGGTATTTTTTGATTGGTATAAATAAATGATAAAGGTATAACTACTTGTTTTATGAATCTATCCACACGGGTGCAACATGTCTCACGGTGACATCATGCCCCTACATTAAAGAGCAGGTTAGACGGTGCATACATGTCAGTTCCTGACATCGCTCCAACTATCCTGCCCTGATTCAGAACAACACAGACACAACAAATATACAATTTACAGAGGCGAATTGGTTTTGGTCAAATTTGCGTTGTTTATGTTGGGTCGTTGTGCTTCTTGGTGAACACAGTTTGGAGGAGCTATTCGTTGAGGTCGATGCAATACAAATTATCCATTTCAATTACATTTCCGTCCTCTCCTCTGAACTTTGCTCTGGATAGTGGTCCTTGGAACACATAGTGGTCACGTTTGGAACTGTCACATTTCGAACGATATTATATAAATTGTCAATCCATTCTTTCATCCGCTACACGACAACCTCAATAAACATTTTGGTGGTTCCATCCAGGATTGGCAATCTATTTTATCGACGAAATCAAGTTCTAAGATGAGTTCACTAAGGAAGGCAATGCTGCGAGAGCAGGCTCAGAGATCTCGTATTGAGAAATTTATTGAAAATTCGAAGAAAACTGCGACGGTAAAAAGAACCAAGGCATTCTATGAAGTAAAACTGGAACAAATGAATCAGTTATGGTTGGAGTACAAGGAGACAGATCAGTTATTAACGGATGCGTATCTATGTGACGAGTCAGATTCCGCAGCAGCACCTGAAGATACATACGTGCAAATAGAGTCGAAATATTCTGAGTATCGGAGTGAACTGCTGGAAGGACTCAGGAAATTGTCTGCAGTAGAACCTCTGCCAACCCAACCTGCAACAATTCCAATGGTCCGAACGGAAACATTTTTGCCAAAAATAGAATTACCAAAGTTTGATGGGAATTATGATTCGTGGTTTTCCTTCCATGATTTATTCGTGTCCCTGATTCACAACAACGTGCAATTGAGCGCAGTGCAGAAGCTGTATCACCTGAAATCATGTTTGATTGGTGATGCTGAACAACTTCTACGACACATACCAGTTACGGATAATAACTATGACGTTTCTTGGAACAAGGTTAAGGAACGATATGAAAATAAGAGGATTTTGGTAAATCATTATTTGAAGACACTTCTCAATCAACCAAAGGTTACAACCGAAAATTCCAATAATTTAAAAACATTCATAGCAACAACGGATGATTGTCTACAACAAATCATCAATTTGAAAATTGATATAGAATCATGGGATCTTTTACTTATACACATCCTGATCTCAAAACTCCCGTTTGTTACGATGAAGATGTGGGAAGAAGAACAAGGCGCATCCCAAACTCTGCCTACTTACAACGCTTTCCATGCATTCCTGTGTACAAGACAGAAGGTACTTGAGTCTATCTCTGACATTGTGTCAACAAGTCAACAGTCACAACCAACTCGGACAAAACCCACTACAAGGGTTCACCATACAATCAAGGGGAATCAATGTCCAGCCTGTCGGGAATGTCACTGGCTTCAGAGATGCCCTAAATATATTAATATGGACCCAACCGCAAGACGAAAGGTAGTGAGGACAGCGGGACACTGCTTCAATTGCCTATCGAAAAACCACACGACGAATCAGTGCAAGAGCAAATTTAGATGTTTGAAGTGCAAGGAAAAACATCATACGACCTTGCATGACGAGACGCAGAAGTCTTACTCAGAGCCAAAGTCACAACAACATGATCAAACGAGTCAAAGACCAGACGATACACCTATATCGCCACATCAACGAACCACTCACCAGGCCCACAGCGCTGGTGGTTCAAACAACGTGCAAGTCTTCCTCGCAAGGGAGGGGACGCACACGTTGCTATCAACAGCCTTGGTACTCACAAGGGGGAGCAACGGACGGCAACATACTATCAGATGCCTAGTGGATAATGGCTCGGAGTCATCCTTTATTACCCAGAATACATGCAAGAAACTAGGAGTGTCCTGTAGCCCGGCAGGAGTCAACATATATGGTCTGAACACAAGGCCAACAGGGAAGTCAACGAAACAAACTAGGATTATTCTAGAATCAATGAGCGCTAGCAAATTTCAGATGTCCCAAACATTTCTAGTGGTCAACAGTATAACCGAAAGCTTACCTAAGATAGCAATTTCAAATCACCGGTATAACCATTTGCATGGTCTTGAACTGGCAGACCCAGGATGGTGGAAACCTGGCGACATCGATGCTTTGCTGGGTGCAGATGCATATGCTAGGATAGTTCAAGATGGTGTTCGACGAGGTGCAGAAGCAGAGCCCGTGGCAGTAAACACAAGTTTTGGATGGGTAATAATCGGACCCACACACGAGATGTCTAATACTACAGCTAACAATTTCACGATTCAAGTCACAAACGAGGATCTCAGCAATCAACTTAAACAATTCTGGGAAGAAGAAGAGGTCAATTCACGACCAATTCTGAGTCAAGAAGAGCAAGAATGTTCGGACTATTATACAAAAACCCATCGACGGCTAGAGAATGGGCAATACCAAGTCAATCTCCCATTCAGACGAAACGAGAAGCCCAACTTAGGCAACTCACGTGCGATGGCCCTCAAGCGGATGTATTGTGTAGAAAGACGGCTCAATAGCAACCCTCAACTAAGGAAAGACTATGAAGCCTGTTTACAGGAATACATCCAGCTGGGACACATGGTTGAAACAAGCCAGCCCAACGACGGTGAACCAAACTATTACATCCCACATCATGCGGTAATAAAAGAGAGCAGCACCACCACCAAAGTGAGAGTTGTATTTGATGCGTCTGCGAAAACGACTAATGGTCATTCGTTGAATGATTTTTTGCTAGCTGGCCCAACAATACAATCCAAGTTGTTTTGCACTCTACTAAGATGGAGAAGACATAGAATAGCTGTCCATGCAGATATCGAGAAAATGTATCGAATGGTTCAGGTATCACCAGAACATCGGACATATCAACGAATTCTCTGGCGGCATCAAACTCAAGGCAATGTTCAAGACTATATGCTGACAACGGCAACTTTTGGAACAACAGCTGCTCCTTATTTGGCGATTAGAACACTGAACCAACTGGCAGTAGATGAGAAGCAGAACTTCCCACTTGCATCTAAGGTAACTGAGTCTGATTTCTATGTGGATGATTTATTGACAGGCACGGATGATGTCAAAGAAGCACTTGAACTGCAGTTCCAACTACTCACAATGCTCAAGTCAGGTGGATTCAATCTGAGGAAGTGGAGCAGTAACGAGAAGCAAGTGCTTGAACAATTACCAATGGAGTACAGAGAGCATAAAGATTTGGTGACATTTTCAGAGGCGAGTGCAATAAAGACTCTGGGGGTCCGTTGGCAACCGAGTTCTGATCACTTCTCTTTTCAATTCAAGCTGCATAAAGAACATAACGTCATAACTAAGAGAACAATCTTATCAGAAGTGGCGTCGTTATATGATCCTCTAGGGTTGCTACAACCAGTGATAATCGTTGCTAAAATGTTAATCCAGGATTTATGGCTGACAGGGTGTTCATGGGACCAACAAGTGCCAGAACATATAGCCAAAAATTGGGAAAACTACAAGGCGGATTTACATAATATAAACAAAATTACAATTCCTAGGTGGATCCACTATTCTCCACAACATGACATGCAAATCCATGGCTTCTGCGACGCATCAATGCGAGCAACTGCTGCTGTGATCTATTTGCGAGTCACGGACAACGAAGGCAACATTATGTCGACTCTACTAACCTCGAGAACCAAGGTAGCATCAACACCACCAACAGTATGGCCCATTGGTATAATAGAGGAGCTATTCCCAGGGAGCGACGGTTTAACAAGGGTAGTACAAATTCGTACCAACACAGGTCAATTCAAACGACCAATCACAAAGGTATGCCCACTACCAATACACACAAGTACACACAGCCAAGAGTCCAACACGTTCCATACACATACTTTAAATTCAAAGGTTACTAATAATACATTGCAGATGGGTAATCGATACGAATGCGAGGAAGAAGGATATTGGGATAACTATCTCTATATTGATGAAGAGGTCACGTTATCGCCGCCACCCGTGGATGGTTCGACGAGTCCTCTCAATCAATCGCCACAAGAGTCCACAGCGAAGGCAGAGTACCCACAGGCGCTACCTGAACAAACGAGATACACGACGTCAACGACAACCAACCCAGCCAACATCAATGGAAGACTAATAACGTCATTGCGAATCCTACGACCGACGACCACAATCCAAGAGCTCGAGATGAGGCAAGAAAATGAATTCCAACGGTTCGTGACTAGGGAAGGGGTTGACATCTACTTGCCAAAACAAGTCATTAAAAAATTGGACATTGGCAAGATAAAAGGGCGAAAAAGAAAAGAGCAAACCCTTAACCTTCCAGGACGATACCAAGCTAAGGTCAAGATCAAAGGGAATGGCGAGATCCAGTTTCACCACTACCGCAAACGCGGTATATCCAGCGGACGAAACTGTTGATCAAGAATGATCAACGCGGGGGAGTATGTTCAGGCACTGGCCTGAAGGAAGAAAAAGTCATTTAAGCAGGCGACGAGTTGATACTTTACAAAATGTCAAATTAATTATACAACTAAACAAGCAGGCGTCGGCCAGATTTCTGGATATAAAAGGCCGGCCGGAATCAAGAAAATTCAGTCAACTATCTACAATCAACCGACTATGTTCAACCCACTAGTTCCAGTTCCAGTTGAAGTTGCAGTTTAGTTCCAGTTCCAATTGAAGTTTGAAGTCCAGTTCCAGTTGAAGTTCGAAGTTTAGTTCCAGTTGAGGCTTGTTAGTTGCAGTTCCATTGTTGGTATTTTTTGATTGGTATAAATAAATGATAAAGGTATAACTACTTGTTTTATGAATCTATCCACACGGGTGCAACATGTCTCACGGTGACATCATGCCCCTACATTAAAGAGCAGGTTAGACGGTGCATACATGTCAGTTCCTGACATCGCTCCAACTATCCTGCCCTGATTCAGAACAACACAGACACAACAAATATACAATTTACAGAGGCGAATTGGTTTTGGTCAAATTTGCGTTGTTTATGTTGGGTCGTTGTGCTTCTTGGTGAACACAGTTTGGAGGAGCTATTCGTTGAGGTCGATGCAATACAAATTATCCATTTCAATTACATTTCCGTCCTCTCCTCTGAACTTTGCTCTGGATAGTGGTCCTTGGAACACATAGTGGTCACGTTTGGAACTGTCACATTTCGAACGATATTATATAAATTGTCAATCCATTCTTTCATCCGCTACACGACAACCTCAATAAACAATGTGCTTTGACACTTAAATATGAAATGTTTCAAAAAGTGGAGTTAATCGATGTGTGCACTGAACGGCTCATTTAACAATAATAATCTTAACAAATTTCATAGAAACAAAAAAATTGTAAACACAAACAATCATTAGAAAATAACGAGAAACAGCGATAGTTCTTTTCAGAACCAAATCAGTACTAGTAAAATCATAAGAACACAACACATATTTCTTATGTTATGTATTCGTCTCAACAAAAAATTAGGAAGAAAATGAGAATTGTGTGATGTATTTATTTAAGCACTTAATTTGTAACATATTTCTTTTAGAACATTTAAAATTTTTATAGGGTGTTTGTAGGGCACAGAGAATCAAATTTATAGCACGCTCACAGGCCTCTGACTATTCTTTCCAAAATAATCATTTCGCCCGGGGATGTTATGAGCTTGAAATATTTTGGGGTAGTTCTTATCACCACCCTTAACAAGTGTAAAAATTTCAGCGGGGTCTAAAGCCTCTAACTATTTGTTTCAAAATAATCATTTCTAGGGGCTGGTTTAAGGGTGTCACCCGGGGATGTTATGAACTTGAAATTTTTGGTGGTAGTTCCTAATACCACCCTTAATAAGTATGCAAAAATGCAGCGGGGCCTAAAGCCTCTAACTATTTGTTTCAAAATAATCATTTCTAGGGGCTGGTTTAAGGGTGTCACCCGGGGATGTTATGAACTTGAAATTTTTGGTGGTAGTTCCTAATACCACCCTTAATAAGTATGCAAAAATGCAGCGGGGCCTAAAGCCTCTAACTATTTGTTTCAAAATAATCATTTCTAGGGGCTGGTTTAAGGGTGTCACCCGGGGATGTTATGAACTTGAAATTTTTTGTGGTAGTTCCTAATACCACCCTTAATTAGTATGCAAAAATGCAGCGGGGCCTAAAGCCTCTAACTATTTGTTTCAAAATAATCATTTCTAGGGGGTGGTTTTAGGGTATCACCCGGGGATGTTATCAACTTGAAATTTTTGGTGGTAGTTCCTAATACCACCCTTAATAAGTATGCAAAAATGCAGCGGGGCCTAAAGCCTCTAACTATTTGTTTCAAAATAATCATTTCTAGGGGGTGGTTTAAGGGTGTCACCCGGGGAAGTTATGAACTTGAAATTTTTTGTGGTAGTTCCTAATACCACCCTTAATAAGTATGCAAAAATGCAGCGGGGCCTAAAGCCTCTAACTATGTGTTTCAAAATAATCATTTCTAGGGGGTGGTTTAAGGGTGTCACCCGGGGATGTTATGAACTTGAAATTTTTTGTGGTAGTTCCTAATACCACCCTTAATTAGTATGCAAAAATGCAGCGAGGCCTAAAGCCTCTAACTATTTGTTTCAAAATAATCATTTCTAGGGGGTGGTTTAAGGGTGTCACCCGGGGATGTTATGAACTTTAAATTTTTTGTGGTAGTTCCTAATACCACCCTTAATAAGTATGCAAAAATGCAGCGGGGCCTAAAGCCTCTAACTATTTGTTTCAAAATAATCATTTCTAGGGGGTGGTTTAAGGGTGTCACCCGGGGAAGTTATGAACTTGAAATTTTTTGTGGTAGTTCCAAATACCACCCTTAATAAGTATGCAAAAATGCAGCGGGGCCTAAAGCCTCTAACTATGTGTTTCAAAATAATCATTTCTAGGGGGTGGTTTAAGGGTGTCACCCGGGGATGTTATGAACTTGAAATTTTTTGTGGTAGTTCCTAATACCACCCTTAATAAGTATGCAAAAACGCAGCGGGGCCTAAAGCCTCTAACTATTTGTTTCAAAATAATCATTTCTAGGGGGTGGTTTAAGGGTGTCACCCGGGGATGTTATGAACTTTAAATTTTTTGTGGTAGTTCCTAATACCACCCTTAATAAGTATGCAAAAATGCAGCGGGGCCTAAAGCCTCTAACTATTTGTTCAAAAATAATCTTTTCTAGGGGGTGGTTTAAGGGTGTCACCCGGGGATGTTATGAACTTGAAATTTTTTGTGGTAGTTCCTAATACCACCCTTAATAAGTATGCAAAAATGCAGCGGGGCCTAAAGCCTCTAACTATTTGTTTCAAAATAATCATTTCTAGGGGGTGGTTTAAGGGTGTCACCCGGGGATGTTATGAACTTTAAATTTTTTGTGGTAGTTCCTAATACCACCCTTAATAAGTATGCAAAAATGCAGCGGGGCCTAAAGCCTCTAACTATTTGTTTCAAAATAATCATTTCTAGGGGGTGGTTTAAGGGTGTCACCCGGGGAAGTTATGAACTTGAAATTTTTTGTGGTAGTTCCTAATACCACCCTTAATAAGTATGCAAAAATGCAGCGGGGCCTAAAGCCTCTAACTATTTGTTCCAAAATAATCATTTCTAGGGGGTGGTTTAAGGGTGTCACCCGGGGATGTTATGAACTTGAAATTTTTTGTGGTAGTTCCTAATACCACCCTTAATAAGTATGCAAAAATGCAGCGGGGCCTAAAGCCTCTAACTATTTGTTTCAAAATAATCATTTCTACGGGGTGGTTTAAGGGTGTCACCCGGGGATGTTATGAACTTGAAATTTTTTGTGGTAGTTCCTAATACCACCCTTAATAAGTATGCAAAAATGCAGCGGGGCCTAAAGCCTCTAACTATTTGTTTCAAAATAATCATTTCTAGGGGGTGGTTTTAGGGTATCACCCGGGGATGTTATGAACTTTAAATTTTTTGTGGTAGTTCCTAATACCACCCTTAATAAGTATGCAAAAATGCAGCGGGGCCTAAAGCCTCTAACTATTTGTTCCAAAATAATCATTTCTAGGGGGTGGTTTAAAGGTGTCACCCGGGGATGTTATGAACTTGAAATTTTTTGTGGTAGTTCCTAATACCACCCTTAATAAGTATGCAAAAATGCAGCGGGGCCTAAAGCCTCTAACTATTTGTTCCAAAATAATCATTTCTAGGGGGTGGTTTAAAGGTGTCACCCGGGGATGTTATCAACTTGAAATTTTTTGTGGTAGTTCCTAATACCACCCTTAATAAGTATGCAAAAATGCAGCGGGGCCTAAAGCCTCTAACTATTTGTTTCAAAATAATCATTTCTAGGGGGTGGTTTTAGGGTATCACCCGGGGATGTTATCAACTTGAAATTTTTTGTGGTAGTTCCTAATACCACCCTTAATAAGTATGCAAAAATGCAGCGGGGCCTAAAGCCTCTAACTATTTGTTTCAAAATAATCATTTCTAGGGGGTGGTTTTAGGGTATCACCCGGGGATGTTATGAACTTGAAGTTTTTTGTGGTAGTTCCTAATACCACCCTTAATAAGTATGCAAAAATGCAGCGGGGCCTAAAGCCTCTAACTATTTGGTCCAAAATAATCATTTCTACGGGGTGGTTTAAGGGTGTCACCCGGGGATGTTATGAACTTGAAATTTTTTGTGGTAGTTCCTAATACCACCCTTAATAAGTATGCAAAAATGCAGCGGGGCCTAAAGCCTCTAACTATTTGTTTCAAAATAATCATTTCTAGGGGGTGGTTTTAGGGTATCACCCGGGGATGTTATCAACTTGAAATTTTTTGTGGTAGTTCCTAATACCACCCTTAATAAGTATGCAAAAATGCAGCGGGGCCTAAAGCCTCTAACTATTTGTTTCAAAATAATCATTTCTAGGGGGTGGTTTTAGGGTATCACCCGGGGATGTTATGAACTTGAAATTGTTTGTGGTAGTTCCTAATATCACCCTTAATAAGTATGCAAAAATGCAGCGGGGCCTAAAGCCTCTAACTATTTGTTTCAAAATAATCATTTCTAGGGGGTGGTTTTAGGGTATCACCCGGGGATGTTATCAACTTGAAATTTTTTGTGGTAGTTCCTAATACCACCCTTAATAAGTATGCAAAAATGCAGCGGGGCCTAAAGCCTCTAACTATTTGTTTCAAAATAATCATTTCTAGGGGGTGGTTTTAGGGTATCACCCGGGGATGTTATCAACTTGAAATTTTTTGTGGTAGTTCCTAATATCACCCTTAATAAGTATGCAAAAATGCAGCGGGGCCTAAAGCCTCTAACTATTTGTTTCAAAATAATCATTTCTAGGGGGTGGTTTTAGGGTATCACCCGGGGATGTTATCAACTTGAAATTTTTTGTGGTAGTTCCTAATACCACCCTTAATAAGTATGCAAAAATGCAGCGGGGCCTAAAGCCTCTAACTATTTGTTTCAAAATAATCATTTCTAGGGGGTGGTTTTAGGGTATCACCCGGGGATGTTATGAACTTGAAATTTTTTGTGGTAATTCCTAATATCACCCTTAATAAGTATGCAAAAATGCAGCGGGGCCTAAAGCCTCTAACTATTTGTTTCAAAATAATCATTTCTAGGGGGTGGTTTTAGGGTATCACCCGGGGATGTTATCAACTTGAAATTTTTTGTGGTAGTTCCTAATACCACCCTTAATAAGTATGCAAAAATGCAGCGGGGCCTAAAGCCTCTAACTATTTGTTTCAAAATAATCATTTCTAGGGGGTGGTTTTAGGGTATCACACGGGGATGTTATCAACTTGAAATTTTTTGTGGTAGTTCCTAATATCACCCTTAATAAGTATGCAAAAATGCAGCGGGGCCTAAAGCCTCTAACTATTTGTTTCAAAATAATCATTTCTAGGGGGTGGTTTTAGGGTATCACCCGGGGATGTTATCAACTTGAAATTTTTTGTGGTAGTTCCTAATACCACCCTTAATAAGTATGCAAAAATGCAGCGGGGCCTAAAGCCTCTAACTATTTGTTTCAAAATAATCATTTCTAGGGGGTGGTTTTAGGGTATCACCCGGGGATGTTATGAACTTGAAATTTTTTGTGGTAGTTCCTAATATCACCCTTAATAAGTATGCAAAAATGCAGCGGGGCCTAAAGCCTCTAACTATTTGTTTCAAAATAATCATTTCTAGGGGGTGGTTTTAGGGTATCACCCGGGGATGTTATGAACTTGAAATTTTTTGTGGTAGTTCCTAATACCACCCTTAATAAGTATGCAAAAATGCAGCGGGGCCTAAAGCCTCTAACTATTTGTTTCAAAATAATCATTTCTAGGGGGTGGTTTTAGGGTATCACCCGGGGATGTTATCAACTTGAAATTTTTTGTGGTAGTTCCTAATATCACCCTTAATAAGTATGCAAAAATGCAGCGGGGCCTAAAGCCTCTATTTGTTTCAAAATAATCATTTCTAGGGGGTGGTTTTAGGGTATCACCCGGGGATGTTATCAACTTGTAATTTTTTGTGGTAGTTCCTAATACCAGCCTTAATAAGTATGCAAAAATGCAGCGGGGCCTAAAGCCTCTAACTATTTGTTTCAAAATAATCATTTCTAGGGGGTGGTTTTAGGGTATCACCCGGGGATGTTATGAACTTGAAATTTTTTGGGGTAGTTCTTATCACCACCCTTAACAAGTGAACAAAATTTCAGCGGGGCCTAAAGCCTCTAACTATTTGTTCCAAATTAATCATTTTTAGGGGGTTGTTTTAGGGTGCCACCCGGGGATGTTATAAACTTGAAATTCTTTGGGGTAGTTCTTACCAGCACCCTTAACAAGTGTACAAAATTTCAGCGGGGCCTAAAGCCCCTAACTATTTTTTCCCAAAATACTCATTTCTAGGGGGTGAGTTAGGGGTAGGTTTAAAATTCGTGATTAATAATTTAGGGGTGATATTTTTCAAGACCTCTACTGACTTCCCCGTATCAAAAAACAATTATTTACTTGTTTTTTAAGGTCCAACCATCAGTTTCAAAATTTAATTTTTTTTTTTCTAAAATCGTTCGATCGAACGTTCGGAACTTCAGGCTCATGAAAACCCCTGGTTTAGTTAGTCGATTTTTATTGCGTAAGAGATAGTAAATGATAATAGATAGAATAATTATTATGGTTGTTTACGATATGATAGCCAGAAGTGAGAAGATTGGTCAATAGGGCAAAACATGCTGGGCAATAGGAAGAATTCAGGTCCACCCTTACAGCCTACAACAAAGAACTGAGACACTCTAAAGGTTTACCTGGGAAATCATCGTGAAGGCCTGCAGACTCTACAGCTACTCCAAGAGCACTTCGAAGGAATCCTCCAAGGGAATAGGCCTACTTGAAAAGGATGATAGCTCATACAGCACCAACTCCAAGCTGTTGATATCGACTCAGTTCCAAGGCACTGAATTGAGAGCTTTGTTTTTGGCGGCCTGAACAAGGTAGTATTGGATGGCGTCGTTTCTTTCACCAGCCCTCTTTATAATATACTCTAACGATCTTCTTTCAATCCTCTCCAACCTACTTCACAGTTTCGCCGATGAGGGTACTATGCCCTGGGCGGTACATAAGACAAGCACTTATCAGACCTTGTCTTTTAGACCGTGAAGTACACCACCCCCACGAGCTTCGAAGTCAGTGTAACGGTCCCTCCGAAAGACTTGATAGGAGGGATCACAAAGTTCACCAATGAGAATGCCTTCACGGAGCCAAGTTTCAGTGAACGCTATGACAACGAATTCACCAGCCGCCGTTGCTTGAAGGATTTCATTAATTTTTGATCTAGTACCCCTTGCGTTCTGGGAGTAGAGTGAGAGCGTCTCGAGTTTTTTGACATCTGTGGAACGCTCGGACTGGAAGCGTTTGCGTAATGACTTCGAGTGCGAAATATCAAGATTAGGAAAAGAGCTTGTGATTGACCCCCGGTGTACACCGATAGCTTTGATATGGAGTTTAGATACGACACATTCAAATAATGCCTTGCCGTTCTATCCAGGATCTCCCAATCTTCTTTAGGGATCATCCATAAATTATGTGAGGCGATTTTTGCGATTTTTCGACCCGCCCCAGCCCCTTGGTCATATGTCATGAGATTTGGTTCGACCTTCTCCCCCTTCCTCCTAATCTTACGTGATATTGATCAAACTTTTAAAAATCTCTAGAATTTACTCTAAAAATATGTATTTACAGTCGTAACCCCAGCAAGGAGGGCCTTTCCTTTGAATATAGAACTGCAAGAGGGGCCCTTGCGAATAAAATCTGTGCACGTAACCGCAGTGAAATCTGGGTCAGTCAACTGCCAAATTGGGTTAGTTTATAGTCAAATTATATCTACTTTGTTTACATTAAGTGACCCAATGTGCCATGAAATGCCATCTGCTGATTAGACTTCGGAATAATTTAACTTATTTGAGATAACTGAAAATTGGAACTCCTTGCACCTCTTCTATTCCACTCGCTTTTTCCGGTTGTAGTGGACACACAATTATCAAAACGTGAGCACTCACTCAACAAGAATTTCACTATGCTAAAATTCGGCGGGGGCCTTCCTGTAGTTCTATACTCTAAGGGCCTTCTGCGAGTCAGTGTTACTTGGCTATGACGCAACATTCGCCCAGTCGCGCGTTTGGCTGATCGGTGGCGGCTAAATAATCGAGGGGCTACTATAGTACTTTCTCGCGTTCGCATAACCGGGTACAATTTTTTTATAGGATCTATCCTAAGGCCCCCATTCACACAGGTCGTCCTATTCACAAAAGTGGTAGCAATACCGAAATATCGAATTACAGACCAATTGCCAAGCTGTCTGTCATACCAAAGCTTTTTGAGTCAATCATTTATTCTGCAATCGTGCCCATCTGCAAGAAACTTATTCCTACGAACCAACATGGTTTTCTTTCAGCTCGTTCCACTACCACCAATCTCCTTGAATTCACTTCCCATGCTGTTGAAGGCTTCGTTTCCGGTTGCCAAACTGATTGTGTTTACACTCATTTCAGTAAGGCATTTGACAAGCTTTCCCACTACATTATACTTTTCAAACTAAAAAGTTAGGTTTCCCTTCTATTATGGTTCCAGTCCTACTTAGCTGACAGGACCTACCAAGTCCTTTTCCGTGGATCCAAATCCGCGACCATTGAGGCGTCATCCGGTGTCCCTCAAGGCAGTCATCTTGGCCCTATCCTCTTTATTCTTTCTATTGATGACATTGTTACCTTGCTAAGACACTGCAGAATCCTGATTTATGCTGATGACATCAAATTGTACCGTCACGTAAAGAGTATGGAGGACTGCAAACTTTTGCAAGTCGACCTCGACACCTTTTACTCTTGGTGTGCTAACAACAACCTGGTTCTTAATATTAGTAAATGCGAAGTCATGACTTTTTGTAGGCAACGTGATCCTATAATTTATAACTACTCATTTTTTAATGAGGGTGTCCCCCGTGTTAATTTTGTTAAAGATCTCGGGATTCGATTTGACACCAAGCTGGACTTTTCTACTCATATCAACTATATTTCTTCCAACAGCAGCTTAGTCTTGGGTTTTATAAAAAGGTGGTCCAAAGAATTTAACAGCACCCTGATCACTAAACACCTCTACATTTCGCTTGTCAGACCTTTACTTGAATATTCCCAGGTTTGGTCTCCTCACTATTCTTCGCATGTTGGAAAAATTAATCGGTTCAACGTAGGTTCGTTCGATTCGCATTGAATCACCTTCCTTGGGAAGACCCTTTAATTCTTCCACCATAAGAATACCGACTTAGTTACTTCTTAAACACTCTTCACACGCGTCGTGAGGTGGCCGATGTTGTTTTCGTCCCCCAGCTCCTTAATGGACGTGTCGACTCAGGTTTTCTAAGTCGCCGTGCGGCGTTTAGAGAGAGCAGATACAATTTGAGAGGACCACCGCTCTTACACATCAACTCCTCTAACACCAATTATGGCCGATTTGAGCCTGTAAATCGCATGTTCATTAATGTAAATAAAAATATGTTTTTAGCGTGAGCACTAACAAAGATCTCCTTAAAAGGAGTCTCGTTAATCCTTCATGACTGTTTATGTGTTTCGCATGTAATTTTTATTGGTGTTTTTCCTTTTTAATTTTATTACTTAATTTTTTATTTCCATGTTTGCATGCCTCAGCCGAGCCCCCGTGTTAGTGGTAAATGTTTCTCAGCCCAGCTGAGAAGTGCGCTTTCTTCATGAAACTCTATTATATTATTATACATGATATTTGGCGAGACTTCCCTCCCCCATGTGAGATTCGGTGAGATTTGGGCTGACCCCTCTCCCCCCCCCCTAAACACCCCACGTAATTAATGGTTGTGTGTCATTCTTTTTCAAAAGCCTTGAAGAAAATCTATAGCAGCAAGACCAAGCTGGTAGTTCTTGTTTTGCATGTGCTGAGCATGAGCTGTATTCCGTTTTAGAGTCTGGAGCACTATGATAGAACAAGGGGTTTGTGCAGTAGTTTTGTCAGAGATGAAGCACTTTCTTAAAGATCGCGGGGCTATTGATGAGTCTAATGTATCTATTGCCACAGAGCTTGTCGACACCTACATACGAGTATACCATTTTCATTGAGTGGGTCATATACTCATAGTGTGGTAAAAGGACCATTGGTTTTAAATGTGCTTGGGGTTGATCCAGTTGTTGGCATGTTTCCTCCTTAATCTAAAACGAGTCAAATTTTTCATTGATTTCTTTTCTTTTCATTAGTTGTAATGGTATTTGATTTTTTAAAGGTTAGCATCCTTTTATTGTATTGAATCAAAACGATTCAGCGATATTCAGCAAGATTGGATGACGTTATAATTCAAAACCAAAGCTGTCTTTATGAAAATTAACTGAATTTTGGTTTGATTAAATCCTTATCCATTTTCATGGTGAATGCTGCCATCATAGTTCTGGTACCAAGCCATAAATTTGTTGTAAGAAATCGAAGAATTATTTTTGAATAAAATATAATTAAATGTGGCCTTGATCTTAGGCAGTAAACATTTTCGAAGTTTTAATCTGAACACTAATATTCCGGACAGGAAGTTTGCAAGAATGAAATCGCAATAAATACAATAATCAATACTCTGCGATACATTTTACTTGCATTATACATTTTGTAATCATATTTATAGAGCACCATTACTGTACTATGGCCCATCACATACTGGATTTATTTTAGGGAACAAATACGAGATCATTTAAAGTGATTTATTAATTGCAGTGTTAAAATAATACGAATCAGAACCCTTGTCACGTAGCATGGAAATGTCCTTTCGTTTCATTGAATCAACTGGCTCCCAAATATAGACAAATTAGTCGGTTGATTTAACACATTTAACATTGCACACAGTAAATAGTTATTTTGATAAATACATTTAAAAAAGTGGTTTAAAAAGTAAATAAAACATAAAATTGTTTATCTTTGTTTTTTGGGTGCGATATCGATATAAAATGTCGACTATGTATATTCCTAATTAGTAGAGTTACTATTCGTGTGGTACAAGTGAATATTCAGTGTTTATTAGTGGCGCATATTTTGTATTAAATCGACGAAAACAAATAAATCTGCTAATGAATTTACCATGCGATACATTTCAACTTCTACCTCTATATTAAAACAAAATTTCCAGAGGCAATAAATAATAATCTGAAATTTGTTTCTATTTCAATAAAATTTCCAACATTTAATCCCTCGGATGAGGGTGATTCAAGTGCTTGGATTTTGGGATTTAAAGCAAATTCAATTCAAGAGACTTGACCCATATACACGTGGTCATATAATGCTTGGAACCACTCAATAGAAAATCGGTAGTCGTTGCATATGATTTTGGTTTTGCAATCAGAAAATTTTACCAATTTATATTTTATTTCCGTTGAGTAAGTGAAGCTAGAATTAAAGAGAAATATCAACGGTGAATGAATACTAAAACGGTTTGAACGTTTTTTTGGGAGATTGCAATATATGCAAAATTTATATTATGCTCAGGTTTGTCCAATTTAATCACAAATAATTAAAAAAAATATATAGCTTTTAGTTGATCAATATATTGCAAAAAAACTTGCGTAAATGTAGCGTTTACTTAGGGAAATGTACAGTGCGAACATGTTGCATCAACATTAGTCCAATCAATCTACGCAAATCCATCTAATAATTGCCATCAGGAAACAAAAAATATGGCCATATAGGAAGAAAAATTCTAAAAAAGATAGCGTTTTCTTTTTTGGAATTTGGAATGGCGAACCTAAATTAAAAAATCTTGGAAAGTGTAAAAAACAATTTTTAGCGAATAAAAGAAAAACGTGAACACGGATCGAAAAAAATCAAATTATAAAGTTGTAGCTATTCAAATTATCTTTCGATTGCATTGATGTGTATTGAGTTAATGGTTAGCGCACAAAGTATATAAAAAAAAAGGGGAAAACTGTTGAAAATAAGGTTTTTTTTAATTTGTTAATAACTTTTGTATAACGCCACTTACATATTTGTCATTTGGTACAAATCTTGCTTCTTGTTAGCTGAAAAAATGGTGTTATTTTTGTTGCGAAATATTCAACAGTTTCCATGAAATCTCCCGTTTTGTAAGAAAAAGACTTTCTTCTAAAAACGCTCCTCTTGGTCCACGGATTTCGCTGGATCAACGTTCGAGAGCTACAAATTTAAGGGGATTTTAAAAGCGTACTATGCTCCAAAACGACCCCCAAAATGTATTGATAATGAAAAAAACATAGATTTAGTTTTAAAAAAAAAACGAACTTTTTGAGTGTGTTTTTTCATTATTAGGGTCAGGTGTGCAGAATATAGGTTGCATGTAGGGAATCCAATCCGACATGCGGGATCCGCGGGACTAGCGGGATTTGGTCAGTAGAATCACCTGTTATAAAAACCGTTACTTAATAGAGAAATACTAGCTATATTCTATTAATAAAGTTATAATAAAAATAGATTTAAGCCCTGCGAACACGGGGTTACTGTTTTAGAATACCAGTTACACACGCAACTGTTTGATGATCTTGCTCGTGTACTGAAGTGAGAATCCATACGGGTCGACAGAAACTAAAATCATTTGAAACGCTCTCGCCGTTCGGAAGCGAATTCAATTGTGTGGTTGCACATCATCTGAACTACTTGACATTTTGCCAAAATCAGTTGTGTCCGTATGTGGAAAAAAATTTCGTTTTCGACTGGTTTTGCTCGTGATTATTGTGAAACCAGTTTGAAATTGGGCTTGTAAATCAGTCGACTCGCTTGCGGAGGGCCTTACATTCCACAAAATACATAAATATTTAAATTGGTTAGTTGAAGAGATTTGCCTACTAAGCAATACAGCAATGAGTTTCCATGCGGAGTTTACCCTGGGGTCAGACCTAGCGCCCATAGAAATACGGATTGGGTAAAGCTTCGTTAAATCCAGGAAAACTCCACGAAAACCCGTCGCATTACGGCGCGGGTTATGCATATGTGTTTGTTTAAGTATCAAGTTACCCTACGCGTACGACGGGGGATTCCCCACTTGCATTACTGCGTTTCGATGAACAGAGGTAGAGTTTTCGTTAGGTAAACAAAAAGCTTTTCCCCTCAAGTTAACTCGATGCTGTTTCCATGACGGCTCTTAGAGA
The DNA here is from genome assembly GCA_949987705.1 of Thereva unica. NCBI lineage: Eukaryota > Metazoa > Arthropoda > Insecta > Diptera > Therevidae > Thereva > Thereva unica. The sequence goes on from OX465283.1 coordinate 49,533,310, forward strand.
TAAATAATTTTACATTGCGTCGCCGTTGATATTCGTGCAGTAAAAGATACTTAATCACACACATATGCCAAACTCGGCTTAACTGGATTGGGTTATTTGAGTTTACTTGGATTCAACGAAACTTTACTCAACCCCCGTTTCTATGGGCGCATATTTTGAACAAACCCCAGGGTAGACTTTGCATGGAAACTCAGTACTTATGAGTGTAAGAGGGTTAATCTTTCGGCTAATTGTGTTGTATGTCAAACGAACTACTGAGTCAGTCAAATGAAGTATTCAAGCAATTTTAAACTACGCTGGGACTGATTCCGCTTAATTTTTCTAACATCGTTAGCATAATTGAGAGTAATTTCGAAATTAAATTCCAACGTAGTGCAGAATTGGCCTCTATACCTTGTTAGACTGTAGTTTGTTACGCTCTTATTTCATAATACTTCATGAATTCATGAATATAACTATGTATTTAGAACAAAATCTATGAATTTTTTACAATCCCGAAAATCCCGCGGATCCGCGGGATTGTTTACCTCGATCCCGCGGGACTGCGGGATTAAGATTTTGATGCGGGATTGGATTCCCTAGTTGCATGTTTATATGTTGTGTTTAACACTGGTAAAAATTAAGTAGAAGTAACATAAGAATACAATGCATTATGTTTGTGAATTCAAGCTAATCGAACGTGCTATCAGTGACTTTTTTCAATTATTGTGGTGAAGAGTGATTGTGTTTTCTCATGCACATTTTTGTTCAAGTGCATTTGACCAAACAATTTAGAGCATTATTGCTGAGAATTCGAAGAGTATTCTGCAGTGTTTAAACAAAAGACATGTAATTTGTTTGGATTTTTTAAAATGCAACTAATGAAGTGAATTTTGAATTAAATGAATTGTTTTTTCAAGTTTATTTGACCATTGATCATTCTTTTAACGCCTTTAGTACTTCAAATAGGTTAGTTGAATAAAATGCCCCGTCAAAGAACACTCACGGGAAGAACAGAAAGGACAAAAAATAGAAAAACACAATAGTTTGGTTTAAAGGCTATTAGGTTGGTTTAAGGAAACTGGCGCAGCAATTGAAGAGTTCAAACAGACATATTTGGAAACATATGAACATCGACGTGATTTTGAATTTCTTTTGAAAATAATTGTTGAGGGCCATGTATTTTGAAATGTACATATTTTGATTTTAATTTAATAAAAAACTTTTAATATTTTATGCACTTAGTCGACAGATTATTCGACACACCTATTGATGCATTTAAATTTTATAATTTTGTGGTCGAATTTTGATCACCGGGCGGTACTAGTTTAACGTAATTAGTCCAGTGCAATTAAGTGAAAAAAAGGGAATGAAATTGCATTTTACGATGTACAATTTTTTCTTTATTTTGCATTCAATGCATTTTTCACCTGACCATGAAGAAAAAAAACAAGTTTGTATGGTCGCAGTGGGTTGGGAAACGCCGCCATCTTGAAAAAGATGGAGGTCTTACTTATATTAAATAACTCGATAAATGATCAATGGTTGTGGAGAATACAATTATCTAAAAAATGAGCTATAAACGAGCTCAGTAAGTTGATTTGGCTCAAAGTTATGGCCGGCAAATTTCAACCATGATTGTGTGGTGCGGGTTGAATGCACTGTTTTGCAATTAACTCGAAATTCTTTAATTTTTATGGGTTGATGCCCAATAACTAGCTTTAACACTAGAACTACCAACAGTTGTTGTATACCTATTTCTACCAAACCGGTCATTTTGACAAAATGTAAAAATTTAACAAATAGGTATATCACATATGTATCTCAGCAGAATAAAGGTGCAAAATCAAAATAATTTATAATATTATTAAATACATAAATTTAAGAAAAGTCATAATATTTTTATAAAATATTAAATAAAATTTAAAGGGAAAATCTTATGAAGAATTGATGCAACCGGTCATTTTGACCGGTCGGTAGTTCTAGTGTTAAGTGTTAGTAATTACCTTTAAAATAATCCCTTAAACGTCGTCCTTGCTTGTATAGTTCGCGAGCCATACAACGCCAAAGTTAACTCTGCCCGCAACTGAAATAACTGATAACGCCATTTTGTTTGAATATTTTGTTAACGGTTGCTCATATGAATGTATGTATGCAAATGGAGTAAATAGTAGAAATACGGGCAATAAAATATCTTCCAGATGAGCTATTGACCGAAACTTCATGTCGTTTCACGCCCGCGACACAGCGACTGAAAAGTCTACCGTGAAATTTGACGGCTCGAATGAATTTGAATTTTATGTAACGCGCGAAATTATCTATATTTTGAGTTATTTAACAACTTTTGAAAATTATAATAATAGGAAATAGTAGCCTCAAAGACGCGAAGCGCCTAAACCTTTTGGGAACGATCTTAATATTGATTTTAGAGCAAACAATATTGAGATTCGGCATAGTTTGCCAGAGTTATTCACTTACTAAATACTCTTAATTAAGAAAGATTAAAGTGTTTTTGAGAGTAAGTACTTTCGAAAGAATAGTAATTATTAGGAACTGTTAAACAAAATGTCCAATATGACTGGTTCAAAGAGCCGTAAAAATCGTTTCAATGAAAATTTAATTCCATTTATTATAGGCAGCAAAGAAAATCATGATTCTATGGTTCAATGTATAATGCGATTTATGGGCGAAGTGCAATAACAAACCATATTGATACCAACAAAAATAAAACATCTATTAATGCAGCGGCTTCAACGTTCGAACTAACTAAATTTTTAAAAACTCGTTTTAGCTCAATTTTCTTGTGCAAGAACTAACTGTGCCGTAATAATAACTGGAGTTTTTGATGAATAATAAAATGTAAGAAAATACAAATGGGCGATTCCATTATCGCGGGTGCAACAGTTAGACGCATGTAAATCTTCTTAATAATAAAATAAAAAACATTTTTAATGAAATTATCCTTGGAAGAGCTACATTTTAACATGTTCACTTTTTATTCATTTATAAGAATTTTAAAGAAATATTTAAATAGTCAGGAGGGAGGTTCAGAGTGCTATCGCGGGTGCAACAAACTTACTACTTGTACTACTTGTTGCACCCGCGATAGCACTCTGAACCTCCCTCCTGACTATTTAAATATTTCTTTAAAATTCTTATAAATGAATAAAAAGTGAACATGTTAAAATGTAGCTCTTCCAAGGATAATTTCATTAAAAATGTTTTTTTATTTTATTATTAAGAAGATTTACATGCGTCTAACTGTTGCACCCGCGATAATGGAATCGCCCAAATACAAATAAAAAAATAAATAAATAAATATTGGAACTCGCATCATTTGTTTCTGTTCTATTATATGCGTCGAACCACAAAGAAATAAAATTATACTTTATTTCAGTAATGTATTTCGACGTCAAAAGTGACATTCGTCTTAAGATTTTAAATTTGCAACCTATTGAAGGAGAAACTTCGCAAATTTTATCAAATAACTTGTTCCGTCTTATATCAGAAAATACCTTGAGAATTCAAAAATTGTAGCATTATCGGCAGATAATACGCATACAAATTTTAGTGGAGAAGCCAAGAAAGTGTTAAAAATGTTCAAGCAAAACTAAAAGATCTACTAAAATTAATATGTATTTCGAGAGCTGGTGCGCAGTGCACCAGTTGAGACTAAGAGCAAGTGGCCTCGACAACATACCCATTTGAATGCAGGTGGAAATTTGCAAAATGTTAGTTTAGGTCCTCCCAAGGAAGAAGTGACCGGTATGGCTAACCTGGGCCGGTAGGGTGTGCCCTCTTAAGTTTTTGAAAATGGTGTCAACATGAAATTTTTTACTCAATTGAACGCAACTCAAATTTTCAGGAATGATATTTCGTACTATTCTAATAATGTAAAATAAAACGAATGGGCCCAAATATTTGTAGACCACCGAATGTCATGTGTCTTAGGAAATTAGCCGAAGATGTTGACAAATTTTGTGGAACAGTCTAGGTTCGAAAGTACGTAATTTTTCCAAAAAGAGATATCGAAAGCAGATCAGTTAAAATATGATCTCACGAGCTTTTTACTCCATCCACCTCCATGTAAGGCATTATAGTTGGCGACAAGCCATGAATATACGAGTTCTCAATAAGTTGTATACTTGTCGTATACAAGTATATGGGGTTTGGGTAACGCAGGGCTACTTGTACTACTCCGTAGGGCCTACTTTGGAAGGGCCAAAATAAATTTTTATAAATCCATTATATTTTATTAACATTTCCGGATACTTTTTACACAGGGGATTGTCAGAAATATCGATGTGAAACCCTTACTTCCGCAACAAGACGACGATTGTTATGATGCTGCTGACAGAACTGTTACTAGAAATTGCTGACAGAGCTACTGCTAATAAAAATAGACCGTCCGTATTTTTGTTATTAAAAACGCTAAACCATATGTTGCAATCGAATCTTGGAAAGAGTGAACTTAGAATACTATCTTTCCGTTTGTCACTTATTTCAGTCGTCGTAATGAACACTCCAGTAGCACTACACTTCTTACACAGAATTTATAATTTCGCTTGATCAATGAGTTTCAAATAGTAATTAACTTTTGCAATAAAACACTTTTCTTTTAGTAGAAAGATGAGGAGCAATTGCAGCCTCAAACAGTCATATTTAAACATTATTTATTTCTTGAGTACAATATAATATATTATTTCTTGAGTACAAAAATGTTTTATACTTATTTATAGAGGAACAATGAGAATTTATCTGAAGTCATCTAACCCTTAAAACATTGAAAACTATGAATTAACATGAAAAAGAACATTTTTTAATATATCTCGAAATTCAAGAATTGTTTAGCTATGAACAGACTTTTATTGTAATTATAGCACATAGTATATATATATATTAGACAAATTCTGTATTCAGGAATTTTCAAACTGTTGTAAACAAACAACATTGCACCATGACTTGAACGCCATGACGTACTAGTGGTACAAAGTACAATAATAATATAATAAACAAGTTTAATATTCTCCAAAAAATAATTAACTAATTTAAGTTTTTCCGGTTTTTTAAGGTTGAAGACACTTTTATACATACTTATATAGCTGGTTATAATTAATTTAATAATGAAAATTAGATCGAAAGGTTAATTGAGAAGAATATTTTTTCCAATTAAAAATTTTCTACATTCATAAAATTACTTTATTAAATCCCTATCAGCAAATTTTACCCTATCGACAAATTTTCATACAAAATGAAATACATCAACCAATTTTTTTGGTCATGATTTCATTATCACCTCATTGAATAAATTCATTAATTAAAAAATAATATCACCCTAACAATTTTCAAAAAAAAAAAAAACCGTTTTAATGGAATTTATTGAATAATTAAACATTTTACACTCATGTTAATTCTTTTCATAAAATTCAGTAAAATCTCGCCATTATACATTTTCCATTAACAATATTAATTTTAAAAGAAAAATGTCATCTAGCATTTTTAGTTCAGTTTTCTCACACACACAAACAAAAAACAAAAAAAAAACGTCCAACATTATCCTAACAAAGTAGGTTGTGAAAGTCATTAACTCCAAAAGGATACAAATATGACCAAAAAGGATCCGAGAAAGTATGACTTCAAAATATGTGTCCCATAGTATAAAACCCTTACACTAAGTCATCTATTCATTTCCTATTGTTCTCTTATATTTTCTTCTATCCTTGAACAAACCTCAATGAAAATATTATGTGGGGGGTACATAATAATAGTATATACAAGGATCAACAGTGAAAGCGCCTCAGATTCATTGTCCTGGACATTTTTGAAACTAGCAAGGTCATAATATTATAGTTAGGATAGAAGTTAAAAAAGTTAAACAATATCAAAAAAACTTGAGATAAGGAAGGGTGAATTACAGGATTAAAGTGGGTCGTGGGTCGAGCTGGTTTTAAAAATGAAAAAGTGGGTCGAGCTGATTTTAAAAATGATAAAAAAACACGTATACGAAAATGACACGTTTTGTTATGATATCGTTAATCACTATTGTTTGCCTATAATCATCCTGTGGCACAGTATCAGGCAGATGTTTACAGTGTTTACCAAAAACTTAAAGGATCGATTCTACTTGCCCAGGAAAAGGGACTAAAGGACATGTTTCCAAGAGATAATGTACTAAATCTGTTTGAAGGTGAACCTTAGATACGATGTATACGAATAGAGAGAGTACCTATTTCCTTCATTTTTAAATACAGATTGAAAGTGATGTAACAAAATCTTAAAAAATAAACAGAAAATAGAAAATACTCTCTTATCCGAGTTAGTTTTTAATTAAGAATTTCAATAACTCCTGTTTTTAACATTTATTACAAATATGTAAACCCGGATCCTTTCTTATTAAATGAGATATTTCGTTTCGGTTTTACCAGTTTTGTTTTTATGTAAATTCTGTTCTACTAATTAATTCTTTTACTACTTGAGCCACACCAACCCTTAATGCTGTTTCTATTATGATTATGTTGTTGCTGTTGTTTATATTTTCATTGATATTACACGGGATTTCACACTTAATAAACTGTTGAACTTTTATTGCTTTTTATAAAACAACACACATAAAAAATTTTAATAATTTCTCATTTTACATATTATTAGTCATCACACCACGCACACACCACAGCCCAACCCCCACACACAAAACTACTATTATCAAGGATATTAACATTCATAAAAAGCCACGATGGAAGACGAGTATCCTTTTTAAATTTTATTCCACTCGTAAAACATCCGCCCTCCTAACGACCGGTGTTGGAAGCTTTTTCCACATGAATAAACTTTTTTTTTTAAATAATATTCGCCCGTTAAAACAGTTTTTATCTTCTTCTTCTTCTGTGACTTTTAAACTTATATTTTAGTTACTCTAAAACCATACAGATTTAATTCGGAACGACCTTGTGTTCACCGGCGAAGCTTTCGCAGAACTGATTCTAAAAATATAGAGTGTACGTTTTGTTAGGTATACACCAACAGGGGATGTTTTTCGGCACCAATATGTACCAAATGACATGTTGCCGGAAAATTGTGGGAAATTTTCCCTTTAATGCAGCTACAATTAAGTTCGAGGAACTTGAAAAAGAAGCAACAAATGCGGCAATCGCACACATTTCCCGGCCCTGATAAAAGCCGGCATTTGACTAGACAGTAGCCATGTTTGCCAACAAAGTTTTCTTAGCAACAAATCTGGCGCAGCATGTTGACCAAAGAGAATTCTCCAATGGGAAATTTTTCTCTTACATTTCCAAAAATATCCTTGTCTAAAAATACATAAATGAATGAATTTCCACCCCTTGGGTAGGAAAAAGAAAATCCAAAGTATTCCGTAAAGAACGCAGTAGGGAGAATTTTTTGAATGAATGAATTACGTATGTGTGGGTGGATTTCTTTTTTAGAGAAAAATATACACACACATACACACGTGTGGAAAATAAATACAATTCCATAAAAGGGAAAATGTTGTGCCTGGATATTTTTATAAGGTGAAAAAAGGAAAGAGTTTCCCCAGTCAATTATGGGTAGTCTGATTTCCATAAAACTATTTATTTATAAATCTTTGGAATAGAGTTGTGGGTTGAATAGAAGAGGTAGCCGCATATTGAAGACTTAGATTTAATAGAAAAAAATCCCAACTGTGTGTATTTGTCACAAATCGAGATATTTAAATTGTAATTTATTATTTACACAGAAAACTTACCTTAAATTGTTGATAAATTAAGTTCATTCACCGGATTTCAAATTCAGTTAGCTGAAAAATAAATAATAGATTTTAGTAATCAATTTCTTCCGTAAATAATTAAAAATATTCAATAAGTATTTTTACAATGATTCTGGTACTATTTACAAAGAAATTGAAAGGATTGACCTGGTACTTTGGGGGCAAAGCTTTAGGTTTCCCACAACGAGCCAAATACTTAGGGGTGAAATTTGACGACAAACTACATTGGTTCCAGCGCATGGACAACTTGATGAACAGGTCTTACAGATCTCTGTGGACCAGTCGTTGAGGTTATGGATACACATGAGGTTGAGGTCTAGGGCCAAAAATCATGTGTATACACGTTGATCTTGTTAGCATATCGGGTATTGAGGTCAAATTTCAATATACCCTTTGTTGCTTTGCTTTGCTTTGACACATCAAATAAGGTAAATCCAAATGCCAAAACAGATAAGGCACAGCAAAGCAAAGCTTCAAATGTTTCAAATTACCAATGTTTAATTTTCTGATACGCTTTTACGTTTGGCGAAATCAAGTGCTACTGGCTGATATGAAAGAATGGACAGGCTTATCAGAAGACTTTCAAGGCACTATTTTATTCCTGCGAGTGAATCCACTGAACGTATAAAACGAAAAACAAAACTTGAGTTCCGTTTTAAAAGGGGTTTATGGATGAGCGATGAGCAAGAGGAGTATACTTTTATTTGTATGGAAATATTTCAGACGAGCATTCCATTATTGCATGTCAGTGGTGCTACCAAATATATAAATAACTTAATTTATTAACTTCCTAGTTTATAGGGAAGTTATTGTAAGCGGTCCGAAAATCGAAATCAAAATTTTCAAGGTATTTCCATTTTTCAAGGTCCCAATAGCATTTTAAGCATAAATTTGAAAAGAAGTTTGTGCGTACGTATGTGGTCATTTTTCCGGCACGATATCGCGCGAACCAAAAAAGATAACAGCTTCGTTGAGGTGCCGTTCGAAGAGTATTAACCTGAAAAGATTTTAATAAAATTCGATCGAACGTTTTCTTGTTTACACGGATTTTTGTACCAGCACGCTACCGCGCAAACCAAAGGCTATATTGACTTCTTTGATGTTCCGAAAGAAGAATATTAAGGGAAAAAGGTCTTTAAAAAATTTCATAACATTCAGTCGGACTTTTTTTTGTTTGAATGAAAAAAACTTCGGCTAATACCCTTGACACACTGCAGCATCGAATGAACATTGCAGTATCATTCGGCTATGAATGATCATTCGCGCCCAGTATGTCATGTCCAATGTTCATTCAACAGCTTCATTCGTCATTCAATCGAATGAAGTCAAAATAACTTCATTCAATGAAGATGGAAGTGAAATTGGGAAATTATCGAACAACTTTCCATGAAATTTCCAGTAGAATTTCCAACTGAAATACCTAACTGTCAAACTGTCATTCAGATTTCAGAATTTTTTAAAAAGTAGTTGGTTCCATTGTAAATAACTGTTGTTGGGCCTCAATTAATAATTTTTATTAAATTTAAAAGTATAAATCACTATGTAATCACTTTCAGTTCATATATTTAGCAGTTTGTGTAAAGTTTCTATTTTGACAGTTCCAATGAACATTGAGAAATGCAGTGTGTCGCTTCTAAAATGAATGATCATTGAAAGCCAATGAAGTTGGAAGAATGCTCATTCGTTTTTGCAGTGTGTCAAGGGTATAAGTGTCAGAAAGATCTTAAATTAATAAGTTTCGCTAATATCTAATAAATTCGATTGAAACGCGTTCTAAACGAAGTGGTCTTTTTCGGATTCCGCACAGCGCACAGTGGGGCTCGCTCATAGAAGGTTCTGCTCAAATCTCAAATTTCAAAATGTGGATATTTTTCAAAAAAATTGTATCATCGTAGTTGTAATAATGAATCAGATCACGTGTAAAAATATTAAGTCGCTGACTGTTATTAGTCATCGAGCGCATGAGCATAAAGTTCATAGTTTAGGGAAAATAATACTTCTGCGAAAAAGGAATGCCAGTTTATGCGCGATATAAAAACATTCATGAAAACGAGTAAATTTACACATTCCGTATACGCGTATTTTTACGAGGTTTGTTTAATGAACGCACCTATGATGACTTGATGTATGTAAACGATATAATTGGCCAACTGTTCAAAGTGGATGTTAATGTCAAAATTACTAAACAGAAAAATGCCAAAAGAGAGTGAGAAAAATAAATAAATTAATTTTGTGCAATATATTGCTTGCACACAATTGACATTTGAAGATTTTACACATATACGAAGTTTACACCACAAAATTTCAGCGTAAACTTATCTAGTCTGCGTATTTCACTTTCCATACAAATTTTGACAGTTCATTTACGAGATTGGAAACTTATACGATTTACGCGGCTTACTAGGGATTTACACGTTTTCATGAATACCCCTATTAATTTCTAACGTTTAACGATAAAATCTATGGAAGTGTATTATGTCGGTGAAGCAAGGTATGTTTATTGCATTATATTAAAAGTTCATTGGTTTCTGATACAGGGCTTAAAATTTGAGGTAATGTGTATTTTTTTGTAGGGGGTTTTTAAATAACATTTTCTCTAAAATGCTCAAAGAAAATGCGAACAGGTTAATTGCATGCTTATAAATTCTAACAAAAATAGGAGTGTTTTTAGCTTGCTAACTTCGTTTAACGGAGTGAAACTTTTCTTTTCGAATGTACTTTCGTGGTTGGATTTGAGATTATCACTGCCCATTAAAAAGCTATTTTGAAATTCCCAATTGTTTTGGCGCACGCCATTCTATTGGATTGTGGGTGTAGCGAGGCGCACCAGGTTCCAGCTAGTACGATATATTATTTCCGAGTTCAGACCCACTATTAAGTAGAATGAATAAAAAAAAAAATATTAAACTAAAATCATTTTGCCCTTGAATAATCAATATGCAGAATAGTCGAGGCCCACCGTGTTTCAATTCAATGTCCAAGGATATGATCATTGAACCTGAGCTGAACGATGATGACGCCGAGCACATTTCGTTATTTTCCTCTGAGGTGAGTGATGTTGAAGATGACAATATGAAAGAAATGGAGATAGAAGAGATAGAGAGAGTTGCATTTTTAGATGGATGGCTTTTTTTGTGTAAAATGACTGGGCTAAGGTGGGTATTTCACTAAAAAACATCCGCAAACCACGAATTTACTATCCTAGGGCTATGTTGACATTGGTAATTTATTCTCCGTGTAAGTTACAAAAGAAATATTTAAAAATTATATTCCTGGTTACGACATAAATTGCAACAAATAATTTTCCTAGAATAAATCATATTCGGTTCGAGTAGCTAAAGTTCTGCGAAATAAATTCGATTACTGTTGACATTTGTTGAAAAAATATGAGTATTTAAGAGGTAAACTACACTATCCATTACTCGTCTATCACATCACACCGTTTTGAATATGAGGTCGGTATTACACTGGACTCACTTTTCTGCCCTCACTTTGTATAACGATTGCAATGTTTATGTAGTTGTGTGCGAAGCAAAGCAAGACCCTCTCAACTACAGGCCATGCAGTTGTATCGGGCACTAATACAACAATTGCTGAGAATGGTCCCAGAATTTGACAGTTGCTGAGAATTTAATGGCGCAGAGTACGTTCGCGAGTGTTTTCGTTATAGTTTTGTGGTAAAAAGTGGTAAATTATTGAAATTTATCGCTTTAAACCATACAAGGATTATCAGTGATTATTTCTTTAGTGATTTAATAAAAATATATATAAAAAAAATAGTGATTTAGTGTATTTTTGGTGTCTTAATTGTTAAGGTGATAAATTTATTTTACATTCGCGGTGTTTTTTTCGTGTATATTAAGGGAAAATATGCTGAATATTTAATTAAAAGTGATTTTAAAGTCATTAATTAATTTATTTTGCAATTATTACTAAACATATAAGTACAGAAAAGTGCGAATGGAAAAGTGAATAAAGAAGTGTTTTTCGGCACCTATATTTTTAATAATAATATCATAATATATGTATTAATCACTTTAAAATCACTTTAAAATCACTTTTAATTCCATAACTACACAAAACATTAAATATTTAACATTTTTTTCGTAAATAAACATGAAAAAACACCATGAATGTGAAAAAAAAGTTGATCGCCTTAACAATTTGAACACTTAAACACACTTAATCACCAAATTTGTTTTATTTTTTTTAATGAAATCACTAAAAAACTATTCACTGATAAATCCAATTGCAGTTAAAAGTGTTAAAATACAATATTTTATCACTTTTTACTGCAAAAATAAACACAAAAATTCTGCGCGTACGGCTTCCGCGCCATGTTACTCCGGTGTGTGGTGACTTTTGGGACCATTACCACCACCACGAAAAATACATCTACGAGGCCTGTAGTTGAGAGGGTCTTGAGCAAAGTCATGTGTCATTCAAACGTAAAGTGTTTCGAAAACTCACAAAAACGAATTTATACTTGTATTAGTGTCATGGAGGGTGAGACTGAAAAAATTTTGAGATTCACAAGTGAGGAAAAAACACACACTTCCCGGCGACCCCTTGCCTAAAAAAACAGTTTCAAGGCCGATGTGATGGAAAAGTGATGGATAGTGTCAAAGCCTTCTATATTTGCAAGCCATGCTGTAGGTGTGTGTGTGTGGTTGTATGAAGTCCCAACTTAAATTCGTGAAATATCGAAGTCCCATTAAAATCAAAGGGAAAGAAGTTTTCGTTCCGCGGAAAGTGCTGTTTCGAGTGTGATTTTATTGAAAATAAGAGCTATTCCATCAATGTAAAAAACGTACAATAATGCAAAAAGTACCCAATTTACCTGTCATAAATTTGCAATTTAAATAAACAGTGTTATTAATAAGATTTACGGGGTTTATGTTGGCAATGGAGAAAAAAATATCAAAATCCCTTTGATAACGAGGAAAACAAGTGTTTCGTGCCGCGGAAAGTTTTCTATTAATGAAAGTGCCGGGATTTTTTGTTAAAAATAATAGTTTTTTTATAAAGATAAAAGCAAAATTTTCATTACATTTATTATTTACATTACATTATTTACGTTACATTTATTATTTACATTATTATCACAACTTTATAATATGTAGTTAATAAATGTTACAATTAATGTCCATAATTTTTGTTTTTATTTGGTTTAAAGAAGATTTTATCCCCAATAATTTATTCCCAATAAACGTACATAACCGCACTCCACACAGTCTGACAGCAAAATTGAAGTCCCATGCACCTTTGAATGTGAGTGTGAAATTTTGTTGTGCATGGCTTGTAAATATAGAAGGCTTTGATAGTGTAGTTTACCCCTAATATATGTACACTGAGTTGAAGTTTTGTAGGTTAAATTTAATAAATTCGGTTGAGAAATAAATAATCAATAGGTTGAAATTGAACTTGTGATTTTAACAGATAATCTCGTCGTTGGCTGTATTATACTACATATATTGGTAAATAACAGGAAAGTATCGGTTTTCATGATTCTGATATTGCATTACATTGTTTGCTAACTTCCTTGATCTCAAAGCTTAGGAATTCAAGTATTTCTATTATGATTTCGATTTGTATGCCTTTTTTCTAGACATAATTTTCGTAATTTTTGTCAATCTCGAAACAACACAGCATTAAACCATTATTTGGAAAATGTCGCTCATTGATTAGATAAAAGGTAATCCAGAACTTAAATCAAATTTACTTGCAATTAAGGAGCACTCTTAGTTTTTAAGAAGTAATCACCAAAAGCAAAGCTGCAAATACCTAACTTCAAGTCTTGAATCAAAGCGTAAACAAATCCTGCCTTTTTTTACAAAATTTTCTTCTTACTTATGCAATTTTCCAGTGCCCTTTTTTGTGTTTACTTTTAAATTTCCCTTTTAATTACTCTTTATCAGGTGGTCTGGTAGCTAAAGTTTCAAAAGTCTGTCTTTTATTACTCTTTTTTACTAAATGAAAGCCTTTGATAATTTCCAGATATTTACAAAAGGAACGAACTCCGACATTGAAGTTATATCCAAGGTAACAATTTCAACCACAAGATAGTCTAGACCAGAATGCAGACGTGTCATGTTCATTATCCAAGGGGTTCTCTGCAGTTACAGTTGTTCCTTTAATGTGAAAGGAATCTAAGCTTAGGAATTCTCTTTGCACAGTCAGTCAGTCATGTCGCTCCCGACATCCAGAAATTTCCGATAATAAACTTAGTTCGAAGGACACGAAATGATAGATGAGTTAGAAGGAGTTCGGAGAGAGCTGAATTGGATGGCAATATACCTTTGATCTTGAAATCAACTGGATGTTGTAAGGCGTGAAATAACTGACCAGGGCGGGATTAGTCCGCAGTCGAGTTGTTTTATTTATGCACGAATTCTTAGACCATAGGTATGCACGAAAAAGCTTGTCGAAGTGACCAGGAGCGCGTTCAAAACCTTACTATGCAATAATCTCAAAAAATTAACTTTGATATGTTTAACTACGGTTCATGAGTTTAACATTAAAACAACCACTAGCGAATGACAGCGAAATTAACGGAAATACACGAAACGGTCCGGGGAAATTTGCAATCTGCCACCAACAGAAGATTTATGTAAGTCAACTGAGTCTACCTATAAAATCCTCCACGATTTAAAGGTAAATCTCCAAAACTTCAAAGAAAATGGAAGGGCCCCTTACTGTCATCACGAGAAATGATGTCATCCATCGCATCCAAAATGTTCGAGCGGTAGGAACTGGCCCTAGAGGGAGCTGTGTACGGAACGAACACTAAGTAAGAAGAGGGCAGTGAAATGGTTAACCTAAAAGAGAAAGTTATAATTCCAATCTACATACATACATACTTAACGCAGTAGCACGTCTCAATGTAGTATGGTTGTTCTAACTCAGCGGTTTAAAAACTCTATGATACTGCGGCCCTCTGTTACATAAAAACCCTTGGCGCCCCCAAAAAAGATGTAAATTTTTATGCTGGGTGGGGTGCGCCATCTAGACCTTCGGTATTTCAATATTGAATAACTCCGACATTTGTCAGCGGATTTTGACAAATGAACAAGATTTATTTAGGATATTCTCTACCATTTATGTCGCTTAAATGACCTCCATTCAATAGGCAAACAGCAACTGTTTTCATGCGTTATAGCAGTTGCTTCGACAGGTCCCCAATGTGACAATGATTTTATAATCAATTTTTGTAACATTCGGGGACTGAATACGAACTTCCTGGCCGTTACGTGCGAATTACTGCTCCATACCCCTGCTATTTTCGCACTGAGTGAAACCCAAATGTTGCCAGATCTTGATTTAGATCGATTTCAGGTGACAGGGTATAACTTAGTGCACAACTTTTCCGCCCATAGGGGATTAGCCATATATATTAGGAATGACGTGGCGTTTCAGAAGGTGTACAGTAGTACATCCTCTGATTTTAATCATCTTTGGATTAAAATAATTATCCATAGCCACGTCATATTTTTCTGTTTTTTATATAGGAGTCCTAATATTAGTAATGAGGCCACCACCTCAGCCTTCGATGCTATTTCCGAACAGATTTCCGGATTTTTATTTTCCCACCCGGAAAGCGAAATCATTGTTGCGGGTGATTTCAACGTTCACAATGTACATTGGCTAAATTACTCAAATGGCACCAGTGTTCCTGGCAAAGTGAGTTCTTTGCGAGCCTCAACAACTTGCACCAAATTGTCAAATGTCCGACGAGAGTCCCTGATATTCCAGGTCAAGTAGCCCATCTCCTTGACCTGTTTCTTACTTCCCACCCGACGCGGTACTCCATCAAGGTTAGCTCACCCCTTGGCAACTCGGACCATAAACTAATTAGCGCTTATTTCCCATATCCATCCTCGACCACAACCACCACAGCTCCTAAAAGAACTGTGTGGCACTATGGGAAAGCCAACTGGTTGGGTCTTATTCGCTTCTTCCAGGCCACTGACTGGGATTTGTGTTACCGTAATGCCAATGCGAACTATGCGGCCCTCTGTGTCACCAAAATTATTCGAGCGGGTATGCGCTTGTTCATCCCTCACTCTACCAAATCTGTGAAGCCTAGGCCGAACAAATGGTTCAATGGGGAATGTATGAACGCAATCAAAGCTAAAGAAGCCGCCTATAGAGCATACAGGCGTTCGCCTAATGAGCCACTTCGTCGTGAGTACGTCAAACTTAGAAACTCCTGTAACTCTATCATCAGGAAAGTCAAATCATCATTTGATGATAGATTGAGAAGTAAGATTCTTAACTCCACTACAGGCAGCAAAAACTTCTGGTCCTTGGTAACTGCCATCAAGAAGAATTTTACTTCCTCCTCAACACCTCCTTTTATTCACAACAAGGAAGTGATAACAGAAAGCAAACCCAAGGCCGACCTATTAGCTTCTCTGTTCGAGGCAAATTCTTATTTACCCGATGCTGCTATGTCACCCCCCACTCTCGAGAATACCACCCACTCAATGGACGGAGTGCACTTCAGGACTCGCGAGGTGTTTAGGTGTCTCAAAGAACTCGACGCCAATAAATCCACTGGTCCCGACAAAATCCCCCCTATGGTACTTAAAAAATGTGCCTCACCTTTGGCTAAACCTCTGCGCAAACTTTTTGCCCTGTCTTACTTCTCCGGAGTGTATCCCGACTCTTGGAAACTAGCTCATGTTCAGCCAATCCCCAAAAAAGGTGAAGCCAGCGACCCCTTAAACTACCGCCCAATAGCAATTACTTCTGTTCTCTCCAAAATCATGGAGACAATAATCAATAAAAGGCTCATGAAATATCTAGAATCCAACCAAATTATACACGACAGGTGATACGGCTTCAGATCTAAACGGTCTACTGGCGATCTGCTTGTGTGTTTAACCGAGCGTATCAACCAAAGCATTCACAGCTTTGGTGAGTCTAGCCTAGTTGCTCTAGATATATCAAAGGCTTTTGACAGAGTATGGCACCCAGCTCTGTTGAATAAACTCCAAGCTATTGGTATACACTTAGTTCTAAGGAACTGGATTAAGAGCTTTCTTTCAGGCCGTTCAATCAAGGTAGTATTGGATGGCGTCGAATCCAACCCCCACGCCATTTCGGCCGGAGTTCCCCAGGGGTCAATTCTCTCACCCGCACTTTTTCTAATCTTCATTAATGATCTGTTCTCAATCCCCTCCAACCCACTCCACTGCTTCGCTAATGACGGTACTCTGAATTTCGCTTACTCCTTTGACAATATAAGACAAGCACGTGCCAGACCTTGTTTTTACCACCGTCAACTGATGTCGGCTTCGATCAACCGGGATATCGAATCGATTCTTCATTGGGGCGAAATGAACCGCGTCGAATTCAATGCCACAAAAACGAAGCACTGTCTGATCTCCAACAAAAATTGTACCGACCTTCCTCCTGTCTCGGTGGATGGAGAGAATCTAACGGCTGACTCAACTCTCAACATCCTAGGGGTAACTTTAACGGAGCATCTGCGATGGAACGATCACATATTCCAAATCGCCAAACAAGCCTCCCAATGCCTTGGATTTCTCAAGAGATGCAAGTTCCTCCTCCAGCCAGCCGCATTGGCTACAATATACAAATCCTACATTCGGCCGCGCCTCGAATACAACTCGCATATCTGGGCAGGCGCCCCAAAAACCACCTTGGCTTGTCTCAACAAGGTGCAAAATCGTGCCCTCAAACTCATTGGTGATGGCCCTTTCGCGCCTCCATAGACACCTTGAGCCACCGTAGGAATGTAGCAGCCCTCTCCATACTTTATCGCTATTACCATGGCGAATGTTCCAACGAAATTCAGGACCTCCTGCCTGCACGGCAATACTTTTCCCGCAACACAAGACTAGCCCGCTCGGCTCACCCCCATACCCTACAGCCCCCTCGTTCACGCACAATACGGTTTAGAAGTTCGTTTATGAATAGAACAACTGAGGAGCATCTGTTCAAAAGGTCGTATTTCACTTTTCAACTTTTTTTTATTTTAAAATTATTTGAAAAACATGGCATAAAACTCCATCGAATGAGCCTAAAAAGTAGTTCAAATTGTGCGTACTTTTCATATAAAAAATTCCCAAAAATTAGGATTCCAATCAAAACGACGTATTTCTGCATCTTTTGAAGGAAACGGTAATCCGCTATTTTGTGGTGGCCGCCATATTGGATCTACCGCCATATTGGATCTATTGAGTATACTATATTATATTGTCATCGGAACTAAAGCTGGGTGCAAAATTCTAGAATGATTGGAAAACCAGAACCCCTCAGCAAAAGATGTTTCACTTCAAAATGCGATGTGAATTTTCGTTTCATAAATAATTACAAGAAACTTTTGCCAGGAAAGAAGTAAATTACCTTGTTTATGCGTAAGACGGTTTTAAGCTTAAAATCGGTTTAAGACGAATTGCCCGTATAAACAGATTCGGATTCTCTCTCACAAATTGAACATGGAATTGGTTATTTTGACTAAAAATGGAAGCATGGAAAATGGAAAAATGGAATAATTCGTCTTAAGCTGAAATAAATTGAGCTTGAGATGAATTTCGACTTAAGACCGTTTATACGGAGCCGGATTCTATCTTAAGCCGAAATTCAACTTACGCATAAACAAGGTAAATTATAGTGGACATAATAAAGCTGCGGCAACAAAAATTTTAATCGAGATGAACTTTTGTTTTTTCCCGTTCCATTTTCCTTTGATTCTCGTTAAATTCCCAAAGGGTACATACGTCCAGTAAGCAGCGTAGATGATAGAGTAGAGCAAAAGGTCGCATAATCGCTTTAGAACTTTGAATGGTTTTTAAATGGGTGCGTGCATAAAGCCGGCGCCAGACATAGCTTCAAAGATTTGCGCACTTCTTTGAAGACTTTGCAAAGCTTTAAAAACACATTTGAACACATATTGTCGCAACCTGCCAGACATGTTTTGCAAACATTTTTCTCCACAGTATGCTAGTAGACGACAAACAAGATGGACAACGATTTTGTGGACGGAATGTGCTTATATTAGGCATAATGTACACCTTTTCCCTAAATTTTTACAGAACCTTTCTTCTTTCAAAGCAAAAAAACACAAATGTCACAATTTATTGTTCTTCTTTTTCTTCAAGTATCAGCACAGTACCTTAAAAAATAATAAAAATAATAAATAAATAATTTTAAATTTTTTTTCATAGTTAGAACCCTAATTACAATAGAAAACCCCAAAAAACTTCACTGCAAATATTTCCAAAAAGTCTATTCAAAAAGTCTTATTTCTTGAAGAGACCGATCAAATGGTCGTATTTCTGTCATTTCCGATCAAAAAGCCGTATTTCTAAACAGAAAGTTAAAAAAATACAGTTTTGATGTGAATTTTTTTAAATTAAAAACGCATATCATATTGTAGTCTTAACCTTCACATGAACGTACATTTAAATATTTTTTAGCATTTTTTTAAGAATAACAGGCAGTTTTTTTCGTTTTTTGTCAACTTTGTTTATGATGGAAATATGACCTTTTGAACAGATGCTCCTCAACTCGACTGTGGAATAATCTCCCGCAGTCAGTATTTCCGAACTCGTACAACATCTTAGAGTTCAAACGTGAGGTTCATCGTCATTTTCTTCTACACCCTCCAGACCCCCTCTAACCTTTCCTATTCTCCTCTATTCTTCAAACCAAGCTTACTACTAGACATTGCACCATGAACTGAACGACATGACGGACTGGTAGTACAAAGGGTTACACCTAAGCTTGGTTTTTTCATTAAAAAAAAAAAAAACAAAAAAAGGTATGGTAGCTTTGAGTTCGTAATGATCTTGCTGGCATAATCTTGACTTTTGCCAGAACTTCATCGTAATGGCTGCGGGGTGTCGTTGTCTTGTTGAAAAGGGGTTCGTCAGATCTTTTTCATCCGTTTTCAAACCCATAAAGTGCACCAACATACAACGATAGCGTGCACCATCGACGGTTGCTCGAACTTTAAAATGAGCTTCGTCTCTCTATCACCGCTTCAACAACTTCACTGAAGAGTCGCAAGCGTGGGCCAATGGGACGCTGGCGAGTCACTACAGCAGCGTACTCAAAGATTCTTAACCAAACAACAAATTGTATTGTCTGAAGGAGCCGAGTTTCTCCCATATTTTTTATGATAAGAACGCCCAGTCTTCACGATTATTTTCAAAGAAAAACGCAACAATTTTAACGCGTTTTTTCGGTGTGAATAAACTCATAGTTAGAAGGGTACTGAATGACGTTTCAGAATCGGGCGCATTTGTCGAAATCGGCCTAAATGGCGATAGATGTAAAATAGAAAGACACAATAAAATCTAAGTAGAAATCAATAGCTGAGTCAAAAAATACAAACATATAACATAATCCGCGTGGGTCGGAACTCCCAAGTTTCAAAACCACTGCTCTAACTGAACCAATCGAGAATATTGGGAAGAAAGAAAGAGGAGTACGTGTGTGCAAAACGTTTTGTTTTAAAATTAAAGTTGTTGAAAAGAAACAGGACATTTCATTTGAATGAAAATGCTTCATTTCAGATGTTCAATACCCAGAGCCGGTGCTTGGTTTTTTTTGCACCCGGTGCAGTACCCAATATTGCGCCCCATCAGCTCTTCATTTTTTGATCGGAATGAAGGTTAATGCAAACAGATACAATTCCTTAAATAAATGTAAATGAAGTCACGGGAACATCTTTTCAATTTTTTTAAATATTTTCTGAAATTGTACTCTCGTCCAACTGCGCCCGGTGCAAGTGCACCATTTGCACCTATGAAAGCGCCGCCCCTGTCAATACCCATCGACACACTGTTCGACGCCTCAATGGAATAGAGACGTACACAAATAAAGGTCTCGCGGTCTGCCTGAACGCTAGCCTAACACTTGTTGAGTATGAAACTGATTAGAAGAGGGTTGATGAGCAAATGAGCAAAGGTTAAATTAGGTGAACAGTCTGGTACTTGGGAGTGATGATAGATCAGAGATTCATCTTCAGAAAGCTCTTCGATTGCATACCGAATAAAGCATCAGCAAAGCAATCTGCGCTTAGACCAAGTACTCGCTTTTTAGTAGTAGAGGTAATTGCTTATAGTAAGAAATAGTATAGTATGTAGTACAAAAGCTAGTAAAAGCATTGGGTAGGATGGTTCACATTAAGAAAAAATTGGTTATGTATCAGCTAAGTGCCCCCTGAGCACGCTGCTTAAGGCATATGCCACATTACTTAGGTTGCGATCTGAAACCCGTGCTGCGTGAGGCAAGTCCGGTATACGGCAAAGGAGATAGAACGAGCCTATTAAAAAGCTGTGGACTCATAGAAACATTCCCAGCTTGAAGATTATAGCTATTACAAAGTCCTCTCTCAATGCCTGAGATTTATCGAGTCGTAACTAACGCGAGGAACAACATAATATGTAATTGCCATTAACCTTTTGTCCAAAGCTAACGTGTGTTTCAGAAGATCTATATTTCAAGGTTCAGAGAAGTTTAAAAATATGCAACATTAAATGTGCCATAATATACAATGTTTGTTTTACTATGATATGGAAGAATTATGAGGAACGAAGTTTTCTTTAAGCGCTAAAAAAGTTTTCAAGGCTGATTAAGTTAAAAACGAAATTTATAGACCACAACCATAATCCAAGGGCATCGAAAATTCTGATAATAATTTTTTTGCAAATTGCCTTATAAAAATAAACTATTAACCATTCTAGACTTTTCAGAAATAAAACAATGCGATCAAACTGTGTGAACCTGTTAGGTGTTCACCTAAATCGTTTCATTGTATCGCGATAAACTAAAACATAATTTTGATTTTTGATGCTAATTCTAAAGTATAAAAACCACATAATTTTCTCATACTTTATTTATTTATCGGTTAGAAAACCGGAATAATCGCATCGATCATTTTTTATAGTTTTTTTTTTTTAATATTAATAAAACTCGGTTCGTGTTATTTTTATTATGACAGTAATTTATTTCAAATTTCTTTTTTCCACGAAAATTTCTTTAAAAACAATTTTCTAACAACGACTACGCACGCGATCAGCTTTTTGTAATCAACTAATAGACGCCCAATTGACAAAAAAAATTAATAACTTTGAAGACAGGAAAAACTCCAATTACAGAAACATTATAAAAGCCTCCGACAAATTCCATGCGAAGAAATTGCGGGGAACTACCGTAGCATAACTTTTACGAAAACGCAGAAAAGCTTGCATGTGTGCCTCTAATTGAAGGTAGTAAATTGTTAAGGTAGATATATGCTGCTTCGATTCGCTGAGCGGAGCTCTAACCAACCGAACGGCATTTGGGAGTAAAATTGTGTGAAAGAAGTCCTTCTTCATTTCCTGACCTAAAATCATCTTCATCAAGTTGATTTTTGAGGCGATGTTTTTAAAAAGGTCAAGATAAGTTTGAAAAGGTCAGATGCCTTGATGATGATATATTGGAAAACGTTAAACTAGGTTTACTGCATTAGGCGATGGTTCGCATACAATGGCAGAGGAACTAGTAAAACTTAGAAACTTGTTGACAGTTGCTTTTCTGAAAGATAGCATTATTAGAATTAGTAGAAGACTTAATTTTCTTTACTTTCTTTGATCAGGCGAAGAATTGCTGGGGAGTATTACGTAACCTTCGAGCTTATAAAACAGGTAGGTAATCCTAAATACCTAGAATTCCATTCAAAGCAGCTAATGTAAATAAGTCGAAAGAAAAGTTATTTTAAATTTGAAAAGTCTTCGAGACAATTACCAACATTACAAATATTCACGGTGACAAAAGACAAGTAAAAATCTGGGAGTGGGTGAAATTCAAGTTCATAACATTAAAGGCTTTTGGTAATTGAAGCTTTTACGGAAATTTCTATTATTGTAGGTATGTATTTCGAATTCATTTGGGAATCATCAACATTGTCACAAATGAGCATTGTTCAACTGATATTTCCTAGTCCTTTTTTATGTAAAAAAAATAAGCTTAGAAACCAACCTTTGTACTATCAGTCTTTCATGTCGTCCAGGTTATACTTCGATGTCTAGTAGTAAGCTTAGTTTGAAGGATAAAAAGGAGTAGAAAAGGAAAGGGGTCCGCAGAAGGCGACGAATATTTCGTTTGAACTCTACAATATTGTATGAGGTAGGGAGTGATGTCTGCATGCAGAAGATTGTTCGATAGCCGAACGTCTAAGTCGTGCTCTGGGCGAAATGAAGCACCACATTCTGAGTTATTGAGCTGAGTGGAGTTGTCTTGTACTGCAGGAAAAATATAACCATTCAAACAGAAGAAAATTACTTTTAATACCGAAAAAAAGAAGAATAGGAAGTTGCAGTTCAATAAACCTCTCTCATGGCACGGCAACAATGATGATTGTATTAAAAAGAAAACAGCAATTAGGACTAAGTTTAAGCCTTGAGGATCATAGAATGGAAATTGTAGACAGCTTTATACACTTAGGGGCAATGCTTACCACAGAAAATAAGAAAAAGCACGACACTAATAGGCGCATCGTAGTCGTGTTTTGCCGATGACGGTACTCTGAGTTACTCCTACCCCTCCGACAACATAGGACAAGCAAGTGCCAGACCTTGTCTCTTAGAACGTGAACTCATGTCCAACTCTCTTAACGCGGACATTCAACTCATTCTTGATTGGGGCCGCAAGAATCGTGTCGAGTTCAATGAAACCAAAACCAAGTACTGTCTATTCTCCACTAAAACCTGCACCAACTTTCCCTCCATTTCAGTGGGCGAGGATAATATTACAGTGACCCATTTATTAACATTCTCAGCATGACTTTATTCAACGATCTGCGTTGGAATAATCACATACTCCAAGTCACCAAACAAGGGTATCATGCCTTGGCTTCCTCAAGAGATGCAAGTTCCTTCTTCATCCAGCTGCCTTGGCTACAATCTACAAGTCCTACATTCGGCCTCGCCTTGAATACAATTCGTATATCTGGGCGGGCGCCCCTAAAACCACCCTGGCTTAGCTAGAAAAGGTGCAAAACCGCGCCATCAAACTCATTGGCGATAGCACGCTTTGCTCCTCCATCGATCCTTTAAGCCACCGTAGGAATGTAGCAGCGCTCAGCAAGTTTTACCGCTACTACAATAGCGACTGCTCCACTGAAATCAAAAACCTCCTGCCTACACGGCAATTTTTTTCCCGCAACACAAGACTAGCCAACTCGGCTGACCCCTTCACCCTGCAGCCCTCCCCTTCACGAACATTACGGTTTAGCAGTTCGTTTATAAATAGAACAACTCGATTGTGGAACTGTCTCCCGCAGTCGGTATTTCCGAACTCATATAACATCTCAGAGTTCAAACGCAAGGTTCTTCGACATCTACTCATGCACCCTCCAGACCCCTAACCTATCCTATTTCATCTTTCTTTCAGATCAACCTTACTACTGGTGACTCCTAAGCTTCATCTTATCACAAAAAAAAAACCTATTTCGCACTCGTTCCTAGAAACCTCAAGGCAACGAATATAAACTTTAAACCGTCCAAAGAGTTCGAAAGGAAACCCTAAAAATAATATTTATTCCCGGTTCTGGTTAACCCTGGGGGTCAATCATCAGCCAGATAGACTGCTAAAACTGTTGTAGTACAATAGGGCAAGTGAGGAGCCGCGCTACTTTTGGACTCACCATAAAAAATAACCAAGAACACCTGGATGATGGGAAAGCTAGGCTTTTTATATGACCTCATAGGTGCTCTTACTATCTTTCAATGTAGTTTTCAGTAAGTTCCTCCAGAGAGCCTATACCATTTCAGTAATTTTTCCCATTGCAGAAGGTCTCTATCTCTTCTGTCCACCTTTTGTAAATAAAAAAATATGAAACCGTTTATTTTTGTAGAGATCCAAGAGGAAGGAACAGGGGCGGCGCCAACATATATGCAAATGGTGTACTTGCACCGGGCTCAATTGGACAGGGGTGCAGTTTCATAAATTAAGATTTAAAAAAAATTAATCTTAGACAAAGATTAATTAATATTATTTCCTTTTTTCTGTCCTTTTCCATTGTCCTTCACTGCAATCAAAAAATGAACAGCTGATGGAGCAAAATTTGACATACTTCACAGGGCGCAAAAGAACCCAGCCTCGGCTCTGGTTGGAACCAAGTTTATGTATGGTTTTTGATATTTCTAATTCCGATTGGCAACAAACATACGAAAGTAAATGATCTCTTTGTTGTATACAAACTTAATTGTTTTTACAAATCAAATACACAACGTTAGGCTTCTTCTATTTGGACTAACACTATTCATATGGTGTAAAACAAAAATATAACATCAACATTTAAAAACATTTAAAACTTACTACCAAAATGTTTTGAAGTCACAAAGTTCCCACTTGGACGTATTGAAAAGGTGAAAAAAGAAGTCCTTGAAAAGGGCGCAGAAAAAAATTGAGTAGGGACAAAGGAACGGCAGACAAACTAACAACAAATAATAAATACATGAACTTTTTTCCAAAAAATCATTTGAATGGAAGTCCCAATATGTCCTATAGAGCTTTCCACATCTCATTGTTATATCTGTGACCCTTGTTGATATAGGGATATTAGCAAATAAATGGTCAAACACACAAAATTCCGCTGAACCATTCAAGTACTGTTACTAAATTTGATTGAAATACGCAATAGGAGCCCACATGTGACAAGAAGAATGTCAAACGATTTCGCGGAATGCTAGCACTACATAAAAGTGGATTAAGAGGGCATAGCGGCACTGGCAAAAAAATGTATACACAAATGAGCCTGGAAAGAACCACCTGAACAAAATTGGCAAATCCAACCATATTTTCTCGGTCATTTTGAATTTCGGTCATATTTCAGGGGCCATTTTGAATTTTTCAAAACCAGGCATCGAGGTGCATCATGGGAGACCCTCGCGGACCTTCTTGCAAAATTTCGAAGCTCTGCGATGATCTTCAATTAAGCTGACAGTGCCATCTAGAAGTGGCTTTAGATATAATAGAATAGCCTATGTTCTTTCTATTAAAGTAAATAGCACATGGTTAAAATTTCATTAACATCGATTGTATAGTGTAGAAGCTTATTGCGAACATACGGACATACAAGTACACATATGAGTCGTTAAGTTTTCTTAAATTATACAATTTTCTGCGCAATTTTTTTAATTTTTCTTTCCGTAAAAACCTTCTACAAAGTATTAGAAAACGTATAAAAAGATGAATGAAATCGGAAAAGCCGTTCTAAAGTAATGGCGTGACCAAGGGAAACGGGGATTCATTTCATTTTGTATATAGTTTTCCAGAAAAATGTCGGTATTATTGTATAATTCTCGAAAAATATATTAAATGTTTAAACGCCTTGAAACATATTCAGAATTTGTTAACAGCTTTATAAAGAAACAATGAATTTTCTTTTGTTAAGCATGAACTGAACAGAAATATGTACCTATATAAAACAAAATAACTTCAATTAATAAGGATTTTGGATGGAGGCTAGAACATTTTTGGTCTAAAGCGCCTACATTCGTCCTTTTATAACAAAATTCATATTCCCCGAAAATTTTGTAAAGAAATCTCAACCTCAAAAATTTTTCAATATTTCCTATTATGAGAGGCTTGTCCGACATTACAATTAATTCATAAGAGCTACTGAAGAAGCGAAGGTATTTTTAATTTTACGTTTTATGTTATACTAATTTATGTGCTCTCACCAAAAACCAACCAAGACCTACCCCGAGGCATATTTCAGGTGTCTGCGAGGCACATCCTGTATTTTTAGGTATATATTGCCTTAGGGCTGTAACTTTAGCGCATAAACACTTTGAGCTACCAGCCAGGACTACTAACCTTTGAACTTGAGGATGTGTACATAGACTACTCTTCATTGTGGAGATATCATATAAATTGAAATTCACCAAAAGGTAAACTTAAAATTCGCTTATGTTGTTGGTAATACGCGGCAATTGTTACCAGTGTAAGTGTGTAGGGAAATAAATAACCAATGGTGGTGGGGGGTATCATCTTCCGATGTATTCTAAGGAAGTTTTGAAACGGCTCTGTGGAATTTTAAGGCATTTAAGAGAAATTAAAGGATGAAAAATTTGTGGAATTTTTACTTAGAAGGAAATCAGAAGAGTTGTGAACAAAGTTATATTCCTCACAAAACAATGTGCTAATAAAACGTAAAGGAAAAAGTCCGTCTCTTTAGAATTGATTTGATTTGTTTATATTCCGCTTTTCGTATCGTTATACATATATACGACATATATAAAAATTGAATGTCTGTTGGTTTGTAATGCTGCACTAAAATTCAAAAATTAGGCGGCCGATTGAGCTGAAACTTTCATAGAATGTGTGTTTTGACTAAATCTGGTAAGATTACAAATACCATCGGGTGGATGGCACCCAAGAAAAATAGCAAAAAGGGAATTGCAGAGGAAATATTTAACACAAAAGAAAAAAAGAAGCGAAACGCACACTTTCATGTAACCGATCAACAAAAATTTTGCCCATATGTATATTTCGCGTGACAATGCAATATGACAATTTTGTAAAAAATCAAAATGGCGGCTCAAAGATGGGGGCCGAATTTCGTAAAGTGTTCCCCATCCCCGCCATGGGTACCAATAGGGTATGATAAATAGAGTACTATTAGCTGTGTGGCGTCACTCCAAATTCAAAATGGCGGTCAACAAAAAATGAGGTATTAAAACGCGCTAGGCATGGGTATCAAATGAAATGGTGTGACAAGTATAATACTATTATCTGTGTCGCTCCATTCCAAACTCAAAACGGCGGTTCTATGAAAGTGTCAGCTTGAAAGCTAGACATTTGTAAAAGTGACGCCGTATTGAGTACATCTGCGATTGTGCATGTGTTCGATTTTGTACAATTTTAAAAATGGAATTGAATTTGAAACAACGCATTTGTATTAAATTTTACGTTAAAAACGGTTTCAATGGTGCGACGACATAACAAATGAAAGAAAAGTGTTTCGGCAACGATACTCTTAACAAAACACTCGTTTATTAGTTGGCCAAATTTTTCCGAAGTGGCCCTGAGTCCGTGAACGATGATGCACGTGCATCGACCATCGACATCGAAAACCGACGAAAACATCAACAAAATCAAAGATTGGATGACCGCAGGCCGCAAATTGACCATTAGAGAGATGGCAGAGGAGGGGGGCAGTGCTTTTGGATCTGCTCAAGACATTTTGGTTAATGATTTGGGCCTCAGAAGAGTCGCTGCAAAGCTGGTGCCGAAAGACCTGAATTTCATCCAAAAAAGGGCCTCGTTGACGTCGCAAAAGACATGATTTCCAATGGCGAATCCGACCCAACATTCATCAAACGGATCATTACTGAAGACGAGACGTAGATTTATGAGTATGACAAGCAATCCAGATATCAAGCGAGTAAAGGTCGTGCACCGAATGAGCCGCGACCGAAAAAACCGAGCCGTTTTCAGTCAAACAAGAAGGTGATGCTCATAGTTTTCATGGATTACAAGGTGTTGTGTGTCATGAATTCCTTCCAGAAGGCCAGACCGTCAACAAGGAGTATTATTTGGGCGTTATGAGACTTTTGCGTGAAGCAATTCGCCAAAAAAGACCGGATTTGTGGGCAAACAACTTGTGAATCTTGCACCACGATAACGCACCGTCGCACAATGCCATCGTTATCAGTAAACATTTGGCTAAAAACGGAACGAATGCCTTTCAACAACCACCGAATTCACCTGATTTGGCTCCCCGCGACTTTTTCCTAGTCGATCGACTCAATAAACCGCTCCGCGGAACGCGTTTCAGCACCCGAGATGAGATCATGGAAAAATTGAAGATGGCTCAAACCGAATATAAAAATCCGCAAACCGAATATCGTCGGCTAAACAATGATACCACGTATCTTACATTTTTGGCGATATTGAGTTATGTACATATATAAAAATTCTCGTCGTGAGGAGCTCTATCTAATTTGATATATTCTACCAATGTCATATTATCCGGTAGTCCGAATAAAACATATTAAAATAACTGAAAATTGTTTATTTCAATTACAAAATTAATTTTTTAAATGTTTTTTTTTTCTCTCCTGGAAAATTGATTTTTTTCAGATACGGGGTATCACTGTTTAGCCGACGATATAAAAAACGGCAAACCGAATATAAAATATGTTTCGAGAATCGGATCCAGCGCTGGTATAAGTGCGTTGCAGTCAAGGTAGTATGTCTAAGCGTATCCTCATAGATAGCACACATGTATAAACGTATATAAAATATATGTATACATGTATGAAATTGGATGGCTCTTACTTCTGGTTTGGCGCCCCTATTCCCCCCGCCCAAGCTGCGATAAGGAAAATATGTACCCCCGCCTTAAAATAACTATTGGAGCACTCAAAAATCGCTCTGAATCGCTCAAAAAAATTTAAAGCAATTTTAACCTGGAGCCCTAATTCACCCCCGTCCCGCAGATAAAATAATATACCCGTCTCGCCATTAAACTACTTTTGGGGCACTCAAAAGTCACCCTAAATACCTGAACATTTTTTAGAAGGTATTTTATTCCAATTCTAAACATTTACTGGAAATTTATTTCAATATAAATGCATCGTTCCGAAAATTCAAGTTGTTGCAATTTTATTTTATAAATTTCGTAATACTTTTATACGTTCAGACCTTTAAATGAATTAAACTAATAATATAAACAAAGAGGGGATTTTAATTTATCATAAATGAACGATTAAAAAATTTTAAACTTTTTAAAACTTATTTTGTTGTGAGTTTCGTCATAGGGGGTTTGATGGGGCTTAAATATTGAATTTAATCATAAATTTCATTCCAGTATATGAAAGAAAGTTTATTTTACATATTTAAACATGATTTAATCGAAATATTGCTTAAATATATTGCTTTTAAATATTTTTTTTTTTTTTTTTATATGAAAAAACCAAGCTTAGGTGTAACCCTTTGTACTACCAGTCCGTCATGTCGTTCAGTTCATGGTGCAATGTCTAGTAGTAGCTTGGTTTGAAGAATAGAGGAGAATAGGAACGAGGGGGTCTGGAGGGTGTAGAAGAAAATGACGGTGAACCTCACGTTTGAACTCTAAGATGTTGTACGAGTTCGGAAATACTGACTGCGGGAGATCATTCCACAGTCGAGTTGTTCTATTCATAAACGAACTTCTAAACCGTATTGTGCGTGAACGAGGGGGCTGTAGGGTATGGAGGTGAGCCGAGCGGGCTAGTCTTGTGTTGCGGGAAAAGTATTGCCGTGCAGGCAGGAGGTCCTGAATTTCGGTGGAACAGTCGCCATGGTAATAGCGATAAAGTATGGAGAGGGCTGCTACATTCCTACGGTGGCTCAAGGTGTCTATGGAGGCGCGAAAGGGGCCATCACCAATGAGTTTGAGGGCACGATTTTGCACCTTGTCGAGACAAGCCAAGGTGGTTTTTGGGGCGCCTGCCCAGATATGTGAGTTGTATTCGAGGCGCGGCCGAATGTAGGATTTGTATATTGTAGCCAATGCGGCTGGCTGGAGGAGGAACTTGCATCTCTTGAGAAATCCAAGGCATTGGAAGGCTTGTTTGGCGATTTGGAATGTGTGATCGTTCCATCGCAGATGCTCCGTTAAAGTTACCCCTTGGATGTTGAGAGTTGAGTCAGCCGTTAGATTCTCTCCATCCACCGAGACAGGAGGAAGGTCGGTACAATTTTTGTTGGAGATAAGACAGTGCTTCGTTTTTGTGGCATTGAATTCGACGCGGTTCATTTCGCCCCAATGAAGAATCGATTCGATATCCCGGTTGATCGAAGCCGACATCAGTTGACGGTGGTAAAGACAAGGTCTGGCACGTGCTTGTCTTATATTGTCGAAGGAGTAAGAGAAATTCAGAGTACCGTCATTAGCGAAGCAGTGAAGTGGGTTGGAGGGGATTGAGAGCAGATCATTAATGAAGATTAGAAAAAGTGCGGGTGAGAGAATTGACCCCTGGGGAACTCCGGCCGAAATGGCGTGGGGGTTGGATTCGACGCCATCCAATACTACCTTGATTGAACGGCATGAAAGAAAGCTCTTAATCCAGTTCCTTAGAACTAAGTGTATTCCAATGGCTTGGAGTTTATTCAACAGAGCTGGGTGCCATACTCTGTCAAAAGCCTTTGATATATCTAGAGCAACTAGGCTAGACTCACCAAAGCTGTGAATGCTTTGGTTGATACGCTCGGTTAAACACACAAGCAGATCGCCAGTAGACCGTTTAGATCTGAAGCCGTATTGCCTGTCGTGTATAATTTGGTTGGATTCTAGATATTTCATCAGCTTTTTATTGATTATTGTCTCCATGATTTTGGAGAGAACAGAAGTAATTGCTATTGGGCGGTAGTTTAAGGGGTCGCTGGCTTCACCTTTTTTGGGGATTAGCTGAACATGAGCTAGTTTCCAAGAGTCGGGATACACTCCGGAGAAGTAAGACAGGGCAAAAAGTTTGCGCAGAGGTTTAGCCAAAGGTGAGGCACATTTTTTAAGTACCATAGGGGGGATTTTGTCGGGACCAGTGGATTTATTGGCGTCGAGTTCTTTGAGACACCTAAACACCTCGCGAGTCCTGAAGTGAACTCCGTCCATTGAGTGGGTGGTATTCTCGAGAGTGGGGGGTGACATAGCAGCATCGGGGGTAGTTTTTACCCCCTAAAAACAAAAAGCACACATCAAGAACATATAACTTTTGAAGAAGAGGGTAAGATAGGCTTAAGTACCAAATTTCATACAAATCTGTGTTGTCCGAAATAATTCGGAGATAATACACTATTTGTAATGCTATCCACTGGACTAATATTATTTGAACTATATTCTCATTTCCTGTATCTAAATCATAACCGCACAAACACTGAAAATTGCCTAAACAATATTATCACAACTTCATCCCCTTTCTCCAAAAATGAAAAAAAAAAAAACAATACAGAAAAACTTTTAATCCCTTGACATTCTGAAACGATGGCAGCTTGTAACAGGATTTCAGGATATCATGCACTGAAATTGCAGAGGAGTCTCTGGTCTCTAGATAGTTTCGCTTCAGTGTTTTTCCTTCCGATTCAATTTCCTTGAAGAGAGAAATGTACACAAGAATTTATTTTTCCGAATTTATACATAAAGTGCATTTCCTGGTTAACAATAGTAAAGCAAGGATCTACGTGCACAGCAGCGGTACAAGGAGGGAAGACTATATAAAAGTTGGAAGGACTACAGGGAAATAGTGGCTCTCTCCCTCCAGCATATAATATAAGTTCTTGGTGTGCTTGTTGTAAAGGCTGTCTACATTAGATACTTAAAAGCTTGCACAATGAAGATAAGCTCCTAATTTTGATTTTACACATCCTTGTGCTAAGGATGCTATTTTAGGGAAAACTCAATTCAATTATGAGCAGCAGGAATTTATTAAATTCTGTCCTGATGTTTCCCGACAACGAGTCGTGGAGGAGGGTGGTAGTGCCACCAGCAATGTGTGTTTTGTTGATATTTTTTGTTGGTAGTAACTTTAAGGGTTGCTAAGGAGTTGCTTTTTTCTGTGTAAAGTATAAATATTTGTAAAGTGAGATTGTATTGACTTAAGATTTGAGTTCTTTTTTTTTTTAATTGGATAAACAAGAAATTCTTGTGCTTTTTATGATTTTTAATGAGATTTGCCGGCATGCTCTTGTGGATTTTTAATAGGTCAAATAAGTTAATAAGTTGAAATCTTGTGGCTTTGTTATTTATTCATTAAACCACTCCAGGTCTATTCAAATATAAATAAGATTTTGCTGGATTAAGTGAGAAATATTTTTTAGGCATATATGTACATAAATAATGCATATAAGAATACACCAGAATAGAGTAAAATTTAAATTAAGTCCAAAATTCATGAAATTCATAAGAATTTCGTTACAGTTTCTCGGAAATCTATGAAAAATTCAGGATATGTCCATAACAAACCACGTTTTTTTTTTCTTCTAAAGATCAATTCCTTCAAGAGATAAAGGAACTCTTACATTGTGATACTAAAAATCGATTATCAGAAGTCCCCCAAGTTTGACATGACAGGTGGTTCTTTCCAGGCTCATAGGTGTATACATTTTTTTGTCAGTGCTGCTATGCCCTCTTAATCCACTTTTATGTAGTGCTAGCATTCCCCGAAATCTTTTGAGATTCTACTTGTCACATGTGGGCTCCTATTGCGTATTTCAATCAAATTTAGTTATAGTACTTGAATGGTTCAGCGGAATTTTGTGTGTTTGACCATTTATTTGTTAATATCCCTATATCAACAAGGATCACAGATATAACAATGAGATGTGGAAAGCTCTACAGGACATACTGGGACTTCCATCCAAATGATTTTTCGGAAAAAAATTCATGTATTTATTATTTGTTGTTAGTTTGTCTGCCGTTTCTATATCCCCATTCCCTTTTGCTCTGCGCCCTTTTGTTTAAGTTTTATTTGGTTTGAATTTTTTCAAGGATTCCTTTTTTTCACCTTTTCAATACGAAATACGACTATAATACATCATTAGGGTGTGAACTAGAATTTATACAAAACTCGACTTTTTAAAACCCCGTTTTTCGAATTTCAACCATTCAATGAAATTTGCAGATAAAAAACACTTAAGTAGAAAGCTTAATTTTTTGTGTATGAATTAAAAATACAAATAAGTTACATTTATACGCAGGTATATAATCACTCAATAAGTTCGTAGGATATACTGTTAACGCCTTATTGATAGAAACCTCACCAACTGCATCTTGAAGAACTCTATAGTACACTAAAATTCTCAGATGTCAGTTCGCTAATTCGCGTTTACCACACCAATGAAGGCATTGTCTCCTTGTTGACGCATGTTCTTAGTCAGCTGCAAAGGGTACATAAATTCCAGAGATACGTAGTTGGCTGAAGGTGCTCGAGCTGTTTAAATATATAGCTGTCCCAGAGCGTTTAATTGGAGGCAGAGATCTTGTTTTTGAGTTGTCTTAGCCGCAAATCAATCATACAGAGCATCTGGTATCACACCATAGAAATATAGTCGATAATCAGAAATTCTACCTTCTATTGTTACCTCAATGTCCGCAAAAAAATTCCTGTTAGTTGAAACATTTCGACCATCCTTCTGTGCAGGCAACTTTAACATGCTATGAGTTGTTGAGCTGCTGATAAGCCATGCTGCAACTCCCGTTTGGTTTGCCATTTTCATGTGTAATAAGTGTAATAAGACTCCTTTTCGTTATTTGTTCTTGTTTTACATACGCATCATCATCTTCTGCGGGACAGCATTAAAAGGCGAGAATTAACTGGGAAACTACAACAAAGAGTTTCTGGCGAAAATAATATTGAAGATCTGTGAAGCACGACAAAAGGCTGTTATAACAGCAGCCGAAACATGCTTCGATTAGGTCCCGTGGTTATATGTATAGCTAGTGGAGTTGATGGCGGAAGATCCTGTTGCCAACGATCAAACTGTTTGACGCTGAGAATGAAAGTAGGCGTAGGCCCTTGTCGTTATAACCACGTGTCCGAATTTGTCCATCGTTCTTTCCCAGCCACTTCGATCTGCACCTGAATGTGCATTAAAGTCCTCCGCGAGTGTGTTAATTCGGTTCGAGGCATCATACCCAGCATCTGTTGAGGCTGATCGTAAAATTCGTCCTTGTTCGTGGCTGGGCTGGTCTCGATTGGCGCATAAACGGATACGATATGAGTCTTGACCGTTCCATCGATGGCTATAACCGAAATTCTTGGATATCGGTTAGAATGCGAAACCCGGCTGGCAGCCCTTCGATCGACCATAAACCCCACGCCGGTCTCTCTTTCTTTACCACCGGAGCGTCATCGATCCTTCGATTTTTGGCGAACGATCGTCAATGTCCCGTATCCGGTAAGTTGCAGTTCTGAAAACGCAGCAACTCCTATTTTACATTTCGACAGTTCCATTGCTATGATTTCCTTTTGACCGACGTTATGTCCTGTTTGTACATTCCAGTGGGACTAATTTGGGTCTTCGTCCATAAATCCACTTCTAACCAGCTTCCCAGGTTCCCAGCACTGGCGCATCGACTGCTCCGGATACAGTAGCATTATTTAACAGTTGATTCGTATATTCATGCGGTTTCTTGCCTAGCTTCTTTGGTTTCCCGATTCTGGTCAATTCGGCAGGTCGACCACCGCCTTCTTTTCACACCCTGAACTAGGGATCAGACGACGGCGGAGTTCCTCCACCACTGAAGACTCGAGGGAGGAGATTTGACGTTGTATTTTTTATATTACGCTACATGTATGCCAAACCGAAATTGAAAATTTCGCCAAAAGAACTCCAATGTGGCTGCAAACCCCAGGAGGCTATTTACCATGTCTACTATATGATTAAATAAAAATTTCAATTTCAAATACAAATACTGTATTTTTTGGAATTTTGAATTTTCGCTGATTTTTTGCGTGAGAATAAATTTCTACTCAATTTTGGTAAAAAATTGACAACAAATTTGGTATACGTTTTTTTTCCAACGAAGTAAATAAAATTGTGAAGCAATGAACTCACAATAACAAAGAAAACCCCAACTTTAAAGTGCTCACTAATTTTTCGCCTTATGCATATGCTTAAGTATATGTATATTAAAAGCCCAAGTAATTCCTTTGGCGTTCAATGTTTCCTTTCAATTTATTCTGAGAACGTGACTTGTATCAGCTTAAACTTAAGTGGCTGCTCGTTCCCCACTCAAAAACAAGCCCCTAAAACGTTTTTAAACATTTAAGAAATATCAAAACAGAATTTCCTCATTACAAATTCAAAGCTGTTGACAAAAATTTCTTAAAATAAAAACTTACAAAAAAGAACGAAAAGAAGAGAGACCAGACCGGATGTGATCCGTCAGGATTCGACATGAGATCCAATATCTTCCCGTGTCAACCACCAGAGTCCTTGGGCTAGGACTTGTGGAGTCCATCATTTTCTGCGGACGAGCTTGGCAAATAGACCAAAAAATATATATGCAACAGGCAGGATGAGACGAAATAATGGATGGCACTGAGGGGCACAAGTGGCGGCATCTAAACAGGATTTTCCTCTCACTCCAAAGTTTTATACTTTTTTGCAAAGTGGAAAAAATGAAAAAAGTTTTCCTTCAAGCATCAAAGTTTTCAGTTACTCTTGTTCGCATAAATCATAATGCAGAGAACGAAGCTGATAACCCCAGGACTAGATGAATTTCGGAGAGGTTGTTTCTGATTGCTGCCAGGATGCCAGGATGCCAAGATGGCATTATGGCAATGGCGGAGAGCTGTGGTGTGATGGAGTGTATCTAGTTAAGTGGAGGAGAAAAATTGCCTTATTGATATAAACTTTAGCTTTCCTCCGTAGACAAGTATTGGATAGATTTGGATGAAAGATTTAAGGATTTCTGGGGTGAATGTGGGTTAAAAGGTTTTCGAAAAAGAGGGCAAATAAAATTGGGTGGTTTTGCGAATGTATTTATGGCGCTTTATTGAGGTGTCCTTCTCATATTTTATGTGGGGTGTAGCTACCGGTGACATTAATGGGAGCAAATATTCAGGAAAGCTAAATTAGGGGAAGCTTTGTTAACGTGACTCCGTGAGATTACTTTCTGTAGATTATGGCAGTAGGGGAATTTTTCCAATAAATAAGAGAAATTCCTATCCAGTACCTTTCGTTTGGAATGAAGTATTTGGTGTGTATTTGATTGTTTCGTTTATGTTAGGAGCATTATGTGTAAGTCTTTAAAAACATATAATGCAGGGATTTTCAGTACAATTTAAATTATAGAAATGATATGGCAACAAATTTTTGTTTAAGGAAGATAATAAATAATTGAAATTTACCAGGCATGTAAAATATTTATACAGTGAATTGAATGGCCAAAATACTGTTGAATAAGAATTTTATCATATCCAATATCAAAGTGGGGCGATATGAAACAAGATATCCAAATACTTAACCTGGAACATTAAAGAAGAGAGCTAGTGAGAGAGCTGCTCTCAGTAAGATGTATTATGTGGGTTTCTACGAATATTTGCAATATTTCGCTTGCACTGCAATAATTATTGCAGTTTTATTATTTCGAGCATGCAATTCTCAGTAGTTTTCAGCAATTTGTTCATTAGCTTTGTACTTTAATAAAAGACTTAACTGTCTATTGTGTAGCGTAGGCACCATATTACTGTGCTAATCATCAATTTTATTGTTGGTCTTAAACTTAATAATTTGTTCCTTAATTTTCACGACTATACCCTTAGGTGGCAACTTATAAAAGTATGGCAATTTTAATGATAACGTCAACACTATATCATGCAGAGTTCCAAGAGGAGCTCGAATGTGAAGTGGAGTAGGGATGCCGGAAGTTTAAACACTTAAATAATATAGGAATTTTGAAATACTGCCTGCGGAAGACTGCTCCAGAGTTGAGTTGTAAATTATCGCATTTCTGATTTGTAGTATCTGGAGGAATGTTGGTGTTTAGGGATTAAGTGATCATACTTCCTTCTCACTGTTTAGCTTTACAAAAACTTGGTAAGATGTACCCGATATCTACTATTAAAATGCTCTAGAAATCTTATGTAAGTCTTACAAACCTGAGTGACGAAGTGAAAATTAAATCTTTTAAGCTTGCTGATAATGTTATAACTGATATTTTTCGCACGAAACACGGGGAAGAGAGTGAGACTCCGTAGGTCCTACCATAAATTTGTGCACTACCACTTACATGAACGGTGAGCTCCTCTACTGGAAGAGGACTCAGAAGCCTTGCAGACTGCGATGAGGCTAACTGAACATATTCAGAAAGTTCAGCTAGCCGGGGACCATTTTCGACCGCTATGTCCTCCTGTCTTTCCTTTATCCGTACATCCTATTAGGTACCAATATCAAACAGACAGAACACCTCACAAAGGCACATCTGTTCCCCACAAAAAATACAAGATTCTAACCAACAGGTATTTTGATTCATTACATCTTTTAACAACAGAACATTTAATAGTTCCAAACTCCAATTACAGGTAATCAAGCTAACTTTAATGTATTTCAACCACGGTACTCAAACCAAATACTATCTGCAAGAGAATCAACAATTTTCAACATTCAAATGTACATCAACTGAACGAAAAGTTAAAGTGTGCTAAGTAAGAGTAGGATGACCTTTGAACAAAAAAAAAAAAAACTTTAATTTAAAATCGGTCTTGTAAAAACCCACCCTGGTACCACGACGTTTTCGTTCTTAGAATCAAACCTTTCAGGGTTCACAATACGTACACCGGATAAAAGGGTTAGGTGTTGTCACTTAATTAAGGTTAATTAACTCTATATTAACTCTATATTTGTGTAACGAGAGCCTTAATATTGACAAGATTGGTTCAAGTACCGCTCATATCACTAATGAGCCCTCCCGGAAATTCTGGACCCAGCGCCGCGATATGGGACTAGCTGAAAATGGTGGTTCTGTTATCTAACCACTTCCAGCCTTCCAATTTTTTACGAAGCACTAATATACTTAAATACCAAATACCCGGGATTCGGTTCCTTAGTTCTTTCAGATAGGTAATATCCCCACGTCTGAATCTATGGATACAGGAGGAAATATACCATTATAAGTAGCTTCTGATCTGGGTCTGATCGAAAATGCATGACTCAAGCTATGCACAAATAAATCGTGCGTGCAAAGCAGATCATGTGTTCAAAAATACAGCAAATGTTTTTCTGCGCATAAAGTATGCGCAGACGTGCAGATAGTAAACATTTGCTTTCAAAAACAATGCACTATGTATTATTAAAGCCAAATGAAGGTAGTTTTGAAAACTATTAGTATTTGGTTTGTCCTCCTAATGAAATTAAGTCCACGCTCACTAGTTCAGATTTGAGCTACTTCGCATTAGCAATATTAAACTTCCCGATCTTAGGTTTCAATAGCTTCCAAACGAGCTCAATAGGATTTAAATCTGCGCTCTGAGGAAGTGCATTATGTTGAGTGTGTGCATAATATTGGAGCTACTCTTTGACAACTTTTGCAGCGGGTTTAGAGGCTCTATCTTGTTGGAAAATACGGCTATCCCCAAGGCCCAAACTTTCCACAGATGGCTGTAAATGTTGTTTCAATATGTTTTCCATATTTTCTTTATTGAACGCCTTACTTCCAATGCCAGCTGCTGTTATAGAAAAAGAGAAATATTTTTTTGTTGTGTTTTTCTGTGGGAAATAGCCCCATTTGCTTTGAGTGTAAAGGCCCCTATACACGGTCAAATTGAATGTACATAGAAGGGCGGAGGTACAACCAAAACTATCGATTGTTTGCCGGTTGGCCGATCAAAACTCATTGCGCGTACGAGTGTGATGAAAATTAGGATGTACATCCAATTTGACCGTGTAGGGGGACCATAAGAAAACAAACTGAACATACAAATGTGCTCTAATGAGCTTAAACTGTTTCTCAATCTATTGTTAAATTATTAAAATTGACGAAACTTCAGCAATGACAAATCTCGAATTAAGAACAATAGTACAGTTTTTCATATGTACTTATTCTTGTCATACTAATACACCCCATTTCTTTAATCTGCCTTCAATTTATGCATTTTTTGAGAAATATTTACATTGCATATATTGCGATAAAATTTTGATAAGGCATTTTGTTTTGTTCTTGTCATTTAATACAATACTAAAAAAAAATACCACTACATATATACATGCCCAATTAGATTTGAAATAATTGAACTTCGATGACATAAGAATAAATTGAGCGTATCCAGAACATCTCCTCAATTAGATCGATCAATTGGGGACGTTATCTTCCTACATTTCAATCTATTTTCTAGTCCTTTCATACGTACCTTTTTCTTCCCTGTAATTACTTCGACAAAAGTAATCCTTCTCATCCTACATGAGACATTGCGTTGTCTCATTTATAGACAACGTTTTATTGTAATTTCTGAAGACCAGAGAAGAGGTACTTATTTAGTTGAGTGTACGTGAATAACTTCGCAAATTAGTTACAAACCAATTTTATTGATTTCCCAACATTTCTCTAACAAGAAAGAATGTTTCTTTCCAAGTTAGTGCTGAACTTCTTAAAGGTGTATAGTAATCAAAATCAGTTCGAAATTGTGATTTGGTTTCAACTATAATATTCTGGCAATATTCTAGTAATAGTGAATTTTCACCTGAAATGTTTCACAGTATCTTCCTGGTTAATTATGACATAAAACATAAAAAGGGGACTTCTTTTATTGCCATTTTACTCGTTTTATGGAACTTTCGGAGGATTTTGAAGCAATCACGATTCCATTATTACTGCACTAAGTTTCATTCTGCAATTTTGAAGTCATTAAGAATTTATTTGTATAATTAAAATATTACTCAAATGATTATAAAAATGCACTTAAAGTATGGTAATTTCTGATTAACATTGCAGAAATAAAGAAGTGGCCATAAAATTGTAAGTTATGTGTTAGCGATAATTGCTCGTATTTTCGCAAGAAATGTCTTTTAAGAAATTATTAAATCAGTTTGATTACATGCATGTTGGCATCTACGTTCAAATCTATCTTTATTTTAAATTTTTAGCCCTCTATTGTGATTCACAATTGCTAATTAAGCATTTAAAAAATAATAGATCGTTAATTATTCAAAAAGTTATGTATTGATCTTTTGTTGAAATTTGTATACTTAATGGGACGACACGGACACCATCTTCAAGAGTACAGTAGGTTAGGTTAGGTTAGATATGGCTGAGCTGCTGGTGCACAGCCCACACACTTAGTTCAAAGTAATAGGCCCTTTGTGATTCCATAATGATCCCACTTTAAACCCAATGTTAAGGTGTCGTTTCTTCACTAAACCACCTCGAGGACTTAATGAATCTTCTTAGTTGCGGGATCCCGGGAATTCGGGATTTCCGCAAGCGTGCTTAGGAAGGGTTCACCAAAAGTGGTAAGTCTCTTTTTGCTTAGGGCTGGACAGTGACAGAGAAGATGTTTTACACTTTCCTCTTCGTCTATATTCTGACAGCTTCTGCAGAAATCGTAGGTTTCGAGACCTAAGCGGGCCGCATGCGTTCCTATCAGACAGTGTCCGGTCAGCACTCCCACTGTAACTGAGAGGTCTCGTCTAACGAGGCTCAGCAGTGAGGTGGTCCGCTGAGATCGTAAGACGGCCAAGACATTTTGGCCAAGGTACATTTGTTTAGATCTCTCCAATGCTTTTCTGCTAGTTGCATTGGGTGGTATTTGCATTGGAGTTTAAAGGTGGCCGAAGGCATACCAACCTTTTCTTTTCTAAGAAGGAGAGTGGCGGTCGTGCCTTTCCTAGCCAGTTCGTTAACTTTACAGTTTCCCCTTATATTTCGGTGACCAGGCAACCATATGAGGAGGGTCCTGAACTGCTGAGCCATCTCGTTAAGAGATCTGCGGCATTCAGAGATAGTTCTGGAGTTATTAGTGCAAGAGCGCAGGGTCTATCTGAGAAGATGTAGACAGTTGGGTTCCTATCGCCTTACTGGTTGATTTTCAAAACAGCCTCATAGTTCAGTAACTTTCCAGTAAAAAAATAATGAAAGCACCGCGAAGTTATTTGCAAATTATTGAAAGATATTTACAAATTCACTATTGCACCTAGCGCGAGCTCTGCCAGTGCTAATTAAATTCTTTTATTTAACTTACACTGTTTGTCGTCAAATCTTGGAAGTT
Organism: Thereva unica; assembly: GCA_949987705.1. Taxonomy (NCBI): domain Eukaryota; kingdom Metazoa; phylum Arthropoda; class Insecta; order Diptera; family Therevidae; genus Thereva; species Thereva unica. The sequence goes on from OX465283.1 coordinate 49,574,767, forward strand.
AAATTTGACCCACTTCCCGGTTTCGGATAGAGCTGAAATTTTGCATACACGTTTAGTTTGGATGACAATGCAATCTGGCCATTTTGTAAAAATATCAAGATGGCGGTTCCAAAATGGCGCCCGATTTTTGAAATTGTGCTCCGCGGCCCTCTGACATGGGTATCAAATGAAAGGATATGACAGGTAGAACACAATAAGCTATGTGGCGTCATTCCAAATTCAAAATGGCGGCCAACACTTACACTGTTTGTCGTCAAATCTTGGAAGTTAAATTTGACCCACTTCCCGGTTTCGGATAGAGCTGAAATTTTGCATACACGTTTAGTTTGGATGACAATGCAATCTGGCCATTTTGTAAAAATATCAAGATGGCGGTTCCAAAATGGCGCCCGATTTTTGAAATTGTGCTCCGCGGCCCTCTGACATGGGTATCAAAGGAAAGGATATGACAGGTAGAACACAATAAGCTATGTGGCGTCATTCCAAATTCAAAATGGCGGCCAACACTTACACTGTTTGTCGTCAAATCTTGGAAGTTAAATTTGACCCACTTCCCGGTTTCGGATAGAGCTGAAATTTTGCATACACGTTTAGTTTGGATGACAATGCAATCTGGCCATTTTGTAAAAATATCAAGATGGCGGTTCCAAAATGGCGCCCGATTTTTGAAATTGTGCTCCGCGGCCCTCTGACATGGGTATCAAATGAGAGGATATGACAGGTAGAACACAATAAGCTATGTGCCGTCATTCCAAATTCAAAATGGCGGCCAACACTAAATTGCGGAAAGCTTATAATAGACTAAAAAGTAGAAAATATAACCGATCAACTTCCAATTTTGCACACACTCGTAGTTCGGGTGGTTAATGTGTATGAATGATGAGATGAATAGTTGAGTTAAGGGTGAGTTGATAATAAAGAAGCAATACACGTTACAAAAAATCACAAACAAACACAGAGATGATGCTGTCAACTAAATTCAACTACTCAAATACTGAACTCATGTCCGTATGCATAATTTCAACTAAACCCAGGTAGCAGAGCTGAGTCGAGTTCAGTCAACCTTAACCCAACTCGACTCCCGTTTACATGTAGTTAGACTTGGGTTCAACTTGAGTTCAACTCATCATGTATAAGTACTAAATGCAATCTGACCTTTTTGTAAAAAAATCAACAAGACGGTTCCGAGATGGCGGCCGTTTTTGCAATTATGTTCCACCGAGCCCACGACATGGGTATCAAATGAATACAGTAAACTGTGTGACGTAATTTTAAATCTAATAGAATTGCCATCATAAAATGGCGGAATACATATAATAAACTAAAAAGTAGAAAATAAAATAAATGGTTAAAAAAATTTTTTAAAAAAAATTCTTTTCATTAACTAAAAAATGTACTGAAAAGTAAAAAATAAAAAATATTTTAAAGAAAGCGTGAAATTTCAATTTTAATGAAAAAGTTAATTAAAAGAATGGCGCATTTTTCATCAAAAAATTTTGTTAGAATTTGAAATTAACAAAGCAAAAAATTGAGGGTTATTGTAAATCTCACGCGATTTACAGTTATATTTTCAATTTTTGATGAAAAATGCGCCATTCTTTTAATTAACTTTTTCATTAAAATTGAAATTTCACGCTTTCTTTAAAATATTTTTTATTTTTTACTTTTCAGTACATTTTTTAGTAAATGAAAAGAATTTTTTTTAAAAAATTTTTTTAACCATTTATTTTATTTTTTAGAGAATTTCATAGCAAATAGCTCTCACGATGCATATGTTATACTAAAAGTTGGCAGGAACGCAGATATTGACAGAAATATAAAAATGCGCGCCTATTTTATTCTCAATCAAGCGGTACACTAATTTCCAGTCAATCGTGAAGTATTCAAATACACCCTAAAACGAAACGAGTTCACCAATAATGTCATCTATGGGACAAACATTTGTTTTTTACCATTCCTTCCTCCCCGACCTTCCGCCTATGATGAGACCCCCTTGAGACTAACAGCTCGTCATGTCCTTCAAGTCACATTAACATGTCTAGTAGTAAGCTTAGCTAGAAGGATATTAAGAGGAAAAGATAGTTTAAGGGAGAGCCTTTTTGGATGTTGTATGCGTTTGGGAATTCTGATTGCCGAAGGGCTATCACGATAATGGGTTCCGATTTATCTGTTCAAAACCGGCTATTGTGGGAAACACCAGTTTGGTTAAAAAGAGACTATACAATGGAGGACCACCCTTGGCCCCATAACCTACAAGTGATTTCTTCTTGTACCGTCTCGTAACGCTGCCAGTCAAAGGCTGGGGCGTAGTAATAAGGATGACCGTACTTTAGTTAGCTTACAACTTATGAAGGATTGGAAAAACGAAGAGTGTAACATTTCCTCTCTGCCTCTAGAAGGTCAAACATAGCCTTACGTTCTGTGTCATTGTCTCGCTATAACGAGGAGTAGAGTTTTCTGGTCAAATCTATAGGTCGATTACTGAGCTTGTTTAAAGGGTTAGAAAAACAAAAATGAAATACATGGTCTGCTGCCGCCGATATCCAATTATCTTCATCATCATCAGGAGCTCCACAACCTATTGTTGGCCTTGGCTTCCTCGAGCGTTAGCCTGCATGACCGGCTTTTCCAGTTTCTTATTCTTATCTGTCTAAAGTCGTCCTCGACGTCATATATATCAGTTCTTAAGTCGGCCTGGTCTCCGTTTTTCTGGCAGTACTTTTCCCAGCACAGGTTCCGTTCTGCATCTCGTTGGACATGACCAATCCATCGTAGTCTGTTCATTTTGATCAATTTGACAATGTTTGGAATCTTACTGATTTCATACAACTCTGAGTTGTGTCTTCTCCTCCAAATGCTATCAACCTGTATTGCTTTGTAGATCCAACGAAGGATTTTCCTACCGAAGAAGTAGGACGTGAACGTGACTGAAGGCTGTGTTGTTTACGAAAGCCAGATTATCATATTTATGTTTAAAAGTTTGAGAAGCTTACAATACGCAATTATTTGAGTAACCATCAGCTTTTCAAGGAGTTTTGCCAGAAATAGAAGAATACTGATAGGTCAAAAATAGGAGGGACTGGTAGGAGAATGACACGTGAGTATGATTAAAACATGCTTCAGATTCGAGGAAAACTTTGGTACCGTGGAAAAGGAGTTGAGAAGGTCAGTTAAAATAGGCAATAAACGAGATATGATCACTTTTAAGAGGAAATATAATGTTATTGGTAGTGAAAGTTTTCGTCAGACAAGGTGGGGCGATATTCATTTTTCGTAAATTCCATTTTCGGAATTCGCAGTTGAAAATTGAACCAAATTTCACGCTCTTTTGTCCCAGGCATCACAAATTACAAAACTTACAATTCTATTGTTAAGTCAATTCTTTTGTATGAAACCTGGAAAGTCCAGTTCATCACAAGGCGTCTTCAAGCTTTGATCCTAAAAATCCGCTGGCAAGATGGAATAACAAATGAAGAACTATTGCGACGTGCCGGCCGAGAAAGGATAGATGATGCAATCACGCAGGAAATGGAATTTGAATACCCAAACCTTGCGAGGTGCAAACGAGAATCTAGCAAACAGGCCCTAGAATGGAATCCGCAAAGAACCCGCCGAGTTGGAAGACCTAGAACAACGTGTAGGAGACCCCTACCAAAAGAAGGCACAACAAGGAGGACAACTCTTTCCGCAATATGTCACATGCGGAATTAAAGGAGCAGAAGAAAAAGAATCCTGTACTCATAACACACTAGCTCGATATTGACTAAAGAAGTGTACTTGCTGATGTGGTCTTTATTTTGAATTGTTACAGAGAAAAGCAATTGCTTGGATTTTTATCCTTCGACATTTAGGCCTATATCCTTTGCCGCCTCTTTTAGTACGACGTAGGCTGTCAAAAAGAACTTTCCCACGATGTTTACGTCATTTACATACTTCCAATTCATCTGTAACTGGATCTTGGGTCTTTACTTTAGCCAGTGAGTGATTCGTTGCGCATTTGATCAGTCGTACCAGCTATCAGGGGACTCGTAAAGCCTATATCTTTTTATAGTCATATGCCTGTTGAAAGCCGACAAATATCTGGTATATATCTACATGCCTTTCAAAAGTTTTCTCCAGAATATACTTTAAGATTAGCATGTGGTCCGATGTTGACATTTTTGCCCGAAAACCAGCCTAATATTCTACTATAAGAAAAGTGGGAAAAGAAGGACCGTGATGCTGTCGGGATTCGAACCCGGAACCTCTGGGATGGAAGCCAGGCGCCTTACTCCCTAGACTACCGAGGTGAGTGAGATGCTTCTATAGTTTTTACAGAGATTCCTCGGCCCTCATCGAAGTCTTCCTGTATCTATGGGATTATTCTCTATATTGTTATTCTCTGTTTTTATTGTTGCACAGCTTATCTGAAGACCTTCTTTTTTGCTTGAAGACATCCATCTTTACTCTTGTAAGCTGTGGTTTCTTTTTTCAATTGCGGATCTACAGTCGTTCGTAATCGACCCAATCGGTACTAGTTCTAGTTTATTTTTCCCACTTTTGGTGACTGCCTTTAAACTCATTTCCCCAATTGGTAATAGACGGAAGCACAGGGGCGGATGCGCCATGAACTTTTTCTACTCAGCCTTGAATTCTTGCGATTCTAAGCCGCTAAATCTTGTAAATGGAAAGAAGTGTTTAATTACGACCCGATACTCATTTTCCACTGTCCTAAAAGTTTGTTTCATTAGTCGAAAGCAGTCTAGTGAGAGATGAACCCTTACTAAAAGAAACCTTTTTCGATATTACGGGTAATATGTCGTTCATTTTTTAACCGACAGAGTATACCATTTCCGAAAACTAAAACAATCGGAATCATTTATTGAAAGTAACTTATTCAGACACATTTAAACTCAAATATTGATTTAGCATTTCCCGACAGACTACATTCCTCAGGACCTGTTCATATTAAAATTCACAAGAAAATGTCACACACAACAAAAGGAAAAAAAATTCTAAAATGTAAATAATTTCGAAAAGGTCTGCGATGAACGCCTTCACAAAAGCCCACAACGAATACCCAGAGGGAAGTGCTCTTAATCCAATATCTCCAGGCATTAAGAATCCTGAAGTGAAATTTATTTCATAAAGAGATAAATTCCAAGCATGTGGTCCTGATCTCTAGGATGTAGCTATCCACTCCAGCAGACTCTGGTGCTCCACCTTTATCGTTGGGTACAAAACGCCGTCGTTACTGAAACTGCATAAAAGGAAGCGCCTTGTTGTTTGTGGTTGCATTATAACAGAGCGCACATTGCTCGCATTTGCTCTTTTCAAAGTGAAGCTTTCTCCACCTACAGCCTCCACCCCCGGATTCGTGTATGTGTGAAGTTCAGCTGACAGAATCAGGACGACGACATCCTTTTTTCCACTGCTAAACAGAGGCACTACAGAGAAAAAAGAGTGCTCCTGTTGGAATTATTTGGACTCTTGCTGAATAAAGTATTGTCGAGAGGCTCACATGAAAGCTACAAAGGTATTCACTTCGCCCCTGGGGGCCTTTCAAAGAATATTTAAGATACCAAGGTTTATCCGGCACACATGCACCATGTACTTCTTGTATATATGTAAATCTGCTATGTTATTTTACGTTGATAACAGGTAAGGCTGGTATCATAAAGTATCAAGGGGTAGAAAATGAACTGTGAAGCCTTTAGCAACTTACGTGTTCGCGAATTCAACGTCACTAATTGCCTCCGTTAGTCCGTCGTTAATGGAACTTAAAACACGGAGTTTGAACAAAATGATTTACGTTTATTTGCTGGCTCCTGTAAGTCGTTTGGAATGCCATACCAACCGTTTGCAGCACATACATATGTATAGTAGACTGACTTTTTGTGTCGCTCAAAGGACATGGAACGATAGAAAGGAAATGCCGCAATATTTGCGCGCTCGGTTTTCTACATCCAGGACCTTGTAAGAAGTTGGTCTCTGCTTCAATTTGTGTTCTAAATTTCAGTCGGTTTCATTCTAAGGATTTCTTGTAAACAAGCTGCCTGTAAATACAATAAGGCACAATAGTATTCAATTGCCTCACCGCTCCAGGGGTTTACCAGGCAAAATTGCTGTGGCTTCTAACGAAGAGAGGTCATAAACCTTTGCGAACATAACTTCACCGAAGGATATACAAGTGCGCGTACTTATGTTTACCTTTTAAATATAGAAGGATAAGAGCTCTTCTAATGAGAACTCAAATTACGGCTACCTTTTGATTTTGCAACACAAACTCTTAGCATATACTTTCTGCTGATTGCTGTCTGGGTGCATCGGTGTAGTGTAATTTAACTATGCGCTGCTCTTTTTGTGTTTTAGTAGTTATTTAGATTTTTTTTTTAGTTTGTTGTTGGTTGATTTCACTTTGACTTCAGAAGCCATAATTACAAATTTTTCTTTATGCTTTTGTTTCTTGTTTGAGAATACTACAATTTCGCTTTGTTTGCAACCTAATTCAAGGACAGCAGCAACGTTAACGGGATGATTGTGCGCTTTTGTTAACTAAAGTTTTTCATGCAAGAAGAACTTGATTTTCGTACTTTTAAAAATGTTATAAACAGATTTCATTTATATAAAGGAAAACACACTCAAACTTTAGTGCAAATAAAGGTAGCTCATGCAGGGTTCTAATAAGTTCAGTAACAATAATAGCCACAAGATTAGCTTACTTACTTAGGCAACTTCAAATGGAAATCCCTTAATTTCCGTTTTTAAACTGCTCAATCTCAATTCTCAGGCAGTATCATCAAGTTTGGCATTCAAAAGTTCTATGGTCTGCAGTCTACATCATGACACCAGCGGAAGTTTCGTCTTCCCCACTTATGCATCCCCATAGAACAAAAGAATTCCCGTGCAGATATGTAAGAACAGATGATTGAATTTGAAGGGCGCTAACAGCAATATTCCTTGTTGGCCTTTACCTGCTGTTTGTGTATTTCTAGATTCATACTGACTTAGGCTAAGAATTTAGTGAAGCAGAGAGCAAAGTAGCGATGAAAGCGCAGAGCAAAGCGGCGAAATCAAACAAGTGAATTCCTGTTAACACACGCATAGTGCTGCAATGTGCTGTGAAGACGACAATAAAATGGCTTAAAAATCGAAAAGCGCTGGGAATAGACCAAGTAACCGCCAAGATGATCAATGCCGGAGGTGATGTCTTATCACAACGACTTCATGTCCTAATAACACACATATGGCATTCGGATCGTGTCCTGTCGGCGTGGAAAAAAGCAATAGTTGTCCCAATTTTGAAATAGGCGACAGTCGGTAATGTAAGAATTATCGCGGTATAAGCCTCCTTTCGATCGTCGGCAAAGTATTTACGAAAACCAAACAATCGGGGCTACAGAAACATTGAGAGCAAACGAGCCGGAAAGAACAAGCGGTATATAGACCATATCGAGAATGCATAGATCATATATTCGCTCTCCGTCAGGTAATGGAAGAAAGAAAAATGGCACACGAACTATCGTCGTTTTCATCGATTTCAAATCCGCTTTCAATTGCATCGATTGGAACAACTTGTGGAGTCTTGGAAACCGAACATGTGCCATTCAAAATCATCCAAATTCTCCAAGCGTCGTAAGTTAGTTCAACCAGCAGCGTTCGTATTCGAAGCGTCTTATCCGAGGAGTTCCCGATTCAAACGGGTGTCCGATAGGGAGACGTCGCTTCGCCACTTCTCTTCAACGTTGTGATCGACGCGATTATGGATGAAGCATTCGATGGACGACTCGGAGCCCGATACGATGATAACAACTTCGTAACAGACTTAATATTCGCCGACGATACCACCGTCTTCGCTGACACGGATGCCGAAGCAACGGACATTTTATACAACATTTTTCGTATCGTCTGGTCAAATAGGTTAAAAATAAATGCGGAAAAGACCAACTTGTGTTCACCTCCATGGAACTCAAATCCGCCAGATTGGAGATTGGATAAAGAATATCGAGGAAGACTTAAAAAATCAACGATTATCAGTTATCGAGGCTTGAGATGTCGCCAAAAGTCTTCGAGAATGTTAACGTATCGTGAATGGAGTTCGAGACCTAGCGGCACCGACAGCAGCGTAACATTTGTGGGGAAGCGACCTCCCGCTCGCACCGCTAGCTAACGGATAAAAGAAGAAGAACACCCTAGAACTCATGTTAGACCTTTACTTTCGTAACTAAATAACAGAAGCCCCATGCAACCATACTACAAAGACAGATCGGCGGACACTGCTTTTCACGAAGTAGTGCGCGCCGTGAAATTATCCCTAGAATACAAAAATTTTATCCCGACTCCCGACAGCTGTTGTAAATATAGAAGGCGCTTTCAACAACATCAGCGCCGTGGCCATTCTGAAAAGTCAATGGATCCTCCACATGGTGGAAACCAAAATCATCCACAGCAGCTACGGCATCAGCAGAATGATAAAGTCGCTCTCGCCTTTGCTATGGCTCATGGCGATAGACTATATCTTAAAGACACTAAGGAACCACAGAGTAAAGGCAGTTTCCTATGGTGACGACATGGTGATATTAGTTCCGAAAAATTCCTCCACAAATCAGTGAGATTATGGAGTAGCAAAAAGAATGGCGCATGGTTCAACTTCAATGGGTTATCCGCCAACCCGGAAAAGACAACTTTTCACCAACAGGGATAAAATACCCACCGTTAGTCCACATTTAGTAAATAACGTGTACTGTGCCTCCCCACGCACTGCTGTGTCTATGGAGAGGAACAGGAGGAAACCTCTTATATTTAATTTGGTAAATCTAAAATCTCTCCTAGTTTACACCTTCCCTTCACGCAAAATTTTTTCACAAATGCAGATTAAAAACGGCTCAGCTAGCGCCAGCTATGTCCCAGCCTATGGCGGCTAGATTGCCGCTCCTACCTACTTTTTTACCTTGAAGCGCATGAATTTGCAGGGATTACTTTATTGCGATTTATGAATAGACCCCCGGGTGACAAGGGTCCTGTGCAGGTTACCTGGCCACAAGTTACCTCATGTGTTCACATTTAGTTAGAAAAAACGTAAAGGTCAATAAGTAGAGTCAACTATAAAATGGAATAAAAGAAAACAAAAGACCTCAAAACTCGATTGGAGATGGCACTTGAGGCCAGGTAAACTTCACAAGACCCTTATCACCCCGGAGGATCATAAATATCCATAAATCTCAATAAAGTAATTTATGCAGTTCATGCTGTGAGCAAGTGCTTAAGGCCCCCATACACGGTCAAATTGGCTGTACAACCAGATTTTCATCAAACCTATAAGCGCAATGTATTTTGATCGGCCGACCGGCCCACAATCGATAGTTTTGGTTGTACAACCGCACTTCGCTGTACAACCAATTGGACCGTGTATGGGGGCCTTTACCTTGTCAAATGCATGACGTACAGCAGCGGATAAAGCAATATAATCTGCTTGAGTGCTGCTCAATGCTACTTAGGGCCCCTTCTTCCTTATCACTACACCTGTGTTCTATTTTCTATCCTCTGCATTTGAAGCCCAATCTGCATCGGCATAACCCACTAATGGCTGATTTGATTTTTTGTATGACAATTCTAATTCCTTTGTATAGTATAAATATCTGCGTACTTGTCTAGCAATTTGTAGATGCCCAGCATGAGGATGGTTATTATACTGCACGATTTTTCAAACCGAATATATAATGTACGGCGTGTTGATATTCCAATATTCATTAATAAGCCAATTGCTGGATCTAATGGTATATCACCTTTTCTGCAACTTAATATGCCATCGATCACCAATTGCCTTTCGATAAGCTGTTTCTGCGAAATCTTAATTGGACATTTCTCACCTTCTATATAAATTTACATGCCTAAATAATAACTGACAGGAAACTTGTCAACTGTGGCAAACTCTGAAGCAATTATTTCGTTGATCTCTTCCATTGTGTTTGATATTTGCAAATAATTAGTACGTCATCTACATAAATCAACATAATAGTAAACTCATCCTTGAAATATTTTGTATAGTCCAGTCAAATAAGGCAAAAAAAGGGGTCAACCTCGGAATTTGAGGTAATAAGCTGAAAATTGGCATGAAGCTTTGTTTTGGCATTTTACATGATGTGTCAAAAGTCACATATAATCTCGTGTCCGCGTCTTGAGATATTAGAGGTCAAAGGTCACAAAAATCAGTTTTTCGCAAATATCTCGTAAATTATCGGCTTTACGCAAATTTTGGTTGAGTAAACTTTGTTCATTAGACAAATCTGCATAAAACTGTCTTGTACAAAATTTACGTAGAATCAATAGTTTTCGAGATATGGGGCTGAGAAAACTCGAGCATCGCGCTGCATTCTTTTCCTCACCACCTTGGAAGTAGAATTCAAGCAGCCTTTTTGCATGGTATCCCCAGTAGGCCTAGTCTATAGGTTACAGGTTATGAAATAATTTTATTGATTATCTCTCTAACTCTTCTATTTGCACTTCTTTCATATTGCCATCTTCATCTGTAATCATCTCAGAAGAGAATAATGAAAGGTGGTCGGTGTTATCATCGTTCAACTCAGGGTTAATGGGTGTTTCCTCGGACATTGAATTGAGACACGACGGGTCCCGACAAGAGCCATACGCTACGGAACATAACAATTTCACTTTTCTGCATTTACTTGTCAAATTACAGTTTGACCTCGGAATGAGAGGTAATAAGCTGAAAATTGGCATGAACCTTTGTTTTGGCTTTCTAAATGATGTGTCAAAAGTCTCATATAATCTCGTGTCCGCGTCTTGAGATATTAGAGGTCAAAGGTCACAAAAATCAGTTTTTCGCAAATATCTCGCTTTCTATGTTTGTTATGTTCCGTATTTATTGAGAAAAACATCATCAACACACTGTTTTTTCTTCTTCTAGCGATTTAATAACAAAATTTTCCACTAAAATATAAATCAACACGCACTACACACTTCCCTTACAACAAACCGGCTGGGGCCACTGTGACCTCGTTCCTCTTTCGCATCGATAATTTTCCTTAGATAAATCGAAAGGGCCATTCATTGTACATTACGAAAATGTTCAAGTTCCCAGAAAACAAATTCAACAATACATTAAGGGGCCCATACACGAGCGAACAATTTGCGCAAATTTGTGTTTGCCAAAAAATATGTGATTGCCCATACACTACGCAATGAGTTGCACAAACTTCAGTTCCGTTTATGTTACGCTGCCCGTTGCATTTCGTTGTCGATTTTCAAACGCGTTTGATTTTCATCAAAAACAGTTGCGCAACACATCAAACCGCCCCATACACGGGAAAAATGTTTGCACAACGGGCTGCGTTGCGCAAATTGTTCGACCGTGTATGGGCCCCTTTAGGGGCATATTCTTTTTTGGCCCAAATTTGCCCGTGGAATGCCCGCGTGTACAGCTTGGTTCTTGGCCATTTAAACCTTTTAGTCAAGTTTCGCCGTCGAAAGGCCGAATGTACCCGCATTAAAAATGGGTAAAAATTGCCGTCATATCCCCCTGAAAAAGCCAAGCGACCGTGATTCGCCCGGCATAAGCCCATTTTTTATTTTTTTACTCGGGTTGAAAAAAATAATAAAATTAGGATTTCAAAATAATAGGTTCAAGCGTTTTTTGTTTCAAAATTAATAATTTTGTGCATAACAAAAATTAAAGAACAACCATTATGGATTATTATTTACATTGTTTCACTTCGTAAACACCTTCTGGTCTTTTAATGGGATATACGACTCCCTCTCGCCTCAATGACCAATTGCAGTCGTCTTGGAACTGAGTAATTTTCTGTATGCTTCGACGTCGATTTGGCTTCAAACTTGGATAACATCATTCCAGGTGTCGTTTGGTCCTCTTGAAATCTCGAAGTACATATTTTAGATTTTGTGATGTGCCATAGCATTCAAGTCAGGACTCGCGGGGCCAGTCAATAACTTCTTGTCTAACTCCATTAAAAAAAAATTTTATTGAGTCTGTTGGTAGGAATTGGTGTGTTATCCTGCTGAAGGAAGAAACCTGGACCTATTAAATTATCACCAGCAAAGAAAACATACTTGTTTAAAACTTCCAAGTAACCATTGGATGTTACTTTCTCAGGTAGTATCAATCGAATGACCCTTTTGGATAATTTGATTTTTTTCCCCGAATTTGTCCAAGGAAAATACTAATTCGCGCGTGTCCATAAAACTTTTCTATAAAATTCAGCACTTTTGTATGGGTGTCACTGTAAACCCAAGTGTTTAGTTTCTAGACACTTAAAACGTTTGAATCGTTGTTGACGAATTATAAACACTAGGCTCCACCAAGTACAAATAACTTCCAATGCTGATTGTCCTCCGTGACCAAACGAGATGCGGTTTACTGAATAAGCTAAATGGTAGCTTTTGCGTTCATCAACATAACTGCCTGTCACTCACATTTTTCTTCGTTTTATTTTAACAATTTTAAATTCATATTATTTACACAGGTTTTTGGTGATCCATTTAGAGGTCATTTTTCAGTATGGATTTTATGACAGATCAAGTGTAAGTTGAGTCAAGCTCCCATGGTATTTTTATTCAATCTTGTTTGACATTTTACTACTTAGACCGGCACAAATTCTTCTGCAAAAGAAAAAGGACGATTTCTAGCTTAATAGCTACGTCAATAAGCGAAATTGCTGTATTGAAGAGCGAAGTTGTTCAAGAGCTGACATTGTCATCAGAATAGATCGTGTTAATCCTAGTGCGGCATTTGAAGGCAATAATCTTTAAAAAATGAATGTAAAGAATGGTAATTATGTATGATAATAATACATGATAATATTTTTGTTCTGTAAAAAGAACCTTTAGATGGATCACCCAACATATCATTTTTAGAGAGACCCTTTCCACCACTAAACACTTTACCATTTATAAATAAAACACTTAGTCTTTTATTTGTAAACATTGGCATTTGCAGTGAAGGGAACTGGTTTTTCATAACTAAGTATTAACTATCTTAAGTGATTAATTGTGCGAATAAGTGTTTTATTTTTAAACACTCGTGCTTAGGTTTGAATTTTTTGATAATCACCTTACTTGTTTCTTGAAGTGTTTAAAAACAAAACACTTTAGTGTTTAGATTTTGTGTTTTAAGGGCCCCATTGACAGGAAAAGATCTGAATTTCGCGGCAAATTACATGGTTCGAGGTAGGAGTGTTCACTTAACAGGGCCGAGTAAATTTACTCAAATACGAAAATGTATATTTACCTTTTTGGGAGAATACCCCTACTATACAGTTTTAGATTTGATAAAATTTAAGTCCTGAAAATTTCACGATCCTTTAAAAGGCATTTTTAAAAACAAATTCTTAAAGTTTAATTGAACTTTTATTTTATTATGTACTTATCATGCTAACATACCTTACAGCATTTATTAGCTAACGAAATAACTATACACGAATATTTAACGATTTAAATCTTATAAATCAGTAACAAAAATTGAATGAAAACTGGCTGAAAATGTCTACCATGAAATATATATAATAAAGACCAAACAACTGTAAAATTTCTTAGTTAAAAATTAATCTGAATTAAATTATTATTAATAAATTAAAGAAATATTACTTGTTGCCACCGCCATCTTGTATGTTCGACCAGAACTGCACCATTTCCGTGACTGATTTGCGCCTGCAAGAAGCAATGGCAGCGATCCGATTAGTGTCGACACCGCTGCCACCAAATCTGCTGCTGCTACCCCCGCCAGCATCCCTTGTATTGCTAGTATCAATTTGATATTTTAGCTTGCTCATTCTGACATTAGCTGATGTACCCGATAACGAGGTCTTTTTGTAGCATCCGATGTTGCTGGGACAATTTCCGGTACTGATGCTACTACTATCGTCGCCCTCCTGGACTGTTGTAGGTGTTGGCGACGTCACCAATATTGTTGGTGTAGTTATTGGTATTATTGATTCTGTAGCTGGCGCCGTTTTCGCCACCGTCATGACTCTGCAGGCATCAGCAGCAGCGTTGATAGGAACTTGTTGATTTGTGATTTGTTCGTAATCTAATTTGCTTCCCGCTGATGGATTTAAAATTGGCTCCTCTGTCACTTTGCAGTAACTTTCACTTAAACGAGAATTGTAATTAAATTTGCTAAAATCTAATAAATGCTGAACGTTACAACTGCCTTCAAGTGTAGGCGTCAACATTGTGACTGGTAGCAAATCGTCATTTGAATTCTTCTCGGATTTTTGCAGATCGTTGTCGATACGCAAGAATGGTATTAAATCATTGTTGTTGTTGTTATTTTTGTTGTTATTATTATTAATATTCTCAAGACTACTCTCAAAACCTCTGGTAACAATGCCGTCACGTTTGATTGAACTCCCTTGAGTGTTAAGAATATCCGGAAGGCCTTCAACTTTAGGACTTAAGTCGACGACATCAAGTGAGGGATCGCCGGAGCTTTCATCATCCGACTCCGTTGATGGAGGTGGCTTTGGCTTCAAAAAAGTATTTTTCTTTTCATTCTTAGCTAAGTAACTCTTAAATTCGTCACGGTAGTATTCATTGATTACCGTCAACATTCCCTTGGAGTACCAATAAATAACTCCGACCAATAAAACTCCTTGCACAAGTGGACCAATCATTGTTATCCTTTTTATGGTTGATTAATTTGAAAAACTTTTTACTAGTTTTATATTTATTTCGATTTTTCTTTTCTTCCTGAATTTTTAGCTCCTTCCTCTAAAACTCTTCCTGGTCATAAAAGTATTCCCTCATAATGTTGAAAATCTCCTTCATACTGGGCCATGCCATTGTTACAATAATCATAAGTGAATTCGCGACGACAAACAATTTCATCATTTCGATTCCTGCGAAAAACAGGATAAAACAAAGGAAGAACGAAAAGTTTGTGTTCAGTGGATTCAGGAGGAGTGGAATATTCGAACGTAATGTCCAAAAAGGAAATTGAATGGTAATAGAATAGGATATAAGACAGGAGACGATTAATTGCCTTTATTCACACCTGATTACATTTAATACCTTCATCGGAACGTAGGTAGTTCCCGAATCCTGAATTATATTCTTCATTCTCAAGGATCTCTTTCTTAATCTCAATAGCTGGCTCCTTTCTTTGTGTTGAATTGTTCTTCGTAGAAGATTTATTACTAGATGGACCTGATGAGTGTGACGAGCCCTTTCTAGATTTTTTCATTTTAAAATGGCTATACTGCACCCGCCCCCACCACTGCTGTTGTATTAAAGGGTTGGCGAGGAAAAGGAATTTTTTTATTGATGCAAAAGACTTGGTCCTTCAGCTGAAATATTGAGATGGGTTTGCTTAGTACATGGATGATGGGGTATCAGTGTTATATTGAGAATAATAAAGAATGTTCTGTTTTCAAGAGGATTATTTATGAAGGATCTTTCTATTTTTAGATATCAAAATTGTTCACTCTAAGCACTTGTGTGTATTGATTAATGAAAGGATGTGAAATTACTACTGCTGGTCAAATATAAAATGTTTGATTAGCTGAAAATAATACAAGCAGGCATTTCTATTTATATTTTCTAAGAGATTTCGTATTTAAAGAAGCATTTATTACAATTAGCAAATATCGGTACCTCAGAACCAGACGAACGTAAGTCCAAATATTACCATTTTCGGGTTATTACATCATTGTATGTAGAATTTGATTCTACTTTAAGCCATAACAACTAAAGTCCGTTGAATAATCGCCTTTTGCATTTTCTAAGGGTTGTAAGAACGTAAGTCCTAACCTATTATTGAGGCAGACAAACACAGTTTTTTTGCTCTCCTGAAAAGTTGGCCTAGTGTGACTTACGTTAGTCTGGTTCCGAGGTACCGATATTAGCACAACAAACAATGTCTAAAAGTAAAATAATTCTCTCAAGTCGAGGGGTTGTCTTATTGTGAATGAGTTCAAGTGCTGCTCATAAGTAGTTTCCATAGAATGATATTTGTTAAAGCAGAAATTATTTCTAGACGGAAATGGTGTGATATTTAAACTTTTGATAGCATTCTTTCTTGAGAGAATTTTGTAGACTAGAAGCTGTAACCCAAAATAAGATGATGGAAGCTTATAGCAAGAATAATTACTTTCATCTCCTATATTTAGTTGGAGTCATTTACGTAACGTTCTGTAACTGGTATTTGATGTGAGTTATACTTGCATGTCACTGTATTATAAAAAGAACTGACAAAGCATTTAAAGGTGAAGGGAATGTTTTACTCGTGAGATAGGTTGAAGTAGAGTTTATTTAAAAATTATTTATTAAATTGGAGTTAAAGATGTTTATTACACATTTTGTATATTTTTGGTAGTAGGTTCTCTGTATTTTGCGTGCTTGAATGTCTTCTGTTTACTTGAATATTGTGCCTTAGTAAAAAACAATAAATTTGAATTGTAAGCATTTTCGTGTGATAATTTTTCATAAATAACCAGTGTTGACTTTGGTGAAGAAGGCCGGTAATTAACGAATATATGAGATTCAAGCATCACTAAGAATACGTACTGCTATTCTAATATTCGTTTTTATTAAGGCATTTAGTCATGAGGAAGCATGTAAAGGTATTGGATCGAACAGAATCTGACCCAAGTCCCAAAACGGACAAGCCTCGGATTTTGTATGTGAAAGTCTAAGTTAGCTTACCAGTCCGTCATGTCGTTCACGTGATGGTGCAATGTTTAGTAGTACGCTTAGCTCGAAGGTATGATAGGTTAAGAGTGGTCTGGAGAGTCTGTTGTTTGAAAAATATGCCAGATATACTCGTACATTCTCTCGCTAGGAGCCACTAGTAAATACAGCTTTAAATCCGTTCACAAAATTGAGATTCTTGGGGGAAGCACGGAACGGCAACGGCACGTGAACTTTGCTGTCGATTCGTACATAAACGTCACGTCAATGTTACGTGAATTTTGCCGTTCAGTCTAAGAAGAATTAGATAGAGTAGTATCTTATTCCGTATTGCTAATTTAAATTGTTATTTGGAATGCAAAAATTTAATAAAAAATAAGGTGTAGTATATACATTAGGGTGGCCCTTATTTTCAAAAAGTCGGAAATTTCCACATGCTAACCCCTGGAATGGTGCTCTATACCGAAAAAAAAATCCTCTAAAAATTTCAGCTGAATTGGTTAAGTCTTACCCGTGCCGAAAACGGGGTAAAGTTTGGTAGTTTATATGGAAATTTTTATTAATCAACATTTTTGATTTGCTTCCAATTTTTTTTATGCAGTCCCTATACAAAATAAGCGGACCCGTATTTTTTCTTTTTTAATTTTGGTCAGTATTTTAAAAAATAAGGGGGGGTTAAGTTTACGTCATTCGCCGATTATGCCCTTTTCCAAATCGTTATTGCTCCGGTTCTATTCATCGTATCGAGTTAAATGAGATATCATTTTAAAGGTAATGAAGAGGTCTTTATTTATATATTTATAGTTGTGAAAAATTTTCAACTTACTATTTGTTATTAACAATTAAAAATTTTAAAAACCGTCTACTATGCGTACGCGTTTTTTTTTTAAATTTAAAAAAATACTATCGTATTCCCCGGAAAATTTCCTATAAAAAACATATTTTTCCAGAGTGGTAGGTCAACTTAGTATTTGTTATTAACAAATAATATTGTATTTATTATTAACAAATAATATAGTATTTCTTATTAGCAAATACTATCATATTCCCATAGAGAGGCCCTTATTTGTACTAGCGATTTTTTTAGTAACATTTTTGGTGGTGTTAACCCCTAGAATGGTGGTGAAAAAAAATGGCATAGAAATTTAGAAACCTATAGAAATTTCAGCTGAAATGATACAGTTTTTCTCGAATCGCTAAACATGCACTATCTTGTAACTTTAATTTTACTTCACGCAAATTAAAAAAAAAACTTTTAACACTTCTCTCTTTGACGGTAACTTATTGCCAATAATTTGAAGCGAATAATTCCCAATTAAATAAACCGCCGAGTCTTTTCGCAAAATTCTTTCCGAAGATGAAGCCATGACAAATAATAGATAGGCAAATAGAAAATACTACAACACTACGCAAAAATAATACAACTTATATTAAAAGTCACATCCTATATGTCATAAGATACTTCCACTAACAAAATACAACTCTTTTACTAGCTTGTTCAGCTTACTAGGAACGTCCGACTAAATATGTAACCTTATTCGTCTTACTGAAAACAGATACTGACTTGATGGACCTCCCCCTCCACACGGCACAAGGATCTTTCTACCTGTACTTTTTGTGGTCGTAAAGAAGCCATAAAAAGTACGGAGAAAAACATGCTTGTGCCGTGTAGGCGGGTCATCAAGTCAGTAACTATTTTCAGTAAGACGAATAAGGTTACATATTTAGTCGGACGTTCCTAGTAAGCTGAACAAGCTAGTAAAAGAGTTGTATTTTGTTAGTGGAAGTATCTTATGACATATAGGATGTGACTTTTAATATAAGTTGTATTATTTTTGCGTAGTGTTGTAGTATTTTCTATTTGCCTATCTATTATTTGTCATGGCTTCATCTTCGGAAAGAATTTTGCGAAAAGACTCGGCGGTTTATTTAATTGGGAATTATTCGCTTCAAATTATTGGCAATAAGTTACCGTCAAAGAGAGAAGTGTTAAAAGTTTTTTTTTTTAATTTGCGTGAAGTAAAATTAAAGTTACAAGATAGTGCATGTTTAGCGATTCGAGAAAAACTGTATCATTTCAGCTGAAATTTCTATAGGTTTCTAAATTTCTATGCCATTTTTTTTCACCACCATTCTGGTTAGCACCACCAAAAATGTTACTAAAAAAATCGCTAGTACAAATAAGGGCCTCTCTATGGGAATATGATAGTATTTGCTAATAAGAAATACTATATTATTTGTTAATAATAAATACAATATTATTTGTTAATAACAAATACTAAGTTGACCTACCACTCTGGAAAAATATGTTTTTTATAGGAAATTTTCCGGGGAATACGATAGTATTTTTTTAAATTTAAAAAAAAAACGCGTACGCATAGTAGACGGTTTTTAAAATTTTTAATTGTTAATAACAAATAGTAAGTTGAAAATTTTTCACAACTATAAATATATAAATAAAGACCTCTTCATTACCTTTAAAATGATATCTCATTTAACTCGATACGATGAATAGAACCGGAGCAATAACGATTTGGAAAAGGGCATAATCGGCGAATGACGTAAACTTAACCCCCCCTTATTTTTTAAAATACTGACCAAAATTAAAAAAGAAAAAATACGGGTCCGCTTATTTTGTATAGGGACTGCATAAAAAAAATTGGAAGCAAATCAAAAATGTTGATTAATAAAAATTTCCATATAAACTACCAAACTTTACCCCGTTTTCGGCACGGGTAAGACTTAACCAATTCAGCTGAAATTTTTAGAGGATTTTTTTTTCGGTATAGAGCACCATTCCAGGGGTTAGCATGTGGAAATTTCCGACTTTTTGAAAATAAGGGCCACCCTAATATACATATATTGCTTATAGTTCCCCTCCCATGAAAGCTTTAGAAAAATAAATACTTTCTTAGCAGGCCAGGCGATTCTCCCTTTGAAAGCTTCGCTACTAAGCTTTAAAGCTTCCTACCCCGACTAGCTTTCCAGATATAAAAGAAACCGCTTCACCAGGCCAGAGTCTCGGCTGAACCAGCTCGGTGTGCGGGCGTGCGCTGCCGTCAGCCACTGAACCAACCTCGAATTTATTGAAACCCTCTACAATATAACAGACCAAAAAAATTAAATTAAATAATAAACAGATAAATAAATTAAAATATTAATAAAATCAATAACCCGTTCAAATAAAAAATCAAAAACAAAACTTTTTTCCGTGTTCAAAGTGTGTGCAAAGTGCAAATTAGTTCTCAGTCATCAACAGTATTCCAACAACAATAACAGTGATATAGACGGACAGACTGGACAAGTAGGCTTTTTTTTCCTCTACTCTTTCCCCACACCCCGCTCTCGGCCTCGTCGGCGTCGTAGCCACTATCGGTTGCTGATGGAATTCTCCTTGCTTTAGGAGGCATAACACTCCAGCAAGGCGTATTCCGTTTGCCCCGATGACTGCGGCGCCGGCTTCGCCGACCTCAAATGAGGACTGTAACCTTGCGTTTGCGAAGCAGCGATTTTCTATCGCCTTCGCCAACATCCGTGGGCTTCAAACGAATTTCGACTCTGTGTCGTGCCATCTTTTATCCAATTCACCCCATATCTTCGCGCTAAGTGAGACCCAAATCTTACCTAATGATGTCCTAGATCATTACCAGGTTTCCGGGTACTCATTAGTGCATAATCTCTCCCCCCATAGGGGAGTTGCCATATATATTAGGAAAGACGTAGCTTTTCAGAAGGTGTACAACAGTACATCGCCTGACTTTAACCACCTCGGCCTCAAAATTTTACTTCATAAGCACGTCATTTTCTTCTGTTTTCTATACAGGAGCCCTAATATAAATAATGAAGCCTCTTCCTTAGCTTTTGACGCTATCTCTGAACGTATCTCCGAATTCTTATCCTTATACCCGGAGTGCGAAATCATTGTTGCGGGTGATTTCAACGTTCACAACACAAATTGGCTGAATTATTCAAATGGCACCAGTGTTTCTGGCCGGGATGCCGAGCTCTTTGCAGAGACTAATAATCTTCACCAATTGGTTAAGTGCCCAACACGAGTTCCTGACGCTGCAGATCAAGGGGCCCATCTCCTTGATCTTTTTCTCACCTCCCACCCTACGCGGTACTCCGTCGAAGTTCATTCACCTCTGGGCAGCTCAGACCACTGCCTGGTCAGCGCAAGCTTCCCATACCAATCATCCGTCTCAACCATACCAGCTCCTAGAAGAACTGTGTGGCATTATGGGAAAGCCAATTGGTTGGGGCTTATTCGCTTCTTCCAAGCCGCTGACTGGGACCTGCGTTTTGTGAATCGCGACGCCAACTTTTCCGCTCTCTGCATCTCAAAAATCATATTGGCAGGAATGCGTTTATTCATTCCCCATTCTACCAAATCCATTAAGCCAAGGCCGCATGGATGGTTTAATCAAGAATGTATGAACGCGATTAAAGCCAAAGAAACCGCCTATAGAGAGTTCAGGCATTCCCTGAGCGATTCATCCCGACGTGAGTACATCAGGTTGAGAAATGTCTGCAAAACCACCATCAAGCAAACCAAAGCCTCCTTCGATGACAGGTTAAGAAACAAACTCATTAACACCTCTGCTGGCAGTAAAAACTTCTGGTCCTTGGTAACCTCCATCAGGAAAAATTTTAACTCATCGTCGTCTCCTTCCTTCATTCACGATGGGAAGGTATTAACAGAAAGCAAATCCAAGGCTGACTTACTCGCATCTCTGTTTGCCTCCAATTCTTCCTTGTCTGATACTGCCGTGCAACCCCCCATTGTAGAGAGTTCTGCTCACTCAATGGGCAGAGTTTTCTTCAGAACTCGTGAAGTGTTCAAGTGTCTCAAGGAGCTCGATCCCAATAAATCCACTGGCCCTGATAAAATTCCCCCTATGGTTCTTAAAAAATGCGCTTCACCTTTGGCTAAACCTCTGTGCAAACTCTTCGCCCTTTCTTACTTCTCCGGAGTTTTCCCTGACTCCTGGAAACTGGCTCATGTTCAGCCTATACCGAAAAAAGGTGATCTCAGCGACCCCTCTAACTACCGCCCAATAGCAATCACCTCTATCCTCTCCAAAACCATGGAGACATTAATAAACAGAAGGCTTATGGAATATCTTGAACGCAACCAAATATTGGATGACAAGCAGTACGGCTTTAGATCGAAAAGATCTACTGGCGACCTCCTTGTATGCCTAACTGAACACCTCTACCAAAACATTCATCGCTTTGGTGAATCCGGCCTGGTAGCTCTCGATATCTCCAAGGCCTTTGATAGAGTATGGCATCCCGCTCTATTGAGTAAACTCCATGCTATTGGCATTGACCTTCTTCTAAAGAATTGGATTGAGAGTTTCCTTTCCGACCGCTCAATCAAGGTAGTATTGGACGGCGTTGAATCTAATCCCCACTCCATCTCTGCAGGTGTTCCCCAGGGCTCTATTCTATCACCAGCTCTCTTCCTAGTTTTTATAAATGACCTGCTCTCAATTCCATCCAACTCCCTTCACAGCTTCGCTGATGACAGTACTTTGCGTTACTCGTATAGCTTTGATAAAGCAAGACAAGCACGGGCCAGACCTTGTCTGCTTGATCGTGAACTTATGTCCACTTCAATCAACAGGGACATAAAATTGATTCTTGATTGGGGCCTCATGAATCAAGTTGAATTCAACGCACAGAAAACAAAATACTGTCTCTTCTCTATGAAAACGCGCTCCCCAATCCCTCCCATTAAAGTGGACAGTCTAGAACTGATGGCTGAACCATCCCTCAATATCCTGGGCATAACTTTAACTGAAGATCTGCGATGGAGTAATCACATATTCCAAATCGCTAAACAAGCATCTCAATGCTTGGGATTCCTTAAAAGATGCAAATTCCTCCTTCCGCCGTCGGCCAGGGCTATAATATACAAATCCTACATTCGGCCCGCCTCGAATTCAACTCATATCTCTGGGCAGGGGCACCGAGTACCACCTTAGCGTGGCTGGACAAGGTGCAGAACCGCGCTCTCCAACTCATTGGCGACGACGCCATTTGCTCCAAAATTGACTCACTAAGTCACCGCAGGAATGTAGCAGCCCTGGTAAAATTCTACCGCATCTACCATAACGACTGTTCCACCGAAATATATAATCTCCTGCCTTCACGGCGATGTTTTTCCCGCAACACAAGACTTGCCCATTCGGCTCATCCTCACTATCTACAGCCCTTATTTTCGCGCACACACCAGTTTAGTAATTCGTTCTTTTCTAGAACAACTCGACTTTGGAACAACCTTCCACAGTCAGTTTTCCCAAACTCATATAACACCCAAGAGTTTAAACGCAAGGTTCATCTCCACCTCCTCATGTATCCCCCAGACTCCCTTTAATCTTTTTATTCTTTCTCTATCCTTCGAGCTAAGCTTACTACCAGACACCCGACGTTGACGTGTACGACATGACGGACTGGTAGTACAAAGGGTGACACCTGAGCTTAGACTTTCACATAAAAAAAAAAAAAAAAAAAAAATTCAGTCTTAACCAGACTCCTTCCAGAAAGGTCATCTTCTCCGGCCCTATACCGTGTCGAGGTGTACGATCCAGTGCAGTAGGAGCACATATCGCATACCCTTGGCCCTATGCCTTGTCGAGCCGACCTCCTGTTCCTAGCATCATTTTTATAAAGGTGCCGGCCCATAGAACGCGTTAACGCGAGGCGCGCGCAAGATGCGTGTGACATTTCAGTTGAAGTAAATGGTATTTAATGGAACCAGTCCCAATGACTACCGCGACACACGCAAATAAAGCTCCCAACGCTTGAAGTTGACCAATTTTCAACTTTTCCATGCGATAGGCGCGTTTGACGTTTGTTGTGTACATAATTTGAATTTTCAATCTTTTCTTTTTTTAATCTAGTGTGCGAAGTTTAAAAACAGTAATTTTTATTAAATATGTTTGTTGTGTTATTAAAAATGGCAAATTTTGACGAAAAATTAGTGTGCGAAGTTCAAAAATATGAATTTTTATTCAATAAAAAATGAAATGTCATACGCGTACAACGCGTTCATTGGGTCTGTCGAATTTTTCGGAAACGGAACTCTCACACGCATCTTGCGCGCGCATCGCGTTAACGCGTTCTATGGGCCGGCACCTTAATGCTCCTAAAACGGGTTTGAAGGAGCATAAAAACGTATGTTCCCCTGCAATGACAAACAATATTAAAAAATATATGAAACTGGTATGGGAACGGGAGCGCTGCAAGCTTTTTAAGGAGTGCTCAAATATGGCTATTGGAGCACTCCATTTACCACTGAGTGAAGTAGGTAGCTTCTTACCGATACCAGCATTTATCCAGAGATAACATGTAGGCAGTCGCTTAGCTTATACTAGTAAGAAACATTATCCAGAAATTATAACTAGCTATTTACAGTAAGAGATTAAAATTATAAATATATTGAATGAATAAAGAGATATTATTTTTGTAAGAAGGTGTTTCTTCTGACAAGACCCTAGACAACACAAGAGCTCCCGGCAACCGTTCCTTAAAAAGGAGGATTATAGAACCACCGAAAGAAACACCATTATAGTGAATCCATTGTTTCCGGTTGCAAGTCTTGGAGACATGACAGATCCCGTCTGCTCCAAAGGACTTGTATGGTTAGAACACAATTTCTATTCAAAAATAATCACTGTTTTTAGACATTGATAACTGAGAAACCTTGAATAGTACTCCTCATACGCCGACTTCACCGGCCTGAGTTCAATAAAGTTCATTTCAATCCGAATAAGTGGCTTCACCGGCTGGCATTTTCAGTTCGTGCTTGAAATTGTTGATTTGCTTTATCGCCTAAAGGTAGAAATGCAAAATATCACTAGAATGACATTCCAATATTTTCATGTTCTGTTGGGCGAACTCAGGCTTAGTTTTTTCTAAGTTCAAAATGTGAAAATGTATGGGAAATCAGGGAAGTTTAGTACATCAATTTGTTCGAACTTGCGCAGTTCGGCCGGTGAAGCTGTGGTATTAGGTGCATTAGCTTTGCTCGAAAAGATGCAAAGCTACACCATAAAGCTCACCTAGGTTGGAAAATTTTCTTTCTCCATCGATGAAGAGGCAGGAATGTAGCAATCCTGGAAAAAATTTAACGATATGGTTTCTACATAAACGCTGTCTCACCGAAATGAATGTCCTACCTTTGCCACGTCAATGTTATTCACAAAAAGCTAGACTAGTCCTGCAATCACAATCCCGAATCCTGAAACCCTCCTTTTCACGCATATAACTTGTTAAACTAGTTTTTGGAATTCGCTGCTACACATTTGTACAATACCCTTCTAATAATATCGAATTTCTAATTTATTACGGTCAGGAAGAGATTCTAGGACTTCAAACTGATGCCTGTAAGCTAGGATACTGCAAACTTTATCTAATAATGTTTTTAAAATTATTTAATAAAATATATCTGAAATATTTTTCTTTTCAAGGGGAAATTCAATTTCAATGAAATACTACACTACATTGTATGTCAAAACTGAAGCTAATTTACTCGAGGA
This sequence comes from Thereva unica, assembly GCA_949987705.1. NCBI lineage: Eukaryota > Metazoa > Arthropoda > Insecta > Diptera > Therevidae > Thereva > Thereva unica. Next base: position 49,599,954 of record OX465283.1, read on the forward strand.
CGAAGTGATTCCCTTCAAAACCAAACCAGGTCTAACTCGTCACCGAAGTGATTCCATTCTATTCCGCCCTCATTATAAAACGAACACGTTTTTTCTTGAACTCAAACATTCATACAATTTATGGAAAAAAATAATTCGTTTAATATTTCCGCCTCATACTGAAAAAGAAAAATGTGTTCTTCCAACGAAACGAATACAAGAACAACCCTAATGGCTGCTAAGGCTTATAATAATCTCTCGATGATTTAGTTACTCCCCTTCTACTCCAGGACCTATATTTATAGAAATTCTATCTCGAGGGGGAATTGTGGCCACTTGAACTTGAGTGTATAATCAGCAATCAAAAGGGCTTCTCACTTCACGTAATCGTTTAAAATTGGCCTTTCAGTAATGCTTTATTTCCGTTTCATTGGGTGCAAATTGGTGCCATAATAATATAATAAATAGAAGGTGGGAGTTTATGAGTAAAGAAAAAAACCTGGCGAAGTATTGAAAATCGATTCAAGTTCAACTTCAATATTTTTGACAATGAAACATACAATTTTGTTAAAAGACTTCAACTTAACTTAGTCAGTACCGGAAAAATTTTGAGAACGTCTTGAGTGTCTAGAAAGTTTAGTTTAATTTAAATGAAAATAGCGAAATGTTTTAATAAAATTTAATTATTTAATTAGGCATAGTTGTTTGAGTGGTTTGAGTATGAGGAGAGATATGACTCTAATAATTTACATAAGACAGCAAATGATTATAAATAATTGTAGAGGGGATGAAAGAACACACTTAAACATTCAGTAATGCTATAATGTAATCCAAATGCAAATTTATAATAGAGAAAAACAGAATCAGTTAAGAACGTCTCATATCCATTAAAATTTGAGGGTCCTGCTTTTATGTTAGATTCTCTATGGTTGAATGATGAAAATCGATCAAATTTGTCATATCTCTAATTTTGTGAAAGAGAAGAATGTACAGATATTCCTCCTTATATTGTCGACCGTTCTATGATACAGAGTAACGAATAGTAACTCCAGAATGTATATTATATCTGTATCATGTTCTGTTGGGTGAACTCAGGCTTGATTTTTCCTGAATTCAATATTATGAAAATGTAATGAACTCAGGCAAAAATTGAAGTTCACTACACAAATTTGCTTGAACTTTTACAGCCTGGTTTTAAGAAAGCTATGCCTCCACAATGTTTATTTATATTTTGCGGTTTCCACGGAATTCCACCTCGTCTAATTTAAAGTTGGAAATTTTGCTGCTTCAAAATAAATAAGAAATGTCTCTCCAGTACAAAACTTCACTCCGTCGAAGTGGTCCACTACGTAATTTCATATACTTAATTTCAGTTGACATTATTTTTGAACCGGGACATTTCGTTTGACTCCGTTAATAGGACCTTAATGTGGCAGGCACTATAGCAGTGACTCTCAACCTTTTTTTTGTTGCGGCACACTTTTAACAAGTTGAAAATTTGGCGCCACACTAACAATACAATAAATTTAAAACAATTTTACTTATAGACCGTTAGCTAGCGACAGATTTAGGTGCCCCATTTTCTCATGGTAGCCTCGAAGAGGGTTGAAAGGTGGATCGATGTTGAGTTGGATAAAGTTAAATTAAGGTGCCGCTCCTGGCGATAACGTAACGTATTTTTCGTAACAGAAATAAGAGGCGTATCTCGCCCATATTTTCACGCTAATATCTTTATAGGAATTGTAACGATGAATATGTCCACACTTTCGATGGGCTTGTGTTAGAAAATCGGTTAAATTCTGGATTTATTATGACGCCCTTGTTTCCATCCCTTAGCCATCAATTACGCTCAAGCCTTCACTTTTTGGGGAGCCAGTCTCCATTCAAAAATCATGTAGCAAACTTCGCTAGCGCGCTAGCAAATGAGTGACATTCCGAAAGAGTAAAAATACCACTCAAAAAAAGACTAAAGTGAGGTATGCATTATCAGTGTTTTTATAATGGCCCAAGTAGGCAAACCTTATTTCAAATTAAGTGGGGCGATATCTGCCTTACATATTCAGAAAATGTTTTGAAAACCTCAAAAAAAATAGCCCGGCTTCACCGGCTGAAAAAGCAAATTGGCGAACTGAACTTCTAACCTCATTCAGTTCGCATATAGTTTAAACATATTCAACTGAGGAAAAATAAACCTCAGTTCGCACAACGGGTCCCGAACTGAAGTTGAATGTAAAAGATAGTAATCAACTAGAATAGTGGAATGCCATTCCAGTGGTCTTTCGCATTTCTGACTTCTGGCGAAAAAGCAATAATTTGCACGAACTGAACAGAAACTGGACATTAGCTGGTGAAGCCACTTACGTGGATTGAACTGAACACTATTGAACTGAGGTCGGTGAAGCCGGGCCATTAAGCTTTAGTTTAACTCGTACAAAGCTTTAGTTTTTGTTTCGGGCAGGCACGGTTGGTGACCGTGAAGTGTTACTCAATAGACCAGTTCTGGTTCGATTACAGGGGTTAAGCAGCATTGGACGTAATTAGTAGTCAGTTGGGAGACCGTATTGGTCTAACGATACTTGCGTTTAAAAATATAAAGTTTTCGACACAGGCGCAGTTATTATTCACATATCCATGCCGAACCTCTCAAACTTTTCGGAATCCCTTTTCCACTCGGAATCGAGGAGCAATGATTTTTTCTCCGGGGGGCCAAATGAGGGATTTCCGTATGATGAGGCGCGAATGTGGCAAGGGATAAGATACTCGGTGTGGGCCTTATAGGGCAATCTACTCGGCCGGGCTAGGCTCATAAGGGCCTCTTCCAAAATTCTAGTGGGACATAACCCCATAACCAAAGAATTTAAAGCCAGCTCGTTATTCAACCGAATAATATTTTAACGGTTACCTATTCGCGTGCTCCCCACCTACAATGATTATGCTCCGCCGCCCGCGAATATATAGGATATACAAGAATATTTTATATGCTACATTCAGTTACAGAATTCCTCTGTTGTTGGAACAAACAAGTTGATCCCCTTTTTTGTGTAGTAAATCTAAGAAAAATTATCTCCGATATAGCGGTATGTTAGATTCGGCTCAGCAGAATAATTGAGTCGGCATAACAATAAAGTCGAGGACACGCTGTAATGATTGCGGCAAAAATATTTTTCCCGTCGCGTTCTTGTTCCAATAATTTATACATACAAAATAATTTGTGTTGTTTGCATTTCTAAAATTTGGCGGCACACTTCAGGAATTTAGCGGCACACAAAAGTGCCGCGGCACATTGGTTGAGAATCACTGCACTATAGCAACGGGTATTGTCAATAATAGAATCAAAAAAAGCTTTATACAACAATTCAAAATGCAGAGTACTTCACAATGGAAAGTTATCCAACAGTTTTGAAGTGAACTCAGGAGTACGACAAGGATGCCTACTTTCGCCATGACTATTTCTTATAGTAATAAACAACATCTTTGTCAGCGTTCCAGATAATAGAACAGACAGCTTACAATGGAGATTGCTAGACCCCCTTAATGATCTCGACTACCCGGATGATATCTGTTTGCTGACCCACAGACACCAGGACCTCAAAAACATGTTAAACAATTTGGCAACAGAAAGTAGTTCAACCGGCTAAGGGCTAAATCTGACGAAAACCAAAGAAATACGGATAAATTCAAACACCCTTGAGCGGACAGAGCTGAATAACCGTGACGTGGAACTGGTAGATAAATTCTGCTACCTCGGTAGCATCATTACTGAAAATGGTGGGGCAGAAGAAGACGTCAGTTCCAGGATAAATGAAGCACAAGGCGCATATGCATGATTGTCCCGAATATGGAGATCAACGGATATCTCCACTAACACTAAATTTCGGCTGTTCAGCTCCAACGTTAAGGCAGTTCTTTTGTACGGTTGCGAATCATGGAAAGTCACCCAATTCATTACAGGGCGTCTACAAGTCTTCATCAACAGATGCCTGCGTCGTATCCTAAAAATCCGCTGGCAAGATAGAATTTCAAACGAAGAATTATGGCGCCGTGCCGGCCGAGAAAGGATAGACGACCAAATCAGGCGAAGGAAATGGAATTGGGTTGGCCACACCTTGCGACGCGAAAACGAAAATCTAGCCAAACACGCCCTTGACTGGAATCCGCAAGGATCCCGTCGAGTAGGAAGACCTAGAACAACGTGGAGGAGAACCCTACTAGAAGAAGCCGCAACAACTGGGTGATCCTGGTCGGAGCTAAGAGCTGTCGCGCAAAACAGAGTCCGCTGGAGGGCAACTGTTTCCGCCCTATGTCCCATGAGGGATTAAAGGAGTTTAAAGAAGAAGAAGAAGATAAAAGTTAGCCCAAAATATTGATATAGAATTATGTTTAACAAGAAAAACTGGGTGACAACATGTCGTACAAATCATCCGTCATCGGATTTTTCGGATTATTGGAAGAAATCGCTACTGATTCCATAATTAGGTTCATTGTTATCTTCACTCGAAGATCGATTTTCCAATAATAATAATTTGCCGGCTTTTTCGTTGCTATCACTGGATCCATCAAATGAGAATGGTAATTTTGGTACCATCTCCAATAGCTATGTGTAATATGTCGTTGGATAGGTATTTTTGAGCTTAATATAAGTTACTATGGCGCTTAGTTCGAAATCTTTGTCCGTTTTGAGTAATACCGTCAGAACTGTACAAAGGTAGAGTTTTACATAACACCCTGTATTTTTGTAATCCTTTAACCTACTTGCATGAATAGATACCAATGAACGCAAAACTCCTCCATCTATATTTGATGATAAAAACGATGGGTCTATCTTACCAACTTTTGGAGTTATGAGTTGTCTAAGTCGACGTTTTGTGTTTTTTTTAATAAAAATGTCAATTTGGCCGACTTTTTTTTTTGGAGATGAGGTATAGTTAATATTTTTGTTAAAAACCCCGTGACTTCGACTTTGACGCTCATTCATTGGTACCTTACTCATGGAAATTGATTATAGGTTGCAGGTACAAAATTTAGGAATGTGCGAGGTGGTTAAGGAAGCAGATACATTTTTACCTCCCCTGAAAGAAACTTTCTTTAGAATTATCACTTGCTTAGGCCTTTGCACCTGACCACCATTGGTGCAAGATGCACGGACAGACAAGTTGTCGCAGCAACCAAAAAACTCAACAACGCTCTTCATTTCGTTTTCTAGGCTTTAAGTGAATTTTTTCACCACTACTAAATTTAGCACACTCACTATCTACAACACTTTTAAAATATCTTAAATTTACTTGGAAGCACTCCTTGGAACTTTATGAGCAACAAAACAAATACTTTTTAGCGTTAATTGATTCTCACTTCTAGAACTTTACTAACTGCTTCTATACTTAGCATCATATTTTATGTAAACAGATCCATTACACACCGCTTTTATAAAGCAACACCATCTCGAAGGAATGTAAGGACCGGAAACGCCGCTTGCATCCTAATTGCGGCAGCCACCTCTCCTTTTTAATAAACAAAAACTTCGCCAACACTTTCCGGTAATTTGTAACGAAAATTCTGGGGGTTAGCTCCGCACCTAAGGGTTGGTAATGGCAATCAGGGTTTAACTGATGTTTTCCTCTTAATTGTGTTGAATTTTGTGCCAGGAATAGAAATGGTGAAATGAAGAAATTTATATTTTTTTCCTGGAATTCGTATTTTCCTTTTTTTTTCTAGGCAGTAGTGTGGTATTTAGGTTTGTTCTCACTTAATTGATACTTGTTTCACCTGCTAACCTAAACCAACTGAAAAAAAGTTTGAAGCTTCTAGCTGGGAAATATTCAATTCACGTTGCTATAATCCTATGTTAGGGAAACGCGGGACTCTCTGAACTGGATGAACAGCTCTTAGAGGTCTTCCCTATATATATTGATTAAAGTCCGTCAATGTGGGGGGCTCAGTATCTATTAGTTCTTTATGTGTGTGATCACAGATAAGTTCCCAGCTTTTATCTATATACAAAGAGAGTAATGCGATTATAGCAGGCACAAAAGGTTTCCATTTTGCTACAGTAACCGATGGACACCACATGGTTTCTATGTTAACTAATATATAGAACAGTGCTACTTCAACCATCAACCTATCATCAGCTGTTGTCTTCTCTTTTCCTCGCCTTTTAACGGTATTACCGAGCAATTACTTTTCAATTATTGAACGCTTTTGAAGCCGGATAGAAGGAAATTGATTCCCTTGATGGAGAGGTGTTGATGTCCTTTCATTTTCCGCTATTGAACAAAATATAGACCAAATTCTCCGAACGACCTTAGCTTGCCCGAGGTCCTTTGGTGCAGATGACAAGGCCATTACGAATTCTGTCCTTCTCTATACATATATGCATGTATATGTATAGAAATGGTCACCATTTAAAAATTTCGTTTTAGTATAATTCAAATTTCCATTCGGCTTGTAAAATGATCGATACTTGGAAGGTCATTTAACCTAATCCAATGCCATCGTAACATAGACTGAAATTATGCCGTGATTTATTGATTGGGTTTTCAAATACTTGGAATTTAAAACAGAAAATTAAGTTCGATTAGTTCACTAGATATCATATTCTTTTGTCACAAGATGAGCCCTGCAAGGTGGAGATATAAATTAAATAATGATTTCTGAAACGTTGGAATAAAATTGTATTAGATCTAGGACACATTGTGGCATTGACTCTAGGTTTTACACTTAATCCTATTTAGAGGTAGAGTCTTAAGTCCACTTCATTTATTTCGTATTCGAGAACCACCCATCTTCACCTTAGAGTTTGGACTATTATCGAATTTGTTGTCAGATACAGTTATGGCTTTTCATTATTTTACGTTTGGTTAACTTTTGTTTTGTATGGTATATGCCAGGGAGGGGTGGGCACGCATGAGGTCAATGAGAGCTGCATGTGGGTTTTTCATTATTATAGAGGGCAGTGAAGCTATGTGTAATATGTCGTTGGATAGGTATTTTTGAGCTGAATATAAGTTACTATGGCGCCTAGTTCGAAATCTCTGTCCGTTCTGAGTAATACCGTCAGAACTGTACAAAAATAGAGTTTTACATATCACCCTGTATTTTAGTGATCCTATAACCTACTTCCATGAGTAAGGTACCAAAGAACGCAGAATTTCTCCACCTATCTATGGTGGATGGTTTAATGGACGATGGTTCTATCTTACCTACTTTAGGAGTTATGAGTCGTCAAAGTCTAAGTTTCGGTTTTTTTAACAAAATACCAACTATACCTCTATTTCCAAAAAATACGTTCGTCAAATTAACACTTTTGTTTAAAAAAACACAAAACTTCGACTTAGACGACTCATAACTCCTAAAGTTGGTATGATAGAACCATCGTCCATCCATCCATCCACCATAGATAGGCGGAGAAATTCTGCGTTCTTTGGTAACTTACTCATGGAAGTAGTTATAGGATCACAAAAATACAGGGTGATATGTGAAACTCTATCTTTGTACAGTTCTGACCGTATTACTCAGACCAGACAAAATTTTCGAACTAGGCGCCATAGTAACTAAAATTCAGCTCAAAAATACCTATCCAACGACGTATTACACATAGCTATTGGAGGTGGTACCATTCGTAGTTGATGTAAAAATGTGATGTTATGATGTAAAAATAATCATACTAATGTATAAATTAGGAATTGAATAGTTGAGTTGAGTTTGAGTTAAAAGTAAAAAAAGCACTACACGTGCTGCTTGAATCGAGCTCAGTCGGCCCTAACTCAAATCGGCTTCCGTCTACATGAAGCTGGAACCGGGTACCAACTGCGTTCAATTCATAATGTATAAGTATTAAATACAATCTAACCTTTTTGTAAAAAAAATCAAGAAGACGGTTTCAAGATGGCCACCGATTTTTGCAACTATGTTCCACCATTCCCACGACATGGGTATCAAATTAAAGAGTACGACAGGTAGAATACAGTGATCTGTGTAACGTAATAATTGACTAAAAAGTAGAAAATAAAAATAAATAGTAGGGGGTATAAAAGTATCAAAAAATGAGTTTTTTTCGCTTTTCACCCAAAAAACATTTTTTAGCGAAAAAACCACATTTTTTGATGCTTTAGCGCACTTTAATTTTTGCATTTTAAGTCGTACGAAATTGACTCAAAGACATTAATGATAGACGGTAATGTCCTCTACATTTTTTGTTAATAAGCTTTTTCTCTAAAGTGCACTGATTCCGAGAAAAATGCATCAAAAACCTTTTTGGGTTATCCAAGAACCTGCAAGTGGTGGGAGGTCACAAATCTGGGTTTAAGCTTTTTTCATGACCCTCTAACGATTTATGGAAAAAATTCCCGGTGCAATTTTTCCAAATCAAAAAAAACCAGGGATCGTAAATAACTGTTATATTTGTATTTTTGACTTAAAAAATCAAATAGTAAATGTTGTCTGATCTGCATAAAATTTATAATGGATACTCAGAATAGCGAGTTCTACACGGTGGTGGGGTTACTTTTAAATTGTATACTTTTATTATAAAAGTCAAGTTTAATAGTTAAAATTAATTTAAATTTTTTAAATAAAAAATAATAGTTAAATTTAACTAAAAAAGTTTTAGGTCATTAAAAACACTTATTTTTGTTTTTTATTTTTAAAGTCTTTCAAAACTCTTATGGGAAGACTTTTATTTTTTTCTGTTTTTATTTAAAAATAAAAGTGTATTTTTTAACTACATATTTATTTTTATTTGTGCCCAAATAGCCCTCACTATATGCTATTTGTGGACACCAAAACAAACCCGATCGGTGAATCGGAAGCCACCCCCACAACCCCTAAAGTGAAATTATTTATTTAAAGTCCAATTATTTTGAAACTCCTCTGGAACCAATAGGCTTACTTTAAATCAGTGGTTTCCAAACTGATTCTGCGGTCCTCCTGTTACATGAAAAACCCTTGGCCCCCCAAATTTAATATGTAAATTTGCATACTGGGTGGGGTGGGCCATCTAGACCTTCGGTATTTCAACATTGAATCACTCCGACATTTTTTAGCCGATTTTGACAAATGAGCAAGATTTATTTATGATATATCAGTTTTTGAATACAATGCGATTAAATGACCTCCATTCGATACGCAAAAAGCGGCTGTATTCGTGCGTTATAGCATCCAATTCGGCTTGTATGTTAGCTTTGAGTTCGTCAATGGTCTTCGCCTCGCTGGCAACTTTACTTTTGCAAGAACTTCATCGTATGACTCTGTGCGAGTGGCTGCGGATCCGTACTCCAAGAAATTCTTCATCATATTTTTACGACAAGCACGCCATAAGTCATCAAAATTGAACGATTGTTTTTAATATAAAGCGTTACAATTCAAGGAGTTTTTTCGATTACATAATAGCTAAAATGGTACTGAATAGCGTTCCAGTAGACGAGATGTATAATAAAAAAACACAATAAAATTTAAGTAGAAATTAAACAGGGAGCCAAAAAATTCAAAAATATAAAATCAGCCGCACCAATTTATCCACCTAATAAATCACTTTTTACTTAGTTTTAGTTAGAATTTCTATAGCCCGATCAACGTGCTAGGCTTTAAGCACAATATCACAATTGTTTTTATAGTGTAATTTTCGAACTACGATAGCTATTTTATCTGTTTTCTGCAAAAGATTTTTATTTTTATATTTTAAAAATAAAAGTCTTCAAAGACTTTTATTGAAATATCGGAAAAATAAAATTCTTGAAAAGACAAAAATAAATAAGGCAACATATGTCAACAACAGAAGTGTTTGTAATTTTTTTTATTAGAAAATACCTGCCTAAATGTCATTGTAAAAAAACGGAACACCCCATTATTCAGAAGTAACTCAAATACATTAGGGTACATATTTCCAATTATTGTGTGATTGTCGTTTTTACCCTGCATTTTGACTTTATTTAAAGATTCCACGAAAAGAAATATTTCTCAATGTATTTTTTATTTTGCTTCCGTTTAGGGGTGGTTTAACCCCTTTAAAAAAGGGTTTAAAATGAAATTTTCCAAATGTAATAAAATAAAATTTTAATGCAACACAATAAATGTCAATTTTTTTCAATTACAATTTTAATGCAGGGGTAGTTTCACCCCCTTAAGGGTTGAAAATAATAAATTTTTGGCTGATAATACCTATTGAACCAAATTTCAAGCAAAAAGCAAAAAACAAAAAATTTTTCTAATTTTTTATATAAAGTTGATTTTTATAATTCTAGGGGTAGTTTTAACCCCTTAAGGGTTGAAAATAATTTAGTTTTGCCTGACAGTACGCCCACAATCGAATTTGAAGCATATATGTATGTACTTGAAGAAAAAAAATTTTACAATTTTTTCTATATGTAGCCGATTTAGGGGTGGTTTCAACCCTTTAGGATAACCCCTTATCATAAAGTTCGCGTTGATTTAGTACAAATCAACCACCTTCGCAAATAAGTATTAAAAAAAGTGTATTTCATTGCATTAGTTTTCATTATTATCGAAATAATCGCGAAAAACCCCTAAAAAGGGGTGTTTTTTTGCATTTTTTAAGTGTGACGCCCATGTTTTAGGACCGCACTACCCCGATTTTCATGATCAGCGACCCCAAAGACCATTAGGGTTCGATTTTCTTAACGTTTTGAATGGACTATTTATCTGTTCTGCAAAAGACTTTTATTTTTATATTTCAAAAATAAAAATCTTCAAAGACTTTTATAGAAAAAACTGGAAAAATAAAAATCTCAAAAAGACTTTTATGCAAGACAGAAAAAAATAAAAGTCTTTTTTAACAGTTATTTTTGATTTTAAAAATAAAAGTCAATTTTAATTATTATTTCGAACAAAAACAAAGAAAAAATCTTTAATAACAATTTTAAAAGATTTAAAACAATACTAGTCAAAGATAATAGTTAAAAATAACTTTAAATATTTTTGGTAAAATTTAACTGTTACTGTTGTTTTATATCATATAAGTTTCAAAATAATGATTATTTTCTGATTTTTTCGATATAAATTATAACAGTTACGATCCCTGAAAAATACAGATTGACTGTACTGTACTATGGTGAAAGTAGAAATTTCGGAATTCTAACTTGGCCAATTTTTTGTTTACAAAAGATCCCAGTACGAAATTCTCTTAAGTCAGTTCCTTTGTAAAACTGTTCCTTTGTAAAATTACACCATTCACATGAATGCCGTTTGACCTTAAATTTAAATCAATCGTTTATGATGTCTGTTCTTAGAAATACAGGAGCACGATATACACCCAAAACACTTCCTTCATGGAAAATGAAACTCACACGTGACTTCTTATGTTTGATTACATCCAATTTGCTTTTCTTGGAAATTACTTACATACATTATATTTTGCGTCATCTGATGTCATATTTGATTGAGATTAGTCCAGGTAATTTAATAATTGAAGAGAGAGATGTATGCGAACAGATTTTAAGGCTCATAACGTCATGGTCCTTTATATTTCCACATTTGGTACCAAGGTAATATTTACTGTATTTGTCTTTGCAGTTTTGGATGATGATATAAGAGTCAATGTATTGATTAATTGGAACTGTCAATTGTCAGCTGATACCCCAATAGACGGATCAGGGTGAAGTTTTGGGGATTGGTCGAAAATCGAATCGATTTCTATTTTTCAATAAATTCCTTATGAAAGATTACCCACACATATAACAGTGTGTTGCTTTACACAAGAAATTGAGTGAAACGAAGGAGTATATTACCCACGCAAAATAAACTGACAGTGAATCATTATCGAATAACTTTTTACTTACTTTTCCGCAAGCCGAGATGCAATCTCCTAGTCCAGGGCTCGGCAACCTGCGACCAATGAACAAAAAGAAGTTTATCAACGCGTCATCAACAGTGTCAATACGGGTGAATTTCAAGGCCCACCAGGAGGCACTGGCATGACTTTCCTAATTAATATTATATTGGGCAAAATACGTACAAGTAAAGGGTTACTGCAGCAGGCAGGCGCGGATCCAAGAGGGGGGGGGGGGGTCACGGGGGTCATGACCCCCCCCAAAACAGCCCGCATTTCAAAAAATAGAGCTGAAACAATATTTTGCAAACCGAAAAACAAAAAAACCAAACGAACAAAACCTAGTTTTTTCAAACATAAAAACCAGAAACTAACCAAACGACTTTTCTTTTGTTGACTTGTTTTTTATTCATTGAAAAATTCGGCTAGCTTTGTTTATTTGGTTATTTTTGTTATTTTTTTCTATCCTGTGATCCCCCCCCCCGGAAAAAGATTCTAGATCCGCGCCTGGCAGCAGGGTCATTAGCAGAAATATCGGCTGCTTTACTCACATAAGCAAAATGAGGTCATTCTATGTTTATGATTCCGATCGAAGAAGATCATATGGAAAATCCCATGAGGAACAAATATCAAACCGCCCCAAAGCTAAAGTTTTACAAGACTGCATGATAGTTGTCTGGGAATGGGATTAATGTACCATGGTAAATATAGCATCTATTGAATCTGTTAGCAGAATATTGCAAGATTTAAGAATTAAAAACCAATTATTTTCGTGAGAAACTGTTTTTTTTTCATAGATTTCGGGCCGATGAAATTAATGCAGGTCTAAAATGATCACTCATTTAGAGACAGATTGAAAAACGTCATTTAAAACAAAACATGAGATCGCAATCGCAAAACTCAGAATTCAGTTCTATTCTTCTCAACCTAGGATATAGAAAATGTTCTGAGATAAAGGATAATCATGACATTCAGCTGATCGCTGCTCTTTGAAAGTTCTTAATAGACACGGATATTTTGATGAACGACATTTATGACTGTTTGCAAAATATCAACTTAACTAAGTCGACTTACTCAGTAATGTCGCAAACGTTGTAATACTTACAACTGAAATATGGAGCATCTTTTATAAACAAGCGTTACAGTGAATCGCTATCCTTGCATTAATATGTACTGAGTTTTCATGCAGAGTTTACCCTGAGTTTACTCAGATTAAGCGCCCATGGAAAAGGAGATTGAGTAAAGTTTCGTTAAATCCAAGTTAACTCAACTAAGCCAGACCGATTAAGCCGGGTTTTGCATATTTGTGTTTCAGTATACTTTACCGCACGTATATTAAGGGGATTGTAGTGTAAAATCATTTACCTGTCAATCCAACCCAGTACTGCCATGGAAACGGCATCGAGTGATCTTGAGAGAAAAAGCTTTCTGTTTACTTAACGAAAACTCTACCCTGGCTCATATGGGAACACAGTAATGCACATTTTTGTATGTACCGAGCGGGCGGTGTGACCAGCTGCAAAAACATGAAACAGCGAAACACGAAAACGGGAAACAGCAACGGCCCTTTTCAGGAGCACATCGGTAGTATCGACTTATAATGTTGCCAAAGTTTGTCTCCCGCCAAAATGAATTTATTCGATATAGGGCCGTCAAAATGTGAATTTTTGTGCTGCACAGTGGGCGTGACCTTTTTTAGAGCTTTTTTGGAAAAAAATGTTAAGGTCGTCAAGGAGCAAGTTAGTACACGGTACCAATTACCTGGGAACGTCAAAATCTACGCGCACAAGACTTATTTTGAATATGATTAGCTAAGTGTCTGTTGTGCACATTATGTAGTACTAAATTTTTCCGATAAGTGGTGCTCAACGTCGAATTTTAAAAGAATTTGTGGGTAAACTATTTTTTATAGGTAACTCAATTTTTTATGTACCCAAAATCATGTTTTGCAGATTTGTTTTTTTTTTCATCATACCTTTATAGTTTTCCGGACTATGTTCACACAATTCTTTTTATTAAAAGGCGTTGCATCGCACGTGGGTTTTTGCGAGTATTAAAATATGATCAAATCTAAAATTGCTTAAATGTATTGTTTTTAAATTTTTTGTCCAAAAGGGCCCGTTTTCACCACCTAAAAACAAAAAGCACACATCAGGAATATATAACTTTTGAAGAGGAGGGTAAGATAAGCTTAATTAGTTAATTCGGTGCTATCCGAAGAATTCAGAAATACCTTGTTCGATCTGATTAGGATTACATGAAGTATACAGCTGGAAAACGTCAACATAAAGATGGAAGGAACAATTATGGATGACAGCGGGAAGATTATTAACATACAGCGAAAAGAGAAGGGGACCAAGTATTGAGCCTTGCGGAACCCCAAGGGACATAGGTAGGAATGAGGATACAACATTGTTAAGGCGAACACATTAAAGCCTACTAGTGAAAAATGATGCGAAGAGTCGAATGGCAGGAAAGAAGAAAAGTGATATAGTTAGCTAAGTTTGTAGAACAGAAACGAGTGAACTACAGAATCAAATCGTAAAGCAACATATTTAGGCTCAGAAACTTGGGTGACTCCGTTCAAAGTATGTGTAGGTTTTTTCGTCTTTTAGCATTTTGATCATGCTTTGAACCTACATATCTTGTACGTCACTCAAGTTTTTCGTCTTTATACTAGCTAAAAGAATACACATTTACCTAAAAGATGAGCCTAAGTATGTTGCTCTCCGATAATTAGTCTAGGAGTTAATCAACTCTAAGTAAATAAAAAAAATACATTATTTTTTCGTAAGTACCCTGTATTTTAGAGGATAACCCCATCTTTAGAGCAAATTTTTCCTGCAATTACATCCAGGACTCACCCCTAAAAAAGTTCGTATAAATTCGTAGAAGAAAATGTATAATAACTTTTTTTGTAGAGAATCGCATCATCATTTGAACATTATTTTATGATAAGACCTACGGTTTCAGATGTATTTGCCAAAAACCCTAAGCCGCTAAAAAATGAGCTTCCCGAGGTGAAAAATCGGTAGACTTTATAGCCCCTTATTAAGAACTTTAAAAGGAATCCAAAATGCTCCAATTTTCGCCAATCATTTCCGCTATTTCGCTTTTTTCGGCTTAATTTACCAGTACTACTAAGTTTTAACTGGAATCGCACGAATTAGCCGAATTTTCAATCTGCATGTAAATCTGAGTTATTCCAGTACTATTTTACCGCTTGAATTTCAAAGAGAATAATTCCCAATTATTCCTGCATTTGTAATTGCAATTAATAAGTCGCAGGGACAAACATTCGAGAAAAAGCTGGGATTATACGTACCTATGTATAATGTACATATTATGGCAAGTGGGTTTTACCCATGGTCTGCTTTAGCACGTTTTACCGTGCATTATCGTACCAAATAGAGTTCATCTCTGGAATAAACTACTATTAATTTTATATTCGCTAAGGAAACATTGATTAAATGGACACCAAAATATTTTGATGATGCCTTTTCAGTTTAAAATGTTTTTCAGATTCCTTGTTGGGTGTTTGAAGGACTGAATTATATGGCTACCCCGATAGAACATTTTGGACATTAATTAACTACTTTTTTTGTGGTTACCCTGAAATACCGAACCATCGACATCTATATTTTTAATAAAAGTCCTCTAAATAAAATTCCATTCAACTTCTACTCCCTTAAATACTGCTATAATTAATCATCTTCAAAAATTCCCTAATAAGCTCAAGAGGATCTACATCAAAATAAAAAATTCCTTGTGTTTTTATTTGCAAATTTTAAATCCATCCCGGGAACGAGTATAACCTGAACCTTTCCTCCATAGTGTCTGGCAGCGCTGAGTAATAAATTTTCTAAAATCTAGGCTGAAGCCCCCTATGAATTTACATTGAGTTTCCCGTCGGAAAAGTTTTTAATAAAAATTAAATTAAAAGCGGGATAATCACCAACTGACGTTAATGCGAATAAATGCCGCTCTCTCCCGCGGCCGCAGCCTCCACGGATGGCTATGTTCTCCTCATCGTGGAAATAATTTCTTATAAGAAGTCCCAAGTCAAGGGTAAGATGCTGCTGCCGGCACTACCAAACGGTAGCAGGATAACAGGAATCGAGCTGTGCGCCGTGCCACGCAGGGTAGGGGATGGGGTTACAACAATTTCGTTAATGTGACAAATGAAATTAACTTCACATCTGGAAGGGAAATAAAAGAGCTGTCCTAACCTGTTAAAAACCAATTCCCTGCCTCTGTGCTGAAAGTTAATTTTCTGCCTTTCCTCTGCGATAAAGGAGTACACAGGACTGGATACAGATAGACAAGAGTGCGTTCCTTTCTTCTTATATAATATCAAATTATATTAAGACTGGAAATGTGTGATGAATTTTGAATACTTTTACAGATTTTCAACTTCATCTTTCCTCATTTCCCTTGTTTGGTGTAATTAAATCATACTTGACACAGTTGAGTTTCACTTGACAGTCAAAAGCCTTTTGGCGAACGCTACAATGGAAGACGCCAGCTTTAAGGCAATTTAAGACTGTGAAATTTTTGCATTCAAATTTAAAAGGAGTTATACAAAAGATGTCGAACGTCTTTTTGGCAAAATTTTTCTTAGAACAGTAAACCTTTCCTTTGCACAATGCATGTTAACCTAACCACCTAGATTAAAAAGTAGGATTAGGTTATACTCTTCTCCTTACACCCCTTTAATCCCTCAAGGGACATAGGGCAGAATAAGTTATATTCTACCGAGTAAAAATAAAATATGGCCTTACAACGGGCGAACACCGGCCGTAATTGAAACATAGTGGTCGGCCATGTGGCGGGAATCAGAAGGTTGTTTGCAGGATATGGCAGCACATCACACACACCCACCCACGGGTATACGTTTGTATATAATGTTATTAAAAAAAACTTTTGAATATATATATATATATATATATATATATATATATATATACGAGGGCGGTCCGATAAGTATTTATCCTACAAAAGAATCGCGAAAATTTTGGAAAGGTGGCGAATTATTTCTCAACATAGTCTCCTTTTAGCTTGATACACTTGACCCAGCGATGCTCCAACTTCTTTAACCCGTCCGAAAAATACGTTTTCTGGAGGTCTGCAAAGTAGGCCTCCGTGGCGGTTATAACCTCCTCATTCGACTCAAACTTCTGCCCGGCGAATGACTTTTAAGTTTGGAAACAAAAAGATATCTCACGGGGCCAAATCTGGATAATATAGTGGATGGGGCAGCAGTTTGTAGCCAATTTAGACTAATTTGGCGGTGGCAACGGAGGAGGTGTGAGCCGGTGCGTTGTTATAGTGGATGAGCATTTTCTTCTTCACCAAGTGGGGTCGTTTTTTCTGCAATTCGGCGTCGAACCGGCCCAATAAACGGCATAGTAAAGCGTGTGACCGTTTTGCCCTTCTCCAGGTAGTCGATGTAGATCACAACTTGGGATTCCCGGGAAAACGGTGGCCATCTAATTTCCGGCCGATAGGACAGTTTTCACCTTCTTCGGAGCACGTTCGCCGGGCGAAGTCCACTGTTTCGACTGTTACTTGGTCTCTGGTGTGTAGCAGTGGGTCAATGTTTCGTCGACGATCCCGAAATGACGCAGAAACTCCTTCGGATTGCGCTCAAACAGCGTCAAACACTGCTCTGAGGTGGTCTCACGGCTGCGCTTGTTGCCGTACACTTGTCTCAAGTTATCCTCTGTGGTAGCCGCTTTCGGGCACCTGGGCGCGGCTCATAAAAACCGACGTGCGCCACGTTGAAAAACGTTAAACCAATTTTTGACGGTTGCCATCGAAGGAGAAGAGTCACCGTGCACAGAACCCAAGCGGCCTTTGATTTCGTTACGCAATTTCCCTTCCAAAAACAGGAATCGAATCACCGACCGATATTGCTCTTTTGCCATTTTTCTGAAACCCGCGGACCGCCCGCTTCCACACGAGGTCCAAACAATACCACGAGTCCGATTCGGCTGAAATTTTGACAGTAGCCGTCTACGAGAATATACTCACACCTGGATGGCAACTACCTCAGACTGAGGTAGTGCCCATAGCCATGGTTATTTTGCTCCTTGGGCCACTATTACTAATTTACTGGAGTTCTCTTCACACACAATTAGAGGCTTTGTCACTGGCTGCCAAACTGACTGTGTCTACACAGACTTTAGTAAGGCTTTCGACAAGCTCTCCCACTCTATTATAGTTCTTAAACTAAAGAAATTAGGCTTTTCGCATGCCCTTGTGGTATGGTTCCAGTCGTACTTAGCCGATAGAACCCACCAGCTTCTATTCCGCAGAGTCAAATCTAAAAACATCGAAGCGTCCTCTGGAGTCCCGCAAGGTAGTCATCTTGGCGCTCTCCTTTTTATTTTATCAATTGACTATATTGTTACCCAGCTAAGGCACTGTAAAATCCTTATTTACGCTGATGACATCAAACTGTATCGCCACATAAGGAGTATAGAGGATTGCAAACTTCTGCAAGCAGATCTAAACACCTTCTATTCTTGGTGTTCCAACAACAACAACAACAACCTTGTGCTTAATATTATTAAATGCGAGATCATGACTTTTTGTAGGAAACGTGGTGTTATAACTTATGACTATACTTTCCTTGACAACAAGGTCTCCCGTACTGAATCTGTAATCGATCTTGGGGTTAGGTTAGAAAGTAAGTTGGATTTCTCCACCCACATCAATTATATCTCCTCCAAGGGCAATTCAGTCCTGGGATTTATAAAAAGATGGTCCAAAGAGTTCAACAACCCCCTCGTCACTAAACACCTGTACGTATCTTTGGTTAGGCCTTTGCTTGACTACGCTTCCCAGGTATGGTCTCCTTACTACTCCTCCCATGTTAGTAGAATCGAATCGGTTCAAAGGAAGTTCGTCCGGTTTGCACTCAGCCACCTCCCGTGGGATGACCCTCTTGCTCTTCCGCCTTATGAGAACAGACTTAAATTGCTCAACTTAAGCTCTCTCCATAAGCGCCGTGAGGTCGCTGACGTTATATTCGTTCATCGACTGATGAATGACAGGTGGACTCTGGTTTCTTAAGAAGCCGCGCGTCATTTAGAGTGAATAACTACAACCTGAGAGGTGAACCTCTCTTGCACATTAATTCCTCTAACACCAATTATGGCATGTTCGAACCCGTTAATCGCATGCTTATAAATACTAACAACAATAGGAGTGTGTTTAGCTTGCTAACTATTGAAGTTGTCCTTAAAAGGAGCCTTCTCAATGTGGCGTGACTCTCTGCGTGCCTCACTCCCCTTTTCAGTTTTGCATGCTTCTCTGTTTGATGTTTTTGATCTTTTATGTTTAGTCTTCTTAATGTGAAGTGAGTCCTTGGTGTACCCACTCCCTCTTTGTTGTAGCACGCTTCCTTGTTAGAGAAGTGCGCCTTCTGCATAAGAAGGGAAACTCTATTATTATTATTATTATTATATACGCCCAGCTCTACCCCTTTATCGGGTTTGGAACCGTCCGGTCCGTATACGGAAAAGCCGTACTCCCTATAAATAAAGGCCTGCAATGTTTCCACTTTGACCTACTTCGAATTATCGTCGTAAACAGTTTGTCAAAGTCAAGAGGGGCAGGAATGGTATGGGGCAATGATATCATTTGCTTCAGGCTTAGCTGCTTTAGGATCGATAAATGATCTGGAAGGTCTCCTGGCTTAAAAGAGAATAGCTCCCGTAGACGCAGGGTTCCCGCCAAAACCTCTTTTTTCACCACTAGGTTTCAGCCCCTGTGATTTCCAGACTAGTCTTTTCTCCATGGCCAGCTTAATCATAGCACCTTTTTGTTTGGTCTTGGCCCACCATGCGATGGATGTATACGTGACCACGGGCTTTACGACCGTCGCGTCGTATATATCCAAAACATTAACTTTGTTTTGAGGCTCCAGGTTTTTCCTGCAAATTGGCGACAAATATGGAGGATGTAATTGCCTTGAAGTTACTCTCTCAATTTGGTGTTCCCAGGAGAGCTTTTGATCCAGGATTATGTCGAGAAATTTAGCCTTCTTCGAGAAAAAAATTTCTTTGCCATTCAAAGAGGGAGCTTTCTTCGGTTAGTAAATGGTACGATGTTTTTTGTGGGTTAATTCTCAAGTTCTTCTACGGCCCCAGCTATGCACATATGACAGAACAGCTTGCATGAGGTCTGAAAAGGTGCTATCATGACCGCCGCTAATCGTTATGACTATATCGTCTGCATGGGCCTGTGCTTTAAATCCCCGGCTATTCAGGTGGGCGAGAAGTTCGTCGATCACGATTGGGGTTATTCACACGGTGCATATTCATGGCAAGTAAAACCGGTGTTATAGATGAGAGAGGGAAGGGAGCGGAAGAACTTAACGAAACATTTTCACGCAAAAGCAAACGCGTGAAAACTTACACACATATGCAATGTTACTTCTATCTCTTGTTTTCTTTAGCTCTGTTTTTGTCTGACAAGTGAATTTTATTTACAATACATTTAAACGTTCCTGAAAAGCTTTCAAATGTTCTAAACACAATTACGCCCCGTGTGATTTCTGAGGGGTTGAATAAAACCGGTTTTGCTCAACACACTTATGGCAGCGTGTGAATAGGCTCATTGACCATAAGAAGGGTGATAGGACCCCCCTTGAGAACAGCCTTTAGCAGCCATTAACGTTGTAACAGCATAATGGCGCGATATAAATAGTGGGCGCCACTTATGCGAGGTGTTACCCCCTTAGCCATAAGCCCGGAAGAGCATGGCCAAGGAGCCAACACCATACATAAGAAATAAAAAGAAAATCCGGAACTCCTACGCCGGCCACACGGAGTTATCTAGCTCGCCGGAGGGGTCGTGGGGTGTGTGGCCGGGGCTTACCGAGGCTGGTTCACCACTTACCTGTGACTATTAAAAATCTTAAATTCCACCTCCACATCCTTCGCTCGTCGCCCGAGCCGCGTCAACCCTGAAAAGAAAGGATACCCCCCTCAACCATTCCACCGAAAAAAATCTAACACAGAGCCATTCTCATGCTTATAATCATTTAATGCGAAAACTCAACATAAACATATAAATGTGAACAGATACAATTAAAAAAAATTACATACGAGTTGCGTACTTTATGCACGTTAACCGTAAAGTGCGCAGTATTGGCCAATACCCCTCACTTTGTACAATGGATGATACAATCACCAGAAGAGGAAAACAAAATTTCCTGAACCAACAAAAAACCAAAATGTAAATATCACAGACAAGGAGCAACCAAACTCAGAATTAATTATAAATAAGATTCAAAGTTATTGTTAATTCTACGCAAAATGATTATTTAGTAACAAATGTAATAAATTAAAGCCTAAAATTTTTTTATTTTATTTTGTGTAAATTCTTTTGTGTGTCGAAGCAAAACTAACAATCACAGCTTGTCGTGTAAGTGCTATTAAATAATAATTGATAATTGAATATATAATATATACATATAGATGATGACTAAGTAGGTAGACAATGTCACGATTACTGGTTCGGGACCAAAAATACGGATGATTGCGCCTTATCGAATTATCCCAGGGGTTGTGTAATCCGCACAGCAATCCAGAAGTAATGAACTCACAAAATATTGGTTTTCATTTGACTATGGTCGGTCTAAGTCACAGTCTTGATAGAAAAGTGACGTCTGCAACTTTATTGGTAAATAACCTAACGCAGTGAGATATAATTTGCAGTACAATAGGTAATTATTTGTTTTTTTTTTTTTTTTTTAAACGGTCCAAATCACCAAATCACCAAGGACCCGTCATATTTCGTGTGATTATAAGTAATCCTCACACCTTACGGCGAAAATCCTCTTATCAAGCTCAATCTCGTTTTGATCCGCCACCAAATATATGCAGGTATAAATTTAAATTATCTTTTACCTACCGGTTTCCATAGAAGCAAAAAATATTACGGTCCCTACGCCTTTGACCTGTTTCTTTCCTCTTCTTCTATATTTCTTATTCTGGGGGTTAATTTTCCTTCAGCAGCCTTTTCCTGAAGAGCAGCCTACAACTTTTTCCCTTCGTTATCCTGGATTTCTTTCTTCCATATATAATCCATTCGTCCGTATTTTTAGATTTTACGGCACCAACCCAAAAAAAATAAATCCCAATTCTATTGATTCAACGTCCTTCCAACTGTTTTTTTTTTTTTTTACTTTTTTTCCAAAATTTCTTCACATACTACTTTATTTACAACTTTTTCCAAATTTTCCGACCATTTTCTTTTCAACTTTTTTTCCAACTCCCCAGAAAAAACTCCTTTCATTCCTCATTTTTTTTCTCGCCTATCCTGTTTAAATTTTCCTTTTCATCCCAAGTAATTTACAGTAAATTTCCCCTTGCCTACAGGGTGATTTCCAAACTAAATTCCCCAATCAAAATAAATTTTCCAACCGACCGTTACATACCCTCGGGTCCACAAGGCCGACTCGCGAGGCAGTGAGGAGCCGAAAATAACGGACGGTTTTTTTTTTATGCCGTAGGTCTAATATGTTGGCGCCAATGTGGGACTCGACTCACGACCTGAGAATAGGAGTCTCATGTTCTAGTGAGCTAGCCGGGCATACGTGAACTAGTTGAGAATATACGAACCGAGTGAAAAGCTAACTATAACTTAGGTTCATGCTTGCAACCGTAAGTTGCGATGGCCAGTCTGAAAAATCTCCCGGAGAAATATTTGGAGCTGCGAATAACAGGCGGAAGACAATACCACATTGTCCCCCGACGGTTATCAACAAGTCTCCAAACATTCTCACACAAACTCCGGGTGCTTTCGCTCCACCGGGCCAGTCTCCAACAATACCACATTGCCTTCGTCTCATCCCGGTGAAACGACAGACACCCAGTTCGCCGAGAGACCTTCTCCAGCCTGACCGAAGAGGAAGGACAGTGTGAGGAGTGTATACAAACCTGTTGACCGTTGGACAGTCTGCAGGTTCTCTCGGAAGAATATCTGGAAGTACAAGGATCCGGCTGAAGGCAATTCCATATTGTCCCCTTCCGGCTCCTCTAATCTTTCAGAAATTCTCGCCTGAACCAGTTTCCCCTCGCACCCTGGAGTCCAACTCACGCAATCCCACATTGCATGGAGTTCCCCAGTAGGACGACAGGCAACTAATTCGCCGAGGGAAACCTACGCCTGACCAAAAATCAAAAGGTGAAGAGGACCCCTTGAGGAAAATCAACGACGTATGTCTTTGCCGTGATATACACCTATGATTTTACCGGCCAAATCCTCCAGCTCGTACAAGCTGGTTCCAATTTTTTTACGTATCCGAGCTTTCAGAAACCGGGGTGCCAATTTGGCACTGAAACGACCCGCTCGGTTACTCACCCAGAAGGTTCTCCGGTAAACCTCATCTCCGGGACGAAAACTGCCCACACGACACCGCAAGTTGTATTGGGTTTTATGTCTGATGTGAGCGGCGGCTAAATTAACAGCAATCCGCTCACGACGCATCTGCATTTTGTCCGTCAATGGTAAGAAAGCTATGTCACCCTCCTGTAAAACGTTCAGTTTCTTCAGGACTGGATATGCTGATCCGTGCAGAATCATGTGGCTACCAAACAAAGCCTTATATGGGGACGCCGATCGCCTCGTGGTGGGTACTACGAAGAGCACATTCAATGGACGACAGATGTCTATCCCACTCACGATGATCCTCCTTTAAGTACGCCCTAATGGCGGTTAGGATGGATCTATTCACCCGCTCGGAAGCGTTGGGGTGCGGCGAATATACAGCCGTGCGCACATGGTGCACGCCATAGTCGGTCAACAATTTAGCAAACTCTTTGGAGGTGAATTGCCGACCATTGTCGGAGAAGACCGTTTCAGGGACTCCAAAGGTATGGAAGATAGTTTGCTCGAGAAACTTGACGGACACCGCCGTGGTCTCAGCGGACACGGGGTGCAGGAAGACAAACTTGGTGAAAGCATCCAATACAACGAATACTGCCGTGTGGCCTTTCTTCGACCTGGGATAAGGACCTAAGAAATCGACGTATAAAAATTGGAACGCCCTCGACGCATCCATGGGGTTTCCCATAGGTGGTCGAAGTACTGAGCTGGGGGCTTTGGTGGTTTTGCAGACCTCACACTTGGCGATGAATTCCCGAACTTGTTTTGCCATACCTGGCCAAAAGTACTTACATCGCAATCGGGCTAGGGTTTTCCCTACTCCACCATGCGACGCTTGGGGAGGCGAATGATACGATTCGACGAGCGACGCGGTCAATTCCATCGGAATCCACAACTTCCATGTCAGGTCGTCAGCAATCGGGTTTCCAGTACGTGGTGATGTACGCTTGAAAACGTACCCATCTTCAACTCGCAGGTCTGGTAGCTGCGGTGAGGCTTGCCTGAGGCTATCACCCAGACGAAGATATTCAGGGGACTTGAAGGACGGGGCATTTAAGTCCACGTCGAAACACAAGGATAAGTCGTCAACGCAATCCATGCGTGACAAGGCATCGGGAACCACATTGTGGGTGCCTTTACGGTGTTCGATTGTAAAGTCGAACCCCTGAAGCTTAAGACTCCACCGGGCTAAACGACCGTTAAGCTCCTTCTGGCTCATGAGCCATTTCAGACTTGCATGGTCAGTAATGACCGTGAAAGTCTGTCCCTCAACATACGCTCTAAACTTTTTTATACTCAGCACGGCTGCGTAGCATTCGAGCTCAGTAATGGTGTAGTTCCGTTGTGCCCCGTTCAATTTCTTGGACATATAAGCAATCGGATGTTCTCCTCCATCCATGTCCTTTTGAAAGAGCACACTACCTACACCAGTTCTGCTGGCATCGCACTGAATATAGAAAGGCTTAGAAAAATCTGGAGTGACTAAAAGAGGAGCTTCCGTCATCAGCTTTTTCAAGGTCTCGAACGCCTGCTGGGCCTCATCATTCCAACTAAAAGATTTAGACTTCAAACAATCCGTGATTGGAGAAGCCACGCTAGCATAATTGGGAATGAAACGCTGATACCATCCGGTCATACCCAAGAACCTCCGGGTCTGCTTATGAGACTTCGGAGTTGGGAAGTCCATGATGGCCGTCACCTTGTTAGGATCGGTTTTCAGAGTCCCATCACCGATTATGAAGCCGAGATACTTCACTTCAGTCACGCAAAATTTGCTTTTAGATAAATTGATGGTTAACCCCGCACGACGGAGACAGCTGGCCACTTCGTCCAAAAGCTTTAGGTGGAAGTCAAAGTCAGGTGAAACTATGAGAAGGTCGTCCAGATAGACAAAAACGTTTTCACGTAAATGGCCCGGGATGGCTTTATCCATCAAGCGACACATGCGCTGTGGGGCGTTGCACAAGCCGAAAGGCATAACTGTGAACTGGTACAGTGGACGACCAGGGACAGTGAAAGCTGTCCGCTCTCGCGACTTCTTCTCTAAAGGGATTTGCCAGAAGGCGTCCTTCAGGTCTAAGCTCGTGATGAACTTGGTGTCTTGAAGACGACCAAGTAGACCATCAATGTGTGGAAGTGGATAGGCGTCCTTCACAGTGACACTGTTCACCTTGCGAGAGTCAAGGCACAGGCGGACCTTACCTGGTTTACGAACCAACACCACTGGAGAATTCCAGGGACTATTTGATGGCTCAATCACACCCAGCGACAGCATCCTGTCCAACTCACCATACATCAGCTGTTGTACAGCGGGTGAGACTGGATAATGCCTCTGTTTAATGGGAACTGAGTCACCAGTGTCAATGATGTGTTCCTCCAGGTTAGTCTTTCCCAGTCCGAAGACATCAAAAGAGGGAAATCTGGCCTTGACGCGTTCCAACCGTTCGCATTGCGTGGACGTTAAGTCGTGCATTTTTGCAGACACGGATGGAGCGTTTATCTCGCAGACTATTTGGGGAGCTAGGCCGAAAAGATTCCAAAAATCCATCCCTAGGTACAGTCTCTGGCTGAGACTGGGCACCACATAGATGGTTATATCACGGGTCCTTCCTCCAAAGGATATCGGAACTCGAATATAACCGCAAAGTCTCTGCGGAGCCCCGTCAGCAGTATGCACTACAGAGTGCAAAGTGTAGACTGTCACTTCGGGATGATTGGCTAGAAACGCTTCGGCATCTCTTCCCAGACAGCTAACAGTGGCCCCACTGTCCAACAAACCAACCACTTCCTCGTTAGCTACGAGGACCTTCGTAAACAGCCGAGGATCTGACGAATCAGAGATGAAGGCAGAAACAATTTTCTGCAAACATTGTCGCTTCTCCTTTGCTCGTACTCTAATTTGGGGAGGGGTGCGCTTGGAAGTGAGGGAGTCCACGAAAGGTGGCTCCGAAAATATGCGCGAACGAGTGGAGATATATCTCTTCCAACGGGAAAGGAATGAAAGTTTAACCTCCTCAGAGGGAAAAACAGGAAGAGCATCAGTTGACGTAAAGTCGCTGATGGTAGTCATATCAGGTGTATGTAAAGAATGTCTAGGGAAAACGGGCGAGCTTAGCTCGGGCGCGGACTCCCGTACGGTCTCGCACCCCCGCTCCGGTTTCCCTGACAGGTAGGGCACACTGGCGTGACGACTCCTGGCTTGCCACACTTGTAGCAAAACAGGCCACGAGTTTCAGACGGGCAGTCCATAAATGGATGACCCGGTTGTTGACAATTCCAACATCGGAGCGATCGTGGATTCGTCTGGGTCTGACTCGAAGAGGTTAATGCGTCTACTCCTGGTGAAGACAGGTTTGGGAGTATTTGCTCAGACGAATATAACGGCGAGTGTTCAATTTCGTGTAGCTGCCTATCGGGTCTACGCTCTAAGCGTTTCTGTTTCTGCCAGCGTTCAACTCGGATACAAGTATCGCGCAATTGTGCCATGCTGGTGAAACGATGCCCGATTACCGCTGACCCCAAGGTGAAATTCAAATTTCGGACTACGATTCCTAATAATCCGCTTTCAGACATTGGCTGAGCCATGCGGTTATGTAGCGACAGCAGCTGGGCAGTGAAATCATCGAACGATAGATTATGTTGTTTGGTATCCATCATCTGTAGTATCAGTTCTTCATCCGACTCTCGACTTCGGAAATAGCGAATGAACTGGGCTTTAACTGTTTCCCAGTCAGGATCCAAGAATTGGCGCCGAAACTGCGACCAGTACCAGTCGGTGGCTCGCCCCGACAACAAAGAAGAAAAATGTCGGCAGACTTCTGATTGGTGGACTCCATCATCGCGAGCCTTCAGCTCCACCCGGAACAGAAACTCCTCCGCCGACAACAACTTGTCCTCGCCGGAGAACTTTAAGTTCCAGAAGGTAACTGGAGACTTGCGATGCTGGGTCCCAGGCAAAAAATCTAACCTGCCGACCGCAGATGGGGACGCCTCGGGGGTGGACTGCTGATCCCTGGGTACCCCAGGGTTCATAGGGACCTCAGCAGGTCGCTGCTGCATTAGCAGGGTATCTAAAACCTGTCGCAATTGAGCAACTTGCTCCTCCAGCGAAGGAGTAGGGTTGGGGAAGGTTGGTGAGTCCCCCTGGCCGGCTTCGGTTCCGTTAGGGAGATTGCCTCCACCAGACGTGGTACCTGCAGTCCTTCCACTTCTGAGCTCCATAGTCTAACCCCACGATATAATCAACACCAAAGCAAACGCTAACAAGTGAGCACAAGGTTGCAGTAAACAAATCAAATAAATTCAAATAGAGGCTGATAAGATTGTAAGATTGCGTATGTATCCCAAAAGAAAACCAAAATCAACAGCAATTAGTATAACAACAAGTGCCTAATAATAAATCAAATAAATTTTTATATTATGTGAGTGTACCTAGAAAGCAAAATTAACGCCGATTAGTGTGTAGCGACAGAACAATAAAAGTGTATTGGTGTATATATAAGTTAGTATAGGTGCGTAATTATATGATATGCTTTAATTCAATCTAAGTGAGGAATGGTTGAGGCAGACGACAATTCCCTCAGGGCTCCCGCATGTCGATGGCCTCGATGGCAGTTGGTGAAAACCATGAAGCATAGTCATCACCAAGTGTCATCCAGGTCGCCGACCCAGCTTCAGGTAGAACCGAAACGAAGGACGGAAACGGAACTCAAAATCGCATCGCCACGAAAGGAAAGGAAACTTCTTCAAAAATAAAAAAAATTTGGGGAATCCGCTGTTCAACCACAACCGAGCTACCTTTCGGAAAATCAATCAGTTGGGATGAACCAGACGGAAAAACCTCAGGACGTAAACAAAAAATTAGAATTTAAAAAGCTGAATGGACCTTCCGAAGGAACAAGGGGCGCAGTGGCAGGCGTTAACACGCCTGTTACCAAAGACGGTTAAGCCCTTGTACCAACTTCGAGACCATCAGGAAAATTAAAAGATGATCCTGTTCCAAGACCGACGCAGTGGCAGGCGGTAACACGCCTGATACCAGAGTCGCCGACCCTAGAAACAGGACAAAGATGACCCACTACTACCCCTGCACGCATAGCCAAGCGAACACCGCTTGTTAGCAAGCCGTGCAGGATAGCACGGTTCGAAGCTACTCCAAAAAGAAGAAGTTACCGCTGAATAGAACGGGTAGGCCTAAAAGCGAAAACAAAGAAAAATTCACATAGAATTTAGACAAGCGCTGAGAAAAAAAAATTCGACAAAACAGACAAAGGCTAAGGCCTCGCGGTACTACCTTAGCCCACAGCGAGCGCTGGGTAAACGTGGTGAACCATAAACAAAAAATCAAATGTTGTCCGTGAAGGCACAAGTGGTACTGAACCAAAAAAAATTTAAACTTCAAGGTCCGTGTAGGACTATTAACGGGCTTTAAAAGCTCCGTTGGGCGCCATTTATGTAACAGCATAATGGCGCGATCTAAATAGTGGGCGCCACTTATGCGAGGTGTTACCCCCTTAGCCATAAGCCCGGAAGAGCATGGCCAAGGAGCCAACACCATACATAAGAAATAAAAAGAAAATCCGGAACTCCTACGCCGGCCACACGGAGTTATCTAGCTCGCCGGAGGGGTCGTGGGGTGTGTGGCCGGGGCTTACCGAGGCTGGTTCACCACTTACCTGTGACTATTAAAAATCTTAAATTCCACCTCCACATCCTTCGCTCGTCGCCCGAGCCGCGTCAACCCTGAAAAGAAAGGATACCCCCCTCAACCATTCCACCGAAAAAAATCTAACACAGAGCCATTCTCATGCTTATAATCATTTAATGCGAAAACTCAACATAAACATATAAATGTGAACAGATACAATTAAAAAAAATTACATACGAGTTGCGTACTTTATGCACGTTAACCGTAAAGTGCGCAGTATTGGCCAATACCCCTCACTTTGTACAATGGATGATACAATCACCAGAAGAGGAAAACAAAATTTCCTGAACCAACAAAAAACCAAAATGTAAATATCACAGACAAGGAGCAACCAAACTCAGAATTAATTATAAATAAGATTCAAAGTTATTGTTAATTCTACGCAAAATGATTATTTAGTAACAAATGTAATAAATTAAAGCCTAAAATTTTTTTATTTTATTTTGTGTAAATTCTTTTGTGTGTCGAAGCAAAACTAACAATCACAGCTTGTCGTGTAAGTGCTATTAAATAATAATTGATAATTGAATATATAATATATACATATAGATGATGACTAAGTAGGTAGACAATGTCACGATTACTGGTTCGGGACCAAAAATACGGATGATTGCGCCTTATCGAATTATCCCAGGGGTTGTGTAATCCGCACAGCAATCCAGAAGTAATGAACTCACAAAATATTGGTTTTCATTTGACTATGGTCGGTCTAAGTCACAGTCTTGATAGAAAAGTGACGTCTGCAACTTTATTGGTAAATAACCTAACGCAGTGAGATATAATTTGCAGTACAATAGGTAATTATTTGTTTTTTTTTTTTTTTTTTAAACGGTCCAAATCACCAAATCACCAAGGACCCGTCATATTTCGTGTGATTATAAGTAATCCTCACACCTTACGGCGAAAATCCTCTTATCAAGCTCAATCTCGTTTTGATCCGCCACCAAATATATGCAGGTATAAATTTAAATTATCTTTTACCTACCGGTTTCCATAGAAGCAAAAAATATTACGGTCCCTACGCCTTTGACCTGTTTCTTTCCTCTTCTTCTATATTTCTTATTCTGGGGGTTAATTTTCCTTCAGCAGCCTTTTCCTGAAGAGCAGCCTACAACTTTTTCCCTTCGTTATCCTGGATTTCTTTCTTCCATATATAATCCATTCGTCCGTATTTTTAGATTTTACGGCACCAACCCAAAAAAAATAAATCCCAATTCTATTGATTCAACGTCCTTCCAACTGTTTTTTTTTTTTTTTACTTTTTTTCCAAAATTTCTTCACATACTACTTTATTTACAACTTTTTCCAAATTTTCCGACCATTTTCTTTTCAACTTTTTTTCCAACTCCCCAGAAAAAACTCCTTTCATTCCTCATTTTTTTTCTCGCCTATCCTGTTTAAATTTTCCTTTTCATCCCAAGTAATTTACAGTAAATTTCCCCTTGCCTACAGGGTGATTTCCAAACTAAATTCCCCAATCAAAATAAATTTTCCAACCGACCGTTACAACGTAATCGATTCACCATTCATCCAGCAGTTATCAGTCTGTCTGTGTCAGTGGGGATGAGTGCCATTTCTTAGTGCCGCATCATTGATCGCGTCGAAGGTAACGTTGTCAAACGTACCCTCAATGTCTGCAAAGGCGCAGATAGAGAGAGATAGAGAGAGAGAGAGAGAGAGAGAGAGAGAGAGAGAGAGAGATTCCCTTGGCCCTGAGGGACGTCTCAATATCTCTCACTAGCACAAGAATGACAGTCTCTGTAGATATGCCCGGCCGATAGGAAAATTGCAAGCAGGGAAATGGTTTCGCTGACCCTCTCTAATATGCCTGTCTATGTAGAACTTTCTCCATCGTTTTCAGGAAAAGGAGGAGACGCTGGTGATTGTATTCTAACAGAGGCATAGAAGAAAATATTGCACGATCATCGGCATCCAACTCAGGGCCTTCACTAAATCACTCTGCACCCCATTTCCTTTTTAGTCATATCAATTATTTTTTCCATCTTTTATTGAAGTTTATTTTTATGTAAAGTTACTTTATACAGGGTGCATCCGCTAAGTTTACAAAACGGCCGCCTATGGATAGGTTTTGGATAGACGAGCAAAAAATCGATTGGGGGGAGCAACGTAACTGTTTAGCCCAGAGGGTGTTGTAAAAATTTTTGGCAGAGGTTTAGACCAATCGGAAAAATCTAATTTGACTGGCCTAATGGTCAATTAAGTTATGCTGTGTGCAACATGGTGACGTCCATACCATCTTGTCTATAATCTTATGACTAGACAAAATGATAATTATTTTCAACCTTCCTAAGTTGACGATTTCAACAATTCTGTTTTCGTTATCGTTTGATTTTTGCAAGTAACAGCTTACTGGCGTACCTATAATAATATCGATTTGCAACAAGTAAGACTAAAACGGATCCTGTTCCGTGTGTTAATTAGTAATTTTGCAATAATGCAATGTTCTTGTTTTACTTAAAGCTAATTACTACCAGCCATAGTTTTTCAGATCTCATAGTGTGTTGACGCGACAAAATTTTCAATAAATATACCTTAATGAATCGATCATCTTAATGAATTAAAAACGATAATGCTTTTTAATAGCAATTGCGATATTTCACCAACATTTGACAAAACAAAAACTCCACAAGAGTTCAAATTTCATTCCCCTATTGAATTACATGGTTGACGATGACAGTTTCTTTCAAATTAAATCCCAAATTCTCCAATATTCGCTTTGCTAATCCCGAAACTTTGTCTAGTAATTAGCATCTCTCGTCGCTGGGTCTCTCCTCACTTCAACTCCTAGCTTAACCCCTCACTAAAAAAACAAGGAAACGTTATCGTTCTTTATATTTCATCCCTAATTGTGTATCGTGTTACGGATCATTTTCTATCCAATTAAAATTCACGAAATATTCGAACAGAAAAGTGTTCACCGTCCGAGAAATCTTTAAAAGTTAACTTTAACAATTATCTTTGACGAATTTTTGCCTCACTGGACACAAATTGAAAAAAAAAAAATTCCTTGTTCCCTCCCCCAACCTTTTTGCCTTGCTGTACTAATTAGTCCCATTATCCCCACTCAAGATAGACCCATTAATAAAGTAATGTGGTAGTGGGGTTGTGGGAAGGAGGGAGGGGGTGGTGGAGAATATCGAAAGCGACAACGATGGGGAGAAATATTTAAACGTATTTTCACGTTAACTGGAAAGTAATTAATCACAGTGGGCTTCAGCTGTAGTATGTAAGAAAAAAGAAAGCTAGTCTTTTTTAGGGTACGAGCTTGGTGGTGGATAGGTATTTTTAGTCTAGTCGGCGGCGTTATTAAAAAGTTCTACAAAATTGACATTGTGAACAAAATATAAAGAAATTATCAAAATTTATAAGTCTCTGTGGTAGAGGGAGAATAATTTATTTCTTAGAGATTAAAATCAATAATAAATAATTATGAAGTTGCCGTGGGTGATGCCTTTGGCCTGCTAGACTTACTTAAACAGCGACAGATTAAAAAGTCGAAAGAAAACTAATTTTCAAGATTGTGATTTGCAACTTCTTATAAATTCACAAAATACTGCAATTCCGTTAGATCTTATTTTAAAAACTGACACCAACCTATCATAAAGAAGTGAAAAGTGATTCTCTGAATGACGTATTTTTTACAGCAAAGGCGGTTTATGGGATATGCAGCTAAGTATTCTTAGGGTTATGATACACGATAAAATTATACAAATATACGAATTAACTATTATTTATTATTGTGGAGTCAGATACGAATCAAATTTTAGTGAAATAGGAGTTGCTTTGAGTCTCAAAACTCTTTTTAGATCATGTTTATTTACATCGAATACTACACGAACTGCGCATTTTCTACCTCTAGCAACCACCGATATGTAAGTTATCTGCCATTATGTCAAAAATTTACCATGTTGGTCATTCTTTCTAAATATAGATACGTATATCTCGGTATGTGTAGGTCCGAAAAAAATGAAAAAATAGAGGCTGTTCGTTATGAATTGGCTGAATGACACCAGTGTTTCTGGCAAGGATGCCGAGCTCTTTGCTGAGACAAATAACCTGCACAAAATGGTGAAACATCGTACGCGTGTTCCTGACACAGAAGGACAAGGGGCACACCTCCTTGATC
Source organism: Thereva unica (assembly GCA_949987705.1). Lineage (NCBI taxonomy): Eukaryota > Metazoa > Arthropoda > Insecta > Diptera > Therevidae > Thereva > Thereva unica. Next base: position 49,632,966 of record OX465283.1, read on the forward strand.
TTTTTCTTACCTCTCACCCAACACGTTACTCCGTTGAAGTTAATTCGCCTATAGGCAACTCGGATCACTGTCTAGTCAGCGCTTACTTCCAATATACATCTCAAACCCCAACTTCGCCAGCTCTTGGGAGAACTGTTTGGCATTATGGCAAAGCCAACTGGTGGGGGCTAATTCATTTTTTCCAAGCTGATGACTGGGATTTGTGTTTTCAGAACCAAGATGTCAATTTTGTGGCCATCTGTATTACCAAAATTATATTGGCTGGAATGCGTTTAATCGTTTCTCATTCCCCCAAATCCATAAAGTCTAAGGAACATGGATGGTTCAATCGGGAGTGTATGAATGCAATTAAAACCAAAGAAGACGCCTACAGACAGTACAAACATTGTCCGTGCGAATCATCTCGACGCGAGTACATCAGGTTGAAAAACTCGTGTAAATCCACCAACAACAAAGTCAAACAATCATTCGATGACTGAGAGGGAAACTCATAAACTCCACTGATTGGAGTAAAAACTTGTGGTCCTTGGTAACCTCCATCAAGAAGAATTTCACTTCATACACAACGCCTTCATTCATTTACAACAAACAGGTGATAACAGAAAGCAAACCCAAGACCGATCTACTTGCATCTCTGTTCGCCGAGAATTCTTCCTTACCCGATGCTAACATGCAGCCCAGCCCCCACCATCGAGTGTTCCGCTTACTCAATGGAGAGTTTTCTAATATAAGTGTATAAGTGTCTCAAAGAGCTGGACTCCAACAAAGCCACTGGCCCCGACAAAATTCCCCCTATAGTTCTTAAAAAATGTGTCTCGCCTTTGGCTAAACCACTACGCAAACTTTTTGCACTTTCATACTTCTCCGGAGTTTATCTTGACTCTTGGAAACTAGCTCATGTTCAGCCTATATCGAAAAAAGGTGAAGCTAGTGACCCTGATAACTACCGCCCAATAGCAATTACTTCTATTGTCTCTAAAATTATGGAGACAATAATAAATAGGAAGCTTATGGAATATCTTGAATACAACCAAATAGTGAACGACAAGCAATACGGCTTTAGATCGAAAAGATCTCCTGGCGACCTCCTTGTTTACCTAACGGAACACCTCTGGATATCTCCAAGGCTTTTGACAGAGTATAGCATCTCGCTATGTTGGCTAAAGTCCAAGCTAATGATATTGACTCTGTTCTGAAGAACTGGATTGAGAGCTTCCTTTCTGGCCGTTCAATCAAGGTAGTATTGGATGGCGGCGAATCCGACTCCCAGGCCATCTCCGCAGGTTTTCCACAGGGCTCAATTCTATCACCAGCTCTCTTCCTAGTTTTTATAAATGACCTGCTCTCAGTCCCCTCCAATTCACTTCACAGCTTTGCTGACGACGGTACTCTATGTTACTCCTATGGTTTTGATAATGTAAGACAGCATCATCGCCAACTCTTGTCCAATTCAATAAACAGGGACATTGCACGATTTCTTGATTGGGTCCTTAAAAACCGTGTTGAATTTAATGCATTAAAAACGAAGTACTGTCTCATCTCAAATAAAACTTTCACCGACTCTCTTTCTATTTCTGTGGACAATTAGCTCGTAACGGCCGAACCGTCTCTAAACATCCTAGGCATAACATTAGCCGAAGATTTGCGCTGGAATAACCACATATTCCATCTTGCTAAACAAGCATCCCAGTGCCTAGGATTCCTCAAAAGATGCAAATTCCTCCTTAAGCCGTCTGCCAGGGCTATAATCTACAAGTCCTATATTCGTCCTCGTCTCGAATACAACTCGTATATCTTTGCCGGGGCTCCAAGAACCATCTTAGCTTGGCTGGACAAGGTGCAGAACTGCGCTCTCAATCTTGTTGGTGATAGCGCCATTTGCTCTGCAATAGATTTATTAAGTCACCGTAGGAATGTAGCAGCTGTTGTAAAATTTTATCGCTTTTATCATTATGACTGTCCCATTGAAATAAGTAACTTCATGACTCCACGGCAGCATTTCTGCCGCAACACAAGCCTTGCCCGCGCGGCTCACCCCCACAGTTTGCAGCCCTTATTTTCGCGCACACTCCGATCTAGAAATTCGTTTATAACAAGAACAACTCGTCTGCGGAACAACCTTCCAAAGACAATATTCCCGAACTCATACAACACCCAAGAGTTCAAACACAAGGTTCATCGCCATTTTCTTCAACACCCCTTGACTCCCCCTAACCTATTCTACCCTTCTCTCTATCCCAGTGGCGTAGCGTGGATTTGTGCCACCCGGGGCGAACTATAAATTTGCTGCCCCCTACTTTCGAATTGATTCTTTTAATCAATGAATCAAAACCCAACTTGAATTTCAAGTAATTTTCAATTTAAGAATTCAAGGCATCATGTAAACGCAATGAATCATATGTAACTAATGAATGTTCGGTATAGTGCGCACCAAAATAAATGGGAATTTTACGCGCAGGCGAGGAAATGACAACTCCTACCTACATTAACATTCCGTGTATGGATAAAACTCAAGCGCATATGCATTTTAATTTCCCTTTTGAAACTCGATTACCGGGAACAACACTCCACCATAGCATCTGACCAGGACAAGAGTCGTAGTGAGACGGATTGAATTTTTGATTGAAAATATAAATGAGCGGGTGATTTGAGGTTTTAAACGAACGGAATGACGAGGTGCACTTTTCTTTTCGAAGCTACTTTCGTGGTGAAGATTTGAGACTTTCACTGCGCATCAAAAAAATCGATTTTGAGATTTCCAATTGTTTTGGCGCAGGCTATATCCGTGCTTCAAGGTTGAGCTGAATTATAAACTTTAACAAACCCACAGAGCTTGAATCAGTAATTTCTCTCTGTAATTTATTTCAGTCTGTCTTTAGATAGAAAGCCTCGTAGACGCCCGAGCTTAAGCTTAAACACTTCTCTGTCCAATATCTGGAGGTTTCATTTCCCATCATCGTATCCCAAAACTATTAAAGGGGATTTTAAGGACAAATGCGGCAGCTGTTGGAGCCCTTCTCAAACTTCAGCATTTACAGCCCGCGTCATAAAAGAAGGGAATCTTAAAATCGCTGTTTCCATGCGCATTGAGAGTCTCATACAATATGCTCATTTATATTTTCAGTTAGCTGACTCGACAGTCATTGTCCTGTCCAAATTTCAATAGATTTGTTTGTCTGCATTCTGTATTTCCAATTAATAAGACGATTCATTCTTAAATCTAATATGGACAACTAGAGAAATTATGCCCTGCGAATAATCGAAAGAATTACGCCAAATAATTTACTAATAGAAAAGGGGTTGTCTTCCATCACAGGCGCACGCTTTTTTGATAATCCGTCAAATAGGAGAGTTTGGTTGGATAATTTTGATGCATCAACTTTATAGTCCAGAAATAAGACCAAACCTAAATGAAAAGTAACGCAGAAGTAAAGTATGTAGACGTAACTTCCACTGAAGTAGATGTAACATCCACTTACTACCATATTGTTCACTCTCATAATAAGCCGGGGTTTGGCTTTTTTGCGCCCGGTGCATATACATATTGCGCCCATATACATATTGCGCCCCCTTCATTTTTGTTCATTTTTTGATGGCAGTAAAGGAAAATGAAGGAATACACAAACACTCATTTTAAATGAAGGCACGGAATTATTCTTTCACTTTTTTGAAATTGCGCCCTGTCCAATTGCGCCCAGTGCAAATACACCAGTTGCACCTATGAAAGCGCGCCCTTGCCTTTGTTCAATCAGGACTTGCTTCGCGATCTTGCTTTTGTGCTGAGTTTACTTACGCTTTAAATTCACAAAACTCTCCCGCTAATGCTGATTAATGCTCTCCGATGATTTTCATTGTAAGCTGCACTTCCCTAACTAGTAATGCTACAAACTGGAATCTCCATAACGAAGTCGTTCTCCAATCCTTTATATTTCGAAGGATAATAGGTGGTCACTGCACTGCATATATTGGTTTCTACGGTAGAGTCTTGCATAACAAAGCAGTCTACTTAACAGCCTTACTGGACATAGAAGCCGCTTTCAAAAACTTCAGAACAGGGGCGATCCAGGTGTCTCTCGCCGAAGTAGTGATCTATAATAGTACGACTTATTTGAATTACAAATCATGACCTATCGCACCGTGCCAGCCAAGAAAGGAAAGACGACAAAATCAGGCGAACTAAATGAAATTGCATTGGCCACACCTTGCAGAAGGCAATGGTAAAACGCACAGAAGGTGCATTTCGTGTAATATATGACAATGGGATCACTTTTTCAATTTTTTTTTTAAATCTTAATTTCTGAAATTGCGCCCGGTGCAAGTGCACCATTTTCACTTATGAAAGCGCCGTCCTTGCTCTCATACATTTATATGGAATGGTACCTAACTTCACATCACTTCACTTCCCTTCCCATTTAGGTTTGGCCTATAGACACCATCAGCCAGGACATCGTGCTGGATGTGGCAATGATTAGGGCCTGATGTTACCAGCAGCATCTCTAGCTCGATCCAGTTTGGCCGCCGCCCCCAACATCTACGCCGCCCGGGGCAATGGCCCCCTCGGCACCCCCCACGCTACGCCACTGCTCTATCCTTCGAGCTAAGCTTATACTACTGGACATTGCACCATGACTTATACGCAAAGCCTTCTATATTTACAAGCCATGCTGCATGTGTGTGTTTGTGGTTGTATGAAGTCCCAACCAAAATTCGTGAAGTGTCAAAGTCCCATTAAAATCAAAGGGAAAGAAGTTTTCGTTCCGCGGAAAGTGCTGTTTCGAGTGTGATTTTATTGAAAATAAGAGCTATTCCATCAATGTAAAAAACGTACAATATTGCAAAAAGTACCCAAATTAACTGTCATAAATTTGCAATTTAAATAAACATGTGTTATTAATAAAATTAACGGGGTTTATGTTGGCAATGGAGAAAAAAAATATCAAAATCCCTTTGATAACGAGGAAAACAAGTGTTTCGTGCGCGGAAAGTTTTCTATTAATGAAAGTGCCGGGATTTTTTGTTAAAAATAAGAGTTTTTTTTTTATAAAGATAAAAGCAAAATTTTCGTTTGAGTTTTGATTGCTACTAAAATATCCGAAATTGTTCTCTGGGGGCACAGTGTCAGATGAAGGACCAGCCAGTTTTTGTTGCAGCCAGTTCCAGTTTTAAACCAAAATAAGAAAATAAAGATAAGTTGAAACGAATAGTTTGCTAAAAATTCCGAAATATTTATATAAATTTATTTTTAGCGGTAGTTTCCTACATCCAGGTACGGCGTTTGCTTGGAAACACGGAATAAAATTTGAAATAATATTCATTAAAGAAGGAAGTTAGTAATGCTATTACATTTATTATTTACATTATCACAACTTTGTAATATGTAGTTAATAAATGTTACAATTAATGTCCATAATTTTTGTTTTTATTTGGTTTAAAGAAGATTTTATCCCCAATAATTTATTCCCAATAAACGTACATAACCGCACTCCACACAGTTTGACAGCAAAATTGAAGTCCCATGCACCTTTGAATGTGTGTGTGAAATTTTGTTGTGCATGGCTTGTAAATGTAGAAGGCTTTGCTTATACGACATGACGTACTGATAGTACAAAGGGTGACACCTGAGCTTAGACTATCTCATAAAAAGGGGGGTGGGTGGCGCTTCAGAAATCTGCGGGGGCACAGACATTTTAGTTACGCCACTGTCTGCCGTCCGGATTTTTTTTGTTTTCGGATTATTCGGTGGGCCTGCCTACACGGTTTGAAGTTCTGCTTATAGCCTTATGACACTGGCTTCATCGTAGGCTGAAAATACTGCCTTGGCTAGGCTGAAAACTGAAAGAAAAAATTCAAAGGCGATTTTCCCGTATGTAAGAGTGAGAGGAATATACTCAAACTTTTCTTGGCTGAATTTTAAGTGTTATAAAAAGTCTAGAAAACTGTTATAAAAAGCATAGGAAAAGAATGAAATTCATGTTCTTTTTTCTATGCTTTTTATAACAGTTTGCTGCATCTCTAGACTTTTTATAACAGTGAGTGAGAATAAAAATAAATTGAAGTGACAACAAATATAATTTAAGTGATAATAATTATTTATTAATAATAAATAATATGTAATTAATTGAAGGGTAAATTTTTGAGGTTTTTAGTGGGTTTTTTGATTGCCCAAAGTAATTTCATGGAGTGGGAAACATATTTTTCTTATTACAACAGAAGGGCGCGGGTAGCGAATTGGGGGAATCTGAATTTTGAAAATAATAATTTTTTTTGATATTTTACTTAGTTTTCGAGATGTCGATATTTGAAGTTGTTGAAATATTTTTGAATATATCTTCAAATTGGAGCTATTGTTTTACTCTGGAGCCCCAATTCTAAACATTTACCATTCATTTTATAATTGAAGTGATAAAAATTATATATTTAAAAGAGTGTGGCGAAGTGTGAATAACAATAAATTAAAGTGACAATATTATATAAAAATAAATATAATAATAATGGATAGAAATATAGGATTTTAATTGCCTATTTAATGTTTAGGCAAAAAGTGTATTTTATACACCAACTGCGAAGAAAAACAAAAAAACGTGAAAGAACTCCCCATTGTGGCTTCTTTTCAGAGAATCGGAAGATTTTTTCCATAAATTATTAAAGGAAATAGAGGAAGTGGGCAGCAGGTTGTACCAGAAGGTTTTGAGGAGGATGCCACAGCAATTTGAAAAGTTTCTCCAGGAAGTAAGCTCACTAATTGCAAAACAAAAAACAAACTTTAGAAATTCTATCGGTCCATATTTCCAATCTATATCCAACTATCCGAATTTTTGATTATCCGAATTGCCCTAACCCCCAATTAATTCGGATAATCGGTGTTCTACTGTGCAATAAATTTAAATTAATTTAATTTAAATCATAATAAATTTAAATATTTTAATTATTTCCCCACGGGTTTCTTCTAGATTCACAACTATCTGTTATAATAATCAGATAATCGTTCTTACTCTCACATGCTATCTCTGTCACACAGTATAACAGATTTCGTCATTTTCAGCCTAGCCAAGGCAGCATTTTCAGCCTACGAAAAAGCCAGTGTCATAAGGCTATTAGTCGGCTCAGTTGTCTGTCTGTTCGAATTCCGTTAGACGGCCTGTTGTCTATTCTGGTTGGCCAGGTTGGCAGGCTCTGTTGGCAGGTTCAATAGAGGTATGGCTCTAAATGTATGCATTAGAGACCCAAAATCCGCTCCCTGTCATTACTAAATTATGCGATATGAAGTTAGTAAAATAAAAGAAAACATAAATTATAATTGTGTCCACCTGACAATAAAAGCGCCAAAGTTGTCTAAATTTAAGTCGTTATAAATGACCCTTGGGGAAAAAAGTAAGTTGAAGATTGAAAGCGTTTTATTAAATAAAGGAAAAAAGGCAAGAAAAATAAAATAACCATTAATCTCAATCCTTGATAGCAAAAAAAAAATCAAAAATAAGTTGACAGGAAAAAGGATTTATCTATATTTTCTCCACTCATCCTACCCTCAAAGACACCATAACAAAAGGGACAGAATGTAAATGTATTTGATTGAACTATTTCGAACGGCAATATTCTACGCATTAAAGGCGTAAGCCCTTGTAAATTTTAAAAGCTCACTTAAAATCTGGGTGGAAAAAAACAAAAACTTCCGGGGTAATGAGATTGAGGAAGGGTCCTTTTTATCCTCATAAACGGTTACGACGATGTTAAACTTAAGGAAAAAAACCCTCTTCACTGTCATATATACTGAAAAAACTGTGGAATGAAAAACTTCCGGGAAAATCGATAATCAGCCATCGCCCAGCACCCCCCGCTCCTTTAAAAAAAAAAGTCAAGTCCTTTTGTACTCAAGTTTCGTCAAAGATTACGCTGTCTTCACAGCTCATTATTGGATAAAGCAACATACAATGAGGAAAAGGGTTTTCTTTTCTTCGTCTCCTTCTGAATAAGGACGAAAAAATTGTATATACGTGTATATAAGAAACAAGTGAAAGGGGTTTTTCGACTATCAACCGAACGCAGCAAGCAGTGCACAACAGGTAATTTTGACTGTGTTAGGATGTTTTTGAGATTGGGTTAGTTTAATTTTGTGACTGTATTTTTTTTTAAGCTTCCCTTAATATTTTGTTGTTGGAACTGAATTTCATGTTGGACTTCGTCGCTGAGTGTATTAGGGCCTTAAGTATAAAACTTGAAAGGAGGCGGAAATAACTGGGCTTTCGGGATCGGTTGGGTATCGGGGTAGATTCCAGTATTCACAGGATTTTCAGAGTATACAATACAAGAAGGAATCGTAACAATTTCTTGTTTGGCTGTGGAGCTGCTGGCTGAAGAGAAGCTAACAAAAATGAACGATAATTAGATTCAAAGAGGTCCTACTGTTCGGCTGAATCGGCGGAGGGTGTAATATCAAGAAGGAAATAGTCGATGTACCCCAGTCGCTCTCTCTTAGCTCCTTAAATGGGTACCAGGACGTTTTATTTATCTTTAATCAGAGCAGACATCTTAACTCTTTCGATTTACTTTTGTGCGAGAGTCTGATAAATGAATGTCAACATTTTTAATCTGATTATATTTCGGTTATTCTAAATTTTGCACGTTGTCTCTCTTGTCTGTCTCTCCATTCCCAGAAAAAGGACCTTCACAAGATATATATACTCAACATCCGAAGTTGTTTCGCCACTTACATTTCGCACTTCATATTAAATGGCGTTTACTTTCAAATTCAGCTTATCTACACCTTTCCGTTAAATTGACGAAAGTTATTTGTTAGATTGAATGCAGGAGTCGGGGCCGGCCCAACTCACAAAACACAAGAGGGGAATAAAATGAGGATTTGGAAATAGGATTGCTGGAGAATGGTAGATACACTTGTCAGCTCGAAGAATCCTTGGGAGGTTTATATTGTTCCTTACATATATATATTTTTTTTATTCCTTTCTGGTTGGGTCTTAATAAGAATGAAGTGTACACAAGAAAAGGTATACTATACACGGGCACATGTTATTGTGATGATTTTTGTGTTTTAGCTTGGGTATATGCTTAAGGGGAATTCTTAATTAGGACAAAAAATATAAAGCTTGTTAAGAAAAATCTTTTGTTTCTTGATGTATGCAGACACAACATGCATGTCTCAGCAGTTTACATGAGTGCGGATTCGTGTTAATTTTGTTAATAATTTCTAATTAAATTAAACATTTTAGTTTATGCCTTCAAACATTTTTGCCTTCTTAACAATTGAAATTTATTCAAGCGGTTTTTTTTTTATTGCAAACTTGTTCATAATAATTCGTAGTAATCACGTAGCTACTTAACACATAATTAAATTAATTGAGTTTTCTAATCTCTTTGAGTGTGACTGGCTGTACTTTCTATAGAGCAAAGTACGTACTGCTTCTTTATACCTGATGATGGCAGGCATAACCTTTATGCTGAGCTGAGACTAAATTCTAAGGAGCTTGTGTATCAGCAGAAAAACTTGCCTGAAGAACGAATGTTACTGTATGATTGTTTGCTGCCGTGTAAAAGAATGAAAGTGGTTGAATTAGATGCTGGATAGCAGACAATGCCAGCTCCTTGGTTTTGATTTAGAAAATTTAACAATCAGCTTTTAACTGTGTGATTATAATTCTTATGCAAAGCGCTCCTTCTTTTTCGCGGTCACATAATGATTGGGAACAATTGACTTAACCCTAAGGGAGAGAGTTTAGTCTTATTTTAACACTTTCTTTAATTAAAACTCGAATATGTAATAGGTATGTCTCAGTAGAGGCTTTTGCATTTTATAATTGAAATAAGTATATATGCTGACTTTGGCTGATGGTCCAGTGGAAGCGTAAGCATGTTCCGCTGCTCAGTTTGGAAGGAACTATCGAAATCGATCAATATGTCGCAATAAATTTTTGATCTTTTAAATATAATGAATGCTAATAAATAACAAATAAATAAAAAAAATTTATAAAATGAAAGATTGGTATCGTTATTTAGATACGGTAAAAACCAGTGCCGGCCCTAAGGTAGAGCGAGTGGAGCGGTCGCTCTAGGCGCCAAGAGGCAAGGGGCGCCTAAATAGACATGAAACACAATTTCAAGCGAAACATACAATTTTGACGGCACCTTTTGCAATAAAAGGTGAGATTTTGGTTATTGTTATTTGCCGGGAAAATTTGGCGCTCAGCTCAACTCTTTGGAGTCCTTAAGATCAATACATTTTGGCTTGAGGCGAGCATCGAAAACATTAAAAATGTGTGTGTTATGTTTTTATAGCGGCGACACTACCTACACTGATTTGACCCCCAATATATAGGGTTTTTCAGACTTAAATGCTAATCCGTTAAGGCGTGACTCCCTTGGGAATATTTGGACAAAATTTATTGTGTGTGTGTTTGTTCCAGTGCCGCGTAGTGCGCCTAAATATTATACATTGCTTACCCCCGTTTGATACAGTTTATGATGCGTTGGTAGACTTATTTTTGTTCATTTGTTTAACTTAGGTTTATTGTGTTTTTCGATGTAATCTCTGACCAATCGATCAATAGTATTCCCGTCTATTGAAAGAATAATATCTTGCAGTGGCAGCCAGGCGCGGATTCAAGGAAGAGGGGGGGGGGGTCACGGGGGTCATGACCCCCCCCCCTCCAAAAGCTCGAACTATGCAATAATAGTTGAGATGGGAGAAACCAAAAGCTGCTAATACGCTTCTGCTACTTGCCGAACATCTTGAATGTCTCAACTGATCAACGTCTCGGTCCAACATGTCTGGAGAAAGCATTTCATTAAATTCGGTAACAATGTTGTCCAATAAAGGAACGAAGATTCTTCTTCTGGAGTTTGATTTTTTTACGATAAACAACCCGTGCTTCTTTGAATTCCTCATCCAATTGTGCAGCGAGATGTTGGGCTTCAGTAAATAACCGTCGAAAACCAGAATCTTCAACACATCTTTTGGTCAGCAAGGGTATCTTTGATCATATCCGTTGCTTTTTTTAAATCTAATGAAGACGTTTGGAGTATTCGGCTCAAAGGTAAAGTTGTACCGGATACGTACGAAAAGTAAAAGTTTATTATGTTATTAATGACTATGATAAAAAATCAAATAGTACGAATATTATACCCGCCTAGAACGTCATTTAACCAAGCAGATGAAATCGGAAACTCTAGGTTGAAAAGTACAAGACGAAGATTTGCCGCAGCAGATGCAGTTTTCGCGTCCTCCCACACCGAAATCTCATTAAGTGCGTCACACTTTTTATTAATTGTTCACCCTCAAACTGCATGTGCCCAACGTGATTTTCTACCCAACTAGTAAAGTTGGTTTCTACCAGCCTAGCAAAGTCCTTAAGTGATTTACCACCAAGATGTTTTTTAAAAACGTTTGCAAAACCGTTAGCCAAAGCCAAAACTGCCCTCATTGTTCCTGAAGCATTGCGACAATTTGAAACTTTGGAAGATTTTAATAAAGAAGTGTTAACAAATGATTACTGCAAGAACAACGTCCTGCGTGAATGGCTACTTTCGTCAAGTCCTGACATACCCCTTTTCAAATCAGACGCCATTAGCGAGCAACTATCTGTTCTAATTCCAACCAAATATTTTAGGTCCAAGTCGAATTTCTCACACAGATCGATGACGATATCCTCGGAACGAATTGCTTGGTATGCATCGCAAAATGTGATGAAATTCTCTCATTGCTCTGTTGCAGTAGTAGTAGTAGTAGGATAAGCTAAGATGTTTTGTATAAGAATTGTCGTTCGTCTCATCAAATACAACTACGCAAAACTTTGCCGCTCTAACTCCTTTCAGAATAGCTTACTGAATTTCGTCTTTGCAGGCTTCCATAAGTTGATTTTGGGTGGTTTCACTGATATATGTCGCGATTGAACCTGCGGTTTCCAAATGATGCTGAAGAGTAAAGTCACCAAATTCAACGAAGAGTGCCCTGAAGTTCCTATCATTTGCCACCAGAATATCTACTTTTCCGTCAATGTCACGATTATAGAGAAGTTCATTATCCCTACATATGTAATAACATCGATCTCGGCTTTTTTTTACTTGTGAGTCCCGTTGTACACACAGATGCTGGGTTATGAAAAGTCTGAAGGAAGCTTTTTTCAGCTTCTACCACCCTTTGATGATATTGGTTCCGTTGGTGAAATGAAAGCGTTCCATTTTGTCCAAGTAAATCGTCGAATGCTTTCAGTGTTTCGCTTTCTTGGTTAACTTTTAATTCCGTGACCCCCCCCCCAAAACAAAATTCTAGATCCGCGCGTGGTGGCAGCAGTGTTCGATTATTTCTGTCTACTACACAAACACTACGCAATCCATAACGGCTTGCCCGGCTCTGTCAATAACTGTTTGACCGAGCGGAAAGAAAGCCTAAAATATGTCTAAGAAAATAAATCCCCGTCAAAAACCCATCATACCAAGATTAGCCGGTTATGAGATTAGTCCCTACAAACAGATAGAAAGATAACGTACCTATTAGAACCAATAAAACTCCTTCATAGCCCGAGCGGCGGCGGTCAAAACATGGAGGCTGGTCTACATTTGGAAAACCTAATCGGAAAAGTATATTCCTGATAGAGTGAAAACTTTTTCTCATTCCAATTGAAGTCCTCTATTTAAATAAGTAAATAAATATTGATCGCATATGATTGTCTATAGCGAATACCCTCTTAGGTAAATTTAAATATTTAGGTAGAGCTGCGGCCTACAATTGGAATGATAAAAAAAGTTTTCACTCTATCAGGCTCTCCTTCGATTATCGGTTCAAGTTCTCGGTCTGACCCACTAGTCCGTTCAGAGTGAAAAATTAGCCTAAACAATCGGATTAGTTGCCTTAAAATCTGATTAGCGGCTCTCGAGTTTTGAGGCCTATAATTGGAATGATAAAAACAGTTTCGACTTCCTACGATCATCGGGTCATTACTAAAAACACTGTGTGATGTGAATCTTGGGTTGGTGGTCAGAAGAAGCCAACCTCAGATGGAAAAACAGTTGCTAGTGTGTCCGGGCTTATCGTTCTACTGAATCTGGAGCTTTCACACCAGATTCCGGCGCCCACACCTGTCTTTGTTTTGGAGCCATACCTTGACCATACTAGTGCACCTGGCGATACTTTAAGAAAAGTTCAAGTTAGCCTGTCTTGTATGAGAACATAAGTTTACTCAAATTTTGGGATCTTAAAGGGCATAAACAGCGCTGGTGATCAGGGTAGAGTGAGATTGTCTTTTGGCGCACTTTGGCCGATCTTTCTCATCACAAAACTTGAATTTTTAAAGATCAACTTTTCAACTTTTATTACAAAAACGTAGCCCTGGCGCTTACCACCCCGTCTGCGTTTTCTTAAAGTAACCATAAATATTTGCTTTTTCGTTCGAAATTGCTTTTCGCATTTATTTTGGCGACCCTGGCCACCTGGCGGCTAGAAACACCGTTCTGCTCTACTACACCGCCGACGCTGGGCAATCAGTCCGATAGCATCCCCGCTTGCGGAAACTCTTCTATAATGTTGATTATTGTAGAATGTGTTAAAGTTAAGTATTTTACTTCAATTCTATTTCGGTACATATTATTAAATTATTTTTCATTTATTGTTGTTAATTTATCAAGGGACCGGTGGGCACCCCTAGCCCCTTGCTTCGGGGCGTTATTCACGCCACTGCCGACAGCTAGACCAATAACAGGTCCACTGAATTGACCAACCAGATCAGGTACTACTCAGCTAAACAGACCAGCCAAGCTAAACCCAACCTTTCAACCGGACCGGTAGCACATAATAAAAAAATCTTGCAAGGTGGACTGAATTTCACTTCAAAATTTAATAAGGCTAAAAAAATAGTAAAATATTTTAGTTTGTTCCGTCACATCATAGGGAAATGCCCCAATGTAACTACCTTGTAGTCACAACGGTATAAGTGGGTGTATCTATTTCATATAACGAAGCCGATGTAGGTGCTTACTTATTCCAAGAATACACCTTCTTCACGCGATGACAAACACCTTTGACGGTTTTATGATACCCAACCTGTTGAATGAAGGGTATTTAGGATCAAAGCGATAGGTTAAGACGGTGATAAAAGAACTTGAGACAAGAAAGAAGTGTCTCTTGAGAATGAGCGAAATTGCGACAGTTTTAAGGTGTATTGTGAGGAAAGATTAAAAATGCTTCTTTAAAAAAAATATTCTTTAATTTATTTTTATGAATTTTGTCTCATCTTGCTGGGATAGGATGAAAGCAATATATTTATATTAAACATTTTATTTTTTCGTATTATTATGCAATAACAAGGCTCCATCTCTACATTTGACACCTATACGGAGGAAGGTACGTGAGTAAATTCCTATTGAAAAAGACTATTGAAACAAATCCTGATATATTATAATCGAAAGGCATTTGATAAATTGCAAGACCTTATCTGAATATTCTGGAGTTCATCCTATTTCAGGTAACGAGGAGTCAAGATATTGTTCGAAGATATTGGCATGAACCTTGCATGGAATGATCCAAACGAAGATCACACGATCACACTCTAGGCTAAAGGCTGCAGTCTAATGAGAGCGCTGCACCGGGAGCTGGCATTCAAAAAGATGCTTGTCAGTAGATCAATAGATTTATGGAATAGTGTCCAATGAGAGCATCACATCGATTCTCGAACGAGTGTGGTGCCCGAAAATTTGATGCCAATGCTCATATTAAAAAAGTATTCATATTTTGCTTTCCACCGAGCATTTAAAAAGCAGAAGTTTTGTTTTTAAGAGAGAAAATGGAGGAAATACATATGTCATGAAGACTTTACCTTATATGTTTTTTGGCTCTCTGATTACGAAAATCGGTGTCCCGCAGTCCTAAAATATATATGCCTGTCTGATAGTTTCAATAATAAAATAAAAAATAATCGAATAAAATGCGCTTTTTAAATATTTATTTGCGAATGTGTATGATTTGCCAAATCAAGCCAAATTTTATGATAAGGGATAATCCTGTAATCTTTTTTCAAATTCAACTTTAACTAGGGGTAGTTTCGCCCTCTTAAGGTTTGAAAATAATTAATTTTTGGCTGATAACAGCTATTAAAAAAAATTTTCAGCAGAAACCACAAAAAAATTACTTGCTGTCAAATTTTTTCGCGGTTCATTCGGTGCAGTTCTTCTTCTTCTTTAAACTCCTTTAATCCCTCATGGGACATAGGGCGGAAACAGTTGCCCTCCAGCGGACTCTGTTTTGCTGTTTTGCTCGGTGCTGTTATTGGACATGAACCAGCACCGGATGCAAGCACCGAAGGCACCTCACAACATCGCATTTGCGACATTCAGTGCTGAATTTGTATAGGATGAAGAAAACGGGAAATTATCCTGATGATGACCATAAAAGGTGACAATACGTATCCTCATTAGACCGATTCTCGTTCGACTGCGCAGGTCAAACAGCATTAAGACGTGGTTAGTACTTTGTTGGGGATTACTTCGTAAAACGACACTCGCGTTTGGAACAGTCGATTACGAATACATTCATTTCTGTAACCGAGCCGTGCGTACCTCTGGCGGGCGCATTTTAAAATTGTCATGCCTGTAGCGGGAAGGTGCATACCTGTGTGGCAGGCGCATATATTTTTTTGATAAAAATAGCCAAGTAAATTATTTTTACTCAGGATGTAAGCTACATAAGCATTTGTAATCTGTCGCAGCCGCAAATCGAGTGAAGGTTGCAGAAATTTCAAAAAAGGGCATACTCATCGATTCTCAAGGAATCAAGTAGGGGAGAGTGGGGTAAATCGGGAAGTGCGGGTAAATAGGGAAATGCATTTTTAAAGGGTTTTTAATATTTTTAAGTTGGTATTTCGTGGTGTGTGGTGTTAGTATCGACCATTTTCATTATTTCATGAAAATTAAACGCTACTACGTGTATTATTTACTTCGTAAGGACAATTAATAAAAAACGCTACTATTCAAAGTTTTTTTGGCTGAGGCTTTGCGGACACCTAATGTAATGGTTTTTGAACCTGAAAACAAGGTAGGTAAATATGTGAAAAGTATTCGTCAGGATGTTATCTGTTAGGATGCAGGATTTTTATGTGAATAAATTAATTATGTTATAAAATCATGGTATAAGTCAGTTAATTCACTCTTTGTGTCATTTCCCGAATTACCCCACGATTTTTCAAAAAGCCGATTTTACACTTTTTTTTAAAACCGCTATAAATTATTGAAAAACATTATTATTAACAATTTCTATTATACATTACGAAAGCTAATAAACTCAACTAAAGGATGCAACGTTAAAAAATAAAGAAATAATTATTTATTTAGTTTTTATGAACTCTTAACAAAACTGTTCCCGTATTACCCCACTCTCCCCTACCTTTTAACGAGTATAAAGTACTCATTGAGTTATTTTCTTTCGAAAAACGCAATTTTTTAAATCAAGGCTAACCTATGTTAAAAATAGAGAACGTCTTTGGATTTTAACTATTTCTGATGGATTCAAAGCCAACATGCAACAAAAGCATCTGGTCCTCTGTAAGCTCTCTCAATTTTACTGCATCTATGAGCCTTTCCTTTATCTACAAAGGAGAGGTGATAACAGTTAGCAAATCCAAGGCCGACTTACCAGCATTTCTGTTCGGACAATAGTGGATATTTTAAAACTAATGGCCAATCTTTTTACATCATAGGCGTGAAAATAGCCATGGATTTGCGATTGAATGACCACTTATTGCAAATCGCTAAACAACAGTCCCAGTGTCTGGCATTCTCTAGAGATGCAAGTTCTTCCTGCAGCCATCGGGTCTGGCTATAATATAGAAATCCTACATTTGAACTCCCGTCAAACGCAACTTCTTTAACTGAGGCTAAGACCGGAGCCTGGTTGTAGAGTCGTTAAACAAGAAGAAGGAGAAGACCGACATTGCCATGAAAAATAAAAAAAGGACGAACTTATTCAACTCCAACATAAAACACAAGGATAAGGCTGTGTTCAACATTTTGTATATGGCTCTTTTTTATTATTTTATCTCTTTCAATGTCTTCGACAGGCTTTAATCCGGTGGTCTAAAGTCTACCTTTTCATCTGAAAATATTCTACTCCAGTAAAAAGTATCCTTGACTTGCGATTGCCACCACAAACGATTAGTTTCAAAGAGTTGAAAGTGGATCGGTCTATAAAGAAGCACGATGATATAGAAAATATCACCTTAAGAAGTGGATTTAAGGCAGGAGAATCGTTTTCCTCTTACATTTCTTTCCCACCTGCATAAAATCTTCAAAAACTCAGAGGTCTTACTTCGCTCCTTTGTAGATATGAAGAAGCTTTCTTTGTGCCTGAGTATACACCGATGATATTGGACCGATTTAAAACCTAAAATCCACATTTATCCCTCGATTTCATTTCAGCCTTATTTAGCAAACATTTTCTATTTAGATCCCCAAACGGTTCTCGAGCACATGTCCAACATTCCATATGGGCCACATGTGCAGCATTAAAAACATATTTTATGCAGTCGAGGACTTTCCCATGCACCACCGCATGACGGATCTGGACGGACGAAGCGATGAGCATGCAGCTTACATCAATGGCAGTCGTGCAGTTGCACCGCAGCCGTTGCGTTGCAAATGGTGCCAACATTGCGCCGCTACTGAAATACGGCAAAGTTTTTATCTGTTTCGGCCCCCCGGCTCCGAATGTGCATGGCACCGCGCCGTCCAGCCAGCACCAACGAATTCGAGTTCACCGCGCTGTTTCCATTGTGATTTTCCGCTTCAGAAATTGGGTTTTCGGCCATGTGTGGTTCCTTCCTCTCCAAAAAAGCCGGCATTTAGCGAATATTCCTTGAATCAAGGTTAATCAATTTTTATGATGTAAGATTATTGACTGGGGACAGTGTTGGGCATTAATCAATTAAATTTTCAATCAATTAATTAATTGATTAAAAAATTAATTGCGATTAATTTAATTGCAATTAAAATTAATTGCGATTGAACTATTAATTGCACCCCACAATTAATTTATTTGGATTAATCTGTATTAATTGTATATTAGAACTAAATCAATTGCAATTAATTTATCAATTGCAATTAATTTTGTCAATTGTTCTAAAAAACAATTAAAACTAACAATTATTCCGCTTCAATATAGATATAGACACTCCAATTTTATATGATCCTGCCATTTTTTTGGAGAATCATTCATATAAAGAGCATAATATGAAAAAAAAATATGGGGAGTATGGCGGCCAAAATGGCTGAAAGAAGAAAAATTCAAAATGGGGGACTAATTTTGGAAATTGTGCTCCGATTGTGCTGTAAATTAGTGTCGGGGGGTTTTGAGGGATCCAAATGAAAAATTTGGGGTTAAAATTTTAAAATTCAAAATGGCGGACTAATTTTGGCAATTGTGCTCCGATTGTGCTGAAAATTAGTGTCGGAGGGTTTTGAGGGATCCCAATGACAAATTTGTGGTTAAAATTTTAAAATTCTAAATGGCGGACTAGTTTTGGAAATTGTGCTCCGATTGTGCTGTAAATTAGTGTCGGGGGGTTTTGAGGGATCCAAATGACAAATTTGGGGTTAAAATTTTAAAATTCAAAATGGCGAACTAATTTTGGCAATTGTGCTCCGATTGTGCTGAAAATTAGCGTCAGGGGGTTTTGAGGGACCCAAATGACAAATTTGTGGTCAAAATTTTAAAATTAAAAATGGCGGAAAATTTTGGAAATTGTGCTCCGATTGTGCTGAAAATTAGTGTCGGGGGGTTTTGAGGGATCCAAATGACAAATTTGTGGTTAAAATTTTAAAATTCAAAATGGCGGACTAGTTTTGGCAATTGTGTTCCGATTGTACTGAAAATTAGTGTCGGAGGGTTTTGAGGGATCCCAATGACAAATTTGTGGTTAAAATTTTAAAATTCAAATGGCGGACTAGTTTTGGCAATTGTGCTGAAAATTAGTGTCGGGGGGTTTTGAGGGATCCAAATGACAAATTTGGGGTTACAATTTTAAAATTCAAAATGGCGGACTAATTTTGGCAATTGTGCTCCGATTGTGCTGAAAATTAGTGTCAGGGGGTTTTGAGGGATCCAAATGACAAATTTGGGGTTAAAATTTTAAAATTCAAAATGGCGGACTAATTTTGGCAATTGAGCTCCGATTGTGCTGAAAATTAGTGTCGGGGGGTTTTGAGGGATCCAAATGACAAATTTGTGGTTAAAATTTTAAAATTCTAAATGGCGGACTAGTTTTGGCAATTGTGCACCGATTGTGCTGAAAATTAGTGTCGGGGGGTTTTGAGGGATCCAAATGACAAATTTGTGGTCAAAATTTTAAAATTCAAAATGGCGGACTAATTTTGGAAATTCTGCTCCGATTGTGCTGTAAATTAGTGTCGGGGGGTTTTGAGGGATCCAAATGACAAATTTGTGTTTAAAATTTTAAAATTCAAAATGGCGGACTAGTTTTGGCAATTGTGTTCCGATTGTACTGAAAATTAGTGTCAGGGGGTTTTGAGGGAACCCAATGACAAATTTGTGGTTAAAATTTTTGAAATTCAAAATGGCGGACTAATTTTGGCAATTGAGCTCCGATTGTGCTGAAAATTAGTGTCAGGGGGTTTTGAGGGATCCAAATGACAAATTTGTGGTCAACATTTCAAAATTCAAAATGGCGGACTAATTTTTGCAATTGTGTTCCGATTGTAATGAAAATTTGTGTCAGGGGGTTTTGAGGGATCCAAATGACAAATTTGTGATCAAAATTTTAAAATTCAAAATGGCCGACTAATTTTGTAGTTTTAGATGGGTGGGAGTATCATTGCTACCATATTCATGAAAATAGGTCCTAGGGTTACTTAAATTCAGGGTGATACGTAAACCTGCACCAAAACAAAATCGCACTAGCGGCTAAACCATTACGACTCCAACCACCCCCTTTCCCTCCCATACTATCCAAAACCTAACCAAAGTCAGCCGCTTTGAAAAATCAACGGATACTGTATATCAAAAACGAAACCGTAATGTTTTTTTGCGTTGTAGTGGTGTATTTTATGTTATATGGTAAAGCGAATTACCGTAAAATTTGGCATGAATATAATACGCGTTAATACTGATCATGGGCGCAATAACAGTACTTGTTCCTTATAACCCTAATAAAATGTACTATCAATAACCTATCTCAAAAAACCTAAACAAAAATATATATCATAAAAAATGTATGTGTGTCTGGGCACATTTTGGAAATTAAGACCTCTATGGTCATTCTATATGTCCAAATCAATCTTAGTCCTACAGAAGGATAAAGGTCAATAAATTTTGTATATACAATAATACATAATACAAAATACGTAATCCGTAATATATAATACATATGTAAATAATACATAGAACATAATTCATAGTACATATTACACAATATAGTACATAGTAGTAGTGAATAATACATAGTTCATAGTAAATAGTACATAGCACTTAGTACATAGAACATAACACATAGAACATTGTACATAGTACATAGTTCATAGTAAATAGTACATAATACATAATAGATAATACAAAACATAATACATAGTTCATAGTACATAGTGCAAGTACATAGTGCATAATACCTTTTACATAGAACATAGTATATAGTGTTTGGTACAAAGTACATAATATTTAGTAGAAAATACATAATACAGGGCATATAGTGCAAAGTACATAGCAGATAACACATAGTTCATAATACTTAGTCATAGTACAGAATAAATAGTACATAATCGCAGTACATAGTATATAATACCTAATACATAGTACATTGTGAACAGTATATGGTACCTAATCATAGCCCCCAATACATAGTACATAATACATAGTACAAAGTACATAGTACATACTTCATAGTACATAATTCATAGTAAGTAGCACATAGTCCGTAATGCAAAGTACATAATACCTAGTACATAGCAGATTATACATAGTACATAATACCTTGTACATAGTACATAGCACATAAAACATAGTTGACAGTATATAGTAGGTAGTATATAGTCCAAAATAAATAGTATATAATACTTAATACATAGTTCAAAGTACAAAATATATAGTTCATAGTACATAATTCATAGTAAATAACACATAGTCCGTAATGCAAAGTACATAATACCTAGTACATAGAAGATTATACATAGTACATAATACCTTGTGCATAGTACATAGCACATAAAACATAGTTGACAGTATATAGTAGGTAGTATATAGTCCAAAATAAATAGTACATAATACATAATACATAGTACAAAGTACATAGTTCATAGTACATAATTCAAAGTAAATAGCACATAGTCCGTAATGCAAAGTACATAATACGTAGTACATAGCAGATTATACATAGTACATAATACCTTGTACATAGTACATAGCACATAAAACATAGTTGACAGTATATAGTAGATAGTATATAGTCCAAAATAAATAGTATATAATACATAATACATAGTACAAAGTACATAATATATAGTTCATAGTACATAATTCATAGTAAATAGCACATAATCCGTAATAAAGTACATAATACCTAGTACATAGAAGATTATACATAGTACATAATACCTTGTGCATAGTGCATAACACATAAAACATAGTTGACAGTATATAGTAGGTAGTATACAGTCCAAAATAAATAGTACATAATACATAATACATAGTACGAAGTACATAGTACACACTTCATAGTACATACAATAGCCTCCAAAAGTCAGTTGAAATTGTATATTTCAGTATTTTATCTTAAAAACAAAGTGTGAAATAAAAAAATACGTTACATTTAAATATTATTTATTAAATAAACTGTTTTTCTAACGTTTTCATAAAGAAATTGGAGTCTGACATAAAGCCAACTGGGCATTGTAACTGAAAATCATAAACAACACATTGCCCGTTGAAAAACGTATTACTAGGAACAGCGACGTTTTTAAATATGTAGGAGCGTATTTCAACTGACTTTTGGAGGCCACTGTAATTCATAGTAAGTAGCACATAGTCCGTAATGCAAAGTACATAATACCTAGTACATAGCAGATTATACATAGTACATAATACCTTGTGCATAGTACATAGCACATAAAACATAGTTGACAGTATATAGTCCATAATAAATAGTACATAGTACATATGGCATAGTACATAGTCCGTGTACATAGTACCTAATACATAGTGCATAACACTTAGTATATAGCACGTATTACATATTGCTATATGTTACATAATAATATATAATACACTAGTCCCTCTTTAAACACAAAACGAAAAATAGCAAAAAAAAATCAAACACAAAACGAAATTCTCTTCTGTAAAAAATTCTCTTCCGGTCAAACAAAAAAACATAAAATAAAAAAAATCTGTTCTAAAAATGGATTGCTCCATTGATTTCGATTTCGAAAAATGTTGAAAATGGCACAACTAGAATGTTATTATAGATAACTCATACAATACAAACTAAAATCCCCAAAGCCAAATTGTTCCCCCACGGCACGCAAAAAATTGACCGTGACGCAAAGGTGCGCAACGTGGCTAAAAAAGTTTTTACTTTAAAAACTAAAAACACGCTTTTTAAAATGAACTAATAAAAAATAACATACTACTACTCTTTCCATATAATAATAAATTTTAATTTTTAGTTTTTAATCAAATCCATAAAAATGATTGACAATTGATTAATCGTCTTTAATTGTGGAAACTCACGACTAACAATTAATTAATTGTTAATTGCGAATTTTCACAATTACAATTAATTAATTGTTAATTGCAATAGACGCGATTAACAATTAATTAATTGTTAATTGCGAGTTTTCACAATTACAATTAATTAATTGTTAATTGCAGTAGACGTGATTAACAATTAATTAATTGTCAATTTTTAATCGTCCAGAAATTTAGTTTTGCCCAACACTGACTGGGGAAGACGTTCACGATTTTGTTCGCTTGGGAGGAAATGCATTATTTTGATTAGGGAAAATGTGGGTAATAAAGCTTGAATGGAATTGTAATGGGGAAAAGTGGAAAGTGAAATTCGTTCATTTCAAAATGCATTTGGGCCCGTATAATGCATGAATTGGTTAAAAATTTATTTTTATTGCTTTTTGATTATAACTAAATACAAGAGATAGAAGTTAATCAATTCCTTATTGAATTCTTGTTTAAACATTGACTTGCATCTATAGGGGTATTCCTTTTGACTGTAACATCTTGCAATCACGAACAGCTCTATTCAGGCACAATATACGGCTGTAGTCACGAAATAGAGTCTGTGTTTACCATTACGCGTTTTCGGGTGGTCAGGAGCCAGACTGGAAGCAGCATCTCCCGAAGGACCCTTCTAAAGTATTATAGCCGGATCTTTCAAGGCTGTGAAGTTTAGAGTAGCTGTATCATCCTCCGTTAGAGAAATAGCTGTTTAACAGGGTGTAGAAAGACCTGCGGGGCGCCATCAGGTACTGCTGTATTATTATATCACTGACGATTTCAAGCGATAGGGA
This sequence comes from Thereva unica, assembly GCA_949987705.1. Lineage (NCBI taxonomy): Eukaryota > Metazoa > Arthropoda > Insecta > Diptera > Therevidae > Thereva > Thereva unica. Next base: position 49,656,486 of record OX465283.1, read on the forward strand.
TAGGGAACTCAGGGTATTGTGATTTTGTAACACTGCGATTTACTGCCACTGCCCTAACACGCTTCGTATTCCTTTTAATGTCTGATATGAGATGATGAGGAGCTGAAGAGTTAACAGTGCGTGAAGTGGCGACAGGATTCAGGATCACTGTTCACTTCGATCGAGTCAAAGATCGTTGCAACCTGAGAAGAAATTTCTTGGAATTTATTCAAAAGGGAGCCCGAGCTGGTCGCAACAGAAACAAGGGTGTCAGTCAATGTATCGAGCCGGGCGTTGATCGACTGGACATCATCGGTTAACATCTGAAAGAAGAAGCCAGTTAACTCCTACCAGCTTGATAAGTTGGTCGCAATTAAAAGGACCTAGTAAAGGGCCCGTTTCAAAGTAAGACCCAGGTACTTAGGACCGTATAAGGTAACTAGGCATCACGCGCATGATCAATGTACCGTGGAAAAGGTAGACGACCACGAGGGGCCCAATACTACGACTAGTGATGAGCAAGACCAGCGCAAGACCAAGACAAAACAGGACAAGGACAAGACAAGACTGCAACGAATAAGATATCAGACTCTACTCATCACTAAGTGCCAAAATTCTTTCGCGATGAGCAAAAAGTCTTGTCGTTCACATTGAGCAACACCAAGACAAGACTGCAAGACTTTTTGCAAGACTTTCTGCATGAATTTTTTGTAAGACTTTTTACTCATCACTGCAAGACTTTTGGCACATAGTTAGTGATGAGCAAAAAGTCTTGCTATTTTGATCTTGCACTTTTTTTCTTGTCCTGCTAGTCTTGGTCTTGATTTGATCTTGCTAAATGTGCAAGATTAGGCAAGGCTGCAAGACCAGTTTTGCTTTACTCGTTGCTAACTGCGACAGCCGCTGCCGAATGTAAGATTGGATTAGAGTTACTTGTGCGAATGTAGTAGAGCTTCGTGGTGCTTCTCCCTGTCTTTTCCTCTCTCACTTTACTTTTCAATGCAACCAAAAACCAAGTCAGTCTTGAATTTTCCCACATATGCATATATTCCTAATGGAAAATAATTTCAAATTTATCCAGTCTCTACGGCTTCGTTAATTTTCAAATGTACAAAAATTCCTCTTTTAATCAAGCTTAGCGCGAATTCTTTAAGTATGCCAGCCAAGTCCTTTTCCATTTAGAAAATTGGAAAACCTTCGCAATCTCATCACTAAACTAAATTAAACAGACAAACACTGAAACAAATACGTATTGCCCAGAGAGGCTTCTTCAAGGATTCAAATTCAATGTCAATCAATAAAAAGCAAGTAGTAAACTTTAGACTTTCCCTTTCACAGAGGGTCTAAGTAAACCTTTTTTCAATAAAGCTCCAATAATAATATTTAGAACATTTAATATTAAAATATTTTGCATTAATATCAAAAATAAATTTAAAATCCTCTAATAATGTCAAATGTTAAGTTTCGTATCACCATTAGTAATCTAGGAACAACCTTCAAGGTGAAATTAGACGTAATCTCAAGAGATACAAGAGGAAAGATTACAAAACAAAATCTCACATATTTGACACATCTGAAAACAAGTTTGGACAGAAGATAGTACCGAAATAGAAAAGGGGACATTGTCTTGGAAAAATCTTGTAGTAAAGTTGGAGGGTTGAAAATAGAATGATTTCCATAATAATTTTCGAACACTGCAAGCTGAAAGTTGAGCCAAAGTTTCTTCTCGTTATTCGTATTAATATAATATTAAAGTTTTCATGGGAATTTAAAACCCCCCGGGGCAAACGGAGCGAGATATGTATTGTTGGGCTATCCATCCCCTACTGCTTAGGGTGGAGAAAATTGGGTTGAGTTCGCTTGAGCAAGTGATAAATGGTCCAATAATCTGCTTGAGCGTTTCGCCATTCACCACTTGGCCTGGCTTCTGTGCAGTTGTGGAAATGCAATATTTGTTTAATTGGTGGTGTCAACTGCAAGTTGGTTAAATGGTTTCTAAGTTAGCAGAACTTTTAACTAATGTGTTGCCAGGAAAAAAATATGGGGAACTTTCTGAACGCTTTGGATGGTATTTTTCAGTGAAAATTGAATTGTATGGAAGGCTATGAGCTCAATTATAAACGGACTCCAAAAACTGTCGCTCTTTACGATTGGATTAATTTGATTAAATTTTGTTGCGGCTAATCGCATATTTCGTATTTTACTCAAGAGCCAAAATTTTTGATCGACACAATGACACCTAGTGCCGAGGAAGTTAGGAAAGAAAAAGTAACGTTAGTGAGTATTGGGTGTAAGATATTTTAAAACCGGATTAGTCGGATGATGCGCGAGTCAATGCAATGCAGTTAAAACTGCTAGTTTACACACAAATAAATTGGTTCCATTAAATTACGAGAATTTTTGAGATAAAACTGGAAGCATGGAAATGACTAAGAGTCAGGATAACACCCTGCCTTACATCAACTTGGAATCGGGACGGGTGTGTAGAGAATTTTTGAGAGGCTAGGACTGAATCACGGTTATTGCACTACCCCACAAATAAGTTAGTGAAACAAATTAAAACAAATTAGTAATGGAAGTGATGGTCTTACTGAACATTTCTGCCATATTGAAGAAGGAAGCTTTGGCGGGTTGCTCGGGGACTATCCTCCTTTAACCTGTATTATCCTTGGGTGTCGTTCAATAAAACTCAATGATAAATTCAATGCTTCCATTATTGACTATCGGTATGATGGCAAATGCGTGTAGTCTTGAGCGCATCCAACTCGCAACTGCCGGTGGCTGACTCTGACCACGGGCTTACGGCTTCTCTCTTCATACATATACTACACCTTCCTCTTTTGAGAACATCTACTTACAGGATCTCAACCTTACACAATTCATTTTCACATTTTTTTTTTTTTTTTTTTTTTTTTTTTTAACAATTCAACTTACACTATTACATTTTCATTTTACAAAATCAGATTTCACTAAGTTATCAATGCGTCTCACAAAATAATCTTAATTAGTATGTACTTCTACCCTACTTCAAATTTACTCTTGTTGGGAAGTTGCCCTGCGGAATCTACTTTATTTCTTGGTAGACTTCTGATGGTCTGTTGCGTGTTACCCTAGTATGCCTCAAATATTTTGAATTTCTTCTAATGATATTACCATTTGCAATTTTTATCCAATAGGAACGAGGTGTTTTGGCTTTTTCTACGATTTTGGCTAATTTCCATTTCCTATTATCTATATACCATACCTCCTCCCCTTTTCCAAACTCAGGTCTCACTCTCGCATGTTTGTCGTAATATAATTTATCTTTATAATTCTTTTTTGCTACTAACTTTCCTACTTCATCATGAGAGTTATTTTTGTATAATGATAATTTTGCTGGAACTGCACTCCTTGTTTTCCTTCCAAAATTTAACTCTGCAGGTGACAACAGACTTCCTTTCACAGGCGTGTTCCTATAATCTAGTAGTGCTTTCCAGAGCTCTTGTTTGCTGTCTTTACATTTTGATAATATGGATTTCGCTATTCCTACAAACTTTTCAGCAAACCCATTTGATTGGGGGTAGCGGGGACTCGATGTTGTTACCCTAATATCATTCTCACGTGCAAACGCTTGGAATGCGTATGACCCAAATGGTACATTATCGGCAATGATCTCTCTTGGAATGCCATGAATTGAAAACAACTCTTTCAGTTTTGACATCACTTCTGTAGCGGTTTTATTTCTTAATGGAAGGATGTCGAAATACTTTGAATAATAATCTGCAACTACGAGATACGACTTACCACCCAGTTCAAATATATCCATCCCGATTTTAAAATATGCGAATAATGGAACTTCATGAGGGAGTAGGGGCTCTTTTACATTAGCTTTTCTATGCCGTTGACAAATACTACATTTTGCAACAATTTCCTCTATGTCTCTATTTATGCCTGGCCAGTATACGAGGCTTCTTGCTCTGAGTTTCGTTTTTTCTATTCCAAAATGTGAACTATGAAGAATATCGAGTATTTGTTGTCTAAGTGTTACCGGAACAATTACTCTGTCATTAAAAAAAACTAGTTCGTCTTCAACTGATAATTCCGTCTGATGCTTCCAGTAATGCTTGATATTTTCCTTTACTTGGCTTTTATTTTTTGGCCAGCCCCCTTTTATTGTACGCAAAAGCTCCTTTAGTACAGGATCACTGGATGTTTCTTTTTTAAACATTTCCCTTTTTTCTTCACTAATATTTATGGTATGAACCACTTCATTTATGTCTTCGATTTCTGGTCTTGTGTTTTCCGTAACAGGAAAGTTGCGAGATAACAGGTCTGCAATTAACATATCTTTGCCTGGAGTGTACTTGAATTGTAGATTATATTTTAGCAATCTCAGCTTCATTCGCTGCAACCTTGCGGAATTTACTTTGCCTAGTTCCTTGCGATCTATTCCTACTAGTGGTTTATGATCGGTTAATACAGTCACCTTCCGGCCATAGATAAGCTGATGAAACCTTGTGCATGCAAAAATTATCGCCAATAATTCTTTTTCTATCTGTGCGTAATTGCACTCAGCAGACGTTAAGCTCCTGGAAGCAAAATATACAGGTTTTTTGTCTTGCATCAGACAGCATCCCAGCCCGAATTGCGACGCATCCGCCTGTATAGTAATATCTTTGTTACCGTCTAGAGGTTGGAGAAACGGTGCATTCGTTATTGCATTCTTTATATTCTGAAGTGCTGTATCATGTATTGACAGCCACCGAAACGCAGTATCTTTTTTAAGCAGAACCCGTAGTGGTTGCGAGATCTCCGCTAAATTGGGAACAAATTTTCTGACATAATTTACCATACCCAATAGTACTTGTAACTCCTTTTTATTGTGCGGCGCGTTTAGATTATCTATCGCCTTTTTATACTCTGGATCGTATTTTATTCCTTCGCCTGAAATTATGTGTCCTAAGTACTGCACTTTCTCTGCACAATATTGAATTTTCTCCCTGTTGAATTTCACATTATTTTCTTTAGCGCGTTGTATTACCTTTTCTACAATCGCATCATGCTCCTCTTTTGTATTAGCCGCAATTAGAACATCATCTATGTAGACGATTACTCCTGGGATATCCGAAAAATTCCTTTCATTCAGTTTTTGAAACACTTCTGGTGCGCACTTTATGCCGAATGGTAAACGCTTGAAGCGAAATAAGCCAAATGGAGTTGAAAATGTACACATTTTCGCCGATTCTTCATCTAATGGAACCTGCCAATATCCTTCTTTTAGATCAAGGACCGTGAAGAATTTTTTGTTCGCTAGCTTTGCCGATATTTCTTCAAATGTTGGAATAGGGAACACTTCATCAATAATGGCTTCATTTAGATGTTTTGGGTCTAAGCACAATCTTAAATTTTTGTTCTTCTTTTCAACAATTACCAGGTTTGACACCCACTCCGTCGGTTCATTGACTTCCTCAATGATCTTGCGCTGGCAAAGAGTGTTTAATTCGTTCTTAAGTGGTTTCAATAGGGCAATGGGTACTCTTCTAGCCGCTTTTGCAATAGGTATGGCTTCTTTTTTTATTTTGATTTTATATTCCTGTCTAAATTTTCCTAGACCCTCAAAAACTTCTGGAAATCTGTCTAACAATTCATTTTTGGACTCTGCTATCTCGTCTACTCTCATTACCAAGCCTAAATCTATACATGATTGCAACCCGAGGATGGGCATTGCGCTTTTATTTACTATAATGAACTTTTGTTTACTAATTTTATTTTTCACTACACAGTCAAGAGTCGCTACCCCTTTAGGTTTGAGTGTCATTCCGCCATAGACTTCCAACATTACCTCTGTCGGGGTGAATTTCGCACCTTCAATTTTCCTAAAAATTGCTAATGGTAATATATTTACCTCTGCCCCAGTATCTAATTTAAACTTAATAATTTCATTTCCAATTTTTATATTTTTAAACCATGCTCTTGGAGCATTTTTATTTGACGTAACATTCGAGACAGAATCTATTACCAAGTTATTTGTCAGTTCAATGATTTCACGTACCTGTTTTTGTCTGCATACAGACGCAAAATGATTTTTTCGACCACACTTCATGCAAACTTTATTCCATGCAGGGCAACTTCCTTTTATGTGTTTCTGAGCACAGTATCCACAATTTTTTATTGAACTTTCTTGATTTCTCCTAAAATTATTAGATTGATATTTACAATTGTTTCTATCCTTAGTTACATTATTATAATTTGTTCTTATATTACCTTTCGATGACTTATAAATTCTACCTACTGTAGTATTATGAACTGGTTTACCATTCGCCATTGTTGACTGTAACTCCTCATTGTTCTCAGCTATTGAGTTTAATAGCAATTCCCGGCTGGTACCGTGACCTTGAATATGCGCTGACTGATGTTTTGATGCTTCTGCTGCCCGTGCCATAGTTATTGCCTTCGCTTGATCCAGTCCTTCCGTCTCTAACAACCGCTTTTGTAAACCTTTATCACGCACACCCAATATTATTCGGTCTCTTAGCATCCTTGATTCTTGTTCACCGAAGTTACATTCTCGAACAAGTTTCTTTATTTCCATCAAGAATGCGTCAAATGGTTCCCCATTGTTTTGATCTCTTGTGTGGAATTTATAACTTGCGTATGCCTCATTGCTTTTTGGCACGCAAAACGACTCAAATGCTCGTAGTACCTCTTTGTAATTTTTCCGTTGCTCGTCCGTTAGTTGGAATGTATTAAATAATTCCACTGCTTCAGGGCCAAGTGCGTTTAACAGTATAGCTGCTTGTACGGAATCAGATTTCTTTTCAAGCTCAGCTGCCACATAGAAAAATTCAAAGTTCTGCTTGAAAATTCTCCACTGCTCACTAACATTGCCGTGTAGATTTAAGTGATCAATTTTTTTCAGGAAATCCATGCTTTTCGTGATGGTTATAATACGTGTCTTCGGTGGTCTACCACGTGGTTTTTTCTCTACCGTCGGTCTTTTCTTTTTGCTCACTCCCATTCACTTCTCACCTTTTGTCAATTTCACTATTCTTATTTTTTGTATTCGCAGCACGATTTTCTGAATCACGTGTACACTTGCCCGGTTGAAGACTTGCAAAATTTTCTTCAATTAGTTTCGTAATAAAATATGTAATCTTTTTCCGATTATCCTCGTCGCCATGTATTATCCTTGGGTGTCGTTCAATAAAACTCAATGATAAATTCAATGCTTCCATTATTGACTATCGGTATGATGGCAAATGCGTGTAGTCTTGAGCGCATCCAACTCGCAACTGCCGGTGGCTGACTCTGATCCCATCCTCGTCGCCATGTATTATCCTTGGGTGTCGTTCAATAAAACTCAATGATAAATTCAATGCTTCCATTATTGACTATCGGTATGATGGCAAATGCGTGTAGTCTTGAGCGCATCCAACCGCAACTGAGCATTTTCGCACTTGAATTAACAATCTGGTACGCTAAACTGTCTTCTTCGCCTGTGTGTATATAGGGAAACATAAGCTGACATACAGCTACGGCCTGTCAGACGTGTGCCGCAAGTTGTTATCCTGCTGTACAGACGAGACTATTTCTGTTACGACATTCGAAACAAAACAGAAAAATTGTTGTGGGAAAATTCTCTTATGCCATTTCATTTTTAAATAACAGTCAAAGAAGCAACACTGTGTCCAAAATAAGTAGCCCGGGGAGGAAAATACAATGAGGAAAGATGCAAAATTTAAGAAAATTTGGGTTTTGAAAATGCTCAACCAAATTAAAAATTTAGAAGCCTAAGATTGCCATTGGCTGACTCTGACCACGGGCTTACGGCTTCTCTCTTCATACATATACTACAAACCACTTCCAGACACTTTTTGGATTTCTTATCGATTCTCAAAAAACTAAAACTGGAGCCATTCTATCATTGTCCGATATCATCTGCGCCTCTCTGAATTTAGACAAACCGTATATGATGATTATCGGAAGTAGGTGAGAGCCACTACTTACTTGGCAGGCCCTTCTTCAGTGTGTCGCCCTAGCTAAAGATTGATTCAAATCAAAAACTAAATCGATTTCAAGATGTGGAAGCAAAAATTAATAACAGAGCATTTGACGGTCCACACCTCGCTCAATTATTGCCATGTAAGCAGAATAGCTGGTAACTACCAGTTCTGCGAGACATCTCTCGTAACTACGGATCACTCGCTGTACCCTTTGTGAAGTTACATTGAGGAAGAAATTAAGTTTCCTCCGTCGAGACTTCCCACCCTCATCTCTCTGCCGAAAAAACAAAATTATGTTAGACTTGGTCTCACTTATTGAACATATTAAATTATCTATCTTGAGAGTAGGGATGTTACGATTGTTCGCATCATTTTAAACATTCACATCAACAGTCTTGTGGAAAACGATACTAAAATACGTAAAATTCATAGGTATGGCTGGCAGCCGCCTGCAAGCGTTTCGGCTAGATAAGTAGGTACCGCCCGATGAAGGTCATACATTACTTACCCGTATCTGTCGGTCTCGCAATATGTCTCGTGTGAACCACAAAAATCTTCATTTCAAGACATGAGGACAGAAGTCAAGACAATGGCGATTTCAAGACAGAAATGAAAACGGATGTTTGACAATTATGAGAAAGAAAATGGCGGCTATCTTTATTTTAGGTGTTTAACAAATTATTAGTACCTTTCAATAGGACTAATGGCAATCTTAGGCTTCTAAATTTTTAATTTGGTTGAGCATTTTCAAAACCCAAATTTTCTTAAATTTTGCATCTTTCCTCATTGTATTTTCCTCCCCGGGCTACTTATTTTGGACACAGTGTTGCTTCTTTGACTGTTATTTAAAAATGAAATGGCATAAGAGAATTTTCCCACAACAATTTTTCTGTTTTGTTTCGAATGTCGTAACAGAAATAGTCTCGTCTGTACAGCAGGATAACAACTTGCGGCACACGTCTGACAGGCCGTAGCTGTATGTCAGCTTATGTTTCCCTATATACACACAGGCGAAGAAGACAGTTTAGCGTACCAGATTGTTAATTCAAGTGCGAAAATGCTCATGCCCTCAACGAAAATTTCAGACTGAATAGAAATTCAGATCTTCAGGCACGGACTGACGACAAAGACCCACACACAGAAAGATTTTTGTCAGTTTTCTTGGGCTGCAGGCTCCATCCAGTTGACGGTGTGGGTAAAGAAATGTGTGGTTATACTTCGCCTCAAGGTGAGATACCTTCAGGCCATGGCCTGCCGGTGGCCTGTATATGAATGGGGGCTTTTAGAAAACGCCTCATGGAAATATTATATTCTTCTCTTGAACTATTAAATACGAGAAGAATACCATTATTAAAAGAAGAAGGAATTCCATTACATTGGCCTTCATCAGCATCTTCCTCCACACGTCTCTCTGCTCCGAAGCGTGTCTCCAGTTACTTATGTTGAGGAATTTCGCTACCAACAGGGTTTTGCCAACTGGTCTTTTGCCATATGGTAGTAGATACAGGGGTGTTTTTGGTTTCCTTGAATCATCCATTCTCTGAACATGACCGGCCCAAGGTAAACGCAGGATCTCTTGTCGGCATTTATTTGTAGTCTTATTGGTTTAGCTCCATCTTATAATTCCGTGTATAAGTAAGTAAGTCACTGTTTTGATGTGTTAAGCAGGGAATAGCATGTCTGCCAACCCAACCCATCGCCCTGATTTAAGGGCCTAATACACTAGCGCTCCATCCGACCACGCAACGCCAAAACAACAACAATTTGCATGCACTTGAAATTTCGAGTGCATACAAATTGTTGTTGTTTTGGCGTGGCGTGGTGGGATGGAGTGCTCATGTATTTTTTTGTTTTTTGTGAAAGACTAGAGGCTCAGTGAAAGCCCCTTTGTACTATTGACAAATCTATTTTTTTTTATATAGAGTGCAATGTCGAACAGCAGCTCTAGTCGGAAAGAAGGAACTGCCACGACCAGTCGCGTTATTTTTTTCCACCTACTCCCAACCATTACTATCGCGACTCCGGCATTGGAGCATTGATAAACAACTAGGCCTCCTGAAGGGAGTTGAATCTCATCAACCAACCGATGATATGTGCTTGGTGGAGCCGGGAAGGCTATGCCAGGGGGAATCAGGAATGTAAAGAGGGAGGAAGAAAGAAGGAATGCTATGTAGGTGGGAAAAATGAGAAAGGCGAAGTCACCATGGGATTCGAAACCGGGAGCTCAGGGATGGTTGGCACGCGCGTTACCCCTAGACTACCGAGGCTACGCTGTATTTGGCCCTTTAAGTCTTGCTGAATGCGGAAGGACTCCGTCAGTTCTCCTTATATCCTAACTGAACACCTTATATTTTCCATGCTTTGCTGCCCATTTTCTGTAGCCACTCTATCGCTACTATTATAGCGATTGTTCCACCGAAATAAGCGCTCTCCTGTCTTCCTGGCAATCTTACGCAGCATCTGATACGCCTGCTACGTTTATAAACTTCTTTAACTAGTCCTGTAAGATCCAGCTAAAAATCCAAACTAAGTTCCGCTTAATCAATTAACCCGGAAACCTTTCAACCCACCCTCGTTTAAAAATCTCCACACATTATAAAACTTGTTTTCAAGATACTTTTCCAATCTTCAAATTTAACTGAATAAAACTTCTCCAATTTTAATTCGATTTTATAGCAAAAATTATTCTCGATAGTGCAACTTTCATTTTTTGTCCTTCATTACCATTTGTAATCCGGTACGTTTTCAATATCAGTAATTTATGCATTCCCAGCCGTTAACACACATTTTGTATAACTATTGAGCAAAAACCAGGTATTTACAGGTATACTAACTATATGAAAAAAAAAACACACACATAAAAACAACTTTTTACAGAGTTTCAGAATAAGATTTGGGTCGCTCCAGCATTCGACTCGACGGCAATGAAACGGGTCAAGTTGAAAGTGATCTGCAGTAGCAGCACGGTAAAGGAGTATCGCTTCAAAAAACTCTGCTCCTTTCCTCAAATAATATATTTGAATTTTATGCGTTTGTGTACTTCTTCCACGGTTTTTTTTTCAAATCGTGCAGCAGCAACAACAATGAAGAGAAAGGTGATTTACCTGGAAGCAATCAATTAATTACTCTTAAGTTACGCTCTGGTTATCACGATTTGCATTTTCAATTCATTGCTGGTGCCGCTACTGCCGCCGCCGCCGCCACGCGAATGCTCGGCGAAAAGAAATTCGCTTAATTGACTTTGGCCTAGGTTATGATGATGATGTGAAATTGTAAAAGAAAATTTTTATACAAACCTTTCAGAAACTCGGTCGATAGTGACACACTGACGGCTACAGCAGCAGGTAACCTGATCAGGTACGAAGCAGGTAAGTTACTCCCTCTTCCTCCGGTAATATGACATTTCCAGCAATAGCACCTAACCAACACAACCCGGACGCTTTGGAAGGGACTTGTATGTTCGTATACGATTGCACGATCACTGATCACTAGTGTAGTGTGGCTCCACACTAATACCTTCACGATATTCCTTTTGATAAGAAAGCGCAAACTTACACAAAACTACCACCAATACATCCAAAACAGATATAAAAAAAACTTTGGCACAGTAAACAAAAACAAGATTTACATTGATTTTCACAAAAATACTGCGGGTTATTTGTGCACTCAATTGATTGATCGGCGAAATAGATTCGTTTAATTGTTGCACAACCACTAATTGATGAAATTAGACGAATCGATCGACGTTTATTTAGGGGAAAACTCGGACGAACTCGCGGCGCTGGGAGACCCACAACACGTTCACGATCACTTACAAGAAAGACTGATCCAAACCGACCGTTAGCTTTTGTTTGACGGTTCCCTGTGCTGCCGGTGGTGATCGCAGCGGATTTTAAGAGAACTACTTTCAGTAAAGATCAATAGAAGTTTGATTAGGTTCTGACTTTGAATGACAGAAAATATACTAACTTTATTATTGAATGATTGTTGAATATAAAAAAAGAGCTTATTTGATTCAGATTATATTAAATATTCAAAACATTATTATATTCGAAAATTGAGAGTTATATGCATACCTTTAGGCGACGATCGGCTTTTAGTTTAGTTCCATAGGTGCATGTCTATAAATCGTAATGGAAAAAAGACTTGATAAGGCATAGGCTTTCAATGTTTAAGATTTCGTATTGTTAACCTTCAATGTCAATTAATTTATTAGCGAGGATCGAGTGAAAACGCTAGTTAAAATTTTTCGTGCAAGACATAAAGGTTTCAAAGCTGAAGAGCTGAATGAGATATTTATTAATTCAGGTGTACAGGCGTTACTTATCTATGAAAGTTGGCTCAAAAATTCTATTCCCTACTCTATGGTTTCCATTGATGATTTCAAACTATTTCATAGCTAGTAAAAACTTGCGTGCGCGGTAACTCCTGTAAATAGAAAAAAGTTTATGAGTACACAATCCGCGGTAGGGAAAAGGTATAATGAAAAAAGAGTAAAACTGCAAAAATTGATTTTGGGTATAAAGATGAAAAGGGCTTTTCTTGAGGAAAATTTTGGTTTTTGTTTCGATTCTGTGCGATGAAATTCAATTGAGATATCTTCGTTTTAATTTCGTATGTTCATATTTTCCGAGCCTTCTAAACTTTAAAATCTCAAAAAGAGTTCAAAGCAGTTCAACTTGCACTTGTAGCCCTTTAAAATCCTTACGAATTGGATTTTGTAGCGATTATATATCTTCAAATTGCCAAATCATTTTTTTCGTATCTCACTTAGTTTTTAGCTTTTTCAAAAAAAAAAAAGCTTATACAGAGGCTCTGTCCGTCTGTCCGTCTGAAGCCTACTTTCATCTCTGAAAGTACTGCAGCTACAGACTTGGGAAATATATCAAAATGTAGCTGTAGAAAATGGTCTGGAAATTTCAACCAGAAGTATATTTAAACAACAAAAAAGAGCCTTTAAAGAAAATATTGTGACTAATTTTTGTGTTCTAAGGCTTATAACTTCTTAATTATTCATTTTACCACAAAATTTCCAAGTAATAAATTGTAGATTATTTAATTCTAAACAAAAAGTGTCTGTGCAAATTTCCGGTAAGATGTGCCGTTTCGGAGATATAGTGGAAAAACCATTTGCATACGTTTTCCAAGATGGCGGCCAAATGGGGGGGAGGGGTTAGAATCCCGAAAACTCAAACTTAAGCTCACCCTGACCCCCCTACACATCCCAAAAATAAAACCTTGTCCTGCATTTTTGCAATGTTAAAGTACCATTTCCATGGACTATAAAGGGCTAGGGAAAGTCCCTCGTCTGTGGGGCTGCGAGTTCGATCCTTCGGCTCGCGGTGCTTTTTTTTCGTCATAATAATTTTTTTTAATTTCCTTCGGGGATTTTGTTTCATATGAAACAAGTTTTTGACATGAATACGTCTCTAAATTTGCTTCCAGAACAAAAACCGATGATAACGAAATTATGGCATATAGTTTTTATTTGCTGCTCAAAAACTATTGTTTATATTGAATAAAGAAATATACCATGACGTGGGTGAAGAATCAAAGAATTTTATTGTTTACATTTGATTTCTTTTTTTTAAGCTATGATGATTATATTGTAGTGTTTGTTAAATACTTTGTTAAGTTTTAGATTACGCAGTCTCACAACTTATTACCTACATAAGCCTTTAACAAAAACTTTTCAAGATTAATTATATATAGCATTGGTCAGTGTGATACTCATGAATCTCCATGGCCAAACTAGGGTGCGGTAAGCCGAATTTTTAACAATAAGACATGTATGTTTAAGTAAAATAATACACCTAATTCTGTTGTGCAAAGTGCATCACATTAGATTATCCTCCAATCCAAAGAAAAATGTTTAGATTCGTTTTCTATAGTGTTTACATGTGTGATGTGCTTTTTTTTCAATTTGACACATTCGAATTATTGGCCTCGATTCCCAGATCCGGCGGGTTGGAAGTGAGTGCGGATCAATCTCCACTTAATATATTGTCATCCAATCTGAAGTGTTATTCAACAGAAAGAATACCATGAAAAAGCGTAATTAGTGGCTAGTCTCTAGGCACAACATCCCACTAGTTTTAGTTATTGCGGAAAAAGGAAATCTGACTTTTTTTTTTTTTTTTTTTTTCAAATTAAGACATTCTAAGCCGTTCAAACTTTTAAAGCATATTGTTAATACCTAAACAAAATTAATTGTACATGGGTTTCGTTTACTTTTAATTCTTGGCTTCACGGCATCGTTTTATTGTTCTTTTTGTTGCCGAAAATTTTTAGACAACCATATTATTTTCATCAATTGTATCAAAGATCATTTTAAAGGTCTTTTCAAGTACTTTAAATAAGGTGTTATAAGTTTTCCTCCAAAAGCTCGTCGTTTTGTCTTTATTTAACGTCGAATGGTGCGAGTTCAGAAATAAATAAAACACCAATCGATACGTTAGTTTATCAGTTATTCCACTCGAAAACATTAATTTTTTAGATGAAAAATCAACAATTTCAATCGAGAATAATTCGGAAAATATTGATTTAAACAAAACTTGCATATAACATTTTGTGCCCTCAATCCATCCCTCTATCGATTTCTGCAGTTATTTACAATGTGCCAATTCCCACCCCCTATAAGGGGTGGAACCCCCCCCCTGGAAAAAGCAGACATCAACACAATATAACTTTTGTTCTTTGAGCTTCTACTTACCTACATACTGTCCAAATTTCGCGTCAATCAGTGCTGTCCGAAAGAACTCGTAGCCAAAACCCGCTACCCACTGGACTATGGAGTTTAATCCTGAAAACGATTGTCTCAAAATATTGGTTTACCTGCTTTAACTCTTATATTTATTTAAATTGATTTAATAAAATATATGCATCATATAAATTAAATTAAGTCTATTATAAGGCTTCCGCCTTTTTGGGTTGGCCACCATTTTGAATTTAGAATGATGCCACACAACACTGTATTCTACCTGTCATGCCCTCTCGTTAGATACCCATATCGGTGGTGGGGAACACAAATTCTAAAATCGGCCGCCATCTTGAAACCGCCATCTTTTTTTTTACAAAATAGCCACATTCCATTTTCAAGCAAACCACGCATATGTGCAAAATTTAAAACTATCGGTTTCAAATAGTCTTTCTTCGTTACGCTCCTTTAATCCCTCATGGGACATAGGGCGGCAACAGTTGCTCTCCAGTCGACTCTGTTTTACGCGACAGCTCTCAGCTCTGACCAGAGCGACTTTCCATGTTTTGCAACCGTACAAAAGAACTGCCTTAACGTTGGAGTTGAACAGCCGTAATTTGGTGTTAGTTGTGATCTCGGTTGATCTCCATATGCGGAACAGGCATGATTATGCGCCTCGTGCTTTATGTACTCGGAAACTGACGCCTTCTTGTGCACCGCCATTTTCGGTAAAGATACTAACCGAGGTAGCAGAATTTATCTGCCAGTTCCACGTACGTCCGCGCACGTCTGCCAGTTCAGCGCAGTCCTTTCAATGGTGTTTGCATTTATCCGCATTTCTTTAGTTTTAGTCGGATTTAGCCTTAAGCCTGCTGAACTACAAAATTGTTTAACATGTTTCTGAGGTCTTGGTGTAACCAAGCAACCAGTTATCATCCGCGTAGTTGAGATCCTTAAGGCGGTCTATGAAACCTCATTATATACCGCCTGTTCTACTATCTAGAGCGCCGAAAAGGATGCCATTTACTACTATAAGAAATAGGCGAAAGTAGGCAGCCTTGTCGTACTCCTGAGCTCACCTAAAAGCTGTCGGATAATTTTCAATTATAGAGAACTCTGCATTTGGAATTGTTGAATAGGGCTTTTATGAATTCCATTATTTTATCAGGGAGTCCACGTTGCCGTAGCGCCTGCCACATAAAGCTCCTATGGACCGAGCCGAACGGTTTCCCATAGTCTACGAAAGCAAGATAAATGGGGGATTGTGATTCAGTAGACTGCTTCACTATGATTCTCAAGATGCTAATATGATCTATACATGAGCGGCGCTTCCTGAATCCGGCCTGCTCCCTATTAAACGTTCGGTCTACTGCCTCTTTTATCCTAGATAGTAATATATGGGACAAAATTTTGCCCACAGTAGATAATAAACAGATGCCTTTCCAGTTGTCGCATATTGTTAGGTCCCGTTTTTGGGTATTTTGACTATGATACCTTCCGTCCAATCCTCCGGAAAGGTACCGGTATTTCCAGGATTCGCTGAAGCGCATCTGCTATGAGGCTTGAATCGTCTTTCAACAATTATGGCGGGATGCCATCTTTTTTTTCCAGCTGCTTTACCACTGATATTTTGCATTTCGATAATTCTATTGCTATGATTTCCTTTTGACCGACGTGAGGTTCTGTTCGTACATTCCACGCGGCAAATGGAATTTCCATTTTCGGTGGGACCAATTTTCGTCTTCGGCCAGTAGCCCACTTCTTACCGGGATATTGGTCCGCTGCACTGGCGTATCATGTTAGCATTATTTCGTAAATAGTTCTTTCGAATATCCATGCGATTTCTTGTCTAGTTTCTTCGGTTTCCCGATTCTGGTTAATTCGGCAGGTCGACCAACCTCCTCCTTTCACACCATGGACTTGGGACCAGCCGACGGCGGAGTGGATCCTGAATATGACAGTCATATTCATTGGTTTGGCTAGATTTTGGTTTTCGCACATCATATACTAAGTACATAAAGTCACTCGAAGCACACTTCATATACTAAAACATAGGTTTTCTACGGGTTGGAGTAAAAACCTCTACCTTTTCAGAGCCATTATGTTTCATCCACGGCTCCTTCTTGTAATGGGCTGCCGCCGATACTTACCTACGTAACATTCAAAATGCTATAATTATCAATTAAATAATAATTTTAATCTTAAATAATCTCTACAAAAGTATAAAACTGTCGATTAAAAGCATAAAAGCCATTAAAATCCTCACAGACACAACTAAGCCCGCGCCCTTAAATATTTGAACTTTTGAAGATTCATTTAATCCCATTTATCTTTCACTATAAACGCCCCCAGTAACACCTCCAGAACTTGCCGTTAATGTCTGTAACACCCAAAATAAATCAGGACAGCATGTTTTGAAAGGATGCCAAAATGCGAATAAAATAATTCCCTTCCATATGACTACATCCTTGTTCATAAGGATGAGCAAAAACGAGGACTCCTTGCATCAACACGAATCTGGTTCCGTCCTCTTTGAACTCCTACTTGTTTACAATTTATGTCCCTACCGCCCATCATGAACGGGTCTCAGGTCATACAAAAGGTAGGATGTGACGTGATCAAATCAATTCGTAAGGAGCAACAAGCAATAAATGCGGTAACATCCCTTCGTAGTGGTGGTGTCGGTTCTGCCGGGTCTCCGTTCGTACAGCGTTGAAACCTCAGACAAAAACCCAAGAAACTTGGTCGTTTGTTTTGGCAGTGATTAGATTCAGTCGTGGTGTCACAGCCAAATGGAAATCCTTTATTGTATGGAAAAATAATTAAAGAAATATAATTAAAATTTTACGGCAGCTGGGAGAATGTAGAGGGCTTGTAGGGATTGTTCAAGCATGAGACTCGTTAAAGATGTTTTTAACAATACCAGAGAAATCAGCGGCATAAGAAATTCGGTATCAAAAGCGAATAATAAATTGATTTCTGCAGTCGACTGTGGTTTTTATTTAATTAATACTTGTGGGACCAAGGTTATATGTTTTGCTTGATGATGTGTTTAATTGTAGATTTGATTCAGTGCATGGAACCCTTCAATAAGCTACTGAGTTCGCCCCCCGAAAGTCCGTCCAGTTCATATATCAAGGATTAGTATAAGTACTCACTCTTTCCTAAGCCTTACCCACCATAAAGTAAATGTGTCTATGGTCTGAGCACGATAGCTCATCTGAGACCCGCCTGTCACTCACGTAAGTGGCATCGTGTTGAGTGGCTAGCGTGACGTCTATAACCTTACGTCTCCTACCGTTGTCGAAGGTAGGATCCGTGCCGCGATTTAATATGTCCAGGTTAGTAGTTAAGAGGTAATCAAAAAAGATATTTACCCTCTTGTTTGCTGCACTACTTATCCAGGCATCATGATGAACGTTCGCATCACATCCTACGATGATCTGCAGACCGCTCCGTTTAGAGTGACCAACGATATCCTTCAGTTCTTTGGATGGTGGTGGGTCCCTGGAGTCGTAGGAGAGGTATGCCTAACATAAGATAATCATGCTCTTGCCTTCGCCTTTCTTTAAGACTTTTGTTCCATCTCAGTCAGGATAGAATCGCAAGTAGAGGAGGATTGCTCCTCCGTCAATTTGCCTGCGGGATAGTTGTCCAGCACCACTGCCATGGTGATCCCAGCAAACTTGTCCCGGTATGAGGGTTCTTGCTACCCCCCCCCCCCCCCCTTTTTTTTTCTTCTGGGGTCCCTGCCGGAGAATTCTCTGACCGCTGCTGTTTTGGCAGTGCTTCAGTTGGGTCGGGCATGCGAAATAGCTTCCTAGAAGATGTAGGAGTTAGTGTTTCCAATTTTCTGGTGGATCCAGTAACTTTTGGCAGTACAGAGGTGTCCGGGTCCGCTCCTTGGAGCCCCCGATTTCCTGACCACTGTCCTGCCTTTGTGAAGAAAGTTCCACATGTGGTACTCGGGTGCACTCCATGGAGCTCCTCAATTCCGCTGCGGCCTTCTTTGTCGTGGCCCTCCTCCTCCTGCCAGCACCAGCTTTTTTTGCCAGGTTGCACGGTCATACCGACAACCTTGACAGTTATTTCTTCAACAATATTGTCGCCAGCTGCCTGGGGCACTATTGTTGATTGAGAAGCCCAAGCTTCTATGCTGAAAGAGATACCTCCAAGGAGATCCCTCTCCAGCTCTTAGCTGAAGCTTATTGCATCAGACCCACAACCTCCTTCTTCGTCTGATTTTTTTTTTTAATTTTATTCCATGAAAGTCCTACGAGTATGGTAGAGAAGGGAAGGTCCATCCTAACAGAGCCTTCATATTAGGATAAAGCTATATACAACTGGGTGCGCTCGGTGCCCATAGGAGATCGTTCGGGACAGTGCAATAGTACCCACTGCCACGCAGCCCTCGACATGATCAGTGCCGGATTTACCAACAAGCAAAACAAGCAATTGCTTGAGGCCCCTACCCTCAGGGGGCCCCGCGCCTCTTATATTTTGTTTGGTTCGTCTTTAGATAAGAGGGAAGTAACAAAATTGTTTGGCCACCGTGTTTTCATAATATTCTTTTGCGAATCAAATATACAACCGTCATAGTTTTGCGACTAAAGTAATAAATTTAAAACTAAACGTAACTACGGCAGTCATTGTTGGGGGGCCCCATCACGAGGTTGTGCTTGGGGCCCCGCAATTCATAAATCCGGCCCTGGACATGATGACATTTACATCTTGGCTTGGGGAGCTTTTAAAGGTATGCTTCCTACTATTGTCGTTAGTTGGTTATCCAGGGGGCAAAACGAGGGGATGACGGTTCTATTTTACATTTTATAATGATGGTATAGTGTGTCGAAAGTGTTATACTTACGCAAGGTATCGGACATTTTCGTTCCAATCACTAATAGGACTATGTGAGCTTAGGCAGAGTCTACCTGGTATTTCAACATTTATCTCATTAAATTTGGAGGTCATTTGTAGGCAATGCTTAATGCCGAGTATTAAATAATCATTGAATATTCGAAAAGCTTAAAATTATAACTCCGGCACTGCAGCCTTAATCGGTCGATTCATGCGAATCGTCTTGTTTTAGCAGGTATAACACTGCAGCCAAGCTATTCCCGTTAGCTTCGATGGATGCATTGCCGGAACAACCGGCTTCAATGAGGTCATGAGCCTCACGCAAAACAGTCCCCAGTGCAACAATAACTTTATGATTAATTTTTGTAACATTCGGGGACTGAATGCGAACTTCCAAACTTCCTGGGCGTTATGTAGGAATTATTACTCCATTCCTCCTTTTCGCACTGAGTGAAACCCAAGTGCTACCAGATCTTGGTTTGGATCGATTTCCGGTGGCATGGTATAACTTAAGGCACAACTTTTCCGCCCATAGGGGATTAGCCATATACACTAGGAATGACGTGACGTTTTATAAGGTGTTCAGTATAATTATTCATAGCCACGTCATATTCTTCTGTTTTTTTATATAGAGGTCCTAATATTAGTAATGAAGCCACCACCTCAGCCTTCGATGCTATTTCGGAACGGTTTTCCGGATTTTTATTTACCCACTCGGAGAGTGGAATCACTGTTGCGGATGATTTCAACGTTCAAAATAGCTGCGTTATTTTTACACCGTGATCCCACTCAGATCATTTACCTTCAAGCAAACCAACAACAACAACTTGATCCAAACAAGATTTGGATCAAAATCTGTGATACGAAAATAGCTTGTGAAACAACCATATCCAAGACACATCTTGTTGGAAAATCCAGCGCTTTTATAATTTTGTTGTGTTTTCTTTAATTTTGTGGGTTGGTAGCTCTGCAAAATTTCATAAATTTATTTGGCAAAATTATTGAAAGTTGCCTGTTGTTAATTTGGAAGTCAAGTAAGCATTTTTAGAAATTGTTTTTAAAGCAGAAATATTTTTAATAAGTTTTAGAGGCTGATATAAATTGCAGCAGAGCACTTCTAAAATCAGAACTACAACTGTAAAAAACTAAATTTCTTCCATGATCCAAGTCCGTTCTTTTATGCTTGGCCGATCTGATCTGGATCACGGTGTAAAAATAACGCGGCTAATATACATTGTCTTAATTACTCAAATGGCACCAGTAAAGACGCCGAGCTCTCTGCAAGCCTCAACAACTTACACCAAATTGTTAAAAGTCCCACTCCCACGTGGGTCCCTGATATTCCAGGTCAAGGAGCCCATCTCCTTGATCTATTTCTTACTTCTCATTCGACGCGGTACTCCGCCAAGGTTAGCTCACCCTTGGCAACTCGGATCCCGCCCAATAGCAACTACTTTAGTTAGCGCTTAATTTTCATATCCATCTTCGAAAACAACCACCACTGCTCCTAAAAGAACTGGCACTATGGGAAAGCCAACTACATAGTTAGGTGTTATTTGTTTCTTCCAAGTCACTGACTGGGTTTGTGTTTTCGTAATACCAATGCGAACAATGCCGCCCTCGGTGTCACCAAAGTTATTTCTACGAGCGGGTATGCGCTTGTTCATCCTTCACTCTACCTGTGAAGCCTAGACCAATAAATAAATAAAAAAATAAATAAAATCAAAACTAAAGAAGCCGCCTTTAAAGCATACAGACGTTCACCTAACCACTTCATCGTGAGTGCATCAAATTGAGACCTCCTGAAATTCCACCATCAGGAAAGTGAAATCATCATTGAAAAGTAAGATTCTTAACTCCATTACAGGCTGTAAAAACTTCTCGTCCTTGCTAACTTCCATCAAGAAGAATATTACTGACTCCTCAACATCTCCTTTTATTCACAACAATTGATAACAGAAAGCAAACCAAGGCCGAAGTTTCCCCAGAGAACCATCATTTGCCCTAACTATACCCTCAAAAATCGGCTCGATAACAAAACTACCTATTGCTAACTTAACCAGTTTGCGCTCCAACTAATCCCCTCATAGGCAAATTTTTCCTACAGAATCAGATTTTGTTCTAAGGGGATGATGCACGGCTCAACATGTTGGGCAGCACGAGCTTTTACTGCACCGATCGTGGGTCAAGGGAAGGGTAAGGGCGAAGTTTGCGGTGTTGACTAATTGGCTATTGATTATGTCATATGGAAAGGAAGTAAAGAAGAAGAAGAAAGGTGTAGACATTTTGAGCCCTCGCAAGGGGGTATGACCTATACAAACCGAGATACAAGGACACCTCGGGAAAAACGCGATATCTTCCCGGGCCGGGACATTTGTGATTCCGAAATCGATTTCTTAAAAAATCACAAGGAAGCTGTGGTCCAATTTTCAGCCATTTTGGAGTTTTGTCTCCTTAAAATGCTAATTTCCCCTCACTAAAGAGGTGAAAACAAAAAAATCCATGTTCAAGTAGCCATATCTCCATACTTTTTTTCCTTAATGCAATACATATAGCTATTTCTAACGCAAACAAAGATATAGGGAAAGAACCAAAAAAGGATAAAACATTTGTTTTGCTTTTCAACATTTTAGTCATAATATAAATTTTTCAAAATTTTCTAATTAGCCATTTCCATGGGAAATTTAATTGTCTACCCAAAATTTCCTATAAACTACAATCGAAATTTTGCTTTGTTTGCAAGATATATTGCATAAGCTAAAAATGGTCCATTTTGACCCTTATCTCCAATTTACACCCTCTAATTTAATAGCACTCCGCGGTTTTTTCTTCTTAAAGGACCCATTGACCGATCCTGCAATAAAACCCGTGAACGTCTTAGTTCCTGAATGCCCTATTTTTTAAGAGATAAGCAATAGACTATGAAACAAGAAACGATTTCTATTTTTCCTCCAATTGCATCAAAAATGTTTATGTATGTCAAGCGGTTGCGGATCGGAAATAACACACACACATATGAAATCGCATTGTATTATACAAAGTATTGAGGGTCAACAAACTGACAGTATGTTGCATCAACGCGTCGACTAGTGAATCAATGCACTACCGAAACTCCAAAGTGGATTCCCCTCAAATCCTTACATTTTTCGTGACGGTCCCATATCACAAACAGGAAGGTACTCTACCGCTACTAAACAGATTCATTTCAAAAGTTTAAGCCTCAATAGATATGTACTGCTTCGAGTAAGTACGGCTCAACTCTACTTATTTTTGCGTATATGTGGTTTCGAAATTCTTTTACAACTAGAAGAACTCGACTTTGGAACAACCTTCCACAGTCAGAAATCCTGAACTAATACAACCAAGAGTTAAAACGCAAGCCTTTGAAACGTCAAACAGAAAATCACGATATAAAGAAGTGAAGATATCAACAGAATAAACGCAAGTTGAGAGGGTTTGTATCCTGCACCTACTAACGACTTTCTTGTCATATCCACTACATAACAATCCTTCTTCAACTATAAGAACTGCCATTATAAAAAAAATATAATACCAGAATTACATGCAATCTCGGAAGCAATTTAAAAAATTCCATTCCACTCATCAACGACATTTGACTTCTTAACCCTTTGATAAAAATTCAAACTGACTGTCAAAGAAGCATTTTTAAATGAATGATCTTCTATTACTTAAATATGACTTGGCTGGCTTCCTGTATAACTACGCGCAATAGTCTCGAATTAGTTTCGTCATCCACCTTCCGCTAGGAAAAATAAATTTTCTCAAATAAATCCTTTTCACTTTATTCCTGTTCCCCTACCAATTTCATGGCTCGCTGAATTGTATACGGTACGGGGTCTTTAACTCTTGAGAGTTCAACAGTTGCGGTTGTGTTTCCTTCCTGATATTAGAATATGAATCCTTTAATATCCTTTCTTCTGGAAAAATTGCAAAAAAAAAAATTGACTACGTTTACTTGTTTACTTCCTCGAGTGTAAACATCATTCTGCGCTTCAGGTAGCTCGAAAATGATTGTGATGCATTTCGCGTTGCATAAAACAAAGAAATTATTTCTCAATGCAATGAAAGGGAAAATTGTTAACAAAAGCCGTAAACAATTTCTCACCCAGGCAGCAGTAGTCTCTCGGGTTGGACGGCGGGGGCGCACAAGTCTTAAGAAAATTGATTCTTGAGAAAAGAAAAATTGCGGCAAAACTCATAAAACAATGCCGGTCGGTAGTTGTTGGGTACATTACCCCAAAAGCGGCACCATCATGTCTGGGTTCACACATTTTATATCTGGGACCGTGGGCGCAAAAAAAAATACTGACTGACTGTCTGTGATAACAATCAAGGGGGCGAAGTGACGGAGCAACATTAAAGCATAGCATACACAATCATACATGGCAGGAGCTTACCACTCTGGAACATTGCATCATGGGGCCTTTGGGAAAAATGTTCCCTGAAATCACAATCTAGCAACATACGCTGGAGAATGATTGTTACCAAATGGAAACATTTATGCTGTCATCATTGGGAAATATGTGGTAGAGCTGCATTCTGAGCATACTTTTTTGGTGTTTAAAAAATTCTACAATACTAAAACTATATTAAGTAATTTTCGATATATAATCTATATCTATCTCATCTCATGTCACAGTGTTTTTATCGAACTCCTCCGAAACGGGTCGACCGGTTTTTATGACATTTGTTATGTATCTGTCTGGCCTGAGGTCTGACAACAGGTCGTAGGCTATTTTTTATACCCTCAACCAAAAGTAACAGCTGAAAAATCTAAAAAAAATTGGTAATTTTGGGAATTTACACTTCAGTTTAATTTCAATTTACGCAGCTGTCAAACAATAGACGTGACGTTATTGAAACTAAACTGAAATACAATAAGCAATGCAGTATATTCAATAAAATTTTAGATCCATGGCGGCCGTGTCAAAAGGGCGAATTATCACTTTCTTCACAACCGCCTCGGCATGGGTATCAAATGAAAGGGTGTGATAAGTAGAATACAATAAGCATTGTAGTATACTCAATATACAGTTAGATCCATGGCGGCAGTCTCAAGACCCACGTACCCATTCTTTGAGGAGCTTCATCGGTGTAAAATTCATATCTCGAAAAATGGATAGTTTTTATTGACTGCTATTGGCTTATTGGTGCAGCGAGGCGCACTGGGACCCAGCTAGTATATATGTATGTATATATACAGGGTGTATTAACGAGTACGTCGGAACGCCTGGTTATGGATAGGTCTCGGATAGACGAACAAAAAATTTTATTGGTTGGTGGAAGGGGGGAATCAAGGTTTAGCTGCTAGGGCGTTTTGAATTTTTTTTGGTAGAAGTAACTGTATTTTTGTAACCGCTTAGCCTACGTGCATGAGCAAAATACCAAGGTCCGTGGGGGTCTCCATGATGCACCACGAAGTCCGGTTTTGAAATATTCGAAATGGTCGTTGAAATATAACCGAAATTCAAAATGTCGGCGGAAATATGGTTGAATTTCCAAATTTTCGAATGAAAATAGGTACGAATTTGAGGTCAAAACTTATAAATTCAAAATGGCCGCGCCAATATGGCTCACGAATTTTGTTAATTTTGTTCCGATTCTAATGAAAGTGTGTATCTGACGTTTTGTAAGGTAGCAAATAGCGAATTTATGATGAAAACTTATAAATTCAAAGTTGCGGGGCCTAGATGACTGACGAATTTTGCCAAATAAGTGTCATTTCCCGTTAAGCTGTGAGTTGGAAAATCGAAAAATCTTCGAAACCGCCCAACCGAATTAATGGCAATATTTATGGTAGGTTCCAGATTGAAAGATAGGATAGTTTTGGTTCAGATAAATACAGCTGTGAAAGTGGAGAAGAATATGACAAAAAGCATTCCAGCCTAAATAGTAACAAAAAAATAAATCAAGTCTATTTCTGTTGGCAGGTGGTTTTCGCCAAACATTGCCACTGATTCCACGGTACACGCCAGCCGATGAACTTAATACATGTTTGAAGTCGTCCGTTTTGTGGAAGCACGTCCAGACACCCAAATTAAGCATGAGCATGCATGTTGAGTTGCAGAACGTCTTATCTGGAGAAGTATTTCCAAAACAATTGAACTGAACTGAAATTGCCATTTCAACTGGCTGCATAACACTCCCCTGGCCAGTTCACCAAGGCAAGCCAGTTCACTTGAGCAGAACGCAATGCTACCAAACCAAACTAAGAGTGAAATGAAATTGAGTGCAATCGATTATCACAAACATGTTCAGAAAATGCAGCAACAATCATCTTTTACACCATTCGACACTTCCACACACCACAAATTATTACAGATTCAATGTCAAATATATCATGCAGCTGGATCACTTTTGCCATCGCCTAATGCAGTCTATAAATTTCTGCAGATTTATTTCATGGGCAATTCACCACGAGAAGTGGATCAGCGTTATCCACATAACAAACTGCAAACTTTTTTTTATCAATACAACCAAATTTTGAATGTCATCTGATAATCACAAAATTGTAATCAGAGAAGACAAGACCCCTGCAGGAGCAAATGCAAGACTTTTCAATGCGCCAACAATTGAAGATATCGCCGTAGTCGTCGTTAGTGAAATTTTTGTATTACATGATGTCGTTCTACATCGGCTTAAAAATCAGTGGCAGCGTGAGTACGTCGCAATGTCAACCGAATTCTGGCAGCAACGTACGTCGAAAGTCCGCAACATAGTCATGAATACGCTCAAGATGCCATGTCGTATGTTCGCAAGATTAGTTCATCCCGAAATGGTTGTGAGTAGGTGGAATAAAATATCGCGGCTAGGTTGTGACAGTACCTTCCTTCTCTTCTCTCTATCTTCCGGCTAGAGCTGCTGTTCGACATTCACTCTATACGAAAAAATAGATTGTCGGCAGTACAAAGGGACTTTCCCTAAGCCTCTAGTCTGTCACATAAAAAAAACGTACAAGCCCTGTTGGATAGAAATCTGACAAGAGTTATTTCACCCATCGATTGCCGCCATGTCACCCCGAGTTGCCACACTTACATATGGCTGATTAAGACGATAAAGCCGTATGAAATCGATTATGTGATATCAGCAGGAATTCCTGATGAAGAAGAAGATCCAGGCTGAACGAGCTGATCGACGACCCTTTGCAACAGTGGCCATTCTGATGAATTCGCCCGAACGCTCCTATCTCTACTCCGAAATGTGACGTGACAGATGTGTCACTTGGACCTTAAATGCGTATTTTCTTTGTCAATCAAACCTCCACCACGTCCCTCGTAGTCACGTCACTCGCCAACGAGAATACCACCTATTATAATTGGAATCATTCGTCAAAAAAATTTCAACAAGGAAACAAGGAAAAACAGTTTCAGGTTACCCACATGTATTTTCCACCGATGCATTGGGTCGCATTAGCACAGTGCCTCCAAGCAAACTCCAGTGTCTATTTGCGTTTGCTATTAGTCAATGTTCGTGGCCCAACATCATTCCTACATCTATCAACTGTTAATGGTGAATTGTGTGACACATATTTAAAGAGGAGCCTGCCAACTGTTGGGACTACTGGAATATAACACTCATTGGCCTTACACCATTCGAGTCAAATGCTTTTTACTTTGTTTTCACATTTCCAATATCTTTCCACAAATTTACAAAACGAGCACAACAAAATTTTTTGAAATATGAACAGGACTAGGTCTGTCGATTCAGCTAGTTTTCGATATATTCTATTTTCATTCAAGTACCACCAGGTTGATTGGACATTGGAACGTTAGAACCTCCAAAAGTGATGAATTACAAAGGCCACAAATGCTGCCATTAACTCGAAGGCTGGCAAGACATAGCACAAACTTTTATGTTCCTATTCAAGTGACACTTTCAAGGTTAATTGAGAAATTTTTGAACGTTTGGACCTTGCCAAAAAATAAACCAACTAGATTTTCAATTACGAGGTTTACACTTTTATTTTTATGTACAAAAAGAAAAACAGAAAATAATAATGTCAAAATCCTTGTTACAAAAAGGATTGCAGAATTTTGCTCTTTTTTTGGCTGGCTTAGGATCTAGATGTCGAGTATAAAATTATCGTATATATATTTTCTTAAGTTTTGGTGGTAATGCAGTTCTATATTTTTAATTTTTTCCATTATTCTTCCCCTAAAATCTGAACACTTCTAATGGGCTTCTTATAAACTATCGGAGTTTTGGTCGTAGTACTGACTTCAGAGTCTGGTGATGCTGTAGCGACTGTTGGTGTTGACGCCATAGCTGATTGAGTGTCGGTTTGCAGAGCCAGCATCAGCATTCTATAAAGTAATTCCTCTCGTACATCAGGTGGTAAAAAATTTGCTGATGAATGCCCTGGATTTGGAACAGGAGTTGGTGAGTAGTCGTCCATGGTGAATCCTGTTGTTTGGGCACCGAAATATCTAGGATTGTACTTCTTCTTTCTGGGGATAAGTCTCTGCAGTTCATAGGACATAGGTGATTCTGTGCTTGGGACAGGATTTTGCGCCTGATACATGTTTTCTACTTCTTGGTATGGGGATACTGGGCCTGGATATGGTGGTCTTCCGTTGTAGGGATTGTATACAGGAACTCTTGTATATTGTGAATATCCACCATCGTAAGGATTGTATGGTGTGTATCCAATATATGGTCCTCCAGGATTTTGATATGGTACCCTGTGAAGCCTTTGATATCTGAATATCAACATCTGAAGAAGCCTTTCGAAATCTCTAGTTGTTAAGGGTCTGTCTTGATATTCTGAATAGAACTGTGGCGCCAGCGTAGGTGCACCTCTTATTTGTGAATGCTGTACTGGATATGGTGCAGGATAGGGCCTTGGAAGATATCCATTATTTTGTTCTTGCTGTGGATAGACATAATACTGCGGAGGAGGTGGTGTTCTATAATAACCTGGTGCTCTAACTGGTATAGGCTCTTGCTCGGCAATCTGTTCATTTTTACTAGGATCCGTTGTCTCTCGTAAGTACTGCTCTTGTGTATCATCATTCTCCTGCCTGACTTGGGGCAATGGTATACGTACTAGTCTTGGAGAATTTGAAGTCTGCGGCTGAACTCGAACGAACTGTGGTGTACTGCGATATCTGGCATCAGAGGGTGGCTCCTGTTTTCGTGGAACACGTTTTTCTTCCTCGCCAGAATTTTGAATATAACGATTTGCTGGAATTTGAACAGGAATCGGATTTTGTGTTAAATATGTATGTTCAGATGTTGATTCTGTAGTTGCATCGCTATCAGACTCATCGTCCTTTTTATAATTTTTAACACTATAATATTTGTCAGTAGCAGTTGGTTGACTACTGCTGATAGTACTTTGTATCTGAGCAGCTCTTTGTCTTGCTGCCAAAACTAAAGCGGGAATTCGCGGTGTTGTAGTAAATAATGGACGAGCTGTTCCTGCTGTTGGCCCATAAACATGTGCTGCATCATCACCAGCTGATTGTGTATATAACAAAGGTTGTCTTGCATCATACTTATTTTCTGTTTCTTGCATTAATTGCCTCCTTAAATTATTACCTCGAACTGATTTTTTATCATCGTCTTTTTCATCAATTTCTTCAACAACTGGCTTTGTTGTTGATGTATCTCTATTGCTAGAGAGTTGAACTTTGGATACCTGATTAATTTCTAGCTTTTCTGGCCTAGCAATTTGCTCAGCCGGACGTATATTTGATCCTGGTAAAGGTGTCGGACGTATGTTTACGTAACTTTTTGGTGTTGGTACTGATGTTGCATAAACGATTGTTGTTGTTGGATCATTTTTTATTGGTGGTTTTACCGTTGTTGATGAGAAATCTCTATAGCCTGATGATCTTTCAGTAGACGATGCTGGTTGTAGTATCCTCAAACGTCTAGGAATTGTTTGTATTACAGTTGCTCGTGTTGGGGATGATGTTGATGTTGATGAATATGCTGGTCGTCTTGTTGTTGGTCCAGTTAAGGATCTATTATATCTTGGTATTGAAACAACATCTTCTGTTGATGTTGGGCTATTCTTTAATCCTGTACCATTATTAGCTGTATATGAAACTCGTTTTATTTCACCATTAGCATCGACATAACCAAATGTTCCTTTAACATTACCCAATACATCGCGACTTTCTATCTTAAATGTACCATCTTCAGCCTCATATCCTACGGTATATGATCCATCATTGTTCACCTTTTGTATTTGTTTAATAATTTCAACTTTTTGTGCATCTTTTGTTTCAGATTTATCTAAATCCAATTTGATCATATCACCATCAACATCTTCGACAGATTCTGCTGACGTTTTCATATCAGTTGTTGCAATAACTGCTTTTAATCCAAATGTACACATCAAAACTAATATCACACATCCTGTTGATATCTGTAAGATCAACAGAAGCACCTAACAATAACTTTCTCTTGATTTTCAATATCATTTTCCTTTAATCCTTGGTTTTGTATTAATTTGAAATAATTTTTTTTTTGTGCGTATTAAGCAATATATTTTTTTTTGTTAGTATTGTTAAAAACCACAACCGCAACAGATAGTATAAAAAAAAAACAAATAACTAGTAATTTTATTTATAATTTTAGTAACCGAAGAGGTGCAAAATGTTACTCAAAAAAAAATATATAATCATAGAAAGGGAAAGGTGTTTCACTTGAGCACTCACTATGATACCACTTAAAACGATAAGAAGCAAACGAACAAACTCTTTAAGCATAAAATTAAGCGAAGCGTGTGCTAATTTCCGTCACCGTATTTATCAACTCTAATGTGTCACACGCAACAATAAGAAGAGCACCAGTAACAACAACAATATGAACAATATACAACTAAAAACATAACAAAATAATCGTGTGTAATACCTTGCGATGAGATTGTAGTCCCATCTTAACTTTGAATTATGTGTATGAACTATATATTTTCGAAAGAATGAACGAAAAAAATATATGGTAGAGCAGTTTTACAAAATAAAAACGCACCCAACTGTACGACAAGTGCGGTGCAAGATCACAAATTGAAATAACCACAAAATATGTTCGTATTAACTCTATATACTTGGATCCCCCCAACACTGGTGGCAAATTTTTCTACCTTATTCCGGGGGGATGTGTCCCAAGAAGTCAACAATGAGTTCAATACTTCTTCTTGTAAACGACCTTGCCACAAAATTTTTTATTTCATCTTACAGAAAAATCCCACACACACGTTGACTAGATGCATTTATCACTAGACACAAAAACTCCCTCTTCCCTTGCCTAATACCTGGCCAGAAACCAGGGCTACTGAAGGAAAGACACCGGTCGTGGGAACACACCTTTATTGTATTCACCCTGATTGTTTTTCTTATAAGATTTTTCGAGTTTCATTCAAAAAACAAAAACAACAATTTTTCCCAGCTCCCCCTCCCCAAACTTCAGTTAAACTCCGCAAAAATGTTGCATTTATTTTTTTCTTATGAGTTTGTCCACTTTTTGGGGTCCACGCTTTTTGAGGGACTTTTCAAAGTAGCGCAAGAAACAAAGAAATGTAACACTATTAGCTATTACCGCACATTTTTAAGTGGCCCGAAGGAAAAGCGAATTTACCTGTACACTGTACAGTACCTGAATTTCTGAACGATAATGTTTCCTAGAAATTAGCACTGTCACTTTACCACTTCTTTAGCACACCCACCCAATGTTTTTATAAAGTGTGAAAAATGAAAATTGTTTTCCTTTATTAATTTAATTGAGCGCCATCTGGATTATGCAACTTTTCGGAGACAGAAAGAATGAATGAAAATGTTTGATGGAATTTTTCTCACTTCTCGTACTAATTGAATTCGCACAATATTGGCGTAGTCATGGTTTTGCATGCATTTGCCGTATTCAAATAGATCTGGAGTTACTTATGAAATACAATTTCACAGTTTTCTTGTAATAAAGAAAAAACAAAAAAATTAAATACGCAAACAAACGTGAGAGTTCCCAGAGGACGATCAACTGATAATGCACGCGGAAATTTAAAAGAGCGGCGTACAGGTAAGATTAATTTTGCAATTTTTACTGTTTAATCGTTGCGAAGTAAATGACGTACATATTTTAAATCTAATTTACAGGTAACAGGTAACCTACTGTCTTTTATTATTACAGAAATACATAGATCGGGTATCCTTTTTTCGTTTAGAGTACCTCACCTGGGTTTAAAGTACCGCGACAACTCGCTTGAACAGGTTCAGCAGTCTTCCTAGTGGGTTGTCGGTTAGACTTCAGTGTTCAAGCAGGACCTCGTTGAAAAACAAGACCCTGCTCCTAGCTATCTTGGGGTAACTATAGAGAACATGAAGTAGTTTAGGACGGTGTGTTCGGTAATCAATCTGACAAGTGTCCTGACATTTCTATTGCTCCCAAACAATTCCTTGCCCACGTTAGGAGGCGGCACAGGAAGGAACCGCTTCGATTCGGCCAGTCTAGGCGCAGATTTCCAGTTTTCCGTATGTTTCATAAAAGTCCGATCGGCAAGGACCCCTTCAGCAAGCTGGTGGGCTCCCCAAATCAGGTTCCGGTCCGATGAATACAAAATTTCAGAGCTCTCTTTAGCCAGGGCATCTACTTGAAGCCTTTGAAGCCTTGGTGACTCAAACAAGGGTATTTTGAACTAAAAACGCCTACCACAACAAGAACACGCTTGTTAGTGCTAAACCAATTTTGTTAGACTGTTTTAAATGTGTACGGAAGGTGGCTTGCAGTCCGATTGCACCCTCGTCTGCGGAATATCTTCTATAATATTGATTAAAATGTTTTCACCCAAGACCAGCGCCATTCAGCCGCAGTGCCGCATTTTTTACGGACTTCTGCATCTCAACATAATTTGGTCCCGCAGTTTAATCACGATTGACATTTACTCCGAAGCTGGCGCATCGGCTGGAGACCAAATCAACTGCCTGTTGCAACCAAGGTTCCCTCTAACTTTTTCGCTGATTGCGCGATATAAAGGATATGGGAGCAAATAGTGATGAGCAAACACAAGAACAAGACAAGACTAATCTAGTCTTGTTCTTGTCTTGTTCAGTCTGTCTTGTTCTTGTTCTTGCAAGCATAGCTAAGTCTTGTTCTTGTTCTTGTTCTTGCAAACATACCTAAGGCTTGTTCTGGTTCTTGTTCTTGCAAATATACCTAAGGCTTGTTCTTGTTCTTACTAAATGTGCAAGACCAAAACAAGGCAAGACAAAACTACAAGGCCAAGGTATTTTCTCGCTTGTAGTAGGTATTGTATGTTGATTTTATAAAATGGTTATTGAAAAAAACCTAGACTTTAATAAAAAAAATTATATCCAAACAACAAAATGCAAAAAATTGATTTTAAAACTATTATAATTTTAGCGTCAGTCAGTCAGCGTCAAAAGTTTGTATACACCGAAAATTTACTACCTTTGAGGTGAGAATTCCACATGGCTTTTTTATTAAACAAATCAGTTTCTCGACTGCTCTTGGTGACGTTATTATGTTTGCGCCCCTGAAAAATTACATAAAATTCATATGGCCCCCTTTTAGACGGGCGGACACCGAACAGACAAAACGAACGAACGAACTGGGTGTATAGGGAAGAGGGTGAGAGAGGACGATGGGGAGGGCAGACAATTTTCATAGACACTTTCAGCGAACTGTGAACGGACAATTTGACAGTTCCTGCGTTGTTGTTGTTGCTAGGATGAGAGGGCAAAAGCAAATTTCAAAAAGCAAGAACAGCAAGCCATGAAGTTTTTATAAAGCAACAACAAAACCCAATCATTTTTGGCATTTTGTCCGTTCGTTGGTGTCCGCCCGTGTAAATGCCCAGCCGACACTCCACCGGGCTTCAAAGGAGAATTTGCGATTACAGTTAAGTTTTGTCTGTTCGGTGTCCGCCCGTCTAAAAAGGGCCCATGCCCCCTTTTAGACGGGCGGACACCGAACAGACAAAACGAACGAACGAACTGGGTGTATAGGGAAGAGGGTGAGAGAGGACGATGGGGAGGGCAGACAATTTTCATAGACACTTTCAGCGAACTGTGAACGGACAATTTGACAGTTCCTGCGTTGTTGTTGTTGCTAGGATGAGAGGGCAAAAGCAAATTTCAAAAAGCAAGAACAGCAAGCCATGAAGTTTTTATAAAGCAACAACAAAACCCAATCATTTTTGGCATTTTGTCCGTTCGTTGGTGTCCGCCCGTGTAAATGCCCAGCCGACACTCCACCGGGCTTCAAAGGAGAATTTGCGATTACAGTTAAGTTTTGTCTGTTCGGTGTCCGCCCGTCTAAAAAGGGCCATGGGAACAAGTTAGGCGTAGACATTTTTCTGTCAAGTGTGTAAGCAACAAATTACAACGGAAATATTTTGAAGCAAAAGTAAACCAGGGGGGTTATCCTGGAATGCGATTCGAAAGTTGGAAGAAAACGGAAGCCAGTTGCGATGCGATTTAGTTTTTGTATCGCTGAATGCGATCGCATCGTATTGAAATGATTGCTTAATAATAATGCGAAAAGAAGCTGTTTTCAGCCAACAAACTTCACTTATCAACTTAATTTGGCAACTTATCAACTTAATTGTTTGAAAAATGTTTAAAAAGTTTTTAGAATTTTTGAAAACAAACAAATAATTTCAACGTATCCGTCAATGGCTTTACTCACGGACTGAAATCCGATTACAAACGGACAAATTTGATTCGAATTCGCATTGGGCGATACCATTTTCTTATTTCCGAATTTCATGACTTTCGAATCGCATTCCAGGATAACCCCCCAGTATTACACCCATTACTTATTATAAAAAATTAGGTTGTTCAAGTATGATTCATTAAAGAAGAAATGTCGTGTATGGGCACAAAAAATTATTAAATCCCTTTACAGCAATACAAAAACTGGCCCACGCTCCTGTCGTTCTTACGATGCGATGTAACCAATGTGGAGGCCTTGAAAATATTACATACATTGAGAAAAGTCCGAGTTTCCTTGCCATCCAAAAAGCAAAAGAGGTTACTCAAAAAAGAATTTTTTTAGAGCATTTTTTCTTTTCTAATAAACTACTTGAACTACTGAATACTATAGATTCTTCTTTCTAAATCCATTCTGATTCGATTAATGATGTTAAGAATTACCAACAATTATTTCTTCCTTTTTTGTGTATCACGGGATTGGTTTTTTCCTGAAGTCGGTTTTTTAAACTTTATTTTTATCTTAATATAATATGAGGAATCTTCATTTTTGTATGGATTTAACAGAAGAAGGACTAGTTTCCTAAACACCAGAAATTGAATTAAAGTAACAGACCACCCAATTGGATAAAAAAAGAGTAGGCAGTGTGGAACATCTACCTAAATCTTTTCGGAAAATTTTGCTTCGAAATGCAAAAATATTGATTCTGAATCTCGTTGAC
This sequence comes from Thereva unica, assembly GCA_949987705.1. Taxonomy (NCBI): domain Eukaryota; kingdom Metazoa; phylum Arthropoda; class Insecta; order Diptera; family Therevidae; genus Thereva; species Thereva unica. Next base: position 49,691,416 of record OX465283.1, read on the forward strand.
ATGCAAAGTCATTATGTACTTATGTACAAATGCTTTTACAATTATCATACTAAATATATACACATATACATGTATCTATAATAATTACTTGAGCATAATAATCAATTTTATGTTTTTTGTTTTTAATAGAATGAATTTAGGTGGAATTTTTGCAAGAATCTTGCAAGAAATCTTGCTCTGGGTCTTGTTCTTGCACAGTTAGTCTTGTTCTTGTTCTTGCAAGCATAACTAAGTCTTGTTCTTGTTCTTGCAAAACGTGCAAGAACCAGACAAGACTGCAAGAACAAGACCACTTTTGCTCATCACTAGGAGCAAAAATCTTCAAAATTTATGTAAAAATGTGCAAGGCGGTAGGTTCTGTGCTTGTATTCGAGGTAAAGTTTTTTTAAAATAAATAACCTTAAAAATTGATTGGAGCAGATGATAGTGAACTATAGAGTCGAATGCTTTGGAGAAGTCAAGAAGAACTACACCTTTTCCAATTGTAATTCAGAAAATATCAATTGTAATTCAGAAAGTATCAATTGTAATTCAGATTTGTCAATTGTAATTTAGAAAGTATCAATTGTAATTCAGAAAAATTAAACATTCATCCAATTGCAGCAATTTCTGCAACAGGATTTTTATGTATGGAACGCAGAAGATTTTAATTTGCTTCACAGTTAGCCTAAATATTCGCTTTACATCGTTTGCACGAAATGGGTTATCAACTGAGAGACTTTTAGAGATTGCGTCAGATAACACAACTTAGCATTGAAACAGTAATAATGGGACGATAACATGCATGATGGTGTCACAACACTAATAAGGCCTGTCCCACTATATGGTTCGGAAGTTTGGACATTGAAAAACCCAGACGAGCCATTGGTAGGAAGGTTCGAAAGAAAAATCCTTCGTTGGATCTACAAAGGAATACAAGTTGATGGCGTTTGGAGGAGAAGATACAGTGATCAAAATAAACAGACTACGATGGATTGGTCATGTCCAACGAGGTGGGGAACGGAACCCGACAAAGATAATGCTGGGCAAAGTACCGCCAAGAAAACGGAAACCAGGTCGTCAAAGAAAAGATACATAGATGACGTCGAGGATGACTTGAGACAGTTGAATATAAGAATCTGGAAAAGTCTGGCCAGGGATTGAGAATCATGGAGGCGAATGTTACAGGAAGCCAAGGCCAACAATAAGCTGTGGAGCTCCTGATGATGATGATCATGCATGATGTGGCTAGGAGAATACTTATTCTGAAATGAAAGAAATTATTTGGTCAATTTACTGCATCAATTAGATGAATATTGAAATTTTCTGAATTACAATTGATACTTTCTGAATTACAATTCATACTTTCCTAATTACAATTGATACTTTTTGAATTACAATTGGAAAAGGTGTAGTATTGCAATATCACCTCGGTCAAGGGCAGAACGAAGATCAGTTGTTACCTTCAATTTAGCAGTTTCGCAACTGTGGGATTTACGGAAGTCAGATTGGGAGTCACTACGGCTTTTTTTCCAGAGTAAAGATACTTGGGAGGTTGTCAGGTAAGAATTAAAAATATGCTTACTCTTTGTACCATGATGTAAACGACATGGCGGACTGGTAGTAACTAGGGTGCCAACTGACTTAGACTAACATACATATAAAAAATTGACCCCGGAATCTCCTGTCGTGATTTGACTAGAACTTTATGAAGTTTTGCTGAGTGTCGAATGGGCCTGTTTAAGGTCCCGTTTATATCTACACACTACCCGTTAGACACCTACTGAGACATGACCCGCACAGACAAAATATTCTTTCCTTGAATACTGGCCTGGTACGCCCTGTCTCTGTCCAAGTCTGCACGGTCGTGTCACGGTAGATGTAGATGCGCGTTCATGCGCACTGTATAGAAGAATATTATTTTATCTACCTATGGGCCCAGTAATATATATCACTCTCTACCACAGGAATTGGTATCAGGACCTACTATTAAGCAAAATTAACTTTCGGCAATGATCTTAATATCTTCCACCTGCCTAATTTTGCCAGCTTTCGAACAGAAGCCTCTCCATGTACTTCCTGTCAGTAGCTGGCTCCAGATGGTGGAGCCGCTCATCATGTGATAGGTCTAGGAAGACTTGGTGATGCAGCGCAAGAACATTGTCAGAATCGTGTCAATAATAACGGCTCGCTGGCCAATTGGGCAACATGCAGCCAGATTGAGAATTCCGCAGGAGAGGAATTAGCTAATAAGACAACCGAACATTTTTTATGAGAATGTCCAGCTCTACCCAACATCAGACAACGTGTATTTTGAGGTCTCTTCTTAAATGGTTTGGGAGATGTTTCGAAACTTAAAATAGAAGAATTGGATCGGTACCTAAATTTGGCGGGATAGACCCAAATCCTTAGCACCTTTCACGCAAACATTTTTCAGGAGTGTAGCTATGTACAAAACGGTGCTTGTTAGCGCCAATTGTGTCCCAGACTACCACCTAGACGAGACTGGCGCTCCTACCTACATACCTATCTACCTGAGTCGCGAGAGAATGGCAATTTCATTAACAGCATTGTCTAACACCACTTCTTCAAATAGACTCACCCAGGCCAAAAACCGCTTCAATAGATGACCCATCCCCACATGGTATTTTGTGGAAGGGCCATACTTAGCCGGCCAAAGAGTCACATGAAGCTCGAGAGGCGCGGTTTGCCGACCACTGGTCTAGAGGTCATAAAACATTATATTACCTTGAGCTAATCTTCCAGTCTTTGTCCACCAACGAATTTCTTATCTTAAATCTCTCAAAGAAATATAAAAACAGCTACAATACTTACACAATATTTGGTTCAGGTAATTTTTACTTTTAAGAATCCTGAAAATGCTGATCTAATTCCATTTATATTTTTATAGGCTTTATTTATCAAAGGCAACAAACGCCGTCCTTACCTTAATCTTGTGCCAATAGACGTAGCCCACAATAAAAAGAATTATAATCTTAAAAATAAATAAGGCGCTTATATTTTTCCATTAAATTTATTTGATGTGATTTAATTAAAATCACTGAGCGAAAATTGCTGACCCACCACCTTTCGACAAGATTCCAGCAAATCATAATTTAATCTGCCATCAAGAACTCAATTACCCCCAGAAAATGGGATCAGATTTTATTGATGCAACAAATACCCCCGATGTCAATTCAAAAGAACACGATTCAAATTAAATCCGCCCTAGATTTTCAAATTCAGATAAATCTTTTTTGGGGGGGAATTGCCATTTTAAGTCCCTGCTAACTGCTAAGGTGAAATATTGATTCCCGCCTTAAGGAGTTCTTGCTGTAAACGCCTTCAGTATTCTCCATTCATCAGCGGAGATCGTAATCCAATACGTGTCAATTTTAAAATCGGCTGATTTGTTTGCATGGGAACGTATCGGAATAACTCAATGATTTCGCAGAGCATTGTTTAATTCGTCTTTGGTTACACAAAACGCGCAATACAGGTGCTATGAGATGTTTGACTTGTGCCAAGACTAATGACAACAAGAAGAAAATTTCCTTAAAACTCGTCTTTTTGCGTTATTTTATGTCTTCAGCTGTTCGACGGGGAACCCCCGTGCGTTTCTTTGCCGTCGCCTTTGCTGTAGCTTCTGTTCGCTGTGATGTATTGCGTGATTATTTCATGGCGGATGAGCACCTGCGTGCTTTTGACAAAAGTTTCAGAAGACAGTATAGAGAGGTACTTTGTCGGATTAATTGAATGATCTAATTAAACTAATCAAAGACACGGTGGATGACTTTGTCGACAGGCATATATGGGGTAACACAAACCGATATTTTACAATAGTGACAATAGCAGGCTCAATGCATCGCTTTGAATCATTAAATATTTTTTGCGTAACTGAAGGTGTTTTTTTGTTATTGTTTATCTGATTACAATGACAGCTCACAATCATACCGAAACTGTCGATCCAGGTTTGTTTTTCAGAATGCAAAAAGAAATATTACGTATTTTCGTCATTATATTTTAAAAGACCAATGTTCTTCGGTATTGTATGTAAACAAACAAACACATACAAATAAAACAATATTTTCGAATTTCATACATAAATTTTCACTATTTTGCAATATTAAGGGGACCATCAAGGGACAGCAGAATGTCTATCAATCCTTTAACTCCCATGCCGATTTGGGTCTCTGCTGTTATTGTTATAAACAGAATGACCATAGCATATTTTCAGAATAGGATCTTCCTCAAAATCCCCAATGGCATTTATTCTATTATTAGCATGTTGTCGCATCATAATTCTACTGAGAAAGGATTTGCCTTGCCTTGCCTGGGGGCTTCAGTTCCTTTGTATTAGCATCTTTGGGAAAATCTACAATAATAATTTTATCAGTTATAATCCCCTTTTGCATAATCGGACATATTTGTGCCCACAAGTCCATTGAGACTTGCCAATGATAAAATCAGTTTGTTCAATTTTGGGGGTGACTTGGGTAAAGAGTTCATTGTAACTTAGACTTTTGTGTGAAACTAAGCAGAGGTTGAAGGTAGAAGTTGTACTTTACTGAAAGATGCTAAGATTTATTTTAAATATTGACAATATCTATTAACACTAGCCTTCAGGACAATATTAAAGGAAAAAAAAGTAAATGGAATAGTGTTTTGAAATGAAGTTATTAGATTAGTAAAAAAGTTGGTCTCGTTATCGTTTTCGTCTAGATTCATTACACCTCAGTTTCAACCATCTGGAGGAAAGTCGTGGTGGTTTTTATCCCGAAACAGGGCAACTGACCCCTCGAGCTGCCTAAATCGTACAGACCTATCAGCTTAACCTCTTTTCTTTTGAAAACAATGGAAAGGCTGCTAGACCTTCATATTAAGTGCAAACTGGAGCTCTCCCTCCCTCTACATAGCTCCCAGTTCGGTTACTCTAAAGGTAAATCAACAGAGGTTGCTTTACACCACCTGGTCAGTAAAATCGAAAAGGCCTTCCTCGCTAAAGAAACTGCCTTATGCGCGTTCCTTGACATCGGAGGTGCTTTCGATAACACTGGCTATGATTCTATCTCTAGAGCACTGGCTCTCAGAAATCTGGATCCTCACACGATTGAGTGGATAAATGCCATGCTTGCAGATCGTGACATATCTTCTACCCTAGGTGTCTCCACCATTAGTGTTAAGGCTATTAAGGGGTGCCCTCAAGGTGGAGTCTTATCCCCGTTACTCTGGTCACTAGTTGTGGATGAACTCTTGATCAAACTATCTGAATCTGGTTTCGATGTCATCGGTTATGCAGATGATCTTGCCATCATTGTCTCTGGGAAGTTTGACTTGACCATTACAGAGGTCATGAGAACGGCACTGCGAGAAGTTCAAAGATGGTGTACCAAGCAGGGTCTGTCAATCAACCCAAATAAGGCTGTCCTGGTTCCAAACGCTACAAAGTGGACCTAGGTCCTATCTGTATCCAGAATACTACAGTTGAGTACTCAGACTCAGTCAAATATTTGGGAGTAAATTTAGACAAGAGGCTGAACTGGAACGCTCAACTTGACTACGTCATCAGCAAAGCCACAAGGGCCATATGGGCCTGCAAAAGGCTTCTGGGTAAGACACGGGGTCTTACACCACAAATGATGTACTGGATGTACAATACGATCGTGAAACCTGTTGTCGCTTATGCTGCTAGAGTTTGGTGGCCCAAGACTAAACAGGGTACGTCGATCCTCAAGTGCAGCAAGCTGCAACGGCTTGCTTGCCTCTCCATTACCGGAGCTATGCGGACCTGCCCCACAGCTGCAATGGAAGCAATCATTGGATTGACCCCTTTGCATCTCTTCATATGGAAATCCGCCGCCATAAGTGCCTTGAGACTTCAGATCTCATCCAACTGGCCCCATACGGTCAAAGGACACATGGATATCCTTAAAAATATCCCAAGCATTTCCATCCGCCGCGTATCCGACCATATGGTTAGTCAACTGCGGTTCCAAAGGAAATTCAGAGCGATTATCTCGGATCGCTCTGAGTGGGAGGAAATTATTCTTCCTAGGGATCCAAACCATCTCCACTGGTTTACTGACGGGTCAAAGATGGAACATGGTACAGGGGCTGGTGTCGCAGGACCCAACTACAAGGTCTCGATTGCAATGGGTAAGTGGCCCTCTGTTTTCCAGACTGAAATACATGCCATTGCAACCTGCGCTAGGCTCAACCTTGAGAAAGGTCTGAAAGGCCCCAACATTAAAATCTTTTCTGACAGCCAAGCTGCCATCAACGTGGAAGTTTTCTTCCAAAATAGTAGCAGGGTGTTTTGACGTACTCCAGAGCCTGACCAGAAGAAACGAGGTCTCGCTCTGCTGGGTCCCCGGACACTAGGGTATCGAGGGAAATGAGGCTGCAGACGGCCTCGCGAGGGAGGGGCCTGAGACGTTGTTCCAGGGCCCAGAACCCTTCTGTGGCATCTCTTGGTCCACCTCCAAGTCCTTGATAGAAGAGTGGATTAAGAGAATAAACCTAGCCTATTGGGAGTCAGTCCCAGGTCTTAGACAGGCTAAAGATCTTATAAGACCCTTTGCCTTAAGGGGCACTATTACTCTAAACAGAGCGGATCTAAGGCTGCTGGTGGGCTATCTCACTGGCCATGTAGGACTGCGGTACCACCTCCACAACCTAGGACTGTCTCAAGAGACAAAATGCCGACTCTGCTTGGAAGGCGACGAAACTTCCACACATATTCTTTGTGAATGTCCTGCTCTGATCTGGCTTAGAAGAAGAACGTTTATCAGAGAGTTCTTGAGCCCTGCCCAAGTCCGGTCTTCATCAATTAAAGACCTTCTTGCCTTCATTCGGAAGGCCGATAGTCTGTTCCGCTAGTAGTGTAAGTACACAATAGCCCTAATTTGGCCGTGTTCACCATATGGGTTGCGCCCTCATTCCTTATAATAATAATTATACCTCAGTGTCTAATAATTTTATTCTTTATGAAAAATTCTGAAAGAATAATATTTTCAGAAATTTCAAGGGAAGGAATCATATCAAGCCAAAGCATTTTTCATTTTTTATGTTTATGTTTTTATTTAAAATTTAAAATTCGCTTCCTTGGTGCCGTATGGTGCCGTAAAAAAGGCACAAAACGTTTGCATCCGTAAGCGGCATCAGTTCTTAAATTTTATCCTTTTATTTTCCTGAGCACTTCTAAGCTATTTATATTTCTTCCGCAACTTAAACAAATCGCTAAAAACTGCATTTACGGAATTCATTTTACACTTATCACCTGTCACTTTCTGCTTTCATTTAGGGCCATCTGGCAAAATGCCATAACTAAGCTAAAATTCATTCAGTACGGCACGTCATATCAGGATCAGGCTTTATATATGGGCGCCTTAAGTCTCCCATTAAGTTACAGGCCGCTGGTAGGCCATGGTTTTTTTGACCAGATCGGCAGATACCGCCCAGACTTGAGGCAACCGCTTGACGGGTCCTGGACTTATTCTATACATACACATAGCCACATAGCTGAAGACGACAGTTTAGCGTAGCAGGTTGTTAATTCGAGTTCAAAAATGTTCATGGTCTCAACGAAAATTTCTAACTGAATAGAAGTTCAGATAGATATCTTCAGACATGGATTGACAATAAATACCCAAACACATAAAGCTTTTTGTCAGTTTTCTTGGACTGCAGGGCCTATCCAATTGACGGCCGGTGAGTGTGGGTATACTTGGCCTCAAGGCGAGAAATCTTCAGGTCATGGCCTGTTGGTGGCCTGTATGTGAATGGGGGCCTTTAGAAATCGCCTAATGGGTGAAAATGCGGCAAAGTTGCTTTTAAATACGAGAAGACAGAATATCATTAATGTATTCAGGGTGTATCAGTGAAATTGTCGAAACCCCTGGGCATGGATAGGTGTTGGATAGACGAACAAAAAACTTTTTGGGGGGGGGAATCGTAACGGTTTAGCTGTAAGGGCGTTTGGATTTTTTTTAGTAGAGGTTTACTATTACCTTATATTTTTATAACCCTATTAGATATTCATGACTGAGGCAGCAATTTACGCAGAATACTCCGACCAATCTAAAACTGTAAAAGTAAAGGTTTCCACCCACATATAAATTACAATGCTACAGCCTTTACCTTTAAAGATATAAGCAATTGTAATGCTGAAATTGGTCTTAATTGGTGCTTATTTGATACTTTTCAAAAAAAGCTCAGACGTTGGTGGGTTGAAACCTTGAGTTTTGCAGTTTAAGATAGGTGGGAGTAATATGTAAACCTCTACCAAAAAAATTCAAAATGCCCTAGCGGCTAAACCGTTACGATTTCCCCCACCCATACGATTTTTTGTTTTGTTATTTTTGGGTTAAGTTTTACTTGGCTGACATTTATTTTGTTTGTTTACCATCCGTAAAGTCCTTCGCCGTAAGTTTTGTGTTCGGTGTTTTTGCTTTCACAGGTATTAAAAATGATTTCGTTTTGAATTTTTTCGTATGACGTGTTTCGTATTTTACGAATTAGACACAAAAATTTGGGTTATGTTTTAATTTCAGTTCAACTCTATTTCAATTCAAAGTTAATTCAACTCGATACCATATACGGTGGTCGAAATTTCAACTTAAACTCGACTCAACTTTTCATCCTAGTTAATAAGACATATACATTTTACAGCTCCAGACGATTGCGTCGAGCTCGATGAATGGCAAAGACCGTTTATTCTCTTAAGCTGTATCCGTTCAAAGATCAGACTCTAGATACATCTTCATGTATCATGTATATGCAGGAATTCGTAACATTTACTCATTTCTGGTGAAAGTTTAAGTTTCCAGCTGGTTTCAAGCACCATGTGCTTGTACTGCCCCAGGAAATTATTTGCAGCTTTTGGAAAAATTAAAAGATCATGAAAGTGTCAATAAGGAAATTTCAAAATGTGCAATGAAAATGTTTCTCCGGCATTGCTATATTTATGAAAGGAACTGGTTGCATTTGCATTTTTTGATATCGAAGTTCCTTTAGAGACGAAGAGAAAAATGTTGGATGCCTTAATAAATAAAGATAACAAAAGTGAAGAAGAACTATTGCAGAAGCCTTGAATAGATCCAGATCCTGGAAACAATGCAAGGCATATTGCGGAAGCAACCATAATAACGAGCGTGGAACATCTAGCCTTGTGTAGTGCCCTCAGGACAAGGATATCCGGGCCCTGGCCCTCAAGACCCTACGGAAATAGCAGTATTTTTGCTCTGCTACCCGAAGATATGGTCACTACAACAACAAACTACCTTCTTCCTAAGTTGACCTTTAGTCTTCTCCGTCGAAATACCCTTAAGAAGAGAGTGCAGAAACCGAAACGTCTTGAGAAAGTCTGATGTACTTTCACCTACGGCTCCAAGAGGTCATAGGGCGTTGGGGCAGGGGTATATCTAGAGCCCACTAACAGTCCCTGTCTTGTCCTGGCACCTTTCAGCGTACACTAGACACAGGCCTGCCAGACAATGAACCTACACAAGAAGCACAGTAGCATTGGAATTTTCATCAATAGCCAAAATAACCTTGTTACACTTCGCTGTGTTCGTTTGTCTCATTAGGTGGCCTGCCATATGGAAACCCAAAGTTTATTTTATCTGTTCAAGAAAACTAATTACAGCAACAGCAGCTTTCATCGGGACTTCATTTTTAACTAGATTTACGGCTTAAAAAATAATATAATTATTTTTATTATTCCTCTTTATCCTCCTTGGGAGTATAGACCTTCCACAAAGCTTCCTTATCGGACTCTGTTTTGCACTGTTTCATGCTTTGTTCTAGCCCTATTTCGTTCCATGCTTTGTTCTAGCCCTATATCTGAAAACTACTTTCAAATTTATTCTCATAAAATCCTTTGAAGTATTTAACACGATTTCCGTATGGCAACATATAATAAAACGGACAAATAATCCATCCATTGAAAGACTTTGGATTATTTTAATCTCGAAGGAGCAAAAATTTGTAGGAAATCACTTGAATCATTATACATCCTGAATTCATGAGCCAAGAGTGCAAAGTAAAGCTCCTTAATGTGGGACAAGTCAAGTGCTTGCTCCCCACTTGATACTCATACGAATTCAGTTCAGTGCACTCAATAGGGCACCCTTAAATCAGGATCGATACTGTACACCCATTACGATGAATTGAATACGTGCTGTGTCTTTATGACGAATAATACATGACGAGAATGGAGAGACTCCTTTTCAATATCCGAGTGCGAGAAATATCTTTGAAAACATCTAGGAAACAATAAATTGCCACTGCATATCCGCCGATGTCTTCCTTCGACACACATATGTCATCCGCTTGGCATAATGCAAGCCATATCGATATCATGCAGGAAGGATCCTTGCGCTAGACTGGACGAGACTGAATGAAACAAAAGGAATTGCGTCAGCGAGAGGGAGGGTGAAGGTATTACTCGAGCATCTGTTGACAAAGTCCTTTGATAAAAACCGTGCTGTTGAAGGAGCAGATTTGGATAGTCGCATTCGATAAGGACGGGATTTTCAGTTTCACTCCGGAACCAGCCAAGGATTATGCTTTACTGGGAAAATATGTGTTTGTTACTTGCCGAGCATAAAAAATTCCTTGGGATTGAAATTTAATCATTAATGACGGAAAGTGAATGTTCTTTATCGAGAATTCTTTCCTGCTGTTAATTGCCGGCAGAGTTCGCCGCTGGTTCTGTTACCTTGAAAAATTCCCCATAAAAATCTGCGCGCTGTGAGTGATGAATTATTTTTTCCAGCGAGACGCGTAATTAAAAAATCCCATAAAGCTTCAAACAAATAGGGTCACCTGGGAAACCAGAGTAAAAAGCCATCAGCGAACAAAAATCTCCGAAATTCTTCTATGCAACATTAATGGAGGCCGTTTTATGCTAATGATTTATAAAATATTTAAGGGCGCGTGGGGAGGAGAGACGGGAGCATTTTTATTAAGGTCAATGTCGTGGTGAGTAATTCTTTCCTCATAATGATCTAATTTTAAACGGTCGTTAAATTTTTATATGTGAAAAAATAATTCCGTTTCACGGCAGGTAAATTGTGAATTGTGTGGCGTATTTTTCTCGCGTTGTTCCTGAATAGTTTTGACGTCTGTGATTACTGCACAAAATAACGACCTTCGCACTCTTTATTTTGCTCCCCGATGGATCTGAATGCAATTTTCATAAAAGCATTACAGGTGCACGGAAAGGTTGTATTGCTGTGGAATTGGAGTTTCCTTCTTGGAGCTTCTGTTGTATGGAATTGTAATCATTAATGTAATTGAAAAGTCTGAGATTTTTTAACTTAAAAAATGGCGCATTTTTCTTAATGGATGCTTTCGGAGTGTTGTACAGCTGCAATTTTAATGAAAAGGTTTGGTTGTTGTTTTCTAGGTATTGAAAACATTTTTAGAGGGATTTGCGTGGGATACAACCGGGGTACCGGTCATAAGTGGGAGGTTTATACAATTTTTCTTTCTTAAATCAGCTAAGTGCTTACAGAGTGGGGTAACCTCTTTACACATTAAAAAAAATCTCTGAAAGCTTTCACTTTAATTTTAATTGAAATCTTTAATAATTTTCGATTCTTTAAATAACACAAAATTATAATCATACTATAACAACCACTCCAACTACTACCCAATATTAATTACTTCTAATCTCTCCAAAGGCTCCCAGTTATCAACGGAATAGGAGGAATAACATGTAGCATATTAATAAATAATGTGCCGCGCCTATTTCGAACTAGCGGAAGTGCGATCACAACCTCCTAGCGGTGGTCACTGGTAAATATCCTATGAGAGAGGATAGACTAATATGATGGGGCTAGTCCCTTCTAAGTAAGGTTGGCGTGAGGATAATAACCTCACCCGTAAAAAACAAACATCACGGAAAGAGCAACATGCTTTCAATACTGGGAATAACGACGACGACCCCACGACCACGAAAAAGGCAAAACGATTTAAAAATTTTCTCACGGAACGTACGAATTCTGTACAGAACTCAAGCTGCCTAACATCTAGCCGATGCCCTGCCAAAATATAAAGCTGACATTACCGCCAGCCAGTAGATGCGATGGTGCCTTGCAAAAACCTGAGTATGATGTGTATTATAGCTGGCAGACAAAGCACCATGTGCAAGAAATAGGTTTTATAGTTAGCAAAAGATTGAAGCCTACCATTATCGGCTTTAAAGAAATAAACTAAAGGTTATGCACCCTTTGCGCCATTAACGTTCACACAGCTACAGAAGAGTCTCTGAACGATGGATGAAAAAGAAGAATTCTTCGAAGTAGTTGAACGGGAACTTAATGCCTAGCCCAGATATGTACCTAAAAAACATACTGGGAGATCTGAACGCTGGGAGCCCGTATACAGGAAATATGTCGGTACTAATGACAATGGACAACGAGTTATATAGATGGCAGCAAGTTAGAACTTCGTTCGTTGCAATTACTAGATTTGCGCGTAAACATATCTATAAAGTCACCAGGTATCACCTGCCATTCGCAACTAAATAGACCATGTGCTGATAGACCGCCGCCACCTTTCGGGTCTGATGACGGTACGAACGTACCGAGGTGCCAACTTCGATTTGAATCATTATCTTGTTGGTGTGATGCTCCGAAAGCGCATTACAACACTGAAAAGTTTTGATCCGCTGATCAGACGCGAATCAACATAGCTGCAATAAGCAATTATATGGCCAGAAACCGATGAGACGCCGGGTGTCGACGAGAGCTGGACCCGCCTTACAAATACTGCCATTAGTACTGCTGATTCTATCTTAGGCAGATCGGAACTACTGGTGCAAGCTGGCAAGTGAACGTAAGAATGCTGCGTACCGAGCAATGCAGCAGTCTCAAAGAACACGGGAAGAGAAATATAAAGAGAAAAGAAGAAAAGAGAGTTCACAGACGAAAAAAGGGGAAGCCTGGGAAAAAATCTCGTCTTTGAACTAGAACAGTTTACAATTTATTGCAGTTTACCTGGTCTGTATTGGTCTTGCAGTTTTGCCTGGTCTTGCACATTTAGCAAGCCCGAAGCAAAACCAAAACAAGAAATGACAAGACGGTACTAAAGGCTAAATTTTAAAACATACTTGGGGCATGGCACATAACCTTCATTTGTGCAGCTTTTCCAAAAATGCTGCCCAAGGTGTGGTCAAAACCGACCCCTCGCCTCCTGATGGCGAGGACTGTTAACTAGGTCCAGCTTTACGCAGTGCTAATGTGGGCAGCAGCGTTGAACAAGAGGACTAACAGCAGAAAATGGAGGGCCGTATATACACTAAAGTAGGAAACAGAGATATGTGCGATGTATGCGGCGAATTTTCGTTGACGTTCGTTGTATTTGGGGCGAATGCGGAAAAGTTTTAAGTAGACTAACTTTTGCGTTACGTGGGTTGCGTTTACGTAAATATTTGTCAGTTTCAATTTGAAAGCACGAACTATGCACTATTATATCAATCACCCCACACACCAAACTACGCATTATATTTCTCCAACTTAAGCGTCCTTCATGCACAGGACCATATCCATTGTCCGTGATAGCGGGAATTATACCATTAGAGATAATGGCGAGAGGAAGCATGCATCTCTATGATCCAGAATATGTTAGAGAGGGAGAAAAATTCAGTGTGGCGGCAAATGCCATAAGTCTGTAACTAATGGCAAGGTAAGTGAGACTAATCTGTTAAGAGTTGGTGTAGATGTAACTTCCAAGGAGATGTAACTTCCACTTACATACTTCCATTTTGGTCGCTCTCATACATTCAAACGCACTGGTACCTAACGTCACTTCTAATTTAGGTTTGGGCTTTTCGCAGTTCTTGAGGGGAAATGGAGGATATAGAAAACTAGCTGGAACCCGGTGCGCCTCGCTGCACAAATAAGCCAATAGTATGGCGTGCGCCAAAACAATTGGGAATCTCAAAATCGATGGGCACTGAGAGTCTCAAATCCCGGGATGCAAGTACATTCGTAAAGAAAAGTGTAACTCCGTTCGTTTAAAAACCCAAATCACTTGCTCATTTATATCCCTAATCACAATTCAGCGGTCTCACTGCCACTCTTGTCGTGGTCAGATGCTATGAGGGAGTGTTTTTGCCCGTAAATGAATTTCGAAGAAGAAATTACAATGCACGTCCGCTTGAACTTTATCCATACACGAAATTTTAATGGGTGTTAAATTGTTAGTTCGCCGCCTGTGTTTATATTTCCAATTCTTTTGGTACGCGCTATAGCTTCCGTTTATTTTGCAGTTGAGGTGATAAGAATTTTAATATACAGTAGGAGCCATTTTCGTATTTTTGATTCCGAATAATATCGATGCTATCGATTGAAATTTCGCTATTTGAAACGACCAAAAGTTGGTTTTTTCAATACTGTTCCATAGATGTGATGCTTTCAAGCATGCATCCGTTCAGCTCATTTGCAGGCTTTGATCGAAGTATACCAGGCAAAGTTGAGCAAGTAGTGTCAGAGCGCCTACCATGGATTAGGTTTTCCTCGGAAATCTTGAAAAGCCCTGTCATGCGCTTCGACCTATTTTTTATAGGCCATGGTGCATTCGCTCCAAAATAATAATTTTGCACGGATGTGGCAATACGGGAGTTTTTACTAATGTTACATGTAGGTGTTTCTCTCTGGTTCAAATTCAATAGGAACTTGGGTGCTCAATACACTAAACATCCACCATCAAGTAGCGTTGATGCAATTCCCGATGATGTCACACTTCACACTATGAATGGAGACAGTTAATACGTTCAATAAGCAACGTTTGGCAACATTGGGCGAACTTTTCAAACATTTAACGGCATGATAAAGAGTAATTTTTCCGTAAGAAATATGAAAAAAATATGTCCCATGCAAAATTATTGTATGTTGAAAAATCAATCTATGCAAATTTCCAGGTACCATAGCTCAAAAAGAAAAAGCGACGAACATCTGATTATTGAATTTGACGTCTTTTTGGTTTCGAGACCTTTCATTTAAGCCATACATTGCTAAAATCAGGCACATGCAGCCGAAGTTACTTCAATCCAAGTTCAGAGAACCGCGTCCTTCGCGATAAATCTGATTTTTTCAACAAAATTGTACGGCAACTATCCGTAAATAAACTCCGATCGATCTGAAACTTTGGAAATCGTATTTTTTTCGGAAAAAAACCAAAACAAAATGGATCTGACTTCTTTAGCAGAAATTTGAAGAGTACCTCCCATACAAAAGTTTCGGATTTTTCTATATCAATACACTACAGCTACCCGAAGGTTTCGAGATAGCCTATATGTTATTCTGAAGTATGAGCTATATTATTGTAAAGTTTCATTAAAATCTATTCAGTAGTTTTTGCTTGAAAGAGTAACAAACATCCATACAAACATTCGCGTTTATAATATTAGTAAGATAGCCTATAGCAAAAAACCTGTGTGCGTTGCAAGGCTTTTAAATAAAAAAAAAATTATGTGTGCGTTGTACGCGGTAGGAAAAAAAAACAATAAATCTGGAAAAAAATTCCCTCTTCCCAATCTTATCGGTGATTCAATTAGAACAGCGTTATGTATTCAAGTAGATGCATCTAAACATGTAACTTCTCGGTGAATTGGAATTTTAACTTTCTCTTTTCGGTTAGCCGTTACACTGCTCCCTTCTTACTCAGTATTCGTCCCGAACACAGCTTCCTCCAGGTCCCGTTTTTTCCGATCGAACTTTTTGGAAGCGATAGATGACATCGTTTAACCTCGTGATGACAATGTAGGGGCGCACAAATTTGCAAACTTCGACTCTTTCTACCGTTTTTACTGTTTCTATACTGGTTAGAGGGAATTTTAGAAATTTACTACATTTCAGAATGTGGCTTGGGAAAATTCGTGCGTCATATTGGACCCGCAATTTTGAATTTATAAGCTTTGATCATAAATTCGTTGTTTGCCCTAAAAGCCCCCAGATACCGATTTTCATTGCAATCGGAATACAATTGGAAAAATTCGTCGGCCATATTGGCGCGGCCATTTTGAATTTATAAGTTTTGATCATAAATTCGTTATTTGCAACCTTAGAAACCCCTAGATATTCACTTTCATTGGAATCGGAATACAATTGGAAAAATTCGTCCGCCATTTTGAATTTATAAGTTTTGATCATAAATTCGTTATTTGCAACCTTAAAATCCGCCAGATTTCGATTTTCATTGGAATCGGAACACAATTGGCAAATTCGTCGGCCATATTGGCACGGCCATTTTGAATTTATAAGTTTTGACCACAAATTCGTTATTAGCGACCTTAAAAACCTCTATATACCAACTTTCATTGAAAGACCAGAGCACGTCTTCCAGAGGCATTCTTCCTGCTAATGTCAGTTACTCTCAAATTCGGGCAGGCATTTTACCACATTATTCGACGACTATGTACATATGTGATTACATATGTACTTACATAGAAGCTGAAAGTATTCAACGGGTCCGCACCTTTATAGCACGGCCTGCCTGCTGGAGGTTTAGAATGCATGGATATAGAGGTTTTAAATTTTTGGCCCCCAATCCATTTTCGGCCCCCTCTGAGTAATTCTTCGCAGATGTCCCTATTGTGGCGGGCCTGCCCTTGTAAATTGTTGAAAAAAAATCTCAATTTTGTATTTCCTGTAGCACAAAAGAAAAAAGCTGTACATGAAATGTTTTGGGTGCGGATTGCCCCACCCAAAGCGAAAGTGCGTGTGCACTTTTCCTTCCTTCCCCATGCACTCCACCTCCGCTGACCTTTACGATTTATATTTCTGGTAAAAACAAAAATTTCTGTAGGACAGGTATAATGTACATGATGTGTATAATTCGCATACAACTGAGGCAACAAAACCCACAATTAAGCTGACTCAAACAGATAAAATTGCCAAAATCTCTACAGAATTAACAACAAAACAAAAATAAAAATTTTGTTCCGAATTGAAAGACAATTCCTCAAGGTAAATGGCATTTTGAAATGTTTCATTTCATTGTCAGCATTTTATTCTCACTGTTTACAAAACTATTGATCTTAAAAGTACAAGAGAATAAACTGAACTGAATGAAAATGAACAACAAAACAATTTCGTTACAGGCAGACAATAAAACCATAAATAAATGTGATTTAAACTAATTCCCCTTCAACGAAAGACTTTCTAAGGTCATTAAGACACTTCGCAACATCTTCAACGAAAGTGAAAACAAATTCACGTTCCAAGACACGGGCTCGAATTTTATCACCGAAAACGAAGAGGCCAAAAACAACAAATGCTCCTCAATCGCTGGAAATGAGATTAAAAACGGCAGCATTACAAAAATTCATCCAAGCAAAATATCGCCAAAAACGAGCCGCCGCGTCCTCCATGATTGTAGTGGAAGCAATTCCCCCCGGCTGCTCCCAGTTAAGCCGTAGTTGTGCAACAGAAAAATTCCGAAAATTCATGAAATTGTGTCACTGTCAGTCAAATCAGCGAGTTTCCACTTAGCAGCACCTGAATCCAATTCCATTGTCACTCCAGCTTTGCTTGGAATAATTGAAAAAATTTGGCGAAAATTTCTGGCAATTTAATTTACAAAATCGATAAGACAATAGTTGCCACCGCCGCCGGCTAGGGAAGTGTCTTCGACCAGAGCGGAGATGGTGTGACTAGGAGCTGCTGGAGAGCCATCTATGTATTTTCCAATATAAATAATCTAGCGCCATGGCATGGGGATGCTGGAGCCCCATCTGCGGCAAGCATAATCCCGTCCTCCCCGAAATCCGAAATTGTTTACTGTCTTGTTATGAATAATTACTGGAAGTTTATTCCGCCCTGTCAGGCAGGGAATTCGCTTCAGAATTATTTAAAGCCATTTCGCTGGATTTTGAACAGCATTAAAATGAAGTGTATCAGTCAGATTGTCTTGTCTCCTCAGCTATACTGACACAAGACCCATTGCGGACCACAAAATCTTTACAATCTGACCCACAAATTCACCAAGGGCTCCAGCTGGGAATCTAAGGTGTAAATCTGAGGGGCCAGTGCTTAACTGCCTAAAATAATAGCTTCCACTTCTTGGGGAAAGCCAATAATTGACTGCTTAAGGGTTAATGGAGTGAACTGCTCTAATCCGATTGTCCTTACAGATTTTCTATGTTTTTCAGGTTTAGCAAAATCTTTTCTTCCGCCAAAACCAAAAATTTAGGGATTTTTGTGTATCAAAAACAGATAAGGTGGAAAAATCCTTCGAGAAAACAAATTCATGGATGAGTAGTTTTCCAAATACAAAAGTTTCTAGGCTTACTTTATAGCTCTTGTATAGGGGAGAAGACTCCCTCTGAATTTTAGGGGTCCGAGTCAGGAAGTGGATTTAATTACACTCTTGAGACATGTCTTAACTATGTAGCACTCAATTTTTTACGAAGAGGAAATTCGGTATAAATATTTTATATCATTTTGCACATACTAAAAAGTGAACAAAAAAAAAATAGGTAAATTAACTTTTAAGTTAAATGATTTTATTTGAAATCATAAAAAGCAGTAACCAAAAACTAGAAAATAATAAGAACACAAACATGGACCTTCATGATATTCTGACGTCTAGTAAGAAATCGTCGACATCACGGCACGGATCCTATCTTCGACAACCGTAGGAGACGTGAGGTTATAGGCATCACGCTGGCTACTCAACACTTTGACCCTTCCGTGAGGAACTGGCGCGAAGGGTTCCAGGCACTCAATCAAATCTACGGTGGATGTAGAACTATCCGCGGACTTCCTTACCGAGGCGGTTACTGCTGCTTACAACAATAACTGCCCCGTTTTTATGAGGACGCGTTTCAATTTCATCATTCCGGCCAAAGATGACTGGACAGATGGTGTTATGTTATCCCAACTGGGTCGTTTTAGGTACGAATAAATTTTGTTTTGGAAAACAAAAAATAGGACATAATTATGCTTAAAAAGACGAGAAATATGAGTTTTAGAGAATTGAAATCGATCAACAGATTTTTGCCAAAAAAAAACGGCGAAAAAAGGATATTGTAGGACATTTAATTATAGGGAGTGTTATTATGGTAGAACCGGTGTTTCAGGGCTTAAATTGTGTATTACAATTTAATATAATAATATTATTTTCAAAGTTAAAAGGAAAACGAAAAACTTTCTGTGAGCTGAAACTGAATATACGCGACCAACGCCAAGCTAACTAAGCAATATTTCGCGACCCAAACCTGAAAATATTCGGGAAACCATCAAGTGAAATATTTTGCGACATGCTAAAAAACTATTGAAAAGTCGTGATTAAAAATTGACAATTAATTAATTGTTAATCACGTCTACTGCAATTAACAATTAATTAATTGTAATTGTGAAAACTCGCAATTAACAATTAATTAATTGTTAATCGCGTCTATTGCAATTAACAATTAATTAATTGTAATTGTGAAAATTCGCAATTAACAATTAATTAATTGTTAGTCGTGAGTTTCCACAATTAAAGACGATTAATCAATTGTCAATCATTTTTATGGATTTGATTAAAAACTAAAAATTAAAATTTATTATTATATGGAAAGAGTAGTAGTATGTTATTTTTTATTAGTTCATTTTAAAAAGCGTGTTTTTAGTTTTTAAAGTAAAAACTTTTTTAGCCACGTTGCGCACCTTTGCGTCACGGTCAATTTTTTGCGTGCCGTGGGGGAACAATTTGGCTTTGGGGATTTTAGTTTGTATTGTATGAGTTATCTATAATAACATTCTAGTTGTGCCATTTTCAACATTTTTCGAAATCGAAATCAATGGAGCAATCCATTTTTAGAAGAGATTTTTTTTATTTTATGTTTTTTTGTTTGACCGGAAGAGAATTTTTTACAGAAGAGAATTTCGTTTTGTGTTTGATTTTTTTTTGCTATTTTTCGTTTTGTGTTTAAAGAGGGACTAGTGTATTATATATTATTATGTAACATATAGCAATATGTACTACGTGCTATATACTAAGTGTTATGCACTATGTATTAGGTACTATGTACGCGGACTATGTACTATGCCATATGTACTATGTACTATTTATTATGGACTATATACTGTCAACTATGTTTTATGTGCTATGTACTATGCACAAGGTATTATGTACTATGTATAATCTGCTATGTACTAGGTATTATGTACTTTGCATTACGGACTATGTGCTACTTACTATGAATTATGTACTTTGAAGTATGTACTATGTACTTCGTACTATGTATTATGTATTATGTACTATTTATTTTGGACTGTATACTACCTATATACTATATACAGGACTATATACTGTCAACTATGTTTTATGTGTTATGCACTATGCACAAGGTATTATGTACTATGTATAATCTTCTATGTACTAGGTATTATATACTTTATTACGGATTATGTGCTATTTACTATGAATTATGTACTATGAACTATATATTATGTACTTTGTACTATGTATTATGTATTATATACTATTTATTTTGGACTATATACTATCTACTATATACTGTCAACTATGTTTTATGTGCTATGTACTATGTACAAGGTATTATGTACTATGTATAATCTGCTATGTACTACGTATTATGTACTTTGCATTACGGACTATGTGCTATTTACTTTGAATTATGTACTATGAACTATGTACTTTGTACTATGTATTATGTATTATGTACTATTTATTTTGGACTATATACTACCTACTATATACTGTCAACTATGTTTTATGTGCTATGTACTATGCACAAGGTATTATGTACTATGTATAATCTTCTATGTACTAGGTATTATGTACTTTGCATTACGGACTATGTGTTATTTACTATGAATTATGTACTATGAACTATATATTTTGTACTTTGAACTATGTATTAAGTATTATATACTATTTATTTTGGACTATATACTACCTACTATATACTGTCAACTATGTTTTATGTGCTATGTACTATGTACAAGGTATTATGTACTATGTATAATCTGCTATGTACTAGGTATTATGTACTTTGCATTACGGACTATGTGCTACTTACTATGAATTATGTACTATGAAGTATGTACTATGTACTTTGTACTATGTATTATGTACTATGTATTGGGGGCTATGATTAGGTACCATATACTGTTCACAATGTACTATGTATAAGGTATTATATACTATGTACTGCGATTATGTACTATTTATTCTGTACTATGACTAAGTATTATGAACTATGTGTTATCTGCTATGTACTTTGCACTATATACTCTGTATTATGTATTTTCTACTAAATATTATGTACTTTGTACCAAACACTATATACTATGTTCTATGTAAAAGGTATTATGTACTATGTACTTGCACTATGTACTATGAACTATGTATTATGTTTTGTATTATCTATTATGTATTATGTACTATTTACTATGAACTATGTACTATGTTCAATGTTCTATGTGTTATGTTCTATGTACTAAGTGCTATGTACTATTTACTATGAACTATGTATTATTCACTACTACTATGTACTATATTGTGTAATATGTACTATGAATTATGTTCTATGTATTATTTACATATGTATTATATATTACGGATTACGTATTTTGTATTATGTATTATTGTATATACAAAATTTATTGACCTTTATCCTTCTGTAGGACTAAGATTGATTTGGACATATAGAATGACCATAGAGGTCTTAATTTCCAAAATGTGCCCAGACACACATACATTTTTTTATGATATGTATTTTTGTTTAGGTTTTTTGAGATAGGTTATTGACAGTACATTTTATTAGGGTTATAAGGAACAAGTACTGTTATTGCGCCCATGATCAGTATTAACGCGGTAATTCGCTTTACCATATAACATAAAATACACCACTACAACGCAAAAAAACATTACGGTTTCGTTTTTGAAATACAGTATCCGTTGATTTTTCAAAGCGGCTGACTTTGGTTAGGTTTTGGATAGTATGGGAGGGAAAGGGGGTGGTTGGAGTCGTAATGGTTTAGCCGCTAGTGCGATTTTGTTTTGGTGCAGGTTTACGTATCACCCTGAATTTAAGTAACCCTAGGACCTATTTTCATGAATATGGTAGCAATGATACTCCCACCCATCTAAAACTACAAAATTAGTCGGCCATTTTGAATTTTAAAATTTTGATCACAAATTTGTCATTTGGATCCCTCAAAACCCCCTGACACAAATTTTCATTACAATCGGAACACAATTGCAAAAATTAGTCCGCCATTTTGAATTTTGAAATGTTGACCACAAATTTGTCATTTGGATCCCTCAAAACCCCCTGACACTAATTTTCAGCACAATCGGAGCTCAATTGCCAAAATTAGTCCGCCATTTTGAATTTTAAAATTTTAACCACAAATTTGTCATTGGGATCCCTCAAAACCCCCTGACACTAATTTTCAGTACAATCGGAACACAATTGCCAAAACTAGTCCGCCATTTTGAATTTTAAAATTTTAAACACAAATTTGTCATTTGGATCCCTCAAAACCCCCCGACACTAATTTACAGCACAATCGGAGCAGAATTTCCAAAATTAGTCCGCCATTTTGAATTTTAAAATTGTAACCCCAAATTTGTCATTTGGATCCCTCAAAACCCCCTGACACTAATTTTCAGCACAATCGGAGCACAATTGCCAAAATTAGTCCGCCATTTTGAATTTTAAAATTGTAACCCCAAATTTGTCATTTGGATCCCTCAAAACCCCCCGACACTAATTTTCAGCACAATCGGTGCACAATTGCCAAAACTAGTCCGCCATTTAGAATTTTAAAATTTTAACCACAAATTTGTCATTGGGATCCCTCAAAACCCTCCGACACTAATTTTCAGTACAATCGGAACACAATTGCCAAAACTAGTCCGCCATTTTGAATTTTAAAATTTTAACCACAAATTTGTCATTTGGATCCCTCAAAACCCCCCGACACTAATTTTCAGCACAATCGGAGCACAATTTCCAAAATTTTCCGCCATTTTTAAATTTAAAATTTTGACCACAAATTTGTCATTTGGGTCCCTCAAAACCCCCTGACGCTAATTTTCAACACAATCGGAGCACAATTGCCAAAATTAGTCCGCCATTTTGAATTTTAAAATTTTAACCCCAAATTTGTCATTTGGATCCCTCAAAACCCCCCGACACTAATTTACAGCACAATCGGAGCCCAATTTCCAAAACTAGTCCGCCATTTAGAATTTTAAAATTTTAACCACAAATTTGTCATTGGGCTCCCTCAAAACCCTCCGACACTAATTTTCAGCACAATCGGAGCACAATTGCCAAAATTAGTCCGCCATTTTGAATTTTAAAATTTTAACCCCAAATTTGTCATTTGGATCCCTCAAAACCCCCCGACACTAATTTACAGCACAATCGGAGCCCAATTTCCAAAACTAGTCCGCCATTTAGAATTTTAAAATTTTAACCACAAATTTGTCATTGGGCTCCCTCAAAACCCTCCGACACTAATTTTCAGCACAATCGGAGCACAATTGCCAAAATTAGTCCGCCATTTTGAATTTTAAAATTTTAACCCCAAATTTGTCATTTGGATCCCTCAAAACCCCCCGACACTAATTTACAGCACAATCGGAGCACAATTTCCAAAATTAGTCCCCCATTTTGAATTTTTCTTCTTTCTTCGCCATACTCCCCATATTTTTTTTTCATATTATGCTCTTTATATGAATGATTCTCCAAAAAAATGGCAGGATCATATAAAATTGGAGTGTCTATATCTATATTGAAGCGGAATAATTGTTAGTTTTAATTGTTTTTTAGAACAATTGACAAAATTAATTGCAATTGATAAATTAATTGCAATTGATTTAGTTCTAATATACAATTAATACAGATTAATCCAAATAAATTAATTGTGGGGTGCAATTAATAGTTCAATCGCAATTAATTTTAATTGCAATTAAATTAATCGCAATTAATTTTTTAATCAATTAATTAATTGATTGAAAATTTAATTGATTAATGCCCAACACTGATTTTGCGACATGCTAAAAACTATTGAAAAGTCGTCCTCTTTAAATTTCAGAAAATCCCGACGACTACAAAACTATCAGAAATTCTAAGAAACCCTAGAAAAGAATTGAAAATTTCAAGGCCATAAAAAGTAGACAAAATTCTGAGAAACTGGGATGAGCTCGGGCATTTCAAAGGGGGCTCACGCACAGGGCGTTTACATGTAGTTGTATGCTGAGTTTTACTGGCCGCATCCAACCCAGTAGGACCGGTAAGCTTACAGAAGTACTGAAATCAGCACTTACTGGTAAGGGGTAGGCCTTACCACTCCCTTTTACAGAAGTACTTTTACACACGATGTCATAGGGGGTAAGGCCTTACTATGGTACTTACCTTAGAGTACTTATAGAACTGCTCATCTGTAAGGGGTATAGTAAGGCAGCAAATGGAACATTGCGAAAAGAGATATTCATGGGCGCCTGTGGATATGTGATCCGGTGTCGAAATGCTTTTATTTTTTTTCATCTTTTACAAATGCCTTTTTTTCAAGCCCGAGAGTGGCTTTACCTAAGCAGTCCCCCAACTAAATTCTCCACTTCTCCAAAGCTGCTTGTCCTCCGTATCGAATGAGAGCCGCGCTATTGAGTATGCTAACGTCGCATTTTTATGTCGACGAATATAATTGCCCGTTTTCTTTCTTTCTATAAAATTTATGAAAGCTCCAGGAAAGCTCCCTTGAGTCCGGGCAGACTCTCACTTGTTTGGGTATAATTCTGGACTACACCTTACCATCTGCCTTCTCTTGTAATGGGGTTTGTAAGGGCTCATCTAGCACCAAGAAAATAAGGGGCACCCCTTACCAGATGAGTACTTATTTCAGTGCTCCATCGGTAAGGCCTTCCTAGAATTCCTACTGGGAAATTGGGCACTCTGATCTACACAGATGGCTAAAAAATTGGGAACAGCGTAGGTTCTGGAATTTTCTCCGGGGCATTGAATATAGATACCTTTCTTCGTCTACCCTACCACTGCAACGTCTCCAAGCGGAAGTCACTGCAATCTGGGAGGCTCTCGAATGGCTGAAGATAAATATTATATGTCAAAAGAACATAGGTATTCTATCGGAAACCCAGGCGGCCCTCAAAGCTCTTAATTCAGTCTTCACCAGCATTCACGACTATTCCGAGCTGCCGCAGGTCTCTGTGTGAGACTGCCACTCAGTTTGATATAAGACTGTGTTGAGTTCTTGGACGTAGTGGGATTAGGGGAAACTGTAGGGCAGATGAGCTTGTTAAACAGGAGACCAAAGTGGAAGGAGACACCCCACCCAACCTGGATGAGAATACCCTTAGCCACCTACAAACTAGCTGTGAGGAAAATCCGCTTAAGGACCGCTTAGCTCGAGTTGGGTTGAGATGGACCACAGCAACGGTGTGCCTCACTCTTCATGCAATGTGGCTAACTTTGGGCGCAAAGCGTTCAAAATCACTCTTTCAGTTGAGCAAAAAGGAGATTAGCCATGTAGTAAATGTGCTGACCGGTCACTGTCCCTTTGGCCCGCACGCCGAAAGATTAAGACTTCCCCACAACGACTTATGCAGAAGTTGTGGTAATTAAGAAGAGAACCAAATTGTCTCCCATATTCTCTGCACATGTCCCGCCCTCGCAGGGAAAAGAGGGACCTTCTTTGGCTCACCTTTCCTTGATGGATTGAGCGAGCTGCAAAATAATGGTGTTTCTAACCTCTGTCGCTTTATCAAAAGCTCAAAATGGCTTGAAGTGGTCTGAACTTTGTCCGAACACTAGAATGGCATCACAATGAGTCCAATGGCGTGCCTAAGTAGGCTCTCTAGTGGAGAGCAGCCATTTCAACCTAACCTACCTCTTAGTTTCTGGCAAACAATCTCCTCAATACATAGCCCCTCCAAAGCCCTTACGCGGCTCAATGCCCAAATGTAGTGTATTTCATGCATGGTCATCAGTACTACTCTGTAATTTATGGACAGTGGAGGCCCATGGCAAAATTATTGGCAACATTCTTCTCTCGGCCGTTCCATAATTCAACTTTGCTAGAAATTGTATGGCCATACGAACTACTTAACAATTTTATGATGTACAATTGTAATTGACATTTTTGAATAACCAGCCATTTGCTTGTGACTTTAGAAGAATTATTTTGGAGCTTCTGAGCTCATATTTTTTCGAACTCAAAATTTGTTTATACATGTTGACATTGAAAGAACCTATTGACATGTAAATACACCAAGTTTTTGATGAAAAAGGCATCGACTTCGGGTGGCTTTAATAGCTTAAGCTCCAAAAAATACCATGGACTTGACAAGAGTATAAAAATACAAAATCTATTGTGTGCCACAACAAATCCTTCAAAAAAACTCCCAGAAGCCCTACCAAATGATGTTTTCACCTTTCAAGGTCGTTGAATGGAAGACTACCTGCAACAATAACAAAAAAAGTTTTTGAACTCGTAGAATATAAAAAAATAACAAAAAAGTCTATGTACATACTGTTGCAAATTTCAGGATGGAGAGAAGACGTCACCTCTAATTGCTTTGAATCATTGTTGTCTAGACTAGAAATAACAAATTCAGGTGCTGTTTTTTGTTCCTTCTATGTTTTCCAATTCTTAAGTGGAAAACAGCAAAACAAATTTTTATTTATGGGCAAAGTACGTAGATTTTCAGCACTAATATACATAAGGTTGCGAGTAGGTGTATACCCGCCGCCCCTTTTCTACATCATGGCTAATTTAAATCAATGCAAATTGGGAGAAGCAGAAAAGTAGGATATTGACCACCCTACCCGAGGTTCCCTTTTTTCGGGGAAAAAAAGCAACACAGAATCCTAAAAAACCACTTGAATTACGTATTTGAATAAAGTCCTGCAGGGGTGGGACGAAGGGATCTGTAAAGGAACTCAACTCAAATATTTGAATAATGTCTTTCCATACTGCTGGTATGCAACTAATTACCGTTCTACCTTCTTTTCTTGAGGGGTGCGTTCCCTGCTCTTGTGTGTTAAGTGAAAGTAAATTTGTCTTCCAAAAATAATTCAAACCAAAGCACTCTGCTAAAGGAGGATTTCCTTCCATAGCACAAACAGGATCCCGCCTCATTTGCCCTGTTTGCAAGTGTATAATTTATCTAGAAGGCAGCAAGGCACTCAAGATATTGCGGTTCCTCCTCTCGACGCAATACGTAATAAATGTTTGACCGAGAATAAATACGATCAAGGAAAAAATTGAGAAAATTGTTTCAGATAAGGAGAAGAATAACGAAATGTGGAAGACGAAGTGGGCCCCCGAACATCCCCCAAGGACGAAAAGTGAAATTTATAGAAGAAGGAGTCTCAAGTGTTATATTCCAGTAATGCGGGGCAGAATCTACTTTTTTGCCAAGGTATCACAACCTAAGATGGGATTTGGCCTTAATGCCAGGGGAAGACAGTTTTTAGTACTCATAATTCCCGGGGAAGCCTCAGTCTCAAGGCTTGTCTATTGCGGGGATGTTTTTCTTCCGTTTGTTTTCGTCATTTGGGATTACTTCCTCACACAGAAAAAAACCTTCATTCCCCGGTCGGATGCCTTTGAGGAAACGAATGAGCGAATGACAATTGTTAGATTTTCTATGGCAGATAACGAGAGCCAGAAAAGAAGTTGGAAAAAGAACAAGAACTAAACAAAATTGATGTGTCACATACGGCGAGAGGTGTCTGGGGGTGGAAAATGTCTAATGGTCCAGGAATTAAATTGGATTTCTTCTAAATTATGGCCTTTATTTAGGAGGAAGAATTTTAAATTTTATTGAGCAGTTTTTTGGATACCCAAGAGGTTTGAGAGACCATCGCTCCTGCAGAGGGGACAACCAATCGATTGTTTTAATACTTGGTGACGTAGATACAGTTTACGACTTTGATAACATCGGCATTTCAAACAAAACAATACGTGAGATATACGCTTGCGTTTGTACAGAAAACAGTTTAACAAAATTTTATCAGAAGATAATAAATTTTTGTGAGATTGTATCAATTTATAATTAATTTAATACTATGTAGTAATTAATAACTAACTAACGAATATGTAAATCAAATTAACATAAGAAAGAAACACAGTTGATACAATATGTATATTAGTACAGCTCCTAGAGATTTCTTCTGAAAAAAAAAATTGTAGGTTAATGAAATTTGGAATGAGAGGAGTTTAGCAATAGGAGAAAAGGTAACCGTTGAGTTCCGGGCCGTACTTCGTGAAAATCACGAGAAAATCCGATTGAAGGGATTTCCCGACGCTTTCCCGTCGAAATTGGAAAAATGTTGAGAGGACAAAATTAAAGCTATGAAAATTCTCGACAAAAAAAGTTATATAAACTTTTCCCGGAAAACCTCACGTTTGGTCAGAAAAGGGTAAAGAAAAAATTATGAAAAATTATTTCGTATATATATTGTTTTCTTTATGCAGGGTGTCTTACCTAAAGTTACAAAGGGGCGGCTGTAGATAGGCTTTGGATAGACGAACAAAAAATCATATGGGAGGGGGGCGGAAATCGTAACGGTTTAGCCACTAGGGCGTTTTGAAATTTTTTTGATAGAGGTTTACATATCACCCTGTATTTTGGTAACCCGATGACCTAATTCCATGAATTAGGTAGCAGTATACGCAGAATACTCCCACCCTTCACCTATCCCAAAATGAAGGTGAAGTGGACAGCTCCGGTCAACCAGACCCCGGGACATCCAGCGATGAAGAATAAATGGAAATAAATACAGGAACTTTGTCAATTTTTCTAATATATATGTATATTCGAAATAGTTTTCCTGTGAAAAACAATACAATTCGCTTCGA
The DNA here is from genome assembly GCA_949987705.1 of Thereva unica. Classification (NCBI taxonomy): domain Eukaryota; kingdom Metazoa; phylum Arthropoda; class Insecta; order Diptera; family Therevidae; genus Thereva; species Thereva unica. The sequence goes on from OX465283.1 coordinate 49,720,251, forward strand.
AAACATATATGACATCAACGCACTTAAAAAAGTTGGGTTATAAAGGAGAATGCCAGAAAATGTGTGGAATTTGGTACCACCTCCAATAGCTATGTGTAATACGTCGTTGGATAGGTACATATTTTTGAGCTGAATATAAGTTACTATGGCGCCTAGTTCGAAATCTTTGTCCGTTCTGAGTACCTAATAGGTCAGAACTGTACATAGATCGAGTTTTTTACATATCACCCTGTATTTTTGTGACCCTATAACCTATTTCCATGAGTAAGGCACCAATGAAGAATTCTTCCACCTATCTATAATGGTAAAATTGATGGTTCTATCTTCCCAACTTTAGGGGTTATGAGTCGTCATAGTCCAACTTTTGGGTTTCAAAATTGGCAAATTTGTCGGGCATATTGGCGCGGCCATTTTGAATTTATAAGTTTTGACCACAAATTCGTTATTAGCGAACTTAAAACCCCTAGATACCAACTTTCATTAAAATCGGAACACAATTTGCAAATTCATATTTGGGTGGCCATTTTGAGTTTCGGCCATTTTTCGCCCGCCATACTGAATTTCGAAAATCGAAGGTCTCCGAAGTGTTTCATGGAAGACCCACACTTCTCATGCAAAATTTCGAAGCTCTGTGCGTACACATACATACATACATAGGTACAGAAACTTTCTTTTATTAATATAGATGAAAAGTAATAAAGTCACACTTTCAAAAATATCAAGACCAGTATTATTGCAATTAGCATGATGCCAGCGATTTTTTCCCAAGGGATGATATCAAAGAGGGGTTCAAATGGCAGTAAAGGACCTTTGGTGGTGCCGATACACCAAAGGGACAAGTCCTGAGAAACGCCATCTGCCATCTAAGGTCTTCCCGACCTAAGACCTTCCGATATGGTTTTGTACCATACCTCCACCTCTACGAAGATGTTGACCTTACATCGGGTGACCCCTGAATGCTCTTGTCTATACAAGAGTAACAGACGGAGGAGGGTTACATTCCTGAATACTCCTTTTGCCAATGCTTCTTGAGGTTTCCTCTGGATGGCGGTTGGAGAGTTTGACAAACCCAGGTTTTTCAAGCTCCATGTTTTCTAAGCCTCGGTTAATGGTTGTAGCCTGCGCTGCAGACGGATATTCAGGTCTTGTTCAGCGACTGATGATCAGAACCGCGTGCCAAATGACACCACTAGTCGAGGCAGTTGATTTCCAACTTACATTCCCAAGGGCTCCGTTCGTTGAAGCTAGTTGAGGAAATTGCTATATCTTATGGCCCCTTATGACACCTGAGATGTGGCAACATTGACGAGGTTGATGCTGTCGGAGCTGCATCAAGCTCATGATTTTTCTTATATAAGTGTACGAGAAAGTAAGTCACCCACAGTGAGCCTGTATACACTAGCACCCCCTTGTTCATCTATCGGCATATCCTTTATCACCTTAGATTAAGGTGGTTTTTTCCAGAGTGTTTTTCTCTCCGCCCGACTATCATTAGCCAGCATTCCTGGTAGAGACATGATCATGCCAGGAGTCTGTTTCCAATCTTCCCACGAGGAGGGTGTAGTCTCACTTCCAGCAGTGTAGTACAGTTCCGGCATGAATCATAAAGCAGTGTGCTAGTCCCCTGTGTTGGCTAGCTACCAACACATTTCCTTACTGGCTACAAAACAGACTGGGGTTGTTGGAGCCACAATCCAAAACAAAAAAAAAGACAAACTTGATATTTAAAAATTATATTTAAAATAACGAATTTATTTTCCAGAAAATTTTTAGCACAAATAATAACGCCACGTCACCCATGTACACATTGGTCAAGTTGTGTAAAGAAAAAAACCGTATCACCCACAATTCCGGCGGCTTTTTTTTGGTCCTCAAAGTTCCAGCCTGGATGATTTGCGAATCTTACTCACTCTTTGATAATACGCCGGCAAGAGCAGTTATCTAGTAAAATTTTTATTGTAAATTCATGTGATTCATTTTTTATTCATTTTAAACAATAAAATTTATAACGTGGTGATAAAAAAAATCGTTTTTAATTATTTAAATATTTAATGTGATGTGTAGTGCAACATTTAAAGGAAAAGATCATCATTGACGTCACAGAATTACAAATCATTGACGCCACACAAATTATTTGGTCCTTCGAGCCGGATACCTGCGTTGGATCGCTGCATGGATACCTGCGTGGGATTCCTGCATTTAATTACATACCTGCATTTGGAACACAATTGGAAAATTTTCGTTCAAGAACACGTCGTCAAACACGTGGAGCTAACACGGTAAATACTCTGGATAAAGGTTAGTTAACGGTTTAATATTAATGATATTCTTTAAATTCGAGTGAATATAAAGTGCAATTCCTAAATAATCAAACGTGCATGCAATTAAATATGTTTTAAAAAAATTCTAAAATTGAACTAACATAATCTAATAATTAACATAAAATATGAAACACATGTGCTAACTCCTTTTCCAAGTGCGATAAAAGGCTATATAACAAAGTAAATTGAACATTGCAACATAAATTTGTTAAATATAACTGTTTTTAAAACATACAAGTTATACATATAACGTAACGGGATAAAATGATCACACACATATACATATATTTTCTTAACACGTGAATCATATACTATACACATTTTCCTAAACATGAATTGCACTAGCATATTTCGGTACTTAAACATAAATTTATAAATTTCAACAGCCCTACATAAACGCTAACAACCCATAACATATATAAACATAACATATATAAATAAACATAATATACATAAAATATATAAAATACATACACATTAACCCGTGTCCTAACACATTCACTAACAATATACAATCATAATTTATATAAAATAAAGTTTATTTCTTAATTCCTGTTGGTTTATTTTCTTAATTTACAAAATTTCATACATAATTTATAACCATTAAAATAAATGCATTGCATATTTATACATGTTTCATCCAATTATTCGCAACATCAGAATCTATAGCATAGATAACATTTGAACATAATGTCATAAATTTACCATAACATCACAAAACAATCAACATAAAAACATATAATTGAACATAAATCTGTTTATAAAATTATTGGTTTTTCATTCTTTTTTTTGGTTTGTGCATTTGGGTATATACATAGACAATTATAAGCGGCTAGAATCCAGAGTAATTTATAACCTTTAATGTGATTTCATTGCAACCGTTGTTGGGATTCCATATACCAGATAGCAAGAAATTGCATGTTTTGTTTCGAAAGTAAATCATTGACCTTGATTTAGCGTTCTATTGTCAAATATTGTTGGCATTGTTTTGATTCGGGTATTGTTGTGAATTTTTGGAATGGGTGGAAAACATAAGGGAAATAAATCAAAATCTCAAATGGCGAACACAGATGCAACATTCGGGGAACTTGATAGTGTGATGGAGCTTTTTAAAATTCAAGTGAGTTTAATTGATCAAATTGAAACTTATAGGAGGAATTATAGGAAACGCTGGAAAGATACTCGCACCAAAGGGTATATTCAAGCAAGAATTTCAGGTATTAATGACTGTTGGAGAAAATTTAGCGACAATCATTGTAAACTTGAATCCATGGCCGACGCGAAAGATCGAAGAAACGCATACTTCTTGGACGACAAGTTTAGTGAATCAGAGGAAATTTATGCAAATTTTCTTGGTGAATTAAATGATGATTTAGAGCTATTTTTTCCTTCAACTGCGCTCAATTCACCGCCGTATAACACATCTCACCACCAATCAACGCCGTTACAAGTGGCTAGACCTGAAGTAAAAATGCCTCGAATAGATATTCCTAAATTCTCGGGTTCTTACAAATCGTGGAGGTCGTTTAGAGATTTATTTGTTTCAACTATTCACAACAGTGCGATTTCGAAAGTGCAAAAAATGTATTTCTTAAAATCCAGTTTAGAAGGTGAAGCCGCAAGACTAATTCGTCATTTAGAAGCAACAGAGGATAATTATGATGCTGCTTGGAATATACTATCGGAACGCTTCGAGAATAAGAGAATAATAGTGAACCACCATTTACGACATCTCATGTCTCAACCGGCCGCAAAAACCGAGTCACATGAATCGATCAAACAGTTAATTGATGTAACGAAAGAGTCATTGCATGCGCTACAAAATTTAGGAATTGACACATCCACTTGGGACTCGATTCTCATTTATACCCTGGTTCAAAAGGTGTCACCTGAAACCAGAGAACTATGGGAAACGTCACTTGGAAGTAAAATCGATTTACCCACTTTTAGTACTTTTCTTCTATTTTTAGAGAACAGATTTCGAACTTTGGAAATGATAAAGTCACATACGAAGACCACGTCACATCTTGAAACTCGCGACAAAATCAACAGTTTTAAACGAGAAAGAAAAGCCTTTCACTCACAACCTCAGTATGGGTGCATTTTATGTAAGAATCAGCATCCATTGAGGAAATGTACTAAATTTTTAAATATGACTGCCAAGGTCAGAATGGAATTCGCGTCACGAAACTCTTTATGCCTCAACTGTTTAGCATCCAGCCACCCTACTCAAGGTTGCACCAGTCCTAGAAATTGTTACCACTGCGCTCAGCGTCATCACACACTATTACACGACACAGCTGTAAATAATTCTCGCTCCCCAGGATTTTCTGGATCATCACACTACACTCCACACCACAATACAAGACAATCAAACTTTTCGCCACATAATGTAACACGGCCGAATACCCCGCAGCACACCACAATACAAGATACCACAACAAATAACACACCACAACACACCACAACACATACCACATCACACCACACCACAACCAACCTTAGCGAGAAAAATATCAATACACTACATGTGAACAAAAATGTTTCTTCACGTGATCTGCTTTTGGCCACAGCACTCATCACTATCCCCACACAAACAGGAGTTTACACCTTACGAGCCCTAATAGATCCATGCTCAGAAGGATCTTTCATCACTGAAGATGCTGCGCAGCAATTACAGCTAAAACGAATCCGCATTCAAGCACAGATCAAAGGAATTGATTCTTCCCCAGTCAGTAAGTCAAGCAGTCAAGTGTCCTTTACAATCAAATCCCTTCGGAAAAGCGATTTCTCCGTAACTGTTACAGCTTTGGTGATCAACTCAATCGCCTCTCATTTACCTGCTAAAATCATTAAAGGTTCTCAAGATTGGCCTCATATACATAATCTTTCTCTAGCCGACCCTCACTTCACCAATCCCAGCAAGGTCGACGTTTTATTAGGAGTTGAGGTTTATGCCCGCATATTATTAGCTGATCTTCGAACTGGACCCCCCTGTTGTCCAGTTGCACAGAATACTCAGCTAGGTTGGATCCTTTTTGGCGAACTTCCTACTGAGATATACGAGCTCCAACAGAACGCACCATCTAATGTTATTACATCACTACACTGTAACATCGAAACTGATAAGCTTCTTCAACGATTTTGGGAAGTCGAAGAGATTATGGAGCCCCGACAACTAAGCGAGGAAGATGTCAAATGCGAACAACACTATGCATCGACTCATCGTCGTGATATTGATGGAAGATATATTGTGCATCTCCCGTTCAAAGACCTTAAGCCCCCCGTGCTTGGGAACTCACGAGAGCTTGCAATAAGGAGACTCAAGGCTATGGAAAGAAAACTGGAAAAGAATCCTGACATTTACGCAGATTATACAAAATGCCTTCAAGAATACATTGAACTTGGGCATATGAAACCTTCCACCACAACTGAATTCGACCATCTGACCACGGACCTACAGGGGATCAGCGGATACACCCTAAATTATTTACCTCACCATGCCGTGTTTAAGGAAAGTAGTACTACACGTCTGAGAGTTGTATTTGATGCATCAGCTCGCACTTCCAATGGGATTGCTTTGAACGATACATTACTAACCGGTCCAAAGCTGCAAGAAGATTTAATCGATGTCATTTTGCGCTGGAGAAAATATCCAATTGCTTTTACAGCAGACATAGCCAAAATGTATAGACAGATCAAAGTAATTGACCAACACATACCATACCAACGCATACTTTGGAGAAGCAACCCTAATGAGAGAATCCAGGATTATGATTTATCAACAGTCACTTTCGGAACAGCCTGCGCCCCCTATCTCGCTATGAGGACCATAAAGCAGCTGGCGTACGATGAGAAGGAAGCGTATCCCCTAGCACACACCGTTGCAAGTCGAGATTTCTATGTAGATGATGTGATGTCTGGTACTTATGACTTAGAAGCAGGATTAATATTGCAAAGTCAACTTAATGATATGTTGGCATCTGGAGGTTTCGATCTCAGAAAGTGGGTTAGCAATACTCCAGCCTTAACCGAACATTTATCATCTGAACAAAAGGAAACTTCGTATCCGATGTTGCTTGATCTTGATCATTGTATCAAAACCCTTGGAATTTGTTGGTACCCCATTCATGATGTGTTCGCGGTCAAAATTTCGGAAATTCAAAACTCAACTCATCTTTCGAAACGCTCTCTACTCTCCCAAATCGCATCTTTATTCGATCCCATCGGCTGGTTGGCACCCTGCATTGTTCTAGCCAAAATCCTGATGCAACGACTTTGGTTAAAAGGTGTCGGATGGGATGATCGTCTACCGGTGGAAATACAACAAGATTGGGACAAGTTGCGAGGCGAATTGCAACTACTCAAAAGTATACGGATTCCACGTTGGATTGGGTCAACTACAGATACTACATCTATACAATTACATGGGTTTTGCGACGCTTCCACAAAAGCATATTGCGCGGTCATCTACACTAGAGTTACACTCCGATCCGGTGAGGTTCAAGTTTCGCTATTCACTTCAAAGACCAAAGTCGCGCCGGTTAAACCAATAACACTGCCTCGGCTTGAACTTTGCGCAGCGGTTTTGTTATCAAAATTACTTCATAAAGTTAAAGGCTTAATGTGTCATGGCAATTTGGATATCTATACCTGGACGGATTCGACGATAGCACTTAGTTGGATTCACGAGAAACCCACGAAATGGAAGACGTTCGTATGTAACAGAGTAGCTACCATTCACGCCAAGACATCCATCAATCGATGGCGTCATGTGCCATCTACGGACAATCCAGCAGACTGCGGCTCACGAGGTCTCTTTCCATCCAAATTCATAGAACATCATTTGTGGTGGCATGGCCCTCAATGGCTGAAATATCCCAAGGACGATTGGCCAGAAACATTTCATCACCACACCACCACCAATGACGAAACCAATGTCGAAACCAAAGTCATTAAAACATTAACAACACAACTTTCGCCACCGTGCGAACTACTTACAAAATATTCTAATCTGAGCACTCTTTTACGGATTGTAGCTTGGTGTTTCCGGTTCACAAACAATTGTAAAAAACAGAAACAATTTCGACAGTATGGTTGGTTAACTGCTAAAGAAATTCTTCAAGCACGTACCTCTTGCCTTATGATTCTACAACAAGAAGTCTACGGGGCTGAAATCAAAAACTTACAGACTAATCACAGTGTTAATGCCAAGAGCCGTTTGTTGTCGTTAAATCCATTTCTTTCTCCAGATGGATTGTTACGGGTTGGAGGACGGCTAGAGCTTTCAGATCTCAGTTACAACGAAAAACATCCGATCATACTGCCAAACCAACACTATTTTACGAAACTGGTTGTATTAGACGCACTTCACACAACCCTACACGGGGGACCTCAACTCATGTTAGCCTACCTGCGTAAAACGTTTTGGATACCAAATCCGAGGAATTTATTACGGCACGTGGTTCACCACTGCATAACTTGCTTTAAACAAAGAGCTGCAATATCCTCTCAGCTCATGGCTAATTTACCAGCACCACGTTTAAAGATTTCAAGACCTTTTACACACACAGGGGTAGACTACGCGGGCCCAGTTTTTACACGAGTCTCAAAAGGCAGAGGCAGACTGGTCTCGAAAGGATACATCGCATTATTCGTCTGTCTATGTACGAAGGCGATACATTTAGAAGCGGTGAGTGATCTGTCCACCCAAGCTTTTATGGCGGCACTAAAACGGTTTACGGCCAGAAGAGGATTATGTTCGGACATATATTCGGATTGTGGCACCAACTTTGTCGGCGCTAATCGAACACTTCAAGAGGACTGTCGGAAGGCTATACGATCAGCGGCTCAAAGCACGGCAGCAAGCATAGCCGATCATGGCATACAATGGCACTTCTCTCCACCATCTTCGCCCCATTTCGGTGGGCTATGGGAGGCTGGTGTAAAATCGATGAAGCACCATCTTAGACGTGTACTCGGAGACACATCGCTTACATTTGAAGAGCTAGCAACAGTTTTATCCCAAATCGAAGCGTGCCTTAATTCTAGGCCGCTCTGCCCTATGTCGACTGACTCCTCAGAACTTTCTGTGCTAACCCCAGGACATTTCTTAATTGGGGATTCACTGTTAGCACCACCAGAACCAGATTACATAGATACAAAACTTCACCTTTTATCTCGTTGGCAGTTGCTACAACGTCTTATGCATCAGTTTTGGAAGAAATGGTCTCAGGAATATCTTGCGCGCCTCCAACAAAGACCCAAATGGACCAAGATTAAGGACAATATACAAATTGGAAACCTTGTCATCATTAAAGACGAAAGGATGAGCCCCACACAATGGCCTCTCGGCCGAATCATAGAAGTATATCCAGGAAGAGATGGACTAGTGAGAGTCGCTTTGGTCAAAACACAAAAAACCACACTAAAACGCCCTATCGCTAAATTATGCATATTACCAATAATTGATAATTATGAGACATCACACAACACTACAAACTAAACATTCCCAAATAAATCTATTTATAATTAATTTGTGTATAATAAACAGATCTTTATTGAATTAATGCAACAAACCATAATGAATTAATCTTGAGTGAATTGAATATAACAAACTATATAAAATGAATTAACTCTAGTGCATTAACTGTAGTGAACTATAATAAACTAACCGTAACATTATTAGTTTTTCGTTTGTTAGTTAGCTCCACGTCGCGCTTCGACATCTACATCTTCAGCTTTAGTCAGCAGCATCACAACCGAAGGGTACTTCTTTTAACACAACCATGTTGTGTCAAGGCGGCGGAGTATGTTGGAGCCACAATCCAAAACAAAAAAAAAGACAAACTTGATATTTAAAAATTATATTTAAAATAACGAATTTATTTTCCAGAAAATTTTTAGCACAAATAATAACGCCACGTCACCCATGTACACATTGGTCAAGTTGTGTAAAGAAAAAAACCGTATCACCCACAATTCCGGCGGCTTTTTTTTGGTCTTCAAAGTTCCAGCCTGGATGATTTGCGAATCTTACTCACTCTTTGATAATACGCCGGCAAGAGCAGTTATCTAGTAAAATTTTTATTGTAAATTCATGTGATTCATTTTTTATTCATTTTAAACAATAAAATTTATAACGTGGTGATAAAAAAAATCGTTTTTAATTATTTAAATATTTAATGTGAT